>CM051355.1:59993749-62393749 GCA_028015215.1 Gynostemma pentaphyllum | reverse complement strand
ATTCTTCATATTTTCATAAATTTAAAAAAAAAATTAAGAAAGTTACCAAACGAACCCAAAATAATTCCGATCAATCAATATCGTGATATGCATTAGCTTTGAGAAGAGCTTCATTGGCTCTAACAGCAATATAAGCAATATCTGAAAAAGAGAGCAATTTAGAAGCTTCAGAGATTGATATTAACAAGTAAATTTGGCCAATTTCAAGATCTTCTTCTTCACCAACATGAGGTGCTGATTCTCCAATTACCAGAAGCTCAAAATTGCAGAGAAAGAAATTAGGGTTTTGAGAAAGGATTTTCTTAGCTTTCATTGATTCAGTATATTCCTCAACAACACAGCCGTCCACGTGTATGATTCTGATCGTTGATGGCCGTTCGATTGAATCTGAATCATTATTCGGATGGCTTTTTTTAGAACAAGAACAACAGATTCCCATTTTTCTTTTTTCTTTTTTCTTTCAATTGAAGGTTTTTTTTTTTTTTTTGGTTTGAATTGGAAATGTGTGGTCTATATAAATTGTTTGAATTTTGAATTTGTAGCAATCGCATTCCATTCATGGATTTTGTCTCCAATTCTTAATTTTATATTGTTTTTAGGGAATAATAATCTTTGAGATTTCTTTTACCAAAATTGAATTTTGAATAATTAGCTGTAATTTCTCATTTTTGTTACTACTCTACTACCGTTGTCATATTAAATATGTTCATACCAGTCATGTCATTATTACATTATAACGTGTGAATAATAATTATAATAAATAATTAACATTTTATATATGGATTTTATATTATCATTATTTTTTATTGAAGTAATAAAAAATAAAATTATTGAAACTACGAATAGATTATTAAAAGAGATATTTACATCAATAATCAAATCTGAGATACTAATTACAAGAATATTTGCAAAACCAATTTAATTACAAAATTGGACAATCAAGGCCGTAGGTGGTGGTTGTGCCGATTTTTGTTTACCGTTTTACCCTTTATTCAATTAAATACGTTACTTTCCTTTTTAGATAAAAATGTTATTTATTGTAAATAAATCTTAATTAATTTTGTATTCCATTTGACATGCCACAAAATACTCCCCTAGTCCCACGTTTTTGCAGTTTCCTTTTTGTATTTTTTTTTAAATTTCAAACTATGTAAATCTTCATCCATTCTCAATTGATTTTTCAAAATTTACGAGGTTCATCTTCCATTTTTTTCATTTCGTTCTCCTCATCTCCTGTTCTCCGTCAATTTTTATTCTTTTTTTTGTTATGGATCGTGTGATCGAATGTTTTTGAAATGGGGCCAACACTCGAAAGTTTTTTTGAAAAAACTATCCAAGGAATATGGGTTCTATATGAATACCCACAAAATTTTTATGGAGACTTGTCACCATTCAGGGAAAAAACAGTAGGTTTCGATTGATTCAGACGATTTGGTTTCTTATTTTTGTTTTTCTAAGCTGGTGATCCTTCGTTTGAATCAATTTCATTGGTCAGAGACGTTATACAGAAAGAAATCAATGGTGATTCAGATCTCTGTTCAAACAATCCTTATTCATTTGACTACATGATTCATGAAACTGCTTATGATGATCTCTTCTATGAAACCCTTGATGGTTTAAAGTATGTGCGACGTGGATGTTTTGTGTTAACAATTTTGTATTGTTTATCTGTGTATAATATAAATATTTAATAGACATAAATGTTATTAAACGTGTATAGTTTTAAAGGATGTTGTTAAACATGTATAGTTTTAAGGGACTCACTTTTTTAAATAGTCTTTAACAATTCGTTTCATTATTTTATAGGACTAATAAGGTAGTATACTAATTGTACAAGTTAAATGTGTTTTTTTTTTATGAGTAATGTTCTTCTAATAAATATTTTAATCAAGATATATAAACATTTAAATAAATAAACGTTGTTCAAACAATCCTTATTCATTTGACTACGTGATTCATGAAACTGTCGATGATGATATCTTCTATGACACCCCTCATGGTTTTGACTACGTGATTCGTGGATGTTTTGTGCTAACAGTTTTTTATTGTTTATGTGTATATAATATAAATATTTAATAGACATATTGTTAAACGTGTATAGTTTTAAAGGATGTTGTTAAACGTGTATAGTTTTAAAGGACTCACTTCTTTAAATAGTCTGTAACAATTCGTTTCATTATTTTATAAGACTAATAGGGTAGTACTAATTGTACAGGTTAAATGTGTATTTTTTTATATAAGTGTTTTAAATGATTAATGTTCTTCTAATAAATATTTTAATCAAGATATATAAACATTTAATTAAATAAACTATGTTAAAGGTAGAACAAGTAATCTAAATGATTTTTCAATTTTTTATTTGTTTTAGGAACACGGATTTAAACATTTATGAAAATAAACGTTCTTAAACATTTATTAACATAAATGTTTTTATATCGTTTACTCTTCTTAAATATTGAATAATGATAAACGTTATTGAACTACGTTACCAGACATGAAAATAACCATATCAAATTTCTTCCAAAATAAGTCAATTTTATATGTATTTTCATCCACAACAAAGCAAAATACAGTTTTAATATTAAAACCAATAAAAGTACAAACAAAGCGCGCAATTATATGTAAACAAAATATTTCAATATTTTATTCCTTCGTGATGCTGGTGGTCTATTATATCAGTCCGGAAACCTTCATGGTTTCAATACACCAGGTTTCAAGTAAGACTGAGTTTTCTTGTCACGATACCAGTTATCCAATTGCACAATATATGTTGGTCCCTGAAAAGGTTAAATATATTAATCTACATAATCATATTTTCTAATTCAAGCAATTATTAATATTACAATATTTACAATTCACCGTACCTTATGTTCGATCACTTTTCTCATAGTCATCTTATCCTTTTCCTTTCTATTTTTCTTGTTTTTCCCCTGTTTTTTTTTTCTAGCACTACACAATCCTGTTATAAGACATTTATTAAACAAATTAACAAAGATAATTACATTCCATAGTTTTTCAATGTTATATTACATTAAATATGTAACAAATTAACAGGATAGTAAACTGTAATACGAATTTTGGCATTGTTTAACTTATATAAACATTTATATAATTTAAATATTTATGTTTAATTATGTTGTTTACCTCCATTGCAACATCTTCTTCATCTTCGTATGTCTTTTTTTCTTCATAAATTTCATCATCCCCGTCGAAATCCTAGATGATTTCTTCTCCAAAAGTTTCCTTTTCTTGTTCTTCCATACTCTTTGATTCACTTTCTAAATTCTTCATATTTGTACTGCTCGTTTTCTACAATTTTGGTATAATTATGTAATTATTTTTATGAACGAAATCTTGAAATAACAATTTACCAACAAAAAAGATGAAGCTTTTTGGAAATCGACAATGGTGAAAAGTAATTACCTCTTCGATTTTCTCTCCTTAAACTTCTTCTCCAACCCTTTCATGTAGATCCTTTGATGGAAACTTTTCTTGATCTATTGATTGCATGACCAACTTCTACCCCTCCATTAAAATATGTTTTTTTTTTCGTAAACATTGTTTCTTCTTCTCGTTCGTTTTCTTCAAAAACTTCTCTTTAGGGTTGATATGGTTTTCAAAAATCTGAGTTTCCTATTTTGGTTTCTTGGGAATTTTTTATTTTGTGAAATTTGTTATTTGAATCCCTTGTTTCCCTCCATATTTTTCGTTTTTGAATCCCACTTTTCACGCCCCCTATTTCTTTGTAACTTCCTTTTTAATGCACATAAATTGCAGACGACAATAATAATTTTAGATCTCAAAAAAGGATAAAATCGTCAATTCCCTTAATCCTGTGGTGTTGGTTGTCTAAAAATGTAAATAAATTGTACATCCCTACATTTATGTAATTATAGTTGGGTTTTTGAATATTAATGAAATCAACCCTTATTAAAATTAAATTAATAAGTATTTTTTTTAAATAAGAGTTTTAGTTTTAAAAAAATCATTTTTTTAAAAATTTCTTTCTTAAAAACTCGTCTAGATAATAATTATTCTGTTAAAATAAAAATTATAAAAGTCAAATATACAATTTTTTTTTCAAAAGTTTAGTATTTCCCCCCCTTTTTAGAATAAGTTTTTGATTAAAATTTTATTTTCAAACCGACTTGCAAAAATGTTTTTCAAATATACAACATGTTTTAAAAAAGTTTTTTTAGATAATTTGTAATCATTATTCATAGTTTTATAGTAGGGAAATTTTATTGGGTGACATATTTTTATGCAATATTTATAAAAATATCAACTCAAAAAAGTATTTGTAAATATAACAATTTTTATCATATTTATCAACGATTAATAGTGATTTATGTGTTTATCAGTGATAAACTTAGTGTAAAAATATGTAATTCAATGTTTATCACTGATAAACCCAATCAAAATTTGCTATATTTGCAAATATTTTTTTGAGCTTTTATTTTTATAAATATACCTAAAAAATTTGCTAAATTTGCAAATACCCCTTTTTAGTAAAACAAATAAATAAATAAATAATGACTTCAACGGTTCAAAAACAAAATATAAAAAGAGCATAAAAGTTTTTATTTCTTAATTTTCAAATTTTCTACTTTTATGATGTGTTCTCTGTATTTTTTTTTTTTTTTTTTACCCTTTCAATTAAAAGGAACGATCTGAAATTTTTGCAGCAATTTTTTTTTTAAAAAGAAAAAAGGATTGAAAAATAAAATAAATAAGAAAAAATAGTTCATAAAGTGGAAATATCTTTACTTGCTCGTCAAGCTTAAGGCATTGATGAGCCTTTGTGATATATTAGGAAATTGTTAATATAGTAGTAATATCTTTGTTTGAATTTTGCTAAGATTCTATCTTTCCATCAAATCTACATGCTGTGTCCTACTCATCATATCTTCTGATTATGTGATTTTATGGCTAATTCTAAACGTTTAAATTATCAATTCATAAATTTAAAATCATGATCTCTCTGAATAATGGTGGAAAAAAACCAAAGACAGACATCAATCAATCAAATTCAAGCACCAATAATATTTTATTTTTATTCTATACATTCAATTGAAATGACAAATTTTAAAGGGCATTTGGAGGCGGGAATTGACCATAGGAGTCCATTGTTTGGTTCAATTAATAACTATTATGGGTATTGACAATCTAAATCCCCCTTATAATTAGCATTGATGTTGACATTTAATTAAATCCTCTCTAATTTTGTGCCCTTTCCTCCGTAAAAAAGGGTCATTTTGGTATTTCTAATAGAAAAAAATAAGTATTATGAGCATTTTAGTACGTTATAGTGAACATGATAAAATTTTAAAATAAAAAATAAAAAATATTTTTTAATTAAAATGATATACATTTTTTTTAAATCAAATAATATTTTTTTAAAGAAACTCAATATATTACATAATTAAATTAAAAAATAGGTTCAAAATAATACACTCAGTGATTTAGATAAATTTTACATTATTGTAATTTTTTCAAGCTTAATTTCAAGTACAACATTTTTTTTAAATCACACTTTTTCACTTTCTTCAAATTAATTAATTTGTTTTCATTGAAATTTTCTCTCATGTCATTATAGAATAAAAATCATATATATTGATGTTTGCTATGAAAGTTATTTGGATCTTATGAAATAGAATTTATTAAATTTTTAAATATTCACTACAAAAAAACTGCCAATTTGCGACCAGAAAATTGGGACCAAATGGTCGTTTTTCACCTAAAATGCGACCAAAATGCGACCAACTGAGTGGTTGCTAAAAAGCTGGTCGGTTTTGAATTTGTGCGACTGCATGGTCACAAAAATTCGACCATATGATCGCAAAAAATTTTAGTCGAAAAAAAGTCAAACTTTTTAAAATGCGACCATATGGTCGCATTAAAAGGGACCATATGGTCGCATTTTATCTTCAATAGAAGTGACCATTTGGTCACATCGTAATTTTTGTGACCAAATGGTCACTTATTGGCTCAGTTAAAATACGACCAGATGGTCGCTTAAAAAGCGACCATCTGGTCGTAATTTATGTGAAAGATAAGTGACCAATTGGTCACATAAAAAAGTGACCAAATGGTCGCATTTTATGCGACCAAATGGTCACTTTTAGTCTCAGTTAAAATGCGACCAGATGGTCGCTTAAAAGTGACCATCTGGTCGCATTTAATAATTTTTTTTTTAAATTTAAATTTCAATAATTAGTTAATTAATTATTAATTAGTTAATTAATTATTAATTATTAAGTATTAATTATTTATTTAATTAATATTAAAATTTCATAAAAAAAAAATTGGAATTCAAATAAAAAATATATATATCAAATATTAAAAAAACGTTTTTATACAATCGAAAGAATCCTAGAACTACTGCGGAGGGGCGGGGGGGGGAGGAGGCGTCGATGTAGAAGGGTCGCCGCCTAGAGGAGTCCAGGTACGCGGCCAAAGCGGATGCGACACGGGCGTCGACTCGTGCTGTATGTCGGCCTCAATAGTAGCGACTCGAGTAACGAAGTCCTCACGCATAGCCTCCATGTCCGGGCGCATTCGCTGCTCACCCTGGAGAAGGGTAGGAGCTAGTGCTGCTCGCTCATTCCCGGCGAGCCTGGGCATATCTGCATAAAGGCGTCGCCCGTCTGAGCCGAGCCCAGGAATTTACCCATCAGGCCGAACCCCTCCGACCTCCAAGAAGAACCTCTATACGGTCCTCCTGAGTCGGTTGCGAGTCTGGTGTGGGCAACCGCCGAGTCAAGGACTCCGTGAAACGTTCCTAAACATTTAAAATTCAGGAAAATAAAATGGTTAATATATAATGTATGAAAAATTTTAAAGAAAAAATAATAATTGAAAAAAATATTAAATACCTGAACTTCTTTTCGCCTTATCGTCGATTAACGCCCCGTCCTTCTTCGTGTGAAGAACTCGGTGCGACTCATCGGGCGGGACGGGCGCCCGTGCTTCGCTTCCTAAAAAATCAAAGAGTGAAGAATAAAACATAATAAATTAATAAGTAATTGAAAAAAGAAAACGAGAAAAAAGAAAACGAGGAAGAAAACGAGGAAAAAAAAACATACCAATCGACGATGGTGCTACTGCTCGTCGTGGGTCAACGCCCCCGCTGTGTGTTTTACTGGATTCTTCGCGCGGTTGGCCTTATTCCTGCTTGACACTGCCTTGCCCTGAGGAGTTCTCAAGCTCGCGAGAAGCCGCGCGTGGTCCTCCGGGCTCATCCACACGGGGCGGTTTGCTGCTTGCCTTCTGCGCGCCCGGAACATGAGGTCCTTGAATCGATCCCGGACGTGACTGTCCCATAGGGGGAACAATCTACCGTCGGTGATATCGGGATCGATAACAGGAAACTTGCCCTGAAAAAATTGAAATAAAAAATTGTTAAAGTAATAAATTTATTTCTATAAATTTCAAAATTAATTAATTATGAAAATAAATTATGTTTTTACCTTCCAACTGTCGTACATCCGACGTTTCTCCGTCGTCGGAATCTTCGTCCAGCGAAGGTCGCTGGGTAGAGGCATGCTCTGGAGGACCTCGCGAAACCGTTTTGAAACGGTCGTATGCGGCTGTACTCTGCAAAATCACAAAAAATTATTGTGCTATATATTAGAAACTATTAGTTAAAAAGAATAAAAAAAATTTTGAAAAATAGTAAACAAAATTACTTACGTATCCCCTTCAATTCGAAGGGTAGAGTCTGCGGCCCGAGACGGCTGCGTGCATGAAGTCGAGGGGCCAGCTGGATCCGACCCTGATGCAGACCCGGACGCATACCCTGATGCTAAGCCCGGAGGCGTGTCAACCGTGGTGTCGAAGACTCGGTCTCAGGGACTCCATCACGAGCGTGGCAGCAAGTCGCGTCTCGTAACTGAAGAGGATGTCCAACTCCTCCGTAGTCAGGTCCGCATCAGGGGCAACGCCAGTAGGCGTCTGCGGAGACCCCTCGTCACCCGCGTCGCCAGGCTCGTCGACCGGGGGGAGGACGTCGCCTGCCCGTCATAATCCTACAACCAAAATAAACTAATTTAATACTAATTACGTAAGTAAAATATTGATTAGTTTATTTAATTAATTAATTAATTAATGAAATAATGTAAATTAAACTAACATAAATTAAGTAAATAATTTAAAATAAACTAATCAAATTAATTTGAATAAAAGTAAATTAAAATTAGATTAATTGAACTAAAAGTAATTCAATTAAACTTAAGATTAATTAAGTAAAACTAAAATAAACTAATCATTTAATTTGAAATAAAGTAAAGTAAAATTAGATTAATTGAACTAAAATTAATTGAATTAAACTAAAATTCAATTAATTTTAGTTGCAATTAATCTAATTTTAATTTACTTTAATTCAAATTAATTGATTAGTTAATTTTAGTTTTAATTAATTAATCTTATGTTTAATTGAATTAATTTTAGTTCAATTAATCTAATTTATATTTACTTTAATTCAAATTAATTGATTAGTTATAACTAATCAATTCAATTAAACTTAATTAATTCAATTAAACTAAAATTAATTCAATTAAACTTAAGATTAATTAATTAAAACTAAAATTAATTGATTAGTTAATTTTAGTTTTAATTAATTAATCTTAAGTTTAATTGAATTAATTTTAGTTCAATTAACCTAATTGTACTTTACTTTAATCAAATGTAACTAAAATTAAGTAATTAAACAATTTTTATTTAATAATTAAACTAAAATTAATTAATTAAATTAGTGTAACTCATTAATTTAAACTACTTAAGTATAATTGAAGTTAAACTATTTGAATTAATTACCCTACTTTAAATTAATTGATTTAATTAAAGTAATCTAAATTACATTAATTAAACTAAAATTAAGTAAAACTAAAATAAACTAATCATTTATTTCAAAATAAAGTAAAGTCAAATTAGATTAATTGAACTAAAATTAATTGAATTAAACTGAAATTCAATTAATTTTAGTTTCAATTAATCTAATTTTAATTTACTTTAATTCAAATTAATTGATTAGTTACTTTTAGTTTTAATTAATTAATCTTAAGTTTAATTGAATTAATTTTAGTTCAATTAAGCTAATTTATATTTACTTTAATTCCAAGTAATTGATTAGTTAATTTTAGTTTTAATTAATTAATCGTAAGTTTAATTGAATTAATTTTAGTTCAATTAAGCTAATTTATATTTACTTTAATTCCAAGTTAGTTAATTTTAGTTTTAATTAATTAATCTTAAGTTTAATTGAATTAATTTTAGTTAAATTAACCTAATTGTACTTTACTTTAATCAAATGTAACTAAAATTAAGTAATTAAACAATTTTTATTTAATAATTAAACTAAAATTAATTAATTAAATTAGTGTAACTCATTAATTTAAACTACTTAAGTATAATTGAAGTTAAACTATTTGAATTAATTACCCTACTTTAAATTAATTGATTTAATTAAAGTAATCTAAATTACATCAATTAAACTAAAATTAAAAGTTAAACTAGTGTAATTATAAATTAATTTAGTTTAATTTTATTAAATTAAAGTAAACTATCTTAAATAAACTAAATAAGTAATTAAACTAAATTAGATTAAGTAATTAAATTAATTACTACTTAAATTGAATTAAAGTAAACTAAGTTAGATTAATTAAACTATAGATTAATTAAACTAAAATTACTTAAAGTAATAAAATTAAAGTAAACTAATTAATTAGTTAATGTAAACTAAACTAATTAAATTACACTAATCAAATTAAACTACTTAAACTAAAACTAATTAAATTAACAAAACTAAATTAAACTAAAACTAATTAAATTAACAAAGCTAAATTAAACTAAAACTAATTAAATTAACAAAACTAAAAACTAAAACTAACTAAACTAAATTCTTAAACTAAACTTCAATTTGTTACGAAAACTAACCTCGTGTAATCGAAACCGGGATTGGGGGTTGAGGGTTTTCGGTTTAGAGTAAGAATGGGAACGGGAACGGGAAGAAATAACGGGGAACGGGATAGGGGAAAGAGAGAAAAGAACAAAAAGAGAGGAAGAAAAAGAGAAGGGCAGCAAAGAAGAGAAAAGCAGAAAAGAAGAGAAAGAAAAACGGAGAAAAGAAAAGAAACGGGGGAAAGGAAAAGGAAGGGAATTTAAATCATAATTTGCGACCAAATGGTCGCAAATATGTAATTATGACAGGAAATGAACAGTCACGCGAGCTGGGGAAAATGCGACCATATGGTCGCATTTTCAGATACATATGCGACCATATGGTCGCATTTATTGAAAAAGCGACCAGCTGGTCGCCCAATTACCATTACCAAGAACAATTTGTCATTTCACGAGTCCCATCAACTATTGCGACCATCTGGTCGCAATTATGAGATTCACCGCCAAATATTGCGACCATATGGTCGCATTACTTAAATTCACCGCCATTAATTTCATGAAAATTTAAAGTTACCGCCCATAATTGCGACCAAATGGTCGCAATTCTACTTGTATTTTTAAAAAAATATTATTATACTTTTGCAAAAATGCGACCATTTGGTCGCATTTCTCTCCAAAACCCTAAACCCTAAATAAACCCTAAACCCTAAATCCCAAACCCTAAATCCTAAACCCTAAATCCTAAAATGCGACCATTTGGTCGCCTTTCCCTTCTAAATTACTACCATGTGGTCACATTTTTTGAGCGTTAGGAGTGTATTGAGTGTTCTTACAGATCGCTCTCAACTATGTGAATCAAAGAACATAACTCCACAAATAAGAGTCCGCATTTCACTCAGGATTGAGATCTATCACGGTTGATAAACTTAGTTTGATATTCGATTATTTCTCGTAAACGGTACTAATGAGAAATTTGATCGAACATCGTGGTCCTGTCTTATACAATCAACATTGCATATGATACTTCCATTTCATGTCTCCCACATGAATGATCAGGATTCGATCATTTGTCTATAAACAAAATAATCCTCTCGTATGACTCACATACTAAGTCGTGATTTCATAAGAGTGACTTAGGGTTTTACTATTTGAATGTTTGATATTTATATATTTCCATATATTCCTAATATCATTAATTGAATCAACTTAGATAATATAAAGAACTTATGTTTATTTATTTAATTTATTCTTAATAAATTATTATTATTAAATAATTACAAGTTCTAGGACACCATTCCTAACAGGCCCGACCTCAGAGAAGTTCTCAATCAAAAGAGAAAAGAACATTCAGATGTTGTGAAGTCTACTGCAGAAAGTGCCCAACCTTGGGTGCCTGAGTTGAAAATACTCCAAGATCAACTTGGTCATATAAAGAAAGAGTATAGAGGAAAGACTCCTCTTCCACTAGAAGATCTACTTGAGCAAACTGAGCCGCCATTCACTGATGATATAATGGAGGTGGAGCTTCCGACCAAGTTTAAAATGTCAATTATGACCACGTATGATGGTTCAAAGGATCCAATCGAACATGTCGATACAAGTGTAGGGCATTCCTCCTTACATTAGGAGGCCCTGCTCGCGGTTGGTATAGGCAGCTCAAACCGAGGTCCATTTCTTCATTTAAATATCTTACTAGATATTTTGTAACTCAGTTTCTTGGTGGAAGGGATCACAAGAAACCTGCTACGCATTTGTAGACTGTGCGTCAGAAGCCAGATGAGAGCCTTCGAAATTATGTAGTTAGATTTAATAGTGAGGCATTGAAAGTGGAAGGTTATAGTGACGACATAGCTCTGACTACTATGATGGCTGGATTGAAAGATGAAAACTTTGTATGGTCACTAGGCAAAAAGACGCCTGCTACATATACCGAGCTCCTCACTAGAGCGCAAAAATATATGAGCGCCGGAGAGTTACTCAGTGCAAGAAATATTTCATATGAAGGAGGTAGTAGTAAACAATCAAAGAACAAGAAAAGAGACCGAACAGAAGATTTTTCCTGGAAGACCGATCGTCATGAGGATGACAAAAGAAGGAGGTCCAATGACCAACTTGACAAGTAGAGTCTTCCTTCTAGTAAGTTTAAAAACAATTACTCTTGGAGATCAAAGACAAAAACTTGATAAGGTGGCCGCCTAGGATGAAAGCAGGGTCAAACAAAAGAAACAAAGACAAGTATTGCCTCTTCCACAAAGACCACAGCCATACCACCTCTAATTGCTTCGATCTAAAGGAAGAAATTGAAACCCAAATTCAAATAGGGTACTTGAAGGAATTTGTGAGAAGTAAGAAAGATGAAGAAGATCAAGACCGTTGTAATCAAAATTTTCCATATGGAGAAATAAAGACAATCTTTGGAGGTCCGACTATTGAAAAAGAGCCCAAGCCTTAAAAAGGACCATGATAAATCACTGAGGTGGTCAAGGCATCAACATATTGATCGATCTCATCAGAAAGGCTCCACTACACCCATGAGGATGTCAAGCAACTCAAATTTTATTTATTTTAGTTTTCAATTTCGTTAAAATTTCTTATTGTAAAAGGTTTGACAATAAATTAATAAGATTGTACTTTTTCTACTTATCGCATCTATTAGAGTTAAATCATTCGAGAAAAATTAGACTCGAGTTAGACTTCAAGACATAAAACTCTACCCGAGTGGGGGCCAACTATGTGAATCTACTACAACAAAATGAAAATTTTCTAAGTCCACCAAGGTGGAAGAGCAAAATGAAAAGGTTCTTAGTCCATCAAGGTGGGAGAGCTTCTACATAAAAAATTCTAAGTCTACTAGGAAGTGCAGGGCTCGCACAAGCTGCAACTAGTAGAAGAATTAAAACAACAAAAAATTCTAAGTCTACTTGGGAGTGCAAGGCTCGCAAGAGCCACATCTAGTAGAAGAATTTAAAACGACTTAAAATTCTAAGTCTACTAGGGAGTGCACGGCTCGCAAGAGCCGTACCTAGTAAAAGAATTTGAAACGACTTAAAACTTCTAAGTCTACTAGGGAGTGCACGGCTCGCAAGAGCCGCACCTAGTAGAAGAATTTGAAACGACTTAAAAATTCTAAGTCTTAAAAATTCTAAGTCTACTAGGGAGTGCAGGGCTCGCAAGAGCCGCACCAAGTAGAAGAATTTAAAACGACTTAAAATTCTAAGTCTACTAGGGAGTGCACGGCTCGCAAGAGCCGCACCTAGTAGAAGAATTTGAAACGACTTAAAATTCTAAGTCTATTAGGGAGTGCAGGGCTCGCAAGAGCCGCACCTGGTAGAAGAATCTAAAACGACTAAAAAAAATTCTAAGTCTACTAGGGAGTGCAGGGCTCGCACGAGCCGCACCTAACAGAAGAATATAAAATGACAAAAAAATTCTAAGTCTACTAGGGAGTGTAGGGCTCACATGAGCCACACCTAGCAGAAGAATTTAAAACAACAAAAAATTCTAAGTCAACTAGGGAGTGTAGGGTTCGCACGAGCTACATCTGGTAGAAGAATTTAAAACGACTAAAAAATTCTAAGTCTACTAAGGAGTGCATGGCTCATAGAGGAATCAAAGAAAAATTCTAAGTTTACTAAGGTTGTAAGACTACTACATCTACAAAGCAACACTTAGAAAATTTGAAGATGAAGTAATCAAGCAAGCTTGTGTTAAGATTCAACGATAAGTCGACGACGGAAAACCAATTTGAAATTGGTTATATTATTTTTTATAAAAAAAGTCAACGGTCAATAGTCCAAAAGTCAACGGTCAAATGACATCGGGTCAAAGGTCAACTGATCAATGGACGGGGTCAAACAATTTTTTACAAGTCTAAGACAAAGTACAAATGACAAGACGTTGATGACAAAGCCCTATTGACATAGCCCTGATGACAAAGCTCTATTGACATAGCTCTGTTGACATAACCCTGATGACAAAGCCTTATTGACAAAGGCCTATTGACATAGCCCTGATGACATAGCCCCGATGACATAGTCCGAAATAACAAAAGAAGACTACGTCCGAAACTAAGACTCAAAAAAAAAAGTCAAAGTCAATGTTGGTCAAAGATGGTCAACGCTGACCAGTCAAATCGGGTTGTCATTTTACCCGCGAATCGAACAGCGGGTTTGCATTTAACCCGTGGTTCTAATCGTGGGTTTGAATATGACCCGCGGTTCTAATTGCGGGTTTGCATATGACCCGCGGGTCTGCAGCTTAAAAAAAAATTAAGTCAAATCAGCTTTATGTCATGGAAAGAAAAAGAAAAAAGAAAAAAAAAACATGCTATACGTCAGGTAGAAGAAAATAAAGTAATTTTTTTTCATTTTCTTTTCTTTTTCATTTCAAACTTTATTTTTATTTTTTTAATTTCTTAATCAATTATCATGAACTTCTTTTATCAAATTCAATTTTGTATCTTATGATTATAAGAATAAATTTTATTCTTAAAATCAAAGGGGATGAAGTACGTGATGATTAAGCATGACAACTTGGCCAACTCCAAAACGACCAGGACAGAAAATTCAAGCTACCAAGCTCCAATAGGTAGTATTTTCTCAAAATTTTGACAACTGGAAAAACAGAAAATTCACGCTACAAACTTCAACACTTAGAATATTTTCAGATATATCATCGAGGCAAAATTCCACTTTGAAAGAATACTCCCAAGTAGCATTGAACTCACATCTCAATTCAACTCGGGAGTAGCGGGCCTCTGTTGTGGGGTGAAATTATATCAATACACGTGGAATTTCTCAACTTGTTCAAAGAATGGACAATCGACATGTCTGCGTCTATGTCACCTGGGAGTCTACGTCTACGTCACTTGAGAGGCTACGTCTACGTCATTTAATGAGGCTATGTATCTAAACTAACGAAACTACATTGTATTGATATCCAATCAAAAGATGACACGTGGCATGACCGACAAGCGACACGTCATTCGGAAGCAACATGTGACCCAATCCCGATGTGACACGTGGCACGATGATGTCATCAACCTCCTCTCATATAAATAGGAGAAGAAATTCATTCATTAGGTAACTAATTTCTACTACAATTCTCTCTGGCACACTAGCTCTGCTTGCGCTGACTTAAGCATCAGAGGGTGTTAGGCCGGCACCACACCGGTGCTCTCTTTATTTCCTGTGCAGGTACATACAGTGCTCGTCAACTACTCAGTACATCACCTACGCAGCACCTCCAGTGCAGCGCACTACATCCGACTCGTCCTATATATTAAGTTCGTTGCCTACGTGGAAGCTCACCATTTTTACACAATAACATATATATATATATATATATATATATATATATATATAGTTAATACTTCTAAAACTATACTACACTAAAGAAGAGGGATTAAGGATAGAGGAACACAAAGAATTTTATACTGATTCGACCAGAAGGGTCTACATCCAATTGTTAAAGAGAAAACTTCAGCCATGGACTAAATCAAAGCCTTCAAACAAGGATTACAAGGATTCTTGCACACTCAGCCTTTCCTCTTTACACAGAGCCGATACAACACAAGAACAATTTTTTTTTTTTAAATCTCACAGCAAATTACTCAAATAAAAACTTAGAGATTACAACAAGAACAACAAAAAGAAGGAGAATAAGAAAAGAAAAGAAATCAAGATGAAACCCTCTTAGAAAAATGATGATACTGCTTCTGAAGGCTTTTTTTTCTTCTTCTTATTTCGCATGTGAATATCCTAGCTCCACGTAGCACTTTAACTAACAAGTGATTGACAGCAAAAGAAATGGGTCAACAAAGAACCCACGTGGCATATAGCTAAATATGTTAATGCTAACAGGATAGATTCAAATAGGCTAAGCTAAAAGGAAAGCTTTACTCTGGGTGGGCTAGGCTCGATAGCTGAATGAGACTAATCCAAATCACAACATAACAAATCTATACCTTGATTTGAAGTCAGGCTCACGAGATATCCATTGTCATACTAGCTGGTTTTGGCTACTTAGTGCAAGGCATATCATCAGGGCTTTATCAATTTAGCACACTAAGTTTATTTAATCTAGATCAAAAGCAGTCATGCCTAAAATCTTTATACATTTACTAAATCTATTCAGATCTCTCTCAACCATGTGAATCAAAGAACATAACTCCATTAATAGGAGTTCACATTTCACTCAAGATTGAGATTTATCACGGTTGATAAACTTAGTTTGATATTTGATCATTTATCGTAAACGGTACTATTGAGATGTTGATCATATATCATGGTTCCGTCTTATACAATTAATATTGTATATGATACTTCCATTCTATGTCACCCACATGAATTATCCGGATAAGATCATTTCTCTACTGTACCAAAATGGACAGTTATCAATAGTGTTACCATGATAAGTTTCTCAAACATTATACATTTACTGTAGATACTATAAGTTACTCATCTCGACTTTAATCCGCTCATTTTACTCACATACTTAGTCGTGATTAGATAAGAGTAACTTTGAGTTTTACTATTTGAATGTTTGATATAAATATATACACGTATTACTTATATCATTAATGAATCAATATGGATTGAAAAGAATCTTGATTTATTTATTTAATTTAATCCAAATAAATTATCTTTATTAAATAATTACAAGTTCTAGGACACCCTTCTTAATAGTTACCTTCAGGTCCTTCTCCTTCGGGATCTAATAAAGTTTGACACTTACGGAAGTCATTATATGGATTATGTTAAGCACCACATAATTGGTTTGCTAAGTTGTCGACGACTTTGAAAGACATTGAGTTTGTTCAATCTTACCCTGATTACTCCTTATTCAGTTATTTGAATAACTCAATATTTCTCCATGTTCTAGTCTAAAGTGGATGATCTCAATATTACAGGAAGTTCATCCAAGGCCATTGGTTCGTTCAAGAAGCAACTTAGTGAAAATTTTCACATGAAAGATTTGGACGTATTGAAGTTTTCCTTGGCATAGAAGTTGCATGAAGGAAAGATGGAATTTAACTTTCCAAACAAAAATATGCCATAGATATAATCAGTGAAGCTGGATTACTTGGAGCCAAACCGGTCTCTACACTCATGGATCCAAACCATAACCTTGCTACTATCAATGGTAAAGTTCATGCAGATTCGGAAAATTATAGACGCCTTGTGGGAAAACTCATCTATCTAATCATTACTCGTCCTAAACTTAATTATTCGGTTCATATATTAGCCCAGTTCATGGGAAATCCATGTATTGAACATTGGGATGCCGGTTTGCGTGTCTTACAGTATTTGAAAGGGTGTCCTGATCAAGGTATTCTATTTCGTGGTGAGTGCAACTTTTGTCTCACAACAACTTGTCTTTTAACTAGGTAATCATTTACAGGGCACTTTATTATGTTGGGCTCTTTATCCATCTCTTGAAAGACAAATAAACAAATCATTGTTTCTCGTTCATCTACTGAAATTGAGTATCGTTCTATGGTCACTACTACTTGTGAATTACAGTGGTTGAAGCGTTTGTTACATGCTTTAAGATTCAACATACTGAACCTATCCATTTATATTGTGAGAGTCAAGCTATTTTTCATATAGCGGACAATCCCGTTTTCCATGAGAGAACAAAACATATCGAGATAGACTGCCATTTCATTCATGATGCACTTCAAGATAAAATTATTGTCTTAACTAAACCCCTTGGAAAAGCACAATTTCAGTTTATTCTTCACAAGTTGGATATTTGTGATCTCTATGCTCCAACTTGAGGGCGAGTATTGAGAATTAGAGGTCAAATATGCTAAAATAAAAGAGAATAACATTTTTTTTACCCTCCTTGACCAAAAAGCCGAGAGTGGGCACCGAGGCGAGGGGTCTTGCGTCGCGCCACAACGTTGAAGTTGCGTGTTTGCACCTTGTTTCCGCTCCTCGCCACGGAAACATCCTTGTGAGTTGTTTTTATCTTTATCTTTTCTTAGACATACTTATATAAATATAGGCTTCAGTTATTATATTCAAAAAGAAAATTCATTCTTCAAATTTTATGACAAGGAAGCACACACCCACTTGTCATATCTCAATCTTCAAGTAGAAATTATTTTCCTCTATAATTGCACAAAATTTGAAAAAAATATATATTAAAAATGGAGCAGAAAAAAGGTGCTATGGTTTGTAGAGGAAGAAGCTGCTCAGAAATGGACTCACCGGTGAAAAAAGATTTCAAAAAGGTGAAAAAAAATATAATAACTTTTAATAAAATCAATTTATCATAAGCTCTTTCACCTTTAGAGCAATAACATTACTGACCCACAATGAAATTAAAGCTAAGGAACCTTCCTATCCTTGGGCAAGCAAACAAAAAGGAGGGAAAAATAAACCTTTTTCCCGTAATAATTTTTGGTGGAGGAAAGCCATTGAGAATGCATTATTTTCACCTTTTTTCACCTTTATCCCATTGCTTTTTAGGAGAATAAAATTTATAGCATTATTTTCATGTGATTTGAATTTAGTCACAATTTTTTCAATCGATTTTGTTCCTCAGTATTCTAATTTAAAATATTACTATTAATTCAACAATATTAATTTACAATATAAACAGAGTATGGTTGTATATTTAGTTACACATAGAAATGTCTAAATACCCGTTTGAGATAACTATTGAAAACATTTAAAAGTATTTTTTGAATAAAAAAGTATTTTTGAGAACCATTAAAAAATACTTTTCAACACTTTTAAAAATTATCCCAAACAGGCCTTAAGTATTGTTGGTGGAGGAAAACTAACAATAGATATTTTTAAAATAAATTTCTAAAACTTCGTAGATTAAAGTATTGGTTTTTAAAAATAAAAGATTATTTCAAATAATAGATTTCTAGAAAAAAAAAATCGATAATTTATAGAATTCAAAATATTAAATTATTGAGCTAAGAAATAAATTACCAAAATTAAATTCATAATTAAATTATAATAAAATAAGAGTTTTAGTTTCTAAATACTCATTTAGTTGACATAGAAAATATTAAAAGTTAATCATTCAATAATTTATTGAACTAGAAACAATATGGTATTTCAATAAATTTTAATGTGTTATATAAATAATTATATATATATGCTATTTTACTAATTCACCCTTTTAAAAATTTAAGGACACTCCAAGTTCTAAAACTAAGTTTTAAAATCGAAACAAATATTACTTTTGCATCTTTTCTTCCCACTAAAATTTCCACGTTCCAAAAGTGTTATGAAACGTGCTTAATAATTGAGTCAATTAATCAAGCAATTATAAGTGAGATTAATTTGAAGTTATGGACAAAATTAACGTATTATTGTACATGTTATGACACTTATGCTTTTCTTTTAGAATTGAAATTTCTCTCTCAATCAACATTGAGATTTCCTAGTGCGGTATTTTGATGACTCTTTCAATTTTTTTTTTTTTTTTTTTTTATTGAATGACTCTTTCAATTTAGAACTGAAGGGGTACGGCATTTTCAATCTGCTTTTACTTTTTATATTTGGTCCACTAAATTGATTAATCTTTTAATTTATAATTTAAATGTATATTTTATGGTGATATATATCTATATTTTATGGTGATATATATCATTTTGTTTGTTATAATAAATATAGTAAAAGATACTTCCCCTCATTTTATATCCCTTTTTTTTTTGGAGTAATATCTCTTTTCTTAGTTATTTGAGAATGAAAGAAATTGTTTATTATGGTCTTAAAAGTATAAGTATAGTGTTATGCCTTTGTTCATAAGACGCACAAGACCTTAGCATGGACATAGATATTAGGTCATGCATATAATTGAGAGTGCATTTGATAAAAAAAAAATTTAATAGTATTAATTGTTTAAATAATGAGATTAGTTATATAAAAATTAATGAACATAAAATATTTATTAATGTTATTAATTATTTAAATAATAAGATTATAGAAATGAAAATTAATATATTCCTATTTGAATGGAAGATGATATTAATATTATTATTGAATTTTAAAATAATGAGAATATTTAGAATTAAAAATAATAATTAAAGGGTTGGACTCATTATTTTAAAAGAGATTTTAAAACTCAATTGGACTTATGTACCCAACTAATTTTTGCCCAAATAATTAATTAAATAAATGAGATCCAATATCAACTAAGCTATGATGAAATTTTTGGTCATGTATATTAATTAAGGAAAAATTAAATGAATTTTTAAACATTAATTATAAATAATAGATTATCCAAGATGACAAAATAAAGGGATAGAAGATATTTTCATCTCTTCCAACCCTTGATATTTTCAGCGGAAAACTAATTTTATTAAAGAAGAGACTTGGTTACTATAATACAACATTCAAGCCTCTCTTGGATTTGACTGTTGTGATTAGTTTTGTCCGATTTTGGAATAAACCAAGAACCGAACCAAAGAACTTTCAGTTGACTTAATGATAGAATCGTTTGGCTAGAGGTTTTATTTTGAAAACTGCTCAAATCGGTTTTGCTAGTTTTCTGATTTTATCGTTTCGATTTTTAATTTTTAGAACTCAAATATGACCTTAAACCAAACCCAAATATCCCGAAATCCAAATATAAAACTACTTTAGTATAAACACTAACATAATCTATATATATATATATATATATATATATATATATATATATATATATATATATATATATATATATATATATATATATATATATATATATATATATATAATAAAAAAGGGAACAATCAAACACGAGATTTGAGTTTAAAAACTTCAATATTATATTTTAAAACTTATGAGATCATTAGATTTGAGTTTTAAAATCCAACTCAAATTTGAGATTTAAATTCTAAGTCTTAAAACTCAAATATGAGTTTTAAAACCATAAACTATAAGTTTAAGGCAAATCTATTTTGAAAAATTAAAAATCGTTGAAGAAACGAAAAATGAGAGATGAATGATAAAAAAAAAAAAAATCGTTGAAGAGTGAGAAAGAGATGAAAAATGAAGATATTGTTGATGGAGGAGAGTGAGGCGATAAACTCACACGATTGGAGGTGGTGATGAAGGTACGTTTTCTAACACATAGTTTCTTAGTAAAAATGTAACAACCTCAAAATTCTCAAAACGTGGAAAATACAATATTTAACCGCGGAAGCATAAATAACAATCGAAATTCTCTTCTCATTTAAAATAAAACTCAAAACTCAGTTTATGGATCGATCGATCTTATTTAAAAAAAAAACTATAAATTCTCAAACAAAATACCAATCAAATGAAATGTTAAAATAACGATAAAAGCTTAAAATAACATGTATCAAACATAATTATTTTTGTCCAACTCAACTAGATAAATCCACTCCAACTGACTCACCGATCATGAACAACGTCAATGTCCAGTTTTCTTCTTCTTTTTACTTGGAAAAAAAAGTGTACCATCACGAGGCTACGCCCAATGAGTAAAATATGTTAAAAGAAAAGTAATGCCCTGAGAAGTTTCCTAAGTTTATTAAGTTTAAAGACGGCCTCACAATTTCCAAACAAAGTCCTCTCAATTCTAAATGAGTCCAACTTTACACAATTCCTTAACTCATCTATTGTTCGCAAACAATAATGAGTTTTTCGCTCAAAAGCATCAAAAACGTGTTTCCACGCTTCAATCCTTTGAGGTATTCTTCCAATATGTTTGCAAGACACATAAGCAAACCTACTTTGACATTCTTTCCAATTGATTAAATGGAATGAACCTGCCCCGCTAAGTGAAATTATGCCCTGCACAACTATGATTTTCCCCTTAACAGCATATTCTTCATTAAGAATGACCCTACGTAATGCGAGCCTCCAACCACGTTATTCAAGGCTCCAAAATAACGTGATTTACCTAAAAGCATCACTACCAAAATGCTTGACAAGCCTAAGTTAGGTTTCTAGCCTAGAAATATCGTTTCTTCTCAAAACTGACTTTTTAAAGGCTTAATCTTGGAAAATTAAAATTCTAGAAAAACATCGATTTTCCAACCTTAGAATGGTCTAAAAATACACAAGACCACGATCTTAGCTCACAAAACGATCACCAAAAGAATTTCCAATCAAAAGAGCAAAACTAGTCTAAACTAGTGTAGTTTTGCTCTAATTTCGGACACTAGAAAATAGTGATTTTTCTAAATAAAAATCAGCAAAAAAATAATCCTATTTATAATTCTAAATTCATTCTAATATGCTTAGAAGTCTCCCAAAAACATCTCACAATTAAATTCACAAAATTGAGTATCCACCTAGAATATTTTTCCAATCTTTTAGGCACTAAACTTACAAAAGGCATGATAGTTCCAGCAATAAAATAAAACTTTAAATCATCTAAAAATCATGTTAAAACATCATATGAAAGTCCACAAAAGGTCACATTCCGTTTTAACAATTAATGGGAAAAGGTAGTCTTTAACATGCATGTTTTCTTCCAACTTAACATCCTTGAATTCCATAATTATGCAACTTTACATTCAGCATAAGCATCCAAAAGTACGTATTTAAACGTCTCTTAAGACCCCTAAAATCATAACTAAATATTCCTTGTTAATGAAAAAGAAAAACAACACATGATACTAATTAACTCTTAACATTTCTACTCACCTTGAAACTTGTTTTCCAAGAACACGAGTTCAATTTCCACAAACTTCACGAACCTGAAACGTTAACTAAAAATACTCAAAACCCTTCCTAAAAATGACCTAAAATATAAATTAAACATCAAGGATCAACATGGGTAGGAAGAAGTGGCACAAAAACGCAAACAGCCCCCTAATGGGGCTGTCTTTGCCGTTGGCAAGCAGCAGCCCTGATGCAACTTTTTAGGCGGCGGTGGCGGCCCCTTGGCAGGGTCCAGGTTCGCTTCTTGTTGATACATGTATTAGGGATGAAGGGTTTCTCAAAAAATGAAGGATTAAGGTTCTTAGGGTTTATGGTTTTCCTTGAAAAGAAAAGGGAGGTTATGGTTGTGATGGGTTTTTAACATAGTCAAATACAAGTTTTAAAAAATTAAAAAGAGAATATCAACATCACCTTGAACCCTAATTTGAAGAGAACTCCTTCAATCTCAACCAAACTTCCTCTAAAGAAAACCCACCACGAACAACACCTAAACCAAAGAAGAAAACAGAAGAGATTGATTAAAAACCCTCTCCTAAATACCCTTATAGGCGGTGGCAATGAGGAGAAGAAGAGTGGAAAAAAAACCTACCTTTTCTCTTCTTCTCCGTACTTTTCATGTTCAAACAGGTATTCCCATGTCTCCCTTCTCTTTTTCTTTTTCCCTTCCCACTCCATCTCAGGTGTCTTAACCCTTTTTTTATTATCCAAATAAATGATAAAACTAATATTTTAATTTCTGAAAAATAAGAATTAAAATTAGTTACCATTTTTCTTTCCAAAATAAATAAATATTAAAGTATCGAACAATATTTATTTAAATATTGCTTACCGGGAACACGGGCCGTCAAAAAATATGATGACGATTTATTTGTCATGGTTAGATTTTAAATCTAATAGAGTTAGTTACAAGTAGGAAGTTAGTTTATTATCATTTTGTATTTAATTACATTCATACCAGCTTGTATAACTACATGTACTCTCTTTCATCATAAATACAATTCAATCATTATTTAGATTTTTTTCTCTCTCATCTTTCTCACTCTAATATGGTATCAGAAAAATAACCCTCATTTATCACGCTTTTCACGCCCCTTTTTTTTCCCACTCTGATTCCTTCAATCTTCGCCATTAATGGTTGCCGATCCTTCACAAACTCCATCATTACTTCACCAATTTCTTCTTCTTCTGATGAGAGCACTTCAAATAATCCTTATTGCCTTCATCATTCAGATAGTTCTTCCTCTGTTTTGGTTTCACCATCTCTAAATGGAGATAATTTCGCATCGTGGAGTCGTTCGATGTGATTGGCCTTATCCGTGAAGAACAAGATTGGCTTCATTGATGGTTCATTACTCTGTCCTACAGATGGCAATATGATCCACGTATGGCTACAAATCAACGATGTTGTTGTATCCTTGCTATTGAATTCTGTTGCAAAAGATATTTGCAAGTCTCATTTACACGGATTTGGCCTATGAGATTTGGAATGATCTTAAATATCGATTTCCACAAGAAAATGGACCTCGCATTTTCCAGCTACGCCGAGATCTTATGAACATTTCACAGGGAGATCTGCCTGTCAATAGCTATTTCACGCAGGTAAAAATTATTTGGCAAGAGATGATGGAATATAGTCCAAAGCTTTCTTACACTTGTGGAGAAATCAAGAAGTTGAATGATTATTTCCAGAGAGACTATTTTCTAAGTTTTCTTATGGGATTAAACAGCTCATATGAACAACTTGTTTCACAAATTCTTCTAATAGATCCATTGCCTTCGATTAATAAGGCATTCTCATTTGTTATTAAAGAGGAACGAAAACATAGCATCAAGCTTACTGATCATTCTAGAATTTCACCTGATTCATTGGCATTTGCAACAATTCCATCCAATACTACTAATCAGAACAGATTCAGAAAGAAGGAACGTCCTTTATGTACACACTGTGGAATCTCTGGCCACACCATGGATAAGCGTTATCGTTTACATGGCTTTCCTCTAGGATTCAAATTCCGCAGCAAGACAATGAATCCAAATTATACACCTGGAATTCCAACAGGTGGCATCAATTTTGTTCCTTCTACTACTACTATGAATTCTTCTACTAACGCCACAGAATTGAGCCCTTCTCAGGTTCAGCAATTACTTAGCCTGTTAAATACTCACACTTCTAGTCATTCAATGGATAAACAGACATCTGCAACGTCCTTTGATCACAACTCCACTGCTCATGTTGCAGGTAAATGTTTCTCATTACCTGATACACATGATGCTTCCCCATCCTACTGGATTATTAATACAGGAGCTATTCACCATATTACTGGGGTTTCTGGCCTAAATCTTATCACTACAAGAATTTGTATTACTAGTGACGCAGTCATTAACCACTCACGAATTTGGCGTGGCCAATTCTCACTATTGGTGACGCCAAACACGGGCGTCACCAATGGTTTTTACATCACTGACGCAACGTCAGTGATGTGAGGTGAGTAGAAAAACAGAAAATTAATTTTTTTTAAAAACCATTACTGACGCTAAATTAGCGTCAGCAATACCCATAATTAGAAAAAAAAACATAAAAAACAATTGCTGACGTTGGTGTCAGCAATACCTATAACTAAAAAATGAAATGAAACCAATTGCTGACGCTGCGTCAGCAATACCCATAATTTAAATTAAAAAAAAAATTGTAAAACGCTTAAATCCCTTTCAAACGCATTCTGCCCTATGTTGAAGCTCTCTCCAAACGCTCAGAAATCGCTCTCTCCAAATCGCAATCCTCCAAATCGCTCTCTTTAAACGCTCAAATTGCAAATCTGATTCATCTTAGCTGAAGTTCACCTCTCAAATTTCTCAGAAATCGCTCGCAATCTTTTTCAAACTTTCAGCGTTATCCCTCAGACGAAACCGCTAGCTCGATTTCACTTTCAAACGCTCACACTTCTGAGAAATTTTAGAGGTGAACTTTCAGAAATCGCTTTCAAACGCTCGATTTCGCTTTCAGAAATCGCTCACACTTGCTTTCAAACTCACGAAACCGTTAGCTCTCAAACTCTCAGATGATATTCGACGCTTTTAGGGTACGTTTTCATTGTTTATTTTGCAAAAAATACTCTTTGTTCTGATTCATTTGTTTCTTTCATTTAATTTCTGGAAATGAGAAAGTCCATGGGGGATGCCTGAAGGAGATGATCGTCAGCTTAAGCCTCATAGATGCAATGATAGAGCTGAGGATGTTATTCAAGTATTCTCTCTTTTCTTTTCTTCTCTTCATTCCTCTTTGCCCTAACTTTCTTTTAATAATAACTCTGAATAATATCCTCCCTATATTTTACAATTGAAGTTGTATCATATGAGTTTTCCACATTGTCATTTCTTTTTAATTGTGTTGGTGTTTGGCGTTGCAATCAGATGCTTCCTCTCCAGGAGAATGTTTTTGCTATATTCTGTTATCTTCAAATGCTTTTCTTCAAATTGAATGTCCGGCGGCTTCCATTGTGGGCTTTTTGCTTGCTCTATCTCTCAAAACGAGTGCACTCCATCTTTGTGCTCTGTCTCTTTAATGATTGTTTTGCCATGACTCTTCTTCATGCTGCATTGGCCACACTTCTTTTCCAAAGGTGGAATCTTGGGTTAATTATTTTCAGGTATATTACCTTGGTTGTAATATCATATTAATTTTATATTGCCAGTTTTTTAATTTTTTTCTCTATATTTCTGTAGTCTCGCTGTTTCCATAAAGATGAACATTCTTCTCTATGCCCCTCCTTTATTGCTTCTCATGTTAAAGGTATTAGCTTAGTTAAATTTATTTTTGATCAAATTCTCTATTCAGATTGTTCATGCTCTTAGTTTTCTTTCTGACAATAGACTATGGATATCAATGGGGTGATAACAGCTTTGTCCGGGGCAGCTCTAGTGCAGGTGCTTGTGCATCCTATTTTAATTTTCAATGTCCAGCAGCTGACTGCCTTCTGGGTTTAAAACGTTATCAACTTTAAACTTGTGGATGGTATTTCTTGACATATCATTATTATTTATTTCCATGGAATTTTTTATTCTATGATGCACTCAAGTTTTACCTTCAGTTCAGTTATATTAAAAATTTGTTGCTGCCAATTCTTCTTAAATTTTCAATATTTAGATATATGGTTTTGTTAAGCCTATTTGTAAACCTTATGCTTGGATTGGTTTTTTGGTATATTTGTAAACTAATTGGAAATTTGTTCCTTTGAATATAGACAAAAGGTTCAAACTCAAATTTTGATCATTTTACTACTCAGTGTATTTGATTAATCACTTATAGAATAAAGAATATTATCATTTTCTCTTCTAGGTTTGTTATGCTACGTGGTTGCTCTGAATTCTACTCTTATGTAATTTATGAGCATTTAAAGGATTGGCCTGATTTTGATCTTGGTGAAACCAGGATCACTTTCAAACTGAAAAAGACAAGTAATATACTCAATCCTTTTCAATTTTCATGATCTCATTGAGACGCAATATATCGGTTATTAGTAGGTCTTTGATTATAGTGATGCTTCTTTAGAATATGATATATAATATAGAAAAGAAATTCATTAACACGGTTTTACTTAAATCAAAGAAGAGTTATTCATGCCATTTTAAATTTATGATCTTTAAGAATTAAGAATTTTGTTTGGTATTTGTGAATTTGAAACAGAGAAATGGCAGAAGATGGTAAAGAATTGTTATTCGACCATGGTGCTCCATATTTTACTGTCAGTCCCCTGAAGTATTGAGTGTTGTTAATGAGTGGGAATCAAGAAATCTTTGTGTAGAATGGAAAGACAATTTTGGGATGTTTGATTGCTTTTCCAATCAGTTTTCCAGCATTGAACAGGTTATAACTTTATTCATCCTCCCATTTCTCCAATCAATATTTCATGGATAGAGAAATTTTAGAATTTTAGTACATTTTCATGTGTCTAATTCTGTCATTTAACTTAGTTTTGGGTGAGGAAATGAAGAAGTAAAATCCAAATGTTGTGATGGTGAAATAGAGATGATGTTAATCGATATTTTCGTATTTGTCTTTGTTATGTCTAGATTTGGAAATTTGAAACAACACTGGTGAGCTGTGATAAATTATAACTAACTTATTAGCTATCGACTCTTAAATGATGTAGTTCATAGCATATTTGAGTAAGTATATATAATTAGCCCTTGAGATTTTTTGTGCAAAAGCATATGGTGGTTAATCTCAATTCTCAGGTGTCGTGCTCTTGAAGTTACCGTTCACATGAAAATCTAACTAATGCAAGAATGATCAACAACTTGAGATAACTGTTTACTTTCCTCATCATATTATCCTTTTGTAGATCAACAACTCGAGAAGGTGCTTATTTTCCACTTTCTTTCAGGAGTGGAGAGTAAGTTTGGGGTAAGTGTTAGAAGAATGGAGTGGCAGGAGAAAGATAACTCTTGGTTGTTATTGGGCATGAATGGACAAAATCTTGGTCAGTTTGAGGGCATTATTGCATCTGACGAAAATATCGTTTCTCCGAGGTTTACCAGTGTAATAGGATAAGTGCCACCTCTTGGTAAGATGTATGTTGGATCTCCTTCCGTCATTTGTTGCTAGTATTCCTCCTCCTCGTAGCCAAGAGGAAGATCAAGCCAATCTTCCTTCATGGTGTATGTCTGCGTGATATTTTACTATGCTGTAAGATTAAAATATCTCTTGTAATAATTTCTCCTTAGAGAACTCCTTAGATTCTTATAACTTTGTAATTTTGTAATTACCTTTTAATTATTAATATATGTATTTTTTTTTTAAATTTTGAGGGATATTGTCGTTCTTTCTTTTCTGTTTTCTCTATGCGTTTGGGGAGTCTCTAAATAAATAGTTTTTTTTTTAAATTTTTTAAAGACTATTAGCCACGCAATCGCGTCACTAATGAGCTGCCCTATAAAAAAAAACCCCAAATAGCCACGTAATTACGTGGCTAATGATGAGTATCAACCACACATTACTTGCGTGGCAAATAACTGTATGTCATTCACCACGCATGTCAAGCGTCACTGATGCGTTCAAGCATCTGTCATTCACCACGCAGGCCAAACGTGGCAGATGCTTGAACGCATCAGTGACGCGTGGTAATATCGCGTCACTAATGCTCAAAATGAGCATTCATGACGTGGTATTGACGACGCGCATGGCAACGCGTGGCTCGCGTCACCAAAGACTATTGGTGACGCGAAGCTATATTATTAGTGACGCGACCGCGCGTGGCTAGTACCAAAGTTTTTTGTAGTGTATGTAATCCAATTAAACTATAAATAAATAAAAGAATAATTAATTAGTAATATTTACATTGTCATTTATTATTAGTTTAATAAATGCAATCCATCATAAGATCCAGAGTTACTTATGATAACTTAAAGTGAGCATATGATTCGAAAAGATTCACTTAAGTGTGACTCAAATAGTCTGTGGTATATGAATAAAGGTTGGGTGCCTTATTTCCGGTAACACCACTAACACGGCCCACTTGTGAATTGGCACAAGTGATCTCATCTGGATCGCTCATGTAGAGACATGTGAGCGGGGGTGTTGTTGCAATAGAGATTGTAGTAGACTGGACTAAGATAAACTTACTGTCTTCTAGGAAAGTCGTTACAGAAAGACACTTTGTTTATCAACCGGTTGATCATGTACAATTGATCTTAATCCTGAGTGGATTACGAACTCCTGTTCGTAAGAGACAAGCCTTTGATTTACACAGGTGAGACTGACTCGATATAATTCGCTCAATATGCTTCCCACTTTGGGGATTGCATCTTGTTTATAGCTGGGAACGTAAGTACACAAGAATTGGAATTCACTCTTTTCCATATAGGAAAATATATAAGTAGTTCCGTTATGAACTAATTCATTAGAGAATTAGTCCATAACGGAACTACTTATCATGGAGGTTAATACGGTACAATTACCTAGCCATGGATACAAACTAACTTGTGAATGATCAAAGTGTAGTTAATGATATTAGCCAATGGACGTAACTATGTCTATAGTACTAAGAGTGCAACTCTAGATATTTAGTGGAATTATCTAGAAGTTAATGAATAAGAATTAATTGATTGAAGAAGTTCAATCAATGTAATTCTAGATCATTGGAGCTTAGTCATAGGTCCATTAAGTCATCTGAGCTAACGTATGTAATTAAGAACATAAATTAATGATGATTAATTTCTTTGGAAAAATTATTTCAAGTATTTGATTTGAAGTTGTCAAATCAATTAAGGCAAATACAAATAGAGGAGTCTATTTGATTAATTAAATAAAATTAATTAGAGGATTCTATTTGATTATTTAATTAATGGTGAAATTAAATGGAAGAGTCCATTTAATTGTTTATTAAATAGAGGAGTCGATTTAATTATATAATAGAGAGATTAAATAGAGGAGTCTACTAAATTAAATTGATTTCGAAGTTGTCCAAAATTAATGGGGATTTATATAGAGGAGTCTATTTAAACATTTAATTTGAGGAAGACAAATTAAAAAAAGAAATAAGTAAAAGGAGTTTTATTTATTTATTTAATGGAGTTGTTTTATTATATAAAATGCCCAATATTATCATGGAGATGACAAAGCGGGCATGTGAACCACGAGTGGGGTCACACGCCCCAATGGTTAATTTTTAACCAATTATTTACATTTTATTTTATTTAAAATATATATATTGAATATCTTAATTTAAATTAATACAATTAATTTAAATGAGTAAGATATGGAATAAATATCTTAAATTAATAAAGATTAATTTAAATAAAGATATGAGATTATCTTATTATGGAATAAGATATGTGATTATCTTATTATGGAATAAGATATTATATCTTAATTATTTGAAATATAATTTATAATATCTTTATTAATTATTTGATAATTAAAAAGATATTCAGAGATTTTCTAAGGCCTTAGTTTTCCTAGGAACCTTGGGGTGACCCTAAAACACATAACTAAGAGAAAGAAAGAAAAGGCTCAGGAAAATTCCTCTCCTCTCTGTCTCTTTTCGCCACCGCCCATAGGTAAGGGAAGAAAGAATTTTTCTTCCCTCTTCCTTTTTCCAAAGAGGATAGTGCCCACGCACCGATTCTCTTTTGTGCTTAGTGAGGAAGAACCTTTTGGTGGTCTCAAGATCGTAAGCAAGAAAAACAAGGAAGAGCCAGACACTTCTCTACAAGGGTTAGTATTCTTTTATGCATTTAGTTTTTGATAATATTATATAGTGCAAGGAAAGATCCTTGGAAATTCCGCATGAGAACTCTTTGTAAGAGGCCTCAATCCCAACACATATTTGTTATGAGAAGTCTTACTTTCAGAATCTCACTTTTGTGCATAATACTTTTGTGACTTTACCAAATAATCTCAGAATTCAAGTCACTGCTATTGGGGATAGCTTTCTCAATAATCACATTAACTTACATGGTGTCTTTTTAATTCCTGAATTTCATTACAATTTGATGTTTGTTAGTGCTTTGACGAGAGGATCATCTCTATTTCTATCCTTTACTGCCACTGACTGAATTATTCAGGACATGTCACTTTTGAAGATGATTGGCAAGGGTAGTGTACAATAGAATTTATACATTTTTAGAGCTGCATCAGTCATTCCAAGTTTGCTTTGCTCTACTGCTTCTCTAACTGTTAGTCTTCATACATAGTGTCACAACGTGATTGCGACGCGGAGCGGCCGACATCCTTAATATTAGGTCTCTTATATGAAATGAAGTGGAAGTCGCCATCAACCATATTTGGGTGTGATTGATCACCAAATTAAATTAAAAAGTGATGGTCTACGAAAATCAAGTTGGGTTCGAGAGTCATTTGTGTGTAGAGAAGGTATTAGCACCCTACAACACCCATTTTAAAACGGTTAACCATATTTTTACCTTATATTTTCTTATTTTTAAAATGATGGTCCTTAAATTAAATAGTTTAAAAATTAATTTTAATTTATTAAAAAAAATGTCTCATTTAATCATTTCTCAACTTCAAAAATGAAGTAAGCAATAAAGATTAAAATGAGCGGGGTTACGACCGTTTATTGAACAATATTGGAATTTAAGAAAATTCCACCTTAAGAAATTGAGGTTTTTACTTCTCAAAATCCGTCATAGGAATTGTATTTATTTTTTAAAACATTTTTCTTATTTTTTATTTAAAACACTTTCCTTTTATTTTTGAAATAATATTTAAACTTATTTAAAATACTCTCTTTTTATTTTATTTTTTAAATGATACATGTAATATTGTTTTTTTTAAGTTTTTCTATTCTATATTTTTTTGGGATTTTATAGACTTATATGAGAACCCCGATAAGTTCATTATGCAGTCTTCACAAACGTGATAATTTTCACTCACTTATCGAGATCTCAATAAACACAGTTTTTTAACTTCTAATAAGGGAAATTTGGAAATAAATAAAAATAAAAATATATTTAAATTAGTTTTCTAGATTTAAAAAAAAAATGATCTTATAGTGATAAATAATAAATATGAAGATTATTAAAAAAAATGGTATTAAATTAAAGAAAACATAAAGCGAATATATATAATGAATGTATAACAATATAATGGGTGCATGATAAATTAAGAAGATAGGAAATATATGAACATATATTAAACCAAAAAATAAAGAGAGAGAAAGAGTTACAGTGAGATTGAAAATTGCTTAGGTTTGATGGATCTTTACACAAATACAAGTCTGCAACAGAGGTTTCAATGAGTATTTGTTATGGGAGGGACATTGGTAAGATCATTTATTTCTTGTGAGATCAGAAGTAGTGCATCGAATTTGGCGAGAGATTTAAAAAGGGTTTGCGAATAGGCTACTGTATCAAATGATGACTGGCTATTATATGAATGGGTGGAAGATGAAATCGGATTGGTTGTGAAGAAGCTGATGAGTTGAGATGGTGTCGTGGTGATGAGAAGATTAGGAGGCGATGAGGTGAGATCCGTGAGGAGTCGTTGGTGATGAGGTTACCCGGTGAGGGTGGTTCCGAAATGAGAAGTTTATGGAGGCTAAGAGATGATGAGATGGTGAGATGGTGATCTTTTAGGTTAAATTGTGAGCTCTTTTATAGGCAAATTGGAAGAGCAACATAAGGAAATAAAAATTTGAATTATAAATCCTTCCATATTTGTATCAATCAATCAAATTACCTCGTCACAAATCAACCCAAATTACGAGCAAAATTTATTCTTTCTAAAATTACTTCTCTAATCAAATTAATTTGAATTTCAAAAATATTTAAACCATTATTAAAATCTACCAATTTTAAGTAATCAAATTCTTTTTTTTTAAACCATGAAAACTTTAATTAAAAATCAATTTGAAAATCAAAAATCAATTTATCATTTAAAATTAATTTTTAAATTATATCTCTTTTCACTGAAATTAATTTTCTTAATGAAATTGAGCCGGGCAAAATACGGTATCTACACATAGCATGCTAGATTGGGACATCTCTCTTTTAAAGCATTACATCTACTACAAAATAAAATTAATCTTGTTTCCAGCAAGCATCAACATGAGGTTCCTTGTTCTATTTGTCCTTTGACAAAACAAAGAAGGCTTTCTTTTCCTTTTTCAAATAACATGTCTGCTTCTTCTTTTGAAATAATACATTGTGATACTTGGGGCCCTTATCATGTGCCTACTACTCAAGGATAGTTGTTAATGATTTTTCAAGATTTACATGGACATATCTGATGAAACATAAGTCTTATACTTTGTTAATAGTTCCAAAATTCTTCAAACTTATACAGATACAATTTGAAAAGTCTATTAAGAAATTCAGATATGATAACACACCAGAACTCAAATTTGAAAAATTCTTTGTTGCAAATGGTGTTTTTCATCAATTTTCTTATGTTGAGACTCCTCAAAAAAATTCTGTGGTGGAAAGAAAGAATCAACATTTATTAAATGTAGCAAGGGCTTTATATTTTCAATCACAGATTCTTATCAGGTTTTGGGGTAAATGTATTCTTACAGCAAATTTTTTTATTAATAGAACTCCATCTTCTCTACTCAAAGGTCAGTCCCTTATGAGCTGCTATTTAGTGTTTATGTGGATTATAATTTTTTGAAAGTATTTGGCTGCCTATGTTTCATTTCCACCTTGTCCAATCATAGAAGAAAGTTTGATCCACAGGCAAAAGAGTGTATTTTCATTGGATATCAACCTGGTATTAAAGGATACAAGGTTTATGATGTAAACACCAAGCAATTCCTCTTTTTCAGGGATGTCATATTTCATGAAACTATCTTCCCTCTTCACAGTAACTCTTCTTCACTTGACATGCCTGATCTATTTGCTGATATAGTCCTTCCTTTACCACTAACTACCATATATAATACACCAATACCAGCACCTACTTCTTCAACCACATCCATTTCCCTCTCTTCACCAACCTCACCAACTTTACCAATTACAGACCTCCCAAATACATTACCTTCACTAACACATCCAATTGACCAACCTCAGAGATCTGCAAGGTCTTCTAATCCCCCAACTTATCTCAAAGACTATCATTGTAATCTTCTTAACAATGTTTCTTCCCCGCCATTATTTACCACACCTTACCCTTTACATAATGTTCTATCATATGATAAACTTTCAGCTACACAAAGTGTTGGGATTGAGGCCTCTAAAAAAGTTCTCAAAACGGAAGTCCCAAGGATCTTTTCTTGCAGTATAATATTAACAAAATTCTAAATGCATAAAATTGAATACTAACCCTTGTCGAGAAGTGTCCGGCTCTTCCTCATTCTTCGATAGTTACGATCCTAGGACCTCCAAAAAGATGTTCCTCACTAAGCACAAAAGAGAATCGGTGCGTGGGCACTATCCTCTTTGGAAAAAAGAAGAGGGAAGAAAAATTTTCTTCTTCCCTATACCCTAGGGGCGGCGGCGGCAATGAGAGAGGGAGAGGAACTTTTTTAGCCTTCTCTTGGTTGCTTAACCGTGTGTGTTTTGGGGTCACCCAAAGGTACTATTTATAGGAAAACCAAGACCTTAGAAAATCTTTGAATATATTTTTAATTATCAAATAATTAATAAAGATATTATATTTTAAATAATTAAGATATAATATCTTATTCCATAATAAGATAATCCCATATCTTTTATTTAAATTAATCTTTATTAATTTAAAATAATTATTCTATATCTTAACCATTAAGATATTCATGCTGGGGTTTCTGCCCTAATTCTTATGTAATCCAATTAAACTATAAATAAATAAAGGAATTATTAATTAGTAATATTTACATTGTCATTTGTTATTAGTTTAATAAATGTAATCCATCATAAGATCCAAAGTTACGTATGATAACTTAAAGTGAGCATATGATGCGGGAAGATTCACTTAAGTGTAACTCAAATAGTCTGTGGTACATGAATAAAGGTTGGGTGCCTTATTTCTGGTAACACCACTAACACGGCCCACTTGTGAATTGACACAAGTGATCTCATCTGGATCGCTCATGTAGAGACATGTGAGTAGGGGTGTTGCTGCAATAGAGATTGTAGTAGACTGGACTAAGATAAACTTACTGTCTTCTGGGAAAGCCGTTACAGAAAGACACTTCGTTTATCAAACGATTGATCATGTACAATTGATCTTAATCCTGAGTGGATTACGAACTCCTGTTCGCAAGAGACAAGCCTTTGATTTGCATAGGTGAGAGTGACTCGTATAGTTCGCTCAATATGTCTCCCACTTTGGGGATTGCATCTTGCTTATAGCTGGGAACGTAATTACACAAGAATTGGAATTCACTCTTTTCCATATAGGAAAATAGATAAGTAGTTCCCTTATGGACTGATTCGGTCTTGAACAGAGGGGCCCCATATTCCTCTGATCAAGGAAAAGGTTAAAGACGCATAATGGAGATTATGTAAGGTGTTTCATTGGAGAATCAGTTGGGCTTAAGGAACAAGATGGATCATGGAGGTTAATACGGTGTAAATACCTAGCCATGGATACGAACTAACTTGTGAAGGATCAAAGTGTAGTTAATGATTATAGCCAATGGACATAACTATGTCTATAGTACTAAGAGTGCAACTCTAGATATTTAGTGGAGTTATCTAGGAGTTAATGAATGAGAACTAATTGATTAAAAGGATTTTTAATCAAAGGTAATTCTGGATCATTGGAGCTTAGTCCTATAGGTCCATTAAGTCCTCCGAGCTAACGCATGTTATCGAGAACATAAATTAATATGATTAATTTCTCTTTGGAAAATTGGAAATGAATAGAGGAGTCTATTCAACTAATTAAAGGAAATTAAATAGAGGAGTCTATTTAATTATTTAATTAATGGTGGAATTAAATAGAGGAGTCTATTTAATTATTAAATAGAAGAGTCTATTTAATTATAAGAGATTAAATAGAGGAGTCTATTTAATTAAATTAATTTTGTGTTGTCCAAAATTAATGGGGATTTAAATAGAAGAGTCTATTTAAATATTTAATTTGAAATTATCAAATTAAATGAGGAAATAAATAAAAGGAGTTTTATTTATTGGAATAAATAAAAGGAGTTTTATTTATTTAATTATTTAAAGGAATTGTTCCATTAAATAAAGAGGAAAATAAAAATGTTCAATATTGTCATTGGATGATGATAGGGGCGTGTGGCCCAAGGTGGGGTCACACGCCCCCCTTGGTCAAAGGGTTGACCAAAAAGTTTGCATTTTTATTTATTTAAAATATATATGAATATCTTATTTTTAAATTAATGTGATTAATTTAAAATGGAAGATATGGAATATCTTATTTAAATTAATATGATTAATTTAAATGGAAGATATGGAATAATATATTTAAATTAATATTGATTAATTTAAATAAAAGATATGGAATGTTTTATTATGGAATAAAATATAATATCTTTATTATTCAAATATATTTTAGAATATCTTAATTAATTATTTATTAATTAAAAAGATATTCAGAAGATTTTCTGATGCCTTGGTTTTCCTATAAATAGGACCTTTGGGGTGACCCCAAAACACACAACCAAGAGAGTTAAAGTAAAGACTCAGGAAATTCCTCTCCTCCCTCTCTCTTGCGCCGCCCATAGGGTGATTGGGAAGAAAATTCTTCTTCTCAATTTTTCCTTTTTCCAAAGAAGACAGTGCCCACGCACCGATTCTCTTTTGTGCTTAGTGAGGAAGATCTTTTTGGTGGTCTCAGGATCGTAACCATCGAAGAACGAGGAAGAGTCAGACACTTCTCGACAAGGGTTAGTTTTTCTTTTATGCATTTAGAATTTTGAATTTATTATACTGCAAGGAAAGATCCGTTGGGACTTCCGTTTGAGAACTCTTTTAGAGGCCTCAATCCCAACAATTCATATATTAAACTAAAATGCAAATAATTGGTTACCATTTAACCAATGGGGTAGGGTCACCACGTCATCTCCATGACGAGATTGGGCATTTTATTTTCCTTTTTATTTAATAGAACAATTCTATTAAATAAATAAATAAATAAATAAATAAAACTCTTTTTATTTATTTCGTCTTTAATTTGACTTCTTCAAATTAAATATTTAAATAGACTCCTCTATTTAAATCCCCATTAATTTTTGACAACTTCAAAATTAATTTAATTAAATAGACTCCTCTATTTAATCTCTTTATTATATAATTAAATCGACTCCTCTATTTAATAAATAATTAAATAGACTCTTCTATTTAATTTCACCATTAATTAAATAATTAAATAGACTCTTCTATTTAATTTCATTTAATTAATCAAATAGACTCCTCTTTTTGTATTTGCCTTAATTGATTTGACAACTTCAAATCAAATGCTTGAAATCGTTTTTCCAAAGAAATTAATCATCATTGATTTATGTTCTAAATTACATGCGTTAGCTCGGAGGACTTAATGGTCCTATAGGCCTAAGCTCCAATGATCTAGAATTACATTGATTGAACTCATTCAATCAATTAATTCTTATTCATTAACTTCTAGATAACTCCACTAAATATCTAGAGTTGCACTCTTAGTACTATAGACATAGTTATGTCCATTGGCTAATATCATTAACTACACTTTGATCCTTCACAAGTTAGTTCGTATCTATGGCTAGGTATTTGCACCGTATTAACCTCCATTATACATCTTGTTCCTTAAGCCCAACTGATTCTCCAATGAACAACCTTACATAATCTCCATTATGCGTCTTTAACCTTTCCTTGATTAGAGGAATATGGGGCCCCGCTGTTCAAGACTGAATCAGTCCATAAGGGAACTACTTATCTATTTTCCTATATGGAAAAGAGTGAATTCCAATTCTTGTGTAATTACGTTCCCAGCTATAAGCAAGATGCAATCCCCAAAGTGGGAGACATATTGATTGAACTATATTGAGTCAGTCTCACTTATGCAAATCAAAGGTTTGTCTCTTGCGAACAGGAGTTCGTAATCAACTCAGGATTAAGATCAATTGTACATGATCAACCGGTTGATAAACGAAGTGTCTTTCTATAACGGCTTTCCCAGAAGACAATAAGTTTATCTTAGTCCAATCTACTACAATCTCTATTGCAGCAACACCCCCACTCACATGTCTCTACATGAGTGGCCCAGATGAGATCATTTGTGCCAATTCACAAGTGGCCTGTGTTAGTAGTGTTACCAGAAATAAGGCACCCAACCTTTATTTATGTACCATAGACTATTTGAGTTACACTTAAGTGAATTTTCTCGCATCATATGCTCACTTTAAGTTATCATAAGTAACTCTGGATCTTGTAATGGATTACATTTATTAAACTAATAATAAATGACAATGTAAATATTACTAATTAATAATTCCTTTATTTATTTATAGTTTAATTGGATTACATAAGATTTAGGGCAGAAACCCCAGTACAAAGATCTTTCTCCCCTTAATGTTTCCCAGTAATTTAGCCCCAATATTATCATCAAGCTATTAAACATCCTCATTGGAGAAAGGCAATGACAGAAGAGATACAAGGCATGGAAAGAATCAATAATTGGTCTATTATTCCTCTACCTTCTGGCCATAATGCAATAGGAAGTAAATGGGTCTTTCATATAAAATATAAGCGAGATGAATCAATTGACATATATAAGGCACGATTAGTTGTGAAGGGCTTCAACCAATTGGAAGGTTTAGACTTCATTGAGACATTCTCACCAGTTGCCAAAATTGTGATTGTCAAAGTTCTTATCTCTCTTACTGTTCAATACAAATGGAATCTTGCCCAATTGGACGTTAGTAATGCCTTTCTCAATGGAGATCTTTTTTAGGAGGTTTATATGCAACTCTCTTTGGGTTATAAACCAGTTCATCATGCTCATATTGAGGGGGAGACACTTGTGTGTAAATTACATAAATCATTATATGGTTTAGGCAAGCATCAAGACAATGATTCACCAAATTCTCTCATGGTCTCATCAAATTTGGTTTTCACCAATCACAATCTGATAGTTCCATTTTTACCAAAAGTGTTGGCATTTCATTTGTGGCATTGTTAGTCTATGTTGATGATATTGTACTCACTAGACCTTCTTCTACTGCTATTCAACAAGTAAAGCAATACTTACATTATCAATTTCTTCTCAAAGATCTAGGCCTTCTCAAATATTTTTTTGAGACTTGAGATATTAAGATCACAATCTGGGATTTTGTTGTCTCAGCGCAAATATTACTTACAACTTCTTGAAAATACGGGCTTTCTTTCATGTAAACCCAATCACTTACCTATGGATCCAAAGATAAAATTGGCATCTAATGATGGTAACCTTCTTTCTCTTGATGAAGCAAATCAGTATAGGCATCTCATTGACAGACTTCTCTACCTAACAATTTCAAGACCAGATATTACTTGTGTCTTCTCCAATATTCAACACATTTACAGGCTGTTCATTACCGTTTGCGATATCTTAAGAGATCTCTAGGTCAAGGAATCACTTTTACATTGACACCTTCATCTATACCTCTTCAACTACGAGCTTTTGTTGATGCGGATTAGGGAGCTTGCTTGGTTTCTGTATTTTTCTTAGTGATTCTTTAATATCATGGAAAGCAAAGAAGCAATTAACAGTTTCTCGTTCGTCTACCGAAACTGAATATCGAGCTTTAGCTCTTGTGGCTATTGAACTTGTCTAGTTATCGCATTTATTAAAGGATTTACATGTTGATTTTCACTAACCAACTGCAGTCTTCTATGACAACTTAACATCCATCCAAATTGAGACTAATCCGGCCTTTTACGATCGCACTAAACACATTGAAAAAATCTTCCTCTTCGGACAACAATGCAGCTAGCTGATCTCTTTACCAAGGCTTTGCCTCATCCTACATTCTCTTCTCTACTTGGCAAGATGGGTGTACAAGACATTTTTCACCCAGCTTGAAGGGGAGAAATAGAGTTTAGTTACAAGTAGGAAGTTTATTTATTATCATTTTGTATTTAATTACATTCATACCAGCTTGTATAAATACGTGTACTCTCTTTCATCATCAATACAATTCAATCATTTTTTTTATTTGTCCTCTCATCTTTCTCACTCTGATAAAATCTAAGTTATTAATTTGAAAACTTGAAAATGTAATCGATCCTTGTCAACTTTTGCAATCTTTTAAAGGACAACCAAATTAGTTTTTTTCTTTTCTTTTCTTTTTTGTCAACAACAAATTTAGTTAAAATGTCATTTTCTTATGAAACTTTTTAAATGTCCTTTGAGATTGAATTCATTATCACGCTTTAAATTTTAAAATGTGCAGCATCTAGTTATTTTACGTACATTTAAAGTCATAAATTAAATTGGTATCATTACAAAATTACGAAGAAAAAACAAATCAACCAATTTACTCAAATTATTATAAGAGTTAATTAAAAAAAAAAAATCTAAATTATTGGGACTTTGTCCTATTGATAATGATATCAGTCAAACAGATCTGACTTTATCTAGACCCCATTATATTTCAATGTCAGTGTCAATATCAGCTTTAGCACTTTCATTTAAGTCTCCAACTTACATTTGATTCTTCAAGGTGGGTTATTCCTTTAGAGGTAGGGCCACAATCTGATCTTTTATTTTTCTATTTTAGATTTTCTTCATCAAGTTTTTGAAAAAGAAATTTATTTTATATCTTCTTAATCAAAATAAAATAACAGAAACTACCTAAAAAAATAGAAAAAAAAAATATTATAACTATATATTTTACCAGTATTTTAAAATTTTATTATTCTCCATTTATAACTTTTATTTTAAACTGAATAATTATCACGTAAATTAATTTTTAAAAACTAAAACTCTTATTTAATATTTAGTATTTAAGTAAGTAATAATAAAAATGATATAAATAGAAATATATATCTACTTTTAATCATATTTGTAAAAATAAAACCTCAAAAAAATATTTACAAATATAGCAAATTTTGATCGAGTTTATCAATGATAAACATTGAATTAAATATTTTGACATTATGTTTATCACTGATAAGCACATAAATCATTGTTAATCACTGATAAACATGATAAAAAATTGTTAAATTTATAAATACTTTTTTGAGTTGATATTTTTATAAATATTGCATAAAAATCTGTCACCCAATGAAATTTCATTTGTTAGTTGGTATATTTTCTTAGTAAAATAATGATTTTACATAATTTTAATTAAATAAAAAATATTAAAGGGGAGAATGGCTTGTCTTTTTTCTTTGTTATAATTCTAATCTAAAATTGGGATAGCATCTTGGCGGTGGTTGCCACTTGCCAGCAAGCAATTTCTGTAGTTGCATTCTCCTACAGAAAAAAAAAATGACTTTTTTTTCTTCTAAATTATTAATACACGAACTGGAATGATTATATGATTTTTTGGATCTTAAAATGATTGAAATAAATTTAGCTTTATGCCAGCTATTTGAAAATAGTGTTTTTTAGCCTTTTTTTCCCCTACATCACGTTTCATTATTAAATATCTTTCATGAAATTATAAATATCTAACATTTTTTTAAGAAAAAAAAATCATCTAATTAACTGTACATGATTAGATAAAGATAATTGACATAAGTCTATGATTTTATTATAGATAACTCAATATTATTATTTCTTTCCTCTCTCTTGTTTATAATCTAAATATTCGTTCATAAGATGTGACTATCTATTAAACGTACATCGCACATATCATTATCATTTGATTTCTTTTAATATTATCGTTTTTAAAAGTGGTATTTTCAAAAATAGTATTTTTTTTAATGTAAATTTAAAAATAGTAGAAATGTTCAGAATTTCAGAAATAATAACTTTCAAATAATGAAAATGTTTATTATTTTAATGAAAGTTTTAAAATCATAAAAACTAATAAAAATTAAAAAAATTATTGATTTTTTAATTTTTAGCATTCCAATTAAAAACATAAAACATAATAACAATGAGGCTTTTATACATATAACAAAATTAGGTTCAATATTTATAAAAATAACAGCCCAAAAATATATTTGTAAAAATAACAAAAAAAAACTTAAATTTACAACTAAATATTATAAAATTGCCACGGTTTCGCGTAAATAATTACTGATTAACAGTTTTTATAATATAAATCTACTAACAGTATTTTTAACTAAACAATCGGTTTTTAATTATGTATCAACTACAGTTATATTATTTCACCTTTTTGTAATGCATTAAAACCGATCGCTGGTAGTTTTTGACCATTTATATAATTTATGTGGTTAACTAAGCATATTTGTAATTAAAAAATAACCATTCATATTAATAACTCTTTTTTTTTTAATTATTATTATAACTACCTATAGTTTCAATTTTTATCACTTGCCCTAAACTATAACTATTGAATAATGTAATTAGATGTGAATTGTGAAAAGAACTATTTAAATCTTATAGCATTATACCTCTATCATACACACTGAAATATAAACTCTCTAAACTTCATCAAATTAATATTAAGTAGGGGATTGAGAACTCTAATAGATGATTACTTTAATTTCGACAACTTTATTATAATCAAATTGATCAGTACTAATCAAATTTATCGAACGAACTTGATTCATTCAATTGAATACATTTTTTTCATAGATTTCTCTAACTTTCATACTATTATTTTCTTTTTCTTTTTTAATATAAAATAGTGTTTTGTATGGATAAGTTTGTACATCGAACATGTATATAATACACATATTTATTTGATATATATATTAAGATTAGGTTGAGAAGGAATGTATATACATGTATCAACATTCTAATTAATTGATGTTGGTATCATTGTACTTGTACACATGAAACAACCCATACCATCTCTCTATCAAACACAGCTTGCATCCTTAAGTCCTTCTTCCTAACTCATTATTAATTCAACACCTTAGCCCTACAATGTCATCTCACCACTTCATATAAATTTATCTATCTTTAACAAACTTTGACTTCAAATATGATAATTAGGACCTTTATAATAATTATTTCATCTTCTCTTTTTTATTTTAATTTTTCAAAAACAAAATTATAAAAATAACAAATGACTTCTTGATTTTGGTAATTAATGTATATATATTCTCTCAATTATGTTGGTTTTTAATATTTTTTAAATAAAAAAAATAAATGGTTATCAAATAATTTTGTTTAAAAAATATGTATTTAAAATGAAATAGAACTAGGCTTAAGGAATCCGAGTTATAGACTCATATCAAGAAATCCATTCCTTTTTAGTCTCAATTGTTTGATTATTGACTTATTTCATAACAATTTATTCTTATACTTACATTTTTTTAAGGTGCAATTAGTGAAATATGTTATTTTTACATACTAATTGAATATATTCATTGAAAATAATAAAGAAAACAATCAAATAGTTCAATATATTATTGAAGTTAAACTTAAGAGTAAAAAAACAAACAAATTCATTTGAAAATACCCAAAAAAATAACAAAGTATTAGTTCAATAATTTATTTAAACATAGTATTGAACTATAATTATGCTATTTAAGTAATTTTAAAAAAAGTTCTGACAATTTAGTAAATTAGTATGCAGATTTATGATATTTGAGATAAATTATATTTTTTTTAAATTGAATAAAATGCAGAAATTATTAGTAAATAAATTTATTTTTAAAATATACTAAAAACTTATTGCAAAAATTAATAAAACTCAAAATTTTGGAACTTTCAACTTCATTTTGACTCAATATTTCACTCTACTTAATCATTTTGATTTGTATGGTATCAATTTCTCTAGTAGTCCACGGCTATAGTATTAGTTGTTCAAATCCCCTCCTTTTATTATAATTTAATATTATAAAATAAATAATGTTGTTTCTATTTAAGAATTTAAATATGATTTAATGTAGTCCATTGATCTATATATTTTTATTTACTCTATTAGATATAGCTAGATTAAGAGATGTTCATAAATATATAACGGAAGAGACATATCTACATTTGGATGAAACATTTTAAATGAAACAAAAAATAAAGTCATGTGGATCTAAGTATAAAGTGAATAATATCATTTCAATATAAAGATTATGGAAGTCCGTGTGTATCTATACCCGGAATTAATTTTTGTTTAAAAAAAATAGTTAATTTGGAAAGGTAAAAGACAAGTGCATAAATCAAAATAAAGTAATTTTTGTTTTAACTCATGAGGGGTAAATACGTAAAACTCGCGCAAAGGGATGCATAACTAAAACATCCACACAGAAGCAAAGCTCTTGAAGTAGAAAACAAATCAAGAAATCTACCCTTCATAATAAACTATATTTACAACTTTAACCCTTTATATTACTCCGGTATAGCACTCAATTTGGCCGTAAACTTCCTCCTTCCACCACTTCGATTAACTCTCCCTTTCCCTTTCCCTTTCCCTTTCTCTAATTTAGTGAACTCGTCTTTTGAAAACACGAAATGAGAAACCGATGAGTTTCTGGATCTCGAATTAGACCCACATTTCTCACTTTTCATAAGAGCAGAGCTTGCTTTAACGGCCAATGCAGCCATTTCCTCACCATTAAGTGGTTGATTCAATCTGTTTAATGGAAGTGAGAAATAAAGATGACCCAATTCAAGCTCTTCTTCTTCATCAATGGCGGAAACTACATCGTCGAAATCCATCTCGTCGGCGTTACAGATAAAACTCGCCGGATCTCTTTCTAACACGTAACATACTTTTACTGGGTATGAGAATTCCAGTAATCTTCCGTCTGATAATATCAGTTTCGCCGTCGATGCGTTTCTGGAATCAGATGAACTGCAAATCCCCATAATAATTTTTTAAAAACTCTGTTTTTTGAAAACTCGTTTTTGGTTTTTTTGGTTTTGCGGATGAAGCAAATGGGAAAGGGAAATGTGTTATTTATAGGTAAAAGGGTAGTGAGGAATATGCCAAGTAGGATTTTGTCGTTTTTTGAGATTTGGTTTTTGGGAAAATTAAAAATAAATAAATGTTCTGATTATAATTTTAAAATAATTGGGAAAGAGATGACAGGCTGTGTATGAGATGAGTGGTGACAGGCTGTATGGATTGGTGGGAATTTCTTTCAAATAATGACTGTTTTTTTGACATGATATTTTAAGTTTGTGAAGAAAAAATGAGATTTGGAATTCTATGTCATGTCCCATATCAAACAAAACAATACTAATAATTTCATTTCATGTTTTAATAAATTAAAGGGTAAAATGTAAATATCATACTAATAATTTCATTTTATGTTTTAATAAATTAAAAGGTAAAATATAAATAAAACCTTGTGATTTTTGTTAAATGTATGAATACCCTGTGGTTTAAAAATGACAAATTATATCCATGTAATTCAAAATTATTTCAAAAAGACTCTTCCTTTCTAATGCTATAAATTTTCTTTTAGCCATAACTCATTCTTTTGAATTTTGATTTGGATGATTCACGATGTTTTACAATCCTCATTTTTAGATATACGTTATGGTCCCTTCAAAATATCAAAATCGTTAATAAATAAAACTACAACTGAATGAGAATATAGATTATTCAAAATTTTCATTCACCATTTTTTACTTTAACTCAAACTTAACAAACTCAATTATTCTACATTATCTAAACACAAGATTAATAAATTGAGATTTAAAAAATCCGTCTTAACCCGAGAGCCAGTCGTCCTTTTGATTATATACTTTTAATCTTACTAGTATTTTACCACGTGCGGTGCACGTTAATAATTTCTCTATGATTAAAAAAAAATAAATAGAAATTGTTTATGTTACACTACCAAATCAAGTTAATGAACATTTTGTTTCAACTATCTATAATTTTTTTTAGTCGGTTTGCTTATTTCAAAATTATTTATTATAGTTTGAATTATAATTCAAGAAATTATATTTTGTTGAAATAGTGGTGTCAACTATCTATAATTTTTTTTAGTCAATTTGTTTATTTCTAAATTATTTATTCTAGTTTGAATTATAATTTCAGAAATTATATTTTGTTGAAATAGTGGTGTATATGTGCTTTTGTCATTGAAGTTTTCTGTTCTTTTTTTAATTTCTCTATAAAAATAATTTTATTTAAATATTATTAAATAATATACCCTTACTAAGTCAAGAAATTATGTTTTGTTCTAAATTTTTTTCTTCACTTTTTTTATATTACAAATTGTGTTTTATTTTTTAGTTATTTTTTGAAACTAAATTATAATATGCTATTAATAAATCATTTATTTGAAGTATTACTATTGTCGATCAATAACCATTACTGAAGAATTTTTTTTTCATAACATTTATTTATTTTTAAACATTAAAAGTATGGAATGATATTTTTTGTAATTTAAAGAAAACAAAAAAAGACAAAAAACCTAAAAATGGAGAAGTAATACAATCAATTTATAATATTTTATTCGTAGCAATCTTCTTAAATTGGTTTTAAATATTAAAGCCATGAGTGAAATGTTTTGTAATTTTAAGGATAATATGAAGGATGAAAAAAGTTTAAAAACATTTTTTTCCCAAAATTATTAAGATCTCTAAGGTCTATAAATTAACATTTGCATTGCAAATAGTCTACTTCCTTCACTTTTTTTAATGAACTGTAATGTATTTAAGTTGAATAAATATATTATTTTTAATAAATAATATTTTATAAATTTACAAAATGTTATTAATTTTGTATATATAATTTTAGTTTATCCACTTATTTAAAATATAGTTTCAATTAACATGAATTTAAAAATAAAATACCTATTTATTATTTTTAATGAAAGTATTATAATTGTACCTAATAAAAAAAAAAGCATTTTGTTTATTTTTTTTAATTATTAAAAGGGTATAATTGTCTAAAAAATTTAAATGCTCATTAAATAGAAAGTGGAATATAAATATGTAATGGCATATTTAGTAATTAAGACATTTGAAAATGGTATATATAATGGTAGGTTAGTAATTTGAAGATTTTAAAAAGGGCATTATAGTCCAAAAATATTTCTCAAAGTTCCCTCCTTTTATATATTAAGGATATTTTTTTTCCTCTTTTACTCATTTTTATTTAAATGATTAAATATATGTTTATTATGAAAATTTGTAGGAGATGATTATAAATGAATAAAACTAAAGAAGCATTTAAGAGAGGGAGAGAGAGTCGTGTGTTCACTTGATGGAAAAGCCAATGACTTAGAAGGTAATAAGGTCAAGACAACGACAACGTGCTTAAAGTTAAAACTATACCATCCACATTAAGTAATTTAATTCTTTTGTTTTAATGTCAAATTCATCTCTCTCTCTAAAAAATAAAGCTCAAAAGTGAGTTCTTTCTTTTTTAACATCAGGCGAAAAAAAAAGGTACACGTATTTTAAATATGCCAGAAAGGGGAATTATAAGCTGATTTCACTACGATGCTTGAATAATCAAAGTATAAATTAAATGATACGTTATTAATAAGATATGATTATCAGGAGAGATAAAAGAGTAAAATAGTAAACTACAAAATCGGAAACCACCAGATCATCACTATAAATGGTGTTTCTTGGGTATTTTTTATATTATAATAAACAACCGTTAAAACTAGATTATGGTGATTTAAAATGGTTATTAGTGCAATTATTTCTTCTTTTTTTTCACTTGTACTCATTTTTATTTAAATGATTAAATATATGTTTTTTATGAAATTTTGTACGAGATGATTAAAACTAAAGAAGCATTTAAGAGGGGGAGAGAGAGTACTGTGTTCACGTGATGGAAAAGGCAATGACTTAGAAGGTAATAAGGTCAAGACAACGACAACGTGCTTAAAACTATACCATCCACATTAAGTAATTTAATTCTTTTGTTTTAATTTCAAATTCAGATTTCTCTCTAAAAAATAAAGCTCAAAAGTGAGTTATCTCTTTTTTAACATCAGGCGAAAAAAAAAGGTGATTTTAAATATGCCCGAAAAGGGGAATGTAAGCTGATTTCACTGCGATGCTCGAATAATTAAAGTTTTTTTTTTTTTACTTTATGTCTTGTTTTTCTCGAGTTATGAAAAGATGTTGCAACCATTCATTGATTTTTTTTAAATGCAAAGTTAAAAATAAAAAAATACAAAATTGATTTATTTGTTTCTATAACACTTGTATTGATATTTGATTGACATAGAATATCTTCATTAGAAATTTGGCTATCCTATCCCCCTAATTAAGTACATTAACAAAATCAATATGAATAGAGTTCAATGAGTTATACCGTTCAATGAGTTAATACATAAATCTTAATTCAACCCAATTTTATGTAACATCTTAAAAAAAACTACATTAAAAAAAATAATGGAAGACCATTTAATTATATCGTTCGTTTTTTATTTAAAAAAATGGTAAATTACCATTTTCGTCCCTGAACTTTCACTTTGGTTTCGTTTTCGTCCCTGAACTTTTAAAACTGACCGATTTCGTCCCCGAACTTTCCAAATCGTGTCATTTTCGTCCTTCTGCCTGTTTTTCCGTCTGGGACATTAACAGAGGCTGACGTGGTATTTTTTATCAATATTTTAATATTACTATTAATTTATTATATTTTAAATGTTTATGTGTCAATCTTTTTAACCTCTCTCTTCCATTCTCCCACCTCCCCTCTTTCTCTCTCCTCCATCATCATCTTCTCTGTCCCTTTCTCCACCATCCATTCTTTTACCACCATGAATTTTTTTTCCAGATTTCTCAATCTTTATCAAAGCCCTCTCTAAAAAAATCCATTATTTCCAGATTTCTCGTTTTTTAGAAATTATTTTTTTCTAACGAATTCTTTATTATTTATGAGAAACACGATGTTTATGGCAGATTCACAGCGATCTTGAATATGAAGAACACGAAAAACCAAAGAGATTCAAGCACTTATACACAAAAATTAATTAAAACTTCTTGATATCCAATCAGAAATTAATTCCTCTCACAATATCTCTCTCAAAATAATTTCTCTCTCAAAATTGATAGCATTCAGGCACTTATACACAAAAAAAAGGGGCTTAGAATATTACTCCAAAAACTAAAACAGGAAAAATCATATTACCAAACAGATTCAGAAGCTAAATCAAGAAAAATCTTGTCAGAATATTACTCAAAAGCTAAAAAAAAATATAAAAAGATAGAAATTTTGAGAGAGAAATTAAACCTTCTTGATATCCAAAAGAGAAAGGGATGAGTACAAGAAAACAAACCAAGATCCACTTTTTTTAACTCACAATAATATTTTTTTCCAAACCAAAATAAAACGTTTGATTCACAATATTGTAAAAATTCAAAGGGGAAATATAATTTGCTTCAGAAGCTTCACACGATTAAGAGTGGTGGTTTGAGATTCGAAGATGATCTATCGTGATTGTTGGGTATCGAATCGTGAAGATGATCTTTGACAGAAATGTGAAGACGATCTGACGATCTTGGATAGAAACGGTCTTGTACATAAACGTTTGACGATCTTGGACAACGATCTTGGACAGATCTGATGATCTTGGACAGAAACATTTGACGATCTTGGACAGATCTGACGATCGAATCGTGAAGACGATCTTGGACAGAAACGTTTGACGATCTTGGATAGATTTGACGATCGAATCGTGAAGACAATCTTGGACGTAACTGGAGTAACAGATCTGACGATGTGGTGGTTAGCGAATGGCAAAGAAAACAATGGTGCTGGTATGGTTGAGGTGGGCAGTGGCTGCTTCACTTGAATAAGGGAAGGAGAATGGAAAGAGATAAATTAGGGTTAGCTTAGAGAGGAGAAAAGGAGAGGGGAAGATATTAATTATTAAATGAATAAAAGAAATGTTACATAATAAAAAACTAAACATGCCACCTCATTAAAAAAGCTACCTAAGCCTGCCACATCATTAAAAATGCCACACAGCCTGCCATGTCAGCCTCTATTAGTGTCCCAGACGGAAGAACGAAAATGACACGATTTAGAAAGTTCAGGGACGAAGTCGGTCAGTTTTGAAAGTTCAGGGACGAAAACGAAACCAGAGTGAAAGTTCAGGGACGAAAATGGTAATTTACCCTTTAAAAAAATATTTTCAAATTTCAACCACATTCTGAAATTTTTTTCGTAAATCATTTATTGGATTAAATAATAATTCCATACTAAATTTTGCTTTCACTTTGTGTCACATTAAAAAAATCGAACATTGAAGAGAACAATTTTAATGTACACGATATCCCCTATCACCTCAACAAAACAACTAAATATTGTAAAAACAATCATATTTTTTAATTTTTTTTCGAAAAAAGAAATATAATATAATAGTAGTAATAAGAATTCGAAAATGTCATCCAAAGTTTGTAATTTTCCCAATTTTTATTTTCAAATATTATATTATTTTCAAAGTGAGAAAAAAAATAATTTTCTAAAAATCACTATAGAAACTAGAATATTCCAAATAATTAAATAAGACTCGAGTTGCGAGACATGAAAATAATTATGACAAAAAAATTGAGGTTGAAAAGTGTAGAAAAGATAGGTGGAACCGTGGAGGGGTAGGGGAAGAAGTGGCAAAAGGAGAAGTGAGTATTGCCACGATTCATTCATGCAGGCAGCCACGTCGATGATTTCTCTTTATTTTATAATTTATAAATTAAATAAAATATTTTAAATTTTTAAAAATAGAATTTGTGTGACTGATGAATATGATACGTTCTCTTCACTTATAATTTATAAATTAAATAAAATATTTTAAATTTTAAAATAGAGCTTGTCTGACTGATGAATATGATACGCTCGTTTCGTCTGCCCTTTATAATGATGATATTTCACTTTCTTTTTTTAATTACTTAATTTTATTTTATCAATAATTCTTCATTTTTTAATTCATTTTTAAACACAGAGAAACTTTTTTTCCCCTATCAAAGTCCATAAACTTTAATTATTATATTATCTAGTCTGAATATAAGGTTTTAATTGCTTTATAGGGTCTTAATAAGAGAATTTTTAGTCTCTATTCTTTAACATTTCAAAAAATATAATAATTAAGTATTTTATATTAAAATTCAATTAAAAATACAATACCGATCTAATTATATAATAACAAAATCGTAATGCAATAACTAGTAAAAACTAAAGTACACTAATAAAAATATAAGGATCAAAATATATTAACATTCAAGTTTTTCAAAATCATACAAAATAAAATACAGTTACAAATATAACAAACCTTAAAAAGTATTTGAAGATATTGCTAAGAAATAAGTATTTGAAGATATAATAAATTATTTTCGTGTGAATCATGGAATATTAAGAGTAATCAATATTAATTAATATTGACAACTAATTCACTTAGAAAAAATATGTATTATAAATATTTTTTTTTTAAATATGCCACTTGAAATTTCCCCTTTAAAAAATGTACGTTACATGTCTATCATATTTATGATTTGTATTCGAATACATGAAATTAAAAAGATAATAAAAAGTCGAAGCTAAAGGTTTGGTATATAGAATCGTGTCCCTAAAATTCAAACAATAATATTTTCTGTCTTGTCCCGATCTCCCAAAGAAAAACTAATATATCTTCCCGCTAGATGTTATGAATATATAAAAATTCAAGAAAATTATGGTGTATTATTAGAATTGGGTATAATTACGACAAAGTTCAAATATATTTATTTATTTATTACGTTTTCATTAACTATCATGTTTTGATATTTATATTTTCAAATTTCTATTACGATCGGCCAAACTTAGCTTAAAAACTTATTTTAATTTGTACATTTAATAAATGCCAGTCACAAATCTAACAAATTTTTTTTTATAATATCTCTAAAAATAGAAGCTCGAAAAAATATTTGTATATGATAAATTTTGATTAGGTGAATCATTGATAAACATTGAATTAAATATTTGCACCCTAAGTTTATCAATCATACACACGTTAATCACGGATTAATATAGTAAAAATTGCTATATTTACAATTATAAGTTGCTACTTTTACAAATATTACATCAAGATCTACTATCTTTATAAATATTACATCAATAAAAATTTATCTGATACTATATAAACTCGTATTTTTAAGTCATATATAAGGTTTAGCTTCATCAGAGAACGAACCATATTAAATGTAAATGAAAATAGTGGTAAAAATTAAAATAGATGTTTTATATTAAAGTGAAAGGACTAGATAATATATATAAACACCAAGAAATATGTGTAAATTTAAACGCAAGGTTAAAAATAGAATTTAAAATCTAAAATTAAATGGAAAAAAAAAGAAGTTAATAACAAAGAGATGAAAAAAGATGTCGTGAAATAAATAACAATAAAAATCCCACAAAATAAAAATAAAAAATTCCAAGTGTGAAAGAAATCTTATTGAGATCCAAGAAATGATAAATTTGGTCTCTCATAATTTGAATGGAAGAAATCTTTTCCGACCAAAGGAAAGGTGTAAATTGATGGTGGTCTGAACAGTGTTGGGTTGATGAGAGGCCTTGAAGAGTTAATAGTACAAAGACACCCATTTCTTAAGGTTTCTAATGTCTCCAACATGTGCAATTGTATGAATACACCTCTATTTTTTATGTTTTTCTTGTCCTTTGTCTCAAAAAGCATATATTTTATTTTAATAATTTAGCGAATTCATGAGAATATACATTCATCTCATTCATTTACTTAAAAATAAAATAACAGGTGAAGTACCTTTTTTGTCCTGAGTTATAAGGTTTGTATCTATTTGATCTAATTTGTGCGTCTTGAGTTTTGAGAAATATGTCAATTTGATCTATATCGTTAGTTATTCGGTTCATTAGTGTGGAAAAATTCATTTGCCGATGACTGAAAAACTAACTTCATGGACTAAATAAACTTTATTTCTTAAAGTTCAATGATCAAATAAATCTATTTCTCAAAACTTGGTGAGGAAATAGACACAAACCTCAAAATGTAGTTTGCCAAAAAAAAATAAACAATCATCACCCACTTTGCACATGCCTTCATTACTTTCTTTCTTTATTTCTCATATGCCCTACTTTTCCCTCTCTCAATTATTGACCTTCCCAAATACATTAATAATAAATAATAATGAATTTTGATCAAATTCTTCTGTATTAAGTTTTCTATGATCATTCATGTACAAAATTTGATACGTAAGAATCCTAGATACGATTGAAAAAACGAAAGAAGAATAATCCAAGATTTAAAAAAGATACTTAACAAGAGGGTTGGAATGGAGTGGGAAACTTTCGATTATATATATATATATAGTAGAGATGAAAGCATATTTTATTTTATTTTTAATATTAAAATCATATCAAACTGTTGAGAATCTCACATCTGAAAAATGAACGAAACTCATATTGTTTATAAGATATATGAGTTACTCCTCTCATTATCTGTTGAGATATATATGATTAAATCTACCTTTAACCATTGGCTTAAGCTTTTGGTTCAATTGGTGATTTAACATATTCAATATGGTATCAGAGCAGGAGGTCCCAAGTTCGACTCTCCGTTGTGTCATTTGCTCTTGTTTCCTCCCCATTTAAATTCCACATGTTTGGGTCTTGTGCAATTATCCAAGCCCACATGTGAGGGGGAGTGTTGAGATATATATGATTAAATCTACCTTTAACCATTGGCTTAAGCTTTTGGTTCAATTGGTGATTTAACATATTCAATATTATCAATTGAGTTTAAGATAAAAACTCATGATATCAAGTAGAGGTGAACATGGGGTGGAGTGGGTCTGGGCTGGGATACCCCGTCCGTTAATACTCGACTTTATTTAAGGAAAAAACGTATGAGATTAAGATTAGAAAAAGAGAAATAAAGAAAAAAAATCTTAATCAAGGTCGAGGCCTTGATGGGTTCAAAATTTCATTACCCCAACCTCGCTCCCGTTTAATAAATGAGGCAGTTGACCACCCCGACCCCGCCCCAATTACACACTTAAATGGGGCGGGTTCACGGGGAAACATGGTGCTTGTTCACCCCAAATATCAATATAGTATTAGAGCCCAACAAACTCAAATGAAAATTCTATCTAAAAATGAGTTCCGACCCAAGAATGGTGAGTTCAAAAGAGGCATTGTCTTGAGGGAGCATGTTGAGAATCTCACATCGAAAAGATAAAATGTACTCACAATCTTTATAATCTATACTTTTTGTGAAAATAAAAATTTGATGTTGAAATTAAAATTTTAAAATCAAACTATTCGAACTCGATAACTGTAGTTTGTCTAAATTACAAATTATAATTTGATGTTTAACACATAGTTATTAACATTCTTATAGCTTGTGAATTTATAAATCATATTTTCATTAGTACATGTGATGAAATAATTCAAGTACTTTGTAAAAATAATAATATTCTTATGTAAGTTTCTAAAACTACATAGGTGCCATTGGTAAAATTTAGGAGTATAGTTTCTAAATTAGAATAAATATGGAGGTGTGATTCATCATAATTATCTCTTTCATTTTAAAACTATACAAAACCGAATAGACTGACACTAGTCACACTTTAATTTGATCGAACGGATTGATCTGGTCGTTTTCATTGTTTCTAGCTCGTATAGATTACCCTAATTTTTTAAGAAAAAAAATATTTGATTGAAAGTAAAGATCTTTAATCTTTGAAACTTCATGTACAACCAAATCATCACAACACACCACATGAAATTTATAATTTGTTGCATAGATATGTTATTTTATCTTCTTGGTTAGATGATGGATGATTGAGATCAAATAATTGAAGCAATTCCCCGAAACCATGAAGCTTCTTCCAAAATTTACTCTTCATATTAACTCAATTATTTGAAGCACCAAAGGCAATGCATGAATGAACTTTCTCGAGATGCAATAATGCATGTTTTTTTAGACAAAGGCTAAAAAGATCCACAACTCTAAAAATGTCATACTTTTACTACCACATCATCACAGTTCCATCTTTCTATCTACACTTCGTGTTGATCCATTTAATTTACGTATAATTTCATCTAGTGTTGTTAATTATCACATCACTGTAATAGTAACCCTTTCAAATTCTAATATTGTTTTTATCCATCTATCCTCGTGGGACACAACACTCACTCACCACTACTATTACTTGTTGACCATGTGCACTTGCATGCCACCACACACCATTTAGTTTGACCACCGTTTCACCCAACAATTACGGACTGAGGTCATTGGTTTGGATATCATAAAAGAAATGTATGATACTGATCCTGAATTTGCTGATATCTGGATTAATTGCAAGAACAATATATGAATGGGCGCCTTCCATGAACATTTGGGCTTCTTGTTCATAGGAAAATGTTTTTGCATTCCATATACTTCCCTTCAAGATAATTTGATTTTTGAATTGTATACTGGAAGATTGGGAGCTCACATTGGTTGTGAGAAAACATTACTACTCTTGCAAGAATGATTTTTTTGGCCTAAATTTCGTAAAGATATCACTAGTTATGTGAAGATTGTGCTATTTGTTAAACCACTAAAGGAACATCACACCCCCCTCCCCCCAAAAAAAAATCCCAGAAACCATTTGGGAAGACCTCTCCATTGATTTCATCCCTAGCCTTCCAAAAACTCAAAGAGGATTCCATTATCTTTTTGTTGTGGTGGACATATTTTCCAAGATGGTTCACTTCCGTCCATGTAAAACGAACCTTCAATGCAAGCACAATAGCAGAATTGTTCTTCAGTGAAATCGTAAGGCTGCATGACATCCCAAAATTCATAATTTCTTATAGGGATGTGAAATTTAAGCCATTTCTGACGAGTTTTATGGGACAAAATCAATATAAAACTAAAATTCATTAGCACCTACTGTTGTGATGTGAAGCAAATCAAATTAAATAAAAAGGCCCAAGCCCATCAACATATGGAAAACCAATTACTTGCTTAATCATTATGGTGCATCACATGGATCAATATAAAATTGAAGTAGGTCAATTTTATGTGTTTTGTTTTTGTGAGTCGGTAGGTGATTGATTAAAAACTCATTTTTTGAGATGCCGTGTATGAGGCCAATCCGAGAGAGAAGAACAAAATAGGCGACAATTTTTTCTTCTTGTTTTCGATGGTGAGACGACAACAACGAGGGTTTGAGAGTTGGTGAGAAATATTGTATAAGAAAGAGTTTTTTTTTCTTGAGGGCTTTTAAGCGGTTAGTACACGGTTTAGTGTATTGAATATTTCTTTATTATAACTTTGATTCATCATAGTGAAATTCACAGCGGTAGCAACTGGACGTAGCCAATTTGGGTGAACCAGTATAAATTCTTGTGTCTCTCCGACTGTGTTTACTTCTATAATTTCTTGATTGTTTCTTTTTATTCCTAACAGTGAATGTGGGAAGGTGTCTTTTTCTCAACAACTGGTATCCGAGCTTTAGGTTATAATTGTCCGCAGATTCAAACTATGAGTGAAAAGAAAGTATGTCAAATTTTATGAGTCCGGTGAAGTTTGATGTGGAGAAATTTGATGGAATGATCAATTTTGGCTTGTGGCAAGTGCAAGTCAAGGATGTTTTGATACAATCTGGGTTACACAAGGCTTTGAAAGGAAGACTGGGCGGTGGTGCTCTCAATCCGTTAAGGGGTGGTGATTCAATGAAATCAGATAGCAGTGATTCTAATGGAGGTGCTAAAAAGTCCAGTTCTAATGATGAAGATTGGGAAGAGATAGATTTGAGAGCGGCAAGCGCGATACGTTTGTGTTTGGCTAAAAATGTTCTTGCAAATGTGCATGGGATTTTGATAGCTAAAGAAATTTGGGTGAAGCTTGAAGCCTTGTATCAAGCTAAGGGTATCTCAAATCGATTGTACCTGAAGGAGCGGTTTCACACACTGCGGATGGAGGAAGGTACAAAAATCTCAGATCACTTGAGTGTTCTTAATGGTATAATTTCAGAGCTGGAGGCAATCGAAGTGAATGTAGATGAGGAGGATAAGACACTTAGGCTCATCTTGTCTCTTCCAACTTCTTATGAGCACATGAAAACAATTCTAATGTATAGAAAAGATTCTTTAGATTTTGCAGAAACTACAAGTAAACTCTTATCAGAGGAGAGGAGGTTGAAGAGTGAAGGGCGTGATTCACATAACAACTCTATGTTGGTAGTTAGCAATGGGAAGAAGAAGAATTTTGTACAAAAAAAGGCTAATGAGAATGTGGATTATCTGGTCACCTGAAAAGAGATTGTCCAAACCTAGCAGGTTCAGCAAAAGGCTCTAGGTCGGAAGCTAACATTCTCTCTTGTCAAGGGAGACGACGAATTTTTATCAAGAGAAGGAAATTCATCCTTATGGTATGACCGCTTTACCATGATAGAGGATGTGTTGTTAGTGGATGCACACGAGCATTAACTTGGCAGTTATACAAGGCGTCTCGTGGAATGATGTCGATGGTTGAAGAAATTCCAGGGAAGCCAAGTAGGTGGAAGTGACACCATAATTTCAACAAGGTTTATCGATATGTGCCGGAAAAAAGGAAAATCTTGAAAAGTGATATTTCATGTGGTCTACTTATATGGTGGAGTAGGATAGCCCTCTAATTTGAGAAGTGTGATTGTCGGTGAAGACAATGATTGTAGCAGAAGCCATGGTTTATTCTATCTTATCAAGGTGGAATTGGAGGAGTAGCTACCGCTGTAGTGAAGACATTGTGTTTTGATGTTGTCTTCAAGGAGGAATTTGTTGTGATGTGAAGCAAATCAAATTAAATAAAAAGTCCCAAGCCCATCAACATATGGAAAACCAATTACTTGCTTAATCATTATGGTGCATCACGTGGATCAATATAAAATTGAAGTAAGTCAATTTTATGTGTTTTGTTTTTGTGAGGCGGTGAGTGATTAATTAAAAACTCCTTTTTTGAGACACCATGTGTGAGGCCAATCCGAGAGAGAAGAACAAAATAGACGACAAATTTTTCTTCTTATTTTCGATGGTGAGACAGCAACATTGAGGGTTTGTGAATTGGTGAGAAATATTGTATAAGAAAGAGTTTTTTTTTTCTTGAGGACTTTTAAGCAGTTAATACACGGTTTAGTGTATTGAATATTTCTCTATTGTAAATCTGATTCATCATAGTGAAATTAGCAGCGGTAGCAACTGGACATAGCCAATTTGGGTGAACCAGTATAAATTCTCGTGTCTTTCTGATTGCGTTTACTTCTATAATTTCTTGATTGTTTCCTTTTATTCTTAACGGTGAATGTGGGAAGGTGTTTTTTTCCAACACCTAGCAACCAGACTGATGTCCAAATTGAAGTTGTCAATTGCACACTGAGAAATATGATTAGAAGTATTGCTGGGGATAAGCCAAAATAATGGGACAATGCTCTTGCCCAAGCGGAGTTTGCTTACAACTCCATGACAAACAGATCTACCAGAAAAACACCTTCTCCATTGTATATACTCGCCTACCTAACCAAATAGTTTACTTGTTTGACTTAACCAGACCTCCTAATAAGAAGGTTGAAACACTTGCTGAAGAGGTAGCTGAAATTCACGAGGGGATCCGATCAAAACTACAAGAATCTAATGAGACGTATAAGGTCGTCGGTGATGCTCACCATAGAGACAATAAATTTGAAGAAGGAGACTTGGTTTTGGCTTATCTTCGCAAGGACATATTTCCTGTGAGAACCTACTCCAAGCTCAAACATAGAAAAGTTGGTCTTTTTTTTTTATATTGAAGACCGCTGGCCCAAATGCTTTAGTTTTACAACTTCCCCTTAACCTCCACGTGTCACCAAATTTCAATTTGTCTGACTTATATGAATATCGTCCTCCTGATGCAGCTCCTTCTTGTCAAGTAGAACTCGTGGACGAGATCTAAAGAAGACCGAGTAAAACTGATGTGGACCGTCTCTGAGTCTTTTGTTAAGAGGTCCATTTTATCTATTTTTATTGCTTGCTATCTTATTTTCTGTTGGCCTTTGTAAGCCCTTGTTTTTCTGCTGTTTTAAGCCACTCTCCCTTCCCTAGGAGAAATTATTCAAGGTGGCAGGTACAATGAGGATGGTTCCTCTTTACCAGCCATGTGTCATTTATTATAATTAATTTATATATACTACTCTTTCTCTCTCTTTTAAATAAGGGGAACCATACAAAGTTTTTTTTTCTTCTAATTATTTAATGGTTCTTTTCTTTATATAAAGGCATTGTTCACACAAAGAAATTTCTAAGTAAAGAAATTAAATGCGGAATGAAATATATTTGTATTGATGAATTTAGCGTTACAATCTCTAATAAATTGTTTCTCTGATTCTTTCTCACAAGTATAAACTTTGATACGAGGGCCGACGGCGTATTTCTCGAATCAAAGCGTTGATGTTGTTGAAACTTTAGTCTTCAAAGCGATCTTCAAGGAGTTCTTCGAGAAGTCTTTGAAAAGTCTTTAGTCTTTGAAATTCTTTAATCTTCAAAGACACCTTCAAGGAGGTCTTCGAGGAGTCTTCTAAAAGTCTTCGATCTTCAAAGTCTTCTGAGTCTTCTGGCTTCTAAATATTTTTCAACTTCCTTAATGAATGAATGATCTCTCTATTTTTATAGTTTTTGGTGGGCTTTTAGTAGATATGGGCTTCCTTTGACTTGAGCCCAATTGCCATGTGGCATAATTTTATTGGACAAATTTTGTGTCATCCAATGGTCATAAAGAAGACACGTGGCATTATTTGATTTGCCTATTTTATGTTTTTTAATTTTATTTAAAGATACGTGTCAAAATTGGATTTGTCTATATTTTAATGACATGCAGTTTTTTGTTATTACGTGACAATTTAATTGGTTAAATTTCTCTTTCTACAATGCCCCCTTTTCGAGATTTAGACACGAGTTTGTTCGTTGATGAGTCTCGAAAATATCATTAAAAAAATATGATTTTTTATTTATTATAAATTTGGTGGAATTAATTTCCCATCGAGATATGACTTTTGATTTTCAATTTTTGATTCCAAAATTTTGATGGAAATAATTAATGTCAAATTAATTAAAATGAAAATTTATTTGACCTCATGATTTCGAATTGACCATTTATAACTGGTCAAATAAAGATATTATGTTGAAGATTTTTTTTAAAATTTTTTTCTTTAAAAAAATAATTTTCTGAAATTAAAGAATACTAGTAGTAATACAAATCTCTTTTGCCTATTTAGTCTCAAGAACTCAAACTCTGACTACATCTGGTATAAAATTTCTCTTCTTTTTTCTTTTTAAAAAAAAGTTAGAGTCAGATCAAACCAGGCCTCTAATTTGATGTTTTCAATTTGAAGGTATAGTAAAAATACTATATATATATATATATATATATATATATATATATATATATATTCTTAATCAAAGTGTGTGCAAAATCCATCATCACATTGGTTGAATACAATTTTTTTTCTTTTTCTTTTTTTTTTTTTTTTGCTAAAGGCTTTACCATTGTCTGACACTTTTTTTTATAAAGTCCATCACTTCTTTCATTATTATGAATATATATATATATATATATATGTGTGTGTGTGTGTGTGTGTGTGTGTGTGTGTGTGTGTGTGCGCGCATATTCAAATTATTTTCCCATGATTAGTCAAATAAAGAATTGCATTTATTAAAAAAAAATCGTTGATCCCTGCTCTTCAATAATAATGGCGATGCCCCCTATATGTATATATATTCGTAACAATTGATTGTTCTTTGTTGTGTTTATTGTTGAATCTCCTTTTCAATTTTTTTTAAATAACTTTCCCCAGCCTTTTTTATTGTTTTCATAAAGCATTTGTCGAGTAATTTGGGTCTCCAAAATTTACAAGAACATTGATCAGGGCGTCTAAGAGATCGGTACATCATATCTATACACTTGTTAATTATATCAGTATGTTCTTTTTTTTTGGTATGCTATATTTTTTTTTTACTTGCAGCAAACAACGCCCCTTGTTTCTCCCAACAATGATAAAACTCTCATGTGCTGGTTGACGTTATCATCTATTTTGATAACAATGCTTTCACATGTATTGTCGTTAATCATCCTCTTGAAGATATTGACTCACCTTTGTGACAGTGACAACACTCTCATGTGCTGTTTTTGGAAACAATTCTTTTACATGTGATGTCGTTGAACATCTTTTTAAGACATCGATTCAACTTTCTACAATGACGACACTCTCATGTGATGGCTAACGTTATCTTTGGTAACAATGCTTTTATATGTGCGGTCATTGATTACCTTTCTAAAGACATCGGCTCAGATTTCTATAGTGATAACACTCTCATGTGCTGGCTAACATTACCTTTGGTAACAATGCTTTTACATGTGCGGTCATTGATCACCTTTTCTGAAGACATTGGCTCACCTTTCTACAGTGACAACACTCTCATATGCTGGCTAACATTACCTTTACTTTGGTAACAATGCTTTTATATGTAATGTTGTTGATCACCTTTCTGAAGTCATTGGCTCACCTTTCTACAGTGACAACACTCTCATGTGCTGGCTAAGGTTACCTTTGGTAATAATGGTTTTACATATGCTGTCACTGATCATCTTTCTGAGGACATTGGCTCACTTTTCTACAGTGACAACCTCGACATATCTACCCTTTTTTTTTTATCTATGTTACCATATTTATGTGTATGTATATATATTTCATATATATCAACTCGATCTTTAAATTTTTATTTATTGTTTATTTTTATTTTTTAGAATCATGGTATATTTTGTAGAACATATTGGCTCCAAAAAGAAGTATATGTCTATTTTAGAGGATGAAAATAAATTAAGTAAAGATGGAGTTTTTCTTGTTTTGAATGAGCCAAAAGACAGTCTTTTTCCAAAAAAAATTGCCTCCTTGGATGATTCTGGCTCATTAGCCAAATGGTATGTGGAGAAATTAGTAGCTTATGACTATTCAAAAGTATGGATTTTGCAGTCTCCTATACACACCAAGCCTTTTAATGAAGATCCCGAGCTAACTTTAGACCGTCGAATAATTTATGGTGAAACTCGTTGGGGTCCTTCACTAAACATATATGGAGAATTCTCTTATGTCTCTTATTATTATGAATGGTTGGAGACCGTAGTTGGTCGGAGTGGCAAACAACTTCATAATGCACGTTTACTTGATGCTGTGTTTGCTTCACTTTACACATATGATCATGATTGTAATATAGTTCGAGCTTTTTGTGAAGCTTGTGTCCATCAACAAACACACTTCATACATCTTTTGGGGAATTATCTATCTCTTTATGGGATTATGGAAGTTTGGGGGTCTCCCTATAATAGGAAATTTTTACGACGAAGTTGTTCCATGTAGTAAAGAATTGACACTCCCTTCTGATAAGAATGAACGACTTCCCAAAAGTTGTGAATATCTCTTTGCCTCATACCCTCGTATTGCATCTTTAAGGTCTGATCAATCTCAAATTCCTGATAAAGCTTGGATTTCTTTTTGGTACAAAGGTGTTTTAAAATATTTAAAACCCACTTCTAGAAAACCAAGAAAAATGATTCGTTCTTGATCAATTAATAATCTAAATACTTTATCTTCGAAAAAACGTGAATGGTCAAATGAAGAAGAGAAGATATTTTATGATCTTAGCGTCAAAGATGAATGGAAAGGGAAAACTTATTTAGCTGCTTTTCATTCTTGTTGGCTGTGTGTATACATTTTTCCTTATAAAGGTAAGAATTTCATTTGTTCGGGGTTTTTAAGATTGCTAGCTCAATTGCTAAGGGTTTTGTTTACAGTCTTGTCGTTCCAGTTCTTGCCAACATTGATCATGGATTAGTAAAGATCAGCAATTCTTCTCCTTTAGCTGGTCGTTCAGAGGCTTGTTTCTCAGTGCATTATGTTTATGGTTGACTTGCTCACTATTTCAACACTCATTATAAAATACCCACAGAAGTTAAAGGTCCGATTATGACTAATTTTTTGGGAGAAGGTATGGCTAAGCATTTTGATGATTTGCAAGCTCATGAGCTGATTCATGGAGGAAAATCTGTATTTTGGCATGTAAACCTTCGTTTTTAAGGGTGAGCTCTTAACAGATAACAACAACTTGATATTTTTATTCATCTCATACTTTGTGAGTCTCCAATCATGTTATTTATCATGAAGGCATAAGACTTCTATGATAATAGAATCATATAGTCTTTACAGATTTAGTAGGCAATTTGAGTTTCATCAAGATATACCCAATGAACTGGGAGATGCTCCTTTTATTGACTTGAACAATGTCTTACACCATTGGAGAGTTTCCATTCGTTCTAAATCATTGTCTCACGTGTATGTTCCAGTACCTCTTTCGAATCTTCATGACCAAGTCGCCCGACGTTATAAGAATTGGTGGTCAAATAAGTATGGAAATTATCTGGAAGAAGACTTTGACGCTCTAGTAACTAGCTATCTTCCTTTACCATCAAAATCGAAACGGCCTAAAGGTATTGGCAACGACAATGAACATGGAGGTAAAAAGATCTTCCTACTTGAAACCGAGCTATTGCAACCAATAATCAATGTTTCCAGGGATAAAAATGATATCAACAGTAGTACCGGTGATCGTCATTAGAAAAGGCCTAAAAAATCAAAGAAGCCATCTCTTTATGACGATGAATTTTTTGATGATGTTCCATGTGTTAGGAATGGTGCCCTAGAACTTGTAATTGTTTGATAATAATAATTTATTTCAAATAAATTAAATAAATAAACATAAGTTCTTTATATCATCTAGATTGATTCAATTGACAATATTAGGAATATATGGAAATATATAAATATCAAGCATTCAAATAGTAAACCCTAAGTTACTCTATGAAATCACGACTTAGTAAGTGAGTCATATAAGAGGATTAAAGTTGAGATGAGTAACTTAAAAGTGTCTATAGTAAATGGATAACGTTTGGGAACCTTATCCTGATAGCACTGTTGATAGCTTCGCATTTTGTTTATAGACAAATGATCTAATCCTGATAATTCATGTGGGAGATATAAAATGGAAGTATCATATGCAATGTTGATTATATAAGACAGGACCACGATGTTCGATCAAATTTCTCATTAGTACTGTTTACGAGAAATGATCGAATATCAAACTAAGTTTATCAACTGTGATACATCTTAATCTTGAGTGAAATGCGGACTCCTATTTATGGAGTTATGTTCTTTGATTCACATGGTTGAGAGAGATCTGTAAGAACGCTCAATACACTCCTGTTTTGGGAACATGGCTAGATAAGTAGCTGGGAACTCATTTTCACGAGATGGAATTCATAACTTTCCTATAAATTAACGGTATTAGTGCGATACCTAAACATTTTAGGAACTTTAGGAAACTCCCTTGATGTACTGATTCGAGACATGAATAAGTGGCGCCACGACTTCTATTGATCACAGAACTACATTATCTCTAGTTCGACTAAAGATAAAGTTCATTGGAGAATCAGCGGGAACACAAAGATAAAGCGGTAATTACAGTGGCAAAACGGTAAATTTATCCGCTTGTAATTATGAGGGTTCCACGGGAAGGATAATACTGCAGATATAAATAAAGATAAACTAAATGGACATAACTCATCTATAGTGAGGGGAGTTCAGCTATGAATCTATAGTGGAATTATTCATAGTTAGATAATAAGTAATTAACTGATTATGAGTTAATCACTTAACTAACTAATTATTAAGCCCATGATCTATACGTCCATCGGGTCCCTATGCTAGCCCAAATATCATAGCACGAAATGTCACAACCTAATTTTTCCAAAACATGGAAATAACAATTACGCAGTGGAAATAATAATAAACATCAATTCTAAAACAAATCCTTCTTATTGAAATCAAAACGAAACAATTTTTCACTTCTGTTCAGAATAAAATTCTCAAAATAAACAAAACACTTCAACATAGTTTGAGTGAGCTCGTTTTAAAAAGAAAACTTTTCATACCAACTTGAACCAAATCAAGGAAAATCCAAATGCAAGTAAAACATGAATAATAAGAACTAAGAATAATTAAATCCCAAATATCCAACTAAAATAAGAAAGGAATAATTGTTGCCGGCTTGTAAATCCAAGCCCAACCAGTCACCGCCTATGACCCCATCATTTACCAGATTTCTTCTTTTTATTACCTGAAAAAAAAACAATGTAGGATCATGAGGCTACGCCCAGTGAGAATAAAATTAATTTAAGAGCAACGCCATGAGAAGTTTTCTAAATTCCTTAAGTCTATAATCGGCCTCACAACTTCCAAATATCCCTCAACTCCCAAGGCATAATCTCAACTCTAGAGAAAATCACATTCTTATATTCTTTTTACCCAATGCCTTAGCTTCACTTTATGCGCAATTAAAGTGAGCCGCACACTCAAAGTATTGAACCCGTGCCACCACGTTTTGACTTTTGAGTTATTCTTCTTATGAGTTTGCAAGACTCACAAGTGAACCTACAAGTTTATTCTCTCCCATTGATCAAATGGAATGAACCTACCCCGCTAAGTGTAATTAAGTTGTGCACAACTCTAATTCACCCCTTAACGGTTTATTCTTCATTAAGTATGGCCCTACTTAATGCGAACCTACAACCACATTATTTAAGGCATCGAATAATGTGATTTTAAAGAAAGCATCACTACCAGAATGCTTGACAAAGCCTAGGTCCATTTTCTAGCCTAGAAAACCCGTTTCCTCCTAAAACTGACCTTAAATAGGCTAAAACTCAAAAATTCCAAAATCTGGAAAATTAATGTATTTTCAGTGTTAAAAGGTTCTAAAAAATACCTAAAATTAGATCTCTAACTCACGAGACGGTTCCCCAAAGAAATCTCACTCCAAAAAGCCAAACTAGTTTAACTAGTGCGGTTTTACTTCTTTTTCGGCACTAACCAATAAGAAAATTTTAATAAAATTTTCCAGCAGCTTTAAAGGCCTCTAAACTGCCCCTAAGTCATCTAGACTCACTTAGGAATCATCCAAAATTAATCCCCCACCTAAACTCCTAAGAAAAGGGGTTCGACTGGACTAATTTCCACATAAGGTTCTATCGTTCCTACTTTTCAATATAGAAATCCAGCAGCCTAAACACTCTTTAGAACACCCAAAACGAAGTTAAAACTTAAGCCAAACATCAAAATAATCCATCCAATCAGAAATCCAAAATTTAATATCGAAAAAATAATTCCAAGCATGCATGCAACTTAATCTTTATATCCTTAACTCCCAAAAAACAATATTATCAACCATCACAAACATGCTTATAAAATTCACCCACTTTAAATCATTCGAATCACACAACCAGATTCTAATTATACTTATAAAGAAGCAGAAAAAGAAACATGAAATTGATCAAATATTAACAAAACTCTCACCTTAATTCCAATTAATGCAAAAGCAAAACTATTCAAAAAAAGTGCTTCATTCCTCAATTTCACAACCTGAAATCAAGGTCTAAGATTCTTAAAACCTATACAAAAGTATCTAAAAACAAATATCTAGAATTATAGGCCAACACGGAGCGATCAATGGGACAGAAAAACGCGAAGGCAACCCCGAAGGGCTGCTTTCTTGCGTCGGCCAGCAGCAGCCCAAAGAGGCTGTTGCCGTGGCTTGTTCTTTTACTGACGGCGACGGTCCCAACGGTATTTTCGAAGGCTAATTTGGTGATTGGTTTGATCAGTAAAAGCCTTTTTTTTCCAAGATTTAGGATTCTAGGGTTTCTAAGGTTTGAATCAAAATTCAATCAACAAGAGTTTGAGAAATTGATTTCAAGAAAACAACTAATCCAAGATCAACAATCTACAATTTAAAAGAAATTGTTGAAAGAACCAATTACCTTTCTTGATTGAATTTTGAAGTTCTCCCAATTCCTCCAAACTACTCTAAATTGAACCCAACGATGGTCACCAAAAACTATAAATAAGAGAAGGAAGAATTAATGGAGAAAATCCGGCCTAAACCCCTCCTTGGGCGACGGCAATGGGAAGAAGAAGAAGAGAAATATGAAACCCTACCTTTCCTTTCTGTCTCTGTACGTTCTGTTCTCTGTGTCAAGTCTTCATCCATTTTTTTTTCTTTTCTTCCTCTCTCCCACGGCACTTCACCTCCTTTTTTTTTTTTTTTTTTTAAGATAATGTCCTTTATTTAATTCCTGTAAAAATAATTAAAATTAAGAACACTACTTCCACCTCAAACAAAAGAAAAACAAACCCACATATTTAAATAAATAAATTATTTATTTAAATATTACTTACCGGGAATTCGGGTCGTCACACGAAATCAAGTAGAAGAAATGGAAATTTTAAGTAAAGTGAATTACTTAAATAGGCAATATTAATTGTTTAAATATTGAGTATATTTAAACGGTAATTAATATAAATATTATTAATTGTTTAAATAACGAGTTTATTTAAACATGAAATTAATAATGAAATATTATTAATTATTTAAATATTGAGTATATTTAAATGGTAATTAATAATTTGAAATTAATTGACAATTATTAATTGTTTAAATAATTAATTTCATTTAAACGGAAATTAATAATTAATAATTAATAATTAATAATTAATAATTAATAATTAAAATTAATTAATTAATAATAAAATATTATCAATAAAATTATTAATTAAATTATGAGTTTATTTAATGGAAATTAATAATTAAAATATTTATTATTAATTATTTAAATAATGAAAATTATTTAAATAGAAATTAATAATTAAATATAATTTGAAAATATTTAGTAGGGAGAAAATATTAATATTATTAATTATTTAAATAAATTATTTTATTTAAATGGTAATTAATAAATAAATAAATTAAGTTGGACTTATTAATTTAAGAGAGAGTTTCAAGCTCAATTGGATTAATGAACCCAATTGAAATTGGCCCAAAATAATTAAATAAATAAATTTGATTTATTAATTATTCACTATATAATTTTCGGCCATAATAGATAATTTGTAGGAGATAATTGTTTGAATTATGTCCTATAATAATTATATAGATTTATTCACCCAAAATAAATAAAATAAAGAAAAGAAAATATTTTCTTATTTATCTATGGCATTTTAGAAATACCAAGATGAAGGAAAGAGATAATTCTTTTTTTTTTTGTATTTATCTCTATGGATTAATCCTAATGTGATTAGGATTCCTATTTTACTATAAATAGGAGGCTTGAGTCATTCATAAATCACACAATTCAATTCTTAAGAAATTTGGAATTCTCTCTTCCTCCTTCTCCCCCCTTGGCCGATTTTTCCTCTTGATATTGGGAAGAAAAATATTTTTTTTCTTCTTCCCAATTTCTTCTTAAGTTCGATCCCACAATCGAGTTTCGTTTGATCGATCGGGATATAATGTAGAAGATCTAGTGTTGCTGAGGATTTGATGTTGTAAAGAAACCTCCAACCGGTTCTCCATTAATTACTCAATGTAAGTAAAAGGTTTTATTTTTTCGAAATTTAAAGCATGAATCTACATGTTTTTATCACAAATTGCATGATATTAATATATCCGTAATTAAATGTTAATTAGTTTACTAAATAAAATTCCGCTAAGTTAGTAAACCATCCCTTCACCACGTGCTTCAAATTTTCCAAATCAAGTTGCAGCTTTGGTATGTTGTCTTTTTTTTAGTAAAAAACTTCACCATTTTTTTTTAAATAAATTTTATTTTGTTTTACTTGATTTTTTTAAATAAACTTGTAGCTTCCTTGTGATGATTTTATTCAATAAATTCAGGGACAACATAATGATCATTCATTCATGAGTCCTAATGCTTTTGATTATACGGTTGTTGATGTATAAAATTCTAAGACATTGGAGAAAGATTTTATGGTGATACCTGATAATTCTCCCACTAAAAGAGTTGACGATGAGCAAAACAAAGAAAAGCAGACTTTTATCCCTCATTAAAAAATCTCCAATTTTTGTGTAGAAGATGTTATCTCAAACTTTCGACACCAAAGTGCTTTAACCATGTGGGAAAATATTTGGTAAAAATTTGTTCGTACTTCTTTTGAGATGGTTTCGAATATTGAGGGGGAAATACATAAAATACTTCACGTTATTTTAGAAATCAATGCAATTGATCCAGTGCCTTTACAAAATAATGTGAACCAGTATTTTCAGGAAGTTAAGAGGTATAACGAGTTGCAATCATCGTTCTCTTCTCAATTGACTATAGTAGATCGAGATCATCAGCTAGTGGATCAAAAGTCTCGTTTGGAGGAAGTATCCTCGAAAGTGAGTATTTTACTTACAAATCAAGATGAATTCCAGCAACGTTCAATGACAATTAAAAGCAAAGATCTAAGAATTAGAAGCGGAGCATGTGGCGTTGGAAGTTAAAAATGAGGAAAATGAAGAAAGTTTAAATCATCAAAGATTGAAGCCTATAAAATACGAGAAAAAGTAAGTGCCCTTGAGAATGTTCCGACTTTGACTGAATCAGATGTGAAGTTTTGGAATGCGCTCCGTCAATTATTAGAAAAGTCTCGTGAAAAGTTGAAAGAGTACAAGTGGACTCCTTAATTTTTTTTTTGGTTTTTTACTTTTCTGCGTTGAAAACATATATTATGTTATGTCTTTTTTTTTTATCAGTGTTTTTTTTATTACTTTCAACTGAATGAACTTGGAATTTCTTTTGAATTATTTATATTGAACTGAACCATAGTCACATTATATTGCAAGTTTTTCTTTTTGGTGAACTGAACTTAAAGTTTCCTTTAAGCTGCCTACGTACCCTTTATATGAATAGGGATAAAGTCAAACGTACTTCAAGTGCAAAATGTTTAATTATTTCAAGCATAATATTTTAAAGAAATTTACCATTTATAGGGCCAATTCTCAATCCATCTTTATCAACTATCTTGTATGCTCCGTTTGTGTATACTTCTTTCACAACATAAGGTCCATCCCATTTGGGTGTAAATTTGTTCCCAGTATGTCGAGTATTGATGATTGGTCTTCGAACTTCAAGTACAAGATCGTCGACTTAAAATGACCGAGGTCGCACTTTTTTGTTGAATGCTTTGGACATTTGCGCTTGATAACATTTTAAAGACTGTTGAGCATCGAGTCTTATTTCATCGAGAGCATCTAACTCTTGAAGGCATATCTTTGAGTTATCTTCTTCAGTTAATCCTTCTTGAATCACCATCCATAAAGATGAAATTTCTCATTTTAGAGGAAGGACAACTTCCACCCCATAAACAAGAGAATAGGGCGTAGCTTGAGTTGGAGTGTGATAAGTTGTTCTGTATGCCCATAATGCTTCTCCGATCTTTTCTTGCCAATCTTTCTTTGTCTTTGACACTACTTTTTTCAACAAGTTGAAAAGTGTCTTATTGAAAGCTTCTGCAAGACCGTTTACTACAGCATTGTACATGGAAGAGTTATATTGTTTAAAGGAAAACTTTTCACATAATTTGTCAATGAAGCTATTAGAGAAATGTCTTCCATTATCTGTCACAATATAACGAGGAATACCATATCGATAGATGATATGAGTACGAATGAAATCTGCTACATGTTCTATCTTAGCTTCTTTCAACGCAATGGCTTCTGCCCATTTGGAGAAATAATCTGTTCCTGCAAGAATCTAAGAGTATTCTGCAAATGACTTGGGCATTATAGGTCCAACAAGATCTAGTCCCCATGCTTCAAAAGGCCAAGAAGCCACAGTTGGATGTAATGGCTCCGTAGGCTGATGAATGAAGTTAGCGTGAAATTGATAAGTTTCACACTTTTTTGCATATTCCATAGAGTCTTGGACCATTGTAGGCCAATAATATCATGTTCTCTTCAATTGAAAGTGAATTTTAGGACCTGATTGATGAGCACCACAAAGATCTGAATGAGCTTCTTCTAGCGCCTAGCTTGATTCTTCTTTTCTGAGACATCGAAGGAAAAGCCCTTTAAACGAACGACGATAAAGTGTATCTTTATAATATATGAAGCGAGCCGCTTTTCTTCGAACCTCACTCCTATGGCAGGAGCCTGAAGGGAGTATTCCATATTGGAGATAGTCTATAATGGGTTGTTGCCAATCTTCCTCTTCTATCACATAAGCGGATATCATATTGGTATCTTGATTTTCATCTTCAATTAGTGGCATGATCCATTTCTAATAAAGAGTGATATTTAAAGTTCCATTGCAAGATTTGTCAAGGCGTTTGCTTTATTATTTTTCGCTCTTGGAATATGCTCTAATGTGATGCTTTCAAACTTCTCTAAAAGATTTTTTTCAAGTTTGAAATAAGGTATAAAGTCTTCATGTTTGACATCGTATTCTGACAATAACTAGTTGATTATCAATTTTGAATCACTATATATTTATATGTGATATTTCAATCTCTAATGCCATTTGAAGACTAATGATGAGTGCTTGATACTCAACAATGTTATTTGAGCATAATCCACCAAATGTGAAGCTGTATGACAACATATGCTTTTCGGGCGAAATGAAGATTACACCCGCTCAATTTCTTTGGGCTGCTCCATCAAAATACATAGTCCAAGGTTCAATAATTTCAATGCCAAAGACTTTATCATCTAGTTAATCTTCAGATAATTTCAAATTTGATGGGATTTGATGATCTGCTAGGATATCTGCCAATGCTTGTCCCTTGATTGCTGTTTATGGAACATAGACAATATCATATTATTGAAGCAGAATTTTCTATTTAGCCAATTGTCTAGAAATAACGGGTCTGGATAGGATATACTTGATTGGATCAGCTTTTGCCAGCAAATATACTGTGAAAGCTTGAATGTAATGTCTCAACTTTTCGATGGCGAAAAAGAGCGAAAGACACATTTTCTCAATCGGAGAATAATTTAATTCAGCTCCAATCAAAGTTATCCTCAGATAGTAAAGTAAAGCTCCAAGTGATCTTTCCCGTGCAGCAATGTACAGGATCAGAGGTTTCCCTACGATAGGTGAACATAGAACTGGTGGATTAAGCAAGTATTTTTATATACTATCAAAAGCATTTTGACATGCTTTATCCCATTCAAACTTGACATCTTTCTTCATCAATCTCTGAAATGGCTGACAACGACATGCCAAGTTTGAGATGAACCTTCTGATGTAAGTTAAACGTCCTTGAATACTTCTTAACTGTTGTAAGTTTTGAGGCTCGGGCATTTTCTGAATGGCGTCAATTTTTGTTTGATCAATTTCAATTCCTTGATGTTTCACGACAAAACCAAGGAACTTTCTTGAAGTCACGTCAAATGCACATTTAAGGGGATTCATCTTCAGTTGATACTTCCTCAATCTTTCAAAAATCATCAGTAGATCTTGTGAATGATTCGCCCTTGTCTTTGATTTGACTACGAGATCGTCTACATAACACTCAACGACTTTATGTAGCATATCATCAAAAATCTTTTGCATAGCTCATTGTTATGTAGCTCCAGAGTTCTTCAAACCAAATGGCATTACTTTGTAACAATATATGCCTTTTGGAGTGCGAAAAGTAGTCAATTCTTCATCTACAAGAGCCATCTATATTTGATTGTACCCAGATGATCCATCCATAAATGATAAAGCTTCATGTTCTGTAGTGGCATCCACCATAATTTCTGTGATCGGTAATGAGAAGTCATCTTTTGGACACACGTTATTCAAGTCACGAAAGTCAACACAAACGCAAAGTTGTCCATTCTTCTTTTTTACACGAACAATATTCTCTATCCATGTCGAATATTGCACTTCACGTACGAATCTAGCTTCAATTAGCTTATTGACTTCAATTTCTATTTGAGCAATAAGACCTGGTCGAAAATGACGTTGTGCTTGATTAATTGGTCGATACCCGTTCTTGATTACAAGATGATGAACTGCAATTTTAGGGTCAAGTCTTGGCATTTCTTTATATGACCAAGCAAAGACATCCTTGTATTTAGTAAGCAACTGAACATACTCAATTTCTTCATCTTCAGTAAGTGATGCACTTAGAAAGGTTAAGGGAGGCTCTTATGTTGTTCCAAGATTCACTTATTTAAGTTCATCGACTGTTGGCTGATTACCATCTTCTAATGTTATTGGAGCCTCATCAGCATCTTCCTCAATTGTTTCTGAATTTGAAGTTTCTTCAATTGTAATATGATGACAAGTTGAATCATTATTCTCAAAATTCTCATCATGTTCTCCTTCTGACGAATTGGTGGAGATAATGAAGTGTCGTTTCACCTTTAGAGAGCCTTCTGTTTTTATGAAAAGGGAAGATTTTCTCTTCATTCTTGAAGGGACTATGCTTTAAATGTCCTTCTTGTCTCTCTCTTCTATTAATGATCTCTTTTCTAAGGCTTTTGTCTTGCCTTCATGTTGGTCACTTGTTATTTTAAGGCGACCAAATATAGAAATCCGACCTTGCTTCTTTTCTTTTGTCATAGCTAAACTTAGCCTCTGAAAGATCGAAGAATGGATCGAAGTATAATGTCGATTCTTCTTTGTTGTAGTAGATACGCTCAACCATTTGAAGACAGGAGAGCAAGTGGCCAAAAGTTTTATACGATCAAAGACAGAAATTCTTTCTTCAACTTTTTTTTCTTCCATTTCAGAGTTATCAATTTCTTCAACTGTGATGTAGTTCATATTTACAACTTTCTTTTTTTCTTTTCTCATTATACGTATAGGCTCAGTTGGTTTGTAACTAATTCCCTCTTTAAAAATAGGTATGGTGTAACCTTTCTTCAAGAGCTTCTTTTGTGTCTCGGAAAGTTCGGGTCTTTCATCATAAAATTTTTTAAAACCTTTCAACTCAGGAAAAGCTACAAAATCAGAACCCGCTTTTGTGAAAAGTTTGTATGCATTTGGGTCGAATCCTTCTTTTGTTCGTTTGTTGGGAAGTGATTCATTCTTGTTCCTTCCCTCATTGTGAGTAAAGTCCACAGGTGGATTCTTGATTTCTTGTTTCACTATTTTTGTATGTGGAATCGTAAATCCCTCCTTCAAAATTTTAGCATCTCCAACTTTCACCCCGTTTGAACATTCGGCAAATGGTGACTGACCCTCCTTCCGTCAGGACAAAGGTATATAACGTAAAACAGAAGAAAGTTGTGAAATTCATTCTTTTAAAAAGTCTGATACATCTTCTACTTGTACATTCAGGGTATCTATTTTTGAATTTGAAGCTATCAACTTTATTTTTCTTTCATCAGAACCTTTGATCAAAGATATCTCTATCATAGAAATCTCCGTCAGGATAAATTCTTCCACAACGTTTCTTTGCATGTAAAATTTGGCATATGCAAAGTGAGTTCTGCCTCCATAAAAGGCTGGGTATCGGCTTCTACTTTCTTTACACCATTTTGATAAAACTTGAAGCATTGATGTAAGGAGGAAGTTCGATTTCCATGAATCCAAGGACGACCCACTAGCAATTTGTAGGTGGTTTTGCAATCAATCACATGGAATATAGTACAAGCTTTCAAATCTCCAATGGTGAGCACTAGGTGAATTATCCCTATTGCTCGTTGCCCTACTTGATTAAAGTCTTGGATCACCAGCCGACTTTTGGATAATTCTTCCATCATGATGCCTAATCGCTTCATAGTTGATTTGGGCATTATATTAACAACTGAGCCATTATCAATTAAAATTCAACTAACACTACAAGAAACTGCCGTAATAGCGACAGATCTATAGCGATGAAACGTAAATACGTCGCACACTAACGACGGAATGCATCGCCCCGATGAAAAGTTGACTTTCAGCGATCCATTCCGTCGCCTAGTTAATCGAATATATTTAATGGAAAAAATAATTTGGTATTAACGATGATTGACGTCGGTAATAATGGCGCCAAAATTTCCCGCGTTAATAGGCAACAATGCAGTGCGTCGTATACGATGGCGCAAAACATTCCCGCGCTAATGGACAACCGATTGAGTCGCCCAACGTTATGGAGGGAATAATCGATCGTTATGTTAGATATTAACGACGGATTGCTTCGTTAGCTCACAGTATATATATGCCTCAGAAATGGAAAGAACTCATCATCAGAAACATTTTGTTTTTTCTTTTCGTTTTTTTTTTCTACTGTAAAAATAAAATGCGTGAATGGATGTATGTTCGTCTCTTAGAAGGCTATTTGAACGATGAGTTCGTAGCAGGGGTTGAAGAATTCGTTGAGTTTTGTGAAAGTACAGAGGATTTTGATCGTAATGGAAAAATGATACGATGTCCGTGCAGAAAATGTAAAAATAAGAAGTTATATTCTTCATTTGATGTGAAGAAACACCTGTATAGTCGTGGGTTTGTGGAGAATTATTTTAAGTGGGTTTATCAAGGGGAATCTGACGATCAATATAATGCGGCGTTGGAGCAAGCCGTGTTGTACCAAGGAAGCAGCTCAAATGCTATACCGAATTTGGAAGAAGATCGTGATGAAAGACAGCAAGAGTATGGACAAATGCAGCATATGATATACGAAGGTACGTTTAATCATACTCAAGACGATAATCAAACTATTCTAGAGGAGGAGGAGGAAATGAATCCGGAAGCGCAACGAATGTACCATATGCTCGAATCAGCAAGTATGCCGTTATACCCGGGTTGTGATGTCAGTCAACTGGCTGCAGCGACGGAGCTTCTAAATATAAAATCGGCATATCATATTCCAGAGAGAGGTTTTAATTCGATTGCACAATGGTTTCATCGTTGCGCTCCTGCGAACAACACGCTGCCAGAAAGTTTATACGACACGAAAAAATTAGTGGAGGGTCTCGGGTTGCCTGTTGAGAAGATTGATTGTTGCCCGAACTGATGCATGATATTCAAGGGTGATGGAGATTCGAGTCTCCATAATTGTAAATTTTGTTTCCATCCGAGATATAAACAAGGTAAACACACTCTCATTCCACATACTCGTATGTTTTATTTACCGATCACTCCTCGACTTCAACGACTGTATGCATCGGAAGTCACGGTATCTCATATGAGATGGCATTACGAGCATTCGCAAGAGGATGGTCATATGAAACATCCATCTAATGCTGACGCGTGGAAGCATTTGGATCGTTGTCATCCAGAATTTGCAAGTGAGATTAGAAATGTGAGATTGGGGTTATGTATTGACGGTTTTAACCCGTACGACGCTTCTGGTGCACAATACTCTGTATGGCGTGTTATGTTGACACATTATAATCTCCCTCCATCGATGTGTATGAAAGATCCTATGATATTCTTAACGGTTATCGTACCGGGTTCAAACAGTACAAAACAAAGGTTAGATATCTACCTCCAACCTCTTATTGTTGAGCTGACTAATTTGTGGAATAATGGAGCGTTGACTTACGATGTATCGAGAAAACAAAATTTCTGTATGAAAGCCGCAGTAATTTGGACGATAAGTGACTTCCCGGCATATTCAATGTTATTTGGTAAGCACGATAGCTTATTAATTATAAATTATTTTCATTGCATAATACTATGTATAATTAATTTAAACTTATCGTAGGTTGGAGCACATCCGGAAAGTTTGCTTGTCCTCATTACATGATTGACACTGGAGCTTTCTCTTTGAAACATGGACAGAAAACGTGTTGGTTTGATTGTCATAGAAGATTTTTACCGAGCGACCATTTGTTTCGATCAAACAAGACAGATTGGTATAAGGGTCGTAATGCACGCAACCAAGGGCCACCCCGAGTTTATAGCGGAATCAAAATATTACACGGGTTAGATTCTATTGGCATGAAAAAAATTCCGAAATAGGTCCGAGGTTGCAAACAAGGCCGCTGGTAAGAACAGTGGATGGAAGAAACGAAGTATATTTTGGGATTTACCGTATTGGGGAGATTTACTAATCAGGCACAACTTGGACGTAATGCACATCGAAAAGAACGTGTTCAACAATGTCTTCAATACAGTTTTAAATGTGCCAAATAAGACGAAAGACAACCTGAAGGCACGGTATGACATATAAGAAATATGCCGTCGCCTCGAGTTAGAGCCGGATGAAGATGGGCACTACGCGAAGGCCAAATACATGTTAAGTACAGACGAGAAGAAATTACTGTTTGAATGGATGCGATCGATTAAGTTCCCCGATGGCTATGTTTCTAATCTCTCAAGATGCATTGACGTGCAGAGTCATACTGTTTTCGGAACGAAAAGTCACGATTGTCACGCTTTTATGCAATGATTGATGCCTGTTGCATTCAGACCGTTTCTTGAACAGAAACATTGGGAACCGTTGGCGTAGTTAAGTGTGTTCTTCAGAGATTTGACATGCGCAGATTTAACAAGAGAGACAATCGAATCATTAAACCGAGAGATTCCAGTTATAATATGCAAACTGGAGCTAATGTTTCCACCCGGATTTTTCGATTCGATGGAGCATCTTCCTGTTCATCTACCGTATGAGGCACTACTTGGAGGCCCTGTTCAATACAGATGGATGTACCCGTTTGAAAGGTAAAATATTATTATGTTAATTTCCTTTTTTAGTATATTTAAATACACATCATGATGCTAAATTTTAGATTTATTTTACTGCACGAATTCTAGATATTTGCATAGATTGAAGAAAACTGTTGGAAATAAAGCACGAGTGGAAGGATCGATTTGTAATGGGTACCTGGTACACGAGACAACTACGTTCTGTTCGTATTACTTCGACCAGCATATCTCCGACCACTTTTGTCCAGTAAGCCGTAACGTGGTTGACACTCTTCCAGAAGGTGTAGACTTGAACGACTTGGATATGTTTATCGTACCAGGCAAAGGTTTAGGCAAATCTATGCGGAGAAACTTAAGTGATGAGGAGTACCATGTCGTCCAGACTTACTTATTATGCAACTGTGCGGAAGTAGAGCCATATATTGAGTAAGGTTTTCTAATTCATAGAGTTTTGTTTTATTTAACATGAATACTTTTGTTTAAATTTTCATTAATTAATACATTTTATGTAGATTATTTGTGAATTCATGTGTACGACCATCGCATCTCGGTATTACTGAATCAGAAGAAGGGAACATCATCGATAAACATTTTCACGACAACAATATACAATATTCTTGACACTTGATTTCTATAAATTCTTGACCATTTAACTAAAAATAGTCAAGAATATAGTTTTTTAAGATAATAAGGTCAAGAAAGTTTTTGAAAAAACGCAAGGAAGGGGGCGTAAACATTAGTTTTTTTCACCATTTACCCTTGACCATTTTAAAGGGTCAAAATAAGAACGCTAAAAAAATTGAACAGATTTTTTTTTTTTAATTTCACTTTCTTTTTCTCATATCTCATTTTTTTATCTCGCCCTCTCAAATTGTTTCGATCTCTCTCAGCCCTAAAAGAAGCTCTCTCGCTCATTCTGTTGGTACTCTCGCTCTCAAGATCCAGCGCACTCTCAAATCGCCACCGTTCTCAAATTTCTCTATCTCATTCTGAATTCATCGTCAGTCTCGCTCTCGCTCTCGCTCTCACTCCAATCGTTCTTTTAGCTAAACAAGAGTTAATCGAGAGCTTCACTCCTTACGTAAGATTCTTTCCATCCCCAAGTTCCAAAGCTAAAATTATCATTCTCCTTCTTCTTGGTTAGTATTTTTCTCAATCACTCTTAATTTTTTGCGATAATTTGGTCAATTTAAAAGATTTCTGTTTTTTTTTCAAAGGATTGTTGATCTCATCGATTTTTCAATATTGTTTGATTTTTGGTAAAATTACGTGCTGATTTCAATTAGACTAGAGCATTGTTCACAAATTTTTAGGTTTTAATTTTTAGTAGGTATTGGATGATTCCATATGGCATAATGATTTTTATCGACTTTTTCATTTGATTGGTTTTTAGAATTTGCCAACTAAATTTCCTTGTAAATCTCTTAGAGTCCTAGGTATAATTTCAGTTCCCCAACTTGACTTGAAAGGTCTGTCAATCAACCTTGAAGAATTATCTTATGGCATGAAGTAAAACTAACTAAGAATGTTCTTAGGCTATAGACTTTTAGGCTTTAAGGATAAATATTCTTGTTCTTTGCCTCTTTGATATTTAGAACCCACATTTCATCATAGTTTCTAAACTATATTGTTAAATGCATATTCTTGTTTTTGACTTATAAATGAACTAACAATTGATTTGTTCCACTTGGTTGATTAGGTACAATCATGTCATTGCAAATTATAGAAAAAAAGGAACTAACTCATTATCCTTGTATTTTAGGTGAGTATTTCTCTTGAACATTAAAAATAGTTTCCATTTCCGTATATGCTTTTTCTACAAGTCATCTTAAAGGCTTAATGTTGAGGATGATAACTATGAAGCTGATTTGACTGATGGTGAAGTAAATTCTTCTGATATTGTGTCTATGTCATGAACCCCTTGTATCTATATAAAATAATATAATAATCTCTTGTTTTATTGTTCTGGACTTTTTTATGATCTTTTTTCCAGTGGACATTATTGAGCCACATTCTTTAATGCAAGGGGAAGGAAGATCATTCACATCAAAAGCAAAGGGTTGCATTTTTCAAAACTTTGATGAGGTTTTTTCTAATTCTTCATATTTCTGTAATGTATTTATTATTCTTAATTTCCCTTTATCAATAACGGTCATCTCATTTTCAAGAGTTTGCTTTTGATTAAAAATGCAGGTTTGGGTTAGGGATGTTGAGGCTTTATTCCCTTCTTTGGCAATTTCTCTTATTAAGTGCGATTGTTTTTGCACCTTGTTACATAATCTTTCTTTTATTTACATGATGTTTTTAATCTTTCATTTGTAGATCTAGTATCGAGACATTCAAGCTAGATGATTAAACTTTTCATTGCATAAATCAATCATAATTTATTAAGTCATGTAAAATTATGGGTCATTGATTTTTAAAAAAAAATTGTGCTATTTAATGAGTTAAACCCATTTGATGCAAATTGGATGTAAAATTTTGCATCGAAAGAAGTTGTTTGGAACAGGAAGTTAGTTGATGAATATATAAAGTTTTGAAGGTAAAATATTTCTTACTGGCTGGACATGATGAACTATTCAAATTTCTTAATGCATTGAAGGTAAAAGAATTTATATTATTGTTTCAAATGGCATTTTATGTTTACTTTTAAATATATACAACACATTCCTGTTTGGTAGGAAAACTTATTTGTGTTTTCATTTATTTTCTTTCAAATATATCCTCCATGTATCATTTTTTTTCTGTTGTTAATCTTCCATGTAACCATTCTGACTCAACTAAACAAATGTTACACGACTCCATTAATGGTCTTAGTCGGTTAAAACTTAGATGCTTACATTTAATTTTTAGCTTCCATCCATTTTTTCTTATTTTTTGGGTATTTGAATTCAGTATTAATCTTGGTTGTGTGTTTGGGAGAAAAAAGAAGTTTTATTGAATGGTTACAGGAAGAAGAGGAGAGAACTAACACAAAAGGAGAGGTAAGTTTTAAGTATTAGTTCTGAAATTTGAACTTTAATCTTTCTACATTTTATAGTTGGCATGATGATATAATGTTTTGTTTTTAAAGATTCTTCAATTATAGTTAGGGAATAGTGAGTCGACACGACATTATTCTTTAAATTATGTTACTTTGTCTTGGATATATTCTAATGTAGTAGTAAAATCATTAGTTCTATGTTAAATCATGATGTTTTTTTTGTAGACTTAAGGCTTTATTGATGATGTTGTTGTATAGAGCATAGGGATGACAACAAGGTAAACAAATGCAATTACATTATCCTAAATGTAGCATCATTCACTCTTTCACTCTTTATTTTCTATCATTTATTTGCAGGCTCTATGAATATTTGGAGAAGATTGCTTGGAAGTTGTTTTTTCTTTGGCCATGGAATGCGTTATTTGTTTACGAACCTTTATAAATTTGTATTTGTATAAGAATAATATATTAATAATGAGTTATAAGAACTTTATTAATTTAAATATTGTATTCTTTACTTTTTTTTAAGTTTGGCATTTTGTACCTTCTTGGAATTGTTTCTTTTTATAACATAATGAAAATTGGTTTTGTAGCAGGTTTATGAGGTTGGCTATAAATAAACTATATTATATTTTTTATATATATATAAAGGTTTAGTTGACTCTTTTAATTTGTCAAGTATAAGTAATTCTTGACCCAAAAAATGTGTCAAGATTTATGAACCTTGACCCTTTTATTGAGTCAAGTGAAAACGTTATTCTTGACCCTTAAACTTTTCTTGACGGACGCATATTTGACACTTAAAAAGAGTCAAGTTTGTGATTCTTGACTCTTTTTAATGGTCAAGTATCAACTATTTGTTGTAGTGTTTCGTTCCTGGTTTTACAATTACGTTGACAATCCCACAATTTCGATCACTGATCAACGTATAATATGGATCGCAAAAGGTCCATCAAGAATTGCAAGATCTTACACCGGTTATCTGGTGCAAGGTTACATATTTCAAACAAAAGCTCATTCAGTGAACCGGGCAACAAACAACAGTGGCGTATGTATAAAGGGTCAAGTGTTCGGGAACAATGCAGAAGATTTCTATGGAATCATTGATGAGATCATTGAGCTTCAATTTGCAGGTCTGAGTCTTAAACGTACAATCGTTTTTAACTGCACATGGTTTGAAACAACGCGACGAGGTGGAGTTCGCAATAATATCAATCTTAAAATTGTTGAGGTGAACCGGAGAAAACACATGTACACCCAAGATCGTTTTGTTTTGGCATAATAAGCAATTCAGGTTTACTACTTAAACTATCCCGCTCAGCGTCGAGATTTATCTGATTGGTTAGTTGTCTGTAAAGTAAGACCGATGATAATAGATGACAGCCTCCCTGATAAAAATAGTGAGAACTACGTTACATTCCAGGAGGATGAAGTGCAAAATCGTGAAATCGATGAAGGTATTAATTCTGACACTGCACGTCCGTTGAATGACGTATCAGAGACACTTTTTGATGAAGGGAATGTCTATGTTCCACCTGAAAATGACAAAGATTCTTCTCCAGATGAAACAAACGAAGAAGACACTGAAGAAGACAGCATTGATTCAAAAAAGATGAATGATTTTGATTACGATGATTGAAGTATGTATGTGTAATAGGGGAAATAATTAAAAAAAAAACATACACATAATGACGGAAGGCATCGTTATATTGAGATATACATTGAATATAACGATGCCATGTGTCGTTAATCTTCACAGAACACAATGATGGGATGATTTTTTTCTAAGTAAGTATGGGTTATTAACGACGGAAGGCATCGTTATATTAAGATATACATTGAATATAACGATGCCATGTGTCGTTAATCATCACAGACCACAATGATGAGATGATTTTTTTCTAAGTAAGTATGGGTTATTAACGACGGAAGGCATCGTTATATTAAGATATGCATTGAATATAACGATGCCATGTGTCGTTAATGTTCACAGAACACAATGATGGGATGATTTTTTTAAGTATGGGAATGATATTAACGACGGAAGGCATCGTTATATTCAGATATACATTGAATATAACGATGCCATAGGTCGTAAATCTTCACAGAACACAATGATGGGATGATTTTTTCTAAGTATGGGAATGATATTAACGACGAAAGGCATCGTTATATTCAATGTATATCTGAATATAACCTATAATGACGGAAGGCATCGTAAGAAACTCAAATGGATAGTTTATGGGAAACTGTTCAAATTCCAAGCCGACCTATTGCGTCGTTATATGTAATAAATAAGGCGCGAATATCAAAAATTTCACGAAAATTATGGCGCGATTGGGCGATGCATTTCGTCGCTCATGAATACGAACAGTCACATTAACTTTGTTTGAAAATTGGATTGAACGACGCAATACGTCGTGTATATAACTATCAACGATGCATTTCGTCGTGTTGTTCATCGTCATAAGAACGTAGACGACGAACTGCATAGCTAGAACGAGGTATTCCGTCGTTACGAAAACACGCATGACGAGTTTTTAAGTGATTAACGACGGAAAACGTCGTTAAATCTCTTTTAAAACAGACCCGTTTCTTCCATTTTCACCATCCTTCCTCGTTTTTCTTCTTTTCCTCTCAAACAAATTTCTTCCTCCTTCAATTCTCTCAGCCAATTCCTTCCCATTTCTCTGAAAACCCTTTCCCTTTTCTAAAAAACCTCAATCATTGGAACGAATCCGAGTAAGTTTCTTCAAATTTAATATTTGTTTTTATGTAATTAGTTTAATATTTCTAATTAGCATGTTATTAGTTAATTTAGTTTAAAATTAGTTGATTTTAATTTAATTTTGTGTAATTTAGATAATGTATGTAATATGTATTTAGTTTTATGTAATTAGTTATGTTTTAATTAATTATATGTTAATTAGTTAATTTAGTTTGAAATTATTATGTACGTTTTCATTTAATTATATGTATTTAGTTAGTTTTAATTAATTATATGTTAATTAGTTAATTTAGTTTGAAATGCGTATGTATGTTTTAATTAGTTAATTTAGTTTGAAATTATTATGTACGTTTTCATTTAATTATATGTATTTAGTTAGTTTTAATTAATTATATGTTAATTAGTTAATTTAGTTTGAAATGCATATGTATGTTTTAATTAGTTAATTTAGTTTGAAATTATTATGTACGTTTTCATTTAATTATATGTATTTAGTTAGTTTTAATTAAGTATATGTTAATTAGTTAATTTAGTTTGAAATGCGTATGAATGTTTTCATTTAATTATATGTTAATTAGTTAATTTATTTTTGAAATTAATATAGTTTATAGGTTAGAATTTTAATTACTTAATTATTGTATTGTAGGTCATGCCTTCCGTAGACGCCCTCTAGCACCTTCTGGCACACCTGGTGCAGCCAGGTGAGTCGCCCCAGGTGAGGAGGATGATGTCCGTCTCGGGGATACCTCTGACACGATCGTTCAGGACGAGGCTATCGACCTGGCGCAGGAGCCCGTCCAGATGTCTATTTCCAGGAGGGTTCGCCTGTCGATCGAGGGCGGCCAATAAGTTTTGTTTAGTTTGTATTCTTATTTCATTAATTATTTATTATTTACAAATTCTAACTTTTAAATGTTTCCTTTTCATTTCAATAGGTTACATCCATCACGAGAGGTTTCGAGGAGATTTACGGAGGTATTGAAGATGCTTCTGTGCGGGGACACCCTCGTTGCGGAGCGTCTCTGCTCGCGCACAAGCCGCGGATGTTTGAGGCATGGAAGGTAAACGTATTCAAAATATTATATTTAATTATATATATAATATTTCGAAAACTGACAGTTAATTTTTTTCAGCAATATTTTGATATTCAAGAGGAGCTGACCGACGAGGTCATATACGCTCCCTGGCATCATCAGGGCGGCATTCGGTACAGGGACACTAGCTACAATATTCGCCACGCCCCTGCCGATAAACGGCCGGCCCACATTTCTGCGGAGGACTTGGTAGAGATCTTGGCGCGTACTCAGACGCCGGATGCCCAGCGCATTTCTACAATCAATAGCGCCAACCGGAATGCCAACCCGTCGAAGCACACTGGAGGGTCACGCTCCACATACGAGCACAAGAAACAACTCGTAGTTATTTTCTGTATTAATTAACTTTTACTTAATTTTCGTAAGTTATTCATTATTCGTTAATTATTTTTAACATTCACAAGAGCAAAAATTGGGTTGTCCGGTTCAAGCTGCTGAGCTGTTTATCTGTCTCCACACCAAAGGTGGAGATACACAGACTTTTGTAGACGATAGGGCGAGAGAGAAAGCGGTAAGTGTTAATTATTGTTTATTCTTTTTCAAATTTATTCATTATTAGTATATTAGTTAATGAAATGATTTGTTTTTTTTTCAGGCTCGTTACGAAGCGATTCTCGCTGATCGCTTACCGAGCTCCGACACCCTGCCGACACAGGAGGATATCGAGTCGGCTTTTCTCGAGGCAGCAGGAGGGTGACGTCCAGACGGTACTGTTCCTGAACTCGGCAACCTCGGCCCTATCATTTACGCCGATCAGCCTCGTCTTCCCAGGCAGCTCGTTCGACCAAGGCTGCCGAGCATCGCGCGAGCAACAATACTTTGAGGGCTGAGACTGCAGAGCTTCAAGAGAGCAACGAACGGCTCAAGGCTGAGGTGAAAGGGATTACGGCTTGTCTCGATGAGTCCGAGCGGTCCAGGCAAGAGTTCGAGAGGTCGATGAAGGCAACGATGGACATGTTCATGGCGCAGATGCGCGACGAGGGTTCTTCGACTTCCGTTTTTTGTTTCCCTCCTCCCGATCCTCCATCTGATCCTCATCTCGATTAGGCTTTAGGAAAAAAACATTATTTTGTATTATTTTGGGATTTTTAATATTATTTTTTCTTAAATTTAATTTAATTTTTATTTTGTAATTAAATTTAATTTTCAAATCACTATAATATGTAATTAAAACCTTAAACCCTAATTAAATTTTTAAAAAAAATAAAAATTAATTGACCGACTCATTCCGTCGTTAATGTCAAATAAAACAATGACTTATATAACGACGTATTCTATCGTTATAGTGAAAATGACTTTGACTAATATAAAGACGTAATGAGTCGTTAATGTCAACATGTAACGTCCCGTTATTTTTTGATAAAAAAAAAACTTTTATTTATTTTATTTTAATTTGAGTAATTAAAATTCATTTATTTATTATTAAATTAGAATTTAGTAATTTATTTCATTTTATTTCATTTTAATGGCTTTATTTATTTAAATACGTTTTAATGGTATTAATAATTATTAACGGGCCAATTAATAATTATTAATCACCATTGGGATAGTTTGAGATGTTCGGGATTCGTTTTTAAGCCAAAAGTCATAAAAGGGCAAAGTTGTAATTACCCAATTTGCAAAATATCTAAAATTACTATTTGACTATCTTCTTTAAATGAACTCATTGACCACATTTGACCAAAATCTTCTCATTTCATCCTCCTCATTGCCGTGGGTCTCAAAGAGCAAAAGGAGATTTTCGGTTTTCTTTCGTTTCTTGTCGGATCGGCTTGATCTTAGATCCATCGGAAAGCCCTCGGGTCAAGGATCATTTTCCACCTACCCATCGTCCGTTTCTCTCGAGATCCTAGGAGTTCTCGGTAAGTGAAGTTTCAAACCCTAACTCCAAATAGTGTTTTAATGGAGTTTTCATTGTTTTCTTTCGATTTCTTGCCGTGAAACTCGGTGTTTGTCAAATCGGGAGTAGTTTTAAGTGTTTTTGGAAACTATCCCATAACCCTAAAACCGAGTTTCAGTCGAAACCCTTTCCGTTTGAAATTTACCCTTTTGGGTTTGATTTTGGGTTAGAAATTAATGAATGAATGTTTATTTAAATTCAATTCGGGAAAGGGCTTATTGTTCGAAAACCCTAATCATCGATACCCATTGAAATCGGGATTATCGAATTTGATTAAAACCAACTCAAAACGTATTTGAATTGCCAAAAAGCCGAAAAACCAAACCCGAGACTCATTTTTAATGAGAGGGCCGAGGGCCTCAAAGGGGGAGAATTGTGGTTTTCCGTCTTTTTGCTTGTTTAGTAGTTGTTTGATCGATAGTTGGTTTAGTTATTGATTGTTACGATATAATTCGTTTGTAGGTGTTTTTGAACCTCGTGGTTGATCGCTCCTTCGGACTTAGGAGCAAAGTCATCTTTTAACTAAGATGAGAATAGTTAGTATTTAAAGTAACTATAGAAATCGGACAAGTATGATGGTTTGAAGAGTTTGAAACTAAGATTAGAATCCGAATCTAAGATTAGAGGGTTGTGAGTTAGTGCCCTTAGGATTAGAAGTTAATCCTTCAAGTGAGAATTTAGAAGTTCTCGATAAAGACTTTGAATCTTAGAAGATTCTAAGTTAGATTCGATTCGAAACTAAGATTGGGTCATTAGATGTCAAAAGATCCAAGTTTGTTTTTAGAACGGTTAATAAAACCTCGGATTATTGGAAGTTTAGAATCCTTGGAGGTTTAGGTTAATCGTTATGTTATGTTCTTACTTTTATTATTATTGATACCGGAGTTCGATTTATAAATCGTTCGTTCGAAAATTCTTATCTGTCCTTTACTTTATGTCTTTACTTTACTCATTTACTTTATGCATATTTCAGTTGTTTCATCATTTACGTTTACTTTATTTACTTTTGCAAGCATATGCAAGCATATGCATAACATCTCGCATTATTGAAAAGAAAAGAAAGTGAGAAAGAAAAACGAAAGGTTAATGGTGGAATATGAGAAAGTCCACACTACTTTCATGCATAAATCTGGTGGGACATGATAATTGCCCACACTACTTTCATGCATAAATCCTGGTGGGACATGATAATTGCCCACACTACTTTCATCCATAAATCCTGGTGGGACATGATAATTGCCCACACTACTTTTATACATAAGTACTGGTGGAATACGATAATTGTCCACACTACTTCATACATAAGGATAAGGGTGGATAGTATGTAAAAATCCACATTACCTTCATTCCATGCATAAATGGCGAATGTGTATCCTACGGGATGTACTCATTACTTTTATGCATTTGATAGACGAGAAAGAGAATCGAGATGTTATAATTATACAAAGTTTATTGATTTACTTTTCTTACTCATGTTATGACAAGTTATTTGATGAACAATTAGACCAAGTGTGCTAGTTAGTATCATCAATTAGAAAATATGAATTAAAATGACCTAGACTTTGGAAAATTCTAGGAAAGTTAGTGTCAGATTACTTGGACACAAATCGAAATGCGAGTTTGAGGTCTATCTTTCTTGTTTATGCTTATTATTCTCACCTGGGCTTAGTTTGTTAGCTCATGATATTACAACCAATTTCAGGTAATGCCTTGGTTAGAGGTCGAGGAGGAGGAGGTGGTCCCGCGTGATCGAGGGATGCCTGGCCTCGAGATGGACTTGTCATTGTATAGTTTATGTATCACTTTTATGAATTTCAAAGACTTTAATGTTGTATTTTGGCTCATAAGAGCTTCTGGATGATGTTTTTATGATATTATATATATTTGAACTCCTGATTTGGACTTAAAGTCCATGAGATTTGATTAGATTTGAAAATTAGGTTGTAAACAGGTTTTCGGCATGCCAATTTTCAAACAAAACCACGCCAATTTTTCGTAAATTAAAAGACTTTCGCTGTTTTCTCTGAATTTAATTTATTTAAAAGTGACGGATCGTCACACAACATGAGTCTTTGACTATTAACGACGTATTATATCGTTATATTGAAACATGACTTTGACTTAAATAACGACTAATTGAGTCATTAAGGTCAACTTGTGTCTTTCACTATCCTAACGACGAAAACCATTGCTCTATTCTAGTCAACGAAACACAACGATGTAATAGTTTTCCCTCGTTAAGGAACGAGGCATTCCGTCGGTAGATTCGTCTAACGATGGCAAATATAACGTCAGGTCATATCGTCGTTAATTGCGTCGTTAATCCCTTTTAACGACGCACTATAGCCTCAATCCGTCGCTAATTTCCGTCGTTAAATCACATATTTCTTGTAGTGTAACTCTTTGCTCACAGAGATATCCTAAAACAAATAGAGGTCTATTATGTGGTTTGGACCCTAATAGTAAGTCTTCATCTTTACAGGCTATGGCCATGAAACATAAGGCACACACGTGCTTTTCAGAAGTTTGTGAATGAGAAGCACTTGAACCTTGTTATACCTCAGCGAGAGTATCTTTTACTTTCTGGGGTAGTGAAAGAAGATCACTGATCATGAAAGAAGACAATTCATCCAAGTTCACCACGACTTCAATTTTATTTGTAGCGGGGATATCACTGTCCACTACACTTATGGTGTTGCATGTAACAATGCCACAATGTTCTCCTTCAGTGTCACTCAAGAAATTCATAGGAAAGAAATCTTGTAGAATTATCTTTCTACGTGGTCGAGGAATTTCTTCACTTTCCTCTACAATAAGTTTAGGCATCTTCACAGTCCTCTTACTTTTCTTCTTCTTAAAATGCATATTCTTCTTTCTAAAAGGGAGAGATTTCTTTTCAACATAATGATCTTTTCGTGGCTTTCGTCTGGTTACAAGAGTTCATCCATCTTCATCATTTTCGGACTTGACTTCCTCTTCGTTAGTTTCAAACTTGACTTCATATCCATCGCTTTCAAGTTTGACTTCATACTGTGACGTCTCTATTGGAGTCTCAGTCAGGAACCAAATAGCAACTGGTTCCAAAGTCTCAAATTGAATTAGGTTGACTTTCATATTCTTAAACTCTGGAATGATCACAGTTGATGCTACTGCATTATGGTTTGATTGAGCAACTTCATCAAGATCCAACTCAATCTTTCGTTCTTGAGCTAATTTTAAGATTATTTCCTCCTGAACAAAATATTTTTCTACCTAGTGACTGACGACTCGGTGATATTTGTAGTAGTTGGGATCATTAAAATTTTCCATTTCTTCAAGTCTTTTACACTCTGGTAATTCAATCATTTTATTTTTCAATAACTGTTCTAGCATGTCTGGAATGTCTGAATCAGGAAAATGATAGACTTTTTCTTGTTTTTCCTTTAAAGTTAAACGACGTTTTTCATTTCCTGGTCGCTTTTCATCTTTCTTGTCTTTTCCTTGAAACTTGAAAGGGGTGGTGTTAATGACCACTGATTCTTTTGTAATAGGTTTTGAAGCCTTCTCTACTTTTTTTATTTCATTCTTTTCTTTGCACTCTGGAATTAGAAATTCCTTGCTCCCTCTACTAGCAATACTTAGCTCCATAACATGAGCATGGGTCACCAGTTCTTCGAAAGTGCGAGGTTTTATACCTTGCAAGATATAAAGCAAATTCCAATGCATGCCTTGAATACACATTTTGACAGCGGATACTTCAGTTAAATGATCCTTGCAATCTAGACTTAGAGATCTCCAACGATTGATATAATAGAAAACTGGCTCATCTTTTCATTGTCTTGTGTTCATGAGTTCCATCATGCTGATCGTTCGTCATGTGCTGTAAAAGCGATTCAAGAATTCTTTTTCAAACTGCTCTCAACTATCAATAACCTCAGACTCTAAGTCTGTGTACCAGTCAAAGGCATTCCCCTTCAGTGTTCGGACGAATTGCTTGACAAGTAAATCTCCACGAGTTCCAGCGTTTTCACAGGTTTCCACAAAATGATCTACGTGTTGCTTTGAATTCCCTTTTCCGTCGAATTGTTGAAACTTAGGTGGTTGATAACCCTTCGACATTTTCAAACTATCAATTCTCTTTGTATACGGTTGAGAATATAAAAGGGAAGTTTGAGATGGTCCACTATATTGAGCTCTAACATAATTCATTATCATATCCTGCAGTTGTTGTACAGATAAATAAGCAATCGAGGTGGAATGTTGATCTTGATGAGCTTCTAGTTTGGTCTTTTCTTTGTTAATATCTTCAGTGATTTTGTTTTGAGAATCACTATGACTTGATTCACCATCATCCTGAATCTCCAATTTCTTCATAAGAAAGACAATCTTTTTATCTTTTTCATCATTTGCCTTTGCTGGGGTGGAAATTATTTTCTCCATCTCTGCCATATGTTCTTCAATCGTAGCAGCATTCGCCATTATGACAGAAACATGAGACCCCTCTGACTGTTCAATAGAATAAGACGATTTGTCTTCAAATTCATGTTAAAAAAGAAGGCTAGCTTTGACTGTAACATTCTCTTCAAGGAGTGATAATTGTTGTTGTTTATTCTTTTTATTCTCAACAACAGGGAGAGATTGGTTTCTTGTAGTTGAATACCTTTAGAACGACTATGAGTGATAGGACCCGTCTGGAATAAGTTGTAGCAGTTAAAGATGTTTTCTTCGATGCCATTGATTCTTGATGAAACTTGAAGTTGATGAGGAAGGGATGAGAGGTAGAGATTGTCCCACCGGGTGTGTCAATTTGTTCACACAAAGAAATTTCTATGTTAAGAAATTAAATGCGGAATGAAATATATTTGAATTGATGAATTTAGCGTTACAGTCTCTAATAAATTGTGCCTCTGATTCTTTCTCACAAGTATAAACTTTGATACGAGGTTCGTCGACGCATTTCTCGGATCAAAGCGTTTATGTTGTTGAAACTTTAATCTTCAAAGCAATCTTCAAAGTCTTCTGGCTTCTGAATATTTTTCAACCTCCTTAAGAATGAATGATCTCTCTATTTATAACGTTTTTGGTGGACTTTTAGTGGATATGGGCTTCCTTTGACTTGAGCCCAATTGCCATGTGGCATAATTTTATTGGACAAATTTTGTGTCATCCAATAGTCATAAAGAAGACACGTGACATTATTTGATTTGCCAATTTTATGTCTTTTAATTTTATTTAAAGACACGTGTCAAAATTGGATTTGTCTATACTTTAATGACATGTATTTTTTGTCTCTAGTGCAGGTCAAAATTAGTGTAGGTGATATTTAATTTAAGCTTATAGATGAGATTTGTTTTTATTAAGTTGGAAAAAAGACAATTATATGAAGAAAAAAATATATATAAATCAGTTTTATGCTTAAATTTTTATTACATTATTTTTAAATTACAACCATAAAAAATAAGTCCAATATATTTTTTTGTACCTTAATTTTAAATTTATTAAATATTTGTTTTTTTTCCTTCATTAAATTAATGAATTTACTTTAATTTGTTTCTTATATATTACATAATAGTGAATCTTATAGTTGTTTTTATAATAGTGATTGAGATGTTTTAAATTAGAAGTCAACAATTTTTAAAATTTTGTAAGATAAAATTTAATTAGAAGTCATAATAGTGATTAAGTTTTTACTGTAAGTGTGATAAAAAAAAGTTTTTACTCTAAGATAAAATTTAAGTAATTTGTTTATTTTGTTAACTAATTAAAGTAAAAAAAAATATTGTTTTTGAAGATTCTAAAAAAAAGTGATTAGATCTTTGTTTCAAACCTGCCTTATTTTATTTTTATTATTATAATTAACTTAGAAAATGGTGTCCTACGATTTAAAAAAATGAAAAGACACTCAAAAGAAGAAAATATTGCTTTCAGATTTGGTTTAAATTCCATTCCACTGTGGCAAGTCAATAAAAAGAAAAAAGAAAAAAAAAAAAAGGTTCAGCAGCTCCATGGTACAAAATAGAAATAGCCGGTTTTGAAGAATGCGATTGATAATTGAGATAATCATGTCAATAGTCACTTTTTAGTGTCTCATTTTAATATATAGTCACCACTCTGTATTTTATAAAATATAGCCACTAGTGTATTGTTTTTAATTTTTCATGCTGATTATACACTCGCAATGATTATTTTTTGAAAATTATACTATGCAAATAGTAGCTGACAAGTCTGATTGTGCCCACCAATTTGAATAATTTCTCCTTCCCTAGGGTTCAATATAAAATTGACTGTTAAGGCCAGTTAGAGATCAGCTTTTATCTTACCTAATTTTGAGAAATATTCTCATTAATCAGAGCCTCTTATTCTACTGGCATTCAACGTAGGTATTAGAGTTCTTTGAGGGGGAAAAATACAAATAGCCACTTTGGGTTGCTGTTTTTACAAAATAGCCAGACTTTGTAAAAGTTTTTATAATAGCCAAGGAAAAGGCACGTGGAAGGCAAAGAAAATGGGAAATGACGCAATAGCCCTTAACAGATAAGTTGGCTATTTTGGGGAAGAAGCAGTTCGGCTGCCACGCACGCTAAACGAAACGTTTTTCCATCATTACCTGCAGCCATCATTAATTTTGAAGAGAAAGGAAGAAGAGAAACCGCTTCAAATAATTTTGAAGAGAAAGGAAGAAGAGAAACCGCTCCATCCTTCTTCTCTGGGACGCAACCGCATTTCTTCCTGATTTTCCTCTCAAAGTTTCAAATAAATTATCGTGGCTGAGGAAGTAAAGCCGATAGTTAATGTTGTAATGGATTCATTGTTTCTTCAGGGGGATGATAGTATGAAGGATGGGGAGAATGATGTAGAAAAGAACAAATATAATGAAGGTGAGCAAGTGGAAGAAGAATGGATGGATAGCTTGGTGAATTCTGCAATCAATGTGGGCAGTATGTTTGACCCGTTAATTGGAAGCGTTCATGCAGCTGGAACGGGTTTATATAGACAAGAGGTAATAAAATGTTGTTAACACTGTTCAAGTACGCTGGAATTACTTATGTGTAACATATTAATAAAAACTAGCCCCTTGGGTGAACGGTACACAGAATGAGTTGGATGGTCCAAGCGGAGAAGACGCATATCTCAACCCGGTTGCAGACAATGTTGCTCCTATTGTGCCAGTCGGCAATGTGGTAAGTTGTATGGATCTTAGTTCCATGCTTGTGCGTATACTGCGTATGTTGTGTCAATTTGAGTATATTTAGTAGATTATATATATACTGTTTTGTTGTGTATAAGGAAATACGTGAAGGAAGTGTACCCAAGGATGTTGTTCCAAAACAGGATGTGATTGTTAACAACATTCAAGTTCGAGAGGCAGAGGAAGATGTCATTGTGACCGAAGATGTCGAAGATGTTGTGCCTAAAGTTCTTGATGATGTGGTGATGGGTGGGGAGGATAAACCCAATGAATTAAACCTGACTGACAAAAGACATGAAGAGTGTGCTGCATCAGTGGAAGCAGCAGGTGGAATTGTGGGGCAAAATGTATGTCATGTATACTGTATCTGCATATATCACGTATTTTATGTATATTACATCTATACTGTATAATTGTATTGTTACCCATCCCAGGTCCAGCGGCAGCCTCGGAACAGGAAGCCCAGCGAGAAAAAAAAGGAGCCTTACACAGATGAGTTCGGGTCAGCGGAACCCGTAATGAAGAAAGTTCCTAAGAAGACAAGAACGAAGGCGGGTGGGAAAGCAACAAGGGCTAAGAAAATCAAGGTGAATAGTGACATCGTCAACCCTGCCAAAGATGTCGACGAAGCAGCATTAAGAGATGAGAACGACCCATCGTTTGACATTGGGCTTACTCCCGTTCTTATCGAGTTGCAAGGAAAAAAAGATGACAAATAATTCCATCAACAAAATATGTAATCTCTATTTTGTAATGTACTGACTGTGTGCAAACTTTATATTTTGTGTGTTGTGACCTAATCTTAGACTGTATGTGGATGGGTAGAAAGTACTTTAATATTTTGGTTTTGAAAATGCTTCATACAGTATATTTTGTAGACTGTGTATACATTTATAATTTACTATTATTATGAAAAACCTAAACACATGCTTTATTTTTATTATTTTGTTTTCTGTTTATTTTGTATATTCTGTAAACTTTGTATAGACTGTAGTTTCTGTATAGTATACATATTCCTATACACATTTAGTGTACTAATTCACACATATGAACATCTATTAAAAAATCAAACCAGTATGCACTGAACATGAGGAATGTGAAAATATATTCATAACAACACTAAATTATAAACCCTAAACCCTAACCCTAAAAAACCCTAAACCCTAAAAAACCTTAACCCTAAATATATGCATTTTTTAACGCAAAACCTTCACCAAGAGTATACAAACTATATACCAGCATATTTTGTATATTGGGTATAGCATCATAATTTACTGGTATTATGAAAAACCTAATAATAACACTAAATCATAAACCCTAAACCCTAACCCTAAAAAACCCTAAACCCTAAAAAACCTTAACCCTAAATATATGCATTTTTTAACGCAAAACCTTCACAAGAGTATACAAACTATATACCAGTATATTTTGTATATTGTGTATAGCATCATAATTTACTGGTATTATGAAAAACCTAATAATAACACTAATTTATAAACCCTAAACCCTAACCCTAAAAAACCCTCAACCCTGAAAAACCTTAAACCTAAATATATGCATTTTTTAACGAAAAACCTTCACAAAAAATATACAAACTATATACCGGTATATTTTGTATATTGGGTATAGCATAATAAATTACTGGTATTATCTAATAATAACACTAAATTATAAACCCTAAGAAACCCTAAACCCTAAAAAACCTTAACCCTAAATATATGCATTTTTTAACGCAAAACCTTCACCAAGAGTATACAAACTATATACCAGTATATTTTGTATATTGGGTATAGCATAATAATTTACTGGTATAATGAAAAACCTAGTAATAACACTAAATTATGAACCCTAAACCCTAACCCTAAAAAACCCTAAACCCTAAAAAACCTTAAACCTAAATATATGCATTTTTTAACGAAAAACCTTCACAAAAAATATACAAACTATATACCAGTATATTTTGTATATTGGGTATAGCATCATAACTTACTGGTATTATGCAAAAACCTAATAATAACACTAAATTATAAACTTAATAATAACACTAAATTATAAACCCTAAACCCTAACCCTAAAAAACCCTAAACCCTAAAAAACCTTAACCCTAAATATATGCATTTTTTAACGCAAAACCTTCACAAGAGTATACAAACTATATACCAGTATATTTTGTATATTGTGTATAGCATCATAATTTACAGGTATTATGAAAAACCTAATAATAACACTAAATTATAAACCCTAAACCCTAACCCTAAAAAACCCTCAACCCTGAAAAACCTTAAACCTAAATATATGCATTTTTTAACGAAAAACCTTCACAAAAAATATACAAACTATATACCGGTATATTTTGTATATTGGGTATAGCATCATAACTTACTGGTATTATCTAATAATAACACTAAATTATAAACCCTAAACCCTAACCCAAAAAAACCCTAAACCCTAAAAAACCTTAACCCTAAATATATGCATTTTTTAACGCAAAACCTTCACAAAAAATATACAAACTATATAACGGTATACTTTGTATATTGGGTATAGCATCATAATTTACAGGTATTATGCAAAAACCTAATAATAACACTAAATTATAAACCCTAAACCCCAACCATAAACTCTAAAAAACCCTAAACCCTAAAAAACCTTAACCCTAAATATACAACTTAACGAACCCTTGACAAAATATACAACTTAATCAACTATTGACAAAATATACAACTTAACCAACCATTGACAAAATATACAACTTAACCAACCATTGACAAAATATACAATCTTACCCACGTCTGTCAAACCTTCCCCAACTTTCAGCAAAATACAAAAAAAAAAAATTAGAATATTATGTATATTTTGTATATTAAGGAATGCACTGTAGTTTTTGTATATTATATATATTCATAAAAAAAGAATCTCATGTTTGTTTTATGATACATCACCCTAAACATGTCAAGGTTAACTACCTTCAAAAGAATATACAAACTATAAACCAGTAAATTCTGTATATTGGGTATAGCTTTATAAATTACTGTTATTATGAAAAATCTAATAATAACAGTAGTTTCTGTATATTTTGTAGAAATTGTAGTTTCTGTATATTATATATATTATAAAAAATTTGTTCGGATGTGAATGTGCTGAGAAATATGTGCATTTTTTAAGGTAGTAGTAGTAATAAGGGCATATAAAGAAATTATCTTAACTTACCAATCCTTAAACCCTTGTCAAAATATACAACTTTACAAACCCTTGACAAAATGTGCAACTTACAAACCCTTGCCAAACTATACAACTTAACGAACCCTTGACAAAATATACAACTTAACCAACCATTGACAAAATATACAACTTAACCAACCATTGACAAAATATACAATCTTACCCACGCCTGTCAAACCTTCCCCAACTTTCAGCAAAATACAAAAAAAAAAAAATAGAGGTGTTAAAAATCAAACATAAAACAGCCGTATGATCCTCCACAAAACAATATAAACGCAGTATGGAAGATCATATGTCTGTTTCAAATGATTTCACACCAAAAGGAAATGGATAACACAACCTCCACCAAAATATACAAACTTGCCCGCCCTTGTCAAAAAATAGAATGGAAGAAATACAAAAAAGAGAAGTAAATGGATAGGAAGTCAACAAGTTCAGTTCCTTGGCCTTTTTTAAGAATTGTATGGAACTATGGGTAAAACACTAGTACAATTACTGCGTTTGTGCCCATCCCCATTGCAACGGCCGCATTTAAGAAGCGGCATATACTCACCAACTGAACGGATTCGAGTGGATCGTGGGCGACCAGCTGGGCGTTTGAAAGGCGAGGGGAGCAGTTGAATGAACATAATCTCCTTTGGGACAACCAACGCAGTCATGCGACCTGTAGGATATATACAACCACCGTATGTTCCAATCAATGAATCTCTATAATAGAATTCATGGACAAAACCCATTATTGGTATGTTCCTATATGTAAGAAGCAGCAGCAAGCATGCGCGCACGGAATAACTCAATCGCCATCTGCCGCATGAACACGTTCGAGCAAAGAATGTCTACTGAATAATCACCATGTACATCACCGACTGAAATCTTAGCTGCATCTGAAGCATTGGCCTATTAAAACGGTATAGAAAATCTGTATATCAGGACATTCATGTATATTATGTATATGTAGATATTACAGAATGTTGTAATAAAGAACATACCTCCATGCAGCGACCCAACATAATGCGTTTCTGAAGTAAATCATGGGCTGCATTGCCAAGTATGTTCGTACATTGAGCCGCCTCCACTCTACGTACTTCAAACCAAGACTGTAACTTGAACAAAAACTCCTTCACATATGCAATCAATGGGTAGTCTCGGTAAGGTGACATAACTGAGTTAAAACTCTCTGAAATATTAGTTGTCATAATGGAGAAACGGGATCCAGGAAAGAAGGCGCGTGCCCAAAGTGCAATATCTGCTGACTCCAAATACTCTTTCACTCCTGGACAGATATTGAACAGTTGGTTGCAATGAAACTGTAACTCACCCACATTGAACGAGCTAGCTGCACGCATAAAAATCTCCCCAATACCTTTTTTCTTAAAACGACTTTTGATGTTGTTGGCTAGGTGGTACATGCAATAACCGTATGAAGCTTCCGGGAAGATCTTGTCTACTGCCTTCTTAATGCTTCCATGACGATCAGAGATTATTGCGAGAGCCGGTACTTCCTTACCCAAAGCAGATTTCAACTTCGTAAAGAACCATTCCCAAGATGCGTCATTCTTTGAATCTACAACAACCATAGCAATGGGAAAAATATGATTATCGGCGTCCATGCAAACTGCCGCAAGCATCGTCCCTCCGTATTTGTTCCTTAGAAAAGTTCCATCTACGGATATCACCGGTCTACAATAGAAAAACCCGGTAATAGATGCTTTTAACGCTATGAAAAAGTATTTGAAACGGAATTCCTCCTGATGAACACAGTAAAAAAATGTCCCTGCAAAAAGGCATTGAGTCGTGTATGTTTTGTATATTAGTGTTTTGATAAATCGTATATCATGTATATTGATCTTTATGGAATGTTGCATGTTAGTGCTGCTTACCCGGGTTTTTCACCTGCACAACGTGCATGAATTTGGTTAAGTTGAAGAAGGATGCTTCCGGACTACCACGAAAATGATAGACAACATACTCCCTTGCTTTCCAGGAGCCTTCGCGATATGTTATATGAACACCGTGTTCGGACCTCATTATATCTTTTATCTCAATTGGTTTAAGAAATTTACCACGAATAGGGGGGTGGAACTCCTTAATAAACTCAAGAACAATTTCAGATTTCCTGCAGGTGGTCATTGGCAACATAGTCAATCCGTGAGACATGAATGTTATTGAATGTATGAACCTTGAAGGCTTGAGTCGATACCTACATCGGTGAGCATGCCAATCACACCCATCTTCATGGCAAGCAATATACACCCTCGAATTGTTCGATCTTACAACTCTAAAATAAAAGTTGTTTTTGATAGCCAATATCTTGAATGCTTGTTTCATAAGCTTCTTCGTTGCATATACATCGTTTATGAAGATATCAAAAGTACTACGATAGTCACGTAGATGTAGTTGATCAATGTACCGGATACCATCAGAAATATAAACGCCGTGAGAATATGGTGACCAAACACGCGGAGATGTAGCAAGGTCATCTAACACTTCCCCGGTTGCCTTCTCTGCCTGATCACGCATACCTTGTTCTTCCTTGAGTATGTTCTGACTACAATGTATATTACAGGTACCTGGTATGTCCGTTCTTTAGAGACCAACAGTTGTTATATTGGCTACATCGTCTTTCAAACATTCAAACGGTGGGGTCTCAGGTACGGATTGAATGAGCAGAGCATCTTGTATATCGTGTGAACTCATATCGTCTTCCACTTCTGGGCTATCAAAACAACCATCATCGATGCGATCATCAACCACGATATCTACTCGGTCAACCACTAACGAACATTTTACACACTGGACATTCAAAAAGTTGTACATAAAGGTGCAATCTTCATCACAAATAAGAGGGATGTATTTTGCAACTTCAGCTTCACCTATTAGCTCAACGTACATCTGGAAATCGCAAGGGATATCCAATATCTCCTTTATCAGAGCCTTGAAAGCATGTATTTCATGGGTCATATTTACAGAGATGGTTGAAGTAGTGAAAGAGACATACTTCTCACCATCCCATCTACCATTATGCTTGATCAACAACGACGCTTCCTCCATATTTCCCTCGAAAAATGGAGGAAGATGAAATGGACGTTTTGATATGAAGATGAAATATAGAAACAGAAGAAATAGAGTGGAGAGAAAAAAAAGAAAGAAAAGAGAGGAAATCTGGAAGAAATATAAACATCTTCTCATATGGCTTATATATTGATGGGGAATAGAAGAAAAGAAGATGAAACTTCCATTGCACACTTCATCAATCGGAGAACCTGGACCACTTATTTTGGAGGGAAAAATGAGAGGGGTGTATTTTGCAACATGAAAAATGAGAGGGAACTTTTTGAACAATCTGATAACCAAGGCAGATATGGAGGAGGAAGAGAATATTACAATTACCAATAATCTCTCATCATTGTTCCGTATGACCACTGATGTGTGCAGTAACCTAGCTGAAAGAAGGTGCTCAATCTAGCAACCCTATTAAAAGGGTGTTTTCGGTATGTAATTTTAGTAATACCCATGGAGTGACTATTTTTCTAAACAAATGAAAAATGGGCTATTTGGGAAATTACATGGATAAAAAGTGCTATTTTTATTTTTAATCCTTCTTTGAGTGGGAATCGAGTATATAAATTGTTTATAATGATAAAAACATATAATAATAACAATTTTAATCTAAAAAAAATTCTAACCACACATCGGTTCCAAGCCAGATCCTAAAATATTAGTGAATTATAACAGAAAAAGAGAAACAAATCATTAGCCAAACAAATTAATTTAGCGAAACAAACAACCCATAACAACTAAACAAAGAGCTTTACCTTCCTTAAAACACGCAAGATAAAAACAATTCATGAATTGATCACAATTTCACCCTTTGCTATTTTTTATCATTCTTTTTTGCATTGAATTTAACTCTAGTTTCCAACTTCTTTTTTGAATGAATGAGATTAATCCTTTGAACATAATGGTGTTTTTCCCCCTAAACAATTGTTCTTATTTGTTCTATATTTTTATGGAAGAAATCATTTATGCAAAACATTTAGGGTTATTTCCATGGGAATGAACACTATTATTCGAACAACAATATCAAAATATTACGTTATGATGTTTTGTTTATGAAAATAAATAACCCCAAATAATAAATAAACAAAATTACGAAGCAATTGATGATGAGATCGAATAATAAAAATAAATATGGGAATGAACATTATTATTGGAACAACACAATCTACGTTATCATGTTCATTTATAAATATGAAAACCACAAATGAATTGTCCCTAAAATTCAATAAACAAAATTGTGAATCAATTGATGATGAGATCATAATAGTAATAGAATAATAAATATAAATAAAGAAAAATAAAACATAAAAATAATCTAAACAACTTCTAACTTAAAATATAAAATAAATGAATACCCTAACGATCCACCACCATCATCATCTTCATTTTCCGATCGTTTGTAGAAGACGAGTTGTTTCAAACGACAAAACCCCATCAATAATTGTAAGAAACGAAATCCTTCCATGGAAGATAAATGATTAATAAATCAATTATATATAACAGAATGAAAGTGTAAAATATATCTTTTTCGATATCAAGATTAATGTAAAGGGTGAGAGTAATCATGGTGATGATATAATATACATGTTTATAAAGTTTACCCAAAAATTGAGGAGGAGTAAAGATATGAAAATATAGAGGTTGATTAATAGGAACAATTGTAGCTACCCCATAAACAAAAAGGGGGCAAGAATAAGGTACAATAAAATAGTGATTGAAAATGATATGAAAAAATGATGCAGTTGCCAATGGAATTGGAAGGAAAATCAATGGAACAAACCAATTCCATGGACATGTTTTCCAAAGAATAATACGTAGATATAGCCTCATTGCAATTTCACACCAAAAGATCATAAAAAAGTTAGGGAGATGGCCTAATCCATACATACTAGTTATGATAAAATCAGTGTTGAAAAAGAGGAAATTGGCCGAAACCAAAATCACAAGGCTCGATAAGTATTCATCAAAGAAGTGATATTGATATTGATATTTGTTATTTTCATTGTCAGATTCTTCAATAAAACTCCAGTTTGATTCAGCCATTTAGGGTACCAAAGATTGAAAATTGTTTAAGGTTCTATCTATTTTATTTATTAATTTTGAATAATACGTACGTAATTAGATATTTCATTAAATTTGGATTTATCTTCTAATTTAGATTTACATTTAGTTAGTTCGTTTTAGATATTTTATATTAAAATAAAGATTCATAAACTACAATCGTATAATATCAATTTTATTTATTTTATTATTTTTTTTAAATTTTGAATTTGAATAATATTTTATAATAATAATCATTTTATATTCTTTGAACAAATATTTGAGAGTAAATAAAAATAAATCATCCCGATGAGTTAAGTCATAGAAAATTATAAGCAGTTAATTAACTATTTATTTACAACATTTATAAATTAAGTTTTAAAGAAGAGTTTTTCTTATTTGAATAGTAGTTGAATAAAGCCAAATATCAATACTATATATAAAAGTACCAAAAAACTACAATTTTGTCACCTATTCACGGGAAAGAACGATGGAAATTTTGTTGGCATACCTTATTGGGTGTTTGTTTCCGGGTTTGCATGAAATACATGGGGACGAGATGCTAAGAGACAAGATTACTGTGTTTAGTTTTGCACGGGAATAAAAATAACAAAATTATATTATAAAATATTTTTATTCTCTCTCCTCTCTTCTCTTCCTTTCTCTCTCTTCACATCATTTGAAGGGAGGTTATGGATCCCATTTCAATTTTTCTTGACAAAACAAACATGGGACGGTGATAACATCATCATGGGTTTTGATATCCATCCCCACAAACAAACACCCTCAGCGACTTTTTCCTCATCCCCATGTTTGTTTGGCCTTAAGGGAAGGGGATCCAATCCCCATGAGGATCCCATGACCCCCTTCATGGGTTTGGAACCTTTCAAAATACATGGGGTTTACATAAACTCATTGATAGGATGAGAGATAAAGGAAGAGGAGAGAGAAAAATTATTTTATAAATATAATTTTATTATTCTTATCCCCATCCAAAACCAAACACACGAATCTCGTCTTTGGGCATCTCATACTCATGCATTTCATCCCCAGACATATTAATCCCATACAAACCCGGAAACAAACGCCCCCTAAAAGAAATGTCGGTGTAATAATTAATTTGTGTCGGTTTGATTTTAAATTCATTATTTAGTGGTTCGAGTCCATTCCAATCTATTATATCATTTTCATTTTCAAGTATAACCAAATAAATGAATTTGTTTCCAAAATAGATAAAAATAAAATGGTGTGATGTGTAGGAATCGATGGCAACCCTAGAGGGGGGGGGGTGAATAGGGTTTAATTAAAATTTAGTAAATCTTTTTCAAATGTGTTGTTTAATTTGCAATTTAATTTGTCTTTTTAAACTCAAGAAAATTATGTGAATTTTTAAATTAAAATTCTCTTTAACAAAATAACCTCTATTTTAATAAGATTGAGAAGAATTAAATCAAGATCAATTTCTAACAACCTAAATTCGTTTAATTTAAATCATACAATAAATATGTAAAGCAATGTAGAATTTCAATGAACACTATCAATAATAATTAGTGCGATAATTAAAAGAGTAAGGGTTAGAGAAATTGACACCGAAGTTTATAGTGGTTCGGCTAAAAACACGGCCTAGTCCACTCCCCGAGCGCCTCTCGGGAATTTGTATTAACACCTTTTCCGGGAACAAGTGCGAACCCAATCCTTTTAGCGGGATCAAGATCAAACCCCAACAAACCGATTCTTTTTCCGGGATCAAGAACAACCCCACAGTAGTTCCTATTTTTACGGGCTAGGAAACCGACCCCAAAATGTGAATTATAGAGTTTCACACAAATTACAAACTCTCCCAAAAGTGTAGATTTACAAGTTTAAAACTCACAACAAATTGAGAAATCACTCCCCAATAAAACCCTTACAATGGTTTAATAAATTACACTTTAAAGCTCACAAAAATTGCTCAAAAATGGTGGACAAATTTGCTAGACCCAAGAGCAAGAAGATGATAATTTTCCCAATATTTTTCTTGTGTTTTTCTGTCCATTTTCGGCCATTTAGAGAGGAGGGAAAAGTCTTGTTACCGTTGGGCCACGTGTCAATTGCTAGATGGCTACTTTTAAAATTAATTTTGAATTAAAATTAATACCAAAAGTTCCATCATTTCCCATGCACTATTTCCTTATTTTACTCTTCAAATTCGGTTGACCCAATGAAGAGAGAGACTGACTTGATGTCACAATTGATTACCGATTGGAGAGATAATTGTTGGTGTGTCAGATGGGACCCACGGCTGACGCAAAAGCAGGAGAGAGGAAGGGAGACTACAGCTGGTGTGCGATGTGGCGAGATCTGGAGCGCTGGTTCTTTTGCAACCGGACGGCTGGAGTTGACGCACGACGTGGAGCACGCAGGACGGATGGATGGGCAAAGACGAACGGCTAGGATGAACTAAAAGTCACGCTGACATCATCATACACTTGAAATCCGGAATTGACCGTTGCGTCCTTTTCCTCATTTTTTTTTTAATTCGAAATAATCTGGTCCGCTGCTTTCAAATGGAGTCCGATCTGACGATCTACAACACGAGCTCACACAAAGAAATAATATGCGCGAAGCAACGGATAAGAATCCAAAATAAAATCTGGACCATCCATTTGATATAATGAATCGTATCTGATGGTTTATAGAGTGAGCGCACTGAGATTAAAGTAGACATGACCACACCGAATCTTGATCAAATTAATTTAATTTCCAATCTCCTAATATTCATAACTTAGTCGTTGGACGTCCGATTTGAGCGATTCAAAGTGCGTCAGATTCGTAATTTTATGCTCTACAAAATAAGATACTTAAACACAAAAATTGATTAGTATTTAAGTATGTTTGTTATCATCAAAACAAGGTTAATTAAGATTAATTGACTCTAAAAGTCAACATGATGGCGGTGAATTTCCCAAGCAAAAGGTATGGCGAAATTTACCAGCAAAGGTGAAAAAGACAAGCATTAGTTGTTAACTAACGTCAAATTTATAGTAGGCGTATGTATATTAATTCAGATATACCAATCCAATAGCTGAAAAAGACTATGACGTACATATACTGTTTGAGATATTGTGATCCTATAAGTGAAAAAGATTATGACAGAGGTATACAATTTGAGATATACGCATTTGATGGGTGAAAAAAATGTTGGGAATTTGAATGGGTTGCTAAACTTTAAACTCCCACTAACACAAGAACAATGAATATTATTGATGCAACAAAGAATAAATAAAAGCGAGAGAGAAAATAACGACACCAGAGATTTTATACAGGTTCCCAATGGTACGTTCTATCTTCGGTAGACTCTGCAGTTTCCGCTATGAATTGAAGATTTTATCAATGAGACAAAAATAAAGAGTGTATAACAACTCACAATTATACATAACCTCGAGAATTACTCAAACGGTTGCCCCTCTCTATTTTCTCTCAATATGAACAAACGACCAATTAACCCAATTGAATAAACGTCAAAACGACTCTCATGAGGTACTCTCTCACATGATGAAAGAATTGACACCACAATTTCTCTCGGTGAAGAAGAAACAAAAAATAGCCACCAACTTCTTTTCTTTCTTCTCGCACATACTAGGTCAAGAGTTACAACATATATTTGTATATACGTATCAACTTTTCCACCGTCTCACTAGTAAAGCCCACCACCTATAATCTTTAATAAATACACGTTGCATAAAGGAAATTAACTACTGCCATATTGAATTCTTTTTCAATCTCATAGTCAAATTACTTTGACCAATCATAAACCTTTATGTAAGAATGGGCCATTATGCCAATTGGGCCAAAAGTCATGTTATTTGATTTCATCTCCATTAAACCTAACAATCTCCCACTTGGAGATAAATCAATCATCTTTAACTCCCAATGCAACAAAGCTCATCACTTGCTTGGAACACACCAAGATTTCAACCTACAAACTCAAACCGATTTGTAAAACATATACATGTTAGAATCCACTAACATAACCCCTTCAAGGTTTTCCGATGTGAGCTATCTTCCAGGCATGAAAATATACTCCACCAACTCCCACTCCAGCTATGTGGCGGGTTCTACCATCTTACCCATTATCCGCCTGCAACGAATCTTGATAAAGGAATTTTCCCACTTGCCATGTGCGCATTCAAGCCGGTTGTCAAAACATAGATTTTATCTACAAAATCTACACTCACATTGACTCTGAACCTAGTCAAAAGTGCACTATTGCGCTCGAGCAACTTCACCAGTCCGCTATACCGCTTGACAGTTGAGGCTATTTTCTAAGCGCTTCCAAATTCTCCCAAGTGTTCCGCCACGTGAACTGATGGATTAGAAGCTAACCGTCCTTTCTGCTTTGTTGGCTCACCCCTTCGATATGAGGGAACATCAACAACTCTATGATTTTGCACTTTGTGTAAAACTCACATAATCGACAACATTAATAGATAAAGTCAACGAAAATACTTGTTTGTTCCAATCTTCATACTTCATATCCTCTAGCATCTCTCCCAACAATAAATGCAATTTATTGTGCATCATCTAGAATGAAAATTATGAATCAGCAAATTTTTCGATCCCAATATTCTTTTGTGCTATCCATCGATCTCTACACAAGTCCCTTGAAACTTGAAGCTCTGATACCAATTGTTGGGAATTTGAAGGGTTTGTTAAATCCCTAAACTCCCTATTCCCAAGAACGATAAATAGCAATACAAGAATATAAATAAAAGTGAGAGAGAAAGCGACACGAGAATATATACAAGTTCCCAATTGGTACGTGTCCTGTCTTCTGCAGACTCCGCAGATTCCACTATGAATTGAAGATTACATCAATGAGACAAAAATAAAGAGTGTATAACTACTCACAATTATACATAACCTTGAGAAACACTCAAACGGTTGCCCCCTCTCTATTTTCTCTCAATATGAACAAACACCAATTAACCCAATTGAATAAACGTCGAAACGACTCTCATGAGATACTCTCTCACATGATGAAAGAATTGACAACATAATTCTCTCGGTGAAGAAGAAACAAAAAACGGCTGCCGGCTTCTTTTTCTTTCTTCTCGCACATACTAGGTCAAGAATTACAACATATATATATATATATATATATATATATATATATATATATATCAACTTTTCCCACCGTCTCACTAGTGAAGCCCACTGCCTATAATCTTTAATAAATACACGTTGCACAAAGGAAATTAACTACTGCCATATTGAGTTCTTTTTCAATCTCATACTCAAATTACTTTGATCAATCATAAACCTTTATGTAAGAATGGGCCATTATGCCAATTGGGCCAAAAGTCATGTTATTTGATTTCATCTCCATTAAACCTAACAAAAAAACCTTGGTATACGTATGCATTGTGGTTTGTATGGTTAAAGTGATTTGATAATTGAAAAGTGATGTTGATGTGTTATTAAAATGTGAATGTTAAGGGCAAAGTGAGAGGATGTAAATGTCTTAAGAGTTGAGATAGAGTTTTGTGGAAGTAAGCTTGAGAGTATTGGTCCAAAGAGGGATTAAATGTGGATATGTATTAATGAGTAATTAATTTATTGGACACAAATCCATATTTGAGACTTGGTTCATAAACTTGTTTTACTTTGAATTTATTACTTAGAGAAAATTTGTATTCATGGTGGTACACCACTTGTTATTAGGTAGCCCTCAAGGTTCAGAAAATGGTGCCGGTTTTTGCTTAATGCTTGGAGATCGATTGGATTTGAACACAGATTGTTTAGTTTAGCATCTTGAGATGTTCATTTTCATGAACATTATAAGCTATAAACTTGTTAGCATTTATTGACTGGTCAGTTTAAAATTCATGATATGAAACCTATTTTTGTATGTTTGAAACTTTGATAAATATTTTATGCTTACTATTTGTGGACTGAAACTGTTATTTTATGAAAATGAAAAAGGTTGTGCAACCCAAGTTTACGAAAATATGGATTTAACTACGATTGTTTATCATGGGTTTATTTTTAAAGGTTTTCATGTTTTTAATTAAAAATTAGAGTTGAGTATCTACAACTATATATGTTTCTCAACACGTTATATAAATTTTATAAATTAAGTTAATTCATCATATATAATAAATATTTAAGATACCATGTAAAATATACCTTCCACAAACTTACATACCCTCAAAATCATTGATGAACAAAGAAATAATAAAAAATTATAATCAGGTTGAACTTAACCCTAAAACTTCATTAATAATAGAATATGAAAAATGATTCGTGAACAAAATTATAAGCATATTATTAACATGTGATAAATAATGTTTCATTGATTATAGATCTTGTAATACCGAATATGGATTTAATAGATCCCATTTAATATAAAAATTAACTAAATTAGGCATTAAAAAGGGCTATTAATCAAAAGAAAGTATTATCAGACAAAAATGAGTGTCTATAATTTACTCCCTTTGTGCATCTTTATAGAATTAGAAGGTGGATAAATGCGTAGACATTATTTTGTTCGAGATTATTTCAAAATTAAAAAAAAAAAAAAAAAAAAAAGTAATGTGACAAAAACATGAATGTAATTATGCAGTGATGATTTTATGTTCAACATTTATAAATACTTTAATTCATATTTATTAACTAAGAAATGAGTGTTATTTTTTGTTTATAAATAGTGCATTTTAAAAAAAATTATAAATAATAATGATTGTTCAGTTAAATTCAAATTTTATTAATTACTATATTAGTTTTATGTTCATGAGCCTCACAATTGTTATAATTTTATTATTTCATACTTGTATTTTAGTTAAATATTTCAAATTTATTAATTGTTATATAAAATTAATTAAACATGTCTATGATACGAAATTAAGTTAATTTTGATTGTGATTCTTATTATTAGATTTAAAAAAATATTTGAAATGAAAAATTAATCTCAATGATTTGAGAGATTAATATTTTTTTTCATATACTAAGATTTTTTTTTTTTTAAACTTTGCCTCTATTTTAAAAATAGGTATACTTTTATAATTAACATAATTTCTAGCCAAAATTTTTTTTAGTACACACAATTATCCCAAAATACATTAAAGTAAAAAACTTTCTCAGTTATATGGATGGATAATTAATGAGTAAAAAGGAGATATTTTAAATGAGTAACCCTTGTAAAAATCCATGGTTGTGTTTTTTAGCTGGACATTGGACTCTAAGAGAAGGTCTAGAGATGCATTGGACCCAAGAAACCGGCCCATTATATTTCAACCGAACCGGACAATACTTTAGGGGTGGGAATCTATGGGCTTTAGAATGGAGACCAAAGCCCAAATTCTTAATTGATATAGGCCGTCCGCCATTGTTCCTAGAAATATTATCATAAATACCCCTTCATTAAGTATGGTTTTTAAAATTACCCTAATAAAAAAAATTAGTTTTTTTTCTACCCTTATTTGATAGTTTTTACATAGTTTATTGTAATAATTCACCGATCAATTGTAGTCACTTATTAATTTTAAGGTAGTTTTGAAAAGTTTAATAAGATTAGGGTACTTTTGATAACTTACATTATAAAATGGGTAGTTACGAAAAATTACCCTTGTTCCTGCATGGGTTACAAGCCCATTCAATTGGGCCCAAATAAGATTTTATGGTTCTTCCGTTTATGTGAAAGAAATGTTTTTAGACATTTGTATCTTACCATTAATCTAAGGGCTATTATCATATATACTCAATATCGAGTCTCAGTTTCAAAAAACCACAAACATTGAAAAATATCAAAATTACCCAACACATAATTAACCCATAATTTTTTTATGAAAATTTGATTATAATTGATATGTTATTTTTGTAAATTTATATTATTGATATAAATTTAATACTAGAATTTACATTACTGATAAATTATTGTTGTAAAATTACATCAATGATATATCATTAAATTAATAGAATATATAAAAATGGGTAAATCTGATATAAACATGAAAGATTGGCATATGTGAAAACAAAGCTCAAAAGTTGGCTACCACGCATAATTTTCCTTAATCTCTAATATACATCAGTTTTTTGTTAAAGTTTTTTTTCTTTTTAACACCCCTCTAAAAACAGCAATATGCACAACAAAAAAACACAGAAACTTCAAAAAAATAATAATAATAAAAAAAAATAAAAAATAAAAAAAATCCACCCTTAGAAAGGGCCCCTTTTAACTAAGGGAGAGCTTCTTCAATACAAGCCATCGGGAAGAAAATTCACGAGCTTTTATTGCAAACTCATGAGCTAGCTCATTATCGTCTCTAGGGCAAAAAAAAATCCAGCAAAATTAATGTCCTAAACCAACTCTCAAATATCAAAATTAATGAGAGAGATCTCAAAGTCATCCTTTAGAATACCATTAAGTAAATAATGATCGAGAGGAAATCAAACTCCACCCACAAATGATCGACTCCAATGAAACTGAAATGATGAGAGAAGAGATTGAAATGATTAAATTAAATTGAAACGTTTAAATCAATAGAAATTAGAAAGAAAAAAAAAAACTATATACATGAGTTGAATACAAATGTCTAATTTGATAGTTGAATACAAATGTCTCAACAACGCTAGACTAAACCCAAGTGTGGCAACTAAAATTTATATTAAATAAACTATTCCGAACATTCCCAAAATGTGTAAATGTTATTTATGTTTTTTAAATAAATTATTTACAAAAAATTGTATAATTAGTTAAATAGATTTATCTAATTTTGAGCATCATTATATCTTCAAAAATATATTTTCAATCAAATTTAAACAACACACGACTTAAATCTTGATAGGTTATAATATAAAATTTGTTATCTTAAAATCTAATGATAAGTTTGGAATAGATTTCAAATTGTTTTTTATTCATTAAAATACTTTTTAATTTTTATATGATGCTAAGTTATTTCTTTTTAATTTCTAAAAACACTTGAATCACTTAAAACACTAAAAACACTTTTAGAAATTTTATTAACATTTTTTTATCATATAGTCAAATATCATAAGGTTTTAAAAATGTTTTTGATAAATGAAAAATATTATCTGAAATTCAAAATAGAAAAATAAAAATAGAAACCAAAACCAGTTTTTATAACAAATAATCTTATCTCAATCAAAATTAGGCGTTATTTATACATGTCATGTTATCAAGACGATTAATTATATAACCGAAGTAGCTAATCAAGCCGTGTTCACTAATCAAATTCTCATTTGATCAATTGGTAAATTATTGAATGCAAAGTAGTATATCCGAATCTCTTTTTTTTTTACAACACCATCTCTTTTACTACTACTTCCTTTTTTTCCTTTAATTTTCATCATTATTTTTAATCAAATTAATAGATTATATAATATATCACGTCTACCAATTTCACTTATTTTTTAAAATATTATATCAAATTGTAGGATGAGAAACTGGACTTACATAAACTACAAGCATGATAATTTAGAATCATCACTATTTAATTTATAAAAGTGGGATAAAAGAATTGTTAGAGTGCGAACAAATTCCCACATCGGTTAGGAGAAGGGATGATCATGGGAATATAAGGGGAAGGGTACACCTCCATTGGTATGAGGCCTTTTGGGTGAAACCAAAAGCAAAGTCATGCGGGCCTTGGCCCAAAGTGGACAATATCATACCAATGAGAAGTTGTGGTGGCCCGGTTTTCTCGTAACAAATGGTATCAAAGCCATGCCCCGATCCTAACGATGTGGGTGGAATCCTCAGGTGCCGAACAAAGTAAGGAGTCTCGGAGACCCGATCTGTGGTGGGCTCTATCGGACAGACCTGGATAGAGTGGACGGATGGAGGGGAGGCTCGGTGGATTTGTTCGAGGGGAGGATTGTTAGAGTGCGAACAAATTCCCACATCGGTTAGGAGAAAGGGATGATCATGGGAATATAAGGGGAATTGTACACCTCCATTGGTATGAGGCCTTTTGGGTGAAACCAAAAGCAAAGCCATGCGGGCCTTGGCCCAAAGTGGACAATATCATACCAATGTGGAGTTGTGGTGGCCCGATTTTCTCCTAACAAGAACTAATGGAGATTAACCACGAGAATAATTTATTACAATTTTTTTTATATAAGATATTATATCAAATTGAAGGAGTAGAGATTAAAATTTATAATTATTACGGATGCTTTAACCACACTTATATTGACATGATTTAATGGGATTGATAAACCGAAAGATATTTGAAACAATATTATGGGAACCTACATAAACGACAAGCTTGATAATTTATAATTATCAATATTTAATTTAGTGCAAAATAAAAATGTGATAAAGAACTAATGGAAATTAATCACTCACAAATTAGGAGAAGAAAGAGAATACCGACACGATCTATTTTGTTTTAGAATCACCATTCTTTTGGCAAAGAAATTGTTTAAAATTTGAATTTCATAAGCTTATCTTTCGCTTTAAAATTGTAGATAAAATTGACTTATTTGACTTAGCAATTTTTATTTAAAATTAAACAATAACAAATTCCCCCTTCATTAGCCAAACAATTAGGCATATCTTGTTAATGTAGTTTAGATTGGCTTCTCTTTATCCATCATAATCTCTTCTATATCTATTTGTTTAAAAAAATATCTTCGTTTAATTATTATGATTTATATACAAATTTGTTTTTTATTTTTTGTTTTTCGTTTTTTGGAAACATAAATTAAATTTTGTTCCATAAAATTTTTCCCATAATGGAAGATAAGTCACTTCCATACAATCTACGACTGCGAAAGGAAAATCATAAGGCTTCTGGTTCATGTGAATCTCCGAAGAATTCAAAGCAAGATAAAGATTTCCAGGTTTTTTTTTTCTTTTTATAAATAACATTCAAACTTATAATAAATAAGCATTTATAAACTTGTGAAAAATCCAGGAGAAGGTTGAAGAAGCAAGTGAAGGTCTTGATAATAGATGTGAAAAATGTGGATGTTCTTTTGAAATCGATCTTAATTCACATCAATGCAAAGTAAGTATATGATTTTTTTTAATTGATTGAGTTAATATTGGTCTCATTGAAAAACGTTTTTGTTTTCAGTTTTTTTCTTGAATTCCATACTCAGATTGTAATTTTATAATTTGTTAGAGTTTTTTTTTCTTTCAAAAAAATAGCTGAAATCATGAACCAGTAACTCATACTCACCATTTTAGGGTCGGATCCTATTTTTGAACTGAATACTCATCTGAAAATTATTGGCTCTAATACCAATGTTAATAATCATGGATGGGCACCAATCACAAAACCAATTACAAAAAAATTTATAAATTTTATGAGTTCTTTTCATCGTTTCTAGGTGAGATTCTCACCAAGACTCTCACTCAAAAACAAAATAAATATATATAAAATTGTGCTTGCAAAATAACTTCTTGAACAGCCAACAAGTTCAAATTCTAAAAAGAAGAAAATTATTGCATTTGTGATCGATTTAATATCTATAATACAGTACCTTTCTCTTAATAAATTAAAATATTCAATTATAGAAAATAAAATAGATAGAATATATAAGTTATATTAGTGTGCTGTGTTTTGTATGCTATTTTTATAATGTAGAAAAATTTGTAATAATTAAAATTACTTATTTTTAAATATGTTATTTTTGTAAATTCCGCTTTTTTTTTTGGTTTTTTTTTTTTTTTTTAATATTTTGAATTGAACAGTTTTTTTTAATAGAAATTACATGAGTAGTTTGATAATGAATTTTATTATTGTTAAGTTAAGGCTTGTTGTTTTAACAATTCATTTTATAAATATTCAAAAACTAATTTTGGAATTTAGTTAAGATCTTATAAAAGTTTTTATTAAGTTGGAAATAAATGAAAAATTTATTGATAAACATACGTATTTTTTAACAATAATATTTTTTTTAAGAGACATACAATTTTTAAAAGTTGTTTTAAAAATAAAGTAGTTAACAATACAAAAATATAGATTACTAGTTGGAAAAAAAAACAGAAGTTTATATGAAAATCTGAATATTATTAATTAAAAAAAAATCTATTATTTTCCATCGCAGAATAAGAGTGAAAAGGTGCCAAAGGAAAATCAGTCTCGGGAAGGGATCAATGAGAAAGTGGAGGAAGAGGAGAAAAATAAAACCAGGAGAAAAAGGAGAAGAAAGGGAATACCCACACGTTCTCCTTTGTTTTAATTGAACTTAAATTATTCTCTTTGTAAAATGAAAACAATATCCAAACTTCATTTTTTTTTAAGATTACATCAAAGTGGAGTAGAGGATTTGAACCTTCAACCTCAAAAGAAAGAGAGTATATATCAAACCAGTTGAACTATGCTCATGTTGACAAAATTAAAACTTCATGAACCATATGAATATTCATACTTTTATTATTGTTCATAAGAATCATTTTATATTTTGGATTAAATTAAAAGTTTTTTCCCCATAATTTTGAGGTATATTTTTTATGATGTCATTACATTATAAAATTTACTTTAATAGCCAGTCTCATATTTTAAGGGGTAGTTATTAAACTGATAATTGAGTAATTTTTAAAAAAAATTGTCAGGTCAGTAATTTGTATGAAAAAATATGACATTTGAGATCATTTATGAAAATTTAAATGGATAGTCTCCAAATTTGGGCTTTCAAAGTTTTTTGGGTAAAATCGTACTATTTGATTAAATTTTTAATGAGTTGGTATGAATAGTAATTTATTTCATGTTAATTTTTTGAGTAATAAGTTATGAGTACTAGGTAGTGTGAAGTATTTGTTTTATATAGAGGCAGTCCTAAGATAATAGGGGCCTCATCGAAAATATAGTAACAACCCGAAAAATTCCCAAATACATATAAATGTAAAAGAACAAAAGCAGAAGCAATTATTAACCATAAAAATCGCACAAACCAAAACAATCTTTAAAGTAGGGGTGAACAATGGATTGGTTTGGTTTGGATTTTACTAAAATTTAAGAACCGATTGGATTTTATTTTTAGAATATTAGAACCAAACCAAACCGTTCACTATAAAGAAGCCGAACCGAACCAAACCGGTTTGGATTGGTTTGGTTCGGTTTGGTCTTACATTTTTTTTTCTCTCTATCCTTCTTAAATATTTAATTTACATCATGAAGAAACCAACAAAATCTAAAAAATGGCTTCCACAAGTTTTAGGATGACTAATTTCAATTCATCAAAAAACCAAATAAAACAAAAATTACAAACATAGTCATAGTAAAATTCATAAAATTTGTTATAATTACACAATAGGGTTGAAAATATTTCCTACTTTTTTTTATTTTATAAGGTTTTAGTGAACATTTAAATATTATATTATATTATATATATAGTATATAAATATATTGGATTGGATTGGTTTGGATCGCTATAAAAATCTGTAAAACCGAACCAAACCATTATTTATTGGTTTGGGTTGGTTTGGACAAATTAAAGTTTAAAAACCAAACCAAACCAGTTTGGATTGGTTTGGTTCAGTTTGGACAGTTGGATTGGTTTGGATTTGTTCACCCCTACTTTAAAGTACTATCAAATGAAATGCTCAATTTAAAAACTGAACTACTATACTTAGTTCAACAAAGCAAAACATGGAAAATCCCAAAACAAATAATAAAATGACAAGTCTTGCCAGCATGCAAATCTATGCCAACCGATCACCAACTCGAACCACATCAGCCACCGAGTTTCTTTTTTCCTTTACCTGAAAAAAATAGTTGTAGCATCATGAGTCTACGCCTAATGAGTAGAATAATGTAAAAAAAAGATCAATGCCATGAGAGGTTTTCTAAGACTTTAAGTCCATAATCGGCATCACCGACTTCCAAAAAAAATTACTTTCTCCCAAAACTCTCAAAGTTTAATACATCTCTCCACATTATGTTTTAATCCGCAAATTAAAAGAATAAAACATTCGAAACAGTTTTAAACTCTCTTTCTCATTTTAAAACCTTTCGATTTAAACCTTCACTAGTACCTCTAATCCCCTCTTTGTCCGCAAACAAAGAGAGACTATGCTCATTAAGGCATTTAAACACTGTTTTCACATTTTAAATCCTTAGGAGATAAATATTATTTTCCATTGTACATATGGAATGAACCTCCCCCATTAAGTGCTATAGAGTTGTGCACAACCGTATAATCTCCTTTAACGGCAATATTCTTCTTTAAGCAAGGCCTTTTCTTAAACCGAACCTACTACCATATTATCAGAGGTATTTAAATAATATGATTTCACTCATTACTACCATGATGCTCAAATGAGTCTAAACTCAAAATTCTTGAAACAACTCACTTTTAGGCCGAAATTTCCTAAACTTAATTTCTGGAAAAATCACCTTTAAATCACTAAAAAAAACATACCAAAACACCCAAAATAACACTTTCGAATCACTCCCGACAACTTTCAATAGTTTTCAAATCTAGAAGCAAAACTAGTCTAAACTAGTGTAGTTTCGCTCCTTTTTCGGACATTCTAAAATTTACTAAAATTCTAACTTAAATCCAGTGGCATAACGCCTATAAAATCACTCCCAAAATAGCCCCTACACATAAGAAAATAATAAACAATAAACTCACAGTCAAAAGCTACAAATATCTAACCTCCTAGGCTTAAATTTCCGACTAACTAGGCACTAATCTTTCGATATGGCAAACAAATACAACAACTTTAATATACTTTAAACATCCAAAATTAACATGTAAACATCCAAGAACAACTCAAATATCATAAGAAATCAGTTTGGGCAAAACCCGATAGCGATAGTCAAAACTTAGCAATAACCATTCCAAAATTTTGCTTTCTTTAATCCATAAATCATTAACAATAACAATCAGCCCATAACCTCTTAATATACTTAATAACACCCAAATAACATGATACATATTTAGAGGTTTAACTTATAAAGAGAAAGAAAAACAAACACGGAAATCATCTAATCTTTACAAGTTTTACTCACCTTATAAACGCTTAAATTCCTCAACCTTTGAATTTCCTTAGCACAAAAATTAAGAACCTAAAACGGCACTTAATCCACTTAAAATCTATCCTTAAACACAACTCAAAATAAAGGAAAATTATACAACGAACGAAGCGACAACCGGAACGAGACAAAGGCACGGGCAACCGATTATGGACTGCCCCTGCAGAGGCAATGCAGCAGCCTTTGTGGCTGCTGCTACGGAAGCGGTACGGCGGCCCCGCAGTGATTTTCGGTGTGTCGTTTAGCGGTCTCTTGACACGGTAGAAGGGTTTTTACAAAAACTATAAGATTAGGGTTTTCTAGGGTTTGAAAGGAATTGAAGAAATAGATGGGGAATTCTTTGAAGAGTGAAAGGAAAAACGTTTGCGTGGGTTTTAAAATCAAAAATTGAAATAAATTTCACAATCAAAAATAAAAAAAATCGATTTACCTTGAATTTCCTTTTTGAAGAAAATCTTTTCAATTCTCTTCAATTCTTCCTTCAAAGAAAACCACGACCCTACAATAGTACATGGAACAGAGATCGATCACAAATTGGAAGAAAAAGAGGGAGAGGATGATGATCCTTGAGAAGAAAAGAAAAGAGAAAGCAAACCCAACCTTGTCTTTCTCTGCATTGCCTTTAATGATCAGGAGAATGAAAATAAGACCAACTTCTCTTTTTCTCTTCCCTCCCTTTCACGCCACTTTCATTAATTTTTTTTTCCCTTTATCTCCAATTTGTTTAAAAGTAATTATTTTAAATTCTTGAAAAGAAATTTAAATAATAATTACTATCACTTTTAATAAATATTATAATAAAATAAATAATATTTATTTAATTTAACACTTACCGAAAAAAAATACGGGACGTTACAGATTCAGGCCCTTTATATATAAATTTTACGATTACAAAAATCACAAAAACATTGAGGAAAAAACTAATTAATTTTTTGATATATTAATTTAATTATTATAATGAAAATATATTAGAGTTCAAATTTATTTTAAAAATTATAAAAATGAAATTGATTAAAAACAGAGTTACAAACATTAGGGGTAAGAATCAAAACAGCAAAACCGATCAAACCGAACCGAACCAAAATTAACTGTTTCGGTTTGGTTCGGTCTGAAAATTCTCAAACCGATTAAGAATCGGTTCGGTTTCGGTCCGAGAGCGGTGAAACTGCACCCAGACCGAACCGAACCGAATATGATTTTTTTTTTTTAAATTTCCTAAAATCTTATCCCTTCCTTCCCAGAATCCCCACCCACCCAACCAAAAGACCTCTCTCTGTCTCTCATCTCACTCACGCACCAAGCAAAATAGAAACCCCCCATTCTGTTAAAAAAATAAAATTTATGTCAAACCTTGGCATAATTGTTCATTTGTTGACAGGTTCACTCAAAAAATGCTACCGTTATGGTCCGTGGTTCGATTCTTATGTCGGCATTTTTTTGTAAATCGTCTATTTGTGGGCACACATTACGAGGATGCCCTCGTCTATTCTTTGTGTGTTATTTATATCTTTTTGAGACAAATTTAAATATAATTAAATAATTTACCTCATAATTTATGTATAAAATTGGGGCATTTGCAAATCTAGCAAATTTTTTAGTAATATTTATAAAAATAAAAGCTCAAAAAAATATTTATAAATATAGCAAATTCTGATCGGGTTTATCAGTGATAAACATTAAATTACATATTTTTACACTAAGTTTATCATTGATAAACACATAAATTACTGATAAACATGATAAAACTTGCTATATTTGTAAATAATTTTTTGAGTTGATATTTTTACAAATATTGCATACAAATCTGCACCCAATAAAATTTCCCTTTAAAATTCATCGTATATAATTGTATAACTTAAATTTATAATAAAGTTAGAGGCTAAAACATTATTTTCTTTCGTAATTTTTTAATATTTTCAATTATTTATTATGAAAAAAAACTACCCCTCTTATTTATGTGGATTAAAAAAAATTCTAAAAATATGTTTATATTGTTCTGTTTCAATAATAGTATATAGTTTTTTATATTTTTTTTAATTAAGAATTAGGGACCAAAACTAAATTTTCGTATGGGGCCAATTTTTTTTAGGATCGACCTGCCTCCATCTCTAGGCACGTCATCACCAGTGATAAACATTGAATTACATATTTTTACACTAAGTTTATCATTGATAAACACATATATCAGTGATAAACATGATAAAAAAATGCTATATTTGTAAATAATTTGTTGAGTTGATATTTTTACAAATATTGCATAAAAATCTACCACCCAATAAAATTTCCCTTTAAAATTCATCGTATATAATCGTATAACTTAAATTTATAGTAAAGTTAGAGGCTAAAACATTATTTTATTTCGTAATTTTTTAATATTTTCAATTATTTATTATGAAAAAAACTACCCCTCTTATTTATGTGGATTAAAAAAAATTCTAAAAATATTTTTATATTTTTCTGTTTTAATAAAAGTATATAGTTTTTTTTTTGTTTTTTTTATTAAGAATTAGGGCCCAAAACAAAATTTTTGTATCGGGCCAATTTTTTCTTAGGATCAGCCTGCCTCCATCTCTAGGCACGTCATCATCAGTGATAAACATTGAATTACATATTTTTACACTAAGTTTATCATTGATAAACACATAAATCACTGATAAACATGATAAAAATTGCTATATTAGTAAATAATTTGTTGAGTTGATATTTTTACAAATATTGCATAAAAATCTACCACCCAATAAAATTTCCCTTTAAAATTCATCGTATATAATCGTATAACTTAAATTTATAGTAAAGTTAGAGACTAAAACATTATTTTCTTTCGTAATTTTTTAATATTTTCAATTATTTATTATGAAAAAAACTACCCCTCTTATTTATGTGGATTAAAAAAATTCTAAAAATATTTTTATATTGTTCTGTTTTAATGAAAGTATATAGTTTTTTTTTTTTTTTTTAATTAAGAATTAGGGCCCAAAACTAAATTTTCGTATCGGGCCAATTTTTTCTTAGGATCAGCCTGCCTCCATCTCTAGGCATGTCATCATCAGTGATAAACATTGAATTACATATTTTTACACTAAGTTTATCATTGATAAACACATAAATCATTGAAAAACATGATAAAAATTGTTATATTTGTAAATAATTTTTTGAGTTGATATTTTTACAAATATTGCATAAAAATCTGCCACCCAATAAAATTTCCCTTTAAAATTCATCGTATATAATTGTATAACTTAAATTTATAATAAAGTTAGAGGCTAAAACATTATTTTTTTCGTAATTTTTTAATATTTTCAATTATTTATTATGAAAAAAACTACCCCTCTTATTTATGTGGATTAAAAAAAATTCTAAAAATATGTTTATATTGTTCTGTTTTAATAAAAGTATACAGTTTTTTATATTTTTTATATTAAGAATTAGGGCCCAAAACTAAATTTCCGTATCGGGCCAATTTTTTTTTGTTTCGGCCTGCCTCCATCTCTAGGCACGGCATCATCCACATTCAATCAAGCATCACCAACTTTATACACGACGCTTTTTTTGTTATGGGCTTGAAATTGTGTAAAATTCTAAAATTTTGAGTCGAAGCGGATAGTTCAAGAATGACGGGTTCTAGGATATTAAAAAATTTGATACAAAGAAAACACCGCTGAGTTAGAAAAAAACCTATTCTAAAACACCAAAAAAAAAGTAAATAAGAAAAGAGAACCAGCTGGCCGGGATGCAGGTTGACCTGAAATTTGAGTAGTAATTGATGGATTATCACCTAAACAAAATCAACAGATTAAGAAAAATCTATTCTAAATAAAATGATCAACAAGAAAATTATACCATATGAGTGAGAAAGAAAAGAAGAAGAAAAATTCATAATCCGTTCAAAAGCACATACCGGGTTTGGGAGCCTTGGGAAGACAATATATCACATATATGAATTCAAGTATAAACATCGAGAAAGGCATTGGGAGTGTTATCTTGGCGAGGAAACCCCTTTCTATATACGGAAAACTCGTGGATATCAACACACTGTATCCAATACAGACATTCGCAAACGTAACTTGGAAATAACTCTTAGTGCTAATGAATCCATAGAAGAAGAAAAAAACAAAGGCAATGGAGCCATACGCAAATAAAAGATTTATATCTTTCTTGAGGCTCATCTATTAGGAATGTGTCCTAGAACTTGTAATTATTTAATAAGGATAATTTATTACGAATAAATTAAATAAATAAACATAAGTTCTTTATATTATCTAGATTGATTCAATTGACGATATTAGGAATACATGGAAATATATTAATATCAAACATTCAAATAGTAAAACCCTAAGCTACTCTTATGAAATCACAACTTAGTATGTGAGTCATACGAGAGGATTAAAGTCGAGGTGAGTAACTTAAAAGTGTCTACAGTAAATGGATAACATTTGGGAACCTTATCTTGGTAACACTGTTGATAGCTTCGCATTTTGTTTATAGACAAATGATCTAATCCTGTCATGCATGTGAGAGACATGAAATGGAAGTATCATATACAATGTTGATTGTATAAGACAGGATCATGATGTTCGATCAAATTTCTCATTAATACCGTTTACGAGAAATGATCGAATATCAAACTAAGTTTATCAACCGTGATAGATCTCAATCCTGAGTGAAATGTGGACTCCTATTTTATGGAGTTATGTTCTTTAATTCACATGCTTGAGAGCGATTTGAAAGAATGCTCAATACACTCATGCTTTGGAAACATAACTAGATAAGTAGCTGAGAACGCATTTTCACGAGATTGAATTCATAACTTTCCTACAAATTAATGGTATAAGTGCGATACCTAAACATTTTAAGAACTTTAGGAAACTCCCTTGATGTACTGATTCGAGACATGGACAAGTGGCGTCACGACTTCTATTGATCGCAGAAGTATATTATCTCTAGCTCGACTAAAGATTGTCACAACGTGTTTGCGACGTGGAGTGTCAATGTCCAATTTAAATTTATAATAAAGTTAGAGGCTAAAACATTATTTTCTTTCGTAATTTTTTAATATTTTCAATTATTTATTATGAAAAAAACTACCCGTCTTATTTATGTGGATTAAAAAAAATTCTAAAAATATTTTTATATTGTTCTGTTTCAATAAAGTATATAGTTTTTTATATTTTTTTTTTAATTAAGAATTAGGGCCCAAAACTAAATTTTCGTATGGGGCCAATTTTTTCTTAGGATCGACCTGCCTCCATCTCTAGGCACGTCATCACCAGTGATAAACATTGAATTACATATTTTTACACTAAGTTTATCATTGATAAACACATATATCACTAATAAACATGATAAAAATTGCTATATTTGTAAATAATTTGTTGAGTTGATATTTTTACAAATATTACATAAAAATCTACCACACAATAAAATTTCCCTTTAAAATTCATCGTATATAATCATATAACTTAAATTTATAGTAAAGTTAGAGGCTAAAACATTATTTTCTTTCGTAATTTTTTAATATTTTCAATTATTTATTACGAAAAAAACTACCCCTCTTATTTATGTGGATTAAAAAAAATTCTAAAAATATTTTTATATTGTTCTGTTTTTAATAAAAGTATATAGTTTTTTTTTTTTTATTAAGAATTAAGGCCCAAAACTAAATTTTCGTATCGGGCCAATTTTTTCTTAGGATGAGCTTGCCTCCATCTCTAGGCACGTCATCATCAGTGATAAACATTGAATTACATATTTTTACACTAAGTTTATCATTGATAAACACATAAATCACTGATAAACATGATAAAAATTGCTATATTTGTAAATAATTTGTTGAGTTAATATTTTTACAAATATTGCATAAAAATCTACTACCCAATAAAATTTCCTTTTAAAATTCATCGTATATAATCGTATAACTTAAATTTATAGTAAAGTTAGAGGCTAAAACATTATTTTCTTTTGTAATTTTTTAATATTTTCAATTATTTATTATGAAAAAAACTACCCCTCTTATTTATGTGGATTAAAAAAAATTCTAAAAATATTTTTATATTGTTCTATTTTAATAAAAGTATATAGTTCTTTTTTGTTTTTTTTATTAAGAATTAGGGCCCAAAACTAAATTTTCGTATCGGGCCAATTTTTTCTTAGGATCAGCCTGCCTCCATATCTAGGCATGTCATCATCAGTGATAAACATTGAATTACATATTTTTACACTAAGTTTATCATTGATAAACACATAAATCATTGATAAACATGATAAAAATTGTTATATTTGTAAAAAAATTTTTGAGTTGATATTTTTACAAATATTGCATAAAAATCTGCCACCCAATAAAATTTCCCTTTAAAATTCATCGTATATAATTGTATAACTTAAATTTATAATAAAGTTAGAGGCTAAAACATTATTTTTTTCGTAATTTTTTAATATTTTCAATTATTTATTATGAAAAAAACTACCCCTCTTATTTATGTGGATTAAAAAAAATTCTAAAAATATGTTTATATTGTTCTGTTTTAATAAAAGTATACAGTTTTTTATATTTTTTATATTAAGAATTAGGGCCCAAAACTAAATTTCCGTATCGGGCCAATTTTTTCTTTGGATCGGCCTGCCTCCATCTCTAGGAACGACATCATCCACATTCAATCAAGCATCACCAACTTTATACACGACGCTTTTTTTGTTATGGGCTTGAAATTGTGTAAAATTCTAAAATTTTGAGTCGAAGCGGATAGTTCAAGAATGACTGGTTCTAGGATATTAAAAAATTTGATACAAAGAAAACACCGCTGAGTTAGAAAAAAACCTATTCTAAAACACCAAAAAAAAGTAAATAAGAAAAGAGTACCAGCCGGCCGGGATGCAGGTTGACCTGAAATTTTAGTAGTAATTGATGGATTATCACCTAAACAAAATCAACAGATTAAGAAAAATCTATTCTAAAGAAAATGATCAACAAGAAAATTATACCATATGAGTGAGAAAGAAAAGAAGAAGAAAAATTCATAATCTGTTCAAAAGCACATACCGGGTTTGGGAGCCTTGGGAAGACAATATATCACATATATGAATTCAAGTATAAACATCGAGAAAGACATTGGGAGTGTTATCTTGGCGAGGAAAACCCTTTCTATATACGGAAAACTCGTGGATATCAACACACTGTATCCAATACAGACATTCGCAAACGTAACCTGGAAATAACTCTTAGTGCTAACGAATCCATAGAAGAAAAAAAAAACAAAGGCAATGGAGCCATACGCAAATAAAAGATTTATATCTTTCTTGAGGCTCATCTATTAGGAATGTGTCCTAGAACTTGTAATTATTTAATAAGGATAATTTATTACGAATAAATTAATTAAATAAATAAATATAAGTTCTTTATATTATCTAGATTGATTCAATTGACGATATTAGGAATACATGGAAATATATTAATATCAAACATTCAAATAGTAAAACCCTAAGCTACTCTTTGAAATCACGACTTAGTATGTGAGTCATACGAGAGGATTAAAGTCGAGGTGAGTAACTTAAAAGTGTCTACAGTAAATGGATAACATTTGGGAACCTTATCTTGGTAACACTGTTGATAGCTTCGCATTTTGTTTATAGACAAATGATCTAATCCTGTCATTCATGTGAGAGACATGAAATGGAAGTATCATATACAATGTTGATTGTATAAGACAGGATCATGATGTTCGATCAAATTTCTCATTAATATCGTTTACGAGAAATGATCGAATATCAAACTAAGTTTATCAACCGTGATAGATCTCAATCCTGAGTGAAATGTGGACTCCTATTTTATGGAGTTATGTTCTTTAATTCACATGCTTGAGAGCGATTTGAAAGAATGCTCAATACACTCATGCTTTGGAAACATAACTAGATAAGTAGCTGAGAACGCATTTTCACGAGATTGAATTCATAACTTTCCTATAAATTAATGGTATAAGTGCGATACCTAAACATTTTAAGAACTTTAGGAAACTCCCTTGATGTACTGATTTGAGACATGGACAAGTGGCGTCACGACTTCTATTGATCGCAGAAGTATATTATCTCTAGTTCGACTAAAGATTGTCACAACGTGTTTGCGACGTGGAGTGCCAATGTCCAATTTACGGGTCTCTTCGTGAAAAGCAAAAATTTGGAGTCGCCACCAACCAATTTTAGGTGTGATTGGTCACCTAATTACTAAAAATTGTCTATGAAAATCAGATTAGGTTCGAGAGTCATTTATGCATAGGGAAGGTACTAGCACCCTACGACATCCATTTAAAAAATGGTTACCCTAATCTTATCTTATATTATCTAATTTTAAATGATTGGTCCATAATTAAACTAATTGGTGAAAAGATTGATTTTAATTTATGAAAACAAATTTCCCATTTAATCTTCTCTTAACATCAAGAATGATGTAAGTTCAAAGATTGTTTGAGCGGGGTTATGGCCGTTAATTGAACAAATATCGGAATTGAGAATCCCTCACCTAGAGAAATTAAGAATTGTTACTTCTCAAAATCCCGTCATCGGGTTTGTATTTATATTTTAAAAGGATTTTTATTATTTTTTATAATTTAAAAATACTTCTTTTTATTTTTAAAAATATGGCATTTAAATTAAACTCTTATAATATTTAGGGTTTTTGTACACTTGTTGAGAATTTGATAAAGACATTACTCAGCCTTCACGATTGTGACGATTTCCACACATTTATCAAATTCGCAATAATTATATTACTCTTCCCCTAAAAAATAAATAATTACATTTTATAGTCTAGAATTTAGGTTCATGATAAATGTTTAATAAACTTAATGAAATTATAAAAAAATCTATAGTTTACTCTGCAATCCGGTCAAATGTTATTTTTAGGATGAAAAGAAAGTAAATTCAGGGGTGGAATAATTTATTAATATTTATGTCTATAAAACCGATTTGGGATTACATAATTTAAAAGAGTAAATAACTGATTAAAAAATGATAGTAAAAATACAGAAAGATTAAAACAAAAGGGTGAGTTAATATTTGCTTTGGATTTATATATGTGTAATCTAAAAAAAAACTTTATGTCAGTATTTGGACTTCTTGAAGCATGATACAAAATATAAAAAAGGATACTGAAATTTTTTATTCATATGACATTATTATATTCATAGAATATAACTCATTGATACAAAAACAATAACAAATACTTAATGCTGCAAATATATTATTAAAACTGACCTTGTAATTTCCAAATCAATGCCTTGACACTTTGACGGCGTAGATGGTAAGAAGATGTCGAAGGGTAGCCTTGGATTGGAGGAGAGCTAACTTAAGGGAGTTCACCAAAAAAGGTTGTGGTTTTGTAAAAAGAAAAACCCAAAAATCAATCGCCAGAAGCGATCATGAGAAATAAATAAATTCAAGGAACACAACAATGATAGAGGCGTAAAATTCTCTCTTTTTGTTTCTACCCTGAGGAAGAATTAGAAAGACTTCAATTTCTAGGTTTTTTACCGTGACCTATTCTAAGAGTGAGGGCTCCTATTTATAGCCAAAATTAGAGACATTTAAAATAAATTGAGATGAATTTATGATAATAGCAGATAATACCTAGAGATTAACTCAATCTATATCAAATAATATCTCTACAGATTTATTTATATCTATCCTAACTCATATTACCATTTCAAATTAATTTAAATTAACTACCTTATCTCTACACTAATTTAAAAAACAAATTTAAATAACAATTTTTAAAATAAATAAAATAAAATTATTTTATATTTAAAATTAAAAGCCAACTTTATTTTAGAAATAAAAATCGTCTTTATCATTTAAATTTAAAGCCAAATTAATATCTAATTATTTTTAAAATATAAGGATCAATTTTATTTTTAAGAATAAAATTATCTCTATTTTTAAAACAATTAAATTTTATTTTTTATTTCAATTTTCTTTATTTTAAAAATAAAAATTAATAAATTTGGCCTGAAAAAATACGGTATTTACAAAGATAAAGTTCATTGGAGAATCAGAGGGAACACAAAGATAAAAGCGGTAATTACAGCGACAAACAGTAAATTCAATCAGTCTATAATTATGAGGGTTCCACGGAAGGATATATTACAGATATAAATAAAGATAAACTAAACGGACATAACTCATCTATAGTGCGAGGAGTTCATCTATAAATCTATAGTGGAATTATTTAGCTATGAATCTATCTAAAAAGTATGTGTTTGTGGAGAGACGATTGTATTTCCTGACAACAAGGAACAAAAAAAATAGGAGAAAAGATAACTATTTCAAATTGTAATAATTCTTTCTTCTTCACCAAAGTGAAAAATTATCTCTAATTAATATATATATATATATATATATATATATATATATATATATATATATATATATATTTGTTTTAGGGTAAAATGCAAATGAGACCCCTGTTGTTTTTTCAAAATGCATGAATACCCCTTGTACTTTGAAAATAGCAAATTGCACCCATGTGGTTCCAATTTTTTTCAATTAGATCTCTCTCCTTCAATGTCAATAATTTTCTTTTAGCCATAACTTCTTCGTTTGAACTCTGATTTGAATGATTTAAGATGTTTTGGAATCCTCATTTCAGGCTCTACATAAACGTCATTTCAAAACTTTGAAATCATTAGTAAATAAAAGATTTTATTAACATCGAAACACTAGGTATGATTGACATCGTTAACTCTTTTGGTTATTGATGATTTCAAAGTTTCGAAGTGACAAATATGTAAAGCCGGAAATGAAGATTCTAAAACATCTTGAATCATCCAAATCGGAGTTCAAACGAAGAAGTTATGGCTAAAATAAAATTATTGACATTGAAGAGAAGGGGTCTAATTGAAAAAAATTGAAACCACATGGGTGCGATTTGTCATTTTCAAAGTACAGGATGTGTTTATGTATTTTGAAAAAACCACAAGGGTCTCATTTGCATTGTACCCTTTGTTTTATTGACATGGTTAATTGGTGATTTTGAGAACACCTATTTAACAAATTTTAAGTAATTATGTTTTAAAATAAGTTTAGATGTTTGAATTTTTCAAATTAATTCCTTACTATTAAATTTATCAACATGATGTGTATAGAAACCGATTTAGAAAATGGAAACTACAAATTTTTTTTTTTTTTTAACTAAACTATACAATTATATTTATTTTCTATTCTTTAATTTTAAAAGTTAAAAATAATATTTTTTTTTCCCTGAATTTTTTTTATTCCCTTGTAAACAACAATTTCACTTAAGAAAATTATTATTATTACATTTTTTTAGGTATTAAATTAAATTTGGATAGTGAAGTATTGATACCTAGTTTATTGAGTTATATTAAGAAATAAAAAGGATAGAATTAATACTTTACTGGAAAAGGAGGAATAATGATTAATTTCTATTATCCAAAAAAAAACAATAAATCTAAATCTAAATTTAATTAAAAATAATAATATTAAAATTCTAAAGTACCATATAATATTATAAGAAGTCTGCTGGCTGGGTCTTATTTCCACCATGCATTCATCTGCCCCTCTGTTCTGACTCTGAGTCTCAAGTAGGGATGGCAAAATTTTCCGCGGGTAAGGGGATCAGCGGGATCCCGACTCTATAAAGGCGGAGAATCCCGGTTTTATAGGGTTAGGGTGAGAAATTTCTCCCCGATTTATTATAGGGTAAAGGTACGGGAATACATCCCCCGCCTCCAACCCCAAACCCGAACCCAATTTTTCAAGAATATCTTATGTACTTTGTTTATTTTTATCTTTATTTATTGAAAAATATATGTAAAATATGATTACATTAACTAATACAATATAAAATGTTTAGTATTATGTTATCTTTTTTACTTAAAAATGTATATTTTAAATTTATATTTCTCATTAAAAAAGAATTTTTCGCATGGTCTGGATCCTCAAATGGGAATTCCAAACCCGATTTTTTTATTAGGGGATGGGGATTAAAAATCCCCACAGATTGGGGAATAGAAAGGTAGCCTTAAAGCCCCATTCTGCCGATGAAACCTTGGGTTCCATTTTCCGTTTTCTTAATTCCAGTGACCGAAAAAAGTGCTCCTTAGTTTGCAAGAGATGGCTTTGTATTGAGGGTCAGAGTCGGCACCGTCTCTCTCTTAATGCTGAAGATGAAAAATTACTCCCTTTTCTCCCTTCTCTCTTTACTCGTTTCGATTGCCTTACTAAACTCTCTCTTCAATCATACCGTAAATTCACCGCCTTCAACGATGATGCTTTGATTCTCGTCTCCATCCGTTGTCGGAATCTTACTCGCCTCAAGCTCTCTGGCGATTTCAACTCACTGATGTTTAGTTTATCAACTTTTGCTTCCAATTGTAAAAATTTAAGGAAATTCTCTTGCTGTTCTTGTAATTTCGGCGTTAAAGCCATTAATGGCCTTCTTAATCACTCATCGACCCTTGAGGAGCTTTCTGTGAAGAGCCTTCGTATTGTCATCGACAGTAAAGAGGGTTTTGTTCTCTGTTATGAAATCGCATATCGGGTATGCGATTTACCTTAGTTTTCCTGATTTTTTTTGTTTTACAATACTTTTCGAAATATTATTAAAATATACAATATTTAAAAAAAAAAAAAAAAAAAAACTCCTTGTTTATCTTATCCCATGTAGGGGTGAGCACGGTTCGGTTTGTCATAATTATCGAACCGAACCGAACATATCGGTTTTGATAAAAAGGGATCCAAACCGTCCAATAAAAAATAGATATCCGATTCTTGAACCGAACCGATGGTTCGGTTTATATTGGTTCGGTTTTTCGGTTTTGTGAAACAAAATTTAAACAAACAAACATAGATAAAATAGATGAAAATATTAAAATATTCAAACTTTTGTCCACTAAAATTAAGGTTAAAGAAATAAAGGGGAAGGAGTCTACAAGATTGAGGGGTGAATTTGCAAAGTGAATCGAGAGATTGAAGTTTTTTTTTTAATTATTCATTAAGGTTGCATAGTGACCAAGGAAGAAGATGTAAAAAAAACTATTATACTTATGATTTTTTATGATTATTTATATATATGGTTTGGTTCGGTTTTATTCGGTTTTTAAATATAAAAACCGAACCAAAACCGATCTATACGGTTTTTTACAATTGCAAACCAAAAGAACCATTGGTTCAAATATTTAAGTCAAAAACCGATCGGTTTGGTTCGGTTTTTCGGTTTTTCAGTTTTGTTGCACACCCCTAATCCCATGCACTCCCTCTTTCAAAAGGATAAGAACGTTGGCTTCCCCTCCCCGCCTTCTCCTCAAAAGGATTAAATTGGAGATTTAATATTTCAACATTTTTAAATATTAAAGCCCTAATGGTTCAAAATCAGCTGAAGTATTTTAAAAAATATTAATATTTTTTATTTACAATTTCCTGTGGTTTTATAGTTTGGATAACAGATGTTGCCTTTGCCCTAATACTAGTAGGATTTTTACCCATTTTTAAACCAAGTGTGTTCCAGCATTATAAAAAAAAAGTGGGTTTCCTTTTTTAACTATTCCCTTCTTTAAGAGTTGATTTTATTATATAATTTAATTTCAATCTATTCTTTATCTTAAAATTAAATTTGGTAAATCTAAAAAGATTTGTTATAAATTAAAATTAACCATATTCAATCACTTAGAATTTACCATACCAATTATTATAGGAATGAATACAATTTAAATCATTATTATTTTATATTATTTCTAGATAAACTATATTTCTAGTATTTCTAGATATACTATAATCAACAGAAAAGAAAAACTAAATAAACTTTATCTAAAAAAAACCCTATTTTTATTAAGAAGAGCAAAAGTATTGAAGTCATTTCTCGATCTGTCAAAACCAGTTTTAGTTTAAAAAATTTCATGGATTAAACATTACTTATATACTAACTATACCTGATTTATTTATATATGAGATTTTTTTAAAATAGTATATGAGAAGGTACATATTCGTTAAACATATTTGAATTTTTATAAAATTTATTAAATAACTGAATATTTATAAATTTGATTATAAATATAAATTAAATAATTTTAATTTTATCACTAACATTTAATTTTAGCTCAATTCAAAATCATATAAATATTTTCCTTCTTCCTCTCTTTCAACATAACCCACATTTAAGAGTTTTTCTCTTATTTGATGATAATTTATAATTAGTAACAAAATGTAATCAGGTTAGGATTAAAAAAAAAAGTTTAGAAACAAATATTTTTTTTTTAATTGAATATGAGCATAATTGTTTAGATTTAAGGGGGAAAATCAAACTAGCTACTTTTGAGAGTACATTTATCAAAATAGTCACCTTTTTTAAAAGTTATTGAATTAGCATCTTTTTATTATTCAAATTTTAAATATACCAAAAATGCCCTTGTCCGTATATCAAGTATAGTCTGACACGTCTGTTCCGAATCTCGAAACAGACGTGTCAGACTATATTTATTTTAAATATACCATAAATATTTTTCAATATTTTTGTTCCGAATCTCGAAGTTCTAAACCAAATCTAGCATGGATTTGACAAAAGGTATTTTTTTTTCTCATACGTAATATACAATTTTTAGTGGTCTGTAATATACGTATTATACACTTTTTCGTGGTATGTTTAATATTCAGTCTATAATATACGTTCGACTTCTATTTTGCTTAATATACAATCTGTAATATACGCAATATACATTTTTTTTGTGATCTGTTTAATACTTAGTCTATAATATACGTAATATACGTTCTACTTCTATCCTGCTTAATATACAGTCAGTAATATACGCAATATACTTTTTTTGTAGTCTGTTTAAATATATATCTTGTAATATACGTGCTATACATAACTGTCTGTTTTTATATTCATAATCTTTTTGTTCTGTAATATACGTAATACACATAACTGTTTGTTTTTTTCAGTCCACTATGTTGGTTACTAAAATGTACATTGTTAAATATACACAATATACGAAAAAATGGCAAGGTTTGGTGTACACACCCCTTCCTTTATGTTCTGTTTTTTTCCTTGCGCTCTGGCACTAGAAGTTCTTTGTCCCCTCTACTAGCAATGCTTAACTCCATATCATGAGCACGGGTCGCTAGTTGTTCGAATGTTCGAGGTTTCATACCTTGTAAGATATAAAGCAAATTCCAATTGTGACGACCCGTCACTTTTAAAATAAATTAAATTAGAATACACAGCGGAAGTCTTTTATTTTAAGAAAAATTGGCGTGATTATGTTTGAAAATTTGCTGGCCAAAACCTGTTTACATCTTAATTTCAAAATCTAAAATACACAAGGAACATTAAGTTCCTATCCAGGAGTTCAAAATGATTATAATCATAAATCAACGACAATAAGCTCTTATGAGCTAATTACAAAGTATAAAATCATCAAAATGATATAAAGTTCACAAAACCATGTACATGGATTTTTACATAACACATAGTCCATCTCAAAAATCATCATCCCCTCGATCAAGCGCGCACCAGCTCCTCTTCCACGATCCCAAACATTACCTGAAATGTTTGTAATATCATGAGCTAACAACTTAAGCCCAGTGAGAATAATAAGAATAAAAAGTAAGAATAGACCTCAAACTCACATTTCGATTTGAGTCCAAGAACATACTTACTCTTTGCTATCATCAATTCAAAGAGTTTATAACAAAGTATTCCACTTTTACTTACCAATTCTTCAATATCATTGTGGAACTACATTCCAATATTTCTGATATGGTTTCATAAATGCATATAGCATTTATATCTCATTTTCCATATATACCTTATACTATATACAAGGTTTACTTTAAATTCTTATTCTCCCAAAGGATGATATTACTACACTTAGTCTAATTGTTCATCCATAAACTTGTTATAACATGAATGAGATAAATAAATAAACTTTGCATAAATATAACATCTCGTTTCTCTTTCTCATCTATCATATGCATAAAAGTAATGAGTACATTCGTAGGATACACATTCTCCATTTATGCATGAAATGAAGGTAACGTGGGTATTCAACTCATCCACCATTCCTTATGCATGAAGGTAACGTGGGTATACAACTCATCCACCATTCCTTATGCATGATGAAGGTAACGTGGGTATACAACTCATCCACCATTCCTTATGCATGAAGGTAACGTGGGTATACAACTCATCCACCATTCCTTTCATTCTTTTATTTTTCTCTTTTCAATGATGCGAGATGTTATGGTACAATAAATAATGGTGCAAAATGTTATGCATATGCTTGTAAAAGTAAATAAAGGAAAGTACGAATATTAAAGAAATCACAACCAACATAAAGTAAATGACATAATGATAAACATAGATAAGAATCTCGGACGAACGATCTATAAATCGAACTCCGGTATCAATAATAAAAGTAAAGATCAAACATAACGATTAACCTAAACCTTCAAGGATTCTAAACTTCCAATAATCCGAGGTTCTATCAATCGTTCTTTAAAGTCTTGGATCCTTTAACTTCCAATGATCCATCTTAAACTCCGAAACTCATCTATCTTAGAATCTTCTAAGATTCGAGGCTTTCATCGAGAAATCCTAAGTTTCTCGCTTAAAGGATTAACTTCAAATCCTAAGGCACTATCTCACATCCCTCTAACCTTATATTGGATTCTAATCTTAGTTTCCGATTCTACAAACCATCGTACTTATTTGCTTTCTATAATTACTTTAAATCCCGACTATTCTCACCTTTGCCAAAAAAGATTTTCTCCAAATCTCCGATTTCCCACAAATCAACAACCGAGCAATCGCACCTACAATTCATCAATTGCACAACATATTACAACTCATATCTAATATGAGAACAAGTTTGCATTTTCGGATGAATAGTGATTTCAGATGAATAGTGTTTTTCGAAAATCCGGGTTCAAAATCGTCAAATTCCATGATAGAAATTCATGATTTCAACTTCAAAACTCATTTACAATCAAAAACGAACAAATCCACCTAAAAAGTTTTGAAAACTTACTTTTTGGAACTTCCCTTAGGGAACGAGAAACTTCGAAAAGCTAGGTTGGATAGGTAGCCCTCGTCCCTACCAATCCAACGCAACCGAAAACACGACGATCCGCCGAGAAACGAAAGAGAAACGAAGAAAAGAAAAACTCATCCATGGAGGAAGAAGCCTACGGTGGAAGAAGAGAGAAGGAGAGGAAAATGAAATAATTTGGTCAAATTTGTGATTTTTAAAGATGAGTGAATAGTGATGTTAGATATTTTGGTAATTTGGAAATTACGGTTATGCCCTTCTTTGACCTTTAGCTTATAAAACGAAACCTGATGGTCTTAAATAAATCTAAAGGTGATTAATAATTATTAATTGGCCTATTAATAATTATTAATGTCACCGAAGCGAAAAATAAACATTAAAACAATAAAAATGAATTTCGGGCAAAATTAAGTACTAAAATCAAAATTACAAAATAATAATTAAACTAAATACTTGAATTGAAATAAATAAATAAATAAATAAACAAATAAAATAAAATAAAAATTCACTCCAAAATAACGGGACGTTACACCAATGCTTGCCTTGAATACACATTTCGACAGTAGATACCTCTGTTAAACGATCTTTGCAATCCAGACTTAGAGATCTCCAACGGTTGATGTAATCGACAACTGGCTCATCTTTTCGTTGTCGTGTGTTGGTGAGTTCCATCATGCTGACTGTCTGTCGCGTGCTGTAAAAGTGATTCAAGAACTCTTTTTCAAACTGCTCCCAACTATCAATAACCTCAGGCTCTAAGTCCGTGTACCAGTCAAAGGCATTCCCTTTCAGTGTTCGGACAAATTGCTTGACAAGTAAATCTCCGCGAGTTCCAGCGTTTTCACAGGTTTCCACAAAATGAGCTACGTGTTGCTTTGGATTGCCTTTTCCGTCGAATTGCTAAAACTTGGGTGGTTGATAACCCGTCGGCATTTTCAGACTATCAATTCTCTTTGTATATGGTTTAGAATATAAAAGAGAAGTTTGAGATGGTCCACCGTATTGAGCTCTAACGGAATTCATTATCATGTCTTGTAGATGTTGAACAGATAAAGAAGCAATCGATGTGGAGTGTTGATCTTGATGAGCTTCTAGCTTGGACTTCTCTTTGTTATTATCTTTAGTAATTTTTTTTTGAGAAGCACTATGACTTGATTCACCATCATCATGAATCTCCAACTTCTTCATAAGAAAGACAATCTTTTGATCTTTTTCATCATTTGCCTTAGTCAGGGTGGAAAGTTTTTTCTCCATCTCTGCCATCTGTTCTTCAATCGTAGCAGCATTCGCCATCATAACGGAAACATGAGACCCTCTGATTGTTCAAGAGAACAAGACGATTTGTCTTCAAATTCATGTTCAAAAAGAAGGCTAGCTACATTCTCTTTAGGAAGTGATGATTGTTGTTGCTTCTTCATTTTACTCTCAGCAACAGAAAGAGATTGGTTATCTTGTAGTCGAATATCTTTAGAACGACTGCGAGTGATAGGACCCGATTGGGAGTTAGTTGCAGCAGCAATCTTTGAAGATGTTTTCTTTGATGCCATTGAGTTTTTGTTGAAACTTGAAATTGATGATAAAGAGATGAGAGGTAGAGATTGTCCCACTGGGCGTGCCAATTTGTTCACACAAATAAATTTCTAAATAAAGAAATTAAATGCGGAATGAAATATATTTGTATTTGATGAATTTATTGTTACAATCTCTAATATATTGTTCCTCTGATTCTTTCTTACAAGTATAAACTTTGATACGAGGGCCGTCGGCGTATTTCTCGGATCAAAGTGTTGATGTTGTTGAAACTTCAGTCTTCAAAGCGATCTTTAATGAGTTCTTCAAGGAGTCTCGAAAAGTCTTTTGTCTTTGAAATTCTTTAGTCTTCAAAGCGATCTTCAAGAAGTTCTTCGAGGAGTCTTCGGTCTTCAGAGTCTTCTAGAAGTCTTCAGTCTTCAAAGTCTTCTAGCTTCTGAATATTTTTCCAACCTCCTTAATGAATGATCTCTCTATTTATAGAATTTTTTGTGGGCTTCTAGTGGATATGGGCTTCATTTGACTTTGAGCCCAATTGCCACATGGCATAATTTTATTGGACAGATTTTGTGTTATCCAATGGTCATAAATAAGACACGTGACATTATTTGATTTGCAATTTTATGTCTTTTAATTTTATTTAAAGACACGTGTCAAAATTAGATTAGTGTATATTTTAATGACATGTATTTTTTTTGTCATTGGCTTTAATTATTACGTGACAATTTGTAATTTGTCAAATTTTCTATTTCTACAGTATGTTCTTCTTTGTCTTTCATTAATGAAAGAATGTTGAAGATGGCTTATAAATGTGGATTAAAAAGAGGCCATGTATAATTGTTGATTCCTACCATTTGCTGATACGGGAAAACATAAGGTTTTAAAAAAAATTGTCATGGGAAAACATGAGTCTTTTTTTATCCTTATCCATTAACTAGTTAAACCTTATCAAACTGTAGATGAAGAAAAGCAGAGAAAAAGACTTTTAGTCACAATATTTTTGGGGAATGATATATTCCTTTTATCTCAGTAGGCTTGATAGTACGTTAGCATCAGATGCATTGGGAATGGCCAAAGCGTACACTTATTGTTAGAAATTTATTGTTGGCATGTTTATTTTGACAAAAACATTTTAATTATTTTATTACTTTTATTTGGAATTAATATAATTGAAATTAATTACAAGAAGAAATCATTTCTAAATAAAGATGTCTCTTATTTAATATGGTTTTTCAAATACCTCTCATTTTCTCTAAAGGAAAATCTCTTCAATTTAAATTACTGATTGTCAATATACTTGGCCTTCTTATTCTCTTTTAATTCTTAATTGCATGAATTTGGGTTCCTTATTACCGTTGACATTAATGTCTAAGGTGGAATTGATTTGCTTATTTTTTGTCAATAAGTTTTTACAACTCATAGTATTCAGTGCTCTGTTTCCTTTTTTATTGGCTTATACTTTTTAAATTAATTCATGGTATTTGGAATTCCTTTTTACAGAGCCTATTAATTTGATCAATTTTGTAATTCATGTTACATAACTTCTTTTGTTTAATACTTTTCATTCAGCCTACATGCTTGGTTGGTAAAAGGTTGTCATCCTTTTTGTCTTATTTGGAATTTACTTATTTCCTTTCATGCTTTGTCCTTCACGAAATTTTAGCCTTTTTTTTCTTTCAGTACAGAAAGTTTGCATCTCATATTGTTATCTATAAGAAGGAGTAGAAGCCTACAAAGATGACACCTCTTCTATGCACTAAAAGCTTCAAATAATATTATACAATAGTGCTTCTTTGTTGCTCTCTCTTTGTGTAAATTCTTGTGAGAATTATTTGTTGTTGAGAGAGTTGTTGTTAGCAATTTATTATACAAATTCAAGAAGTCTTGGGAGAAGACTAACACATTCCGAAGGGAGTTCGGTTTGATACGTTCGTGACAAGGAAGGGAGTTCCTTGGATCGCAATCCGCAAGGAGAACTTGTGGAGAAATCCGACTTGAAGATCGTCATCATCAAGGAGCAATCAAAGACAAAGAAAAAGGGAGTTTTTCGTTTGTGCTTGTGTTTGCTTTAAATTCTTGTTTGGATGTATATTGATTTTTCTAGTGGATTTTTCTCTAGGCGTGGCCTCGTGGGTTTTCACCGTTTGGTTTCCCACGTTAATCATTCACTTGCGTCGATTCCTTTCCTTGATCTTTAAATTGCGTTTATTGTTCTTTTTACATTCTGCCCTAAGTTGCAACTATCACGATCTTACTGTTACAATTGTGCCTCTATCGACGAACTTTTAACCAAACGTGTTAAATCTTATTTCCGCCAGTAAATTGATATAAAACGAATTTCATTATTAATTACACGAGAATAGATCCTTTCACTTATGATTTTCTTTTAGAGATACATATATTTGCAGGCTGATTTTTCATGAGGTAATGTACGTACCTAATGTATTACACTAATGGTATTGGTATGTTTCCTCTTGTGTGGTCAGGGAAGAGCACTTAATGAATCATATTTTCCACACAAATTTTCGGGAGATGGATGCATATAAGGGAAGGTTCTCCTCCCCACCTGTTTTCTTCTCTCAACACACACACACACACATACAAAGAGATCACTAATTGAGTGATGTCATAGAAAATTCATATTAGTTCCTTTCTTATAAATCTAATTTATAATTCTTTGCAATTTTACTATGTGAGAAATAAGTAATAAGTCATATGCTTCAGGAATCAAACTACCAAGCGCATTTGGATTGCAAAGTGCGTTGGGATTGAGCCTTGCACAATTGCCATGGACTTGGAAGGAATTGAGATGGAAGTGAAAGAGGAGAGGTAAAAGATTTGGTTTTGAGATTTAAAAAAGAAAAAAGAAAAAGTATCGGCTGAAATATAGCTCTGTAGCATGACATTACTAATCAACTTATCTTAATTATTGACATTTCATTTTTGGAGTTCTATTATATGTTCCTATTTGGATTAGTATTTGTTTCATTTTTGCTTATTGTTTTAGAGTTTCATAGTATTCGCTTGCCCTTCATTTTGGTGTCTAGCTTTAAACACTGTATTGCATATTAAATGCTAAGATATTAAGTGTTTAAGGTGTCCTCCTTCACTATATAGTTTAAGTTTGTGAGCTTCATTTCCATTGATTCATAATTGTTCTCTTTAATTTTTTTTAATTGTAATTTTTACTTTGAACTAAAAATTTCTAAATCATAATATTAACTCTCCTTTAGTTCCGCTTCATTTTTAGCCTCATTTGGATTGAGTTTTGCTTTTGTCCTCTTTATTTTTGGCTTGAATTAAAAATTCATTTGGTTCTCATATTATTTGAACTAAAATTTCACCATTATTTATTTCTTTTCTTCATGGTATGATACATTGGATCAAGAAAGAAGTTTATATGGAGATCTTGTGGGTGGTCTGTTTGACCTTTCTTTAGTTTTTATATTTTTAGGATACACTTTCATGTAGAACACATAAAGAATCTACGAACTTGATATCCAAGGTGGGGAAACTCAACCTACAGTCATAAAAGATGATGCATTGACTAAAATCCGGTAAGCTTTCAATTAGTTGCTTTAACTATTAAGGTGGATGGATTTTATAACTATTCAAATCTTTTGTGAGGTCTCATTTTGCTATATTTCTTACCAAATTATGCTTGTTAGGATGATATATTCTTGCCTTCTCTTTTCCGCGAGTAATAATCTTTTCCTTTTCATGTAATTTTTTTTATCGTTTTATATGTTTGAAAATATAATACTTTTGATCATGTTTTGACCATTGCCGTTGAAGAACGTGATATTTTTTATTGTGTGTTTCAATTATTGCAGGAATACAATCGTCTTCTCTCATTCATTAATGGAAACCTAACCAAAAATTATAAAAGTATGTTAGTGTGGCTTTAGAGTACTCAAGTATTCATTTTTTTCTATTACTAAATTTGTGTACTTTGGCCATTTAGTTTGTTTTCAATGAGTTCGTTGAATGGGTTTGTGCTATTTTTAATGAGAATAAACTTTCTGATTGTTATTGTTTTGTAAATACACTGAGAATTTTAAAGTTCAGCGGTTCCTCGTCTAACGTGATTTTTGTTTTGATAAATTTTTAACTTCTTTTCCCTTTATGTATGCTAAAATATCAAGTCATTGTGAAGTTAATCTTTTAATTATGATGTTGTGATTTGTTGTCTCAAGCAAACATTATAAGTTGGATTTTGGATTTGTTTTGTTTTGTTTTGTTTTGTTTGGTTCTAAATTTCTTTGGTGGTACACAGTCGTACACTTATAAATGATAGAAATTGGCTGCTAATTTGTAATGCATTGCTAGGTGGAACAGCTGGAACCATTTTCAATGTAATATAAACGAGATATTAATTAAGGAAATAGGTGATTGATTGATTGATATTTTAAAGTTTGTTTTTATGTTTAGTCTAGCTTCTGTTTGGAAATTCATATATATATATATATATATATATATATATATATATATATGTATGTATGTATGTATAATTGACTGAAATCAAATACGTTTTTTATTTTGCTAAGCGGATGCAAGGTATCCATTGGCCTTACTGCATTAGGATATAAATATATCAATTTAGGTGATTTTTTTTTTTTTTGCATATTCTTTCAGTTTTCAACTTTTTTTGTGTTTTCTTTTTCTAACATTTAGTGATCTCTTTTCTATGTCATTTAGATGATTGTTGGGGTGAACTTAATGGAGATTCTAAGGTAAATTTCAATTTTCACTATCTCAACGACTTTATAGGACTTGTATGATTTTGGGCAAGATTCTATAAATATCTATATTCTTTTATGATTGCTGATAGCTCTATAGTACTACTCCAAAGTGTGTTTTGATTTTTTTACTTATGTAAAGATGAAACTTTTCTGCGTGTTTTGAGAAATAATATTGGGATATAAAATGGTTTAAAAATAATTTTCCAACCTCCACACTTTTAAGATATTAATTAAAGATTAAAGATAAAATTATATAATCAATTGAAAATGATAATTAATTATTATAGTGACACACTTTGTAAATAGAGAATGTTATAATAAATTAAAAATGAAGAAACAATAAAATTAAAAATATTAAAAAAATACATTAGAGAATATTATAATAAAATAAAATATAAATAAATAGAGTAACTTCTAAAAAATATAAAACAATAATAAAATAATTTTCTTCACATGTTTGGAGCACTATTGGACCATTAAGAATAATCTATAATTATTAATTTAATACACAATTCATAGTTAATAGAGGACATGAATGTAAATACTTGAAAATAAAGTGAGGTAAAAGGGTCTAAAAATGATTCCCCAACATCCCCACTTTTAAGATACTAGTTTTTACCTCGTGCGATGCACGTACATTTTTATTTACTTTTTTTACCATTTTTATTATTATAAATTATTACTTATCTTCGGCCTTAGTTTTTTTTAAAGTAAAATACATATTTATTCCATTGTGTGTTTGTTTAGGGTAAAAAATAACGTATAATATCATTTTTCCTGTTGGTGAATTCTTATTTTATTATATATTAATTTTTTTTATCTATATCTAATTTCAATAATTTATTTTGACATATGTAATCTTTTTTTTTTTTACATTTTTATATGTTGTTACCTAAATTTTAATCGATAATGATTTGGTTTTTAGTTTTATAATTTTAAATATAAAATTTATTTACTAATAAATTCAATTCATTATCATAATTTTCCAGTTTTTTTTATAACTTTTATATTTCAAAAATTAGATTAAAATTTTAAAATATAAAATAAAAATCGTATATTTGTATTAACAATCCTAATTTTCTACATTTTTATCTTTTTTAATATCACATTTTTCTTAAAGGTATATGTGGATTGGTTTCATTTTATTTTCGTTGAGGGAGGAAAAAAAATATTATTCTTTAAAATTTTCAAACTTTTTCTATTTTTAAAAATATTAATTCATAAAAATGTCATTTGTGAAAAAGAAAAAAAAAAACCTCTTCATAAACAAAATTAGGATTCCGCAGCATTACCCTTTTTCTTTCCAAAGAATAACATTTACATATTTTTTTAGTTATAGTTATAGTTATGTAAAAAGTAGTCAATAACATTAAGCAAAGAAAACGGAGAGAATGGTTTGGTTTTTATTCTTTTCTAGTGTGTGAATTTAATCATCTTATTATTACTTTACTCCTCGTAATAAATTACAACAAAAAAAAAAAAAACTAAAGTGTAGCTAAAACACTATAGTGAAAGAAGAAATTCAATTTATAAATCGAGGAATATTTTTTAATTAACACAAAAACATGAAATTGAGATAAAACAAAAGGTAAAGAAAATTGAACAGAGAAAAGTTAAAAACTCACGACACGGCCCAAATGGATCTTGAAGGGTATTCGTATAGTAAAATCTAGACTCGCCTTTCGAACTAACCTCAAGCTAGGAAGTAACAATATCGAGGAATATACAATAAGCCAAACACATATTGAACGTCTCTTACCCATCGACTGCCAAAAGGTTCTTGAACCCAAGTAAAATGGTATCATATCATCATAGTTCAATATTATTCTTTCCCAATTATATTTATCAAAATTTCATGGGTTTTTCTTAAAAAAAAATAATTCCAATAGTTGAAAATCAAATTGAAAAAAAAAAAAAAAAACATGTAGAGCCTTTCCTCATAAATTGCAAGACTCATTTAATCCCTACATTTAAAATTAAAATGATATTAAAAAGAAAAGAAAAAAAAAAGCATCGTCTGGAAAAATGAAAGAAAATGTTACTGATGGTGTGTTCATATAATTGAAAGTGTAATGTCCCGGTTCATTTTAAGGTATTGAATTACGAGTTGGTAATGATTTAATTTTAATAATTAATGAGTTGAGTTATAATTTAAATGTGATTTAATTAAGAAAGGGAGGATTAGTTAAAATTAAAATTAGGGCCATTTAACCTTTTCAGCCCAATGGGCACACCTCCAATTTTTTTAGGGCATTCTTTCCACTTAAAAAAAGAAAAGAAACATCCTTACTTCATCTCTACCCCTTTTCGTGGCTGCTTTTAATTTTCCCTTCGATTCTTCCGAGACGCCTACACCAATAATTAATTGAATTTAGATTTAGAATAGAAAAAAATTCTAAATAATTAAATTAAATTCAACTAAAATAATAAATTTCAAATCCAATCTCAGTTAATAAATTTTAATATAATGAAATTAGATTTATATTTAAAATTTAATTTTAATAAAAATTCAGAGGATTTATTAAGATAAAAAATCAAAACTTAATCTGTTAACTTTTAACCAATTAATATTTTCTTCTAAATTTTGAATTAAATTTTTTATTTTTCTTTTAAATTAAAAAAATGTTTAAATATGATATTATTTTGATTTTGATTTTTATAAATAAAATTGATAAAGGCATTTTGGGTCCGTTATTGATTTATTTTGCGGCCCACTATTAATTCACCATATGTAGGCTTCAGGCCCATTAGAAAGAAGAACAACAAAACATTGAAGTTAAACCGGTGAGAATTCCCCTTTCATCCTCCTTCCGATCAGCCGTGTTTTATTGAGAAACAATTTCAGTTTTTGCTTTTGATCTTTTGGAAAATTAAGATATTCACGAATCACAATCATGGCGAACAGTGAGTACAATTTTCTATCTCATCCATCTGAATTTTGATTTATGTTTGTTTTTTTTTTTTATGGATTTGTGTGTGTTTTTGTCAAAGCAGCGATGGCTAGATCTTTCCTTCAGGCAGTTAATACAGAAGAGGTTGCTTCCCCTCTTAGAGTAGTTCAGATTGAAGGCTTGGTAATTTCTCTTCTTCTTTCTCTGTTTTTTATTTGATTCAAGTCCGTTAAACTAATTAGGGTTTATCAATTAATTCTCTTATGACGCAGTTTTTCGAGATTCTCATTTGAAATATGCAATTTTTGTTCATTTAATTTAGGATTTGCTTGATTATTGTATGTTAGTCAGGGTAAGTAGTTAGCAACTTAGCATTGATAACTGTTTTCTCCCATTATTATTTTTTAATCTCTGTTAACTTGTTGATTTTATATCCCTATCTATCTGTATATCAAATAATTTTTGTATTTTCTACAGGTTATATTAAAGATTATTAAGCATTGCAAGGAGTTTTCACCAGCTCTTGTCACTGGTCAACTTCTTGGGCTCGATGTTGGTAGCGTTCTTGAAGTTACTAATTGCTTTCCCTTCCCGGTAAGATGATTCGGTTACTTACTTGGTGGTTTTTTTTTTTTTTTTTTGTAATAGATGGATGTTCTGTTCTTCCTTTCAAGTTATTTAAATTGATTATCTTAAATATATATCTCAGACTCGGGAGGAGGATGAAGAGATTGAAGCTGATGGTGCTAATTACCAGCTTGAAATGATGAGATGTCTGAGAGAAGTCAATGTTGATAATAATACTGTGGGATGGTAAGCTTAGTTTTGCAATTGTCTCTTGTCAAATTATAGGAGAATTTGGGAGTTGGAATGAGTATGAAGAAAAAAACTGTCTTTATGCGTAGATTTGTTTTTCAAGCATGTATCCATTCACTTGTTGTTCTAATATTTTTTTCGTTTTAATTTTATTTTTGAGATGAGAAATTTACTAATATATTGGCAAGTATAAAGTACTGGAAGAAAGCTACTTCTGTTTATAAACATTATCTCAATTGACAACCCCTTGTTTCCCTACCAAATAAATTTTTCATATTCTTTTTAACAAAGCTCGATCAATTTTGCTAGGAATTTTAAGTAATGATTGAATAAGTTGGGAGACAATAAAGCATAGCTTTAATTTGACTGAGCTCCCTTCCAAAGAGAGAGGATATTCTTCCAGTTGTAGAGTCTTTGGCCATTCAAACATTTTGATAGTCGTTGCTTTTATCAATGATCTAAGTTTTACTGAAGTTGATTTTGATATCACAGGCTTGAGTAAACAAGTTGAGATTATGTAGGAGATTTTCACATCCGTGTCATTAATAGGCAAAAAAGGAGAATGACAAAAGCAAAGAGAAGATTACTATCACTAACTTTATTGCTGACAATGTTTTAAAAGCCTAAAGCCTGCTTTGGGACTTTTTTTTTGAAGAGGCACGGCTGAATTTTAAAAAACTATATCAATTAAAATTATAAAATGTAAAATCAATATATTAATATTATAAAAAAAATCAAAATTTAAAAAAATCTTACATCTATCTATTGTCAGTTTTTTTGATGAAGATTATTATTCCTCTTTTTTGTGGAATGGATGACATTTACTCTATCATATTCAGGTACCAATCAACCTTCTTAGGTTCATATCAAACAGTTGAGTTGATTGAGACCTTCATGAACTACCAGGTAATAGTTTTCAGTCATTATCTATTTGGATGTTATTCTTGAAAAAACTTTTATTTTCCTACTTAGGATACTAAGGTCTAATATTTATCTTTCCTTAACTAAGGAATTAAGAAATATAAAATTACAGGCTGTATTGTATAATGTATGGTTTGAATAATATTGGAATAAAATAGGTTCATGACATGATTGTTTTTATAAGAGTTTATGACAAGATCATTCTTAGTTATGATTATGTAGACATTATATCATAACCTGAAAACAATTTCTCTCGACGGATTTAAAAATAATGTTCCTCAATAATCTGATAGACTGATTCTTGTTGATTCTTTCTTCAATTAAAGAAGAAAGCTTGGTAGAAGAACCTGTTGAATATAATATTAAAAAAAATTATAAACTACAAATAGCCCACATTCCAAATTTGTTGTCTGGAAGAAAGTTTGTTTTGACATAAAATCATGGGGGATAATGATAATGGCCATCAATAAGGAAGAAAATCAGGTAAAATATAATTTATATTTATCAAATTAATCAACATTTTATATATTGATTTCATATTCAAAGTTCAATGAACGAAGCCCTCTAACTTTTTACTTTGTTATAATTTTTATCTTTTATTAACTTTATCTTTTTACATCAAATAGGAATACTTAAACTTTCAGAAGATTGAGAGAATATTTAATCACTATTGTAGTGGAAGAAAAAATGTGAGGAATAGGAGGGTTTTCTGAGGGTTCTTAGGAGGATGTCTGGAATCTTGTACATTTTAGTTCCTCTATGGCCTCATGCTGCCAATATATATATTTTTTTTCCTTTTTGATTGTCCTCTTTTTTCATTACCAACAATTGGAGTCATTTTTTGGGTGCCCCTAATGCTTTTGCTCGGTTGTTGTTCGTGTTTTTGTATGATCTTTTTGTTCCTCCATTCTTCTCTATGAAAGTGTCTTTCTTATGAAAACGTAATGCTTGTAATAACCCATTTTGCAATTTCTGTGTATCATTTGGCTTTGCTCTGAAAATGTGTTTTTTAGTTATTCAAGTGGCGTTACATGACTTCTATTACATGAAGCATAAGCAATTTATTTGGGGAATTCTGCTAATATTTAAAGAGCTTTGGACACCTGGATACTATAAAATTTATTGAACACTCATGTTATCTAATCTTTCATCTTGTCAGATACAGATTTTTATAATCTTTTATTATTGTTTTACTTTTTAATGCCAACTGCCAAATGAATTTCTTTCTGTTGGGTTTTTTGTTCTTTATAGATTTTTGCTTATTTTTGGGTGGTTACTATTTTCTTCTTACTCAATGAAAGTTGGGTTTATTTGCTTTACTTGATTTTACTTAATTAGATTATCTGATTCAAACATAATTTTGCAGGAAAATATTAGGAGATGTGTATGCATAATTTATGATCCATCAAGGTCCAATCAAGGCGTCTTAGCTCTCAAGGCGTTGAAGCTTTCTGATTCTTTTATGGAACTTTACCGGAGTAACAGTTTTACAGGAGAGAAGTATGTCATTTTTTGTTATTATTCTTTGAAGTTACCTTGGTTCTTGGAAACCTAATTGTTTTTTGCTGTGATAGGTTGAGGGAGAAGAACTTAACATGGGTGGATATTTTTGAGGAAATACCTGTAAGTTGCTTGAGCTTACATCTATTCATTTTTGTAAGGAAAGAACTGTCTGTAGTCATGTTTCCCGTATAGACAAGGAAATGTATAGTAGTTTTTCTTCTTAGTTAATGAGTATTTCGTCCTCATTTATATATCTGGTTCTTGTTTGATAAGTAAAAAGACATGTGAGCTTGCCACACTTTTTAAGAATACAATATGAGATAATTTGTGATAATTTCTTGTATGTTTCAGATTAAGGTATCAAATTCCGCCCTCATCAGTGCTTTTATGACAGAGCTCGAAGCTGACACTCCAGTTACTCAGGTAGAATATGATTGTTGGAAGGGCATTACTTGTTTTAGATTATTTTAATTTTATTAACGCACTCTCTCTTACTCGCTTGATAAGATTAAATGCTGTTTCAGTGTGACTATGACCGTCTGCAACTTTCAACTAATCCATTTATGGAGAGAAATGTGGAATTTCTGATTGAATGCATGGATGATTTGTCAGTGGAGCAGCAGAAGGTTCTTATCCTCCATTTCTTAAGTTTCTGTTCTATGATTGGTTGTGTGTACATAATAAATCAATTTTTTCCCAGTTTCTGTTCTATGGTTTGTTGTGGCACATTATAATAATTCCATCTTTCTTTTTGCAGTTTCAATTCTACTATCGGAATTTATCCCGTCAACAAGCCCAGCAGCAAGCATGGCTTCAAAAAAGAAGGTAAATCTTGTCAATAATGTTTAAAAGATTGCATGCATACACGCTTTTCCTCATTATTTTGTGGTTGAGTATTTTTGGTGATGTGTGTTCCATCATAAAATCCTTTTAATTGTAGTGTGAAATTCTAAGTGTCTTCTTACCGTTTGTTATATCGTGGTTTTAAAACTGGATTTCCTTGATTGTCCTAAAGTCTAGCAACGTTGACGTCTTAGATTGTCTGTTTTTTAGGCATTGTAAAGTAATGTGGTTGTTATAACTTATAGTTAGTTCCTAAGAAAAAAAATACTTGTAGTTCCTTAATTCTTCATGAGCAAGGAGCATAAGATTTTCAATTTCATTTTCATTTAGTGCCCCACTTCAAAAGTAAAGTGGTGGGAAGAATAGAATAAGCAGCATTGGGTTTTCACAAGATATAGATAACGTATTTTTATTCCTCTGTTGAAAAACATTGTATGCAAAACATGTATGGACATCCTTAAAATTGATGTACAGTACTAATGAATGAAAAACATGCATAGAGATTAATGATTGTGGATTCTGTTTCATAGGGCTGAGAACATGGCAAGGAAAGCAGCAGGAGAAGAACTTCTTCCCGAAGAGGATCCTTCAAACCCCGGTTTCCAAAGCACTACCGGAGCCATCACGTTTGGATAGCTTTCTCATTACAAATCAAATAGCAAATTACTGCAACCAAATTAATGGGTATAGTATACTATCAAATCTTTTAGTAAAAAGAACTCGTTCCTTTTTCTCTCAAAATTCAAGTTTTAAATATTTTTGGCATGTGAAACATTTCAGGGTTGCTGGACAGAGTTTCAACAGACTTCATTTGATGAAAGCGTTGCACGACAATTGATTCGACGCCGAGAGTCGTCAACTTTTTGGAATGGCTAGGCAATGTGTAATTGTATCCAGGGAAAAGAAATATGAGTATGTCAAAGATTTGATTTGATTTTTCAAATTTTGGACGAGATGTTGCCCCAAGTTCAGTTTTTAATTTACTTGACTTTATGTATATCACATCGGTAGAAATTATTTCTTTTAATTAGCATTTCTTCATTCATTTTGTCATTTTTTTTAATACATGTGGGTAGTAGAAGATATTATTATATTTTGCTGTTTTTAGAGAACATTATACCTGAATCTAATTGTATTTAATCTAATTTCTACAAGGCTTTTTTTCCAGTAAATTAATCATGTTCTCTCCTTGTAAAAAATAATCATGTTTTCTTTTGTTTTGAGAGGTTTCTTATTGTACTAAAATTTAAGTTAAAAGGAATGAGATGTCTCGTATCTTCGGGGAATACAACTGTATTTGATTGAAAATTACGTATAATAAATTAAATTTAATTAGTTTTATTTTTTATATTCATTTAGTAATCTTTTTCCAAAAAAATATCATTCATTAATTATATATTTAAGATCGGTTATATATATTTTGTTTAATTTATTAGTTGAATTTAAAATTATTAATCAAAATTTGACTGGAAGGAATTTCTATCAAAAAAATAAATAAAGTAATTTTTAAAATATTTAGAAAGTAAATAATTAATTATGATATAAATAAATTGAAAATTCATGTTTTTATCCATAAGAGTTCCATGTGGGGTAATAGATATTGCTTCTTTTTTTTTTGGTTTGTTCATCAATGTTGAGAAATTTCAATAATGACTACGTTTAATTATTGAATATGTGTTCCATCTTTAATTAGTAAAATAAAGTTATCTATTTAAATTTTTATATTGATTTAATAGAGTAATTACATAATTATGAATTTAGTAAAAAAACTGTTTATAATTGTCAATTTGATGAATGGTTAAAATAAAAACTCAAATAGTAAATAACTCCAAATTATTTAAATAGTTTAATAAAAAGGGTATGGTCCTCAATCCTCTACATTATCTTTACATATCTTCTTATCCTATAGGAGAAGCTATAGAGAAAAGGAGTTACAAAAGAATTGGAAGATCTACCATTTATATTGTTTTGATTTAGGCTTCAATCTGTCACCGTGTCAAATTTTAACAACTCACTTTACAAGTCTTGTTTTAAAATATTAGCAATCTATTTTAATTTTAAAAAATAATCAGATTTGCATTTATGTAGCATAAAATGCATTGTGCCCTCTATAATGATTTTACCTGTCTACCATTTTTTTTAATCATTATATTTTATCATTTCATAATTTTACGTCCCAAAAAAAACTTCTTTAAAATTTTAGAATTTTTAATTATCTAATATCTTTCAAACGAAAAAAAAAAAAATACAATTTAGTACTATATCAATTTTGAATATTGAAGTAAATAAAATACAGATGAACAATAAAAACTGGAGATATAAAATAGTTTGTACATCTAAAAATTACACTAAACTACAAATAAGTCATTATAATTTTGGTCAAATACATGAACACCCACTGTAATGGCAAATTATATCCACGTAGATTAAAATTGTGCCTATGATACTCATTCCCTCCAATGCTGTTAATTTCTTTTAACCATAATTTTTTCATTTAAAACTTCAATCTGGAATATTCAAGATGTTTTGAAATTCTCGTTTGAGCTCTACTTTGTAGTTACTTTAAAACTCAATATATAAAAGAATTTATTATCATCTCTTATATTAGTTAAATTTGACTGATGATACCATTTGTAAATAGTTAATTTTAAAAAAGTAAATGACTTTTACTCATTTTTTAAAAATATAATAAATAATTATTCTAAATTCGTATTTTTTGCCAACTAAGGTTTAACGCAGTGAGACATTTTTATCCGTCTATCAAATTAGCACACCCCATATGTTGTTTTAAAAAAAATCGGCTATATTTTACTTTTAATTCTTTATGTTTTAGTTTTTTCAATTTTATCTCTTGAAAAGTTTTAATTTAATCTTTAATGATTCAAAAATAGAAAGGGATGTGTCTTCTCTCTCTCTCTCTCTCTCTCTCTCTCTCTCTCTATATATATATATATATATATAATTAATGGTAATATACAAATGTCTAAAAAAAATAAGTCCTTCACAAAAATCGAACCATAAAATTTTATCTGAGCCCAGTTGCGTGGGCTTGTAACCCAAAGAATTGGGCTTTAGTCTCCATGCTAAAGCCCATATACTCCCCCTAGAGTAACGGTCCTATCAGTTGAAATATAATGGGCCGGTTCTTGGATCCCATACATGTTTGGGCCTTTTCTTGGAGTCCAAACTCGAGCTAAAGAAAACACAGCTCTAAGTTTGCAATATGTTTACAAGCTACCAAACCATAAATATGACCATTTTTTACCTATGCAATTCAAAAACTAACAACCATAATGAGAATTTTAATATTCTTATCCATTCATATGAATTAAATTTTTCATTAAATTCTTAACTTCTTTTTTTATCTTAAAAAGTTATTTTAACTTTTTACTATCCTATATTTTTTTACTTAATACTTTATTTTTATATATATTTTTATTAAACTTTTAAATTACTTTATTTATCATTTTTATAGGTTAGTTTGATTATATTACAATTTCTTTTTCATTAAATTTTTATTTTTAAAACTTATGTTTAAATTTTTGAACTTACTTTTTTTTATAGAGTTTTAAACTTAAACTTCACTTTAAAGTGATGAGGAAAAAGTTAAGTTAATTTAATTTTTTACTATCATATAATTATATATAAAATTATATTAAAATATCAAACATCAAATAAAACATTTACATTATATTTTATAATTATAGATATTAATAATATATATATATATATATAATTTTGGAACGAGCCTGAAGTCGGGCCTGATGGGGGCCATATGGATAAAGCTCGTTGGTCAGGGTTGGGCTCAAATACGTGATACATATCCAACTCAAAGATTTTCAGGTTGAACCGAGCCTAGCCTGGCTCGTCAACCGTTGACTTACGGATCTGGCCAGGCTTAACTTGGGTTTGGGCTAGCCTACAGGCCATGTAACCGTTGATGAGACTTAATGATGGATGCTCACACTTACATAGATGATATATTAGATGTACAAATAGACATTGATAAACTCTATTGATTTAGTTACATTAAAAAAATGATGAAGTTGATAATGATGCTCACATGCCAATCTAGATATAGTTTTATTGGTTAGACACTTATTCTCTTTTTTTAAACTTGAAGGTTTGAGTCTCCCCAATCCCAATTTGATGTAATATCTAAAAATGAAAAAAAAAAAAAAAAACCATGAAAATGTTGAAGTTTTTAGTCGTTTTCTATTTTGCCATTTGCTTTTTTTTTTCTTTTTTTCTAAACAATCAATTCTTGATTTTTCTACCCCAACTTTCAAGTTTCTCAGATCTTCATTTTCAAGCCAGCCAATGGGAGGAAGAAGAAGAGTAGTAAGAAGAAAGAGAAAAAAAAAAACCTTATTAAAAGATGCGCATTTAAAAAATACTTATCCTACCTGTCAAAACCAGATGCTTTTCCTAATTATTTTGGTTAATGGTCTCTTTTTATAATTTTTTTCCTTTTTCGAATTACTCAGCTAAATAACCCTACCACATCCAATTGATGGCGCATATGCCTATTTCTCTAATAAATTTAGTGGTGTGGTTATTTTTTAAAATTGAACCTAAAATATGACATGAAAATAAAATATGTTTTTTTTTTCTTGACATGAAAATTAGTCAGTACAGACTACACTGTAACTTCACTTCAAAAATGTCATTCGCCAAATTTACAAACTTGTAAAATGAATCACATCTTTCTAAAGCCATTTTATCCATTTTTATAAAAAGAAATTATGCAAAAGTTTACATTGAACTAACCACCACCTCTGAAATTTTCTTTATTATTATTTTGAGAGGATTTTTTATGTTTATTTTTCTATATCATATCTCCTCCATCCATAGACTAAAAGTTTTCTTTTTACATTTATCACAGTAAAAAGAAGTAGGATAACATAAGCTTTCTTCCACATCCAAAAAGAACTCCGAGAGGTTTGAGAAGTTCCCAATTAGACTACTGATCTCTTTAACTGAACTATATCATTAACTCTAAAAAATGATATCAATATCTTCTGAGTTTCGATCTTCTTATTGTCCTCTGAAGCATTAGGTTAATGAAACTTCTCTTCCCCAAGAGATTGTTCATGAAGGGCTATACAGGTTTAATCTTCTAATTTAATAATACAACAAAAAGCATTCGGTAACATTAACTTTCCTCTATATCTGAAAAAGCTCTCGAGAGGTTCCGAAAATACTCAACAGACTTCAAATGATCTGTTAACTGATGTAACATAGAATATATACTGCTTGATTCATGTCTCTTGTCATCAACCATGAATTCCATAATACACCCATCAATTTCAATGAAACTAACAGCTTTACATTTAATGATCCCGTGATCATTCATTAATTTTCTAATATTTTTTACGTCTTTCCATCTTCTTGCTTCATAATAGATGTTCGATAGAAGCACGTAGAGTCCAGAATTACATGGGTGCAACTCTAACAACTGTTTCAGAATCTGATTGCCAATGTCTACATTTCCATAAGACCTACAAGCACCAAGCATAGCACCCCAGATGACGACGTCGGGTTTCATGGGCATTCCTCCTATGAGTCTAATTGCTTCATCTAGTTCCCCTCCTCTCCCTAGCAGATCCACCATGCATGCATAATGCTCAATTTCAGGAAAAATACCATAAACAGAAGTCATTCTCTCAAATAAGTAGCGTCCTGTGTCTACGAGACCACTGTGACTACAAGCAGACAGCAATCCTATGAATGTGATTTCATCAGGCCAGATCCCCATTGTATGCATCATGTTGAATAGCTTGAGTGACTCTGATCCATAGCCATGTAATGCAAGTGCATGGATAATAACATTCCAGGACACTAAATTCTTCTCCGGAAAATCAAAAAAGATTTCCATGGCAATTTCAAGGGAACCACATTTTGCATACATATCTGCTAAAGAGTTGGAAAGAGTAGCACTTATTTTGATACCGTTGCTACATATGTAACAATGGGCTTTCTCTCCCATGACCAAATCGCCAATTTGACTACATGCTGAAAGAACACTAACTAGAGTGGCCTCATCAGGCATAATAGACGTACCACACATCTGTGGGAAAAGAAGCAATGCTTCCTTGCATTGACCTTCTTGGACATAACATGAAATCATCGAATTCCAAGACACCACATTCTTATCAGGAATCTGATCAAATACATCACGAGCACAGCCAACAAGTCCATGTTTAGAATATGCGTTAATCATGGATGTACATGAGACCACATTTTTGTCAAGCATTCTATCAAAGATTGTCCGAGCGAAAAGAAAATGCCCGCACTTCGCATACATATCAAGAAGAGCATTTCTCACAATTTGATCAATCTGAATCCCAGTAATCTCAATATAAAGATGAACACATTTGCCTAGATCCAAATTACAGCTTCTCGAACAAACGGAAAGAAGATGAACCAATGTGAACCGATCGGGTTGAAAACCCAATTCTCTCGTCGTTCGAAACACCAAAAAAGCTTCCTTAAACAATCCCATCCTTGAATACCCACCGATCATTGAATTCCACGAAACCAAAGTTCTATTCGACATATCATCAAACACATGGCGAGCACATTGAATCAAACCAAAAACAGTATACACATGAAGAAGGGAATTCTGTACACAAACATGAGACAATATCCCAAGTTGAATAGCATGGCTATGGACAATCAAAGCTTCCCAATAGGCAATCTTAAAAGAACAAGCTTTCAAAACAAATGGGAGAGTAAATTCATTGGGTAAAAAGCCAAAGATGATCATTTTGAAATACAAATATATAGCCTGAATTGGGTTTTGACTATTGGAGTATCCCCTTATCAAACTATTGAACATGAACTTATTTGGTTCAATGACATGATCGAAAACAAGGTGGGCGTAGGCAAGATCGCCGAATTCGGAAACAGCGCAGAAAGAGATTAACTTTCCAAGAGTGAAATTTTGAGTAACTAATCCATGTAGAATGATCTGGGCATGGAGAATCTTGAGCTGTTTCATGGAGGAGCAATTCTCCAAGGAAAAGTGAATGAATTCGTGAGCAGAAATGATTGTTTTTGAGGGATAATTAATAGTGGGAAACGAATGGAAACGAAAGATTGAGGGTTTAAGGCGAGAATAAACGGTCCAATATTTAAGAGAAAACAACATTGTTGTTGCTTGCTCACTTGGTTTGACGCGGAGAACCAAGAGTTAACGGACTTTTGAACGGCGGAGTGTAATAACCCGTTTTTTAGATAACGGGTATTTTGATGATTTTAATATGAAATATTTTTTGGGTCGAGTTTTGGACGTCGTGTCTATTTAATTTTTGTGTTTTCAATTTATATCTAAGAGCTTATTTGGGAGTGTTTATGAAATTAGTGGCTTTCAATCAAAATACTATGATAAAAAGTGGTTAGTGATATATTATTTTATTGTTTTGATATCATATTTAAAAGGGAAATTTCATTGGGTGGTAGATTTTTATGCAATATTTGTAAAAATATCAACTCAAAAAAGTATTTGTAAATATGACAATTTTTATCATGTTTATCAATGATAAACACTGTGATAAACATAGTGTAAAAATATGTAATTCAATGTTTATCATTGATAAACCTGATAAAAATTTGCTATATTTGCAAATATTTTTTTGAGTTTTTATTTTTACAAATATTTGCTAAAAGAATTGCTAGATTTGTAAATGCCCCTATTTAAAAAGTGTTGGGAAAAAGACACTTTTGGTACTAGAGTTTTGAATTTGTTTACCATTTGGTTCATGAATTTTAAAACCGAAATTTTTACCTCTAAGATTTCGTTTTGTTTACCATTGGTCCCTGCCGTCAAACATCAATTAAAATTTTAACAGAATGATGACGTGACATTTAGTTATTGATTATATATATATATATATATATATATATATATATATATATATATATATTATATTGATTTATGTGGCAAATTTTAATGATGTGGCATATTTATTTAATTTAATAATAATATTTAACTTTTATGTAATTACCTCTCTCCTTCCATGTTCATCTTCTCCCACTTCATCTCCTTCCCCAGATATGAAATACACAACCACGACGAAGCTCCATCTCCGGCGAGCTCATACCTAAAAATCTTAATCAGCCCAGATCTGAAACACAACGAAGCTCAATCTGAAACACCACGAGACGATTTGAGAAGAAGAGAAAGTTAAGACAAGAACAAGTGGCAAACTTTACCAAGAATCAATTTCTCAAAACCCCTCCTGCTAAATTAACCCACTTTTACTCTTTTCTTTTTCATTTGATTTAGAGAAAGAATAAATCATCTTTCAAAAATCTTAGAGTGAGAAAAAACCCATCTTTCATAAGTTGAGAACGCAAGCACAGATTTAAAATTTGGTAGAGACCCAGATTTAAAAAACTTGTAAAAATCTTGTTTTTGAAAGAAATATTTGGAATTTAAAATAAGAAAGAAAAAGAAAAGTAGTAGGTGTAGAAGGATAAATATTTGATGGATCTAAGAAGATTTCTGCAAATAATAATTTATGGGAGGTTTTTTGGATGGTAAAATTGATAGATTTGGTTTTTCTTAGTTTCTATGACTCAATCTTTCTTAATGGTGTTGAGTTTTCAAGTTGGTTTTTTATTCAATTCAACTTCGATTTGGGTGTTATCGTTGATAAATTACATTTTTCTTCTTCATCTTCCTCATGTGAAAGAGCTCATTAAGGAAGTGTTTTTAGGTTACAAACGATGTTTTGTATTTTATCGGCTAATGGTGTCATTGAAATGGGTTCAACATAGATGATTTATCGAACGCTGATTTGATGAATAAAGTTAATTTTTTGTTTGATTTTAATACCATAATCTTGAAATGGGTTCTTGATAAATGGCGGTAGTGGTGGTGATGAAGGAAAAAAATGGTTGGAATGGTGAGGTGAGAGATCAGATAGAGAGATAACCTGTTAGCGAGCTACTCCGTTGCGTCGTCAATGGTGGTTTCCACTCTTCAAAACAAGAAGATGAGTACAGACAAGAAAGGGGAAGAAGATGAAGATTTGGGGAGGAGACAGAAAGAGATAATTTAAAATGCATATATAAAAAATATTAATATAAAATTATTAATCATGCCACATCATTTAAATATTGACACATAAGTAATAAAATAAATTTTTAATGCCACGTCAGTATTCTGTTAAGTATTTAACAGGTTTTTGACGGCAGAGACCAAATGGTAAACAAAACGAAAACTCAGGGGTAAATATGTCGGTTTTGAAAACTCAAGGACCAAATGGTAAACAAACTCAAAACTTAGAAACCAAAAGTGTTTTTATCCAGCCTTGGTGTCACCTTTGCAAAAACAAAGTTGAGAATACAATTCATGCAATCTGAAGGTGTGGTTTTGCCAAGAAGGTATGGTATTGTCTCTTCCCTGATCTTATTTTTCCGATCCAAGATTCTTGAAGCCCATCTGATTTCCTTTACTGGATGTTTGAATAGAATCCTTCTTGTCTCGAACGTATTTTTATCACTATCTGGCATATTTGGACATCAAGGAATAATAGGATCTTCAATCAATCCTCTTTTTTTGTTGAAGATTCTGTTAATAAAATTCTTGGGTGGGAGGAAGAGTTTCTTTCTCACAGTAGAGGCGTGATTAGTAAGCCTCAGTCTTATGATAATTCTCCAACTCTTGAAGCATGGAGACCACCCTGTGGGATGCTATAAACTTAATGTTGATGGAGCGATTAACAATTTAAGATTGGCTAGCGGTTTGGGGTGGATTCTTCGTGATCATGATGGATCTGTTATCTTGGCAGGGTGTCTCTAAGTGAGTTTCTCTAAATTATTCGAAGTTTTTAGAAGTTGCTGCTATCCTTGAGGGTATTACTCATATTAGTGCTTTATTTAAGAATGTTTTGGTCGAATCTGATTGCATAGAGGTGATGAATATTATTCATGAAAAATCGGTGGATTTAACTGAAGTTGGCATCATTGTCTCGAAGATCATTTCTCTGGTTGAGCGTAATTGTAATTTCTCTTTCGAGCATGTTAAGAGAAATGGAAATGTCATAGCTCATAATCTTGCTAAGAAGGCGGCCAATACAAGAGTTTTGGGTTGGCATAATTCGTTTCCTTCCTTGTTTTCTGATGTAATAGTGTAGTTTTTGTTTTGTGTTTTTTTAATTCTGTTCCTTTGTTGTAAAAAAAAAAAAAACTGTTGTTTCATATGATCTCATTTTTGGTGACCAAACCCATTGATTTTTTTTAATAGTTTTAAAATTTATTTATCAGTTTCTCATCGATTTAGTTTTGACAAAAAAATAAAAATAAAAAAGGAATTTTATCATATCTACCCTAAATATAAGGTGTGTTATCAAAAATACCCCCTCTCATATAATACTTTCATTTTTACCCTTTGGTTAGTTATGAGTATCCCACTAACTTCAATTGATTAGCCTCCACGTGTACAATTAGGGGTAAATTTGATACTTTCTACATACATAGGGCAAGTTTGAAAATTGATTTTCTCAATGGGGTAATTATGAAAATTTCCCAATAAAAAATATATTTAGTTGTGGCCTATTCCAATTAAAATTTGAATCAGAATGTGAGATTAATCTGGGCCTATGTGAAAAAGATTTTGACTGGCCCATTTGTTTTGTAAATAACTTCCCCTATATGTGGGTTGTCTTGCGACTTAAATCTTTAATCCATAGCCCGACCCGGAGACCCAAGGTCTATTATGTATACTTTTATAATATTTATTCATATGTATAATTGCATATTTTAGATATAAAATTACAAAAAAATTTCTTTAATAAATAAAAGTATTTCGATAAATAATAACAATTTAAAACATTGTTTTATCATCAATTTTACTCAAAATTAATTATTAAAAAGAGGCATTTTTAAATATGTTAAAAAAATTTATAATATTTATAAATTTCTTAGGAAAAAAAAATATTTACAAAAATATTAGAATTTTAAAAATTATGAGTGTAAAAATTTAATTTTTATTTTTAAAATGACATTTTTTATTAGTCTAATCTAACGCTGATCGATATTGATAGAAAGAAATGACATTTTAAAAATATTTTAAAACATTTGATATTTTTAAAATTTACCTAAAGAAAAAGTGTCATTGGATAAAAATTTCTTTATTAGTTAACTTTTAATGTTTCATTTCTTATCTGTAGGTTTTTGTTGACAAAATATATCTCTCTCACAAGTTATTACAAACAAAAACTAAAGGTGAAAGTCATCATTCGATTTAGTTTGAATGTCTAATTAAGTTTGGGTTTTTATGATTTTATTTTTAATATTGAATAAAATCAGGTGGTTAAATTTGAAATTGATCTAAATGGTTTCTAATTATTTAAAAACAAATTCATTTTGTTTTAGTTTTCATAATTTTTTTTAAAATCCCAATACATTAGCAGTCTAGAACTGTTCAATGTAAAGAAATCCCCATTGAAAAAATTTCGAAATGAAGAAAACAACGAAGAATTGCCAATTGGTTTTTACTTTAAATAACACATCAACTTGTTGAAAAATAAAAAAAAGTCAACTTGCTGTAACAATTTGTATTTTCTTTTTTTATTTTAATATATGAACTTATGAATGCAATATAATGAAGATTTGGATTATATTCGGTGAGTTGGATCAGGATGGAACCTGCAATTTGATTTTCAAGTGGGAAAAAGAAAAAGAAAATGATTTTTTTTATAAAAAATATTTTAAAGATGCTCATTGGGCATTGAATTAATTACACTAATAACCAATTTAATTCACCTAATTTCAGTTTTAATAGTTGTTTCATATTAATATCATATTTACCCATAAAACACTATTTATGGTGGCGATTCTGGTGGATTCCGATTTGAGTGTTACCTTATTACCCTTTTATCTCTCCTAATAACTATGTCTCATTAATTACATATCATTTAATACATCGGGGTATGTTTCGTCTTTTCACAATGTAATTTAATTTTTCTGGTGGTGGTTTTGGGTAGTTTTGATTTATATATAAAAGCTTGTGTATTTTTGAAATAAACAAAATTAATGTGTCTATTACTGAAATTAACCCTTGGACATTTCCCTGTTGTGTCCCGTCATATTAATGATCTATTTTGCGTGGATTTAGTTTTGCATTATTTTAAAAAAAAAAATTATCACATTTATCCTTGAATTAAATATGGTTTTCAGAACTACTTAATTAAAATTTTAATTGATAGTTTTTTTTTCCTTTATTATAGTAAAGTCGGTTACTAATTTAAAAATAATTATAAAACTTTTTGAAATCTGGGATATTTTTTATTACATGAATTTTTAAAAACCCTGATTTCAAATGCATGATAAAAACCTAAATCTAATTAACACGATCAACTTGAAAGAAATTTCTAATCAACAATATTTTTTCATGGAACAATAGAGCCTTTTGATCTGACCCAAACCATATTCTTTCGTAGGCCAATTGTTTGGTTAGTATGAATTTTTGCTATTGCAAAAATGAACACTTTTCACTGGTGTATTGAAAGTTGTCCTCATAAAGCTATTTCTCCTATCGTAAATAAATGTTGGACAAATGGGTTGGGTGAGTTTTCATGACTTGGAATCAATTTCTGCCATTTTTTTACTAAGCAATGGAGGAAGGGAAAGAGAATTGATAAATTTACACTTGAATAAATTTATTGAAAAAAAAATATATATTTCAATAAATTATTGATAATAGTTTAATGATTTATTAAAAATACATTATTGATAACAAATGATAAAAGAGTCAAAAAGCAACAAAAAAAAAATCATTAAAAAAATAACTAAAAAAATACTTCAATAATTTATTAAACTACTATTTAAGTTATTAAAAAAAAATATGACATTTCAATAACTAGTATGAAAAATATGTTATTTAAAATAATTTCTGACTTTAAAATATTATTATCACTATTTCAATTATAGCCCATTTCTCAAATACTTCTAATAACAATTATTTTACATAAATAATACGAATAGATGGCTGTAGCTTCTTAATAAGTAGGGATCTATAATTTTCAAATATCAAATCAAAGAAATTGAATCTATCTTTTTTTCCTTCTCACGCAAATATAGACTTTCAAAAAATATCAATTACGAACGCAAGAGTTAAAAGCCCTTTTAGCAAGAGACTAGCAATTGTCTAAATTTAGGGGTATTTGAAAACTCGTAATTACGCGTAGTTATTAGTGTTAATGTTTTCAAAATAATTAAAATATGAATCTTAATTCATTTAAATGTCTAAAATATTGTTAATCATTGAATTTTATGAACGCAGACAGAAACGACGCTCAAATCAGACTTAAAACGAAAAATTTATACCCGTTTAAGTGTTCAAAACGACACGAGATCTGGTGGCCGCGTCCTGCAAAAAATCGGATTCCGAGTCAAAAACTCGAAAGTGGTTGCAACGGTGATAAGACTCGTCACCGCAACAACGAGAAAAAGTAAATAATAATAATAAATACGGACGATGACATCATCAAAGAGAGGGATGTTAGGATCTAAGGCAACCCTAGAGGGGGGTGAATAGGGTTTTAAATAATTTAATAAAACTTTTTCAATCAATTCAAAATTTAAGGTTTCTAATTAACAAATTAATTAGACTTTTTTTTAAGCACAACCAATTTATAAAAAATTTATACTAAATTTCTCTTTAGCAAAGTAAGCAAAGATTATATAATGATAGGAAATATTTTATTCATAATTAACTTCTAACCATTTAATTATACTTCGATAAATTATAATAATGAATATGTGAAGAAATAATAAAGGAGTAAGGGTTAGAAAATGTGACACCAAAATTTATAGTGGTTCGGCCAAAAACACGGCCTAGTCCACTCCCCGAGCGCCACTCGAGAATTTGTATTCAACACTTTTTGCAGGAGCAAGTGCAACCCAATCCTTTTCGCAGGAGCAAGATCAAATCCAACAACGACCTTTTCCACGGAGCAAGGAAAACCGTACAACACACTCTTTTTATCAAGGTTCAAGAGTAAAGCTTTACAATTGTAAATCCTCTCAAAGGATAAATATTTCAAATTTGAATCTCATAAAAAGAGAGAATCACTCTTAAGAAAATAGCCCTTAACAATGGCTAGAAAAACACAAGTGTATGCTCACATATAGCTCATAAAAATGGTGGAAAAATGAAGAACTCAAAAGCTTAATAAATATGGAATTTAGCCTCTTTTCCTTGGTATTTAATCTGCCATTTTCGAGCATATAAATAGGCAATAAAAAATATTACCGTTTTACTATTCATCATCACTATTTGCATGCATGGCTTCTTCTTCTTCAAAAAGTCTTCAAGTATTTGTGCATGTAGGAGAGAAGGTTGGATGAATAAAGACATTTCTCTGCATGGAGGAGAGAGATTGATATTTTCAAATTAAATAAATAATTCTGAAAATAAATTGAATGCCAAAAGACCAAGACACCCTCATAATTCCATGTGAGTCCAAAATAAAGTAAGGGTAAGTTCAGTAACTCCCCATGTAGCAATTAATGCTTTAGGAGACAAGGAAGACATGTGTTACAAGAGGAGTGGCTGAGTAAAAGGTGCTGAGACCCACTTGTCATAAAGAGCAAATGTGACTTTAATGATGCATGGAGAGAGAAATAATTGCGCAAGTACAAAATTCATGTACTCTCTCTTGATAGCCTTTGGATCAAAAATATGGATGGCTTAGATGGCGCAATGGTGTGGCTTCTTTATGGATGTTAGATTAGATAAAACGAACGACTAAGATGGAGAGTGACGTCATCCGAGAGTACAACGGTCATATTTCAGATTTCCTTTACTTTTTGAATTAATATTGTCTTCAATAAATACGGACCGTTGGATGAGAATACTTTGTCGATCGAACGGCTATAATAAAATCTGATTTCTTTCCTTTTCTTTAATTCATAAATCTGAATAATCTTGACCTTCCATTTCAAAAGTAATCTGATCTGACGGATGAGATAATGAGCTCATAATAATAACGATGAACTCGCCGCATACGATCCGCGAATTAATTAAAATTAATTCCATCTTCTAAATTAAATATCTTGCTCGTTTGAAGTCCGATTGAGTCGATTCCAATTGCGTTGGACTCGTTATAATTTTCTCTATAACATGGACTATTAAAACACAGAAAAATTGATTAATAACAAAAATACATTTGTTATCATCAAAATAGGATTAATTGACTTTGAATGTCAACAAGGGAAAAGTGAGCAATGAGAGCAATGCCCATTATTAAAATAAAAATGCCTAATTGAGACCAGAAATTTGCAACCAGAGGTATAGAATCCGTTGTGTGACGCCACAAGTCGTAATACTAAGCGTTGACCGTGCGCTACGGTGGGGTCACATTTTTGCGTCCATATTGCAAATTAAACTAACAAAGCGTCATAAAAAATGGCACGAAGCGTGTGACGTTAGGGTCGCAAATTATTTGCGACCCCTGGGCGTATTATAACGACTGTGTTGCTTACAAGTCACTAAAAACGGTGGGGAATTTTGGTGGACAATTGGCGACCAGGTGGTCACAAATTTGCTATCCCATGGTCGGAAATCAACATTGAGAAAGTAAAAAAAAAATCTAATCATTTAGGTAGCTGTAAAATCACAGGTGACGCTAGGGTCACAAATTTGCTACCCCATGGTCGCAAATCAACAATAGGAAAGTAAAAAAAATATCTAATCATTTAGGCAACTGTAAAATCAAAGGTTACGCTGTCATCGCAAATTTGCTACCCCATGTTCACAAATCAACATTAGGAAAGTAAAAAAATATATAATCATTTAGGCAGCTGTAAAATCAAAGGTGACGTTGGGCTCGCAAATTTGCTACCCCGTGATCGCAAATCAACATTAGGAAAGTAAAAAAATATCTAATCATTTAGGCAGCTGTAGAATCAAAGGTGACGTTGGGGTCGCAAATTTGCTACCCGCAAATTTGCTACCCCGTGGTCGCAAATTTGCTACCCCATGGCCGCAAATCAACATTGGGAAAGTAAAAAATATCTAATCATTTAGGCAGCTGTAAAATCAAATGTGACGTTGGGGTCGCAAATTTGCTACCCCATGGTTGCAAATCAATATTGGGAAAGTAAAAAAATATCTAATCATTTAGGCAGCTGTAAAATCAAAGGTGATGCTGGCGTCGTAAATTTGCTATCCCATGGTCGCAAATCAACATTGGAAAAGTAAAAAATATCTAATCATTTAGGTAGGTGTAAAATCAAAGGTGACGTTGGGGTCGCAAATTTGCTACCCCACGGTCGCAAATCAACATTGGACAAGTAAAAAATATCTAATCATTTAGGCAGCTGTAAAATCAATGGTGACACTAGGCTAGCAAAATAAATGTTACCCCAGGGTCGCAAATAATGCTACCCTAGGGTAGAAAAATAAATGCTACCCTAGGGTCGCAAATATTAGGGTTGACTTTTTTGCAACCCAACTAATCCAAGTCGCAAATTTGTGACAACATGGCCGCAAATTTTTCATGGCTACTTACTTTTTGGTTACGCAGTTGGCAGTCACATTTCTAGTCGCAAACAGTCAAAAGCTACCCCACTAGTCGCAAATTTCTGATCGCAATTCAGTAGTTTTTTTTGTAGTGGCCACGCAGCGATGTGTCGCTCCGTCAATGGTGACACGTCGCTCATAAGGGATCAAGGGGCGTGCCTGCGGCTTATGGAGATGGCTTCATCTCGGTTTCGTGGCTCACGTGTGGCTTGTGACACACATCAGAGGCAGTGGCTTTGACTTAGACGACTAATGGCTTGCACTGACAGCTTGGCAAATTATAATAGCAGATTTTTTTTTATCTGTTTTTATCTTATTTTTGGCTATTTAAAGCCCCATTTGACTCCTAATTCAAGAGACCTTCTTCCCCTATTTTTCTTAGGACTCTTAGATAGTTTTTATATGTTTTCTAACTAAATTTTTTATTCCAACTAGAGATTTATCGAGGTTTGGTCATGAATTTATGAGGTTTTGCTCTTAATTTTATTTCTATTTCTCTTTATTCATGCTTTCTCTTTGCATATTTTATTGTTGATTAATTGTTGTCATAGTGATCGTATGTTCAATTGTTATTTTTTCATATTGCTAGTTAGAACATTAAATCTGTAATTGTTTAATTGTTCTAAGCATAATAACCCAAATTGATTAGGGATATTTCTTTAATCATGTTATGGGAATTATGGTCTAACTTAAATGAATCGATCACATTGTATTTGTTGATTAGAATTGAGTTCTTATCTTCTTAATGCTCTTAATGGGTTAAAATCTTATTATTGTAGTATATGGTTATCTGTTAATTAGGGAAATAGTCATTAGATCGTATCTTGACTATCGAAAAATTAAGAAGGAGCACTTATAAGTTATTGATTGCTGTTGGTGACTTCCAACTCATTTAGAGAAGAATTTAGAAATGTATGTTTAGTAATCGATGATCAAATTAATGAATCATAACTAAAATTAAGTCTTTAGTTAAAAGCTTTCTTTTTTGATTTCTTATTATTTTTAATTTTTTTCGTTATATTTTTCTAACAACAAATTCAAAACCCCCGTTTTATTAACTTTAATTTAATTCATAATTTTTTTTTTAGAAATCAACCTTACTCACCGCTACTGCAAATTTCTAATTCCAAGAGTAAGTTATTCTTTTTGGTGGTTTCAACATCAAATAATTTTGACTTATAAATTTCTATTAAGCCAATTTTTTTTCTAATAAACCATAAAAAACGCTACTAAGTTTATTTATTTAAAAAAAATAAAAGTAATCAACAAATTTATCATCCGATGTAATTTTAATCAATTATGAAAGATGAAAGCAAAAATAAAAAAGATAAAAGAAAAGGGATTAACCAAAGAAGTGGAAAAAAAAACTTCCTATACATTTTCATAAATCAAGAAATAATACTAAAAGAATTTGAATACAATTACAAAGAAATTTTTTAGGCGGTATTTTTTTTTTCGCCTTTTTGAATTTAATACATTATTGAATTACAGTTTAATAGATATTTGGATAAAGTTTTAAAATATTTTGACATTTAAGTAATTATTATTAAAAAAATGTTATTTTAGTAATTCATCATTAATCTTGATAAAAAATTATCTTAATTTAAGAGAGACTGATATTGATCTGGTTTGTTATTAAGGTGAAATTCAAATCTCAAAGTTTTCTTTGAAAATGTAAAAAATGATATCTTAACGGTATGTTATATCCTCAGAATTATATAAAAGAGAGTAAAATTTGAGTCTTGGTTGCTGTAAAAAAAAAAAAGTCTTGGTTTGTATTTATAATATATTCTACAAGTCAAAACGGGATAACGTAATAATTTATCAATAGATACAAGAAATAGAAATTGGGAAGGTTGCCAAACGGACCCTTAATTACCCATTTCCGAAAAAGTAATGGCGGGGAAGAATGAATCAAATTCATCATTCTCATTCTCAAGCTATAGTGAAGAAGAAGTACCGAATTGACAGCTCTCTTTTGCTATTGCAAATGTTGTTGTTTTAGTTTTGTTAAAAATCCTATATATTCAACTTGTTTATATATAAATAAATAAGATATAAGATGTCACGAGATTTTAGGTGCCCTTTCATATAAATATGATTTTGATAAAGATATGATAAAAACATAGTTGATTAAAACCCATATCTGAAACTTATAAGCAACAATGTTTTTTCATTCAACAGTAGAGACTTTTGAGACTTGACCGAAACCATAAAGTTTAAGAATCCCTGGCTCAAATTGATGTAACATTTATATATATTTTTTTTTATGTAAAACGTGAATCTCATGGGTGTTTAGCCATTATAGCTTTTATTTGTGTGTGTTTTTTTTAATAAATATTACATCAAATTGACTTAACACAGGAAAAGAGAGTAAAGATCCTATAACCACTAGAATTATATCAAGTTACTGATATATATGACCAATTGGTAATGAGAGTATGTATCTTATAAACCTTGTGAGTTCCCTTCATATTTCTGATGTGAGATTCTCAACATGCCCCTCAAGATGATGCCTCTTTTGGGCTTACTATTTTTGGATCAAATACCCGTTTGGACTTGTTGGACTCTGATACCATTTTTGGATCAAATACCCGTTTGAACTTATTGATTTTGAGATGATTAAATTAAAAAAGTTTAATGAATTGGGTGTGAAGAATAAGAAAAATACAATAGATGGAAATGAATAATTTGTGATTGTCTTTCTTTTTTCATTGGACAAATTCAGGATTTAGAGATTGCGAATATTTGTGAAATCGGTAAAAATCTCTAGGCCATGTCCTTACACACAACTATCATAACTTGACACCATAGGCATTTAACCTTTTCTCTTTCTATTTCTTTGTTATTTCTCTCCCTATTATTACTCGCCACGTGTAAAGACCTATCCTCCATAGCCAAATGCATCATTTTCTAAACCTTTCTTCCTTGTCTCTTGCTTTCTTTATTTCTTTTCCAACAAAATGAATTTTGCTATTTAACAATTTTAACTCTTCTATTGAGAGCTGTCATCATATCAGATTGATAAATTAAGTGACTTTTCATGACTTAGAATCAATCTCTGTCATTTTTTTCACCAAGGCAAACAAGTTTGTTTATATTAGATTATTGCTTATTAAGATTCTAAATCATCTACCTTTGAAATTATTTTATATATCTTTCATTTGAATTTTTTTTTTAAATCTTCTATCATCATTTTTATTTTATATCTAATCATTAGAAGATTTGAGAATTTACATATTCTATATCACTCTTTAAGTTTGGTAATTTCATCTATTTATGAGTTGAGTTTACAAAATACTAATTTAATTCAAGATGCAATAGAATACTTCACTATACCACAATATTGTTCTATCTTATGAATAATTATTAGTTGTGTGGTTAGAATAATTCAAGATGCAATAGAATACTTCACTATACCACAACATGAGAATTCATACAAGATTCAGCAACGGTCGGCACCCTGAAAAATTAAAATTGACCGTTTTTGTGTTGAATTTTGCGACCCCAACTATCGTAGAATATCGTATAAATTTAAATATCAATTCAAACAAGATATAAATAATGATTGAAATTGAATCAAACGTGAAATTTGAATAAATATAATTATTGAGAATTGAAATGGTTAATGCGTGTTATAATAGGTGTAGGTACGATTTTACTAATCTTGAAATATCTTTTCGATCTATATGTTATCCCAATGGAGAATGAAGAAAGAGTAAGGAAACACAAGCACAGTCCTTAGCTGAAATTGCAGTGTGCATGCGAGATCTACGTTTAACTTATGAGTAATTTCGTTTTTAGTTTTATTTTACTGTTAATCATTTTATTAATGTAGCAACTTTTGTTTCAACAACTTTAATCGTTTTTTCATACATATTATAGGTAACAATTTTATCCAGGGGAGGATCGTAATGGGGACTAAAGGGGTTCATGGCCCCCCAATATTTTCTTTTAAATTTTTTTTAGTATATATATATATTTTTTTTTTCATTTTTTTTAGTTTTAAGTTGGTGTAAATTTAGCATAATTATATTAGATATAATTATTTTTCACGATTTTCTTTTATCTATATATAAAATTAGAAGTTTAAAAAATATTAAATAAAAGTGATAACTAATATTCTTCTTGGTCATTAATTTGTTAACTTTTTAAGGTATGTTCTTTTTGGACGTCCAATTGAATAAATGTTTCATAATGGTATCAAGCGAAATGATTGGAGAATTTATCTTTAAGTCGTCTTAAGAATCAAAGAGACTAAGAGATTATGTGGCATGGTTAGAAGAGATCTAGAATGTCAAAAAGACTTAGAGATCATGTGTCACACGTTTAGGTTTACCGATGTTACATAGTTGTCTTATAGCTCTTACATAGTTGTCATGTAATTCTTAGTTATTATGGTCAGTTCCTATTTTATCGGATCTTAATTGTGTTATTATATATTTAATCGCTTTAGGTAAATGAATATTACACATTTTTATTCTCTAAAACTACAATAGGCAAAAATACAATAAGGTCTTATTAAAAAAAGTGTAAAATTATAACCTAGGACAATTGATTAATGAACCATAAAACTTGGACATATACACTATATAAATCATACTATAATAATTTTCATTTTACTAGTTAATGCTTTTAAACTTTGAGAGTAAATTCATAGACGCATTAATAATAGGATACAAAAAGTGGAATGTACTAAAACTCAATACTAATTTATCTTAAAATCAATGTGGCAGGAAAGAAAAACATGTTCTAATAGATGTGTTTGTATTTCCTCAACGGAATATACGTGCACAAATGTAAAACGGAAAATGCGGTTATTCTCAACGAAAATCCAGAATGACGATGTAGACTTTTGTATCCGTAGACACTGTCAGATGGAAGAACTTATACATGAGTGGTAAGTTTAATATTTTTTGAGATTGGATCTACATAGTTATTCCCTTTTTTGTTTTTTGTTTTTAATTGCTTGCTTCATCTGTTACAGTGCAAGCATTACTGGCTAACACAAGCCTTTGAATATAACTGGTAACGGACATGCAGCAGACGTGGTCTCAGTTGTGAGGTTAGTGGTAAAAACTTTCTTGAACTTTTTTTGTCTTTCCACTCTGATAAATATTTTGTTTTTCTCACGCTAATATTGTGATTCATTCGTGCTAAAATAAGTTGTGCCCGTCGAATTCTCAGCAATACTTAACCAGTTGAGGCGACTCACCGTAAATGTCCTCTGCTCTTGTTTGATATCTTTCATATCTAGGTTGTTTGTGTTTTTCCTTTTTTTTTCAAGTTTAATTTGATTTGTTTTGCATTTATTTATTCATATGTAGATGAAATAATGAATAAGGTGGCCATGGCCCCCAAAAACTATTGCTATTTTTAGTTATTAATATTATGTATGTGGTGTCATTTGTAACATTTAGTTTTTATTTATAGATATGTGTATGTATATATATGTATGCATGTATATATTGTGCAATTATTGAAAATTTTAAAACTTTTAATATTTTTTAAAATATCAACTCGTAAATTCTATTTTGAAAACCTTCTTTATTTTGTTTTTTTATGTACTGCGGAATCTGGAAAGATACTCATTTTTTTTCTCTCTAAAAAATTTGTGCTACTGGTTTAATATTGTTTTCTTTTTTCTTCAAATAGTTGTATAAAATTTGATTATTAAAAAAAGTGAAAAAAATGAAGCTGATCGAATTCACATTAATCTAGTGCAAATCTTTTTTTTATTTAATATAATTTCTCCTTACAGTTATTACCTGTACATTAAAAAGGCAACTGCAGGCCCTAACTTCTATCATCTCCGGACTATTTTCGTTTTTTTCAAAATGTCAGGCAATCGTTTCGCCTCGCAGACAAGCGTGGATCAGGCGTCAGGCGCGCAAGGCAACGGGCAAAACTTTTTTTTTCTTACTCTCATCTATTCTCCTCTCATCTTTCATAATCTTTTTTTTGTCCATTTCTTTTCTTTGTAATTCCTCTTCCCTTGTCATTTGTTTCTCCCTCCCATTTTTTTCTGTCTATTTTCAACTGGGCACCAATTTCTCTTTCTCATCTTACCTCTCGTTTTTTTCACTCTTTCCCTCAACCCACCATTTTCCTCTCCCTCCCATTTTCTCCATATTTTTCTTTCTTTTCCATAATCTAATCTATTTTTTTTCTTACTGTCCTCTCTTCTCATTTTCACTCCTTCACACTTTCACTATAGTTTTTCTCTTCATTGTACCAAATGAATGTACATTCTCTTTTCAACTGATGATTTCCTTTTTTGTTAACCCTACTCTTTTGTGCTACTTCAATTTCTTTCAATATCTATTATGTTACTGGGTTATTTCATCAATATCAAAATTGTAATCAAGTTGATCATAAATTAGTGGGACGACTTTTTTTCTAGTGATCTCGAGTTATGTTGGACTTTTTATCTTTATTGTGACTTCTATTTCCTTGATTGTACCACTTATTGATCCTCCAATTAATGAAGTCCTTAGTGACCACCCTACAAAACTGGAGCACTTTAGCAGCGAGTTATTTTATGATCCTATGGTTGTCCTATTTATTAATGTCGTTGTTCTAATTATATACAAACAAAAAGAAGTTAATACCTCGTTTTTTGTCACTGTTACGGCATTCACCCTGGCTTTATTTAGCTATTCAATTGTAACGCGCTGTTGGTATATCGAATTTACTATACCATCAACTGCAATGCAACATCATTCATTGTAGCTACAGATTTGGATTTTAAATAAAAAAAATTCAATTTTGGTCATCTCTTTTATTGGATTTTTTCTCTTGGTAGCAAAGGTTTATTTTCAGAAAACAATTCTTCCAGATGAAGCTCGGAAAAGAGCCCTTCGTGGTAATAGAAGAAGAGATGAGCAAGCATCAAATCAGAATGCTGGAGGAACCTTAGAAATACTTAACCAGTTGAGGCGACTCACCGTAAATGTCCTTTGCTCTTGTTTGATATCTTTCATATCTAGGTTGTTTGTGTTTTTCCTTTTTTTTTCAAGCTTAATTTAATTTATTTTGCATTTTGGGTTTTATTTGTTCATATATAGATGAAATAATGACTAAAGGGGGCCATGGCTCCCAAAACTTTTGCTATTTTTAGTTATTAATATTATGTATGTGGTGTCATTTTTAATCTTTAAAAAGATATGTGTATGTATATTATTAAGACAGCACATTAAAGACTAATGTAATGATTAGTTATAAATGATTTGATTAGCTAAAATAGTTAGTTGGTTAGTTGTTGAGTTGTTAATGAGCTAACCATAGTTGAGTTTGTTTAACTCTTCTTCTTCATTGTATATAATCTCAGTTGTACATTCATTCAATTTCTAATGAAAAAGTCATTCATTGTAGAATTCTTCTACAATTCTTATTTGGTATCAAAAGAGTCTTAGGCTAACTGCCAAATACAAGATCCTAAAGTTCTTTAATGGCTTCGTCTTCCGCAAATACATCTACTGAAACTGCAAATCAACCCTTCGCAATACTCGAATCTACCATTGTTAATCTTGGCCACTTGGAAATGCCTTGATCGATTATAAAGCTAAATGACAACAATTTTCTTCTCTCGAAAATTTCAAGTTCTTAACGCAATATAAGGTCATGGATTAGAGGGTTACATTGATGATGATTCTGAATCTCCACAAAAAATGTTACCTAATTCCACAGCACCTGAGATTCGTATGGTGAATCCAGCCTATACTCATTAGAAGAAACAAGATAAGTTACTTTCTTTATGGTTAGGGGCTTCAATGACAGAAGAAATTATATCTCAGGTAATTGATTCATCTTCATCTAAGGAAATCTGGAAAAGTGTTACAACTTTATTTTCAATGCAAAACATGGATAAGGTCATGGAATACAAAATCAAGATGTAGAATTTCAAGAAAAAAGGCTTAAGTATGAAAGATTTCTTATAAAAAATGAAAACTTTTGTCCAATCTTTATCATCTGTTGATCATAAAACATCAGAGGAAGATCATATTCTAAACATTCTTTCAGGTCTTGGCCCAGAATATAATGTTGTTATTTCAGTAATTACATCTCAGACCAAGAAAGAGAATCTAAATGGTGTCTTACCTTTGCTTTTGTCTCAAAAAGCAAGGACAATTCGACATAAATCTAATACAGAAGGATCTTTGCCTTCTATCAATCTAGCTACTCAAAATCAATCAAAAATTGATCACAATTCTGAAAATCAGTCTCAGAAACAGCATTATCAGCCTGTTTTCAGAGGAAAAGGGAAAAATTAGAACACCAATAGACCATAGTGCCAATTGTGCAGCAAATTAGGTCACACAGCTTTGAAATACTATACAAGATTTGAACCTAATTATCAAGGTTCAAATGGAAATCAAAATGGAGGGTCTGGTATGACTAGCCAATCTCAGGCACATGAAAATCATAATGCTCAACAGGGTTTTTCAAATGGGAATTCGAATAGCAACAATATGACTGCTTTATTGACATCTAACAATCAATATACTGACACTGAATGGTTTCCTGATTATGGTGCATCCAATCATGTAACTCACCCTCTTGGAAATTTGAATGTTGGAAATGACTATCTAGCTGGAGGTAAAATCTTTGTAGGTAATGGTGCTGGTTTAAATATTACAAAAACTGGTTCCTCTTCTCTCATTTGTCCTTCCACTAAAACATCATTTCTATTAAAGAATCTATTACATGTGCCCCAAACAACAAAGAATCTTATTAGTGTCAGTCAGTTTGCAAAAGATAATGCAGTCTATTTTGAGTTTCATGCCAATTTTTGTTTTGTGAAGGATCAAATTTCTGGCCAAACACTACTCCAAGGAGCAGTACATGAAGGACTTTACAAGTTTAACTTGAAAATAAATACTTCAACAACAAATGCATCTTCTCCAAACATCATGGCAACAAACAAATCCAAATCTCCACTGTCTAACTGCTGATATGCAAGATCATACTAGTTTTACTCTATGACATAGGAGATTAGGCCATCCAAATCCTATTGTACTTAGTCAAATATTTATTGTAATATCCCTCATTCATCAAATAAATTTTTTTTCACAAGCTACCTTTCAAATTGTCAAAAACTGTGTATGATTATCCTCCTCAGCTGATTGAATCTGATCTTAAGGGTCCATCCCATATTTCAACAACCAATGGTTTCAAATACTATATGAGCTTTTTAGATGTCTTTTCTAGATATACCTGGATATATTTTCTAAAAACAAAATCAGAGGCATATCAAACTATCAAAGCTAGAGTTGAAAATCATTTTGATTTGAAAATAAAGGCCTTACAAACTGACTGGGGGGGGGGGGGAGTACAGATCATTAACTTCTTTTCTCAAAACTAATGGAATTTCTCATCGAATTACATGCCCCCATGCCTCAGAACAAAATGGTATAGTGGAAAGGAAGCATAGACAGATTGTGGAGACAGGGTTAACCTTACTGTCTCAAGCCTCATTACTTTTCAAATATTGGGATGATGCATTTGCTACAACAGTATTTCTGATCAATAAAACAACTTCTAAAGCACTTCAAGGTACTAATCCTTTCTCCAAACTATATAATATGTCTCCTGGTTACTCCCATTTACGTGTTTTTGGCTGTGTTTGCTACCCTAATTTAAGACAATACAACAGTTATAAACTAGAGTATAGATCTCAGCAGTGTATATTTCTAGGATATAGCAGCCAACATAAGGGTTATAAATGCCTAGCTTCTAATGGAAGAATATATCTATCCAGACATGATAAATTCAATGAAAGTCTGTTTCCATATCACCCTTTTTCCATCAGACAAAGCATATGTTTCTCTAACTTTTGTAGGCCAAATTCCAATTTTATCATCTTTGTCTCCTCATGTTTCTCAGAATTCCTATAATTCACTGTCTATAATTGAACCTGTAATTAGTCCATCAAATTCTTCTGCTATCTCAAATCCTGTCGTTTCATCTCAATTCAACAAAAGTATAATAGTTATGTTGTTGACTTTCTAAGTCAATTAATCTTATTCTTATTTTGATGATAACAAACGTATTTTTGTTACTAATCAATTTTCTGTGTTTTGATAGTCCATTATGTAGAGAAAATTATAACGAGTCCAACGCAATTGGAATCGACTCAATCGGACTTCAAACAAGCAAGATATTGATTTTAGAAGATTGGAATTAAATTAATTATTTCGTTCTGATCGTATATGGAAAGCTTCATTATATTTATTATGCGCTCAAATTCTCATCCATCGGATCTGTTTGTAGTTAAGATGGAAGGCCCAGATTATTCAGCGTTATGAATTAAAGAAAAAGAAATATTCAGACTTTATTCCAGCCGTCAGATCTTCTTACCTTTTGAATCAGTGGCTCAGATCTATTCAGATTTTCAAAATATTATTATATATTTATATATATAATTTCGGTTATAAAAGAAAAAGGAAAAGAAAAATGAGAAATGCCTCAGCCGCTCGATCGCGCCCTGGTTTTCATCTGACGCTCCAAAACGAGCCACGTCTCCGTTCGTGTAGCCGCCTCGCCTGACGAGCGATACGTGTCAGCGTGTCTTCCCAATGCAGCTGATTGCTTTTTCTATTGCATACGAAATGTCCTTTTTGCCCCTGGTCTTTTGGTCAATGCCCTCTATGTCCTGACCATTACTTTATCTCCTGCTGACCGAATTTTTAAATCTCTTCACAACGGTCTGCTGCCCGGATTGCCCCTGCTGACCTAAGATTTTATTAATAATATTATTATTATTAATTTCTATTTCACAAATGCTTCAACCAATGGCGCTTTGACACGTGGCCCTCTCATTGACTTTTCTGAAAACAATTATTACACTATTTTGGTTGATTACAACTTTGCCCTTCCTGATTTAAATTTATATGAAGACCATAAAGGCTACAAACGTAATTTCAGGCCCTTCTTCATCAACCTCATTTCTGGAAAAATACAACACAAAAATGGCTATTTCTTCCTCAAATTTGTTAAGAATGGAGCCTTCTTCTTCCTCAATTCACACCATTAAAGTCAAAAATAATTAAGAAGGTAGATGAAATAGTAATTTTTTTTTGGCTATAAAAAGAGCTTGAAAATGACAGATTTTACACCAACGAAAATCATAAGCTTTCTTCTCATTTCTAAAGCTCTTCTTTAATCTCTTTGTGAGCATTTTTGTGAGCAAAATTTGAGTATTTCTAGCCATCCTTAAGGGCTATTTTATTGAGAGTATTATCTCTTATTGTGAGCAAATTATTGTAATATTCATCCTTTGTGAGGATTTACTATTTGTAAAAGGTTTAATTCTTAAACCTTAGTAAAAAGAGTGATAGATAACGGTTGTCCTTGCTCCGTGGAAAGGGTCGTTGTTCGGGTTTGATCTTGATCCCGCTAAAAGGATTGGGTTGCACTTGCTCCCGCAAAAAGTGAATACAAATTCCCGAGAGGCGCTCGGGGAGTGGACTAGGCCGCATTTTTGGCCGAACCACTATAAATTTTGGTGTCACTTTCTCTAACCCTCACTCTTTAATTTTTGCTTTACATATTTATTTTCATAATTTACCAAAGCATAATTAAATGGTTAGAAATTATTTGTGATACAAAATTTTCTATTATCATATCATATTTGTTTACTTTGCTAAAAAGAATTCTAAGTATAAAATTTATTTATATTGATTAAATTTAAAAAGTGTAATTGTTTTGTTAATCTTAAATTTTGAATTAATTGAAAAAGTTTTATAAATTTTTAATAAACCCTATTCACCCCCCTCTAGGGTTGCCTTAGATCCTAACATATGTAATAAGATCTGCACCTTTACCAACACCTCATATTCCTTTGAATAGTCATTCCATGACTAAAAGAGCAAAGAATGAGATAAACAATCAAAAGTAATTCTCCTAGTTGATTTGAAAGAAGAAGAACCAAAAACAATAAAGGAAGCACTGACAGCCCCACATTGGCAAGTAGTTATGCAGACTGAATATGATGCATTGATGAAAAATGGAACTTGGTCTTTGATTACTCAATCTGCTGATAAGAAAGTGGTAGGATGCAAATGAGTATTTAAATTAAAGAGACATTCTGATGGTTCAGTGGCTAGACTAGTGGCCAAAAGATTTCATCAAGAGCCTGACATTGATTACAATGAAACATTCAGCCATGTGGTAAAACCAACTGTTATCTGTGTGCTGCTATCATTTGCTTTGGCTCGAAAATGGACATTGAGATAGCTTGACATAAATAATGCTTTTCTCCATGGCATTCTTCAAGAAGAAGTCCTTATGGCACAACCACCAGGTTTTATTTGCTCTTCTTCTTCTTCACCACTTGTCTCCAAGCTACATAAGGCTATATATGGACTGAAACAGGCTCCACGAGCCTGGTTTGAACGTTTAAGTGCTTTTCTGTTTACAAATGGTTTTCACAACTCCAAGACTGATCATTCTTTATTTCTAAAATTCACACCTTTGTATTCAATCTACATCCTAGTATATGTGGATGATATTATCATCACAAGCAACAATTCAGCTGAGATTGACAAGCTTATTGGAATTCTGAATGCCAAATTTGCATTAAAAGGTTTGGGAAATTTGAGCTATTTCCTTGGTATTGAGGTATCTTATACAACAGATGGAAATATGCTCCTATCTCAATCTAAATATTTCAAAGACTTACTTTTGAAAGCAAAAATATATGATGCAAATACAATAACTACACCTATGATTAGTGGTACCGTTTTGTCAGCTAGAAAAGGAGAGTTATTCCATGATGTTTTTCAATACATAAGTATTGTGGGAGCATTACATTATGCAACCAGTACTCGACCTGATTTAGCATATTCTGTCAACAAGCTGTGTCAATTCATGCATTCCCCTTCTTTGGAACATTGGCAAGCTGTGAAACGAGTTCTTCGATATATTAAAAGTTCAATCAATCATGGTTTGATGCTATCAAAACCAAGAAACTTTAATATTCAAGCATTTGTAGATGCTGATTGGGCTTCAGATCCTGATGATCGCAAATCAACTTCTGGTTTCTATTTGTTTATGGATAATAATCTCATATCATGGCATTCCAGAAAACAACATATTGTATCTCGTTCAAGCACAGAAGCCGAATATAGAAGTATTGCTAAAGCATCTACTGAAGTGATTTGGATACGTTCTCTCCTTGGTGAAATGCATATAAAACAATCCTGACCTCCTATACTTTGGCGTGACAATCTAAGTGTTGTTCATCTTAGTGTCAATCCTATATTACATTGAAGGACAAAACATATAGAATTGGATATCTATTTTGTCAAAGACACATGGTTCTTCGAAGGCAACTTAGTGTTCTTCATCTCCCAGCTCAAGATCAAGAGCATACATCTTAACCAAACCCCTGTCAGCTCAATCATTCACGAAATGGAGAAACAAATTGAGTGTAATTGATGGAGCTATCTTAGGTTTGAAGGGGGATATTAAGACAACACATTAAAGACTAATCCAATGATTAGTTAGAGATGATTTGATTATCTAAAAATAGTTAGTTGGTTAGTTGTTGAGTTGTTAATGAGCTAACCATAGTTGAGTTTGTTTAACTCTTCTTCTTCATCGTTTATAAATCTCAAATGTACATTCATTCAATTTCTATTGAGAAAGTCATTCATTATAGAATTCTTCTACTTTTCTTATATATATATATATATGTATGTATGCGTGTATATATTGTGCTATTAATGAAAATTTTAAAACTTTTACTATATTTTAAAATATCAATTCGTAAATTCTATTTTAAAACCTTCTTTATTTTGTTTTATTTATTTATTTATTTTGTTCAAAATTGAGAAAATATTTATAAAAAAAAATAAGATTAAAAACCGTGTGATATATTGTAAAGTGTATAAAGATTTAAGTAAGTTTCCATAATGTAAAAATAAAAATTTTGATTAACTCTTTAAATATTGATGTAATATAGATAATAATTTGTTTACGTTATCAATATTCAAATACAATTTTAGTTTCTTAATTATTTAGTTTTTTTTTTAAAAATTACCTTTCAATCTTTATCACTATTTTATGTTGTAAATATATATCTTGAAATAATTTAAATATTTTATATTTTTAATAGTAAAACTAGATAGTTTTTTTTTTTTTTTTGTCAACCTATTGGTCAAGGCTTATAGTGTAGTTTAATCCATACCCTCAACCTATTGTATTAACAACAAAAAAAAAAAAAATATGACTTTTGTTAGTTATTCCAAAATATCTTCAACTATTTTTTCTAGATATTTGACGAAAAAAAAATCATTATTTTATAATTTAGTTTATCTTTTGGCCCCTACAAATAATTGTTTCTTGATCCGCCCTGATTTTCTCTCTTCAATTTTTTTTTTTTTAACATTTCCCTACTTTCACACTAAGATGATGATAAAATTTGTATAAAGGTTTTTCTCATTCATTCTCATGGTCAAAGACCCATATTTATACAAGAGAATTAGGGCAAGCTTTACAAGGAATAAAATATACAAAATCTGAATAAAAATCATCAAAAACGGGCCACCGCCGCGGCGGTGAGGACTCCACCGCCGCGGCGGTGAGAGCGAAATCACGAAAAATCGCGAGTTGGTCGCCGCGGCGGTGAGGGCCACGCCGCGGCGCCCACTCTCGGGTTTCTTGGCTGGGAGAAGCACAAAATGGTCTTAGACTCCCCGCCGCGGCGGTGAGGACTCCACCGCCGCGGCGGCAGAAGAAAAACTGCCAAAACACCCCAAACGACGCCCAACTTGCCAATACGCCCCCTCAAGTTGGAGCATGTAGATCACAAATGCCCAACTTGCCAAGAAGGAATCAAACCGAGCTTTACCAGGGGCCTTAGTGAGAATGTCGGCAAGGTCAAGATCGGGTCGAAGATGTGCCGCGCGAACAAGTCCAAAGAGAAAGAGCATCACGAACAAAGTGGCAATCCATCTCAATATGCTTTGTTCGTTCATGAAATACCGGATTAGCAGCAATATGTAACGCGGACTGACTATCACAATAAAGTTGAATAGGCTGCGAGTGATTTATACCAAAACAGGATAACAAAGACTTAAGCCATTTTAACTCACAGATCGTAGATGCCATAGAACGATACTCCGCTTCAGCAGAGGAACGGGACACAGTAACCTGTTTCTTAGTCTTCCAAGAAATCGGGGAAGAACCCAAAAGAATATAATAGCCAGTCAAAGAACGTCGAGATAAGGGGCAACTAGCCCAGTCACTATCACAATAGGCAGTTAACTGAAAATCACATTCACCTCGTAGAAGAATACCTTGACCAGGACATCCCTTCAAATAACGCAAAACGCGCAAGCCCGCATCCCAATGTTCAAGTCGAGGAGTTCCCATAAATTGGGCCAAGATATGAACCGGATAACTCAGCTCCGGACGAGTAATAGTCAAATAAATAAGACGGCCAACAAGACGTCTATATTTCTCAGGATCATCAAGAGGTTTGCCATTAATAAGAGCAAGTCGGTGATTTTGTTCAATAGGAGTAGAAACAGGTTTGGCTCCAAGTAAACCAGCCTCCCCAATAATATCAAGAGCATACTTACGTTGAGATAAATAAAGCCCATCGGTTCCACGAGCGACTTCAATACCAAGAAAGTATTTTAATGCACCCAAGTCTTTCATATGAAATTTGTCATCGAGTTGCTTCTTAAAAGAAGCAATGGCCTTAAGAACGCCCAGGAATAATCAGGTCATCAACATACACAAGCACATGCAAAGAAACAGAATTTTTCGAGTAGCTGAATAGAGAATAATCCGGGTAAGACTGAACAAAACCTATATCTTTCAATGCGGAAGATAATTTAGCAAACCAGTTGCGAGGAGCCTGTCGAAGGCCATATAGAGACTTACGAAGACGGCAAACCTTACCAGTAGCAGAAGAGGCAAAACCCGGAGGCAATTTCATATAGACCTCTTCATCAAGATCACCATGCAGAAACGCATTGTGAACATCCATCTGATGCAACTCCCACTTCCGAGCAATAGCAACAGAAAGGAAAGTCCGAACAGTTACCATTTTGGCAACGGGTGCAAAAGTTTCATTGAAATCGATCCCTTCAATTTGTCGATTTCCATGAACCACAAGACGACCTTTCAATCTTTCGGCTGGATCCATCGGACTTATATTTGATCTTATACACCCATTTGCAACCAATTGCACGTTTCCCAGGTGGGAGATTTTCCAAGGTCCATGTCCGTTACGTTCAAGGGCATCAATCTCCTCTTGCATTGCTTTCGCCACCAGGCATCCTGAATCGCCTCGTGAAAAGAGGATGGTTCTTTTCGTAGTAATGGCGGCCAAGAAACAAGAATGGTTGTGCGAAAATCTATCACAATTTACATAACAAGCAATAGGAAAACGAGTACCTGAGGATGATGATGGAGCGCAAGAAGGTGATGTGACGGGGTTTATAGTGCGAACGGTATTTGTAACATAATCTGTGAGCCTCGTTGAACTCTTCTTAATTCGATGACCTCTCCCGGGTTGGAATGACATCCAGGAGAAGCATCGGTAGATACATTCGAAGAAGAAGAATCGTGAGGCACATCACCAACAATAGTAGAAGTATCAATAGAAGACACCAATAAACCGTCATCATCTGGCAAAATAGATGGTAAAGTCGCACTACTAACAAGGGTTTCTTCTTGAACAAGATCATCATAACCTGGGTTATTATGGTAGGAAGAAGATAGGCCTAAGTCAGGAGAGGAAGCATTATCTTGGTAGGGAAAGCTTTGCTCACAAAAAGTTACATCACGTGAAACAAAGAATTCATGAGTTTCAAGATCATAAACTCTCCACCCTTTCTTCCCAAACGGATATCCCATAAATATGCACTTTCGAGATCGAGAACCAAACTTATCTTTAACACGAGGTTGATGCTTCACAAAACAAAGACAACCAAAGACACGCAAGTGGGTAAAAGACGGGGATTTATTAAATAAAATTTCATATGGTGTCTTGTTGTGAAGAAGAGGAGTAGGGGTTCGATTAATAAGGTACACAGCAGTTAAGACACTTTCACCCCAAAACGAAGTAGGAAGGTTAGCTTGGAAAAGAAGAGCCCGTGCAACATTAAGAATATGCCTATGTTTTCTTTCCACTCTCCCATTTTGTTGGGGTGTGTCAACACAAGAGGTTTGGTGAAGAATACCTTTGTCCCTATAAAAACGATGTAGGGAGGTAAACTCTCTACCATTATCACTTGAATAACTTTCACAGGTGGTATTAAATTGAGTTTGCACCATTTTACGAAATCCCGTAATAGTTGTGGAACTTGATTTGTGATCATAAGAAAAACCCAAAGCTGCTCGGGAGCAATCATCTACAATAGTAAGAAAGTAATGTGCCCCACAACTAGAAGCAGTCTTATATGGTCCCCAAATATCACAATGTATTAAGTCAAAAATAGCAACTGATTTATTAAAACTCAAAGGAAATACACTTCTCGTTTGTTTCGCACGAAGACAAATATCACAAGATTGATGCAAACTAGTGTGTTTCTTAATACTACTAGAAGAATAAAATAAATTGGATAAAGAAGATTCAACACTTTGTGAGGGATGGCCAAGACGTCGATGCCACAATTCACTATTAACTGTCACAACTGCCTGATTCACTTGTTGATGTTGAAGCGGACAAAACCAATAAACCCCATCACATTGATCACCCGCTCCAATCATAATCCTCGAACCTCGGTCCTGAATAACACAAAGCTTGTCAGTAAATGTTAGAGCATAATAATTATCGTTAAGCAGTTGAGAGACGGATAAAAGATTGCAAGTTAAATCGGGAATGTATAGCACACGATCTAACTTCATATTTCTGCTCAAAGTAACTGATCCCCGTTTTCGTGCAAAAGTCTGCTTTCCATTAGGAAGTCCAACCGAGATAGGAGAAATATCAGCCAAATTAGAAAACAAATGAGCATTACCAGACATATGATTGGAACATCCAGAATCGATGATCCACAAATCGGCATCAACAGACTTACCATTCAATTTCTCAGTAGTAGAGGATTGACCTTTCGAATTCAACATATTCACCAATGTAGCCCATTGATCATCAGAAAGGCCATGTAACCCGCTTCGATCAGTAGCCGTAATAGGTGTTTGTTTCTCACAATTTGTTGTGATGGCCGCATTCGCCATTTGCCCACGGCCACTACCACCTCTTCCTCCGCCTCTACCGAGTCGTCCTCCTCCTCGTCCGTGCCCTCCATTAGAAGGCCACCAATCAGGGTACCCATGCAACTGGAAACAGGTTGCATTGTCATGTCCTGATTTAGAGCAATGAGAACAAAACAGATTAACTTTTGATTTATCTCCACCACGAGTCTGTGTTTTTCCCTTATTCGATGCTCCTTGCATAGCAAACCCAATCGCATCTAGTTTTGGTTCTTGAGAACGAGCGACTGTATGATGTCTTTCTTCTGTGACTAACTTGCCAAAGACGACATTTAGACTCGGCAAGGGTTCCATCATCAAAATATTCGATACCGCATTACCGTACAAGGTCGAATCTAACCCCACAAGGAAATCATGCACCTTTTCATTTTCCCTCTGTTTAGCCAAGACTGCCGCCGCCTCACACGTACAAGTTGGTACAATTGTGTACCCTTCTAGTTCATCCCAAATCTTCCTCAGTTCATTATAGTAGGCAACTATCGTTGTTCCTCGCTGTTTACACCCACTAAGGAGTGTTTTCAATTCGTGAATCCTCGGTCCGTTTCCAATCGAGAAACGCGTTCGAATATCGTCCCACATATCCTTCACATCATCAGGTTGAGGGACAGAAGATCTAAGCCCTGGATCCAAGGTGTTGTGGATCCACCCTACAAGAGTCGAATTCACCGTCACCCATAAGTTCTCTTCTGCAGATCCCGGCTCTGGTTTCTTTATGGTTCCATCAATGAAACCCAATTTGTTCTTTCTTGCGAAAGTTATTTCGCATCGATCGGACCCATTCATTATAATTCTCACCACGCAACACAATTGGGCGATTGTGATTTGTGGTCCATCGAAGGATGCAAATAGTATGGAGAAGATGAATCTAACGGAGGTTTGACGGTCCCATGTTAGATTCGATGTTCTTCTTCTTTTGTATTTCTTCTTGCGAGGTCATTGATTAACCCGCTCTGATACCATGATAAAATTTGTATAAAGGTTTTTCTCATTCATTCTCATGGTCAAAGACCCATATTTATACAAGAGAATTAGGGCAAGCTTTACAAGGAATAAAATATACAAAATCTGAATAAAAATCATCAAAAACGGGCCACCGCCGCGGCGGTGAGAGCGAAATCACGAAAAATCGCGAGTTGGTCGCCGCGGCGGGGGGGGCCACCGCCGCGGCGCCCACTCTCGGGTTTCTTGGCTGGGAGAAGCACAAAATGGTCCTAGACTCACCGCCGCGGCGGTGAGGACTCCACCGCCGCGGCGGCAGAAGAAAAACTGCCAAAACACCCCAAACGACGCCCAACTTGCCAATAGATGATATCGATAAATCCAAAAATTAACTTTTTTCTATTGATATTATTTAAATCCAAATATGTTACTTAAATCCTAATGTAATTTCTAATTAGTGAAGACATGGTCTACTTCTTTATTTATATACTTTCCATTGATGTACATACTAACCTCAAATTTGGTTTTGATATTGGTTTAGGATTATCCATTGTTCTTCATCGTGGGAAATAGTTTATTTGTAATTACTTCTTCTTCTTTTAACATTATCTTGGAACTTTTTTCTTGTTTTCACCTTTTTTTTAAGCATTTAAATATAAGTCTGTTTGAAGTATTTAGGGGAATGTTTTTTTTTTCTTTTTTTAGAACTAGTTCCGTCTTTATCTACGTGGCATCTACCCCAACATCAATCACCCTCAACAGTAAAATAAAAAATAATGAGAATTCCGGTCGGCAGAGGTAAGTTTCTTTAATGGAAACTCTCAATTTCTGGCGACAATATTTCTTTTGGTTTTGGTCTTTTCTTTTTTTTCTTTTCTTTTTAAATCCACTCTAGTGATGGTCTCAATCAAATTCAGGTAAGTTTCTTAGTTTTCTTTGTCTAATTTCAACTTTTTCGTTCAATGTGAAATAAAATAAATTTAAAAACAGAAAAAGAATAAAGCATCAAAATTTCGTAAGTGTTGAAATATAAAGTTCTTTCTTAATCACTATGGAAACAATTTTTTCTTTTATGTCAACCTTTTAAACTCATTCAACATTATAAATGAAGGATAAAATGTGCAAAATGACAAACAGCTCCTCAATTTAAAGAAGACGGTGTAAAAAAAAAAATTAACTTTGCAATGGGGCTTACTTACAAACCTGTCTTTATCCACTTGGCATGAAGTCACGATGACCGAATCAAAGACCAGTTTTTAAAACCTAACTCCTCTTAAAAAAAAATGACTAAGGACACGTCTTCAAAACCGGACTTCTCCGAAAATGACATTGATAAATACTTTAAATATTTAGACATATTTAAATACTTTGCAAAAAAAAAAAAAAAAGTTAAAGTAGCAAAAAAAAAGTCTATTATCTTGTTATCCTTATCTTAATCTAAAGCTATGGCCTTTTGAAAGCTTTAAGTAATCGCAAATTTCAGAAGAAAATTTTCTGCCACGGTTTTCTTTTTACAAATAATGGAAAACCAAATTAATAGCGTAGAGAATCTCTTCACTATAGTCTAAAAATGAAATTGATATAAAATGTGAGATAGATCAAGGCCAAAAAAAGGCTATTATCACACATACCTAATATTGAGACTCAATTTTCAAAAAAACCATAAAAATTGAAAAATATCAAAATTACCCACCACATAATTAACCCATAATTTTTTATGAAAATTTGATTATAACGGATATATTATTGTTGTCAATTTACATTACTGATATAAAGTTAATACTAGAATTTACACATTGTTGCAACTTAATATTATTGTTGTAAATTTACATTACTGATAAATTATTGTTGTAAATTTACATTACTGATGTATCATTAAATTAATAGAATATCTAGAAATGAGTAAGTTTGATATAAATATGAAATTGTGACATATTTGAAAACAAGACTCAAAAATTGGTTACCACGCATAATTTACCAAAATAATAATATTTGTTATAGTAGAACAAATCTATTTGCATTTTATGTAATCTTCTTACTACTATTTGGGAATGAGAATAATGAATTTGAGTCGATATCTACCATAATTTAGGATCCGATAACCTTCCTAATTCTTGTTTCTTGTTTCTATTTCTCATTTTTTTGGTAACTTTTCTTATTTCTTATTTCACCTTTTTTAGAAACACTTCCTAAAGTTGTGTAGAAATTTTAGAAACAACAAATTATAATTTCTTATTTCTCAAACTATATTATTGTCTTACTTCATGTGGATTCATTTGCTTCTAAATCAGATACTTCTCTTTTCTTCTACAAACAGAAAAACATTTTCATGGCCTTTTTAATTTATGTGAATGACATCATTATCACTGGATCAAACATTGTTCTTATAATCAACGCCTTTATTACATCTTTAAATAGCCTATTTAAGCTCAAGGACCTCGGATCCCTATCCTTTTTCCTTGGAATCCAGGTTCATCATGGTCCACAATCTCTCCATTTATCTCAAACCAAATATATTAAAGATCTTCTCCATCGAGCCTCAATGATGATTGCAAACCTGCCCCAACTCCTATGGCTATTGGCACATCCCTTTCTATTCATGGAGAACCACTCACTGATCCCACTTCCTATAGCAGCCTTGTAGGAGCACTCCAATACTGTAAAAACCTGAATTTTCTCAAAAACATAAATCAGAAATAAACATAAGAAGACTTGATCTCATAAAAATTCGACTTGGTGCCATTTGTATTTTGAACGATCCAAAATCAAAATACATGGTTCAAGAGAAAACAATAAAAACAAGGAAATGCGCATTTCTGACAAGTAAGTTCTCAAAACGATACCAAAAACATAAAGAAAACAGTCAAACACTCTTTCGAGCTCAGAATAACACAAAAGTCAAGTAAACAGATAAAGTGTTCAAAATGTTTCTAAAACAATGCATTCCTAGAATTCCCATATATCCTATCCAAATCTAATCTATCGTCCCGTGATCACGCAGCACCACCACCTCTACCACGGCCTCTACCTCGGGGCGTACCTAGAAAAATTAAAGTGTAGCAACATTAGCCTAAAAATGCTAGTGAGAGACACTACAAAAAAAACTGCGTATTTGCGACCAGGACGGTCGTAATTGACCAAAATACGACCCCAAATGCGACCAATATTCTGGTAGCCAAAAAGTGGGTTGTAATGATATATTTACGACTCAGGGTCATATAATTACGATCAAATTGCGACCAAACCTTTTTTGGTTGTAAAAAAGTCAACCATAAATACTACGACCCCATAGTAGCAATATTTGCTACTCTTTGGTCGTTTTAAATGGCCCACAATTACGACCAATGGGTAGCAATATTTGCTACTCTATGGTCGTAATTATGGGGCTATAATTACGATCAGATGGTAGTAAATATGGGTTTATTTATTTAAAGTAATAGGAGATTTTAGTTGATTTGAATGAACTAGTAAATTAAAATCCGCCGTGTTAGAAAAATTATTTAGTAAAGGTAACATTATAAATAACGGGCATATTGAATAATTGCTCAAACACACATAAGGAAAAATTTCATAAATTAAACAAATACAGAATTTTAACAAAACTCCAACAAATTATTCTAAACTTACTACCCCATCAAAACACATTCAAATCCTCAAAGTTCTAGATGTTCAGTTTTAGTCAGATATTAATGTACGTATCAATTGTAGCAAGTCTTTCAATGATAGTGAGTGGTGCTTCCTATTTTATTTCTCAGTATGTTCAACGATTGACTTTTATTCTAAATTATTGGATAGTTTCTAGAAAACTAATTATTGATTCATAGTTAATGGAAAATCAGAATACAGATATAGTGATTTTACATATGGAATTTGAGTAAAAACTAGGGTAAAATACCATTTTAGTCCCTGAACTTTCACTTGATTTCGTTTCGTCCCCTGAACTTTCAAAAATGACCGATTTCGTCCCTGAACTTTCCAAATCGTTTCGTTTTCGTCCTTCGTTAACTTTTTCGTTAGTTGACCGTCAGTCATTGATGATGTGGCAATTTTAATGACGTGGCTTCCGACGTGGCTTTTTTAATATTATTTTTATTTATCATGATTTTAATAATTTTTTAATCTCTCTCCTCTCCCCATTTTTCTCTCTCCTCCATTAATTCCCTCTCTCTCTATCCTCTTCACTTCTCTCTCTTCCCCCACCTTCTTCTCCATTAAACCCTCCTCCATAATCAGTTTCAGAAAATTCTTTGGACTTTCAAAAAACCATTTTCCCATTCTTCAACAATAGAAGCTATTCTAACAACAAATAATCTTAGATTCTCAACAAATAATTTACTCTCGAAAAACGAGAAATGAAGATTCTTGAGCCTCGATTAGTAGTGGTCATGAGTTGGTTCAGGCGAGAGATTTGACCCAATTAGGGTTGTAAGATTGGTCGTCCCACAAGACGTTATGACCTCGAATCTGCGATTTTGTTTTGTTTGGCGAATTGAATCATGGAATGCGGGATTGAGTAATCGAAATTTCCAGGAGATGATTCGGTGTTGTACCATTTCACTTCGTTTTCAAACCTGTTGTGGTAAATCGAGAAGTGTACCAGTTTTGGTAAGGGGGGATTGTTGAGGATGTTTTTGTTTATGGCGTAGCCCTCTTGGGAAATTTGGCCACACTTGTTGAAGGGTTATGGTGGTGTTTGTCAGAGGTTTTCCTTGTTTGTCTTTTGCTTTGATTTTTACTATGCTATTTCGAATCGCAATTGTCCAAAAATTAGTTCATCAAATCAATCAAAGATTCTAAATGAAAATCAATCAAATAATCTTCTCTGTCCGCTTGATCAAAACCTATATCTAAATCTTCACTTTCTTAATTAAGAATTGTTTATCATTTCTCTCTCATTCCTACCTCTTTTTTCAATTTTCTTTCCGATCTAGGAAGTTCAAAGCTTCCCATTGCGATTTCGAGTTCGGATCCACCGGTCATTATTGTTCACCATTGAAGCGCGGCTTTTTTCTCGAAACTCATAATTACGCATCTTGAATCGCAACCCAGATCCATGTTGTTGTTCATAGTTTCTCGTTTTCCAGATCCATCATACACAGATCTACCGTCATTGTAGATCTTGGTTCGTTTTTCTCATTTTTCAGATGCATGTTGTCCATAGTTTCTCGTTTTCCATCTGTTCTTGACTGGGAGGGTTCATCGGAGAAGACGATGGAGGAGAAGAGAGAGAAATGAGGAGGATAGAGAGAGGGAGAATTAATGGAGGAGAGAGAAAAGGAAGAGAGAGATTAAAAAAATTGACACATAACCATTTAAAATTATAATAAAATAAAAAATATATTAAAATATTGTTAAAAAAAGCCACGTCAGCATGCCACGTCAGCATGCCACGTCAGCCTCCGTTAATGACCCAGACGGAAAATGGACGGAAGGACGAAAACGAAATGATTTGGAAAGTTCAGGGACGAAATCGGTCATTTTTTAAAGTTCAGGGACGAAAACGAAACTGAAGTGAAAGTTCAGGGACCAAAATGATATTTTACCCTAAAAACTATTTCATTTTTTTTCCCAACCCTTTCATTTCATAATTTCATCCTGAATTCTAATCATTCGATCGTTTTGAAAGGGATAAATTGGTAATCAACCAGTTTGAGAAAAATCAAATTGACCAAGCTAATTAATAGCATTTGGGTAAGAGTTTTTATATATAATTTTTCTCTTCTTCGTCAGTGCCAATGCCATGACCAAATCTGAACTGAACCGCTGCCATCACGATTCCTGTTGGCCGGCCCTTGGTTCCGAGCCAATTCCTCTCAGCCCAACCCCTCCGTTCCAGCACCTTGACCTGAAGGCCCCAAACCCTTTTCACGGCCCACAACCTATGCCATGAGTCATGACTCATTTGTGAACCCATGGCCCAAACTCCCGTCCCACAGCATTGAACTACTTTAATTTATTTGATTTTGTGTTGTAATTAAGTTTTTTTTTTTTTTTGAGATTACATCGAAGTGGGAGAGGGGGGACTCGAACCTTCGACCTCAAAGGGAAGGGAGTATATGTCAAACCAGTTGAGCCTATGTTCATGTTGGCGTTGTAATTAAGTTGTTCTTGTTAGATCTTAGTTACGGTTTAATTTATGATAATCTTCTTTGTAGTGTGATTCGTTTTGGCCCTTGTTGCAAGTGTTTATGAAATTTTGTGGAAGACTTCAGTTAACTTTCAAAGTGAGTAAACCTCACTGTAATTAGGCCGATTTATCATACTTAACTTTACATGACGTGTACTTATTATCAAATTGTGTTGTTAATTAATTGGTGATAATTATAATGGAAAATTTCATTGGGTAGAAGAATTTTCTGCAATATTTATAAATATAGCATTTTAAAAAGGTATTTACAAATATAGCATTTTTTTTAAAACCCTCATTTATGTGAATAAGATAAATCAGTGATAAATTATAAGATAATCACTGATAACCCTCATTCATGTAGATGTTATGGGTTTTTCGTTTGTTTTTTTTTTTTTTTTGCTTTAGGATGTTAAATTGTTAACTTTGAAGTTTTAGATTTATTGTAGTTATTGGTTTAATAAGAAAGTTTGTTAGGTTGTTGATATTAATTTGGTTGGTGAGATTTCAGGCCAAAGTTTAGTTTGTTTAGGAAATTATATTACATGAACTTCTAAGGATGAATTTAGTTTATAATCTATTTTGGAAGGTCATTTCAATGTATAGCCGCATAATATATATTTTTTAGTCATTATTCAAATTTCGAATCATGTAATATACCAATGATATCTCCTTTGAGCTAATTAATGTTGTCTATTTTCAAAATTTTCTATTTTATGTTGATTGAATGATTAATGATATGCTTCGTGCATTAAATGTCAATTTACCCTTTTCCTTTTATTTTTGTCTATCAAGTTTGTTAATAATTATGTTTTGTATAACCTTATAATATTCATCTCTCAACTTTCTGAATTACCATTTGGTTTTAGTCTCCATTTTCATAACTTCAAGCTAAATTATGATTTTGTGCTACTGCTACATTTAGTACATGTTGTGTATAGTAAAGTCTCAATTTTGTATATTGCTATGTACTCTTTTATGATATTGTACAATATGTTCATTCAATATTTTGTTTCATACATTATGTTCGATCCATATTTTAGTTTCGTACAGTAAGCTCAATCCAAGAAAAATCTTGGCGTTGTTGACCCATCTTTTATATTTTCACTACTTTTATAATGAAGAAAAAAAATGCTAGTCTATTGTATTTTTTAACATTAAATTCAATCAATAATTTGTTTCGTACAATAAATAATTTCAGTATATATAAAATGTACAGAACAATTATCTATGGTTGACAGTGGACACCTAGAAACTCCATCTCTCTCCCACAAAGCCGTTGTCGTCACCGCAAATTCAATCAATAATTTGTTTAGATATGTTTATTTTATGTTTTTTAAACCATCGTTATAAAGAGTATTTTAGCATTTTTTTTTTCCGAGATAATCTAGTATATAGCCCAAAATGGCTATACCCTATGTTTTTCTAGCCTTTTAAATTTCTTATGTTTTTATAGCCCTTTAAAAGTATGATTTTTTTTATAAATACCTGATTTGCCCCTTAATTAATTATTTTCCTTATTTTTTTTCCACGTTTCTCTCTCTCTATTTTTCCATTCACCTTCTCTCCTTTTCAAATCAGATCTCCCTAATTTCTTGCATTATAATTTTTGTTTTACATTTAATTATTTCTTTTCCTTTTTATTTCTTTCTCTCTCTTTTTTTTAACGTAAAATTCCAGGATGAGATTCTTTTCTTTCCCATCCCTCTATTTTCTCTTCTATTCTCTTCATAAAATTCCATGGCGTGAGACAAAAAGCATGATGGCAGATGTGGAATCAAATTCTATTCTCTTCCTCATCTCTATCTTTTCTCTTCTATTTTCTTCCTTCCTCATCTCTCTCTTTTCTCTTCTATGCTCCGACATCTAAGATTTAAAATCGAGATCTGATGGCGGATCTAGAACATAAACGGAAGGAGAAACAAAAAGCATGGGCATCATTGGATCTCGAACAAAGGTCATGATGCAAAACTCATTATCCATCGAAGAAGACAATCTTTTTAGAAACTCAGATTGGTAAAGTACAGTATCGAATCTTATACTATACATTTTCATCTTTTTCATTCATCTAACCATGTCTTACCTCTTTTCGTGTATTGTACCGTCACCATCATCAATGAGCCGAGTCGGCTCAGCTCGGCCCAACATTAGAAGGCTCAGGCTCGGTTCGGGCACAAGCCCAACGAGCCTATACTAATGGTCGGCTCGGCCCAATATTAAATTTTATGGCTCACGGCTCGGCTCATGGGCTAGCCTCACTGAGCCAAGTTTGGGCCTGGCTCGTTGGAGTGAGGCAAGCTCGGCCTATCATATGAGTTCATTTTTACATTACATTATCTAAAAAACCAATAGTGCGTAGCTGTCGAATCACTTTTTAAAAAAAAAATCACAAGTATTAACAAAATTAACATATTAAGCTTATTATTTTAAATAGCTAAAAAGATTGAAAATCAATATATTAAACTTATTATTTTGAACAATACGAAAGTAAAGTTGTTCAATTTTATCTGTTATATATTATTTAGTAATTACACAAAAGTATCAACTTTAAAAAATATATATTTTTATTAATTAATTCATACATGAATATTTGAGAATATAGTGCATCAATACAATATACGTAAACTCGAACTAGGTTGGCACCCACTCATTTATCAATTATATGCATTTTATGCACTTTTCACGCATATAATATAAAAGAAATGAGGTATATTATTATTTTTTATCTTTAATTTTTAAATTGGTAAAATATAATATTCTATTTAAAAAATAAATAAATATTGCGAGTTTTATTTGGGCCGAGCTCGATCCAGCTTGTTGGATCGGCCCTATGGAGGCTCAAACAAGCCGGCCCACGAGTCGACTCATTCAAAAATGACATTTTGTTAACGGAGTATATGGGTTTGGTTCCATGCTTGCTTTGAGGTAAAGAGGAAAAAAATGTTATTCTTGAAAAGCTAATAAATTATTGCTATTTTTAAAAATATCAATTTATAAAATGCTATTTTTGATCCCTGATATAATAAATGTACAAAATTGTAACATCATTATTGATAACTATCACTTTTTAATTTTGTGCATAGATAATTAAAGGGTTGGACAGATTATTATAAATAGTTATTATAATATAGCATGCTAAAAGTACAACCACGTAGCTATACTGCATGCTAGTTCATTATAATCACTAAATATTGATATACTATTTTACCTTAACTACGTACTATGGTTTTCAGTATAAAGTTCAGTTTAATCTATTGGTTGAATTAAATTATATCACTTTATAAAGTATTATATTAATTTAAGTGGTGGCCATGCTAATGCTTTATATCAATTTAATTCTTGAGACATGATGTTACTCAGTTAAATGGACTTATATTTAGTGATTGGGTTCAGGGCCGGCCCTGAGCATGTTCAACATGTGCGACGGAACAGGGCCCCCAAATATCGAGGGCCCAAAACAAGGGACGGGTCTATATAGTATTTAAAATTAATATGTTATTCAATATAATTAAGAAATGCGTAATAAACATTATAAAAAGCACTTGGCGCGTTGGCTTTCTTGTCCGCCCAGTTTGAGTTTCTTTGCATCAGCTACTGAGTTCGATCCTAGCTTGAGGCATTTTGCTGTGTTTTATTTTTTATGCTAGTTATTTATTATTTATTTGTTATATATGGTTTATTTATAGATTTTAAAAATAAAATTTTATATATGATTAAAAAATTTACCTCTCACTTTATCTATCTCAAATTTATCTTATATAATGAAAAATATAGCCCAATAAATTTTTAATCTTAATTTATAATTTAACTAAACTTTATTTAAAAAAAACTAATTTTTTGTCTAATATTGTAAATTTACCTATCACATTGTTGGTTTATTTTGAAATTGAATTAATTATTTTTTAAGTTTGTTAGTTTGATTTGTTGTTATAAATTTATTGATTAAATGTTTTTCTTTTATTCATTGAATGTTAAAAAAAAATATAATTTTATAACATTCTAAAATATTATATTATTATTTGAAATATATTTTGAAAAAATTATCATTTAAAATATCAGTAGTATAGTTATACTTAACTATGTAGGTAGATCGTCCATCATTATGCTCTTGAACCTAAATCATGTACATGTTAATACTCAAAATAGAGTTTTATTAAATAAATTGAAAAAAATATTTTATATATATATATATATATATATATATGTTTGAAAAAAAAAACTTCATTTTTTATTTATGTGGACTAAGAAAAATATATTTCTAAAAATATATTTTTTAAAATTTTTATACTCTATAATTTTCTTGCTATTGCATTTTTATAAAAGATAGTTTTTTTTATAATTTTTTGATATTAAAGATTATATGATAGGGGTCCGAAACAGTAATTCGTACTGGGCCCCTATTTTCTTAGGACCGGCTCTGATTGGGTTTGTAATATCTTTCACCTAAAGTTATGTTTTGGGAGTGTAAATTGGAATTCATGTCATTTCTTGTATATATCATTTCATTCTTTGTTTATAAATTTCATGATTGGTTTGTGTCTCGAATTTCTTAGATTTTTGCTCCTCTATTGGAGTCATGGAGTGGGAGGATAACGTCTTAAATTTATTACATACTTTTCAGTTCTTTGAAAAGGTTTATTGTGACTAGAATTTGTTTTAGGCTATTTTTATTACAATTTTTTATTCTAAATAAAAAACACCACACAGGAATTGGTTTATTCCAACTTTAAATGCTTAGGTTATGTTTTGATTAGTGTTAATGATTAACAGTTAATTATGTCTTTTAAAGTTGGGTCGTTACATCAACTGAGAACTTGTGGACATAAATAAATGCTTTTAAAGATAGGGTAGAATAAAACTTTTAAAATATTTAAATTGAAACTAACCCGTAGATTAGAGGTATTTGATATAATTTAATCTTACAAACATTTTGAAATTATTATTATTATTATTTTGAGTTTTTAGTATATGGACTGAGATTGGGATTCTGGAGATTCCGCCACAACCATCGGTAGAAGAAATTTTTTATTAGTTCAGATTTTAATAATAATGATGTATTCCAAAACCTATTATAAAGGCCAAGCCCATTATAAAGCCCATTTCATTTTGCTATTCTGCTGTACCGGATCAGACATATGAGGCCCAAATCACTGTTTTTCTACCTTCTTTTTAAAATCAGTAAAAAAATGGGTAATTTTCATAACTACCCTTTTTATGATTTAAGTTATCAAAAGTACCCTAATGTTTTTAAACTTTTCAAAACTACCCTAAAATTGACAAGTGGCTACAATTGATTGGTGAGATACTATAACTAACTATATAAAAACTACCAATTAAGGGTAGAAAAGAAACTATTTTTTTTCTTAGGGTAGTTTTGAAAACCACACTTCATTAAGGGGTATTTATGATAAAATTTCTAAAAAAATTGATTTATGTTTATTCTTTAATTATAATAGAATTTTTTTTCATTAATTAATTAATAAATTATTTTCAAATAACTTAATGAACTCATTTTCATTATTCTTTTTCCTCATGTAATATTGAATGATCAATTATTGTTGTCGTTTTTTTTGTCTCTAATTGAGATATTTAAATTAAAATTCAACATTTATCTAAATTTATTAGTTTTTAAATTTTAATAAATTCATCTTATAATTATAATTTACTATTTAGTATTGATATTGAAATATATAATTTCTCTTCTAATAACTTAAGTTTTTTATGTTAATAAATAAGTTAAGGTTTTGGGTCTAACCATGATATAAGTTCAGACATTTGCATTGTCATCACGTGCGAGAGTGTTGAGAATGTATTCAAAAATTAAATATATCCTAGTCTAATAATTTAGGTTGTTGAATGATTTAATAATATTATATACTAAATAAGTAAACTAGAAATCCAAAAACAGGATGAATAACAGGAAATACACGTCACCTTTCCACCTGCTTGAAAATTTTTGGGTCATCATCATAGTACATTATATTTTTCTAATGTTTTATCATTGCTCATTTGATTAACAAAGTGTTGTTTTACTTATTTCTAAAATATTTTTAAAAAATATATTTTTAAAATCATGAAGGTGTGAATAGTGATTTCTATTGAGATATATGATTAAATTTACCTTTACCCATTAATTTAAACTTCTTAGTCCAATGATGATTTAACATATTTAATATTTCAAATATACAACGCTTCATAACTCTTTCAAAGGTTCTTCTTTTATAAACAATAACACAAAATTCTAAAAATTGCTAAACTTTGGTTTGCTCAATATTTGAAAGTCTGATTATTCTAGCTTTCCATGTTCTACTTGTTCTTTCCTTCTCCATGTTAAGCATAATAATAAACTCTCTTCTCGATCTACTGCTTATGTCTAGGGAAAGATTTTTTTGGTTTTTTCAGCAAAGAGTCTGATTTTTTTTTTTTTTGAATAAAAACACCTCAAAAGGCCATTTCATTGATAAAATGAAAGAAAAACAAAATAAGTAAGAAAAACGAAAAAAAGGCAAAAACAACCAAACTCCAAACCAAACGTTATACCGTATACCCCACAAAACAACCCACCCACACCGCCACCTAATTACAAGTATGCGGGCCAACTATTTATAATCAAACCTAGGGTAATTACAAAAAACTTTAGACGTTGATACCCAAAAGGATGCATTTACATGTGCCAACTCCCATATGTACTCCCACGATCTACTTTCATCCCTAAATATCCTTCTATTTCTTTCCAACCATATCCCCCATGATATGGCACAAAATCCGGCTATCCAAAGGCATTTCCCCTTTTCTTTGAATGGAGGAGAAAAAGTAACTCCTCCAAAGTTTGACGAAAGGAGTCATTAGCCACCCAAGCTATCCCGAAAATTTGGAAAGGAGATAAAAGTAACTCCTCCAAAGAGTCTGATTTTTCACTTGCAGAGAATCTAGACATCCAACATATTTAGATTATGATATTTAGTTAGTTAATGAGAATCATGATTAAGGTAAGGAAAATTTCAATATTATCTTTAAATTAAAAAATAATAATTTAAAATAATTTCATACAAAAACATTGAAATATTAAACTAATTTAACATATTATTTTATGGTAGAAAATTTAATGCTTTCAAAGTACAGTGTATCTTGATCTTGTCTTTTGGGAATGAAGTGTTGGTTAAAAGGGATATCATTTTTCTTTATACTACTACTCAAAAGTCATAAGTATCCCATATTAATTTGTTTTTAAACATGTATCTATATTTATTCTTTCTATTTTCCTCACTAAGCCTAATGTTATTCACATGCACTCACTCTGTCTTCTTGATACAATCGTTCGCACTTGCCTCTTTAAAACTATGATCTTTGCATGATTAATTAATACCGATAACTATAAATGTCGATATTTCCTCCATATCTTTAGTCCTCCCTTTCTTTCTTATATGGTTGTTCAATCACAGGGATTGTTGCCCTTACTTTGCTATTGATGCAGTTTGGCTATCTAGTGTTCTTCGATTCACATGTTAAATGGTTTTACAATGAGTTATCATCATGTTAATACAAGGAATTTTGAGAATTCTAAAATCTCATGATCCGAAAAGCATAAGGTTCAAGTCATGTTTCTCTGATTCATCATAAAAAGAGTTGAATTATCAAACACAGCAAACTCAGAACCAACAGTAGATACAATAATTGTACAGAATTTAAAAGGCTTATGGTTCAAGTTGAGCATACCAGATACCCTGGATTTTCACTTCTTTTGGAGTCTTCGCTCCCAAATCAGTATCAGATGGTTGAATGCTCTCAAATACTCCAATCACTTCTCCTGTCTCAGGCTTGGTTTTGGTAACACTCAAAGTGATTTTCCCGTTCGAAGATGAAGTATCCTTAATATTCTCTTTTGCAAGTTCTTCTTCGTCTCCAGCTCCTCCAGCAGGCAACGCGACGGCATTGTCATATCCAGATGAACCACCTCGTCCCTTAGGATCTAAGAAAGATGAACCACGGTAAGATGGCACCAAATATGATCCGGTAAAATTATCAGGTTTGCCGGAAGCCACCAACTGTTTGATTGTGAAGAGGAAAGGCACACGCTCGCCACCAGGCAGCTGAACGGTCACAGCAGCATAGTCAATTCCATCTTTCTCCTCAAACTTCACTGAGCCATCGGGTAAGACTTCAAAGGGTCCTTCAATTTCGTCGAGGGTGTAGGTTAGACGGGTCATAAGCTTGGTGTTTTGGAATTCTGGTGGGGAGTTTTTGTTCACTCCCTCAGCCTTTACTGTGAAGGAAGTAGGCTCAAGGCATAACTTCTTTGCGTTGTATTTGCCTGGCTTGAAGGAGAAAGAATCGACCCCACCATCAATAGTTGGGCATTGGTTTGCAGTTCCAGTTCCTTTTACTTCAAGGTATGTCTTGCTCTGAATTTCATCAAAGGTCAGTCTCTTCGGAACTCCTTCTGCACTAGCTCCCTGAGAAGGTACAGTAAGAGAAGTTGGTTTGTGCACAATTTTGATCAAATTCAAAGCAAGAAAAAGGAAAAAAAAAAAGTGGTACAAAAACCATTAGCTGGTCAGGCAAATGAAGCGCTTGCAATAGAAAAAGGCCAAGTAAACTATTACAGGACCAAAATCTTCTGTATTTAAATAGTCATTTTGCTCTTCCAACTATTAGTTTAACTCTCTTAACATAGGAATTTGACTACCTTGAAGGTCATGATGATGTTGTAATCAACTTTTTTTAACAGAATTACAAAAATCAGATCATGAACTACTCCTCTCGTTGCCAATTGGTTTTGAGATTGCACCCCGTGAATAATATGAAACTTTTTAAAAGTTTAGGGATCATTCCAAACCGTCACATGTGATAAAATACAGGGACCAAACATATCATATATATATACTAAAAATTTAGTTTAATTTAATTGTTATTTTTTATTTTAGTTGAGTTGTACAGATACTATAAACACCTTTGTTGTTGATTAATAAATTAATTAATGCAATTAGTCATTTTTCCACTTCTAATATGGTATCTAACCTCTCTTTCCATAACCTAATAATTAATTACCTAACCTAGTTTCATTTATCCTATCCATAATCACTCACAATAATTCCTCAGAAATGGTATCAAATTTTCCATCTCAGTAATTAAATCAAACACTTAATCTGCAAAAAGTAACAAACCGAGACGACGAGAGCGGAAGTAGCGAGAGCAAATCCAGCAATCTTAGTGGCATCAAGACATTTATGAGCCAATTCTTTAAGATCATTTTGAAGAGAACAAGTAAATCTAGAAGAAGAAGCAGCACCATTTTCAACTCCAAAAGCCTTTGAAACGCTCTGAGAGGATCTTAATTGAACACTAGTTCTACCAGCTGAGACACCCATTTTAGTGGGTTGCATCAGCGTGGCCACTGCTTGAAGTGAAGCTGCCATTTTCACCTTCTCTCTCTTTACTTCTTCTTCTTCTTCTTTGAAAATTCAACAATGAGGGAAAGGAGTTTTGAGGAGGAAGATGAATGGTGTCTTCTCATTTTCTGTAAGATAAAATGGATAAAGGGATAAGGTGTTATCTTATTGGCCTTCTGCCAAGTGGACTTTGCTTATTACATATAAAGATACTCCACTCCAAAATCGGTTTGGTTTGGTTTGATTCGGTCACAAAAATATGATCGGTTTGGTTCGGTTTCCTTCCTTCTTATAGTTTTTTTTTTAAAAAATTTATTTAATTTATAAAAATAAATACGATGATTAAAATAATATTATTGACAATTATATTTGGTAGGGATTAAATTCATAAAATAAATAGGGATAAATAATATATAGTTGATAGGATAAAATACCATTTTGGTTTCTAAACTTACAGTCAGGTTTCATTTTCGTCCCTAAGTTTTACTATTCAAAAATTACATTTTTCGTCCCTGAACTTTACGATTCGTTCCATTTTAGTCCCTTCGTCTGTGTTTTTTCATCTACGACACTACCAGATGGCTTATGTGAAATGAAATTGATGATGTGACATTATATAAATATACAATGAGGTTAAATGACGTGCAAAAACGAATAGACAGTGAGGTTTAAGACTGAAATTAAGGTAAAAAAAAGATGAGATTAACCGTACTATATATTCATTTTTCCATGGTATTTGACCTCACGATATATTTCTATAATATCATATCATCAATTACAAGCCACATAATCCCTTCATTAGTGTCTTAGACGGAAAAACAAAGACAGAATGACCAAAACAAAACGAATCGTAAAGTTTAAAGACAAAAAATATAACTTTTGAAAGATTATGGATCAAAATGAAACTGAAGTGAAAGTTTATGACCAAAATAGTATTTTACCTTTCTTTTTTTATATATGGGTATTTTTGATAGTTTAGAGTGATATAGAAAAGGTGTGAAAACGGTTCTTATAAACAATTTTATAAAATTTAGTGACCAAATAAAAATTAGAGCTAAATATTATGGTCCAAAAATGTTATATACTCATTTAAATTACATATCACAAAAAAAAAAAAAAACCCAGCATGATGTTAGCTAAAAAAATTCTATCAATTTTCTTTTTTTCTTTTCTTTTAAGAAAAATATATTTGGTTGACCAATCTCACCCCTCCAAATTTCGATTGATGATTCAAATTTTCTCCAGCTAAAAAGAATGAAAATTATTATCGAATCTCTGCAATAATTATTAAACTGAACTTTTATTTGGTTAATTTTTAAAATGTTCTAATATTTTAATAATTAGTATAAAATATACTATTCAGTAATTAACTTTAAAATGGACGATGGCCAGTAGCAAACACTTACTAATACAATGTCCCTTTATGAAAGAGACCATGATTTACGTTATTTGAATTTATTTACGTTATTTAAAATAAAAATATATTTGAGTAATTCCAATTAATATGAATTTTTTATAATAGTATTAAGCATTGCCTGAAAGAAAATCAACTCCTTTGTATCTATTTGTAATCTTAAAAAAAAAAAAAAAAAGTTGTCCAGTTTGTCAATTCAAGTAGCATTAAGCATATAGAACAATCAAGAAATGCCCATGTAGCTTATATCGTCAAGACATTTCAAATTAAATTCACTAATCTTAATTTCATTTAATAGATTTAATTACTTTAAAAAAAATAAATGATAACATTATAATATTCAAATAGTTATTTAAAAAACATCCATTGTAAGAGACAAATATTCAATTGATTTTGTAATTTTGAGCATTGACCCTTCCACACCCATTTCAGGATAGACAAGTATTGGTCAATATGTCTTGACCAAACTCTGCCTCCATTATTTCTATATGACATTACTCAATACCAAATTTTACAAGGAATAGGATACGATGGTATCCATTACCGGACTCTTTTAACATTATTTATGTAATTGATTGTCCCGTGAGATTAGTCGAGTCTGAATTTCACGGATATTAAAAAAAGGAAAAAAACATTTTTTCTGAACCAATGACACTACAAATAACAGTGAACAAAGCTGCTTCACTGAGAGTCTTTAGGCTTTTTTAAGAGTTGCGCTGCTACCTGCACAAATAAACTTCAACCATCAATGCATTGCCTACAAAATCTCTCTTTTTTATTTTAGAGAAGAGAACTATGAAAGATATTTATATGAATAAAAATAAAAAATTTCAGGAAAAATTCAACGAGAACCTACAATTTCTAAAATGTTTGTAAATATGTAAGATATAAAAATAATCGTAAGTATAATATTTTTAAAAGAAATTATAAATGTAATAATTTCTCACTTTGATAAAATGGTAAATTACATGATAAAAAATTGGCAAGATATTTGACCTGCTTACAATATGTAATAGAATTTTAAACCTTTTTTTTTTTTGTAATAATAATCTTAATTTTACGGGGAAATCAATGTTACCCTTCAACTCAACTTAAATCTTAAACTTTGAATATTATTAATTTTAATCTTAAATTATATAAGTAGTTGTAAATTTAACTTTTTATTAAACCGCTGTTAACGATTTCAAGTGTAAAATGTTGATACGGTTTGTTTGTATACCGGATAGCTACAACTTTGAACAATTTGGGGAGAAGGAAGTGTATACTGAAGCATGTTTTAGTGAGTTTTGCGAGAAGAAGTTACAATTAGTATTAGTAAGACGGAGATATGATTTATTTTCTTGTATTATGAAGTTGTTCGCATAAGGTAAAACATACAATAGTCATATTTAAAGTTAAAATTGACAACAAGGTGAGTTGATAATATGGCTTATTAATTAGTTGATCATAATAAATTTAGATTTTTTTTTTTTAATTTTAATGAAGTAGTAAGGTTTTTTTTTTTGGGTTAAGAAACACTATGAATAGCTACATTTAAGTTCTATCTGATAACTTCTAGACATTATGAATACATAAAAATTTGGGAGCTGTGTGTTTTGGATTTCCTAATTTCAACAATGGAATATAACTTAATTTTCAAATCTATTGAATCACCGTTGGATATCGTATCTCTTATATGAGATCTTGAGATTTTAAACAAAATTGCCTGAGTTGATATAAGCCTTCGTTATAATATTTGAAAACAAATTGGTGAAACTTTTTTCTATAGAATGTAGGTATGAGAATCAAAGCACTCACCTTAGATTGGAAATATACACGTCTTACTATTAGGTTATGTTCCGATTGGCACGAAATTTGTGAAACTAATGACGATTTAATGGGAATGAAAAATACAAAGAATTTAAAAGTTGAAGCTACATCTAATTCTATAGCTTAAGGTAATGTTCTTGTTTCCAGTTTTTTTAAAATAGTAATCAGGAGTATTTTGGATATAGCTCCTTTTTTTTAATAACATTTATATAATTGTACACAAGTTATAGTAAAAAAAAACTTGGTTTCTTGTCACCAACCCAACCTCTCAAAACATTAATAAAATTGTTACTTTTATCACATTTTCAGTGGCTGTGGCAATGGCCGTTATGTTTAAGTTTTACTATGAAAACTTAATGCAGTATAAGGCTTTTCTATCAAAGTTATGCAGCCATACCTGCAACCGATGAAGTCGAGTTTCCTTGTTGTGGTGGTGGTGGCGGCTGTTCCGCTGCATACGCCGGTGGAATGACGACACCAGGCCAAGGGCGGCATGCGCAGTGCCTTCCTTTCTCTATGCTTGCATAGAGTTCAGGGAGGTGCCGGCCACATCCCTTCCATGAATACTTCTCACACTGGTTGCAGATGACAGGAACGCACATTGTCTTCAGCAAATTTTCAGGATATGTTATGTTACACACTTTCACCTCACCATTAGGGCAATTTAACAACATCAAAACATTGAAAATATCACCAATTTTCTTGTCTCTTAATGATGTCAGTAACTGAAACTACCAATGGGAATTTCCTTGTTCTAAATTGTCAAAAACTAGGCAGAGGGAATATAAGAAAAAGACATCTTGTCTAAAAAATGATTTCCAGCTCTTTAAATATATAGAGTTCTATTATAGCGGTCGGTTATCCATCTACACGTTACCTTTTGGAAATAAAATGAGACGTATCTCGTCTAAAATGGTTTCCAGCTATTTAAAAATAGAGTTTAAGTCTAAACTAAAGATTGGTTGAACTTCTATATTTTATGAGGATGAAGCCAAATACCTTCAGGATCAATGTAATCTCCTATATTCTGCTGTGCTTGTTCAGAAATTTCAACTGTCCAAGATTTGAGGAAAAATATCCAGAATCTCTAATGAAAATATGCTGCTAGTTAAAAAAAATAAAAAATTAGACAGAGAAGACTCGACCCTCGTGAAAAGGGAGCAGTCATGGCTACAGGTTAGGCGGAAAATGCTACTAATTCATAAGCTTGAGAAGCATAAGAAACAGCATATTTGGTTGAATATGAAGTCAAGGATAGTACAAACATAGCATAGTATGGGTGCATTATAATCCACATTGTGAAACAGTCATCATATCTACTTAACCCAAAAAACACAGACCCAGCTGGGAAGATTTTTCACCTAAACTAGCTTTTACTAAAATATAAAAATTTGGGATTTCTAATTTCGAGGGAAGTAAATTCTAAAACCTTCAGGTTGAACTACCATCACCTTTGTCTTGTGATGCTGAATCTGTTGCCAATTTCTTCATCGGGTTTGAATCCGCAGATTCTGAATTTGTAGATACTCGTTTAACTCCTCTTCCAACCACACCAAGGTGCGTCACTCCAGCAGGACCATTTGTGTGGGCAGTTGAGACGGTTGGAGAGTCGAAACCTCCATTGCTGTTAGCAGTACCCATCTGTGTGGAGTTCAACACTGCTGAAGATGTGCCGTTTTCACCTACTTTTGCCCTAGCTGATCCTATCCCAAAGATTTCTGAGAGAATTGATTTCGGATTTGAAGCTAGCTGCTGCAAATCTTCAAGCTGCAAAAATAAAATAATAATAAATAAATAAATAAAAATAAAGGAAGAATTAATTTCTTCCAGACTCTCTCTTTTCCCCTTTGTTCTGAGTGTGTTAAAGGGGGAAAGGGGGGCAATTGTTTTGATTGTATTTCACTCTAAACTCACTTTCTTTTCAAGCTCAATCAAAAGCCCAGAGAGAGTTTCTATCTCTGATTGTTTCTCTAATAGAGCATTATCAATCTGAGAGCCATCGGAGGATGGCTGGACACCATCTTCTAACACAGATGTAGAAGAAGCTGTCATTGGCTCCAGACAACCCAGTACATCATTATTAAGCCGCAGCACACGAGACTTGCAAATTGATATTGCTTTCTTGCAATATGTGCGGGCTTCCTGCGGCTGGGAGCCAAACTCCAGACACAAGCATATCCGGAAGTTTCTGAAATTTTCAGTTTAAGGTTGCAAAAGACACTTTCTTCACATAAAAGGAAGTGATAAGACCAAATATCAAAATCCGCTAATAAGCTATTATACACAAAACTCTAGGTTAGATGCCTCAAAAAAGTCTTTTTTAAAAAGAGTATTTCCAAATATATGGATGTACATCCAATGCTAATAACTGAAATTGATTACAGAAGGATACAGTTCAGCGATCTGTCGGTTATCTGGTTCAACAAGTCTTTCTAAAATGGTTAATGCTTTCTGGTAGTCAGTGAGGGAAGTTTCAATGTCCTCTACATGAACAGAAGAGGAAAAAAAATCAGACAAATGAAGCTCAATTGAACACAGACAAGTTAAATGTATAGCATGCCAGTAAGAATAAAACACAAGTGTACCCCTTTCTAGTGAAACTTCTGCCAAGGCTGATAGTATGTCGACTTTCTCAATTGTGTCACCTGAATCTTTTTCAACTATAGCTCTGGCAACATCTAGCATTTTCCAAGCCAAGTCTAAGTCAGACTCATCTTCATCTGCATCTGCCAAATCCTCTGCATCACTGTCATCAGCATCTTCATCCTCGTCCTTCCTACCGGAAACTGTCTCAAAGAAAAAACAAATAAATTACGTCAGAAACTTCTTGAAAAGCTAATCTCAAAATTAAAGCCAGGAGTAAAATAACAAGATAAAAATGATAATATTAAACAGTATCATCCAAAACTGCTTAACAAAAACGTGCAGGAATGGCAATCCAGCATTGAAAATCTAAGGGTATCCATCCATGCCTCATCAAATTTAAAATCACACCCATGACTAGTGCATCTAACTGCTCTACAGGATTTTAATGACTTATGGTCAATCAATATGAATAGATTAGGTATATGTAAGAAGTTGACATTTCACGTAGGACACTGCAGCCAATACAACTCTGATAAATTACTTTTATAGAAATAAAATAGTTATCACCAAACGTAAATTACTTTAATAGAAATAAAATAGTTATTTCATTCAAAATGTGTGTACAGATCTTGCAAAGGCCTACAAGTCCAAATCAAATAAATTATCAGACTCTGTGATGCTTCAATACATGGATAACACATTCAAAAAAAATTATGTTTTTAGATAAGAAACTATTTCATTGATGATATGAAATATACAAAGAGAGACAACCACAGGTAACAAAAAACACAACCAATAAGGGGCAAATAGGAAGGGGGATAATTACAACAGTTCTTATCTTAAGGAGCTCCATAGGGAAGCATGTTTAACAATTAAATCCCACACATTCATAACATTAAGAAGCTGAAGAGAATTTAACTCCTATTCATGCAAATATAGGGTGATCCATAACAAAGACTTCCATTGTTAAAAGAATTTAACTACAAGGGGAGTTAAGGTTAAAGAGCACAATGGCTATCAGCAAGTGAGCATAAGTGTCGTAGGCATGAACTGATCAACAATCAAAAGATCTTAGTGAACCTCTGGATTGCTCCCGCTGGTCTGATTGATGCCATTGTGTAATGGAAGATTCTGAAACAGTATTTCCTGCTGCTTGTTCCTTCTCTTATGTGACAATTCAGTACATGGTCATCTAGATAACTAGAAGAATCTAGATTTTTCAATAAGCTCAAATGGACTAATAGATGACAAAGTGAAAAATTAACAAATATGTAGCATCAGTAAAACTTCCAAAATTATAGCAACAAGATATTTTGTTAGGAGCTGTAATTCCTACAGGTTGTAGTTAATAACTCCATTTGTATGTAAAAAAAGGAAGAAAACAAATATTTTTTATTTATTTAATTCAACTTTCATACGATCTTTATAATTCTACTGAAGTGCAAGAGGTGCATTAAGATAAAAAAAAGCTGCTTGGAGCCAAGACTTAAGACAAAAGGCAATGTGCGAGCCTAGAAGATGATGTCAGATGCATATAAATGTGGCTACATGTATCAGAAAAAAAACACATAATATTATACATTGAAAAATAACTCTTTTCTAAATATATGAATATTGCAGAGTAAAAACAAATTGTATATATAATGTAACAACTAAAAGAAAACAGCTTAAAAAATGAGAAATGTAATATCACCTGACAAAAAAAATAAGAGAAAAAAGAGCTAAAGAGGAAGAAGAAGTTTAGAGGAAGCAAAGGCACTTATATGCATGCAAGACATGAGAAACAGAACATGATGCATCCAATGCCAGGCAAGGCACCCAAGGTGCAGTTGAAGCCCAGGCGCACACTTACGCATGTGTTCTAAAACAGAGTGTGATGATCACTCTTAGTCACATGATGAATGAGTACAGTACTGTGTAGTTTTATGAATTTGGCAATATAGAAAAATAGATCTGGGTGCCAAGTACCTAAATCCCATCCCAACATCTTGAGTAAACTATTTCCTTTTAGACAAGTATATCTTGAGAGAACTATAGGAGCTGTGAAATGAAGTATACATTACAAATCATTAAATTCATCTCTTTGTGTTCACTCGGAGTAAGTCGATGAAACCTAGATAAAATATAATCAGTAAATTATTTAAAATTAAAGAAAACGAGAAAAAGATAATACAACATAGAATTCATCTCTGTACTTCTGATTGAAGTGTGTTAATGAAACGAAGACGATATGTTATTTTTAGTCTTCATTTCTTTATTTCCAATTGAAGTACATTAATGAAACTTTCTCCATCTTACACACACACACTAAATGCATCTCTTCACTTTCCATTGAAGCATCAGTGAAACCAAGAAAGCTAAACTAAAACAAGCAGTATTTATCTTATTATTAAAAAAAAAAAACACATTATCTATTTTTAATCAGTGGAATACAATTTAAGAAGGATGGACACTACATGAATGACTAAAACATAACGACGAGTCATTTTCTGAAAAAACTAGGACAAGGACACAACGAGAACATAATTATTATATATATGTATTTTATATATATTTGAATATAATCATACATTTCAATGATTTTTCATATTTCAAATTCGTTATCGCTTTATTTATTAGATGGATAGTGTAAAAAAAACTGATGAAATATTCAATACTTTAAGAGTTGAAGAAACCAATTACATATTTCAAACGAATCAATGCTTGATAAAAAAGTATTGAAAAAATTCAAAACTAAATGCACATTTTGCACAAGTGATTCAACATCTTTAAAATATCATTTTAAAATCAATTATGTTACATATTTATTTACTACAAAAAAAGTTTGATGTTTTTCCCTCAAATTATTATTTTCTCCTTATATTTCCTCTTACGTTTATTACTATTTTCAAACAAAAATGAGTATGTAAACAAAAGATTTTTAACACTCAAGTTTAGGTGTCCAATGATTGGCCGATGTGTGGTTATAACTTTTAAGTGATTGACACGAGCTCGACAATATTACAGTGTTCGACATATATTCAACAATATTGTGCAACACATGTCCAAGATATGTCGGAACATCCGATATGCATTGGACATAGACTAATTATCCAAACTAAATGTCCATGCTTCATAGATGACGAAATAAGACACTATAACTCTATCTCTCTCAACATTCAATTCATCTCTTGACTTTCCATTGAAATACGTGAATGAAACCAAGATATGCAGACACCATTAGAATGTAATTTCACTCAATGTACTAAAATGTAAGAGTATCTCTTTCTATCCGCCCATCACCACCATTTACCCACAGCCCATCCTTAAGGGACCATAATACTAGTAGTGTCTTATTTTTACTCAATGAACCACATCTCTCTCTCCCCAATGAAACCAGCAGTTTCTATTCTTATTCAGTGAGCTACAATGTAAGATTATACAACATTAAATTTATCTCTTAACTCTCTACGGAAGCACATCAAGGGGAACCAAGACAGTATTATAATTTATAATTTTTAGTCAATGCACTAGAATATAAGAGTCTCTTCACTTCAAGTACGTCAAACATTGGACGAATACAGCATGCAACATGCCATATAACTTATAATATCAATTTCATATAATATAAATCCATTAAAAGAAAATGTCCAAGGCAAGAAAAGAAAAATAAAATGTAAGTAGATAGATTGGTCCCATAATGTGAGAAAGATACCAACCATTATCTGTTGCTCCATCCACCAGTCCGTCATTAGTTGAAACAGAAGCTTTTGAAGATTCACCATTCACATCACTCTTCACAGATCCATCGTTATCGGATTTTTTATGGGATTCTTCATCTTTTTTCGGTACAGCACCCAGAGGATCTGCCTCCTCCTGAGCTTTGTACAATAAAGCACATCCATATTTGTAGTATGACTTGACACATTCTGGAGATAGTTCACCATAATGTGCAGCTCTGAAGAAGCAAATCATTTTCAAGGATTATAACAAGCAAAGCATTATCTAGATTCAAATAACGCTAAGATTTTCGGTTAATCACTTAACTAATCTGGATTTGAACAATAAGGCAATCATACAAAACACCTTAAGCACTCAAAAGTCCCGAGAATTAAACTTTTACCTTCTAATTCAAAAATCAAAAAGAAATTCAAGATTCAGAAAGTGAAAAATAACAAACCCTAACCTAATCTCGAGAGCGCGACTGAAGCAATCGACGGCTTCACTGTAATCATTATCCTTCATGGCCTTGGATCCCTTCTCCATCAATTCATCTGAAAACGCTAAAGATTTCTCATCGCTTCCATCAGAGGTTTGAGCGGTTGTTTCAGTAGCGTTCTTGTTTTCATCCGAATTATTGGAAGACGAATCCATAACTCCATGAATATTGGACTCAATTGTAACCTCACTAATGGCTACGCTTTCTTCGATTGTCGATTTTTCAACCGTAATCGAGACCTCTGATGGAGGACCCTCTTCGGCCATGGCTATGTTTTTCGAGTTTTAGGAATGGAGGTTTAACAGAGGTTTCGCTCTTCGTCCGAACTTTAAAATCCTTTTTTTTTTCTTTCTGGCGGAAAAGGGACTACTTTTGATTAAATGAAACTCCTTTATATATGTATAAAATAAAAAATTATGGGGTGTTTTTGCAAATATATAGTTTTTATAGAGTATGTCAACTATTAATCTTAAGAAAAAACCACTATTTAAATTAATAGAGAAATTTCAACACGAACACGAGTATAGTTGAACTGGATAGATATTTAGTTTCTTCAAGTCTCCCTCTCTCATAATTTGATGTAATATCTCTATATTTTAAAAATAATATTTATCCTACTTAGATTTGGGAATTTTTCCTATGCTATACTCCATACCCCTTCAAATTAACGATTGTCATGTGGAGACAGTAGGGCCCACAATATTAATAAGGGTTTTACTCACCATTTACTTCTCTTTTATTTTTTTTAATTCAATATGGAATTACTAATTGTGTTTCTGTTATGTTTTTCAAATAGATAGGGGAATGAAAAATTAAGAAATATATTTAAAAATATTACTTTCTTTATTTTAATTATTTGTTTAGTTTTTTAAACCCCTATTTTTTGTTTCAAAACTTTAATCTTGTTATTTTTTTCCTTTTAATGGTTGCATATTAATTTCTTATCTTTGTTTTTTTATTTTCTCAATTTTTAGGTTATGAAATTTTAATTGTAAAGAAAATAATATCAAAGTAAATAAATTAAAGTGTTTTAAAAAAATCAATTAATACAGAGAAGTAAAATAAATAAATTTTAGTTTTTTTTTTTTTTTGTTTAGTTAGTATTAGTAGCAAGAGTCAAAGAAAAAAAATGGAATTGAAAAGAAAAGGTAAATCATTTACACTCTCAGCTCAGCCATATTTTAATTAGTAAATAAGAGAGAAGTAAATGCTGAATAAAAACTTTATTAATAATGTGGGCCCTACTGTCTACACATGGCAATCTTTAATTTGAAGGGGTATGTTCCTGATCAATATGAGAAATTCCATCTTTTGAATAATTTCAAGTATTTTGCTATTTTTTGAAAATATCAAATTTTAAAAACTCCAAATTAATACTTATTATTAACATGTGATTATATAGTTAATTAATAATAACAAATGAGATATTATATCAAATTATGGAGAAATTCTTCTGTGGACCGGGATCTCGAAGGTTGTTTATCCAGTAGCCGACATGTGTCATTTTCTACAAGTAAAATTGGTAAATGGAAGAATTTCCATATGTGAGAACGTCTTTTTTTTTAGTCTCACTTAACTAAAATCTAAACCAAACTAAATTTATTTAAAAAAAAAAACAAATGATTTTAAATCTATTGAAAAAACAATTATAATTTTTTTTTAAAAAAATTAAACTATTATTGCAGCATACCATCAAATAATAATAGAGAAATTTCATTAATTTTTTTCTTTTATATGACATAATGATCAATTTCATTATTATTTTTATGATGGTTATTACGATTTTTGGAATTAAAATTCAATAATTTCTCAATTTTGATGGTTACTATATTCTGATAAATTTATTAATATAATATTTTCTTTCAATAATGAAGGTTAAAAGAATATATCATTTTCAAAACTCTTAATATTTTAAATTTTACTATAAATTGTTTAAAAACGAAATTACATATACGTATTTTTTTAATCTGGGTATAAAAATATTTCCTTATTTATATATAAAGAAATTATTTGTTAATATAAATAAAAAATTACTATTAACAAATTGGTATGCTACAATAACACCATGAAAAAAAAATTATCTAATGGGTTTTTCAATATATTTAAAACTATTTATCTTTTCTAATACAAATGGTATAATTAAATGAAACTAAAAAGAAAGAAAAAATGTTAACGTTAATGGAAATCCCTCATGCATAGCTGGCGTTTACCAATTTAATTTGTAGTAACGAACACGTGTCACCGGTTGGGCAAACAGCCTCAATGATCCCAGTACACTAAAGAATTTCTCCAAATCAAGGGATGAGAGTCTCAGGGCCGTTCCTACATAAATAAGGGCCCAATATATAAATTTGGGCCCCAATCATATAATTCCTAATATAACAAAACACAAAAATATATATAAAAAATATTATTTTTTATTAAAACACAATATCAATAAAAGAGTATAATAAAATAATGACATAAAATTATCAAAGTAGTATAAAAAAAAATATAAAAATTGAACTTTGAACTTATGTTGGGATCAAACTCAACTCACAATGACGGATAATATAGAGATATTGTAGGGAGAATGTCAGCCAACGTGATTTAGAATAAATTTTCATTTATATATTATTAATACTAAACTTTTAATTCAATATTTGGGACCCCAAAAGTTTCGGGGCTCTATTTCGTCGCATCAGTTGCACCATGCCAACGACGGCCCTGGTCTCAGAGTTTTGACTTTATATATATAGAAAAGTATTGATACTTAATCAGTTAAGTCATGTTTATAATCAATTAATTAACATTTAATGAGCAAATTAAAAAAAAAAAAAAAAAACTAGTGAGTTTATTACATTTGCAAGCATAAACTTTCAATTTGATTAATGGCACCTTACATTAAATATAAAAATTGGACCTTTCCGTCAGCGGTGTTAATTGTTCGGTTAACAAGCCCCCACATGTGAGTTTACACTTGCTTTTCTTGAGACCGAAGATGAAAAATTAACGGAGATTTCTTATTTTTAGCAGCGGTGAGTAATCTGACAAACCACGAAAGATGAAATTAGTTCAGAGGTAAAAGATGAAGCCATCACATAGAGATTGAGTAAGAATTTTCGAACGAAATTTGAAAATTCAAAGATTTAGGGCAGGCGATATTTTTTAGGAGGAGTTTCGTCGAAGCATAAAAATGAAATTTGGGCAAAATGAAGTTCTAAACAAATTAAAATATCTCTACTATATTAAATATTTTTAGACCAAAATACCCTTCATCATATCTTAAATTAACTAAACATGTCATTATCCTTAATCTCTAATATATTCATTTAATATATTTTAAACATTTTTGACATAAAAATATATTTTAAACATTAATAATAGCTAATATCATAATCATAACCATAATTATAAATCATTAAAAAAAAGTTAAATTTATGTATGGATTTGTTTAGATTTAAGAAAATTATTTTTGTGACGACCCGACCCTAAAACAAAATTAAATATGCTAAAGCATAAATAAAGCAGCGGAAGACTTGATTTCAATAGTTCATCATTAAAATTCATTTAAAAGAATCCCGGGATTCATAGAGTTTTAATAAAAACATTAATCAAATCCATTAACAAATGTATCTCATAAAGTTTTACAAATACCCATGAAAATTAATGAAACAAAAAGTCTAAATATCAACTAGACAATCCTAAAGCCAAAGAGCGTAATAGTCCATCCATCCATCCTCGCCATCAATCATCAATGCCGGTTCCCCTTTCATCACCTGAAATGTTTTTGGTGTAGCACCATTAGCAACCCTTGGCTAGTGAGAAAGAATGTTAAATGAAAGAAAACTTGTAAATAACAACAAACTTTACTTGGGAAGAAATAAAACTTATATTAACTTTTCTTCTTTTAATCATCTTTTCTTTAGGTCTTTAAACAAACATGTCACCTCACCGTTGAAGCAACTTCAAACAATCAAAAAAAATGAAATGCGGTATTTGTAACCTTTCTTGCTTGGATCCATCAATCAAAACTACACAAGTGATGACGTGGTCCAATAATTAATAGAGCAAGTCCTTGACTGAGATAGTCTTAGATCTTACAAGTGAACTTCGCTTTGATACACAATCGCCGCTAGCTTTGATACACAATCGCCGCCTCACTTATATCAGGGACCATAACTACGCCCTGTAATCGTAGCGACAAGAAAGATGTACAAACCCTACATTTCCAATCACATGCATATCTCAATTTATTCTTGGCAACACATGTCTATTTCCTCTTTCAATTTACCATTACTTTAACAATTCACATCTCAAGTTCATAACAACAATAAACAAACAAGAGCATACAATTCAATCAAACACACTAATATAATTAATAGCGGTGAAGAGAAAGTAATCGTAATCATATGAGGCACGACATCCTTTGTTTTTAAAAACTAAATGCAAGAAAAACGATGAGATGCTCTTCCCAGCAGAATGGAAGTACAAACTAGCTAGAGTGAAGTTTTATGGAGCTTAAAATATGCACATAATAAATGTCAAACATCAACACAATATCAACATGAAAACAATCAATTGAACCAATTAAAAGAGTTGGGGTCATTTCCAACTTTCCCTTCATTTACCACTCTTTACTCACCTCTTCAATTCCATCTCATGTTACCAATTATCAATTTTGTGAAAATTCCGGATTACCGAAACAAACACCACCTACACAAGATCATTTTAAAATCATAATCAAACACCGTTTAAACTATTCACTTGACAAAAATAAAAGACACAACTAACGGCGTCCCGGGGTAAAATAAGCAAGAGGGGTTTAATGAAAAATTCGAGTCAAAAGCGGTTATTATGTATAATATCAAAACCAAATTTAAGCCAAAGTTTGTATATATGCAAATACATAAATCAAGTAAAAGCTTACCTTTATATATATATATATATATATATATATATATATATATATATTTATGTACACACGTGTATAATTAAATCAAATCCATCTAACAGCTTATATACATTTATATTTTAGAATAAAGTTCAAAGTAAAATTTAATATATACACATGTATTTATTAAAACAAAATCCCACTAACGGGTTTATGTATTTTTATATATATATAACAAATCAAAGACAAATCAACCCAAATTGGACAAAGTGGAGACATGGTGTGGGGTCTACGGCCACATGGAGGATTTTAGATTTTTCACTCTTAATTTTGAGATTTAAAAATAAAAGCCATACCACATTTCAATATTGAACAAGGTTCTTTGATTTCAAAAGAACAAGAATGGAAAGATCTAAGAGCAAAAGCAAAATATAGTATGGAAGGGAAAGTATTTGGAAAAATGGTTTAGATTTAAGAACTCAAACATTCATCTCCCATGGAAATTTGAGGTTTCCCCAAAAAGGCTAAGAATCTCAAAATTAACAAAAGATGTTTAAGTTTTTACCTTAAAATTTCAACAAACTAGGAGATTTCTTTTCCAATAATGTTGAATTCAAGAACCCCACAAATCACTAGAACTCTCACGATTTGAGCTTCACGAAGAGAGGTTGAAGAAAAATTACATGGGATATCCTTCCTTGTTGAGGCGTCAGTGGTGGATGTTAAGGGGGAGGGTATCGTGGGATTTTGGGGAAAAAGGAAGGGAGGGGTCTGTTGTGGGGTTTGAGGAAAAATGGGAGGGGTTGGGGCGTGGGTTTTTGGGGGAAATGGGAGGGGAGGGTCTGATGGGTTTTATTTATTTATTTATTTATTTATTTATTTATTTAAAACCAATTTCTAAAAGAATTAGAAATAATAATAATAATAATAATAAAATAATAGGAGAGGTGGGTCCACACCAATTGATTAATTAAAATTAAACTAACTCTCTCATTAATAATTTAAAAGACAAGTTTAAATCACACTCCTATTTCTCTCAAATTTAATCTCTCTTGCGAGACTACCTCTTTATTTTAATCCCAACAATTATATCCAAATAATAATAATCAACTTAAAATAAAATAAATTCTCCATTCGAAATTGATATATATATATATATATGTGTGTGTATTTTTTTTTTTTTTTTTTAAAAACTCAAATTTACCTGGAAGTCCGGGTCGTTACAATTTTAGTTTTTATCATTATTAAAAATTTATTAAAAATATCAATTAATCATGTTCTTTATTTTCATATTAGAATATACTCCTCATATTCATTATAATTTTTTTTATTTTAACTATTTAAATATTTTATTTCAATTATAAATTATTAAATATTTATAGTTACAAAAAGTAAAAAATAAAATCAGTAAAAATTTCTTATCTCTGACATTAAGGAATGGTAGGATAATTATATTATTGAAATTAATTTAATATAATTACATAGATTAAATTACCATTTCGTTATGTAATGATATTTTGAACAAATATTATCTTCTTTTTTTTTTTTAACTTAATTTTCACAAATAAAATCCCAGTATTCCACCTCTTATTAAATCATCTTCAATATTAAATTTACATCATATATGTTTATGTAGCTCTCCAACCTCTCCATCTACTTGTAATTTAAATGCAAATCAAGTTGGTTGATAAACTTTACATATTCCATATATTATCATTAAAAACATTAAGGAATATGAAACATTTGTAACTGAAAATCAGAAGTAAAATTTTTTGATTGTATTTAAACAGAGTTTTTGTGCACAACCCGTTGGAATTGAGAAAGAAATGATGGTTATTGTAAATTTTGATTCTCCTCAATATGGATGGATTCACGGTTTGTTCCTATTTTCCCTTGATGATTTTGGGATCACTTTTCATGTACAGATACAAATTTGTTGTGTCTTCTGATTTCCTTTTAAAATTTAGGTATTTTATATTTTTATTTATCCATGGCAATGCACAACCTTTCAAATTCTAGGAAAAAAAAAAAGGAGGATTCATGGTCTGTGACTTTGGGATCAATTGATTTTTTTTTTTTCCTATTTTTCCTTTATATTAATATGGGTTAATTCTTTGTCTCTTATCATATATAGCTTGAACGAGTGAAGATGGTAACGAAGATGATAAATTAGTTGTGACTCTTATAAAAAGAGCAAGGAATTCCAAACACGGGGTGCGGTGTTGAATCACAAAATGTGGGGAAGAACATGACGTGGGGATGTTTAAAAATTTGGTGTATTGTCTTCTACTTTTCTGTATTTTCATTTAAAATCTTAATATTTTAATCGTTCTCTAAATTTATTATTTTATTGTGTTATTTTTAAATGTTTTAAATTATGTAAAATTTAGGTAGCCTTTTTAATTGGTTTTAGTTTAGTACAGGAAATGTAATTTCACAAATTTGATTTGATTTTTTGTTTTGTTTTGGTTTTAATAAAATTATATTCTTATTAAGAAGTACAAGGATGAGAATAAAAACTCTCCATATACATCGCTTTTCATCTCTAAAATGCATTTTGATACTTTCGATGAAATATCTATTTATCTATAATAACTCTATCTATATTATATTAAAAAATAAAGATGTTTGGAAAATATTTTTAAACAAAAATACACTCTAGATTATTGGTAAATTACACATACATTCTATCCCAAGTATAAAAAATAAGATTGATTATACAAATCTCCCTTTGTAATCTACATTTTTAAATCTTAATCTAATTTTTAAAGTAAAAAAAGAAATAAATTTTTACCATTTAATTAATTATTTTTTTAAAAATGGAATTAATTAATTATTGATTTAAGTATGAAAAAAAAATATACATATTATAAAGGAAATTACTCTATCAAAAGTCGAAAATCATTCATTTTTTAATAAAAACAACCATAACACACTTTTTTAATAAAATAATTTTACAGATAAGAAAAAACACACTTAATATATATATATATATATAAACAGAAAAATGGATACTATACATCGAAGAAATTAATAACAACATGGATTCTTTATAAAACCACAATTAAATAAAGATTTATTTTATATAATAAAAATAAAAAGAAATGGAAAAAAGCATAGATGAATATTAATACGTAATAATAAAATGAAAAAAATATATAGTAAATAATAACACACGTGCATCGCACGTGGTAAAAACTAGTCATTTTAAAAGAAACAATATCAAAATTTTACAACTAAACACACACTACCAATTTTTACGGTTAATATTTTGTGTAAAACTAAATTACCAAATAATGAAATTTCAAATTACATAACATTCTCTAATTTAAATTTCCCAAGTTACACTACAATAGGCTTCCATAAATTACAAAATATGAATTTAAAAAAATGATGTCAATCATTTTATTACTTATACAAAAATTTATATTTTAGCTAGTGATAGAAATATTAATTAGGAAAAAAAAATTGCCATTCTTTCATCAATTAAAATAATAGTAAATTTTAAAATTCAAAAGTTTAAAATAGAATTTTAACATAACTATACTTTTGTTTTTAAGAAAAAGAAAACAGGCTTTTACCAGAAAACCCTTCATTTTCTTGACATGTTAAATTATGAATGATTAATAACAAGGGTAGTTTCGGTACCTAAAATTTCATTGGAAAAAAAACGAAAAGGCATTATCTGCTTCCTCTCCCATTAAGGATTAGAGTGTCTCTCTCTCTCTCTCTCTCTCTCTCTCTTTCTCTCACTAAACGAAGCAAAGCTATGGCTTCCACAAGCTCACCTATCCTCCAAATTCTCCGTCTAAACAATATCCAATCCACCGTGTCCAACACGCGCTCAACAAAATCGCCGCCGTCACTCTCCCCCACCGACTCCCCGGGGAAATCCCGACGACAGATGGTGTTATTTCTCACAGCAACGACGGCAGCAGCAGCAGCAGTTCTAGTGAGAGAAAACCCATCAATGGCGGAAGATATTCCTCTGTTTGGATTGAGGAAGAAGCTGAAGAAAGTGGAGGAGGAGACGGAGAAGATTGTCAAGGAAGGATTCGAGGCGGCGGAGAAAGGATTAGAAACGGCGGAACGAGGGATCGTGGCGGCGGAGAAAGAGATAGTGACGGCGGAGAGAGAGATTGAAGGGGGAATTAATTTCGGGGCATTGTCCCAAGCTGGGGTGGTTGCCGGAGCTGAGGTCGTCGGAGTTCTTATTGCTACGTCGGTTGTTAATGGTATTTTGGGTCCGGAAGGTCAGAATTGATTAATGTATAATTTTACCTATTATTTTAAATTGATTTGTTGTTATTGTAATATTTGTTTGATTATCTATTTGATAAATTATTGTTATTGTAATCTTGTTTTGAAATTAGCTGTGATTATAAGTTTAGTAAAATAAATATATAATTTTTATAAAAAAAAATAATTATAAACTCAAACAATTTTTATATGATATTTATAAATATGTTATTTTTTATTAAGCACGGAAATTGATGATTTATCATGATTTGCATTCAATCAATGTTTTAAACTATGCTACTCTTTGTTAAAACCATAACCACACTATTAAACTATGCTACTCTTTGTTAAAACCATAACCACACTAAAAAGGAGACGAATTCTTTAGTGTTGATGACCACGTATAAGATCCTTTGTCCATTCACTTTTTTAACCATCAATTTAATTTCGTTTGGAATAACTTTAAAAAAAATTGTTTTTTTTTAAACGATTAAAAAGACACGTTATTTAGTCAAAAACACTTTTAAAAGTTATTTTTAAGTAAGTTTTCGCAAACGGCCTAAGAAATACTAATTAAATGAACACTTGAGTAAGAATCTCAATCTGTTCTCTCAGGCGTTTGCGAAAACCCACTCGATGAGTTGCTTGCAGGTCATTGATGGGTTTTTGTCTAGGCTGCAAAGAGATTGAAAACAGTTTGCAAATGAGAAAGGGCAAAAATAGAGAAATCCACTAATTTAGTTCTCTCATGCTTACAAATGATTTACCTAAAATTGTTTAATTTAGTTCTCGGTTATATAAAAGTAACCTCAAATAAAGATGCGACTAAATTATACCCATGATATGTAGGTATAACTACTTTTTGGAGTTGATTTTTTTTTCAGGTTTATTTATTTTTACATAAAAAAAAATACCTTATACCAAATTTTATAAATAAAACGATTTGTCTTTCAAATTTTATAATTAGTTTTTTAGATTTTAAAAAAATTTCATGTAACTCCTATTATATTTAAACAACATTCCATATCAATATGCATCATAAAAAGGTCCAATACATTTTTTTCTTCGATGAATGATTTATATTATATTTTCTTTAAATAATTGCTGCTAAGTTTGTAGTTATGCAATGAATTTAAAAAGTACATTACATTAGTAAGATGGAAATAAAATAAAACCTATATATCTAATAATAAATTATTAGAGAAATTATACCCAATAATTTATTTTTTCACATTAATTTTAAACAGAGCAAAATTTTAATCATTAGCAGTGTCTATTTCATTAAATTAATGAATTTTTTAAAATTAGTATATTTAAGTTATGTATTACCTTTTAAAAATTCTTTGTTTAATGCTTTCCTTACAAAAAAAAATTTCAAGTAATAAACCAAACAAAGGGACGACCAAAATTAAAAAGAATAACCAACCACTAACTTCGGTTCAATTTTGATGATCAAAAGTCCCCTAATTTATTAAAAACATGATATTTCCATCTAACATTGTACTTAATTATTCTTTTCGTAGCTCCGTCTTGAGTATCCGTCTAAATATAATTACATTTTAAAAATTGGTTACACACGTAAATCCTTCTAAATTTTGGACTGTTTACCTATAAAATGCAAATAAACTTAAACGAGTTACATAAAAATGAGGCATGGACTTCTTTCTTTTCAACCAAACAAAAAGGCTCAATGGTGTTGAATCCATCTCTCTCTTCTTTATTGTATTGCTCTACTGAAGATTTATGGTTTGTTAATATATTTATTACATTTCCCTATCTCTTCCCAATCCCATAGCCATAGCTGGAATAGTCGGATGTGGTCATTGATTTTTAAAAGAAAACTGTAGAACTTTTTTCATAGTTATTCATATAAAGATATGAGAAAAAAAATTTATTTAGATCAAGATTATTATGTAAAAATAATAATAATTAAGTATTTTTTAATTGTCCTAATTAATTATGTAACAATAATTTCATTGTAAAATTTTAGAAATTGAATATCACAAATTAAAAGTTCGAGGGGCTAATATAATTTTGCTTTTTCACAATTCAAATTGCATACATGGTAATAATGTTGTCTAATTATAAGAGTCAAAGCTATTGAAAGAGGCCCAAAAAAGAAAAATAATTCTATAGAATGGAAAGTAAAAGATAGATAAACCAAAAAGCAAAACAAAAGCCCAAAAAAGTAATAATGTATAAAAACGGAAAATCTAAGACTAAGAAAGAGTATACCACAAAATCTTGGAAACAAAAATTCTTAAAAATTCCAAAATAATTAATCCAGGCATGTTTTCAAATCGATTTATGTATTTCCTATTTTATCCTCCAATAATTCTTTTGGAAGTCAAAAAGAAATTAGTCTTTTTTTTTTAAAAGAAGAAACCAAATTTACCATCTACAAAATTTAAAGTTTATATTGTTGGGAAATTGTGTTAATTGGCATAATTAAGAGGTTAATAACTTATGGGTCCCACGTCCATTAATATAAGTAATAATTCGGGATTTGTTTATTGTCGTATGGTTATTAAGTATGAACTTTTAATTAGCCAAATTGGTTGGAATTAGCCTCCAAAGTACCCATGATTGAAGCTTTTTATAGTGCATTAGTATGAAACAATGTGGTTGTCCCACATTGGAAAGAATGACTTTTGAACACCCATATATAATTACCTACTCCTATAGCTAAGTCAGATATGACTAGTAAATGGTTGTTTGACCAATGGCCCCTTTAGGGTGCACGCATGGACGCGAGGAGCGGAGGAGCCTTTAATTTTTCCAAACCGCATCGACGGTGACAGTTGACGTTCGAAGGGCCCTCGGACGGTTGACGGTAATCACGAGGACTTACTGCTCAACTGTTGCTGAGTAGTTATTGACTACGTCTGCGGCGGAGAGGCCCGACCGTTCGGGTGTACAGTCAAGACTGTTCGTATGTGGGAGGTTTCATTGTCATCAGGTGTGACCCTTCAGATAAGGGTGCAATCTGGACCGCATGTTGTGAATGAGCATGATCATGATCGTACGGTTCAGATTAAACCGTACGAATGGCCATGATCAATAGTCACCTTAATGCCTATAAATAGACCCACATAAATCACAAATGAGACACTTCGAAATTAAGAAAAATTGCTGTCACTTTGTCTCTTCTTCCTTCATTCGAGAAGTGTTGTATAAAACAGTTTCCGGTTTTTGGCAGTTGCTTTGCACGTGACATTGTATTAATTATAAGATTAAAAAAAACAGAAAACTGTTTCCTTATCGTTAGCTATTCATCCGCTACGATAGGAAATGTAATTTTTATTTTATGTTACCGCGCAATACTTCCGGATGGATATTCCTGTGAACTGAGTTCCGTTGTCGGTGATGATGACCTTGGGGATTCCGAAGCGGGTGAAGATGTTTTTCCAGAGGAACATCTCTATTTTCCGTTCCGTAATCTTTGCCAGCGGCTCGGCTTCAATCCATTTGGAGAAGTAGTCTGTTGCTACAATCAGATAGCATTTCTGTCCCGGAGCTAACGACAGTTTTCCCACTAGGTCTAGACCCCATTGCATGAAGGGCCAAGGTGCTGAGATTGTAGTTAGCGCCGTTGGCGGAGCGTGAATCGTCTTTGCGAACCTTTGGCATTTATCGCACCGGACGACGAAGTCTTTGGAATCTTTGATCATGGTGGGCCAGTAATACCTTTGTGTTAACGCTCTGTGACTCAAAGACCTTGGTCCTGCGTGATTTCTGCAGTGTCCAAGGCGCAACTCTTTCAGAACGTAAGAACTTTTTGACTTTCTCAGGCATTTTAGATAGGGTCCACTGAAGGACCTCCTCTATAATTCTCCTTAGATGATCGTGTATCTGGCCGCTTTGGATCGGATTTTCCGCGCTTCTAGTTTTTCTTCGGGTAGAAGTCCCGATCGTTAGTATTTAAGGATTTGGTTCCTCCAGTCCTACTCGGTCTCCGGATTCTGCTCTACCGGCATTACTTGTCCGATCACTCCGTCGTCTCCACTCCCTATGTTCGAATCAAGGGTAATGCTTGGTTCGAACAAATAATCGACAGGGATGATTCTTCTCGTCTCCGTTTGGACCGCGGATTCTAGACTAGCCAAAGCATCGGCATGTCCATTCTCAGCTCTCGGTACTTGGCTGATGCTGTATTTGGTGAATTGAGATAGGATAGATAGAACTTTTTCTAGATATTTCGTCATCCTAAGATCCTTTGCTTCGAATAGCCCTTTTACCTGATTTACCACGAGTTAAGAATCACTTCTGATGCTCAGGTTCTCGACTCCCAGTTCTTTTGCACTTTGCAATCCAGCTATCAACGCTTCGTATTCAGCTTTATTGTTTGAAGTTACAAATTCGAATCGAATTGACTGCTCCAGGAGGTATCCCTCGGGGGTCGACAGGACTAAACCTGCGGCGGATCCTCTTGAATTCGAGGACCCATCAACGCTTAGGGTCCAGGACTCCTTCCTGGGGCCTTCCGGTGACAATGAGCTTATCTCAATCCCATCCAAGCTTGCTAGAGTCATCTCTGCAACGAAGTCTGCGAGGACTTGTCCTTTGATGGCTGTCCGGGGTTCGTAAGTTATGTCGTATCTGCCCGGTTCTATTGCCCACTTTGTTAGGTGTCCTGAAACATCAGGCTTGTGGAGAATGGCCTTTAGTGGGAAGGTGGTCCTCACCACTATCTGATGGCCCTGGAAATAGTGTTTCAGTTTGAGTGAAGCGACTATGAGGGCTAACGCCAGTTTCTCCATTTTCGAGTATCGCGTTTCAGCGTCGACCATTGCTTTACTCACGTAGTAGATTGGTTGTTGAGTTTGCCCGTCTTCGCGCACTAGCGCTGAGCTAACCGCCTCGTCAGATACTGCCAAGTATAGAAATAGCTTTTCGTTATCTAAGGGCTTGGCTAGCAGCGGGGGCGAAGACAAGTAAACCTTGAGTTCTTCAAATGCTTTCTGGCACTCAACTCCCCAACCAAACTCTTTGCTCCTTTTCAGCGTCTTGAAGAAGGGTAGACATTTATCTGATGATCGAGATATGAACCTGTTCAACACCGCCAAACATCCAGTTAGTTTCTGTACACCCTTCAGATTCGTGGGTGCTTGCATGTCTATTATCGCTTCAATTTGATCGGGGTTTGCCTCGATCCCGTGGCTAGTACCAGGTGACCCAAGAACTTGCCTGTCGGAACTCTGAATGTGCATTTATCGGGGTTTAGTTTCATCCCATATCGGTTCAGTACTTCGAATGCTTGTTCTATATGACCTAGGTGGTCCTCTACCTTTCGTGACTTGATCAACATATCGTCGATGTACACCTCCACTGTCTTTCCCAGAAGATCTTTGAACATTCAGTTCATCAGGCGCTGATAGGTGGCTCTTGCGTTCTTTAAACCAAAGGGCATCACATTATAGCAATACGTGCCAACATTGGTTATGAACGAGGTTTTTCTTGATCTTTTGGGTTCATCTTGATTTGGTTGTACCCGGAGAAGGCGTCCATAAAACTGAGCAGTTCATAACCGGCAGTGGCGTCTACTAGTTTATCAATTTTGGGCAGTGGGAAAGAGTCTTTTGGCCAGGCTTTGTTGAGGTCCGTGAAATCGATACACGCCCTCCATTTCCCATTCTTTTTCTTCACGACCACTACATTGGCTAGCCACTCAGGGTATTTGACCTCTCGGATGAAACTCGCCTCTAGAAGTTTCCGAACCTCCTTGTTGATGATGTCATTTCGCTCAGGTGCGAATTTATGCCTCTTCTGTTTGACGGGAGGTTGGCTCGGATCAACTTTGAGGTTGTGAGTTATGATATCCGAGTCAATACCGGGCATGTCCGTGTGATCCCATGCGAACGTCTTCCAACTTTTTCTTAGAAGGTTTACCAATCCGTCTCTAAGATTTTCTTTCAGATCTTTCCCAATGCTCGTTGTTTTCTCCGGATCTTCTTGATGGATTTTGATTGTCACCGATCCGTCCTCAGGTGCTTCAATTCTTGGCCGAGCAAAGGGCGGGCCTCTTTTGGGGCCCCGATTCTATAGCTCCTAAGCTTGGCATTGAGACTTTAGCTTGACGATTTCAACCAAGCAAGACCTTGCAACCTGTTGGTCCCCTTTTATAACCCTAATCCCCTTTTCAGTGGGGTATTTCAACTTCTGAGTTGAAGGGTGCGCCCCCATGTTGTGAATCCACAGCCTTCCGAGTAGGGCATTATATCCCTAGCGGGCGTCTAAGACATGAAAGAGGGCCATTGGGTTTGCGCCTTCAACTCGAACTGGCAACTTGATAGTTCTGTTGGATCTTGTCACTGTTCCGTTGAATCCCACCATGTCCTGGGAGTTTGAGGTGAGATCTGATTCTCTTAACTTCATGATTCAGAACGCGGACATGTAGAGTATGTTAATGGAAGAACCTGGATCCACTAGAACCCTACTGACTGTATGAGATCCGATAGATATCGCTATCACCAGTGCGTCGTTATGAGGCAGGTGTACGTCCTCTAGATATTTTCTGGAGTATTTGATCAAGTCCTCAGAAGCGTGCTCGATCCGATAGACGGGGAGTCCAGCTTCGCGATGAGACCTTTTGTGAGCGTTGACAGACTCTCTGGTGCAGTGGATTGAACTGATTTGACCGTCTCCCGGTACTTCCACAGGCACGGCGAGTCTCTCATCTGTGTCCCTCGGATCTTGCCTTTCGATCCTTTGGATCGGACCCTGTTCGCATACGCGATCTATTTCCCGGGCAAGGATCTTGCAGTTTTCCGTAGCATGCCCGTTGGATTTGTGGAACCTGTAGTAGGGTTCCTTTCTTTCCAGACTATTTTGGGCATATTGCGGCCTCTTTTCTCTATCTTCCTTTCGGAAGGAGTTTCTCGCCGTTTTCGCGTGCAGGATCCATTCCGGACTCCGATTCTTTGGATCTCTGATCCTACCCCACACGAACTTTCTTTCCACTTCGTCTCTTTTTACTTCTTTTCTTCTCTCCGAGCACCCGCGCTCTCTTCCTTTTCTTTCCTCAGTAGAGGGTTCCCTCTTCTTCCATGTTCCTTCGGATTTCGACCCTGTTCTCCGCATTTCTCGGGCTACTCTTTCGGATTCGTCCTGCGATATCTTTGCCATCGCTGTGTCCAATGCTTCTTTCATGGTCGTCGGCCTTCGCTTGTTAAAAGACCTCCAGAGAGGGTGGTTCGGGTGTATAGCCAGCGAGAATGCGGTCGCTGCCTCTAGGTCATTGCAATCTTTGACCTCTAGCTTGACTTGTCGGAACCTAACAATGAAGTCCCGAAGGGCTTTCTTTTCCCCCATTAGCACGTCATAGAGGTCGTGGTTCGTTTTGGCGAACTTCCGACTCACACTATACTCGCTAAGGAAAGCTGATGATAGGTCCGAAAAGGTTTTAATGGACCTTTTGGGGAGAACAGGGACGAACCTTTCAAGCTTGTTGGGAAGAATCTGGAAGTCAAAGGGTCTAGATCGGGACCGATTACGCACGAGGATTCCATTATGTTGACAAAGTGGGCCACATGTTCCATCGGGTCCCCAGTTCCATCGTACATTTCGAACTTGGGGAGGATGAAGTGCCTCGGCTGCTGAATGGACATGACTCCCCGCGTAAAAGGGGAATCCCCGGCTCTCGGGCGTCTGAGTTAGGTTTGGCCCTTTTCTCGGACGCTTTCTTGCCAACTTTTCTTCGAGGATCTGCCTCGAGTTAGTGTACTTCTGCTGCTTTTCTCGGCGTTTGTCCTTACCAGCGGACGCCGAGCTTCCTTCGTCGCTTCCAGTGAAACTTGAGTCCTGACGTCCTTCAACATCCCTCTGGGACGGCACTTTTTCTCGAGTCTGTCGGGTGGGGCCTGTTTTACTTGGGTCATCTTTTTCCTTTGAGGAGGAGATCTCCAGGCTAGCGTTTTCCCCTCGTCGGTGGGCCGTCAGCCTGGTCCGTAGGTCATCTTCCGACACATTCTTTCCCTTATCGGGCGTGGTGGCTCTTCGGCGTCGCCGTCTGGCTTGGGATTTGCCAGCTCGTGGCTTTGAAGGGCCTCCCTCATCTACGTTCAGGATGTTTTGGCTGTTAGCGTGGACCGCTGCCAACCCTTTCCCCAACAAGGCTCTCATTTCTCGTACTTCTTCTCTCAAAACTTTGTGCGCTTCTACCATCTCTCGGTGTTCTGCCAGTGCGATGGTGACGATTCTTGGTGCCGTATCGAGGTTCTTAGCATCGTCGGTTACTCCTTTCTCTCTGGCTGCATTTTCATTAAGAGCTCATTGTCTGGTTGAACGAGTGGTCATTGTTTCGACTTGTGGGTACCATGTGAGTATCTAGATTTTGCCGGAAATCGAAGATGAACGGCCCCACGGTGGGCGCCAAACTGTGTGGGATATTTCTCGTCGGAGTCTTCTTCCACACGGTTGAACACATCGCGTCACGTGTCATTCCTTAGCGGCGAAGCTATTTGAAACACTTAGAGTCAAGACGGTCAGAAGGGCACCGGTGTGGTACCGGCCGAGAACCCTCCGATGATCAAGTTAGGTAGCGGTAGGTGAGATATGCCTTGCGCCGCAAGGAAGAATTAGGTCAAAGGTATATATGACTGATGGTTTTGGTTTTCACATACCTAATTTGATAGGTCAGGCCGCCTTTTATAGTTCCTTGATCGTGGGCTCATCGACGGGGCTAGCATGAGACTAGGCTTAATGGGCTTTCACTTGGCCCAAGAAGGATAGACTCCTTCAATTGGTGATTCGGATGGGCCTGTCCCTATGTGAATCGGCCCGGTGTGAACGTGGCCCATGAGTGGGCTATTTTTACCCTTTACAATTAGGTATCTGCATTTTTTCAATAAAAAAACAAGGACAATTTTGTTTCCTCTAAATATGTACTTATCAATTAAAAAAAATTATATTCATGAGACATTATAATTAAATTAATGTCACTACTTTAAACATTTGTATTTTTCATAACAACTACACTATAGACTATAAACAATGAGAATAATCACCGAGACGGTCTTAATAAAATTTGATAAATACATCCAGTGGCGGAGCCAGAAATTAAGACGAGGGGGGCACAACCGCAACTTAAACCTCCCAAACTGATAGAATCTGAATCGATACGGACTAAAACCTATTGAAATTCATAACTTAAGCCGCTTATGTGTCAAAACGGATTCGACACTTGTCAATTTGATTTTGACACATACGCGGTTCATTTTTAGTTTGCAATTTTTTTAACTAGTTTAGTGTTGATTTTAATAAAAAATATCTTAAACCGAACTGAAAACACTACTAACATGCAATCATATAATTGTTAATTATAATATCATTAACTATGAAAATAAAATTTGTATAATCGTTAGTGATATTTATATTTATATTTTAGTTTTTTTTTAAAATTTCTTTTGGTTTATTTTAGGTTAGATTACAATGTTATTTTAAAATTTTTGTCTATTTTTATTGTGATTCTCAATTTTTTAGAAGTTTTGTTTTAAACTTTTCATTTTATTTCTTTAATTTTTATTAAATTCACCATTCATGTGTGGATATATAATTGTACGGTAGAATTTTGATAGAGGTGGTTTTGCCTCATTTGCTCAACCTCTCCATAACGTAGAAATCACGTGGATTTTTATGACTCAACGTAAAATAGTTTTTTTTTTCATTTCTTTTTATTATGTATTTTTTTCTCACTTATTGTTGATAATTATATATTATATTAAAATGAACCGCTTGGAAATGACATGTTATATAATAAATTAAACCAATTTTAATTATTGTAATTCAATCAAGGCATTTAGTTGTCAACGTTGTGTCATGAAATGAAATTTAATAATAATATAGATTTTATTATAAACTGAAATAAAACTAAAAAAAAAATTCCAATGCAAGTATATTAAAAATGGATATGAAAAGAAAAGTGTGCTGGTAAAAGTCGAACTTGTCTCCTGCAATGTACAAGGAAGTGTCATGGCCAGCACGCCATTTTTTCTAATTCAATACAGCAACCTCGTTTTAATTAAAGGGCCCAAATTATATATAGGAATGACAAAATTCCCCGCGGGTTAGGGGCCCCGACCCTATAGAGGCTGGGAATCCCCGTTTTATAGGGTTAAAGTGAGAAATTCCCCCCGATTTGTTATAGGGTAAGGGTATAGGAATACATCTAGGGATGACAACGGGGCGGGGCGGGGTCGGGGATTCACTTCTCATCCCCTAACCAGCGAGGATTTTTAATCCCCATACCCTACCCTATACCCTAATAAAAAAATCGGGGTCGGGGTCGGGGATTCCCCATTAGGGGATCGGGTTCCCCGCGGAGAAAATTCCCCGTTTTACATTTTAATTCTTATTTACAAATGAAATATAAAAAGGAAATATACATTTAAAATATACATTTTTAAGTAAAAAAGAAAACATAATACTAACCATTTTATGTTGTATTAGTTAATATAATCATATTTCACATATATTTTTCAATAAACAAAGATAAAAGTAAACAAAATATATAAGATATTCTTTAAAAATCGGGTTCGGGTTCGGGGTCGGGGACGGGCGATGTATTTAGGAATGGCAAAATTCCCCGAGGGTTAGGGGCCCCGCGGGGCCCCGACCCTATAGGGGCGGGGAATCCCCGTTTTATAGGGTTAGGGTTAGGGTTAGAGTGAGAAATTCCCCCCGATTTATTATAGGGTAAGGGTATGGGAATACATCCCCCGTCCCCGACCCCGAACCCGAACCCGATTTTTAAAGAATATCTTATATATTTTGTTTACTTTTATCTTTGTTTATTAAAAAATATATGTGAAATATGATTATATTAACTAATACAATATAAAATGGTTAGTATTATGTTTTCTTTTTTACTTAAAAATGTATATTTTAAATGTATATTTCCTTTTTATATTTCATTTGTAAATAAGAATTAAAATGTAAAACGGGGAATTTTCTCCGCGGGGAACCCGATCCCCTAATGGGGAATCCCCGACCTCGACCCCGATTTTTTTATTAGGGTATAGGATAGGGTATGGGGATTAAAAATCCTCGCGGGTTAGGGGATGAGAAGTGAATCCCCGACCCCGCCCCGCCCCGCCCCGTTGCCATCCCTAATTATATATGATTTAAATATCATATATATATATATATATATATATATATTCATAAATTTTATACAAATCGAGGGGGGCGTGCCCCCCTCACCCCACTGTAGCTCCGCCCCTGAATACATCACTCACAAAACACAACCTAAAGCTTCTAATGAAATTAACTAATATTAATCTATAATTTTTTTTATATATTTATTCTACAAACATACTTGGTTATTGTATTCAAAGTGTTAAAAATTAAATATTTTTACACATAAACTTATTAAAAAAATATTATAATTAATACTATAATATAAAATATTTAAAATACAGACTCTTAGAAGTATTGTTTTGAAAGAATGTACATTGGATTGGGATTGGTTTATTCCTCTTAAGTTCCTTCCACTTCCTTTGGCTTCTGTAACCTAGGTTCATTTTCTTCTCCCTTATTTTGTTTATTTTCTTTTCAGAAAACTTCATTCTCATATATTCTTGGTTCTAGCTATGATTACTCTCACCCTTCATTTTAATCTTGATATCAATATAAGAGATATTTTTTACACTTTCATCTTGTTATATATTTCAATGATCTATTAATCATTTATCTCCCATGGGAGAATTACGTTTCTGAGAACGATCAATGGGGTAACTGTCAAGGAAGATGATAATGATTAACTTATTAATTAATTAGGTTTAGTTTAATTAATACACCTTCAGGTTATCCTCTCTCTCTCTAAGAGTTTGTTACTCCAGCTCCCATTAAGAGATTGACAAGTGTAAAGTAGCTTTCCTATTTAAGCTCTCTTAGGATTCCTTCACAATTCAATTTTTACAATCCTGTTACCTTAAAACGTGTTTTCTCTCCTTTCTTTCCTTTCCCTTTCCTTTCTTGCTTTCTGTCTTTTCTTATTGATTTTCATGGTATCAGAGCCTTAAGGCTGCCATCAATGGCGTCATCGACTGGGACCTCTTTATCTGCACAACCAGACAACCAAAGACTAAAGAATGTTGCTCCACAGGAGACCATACCACCTGCAAATCCAACTACCACCATTATCAACTCTCCTTCTATACCAGTTGATCCAAATCGCCAAAATCAAAACACCTTCCCTCAGCTACATACTCCTCCAAATCAGAGGTATCAACCCTTTTACACTCAATTTTTTCAACCTACCTTTTCCAACACACCAGGACCTCAACACACTAGATTCCAACAACAATTTCCCTTTCCTTCGCAAAATGTCTTTCCTCAAAATGCTTTTCCATTTCAACCCCATAACTTCAATTCCAGTGTTCTTCAACAACCAACAAACCTGGGAGCTTCATCTCTCACAGTCAAACTGAATGATACGAACTATCTCTTATGGAAGAACCAATTTCTCAATGTCATCATATCTAATGGTTTAGAGGGATACATAGATGGTTCTGTTCCACCTCCATCTAAGCTTCTGCATATCAATCACACACAAATCAATCCTGATTATCACCTATGGCAGAAGTTTAATATTCAAAACCAGACTGATAAACCCTCCCTTGAAGACATCCGTAGTTTGCTTCTTACCTATGAAGTTCGTTTGGAAAGGCAAAGTTCAGTAGATAATCTGAATCTAGTCTAAGCTAATTTGGCTAATCTTTCATTGTCTCAATCTTACTCTCCTCGCCCACCATGGCCATAGCCTACTGCCTCTATTCCCTCTCCAACTTCTTCATCTCTTCCTCGTCCACAAACCAACTATTATAATCCTTGACCCTCAAACAGCACTCACCCTAATCAGAGATGGTCACCTCGTTCTAATAGACCTCTTTGGCCAATTTGTTCAAAAGTGGGACATATAGCTCTTGTATGCTATAACAGGGACAACAAAGAACGGTATCCAGCTATTTTACCACCTAGACCTCAAGCTAATTTTGCTGCAGCATCACCCATCCCAGACACCTTCCAGCAGACCCAATTTCATCATACCTCACATTCATCCTCTCACCACCCATCACCAGCTCCCTACTCCAACCCACCTCAATCCCATCTTTATCCCACTTCACAATCTTACACTATTCCCTTAACAACTCCAACTCCAGCTTATTTCCTACCCCAAAATCAGTCTTACTCCATGACACCATCTCTTCCTCCACAGTCCAACTTTTCTGCTGCATCCACATCTACTCCATCTAACCACCCTAATCATGAATGGTTTTTTGATACTGGGGCAACTCATCACATGACCCCTTCCTTGAATTCTCTGAGCAACACCACTCCTTACACTGGACATGAACATGTCATGTTGGGCAATGGTAAGCCTGTTCCAATCCAACACATTGGAAATTCTGTCTTGTCAGCTACACCTAACTATCTACAGCTCAATTCTGTTCTTCATGTCCCTTCAATTTCTCATAAACTTATTAGTGTTGCAAAGCTTTGCTATGACAATAAGGCATTTGTTGAATTTCATCCTCTTTTCTTTCTTGTGAAGGATCTTCAAACTCAGAGAGTTCTACTTCAAGGCCACCTACATAATGGACTTTACAAAGCAAATTCAGGAGTTTCATCCCAATCTCTGCATACTCCCTCATCCTTCCTCGCTGCTGCTTTCTCACCAACCACATTGTGGCATTTCAGGCTTGGCCATCTTTCCTTCACTATTGTTAAACAAGCTTTATCATCCTACACTGACATTACTTTATCTAGCTCTAGTTTTGAATTTTGCAATTGTTGTCAATTGGCCAAGAGCCACCGTTTGCCTTTTCCTGTCTCTACAACTGCTAGTGTTAAACCCTTTGAATTGGTATAAGTCTCGTATTCAAGTTCTCCAATTTGATCATGGGGGAGAATCCATTAATTCTAACCTTGATAGCTTTTGTTGAGACCATGGAATTCGTCACTAAACTTCTTGTGTCAGTACCCCTCAACAGAATGGCCTTGTAGAGTGGAAAAATAGCACCTCTTAGAAGTGGTTCGAGCCTCGTTATTTGGCATGAATTTACCTCGTACATTTTGGGGTGAAGCTGCTCGTTCTGCGGTATACCTTGTTAATCGTACCCCATCACGAGTCCTTGATTTTCACTCCATATCAAAAACTTCACGACATCTTATCGGCACCAACTCTTCCAAATCTTGAACCTCGAGTGTTCGGTTGTATTGCTTTTGTTCATCTTCAATCCTCAGGAAAACTGGATCCTCGCGCAATTCGATGTGTATTTGTTGGCTATGCCGACTTACAAAAAGGATATCGCTGCTATGATCCTCAAACCCAACACCTGTATGTCACTCGCGATGTAACATTCCATGAAGATATGCCATACTTTCATGATTCTAAGTGCTCTCTTCAAGGGGAGACGACATTCAAATATACTAATGCAGAGTGCACTCAAAATAGTCACATTCTTGTTGATTCCCTACCATGTGAAAATTTATGTGATGATAGTTTTTTAGAGAACATGGTTGATCAAGGACAAGAAGAAGACAATGCTCAACCAGTTGAATATGCAGAAGTTGAAAATGGGACTGAATCTGAGCAAATCATTGTTGCACCATCAAGTTCTGATGTTGACTCTGTGAATCAAGATAATACATCTTCTCATTTTATCACCAAATGCCACTGAACCTCTGAATGAGTCTTCTCAGGTACAACCATCTCCCATTATTTATGACTCAGTTCCTTCAAATATTGAACCTAGGTATCCACTTAGAATAAATAGAGGAGTCCCAAAACGACAATATGACCCTAATTTCAATGCTAAGACCAAATACCCAATTAATAATTATATTTTCACTCATCATTTGTCTGAATCACATGCACTTATTGTCAATCAATTATCCATTGTATCTATTCCTAGTAATGTACAGGATGCTTTATCGGATCAAAACTAGAAGAGGGCCATGAATGATGAAATGGAAGCATTACAAAAGAACTATACATGGGACCTTGTATCTATACCTGAGGGGAAGAAAACTGTTGGATGTAGGTGGATATTCACAATCAAACTCAACTCGGATGGAAGCATTGATCGTTATAAAGCTAGACTTGTTGCAAAAGGGTATACACAAAAGTATGGCATCGATTATGGAGATACTTTTGCCCCCGTAGGAAAGATAAACACCATTCAGATACTTTTGTCTATAGCAGCAAATCAAGATTGGCCTTTACGACAATTTGATGTAAAAAAGTGTTTCTTAATGGAACCTTAGAAGAAGAAGTTTACATGGATCCTCCACCAGGAATGCTTTGTATTGGTAAAGTTTGCAAACTAAATAAAGATTTATACGGATTAAAGCAATCTCCCCGAGCATGGTTTGGAAGGTTCTCGAATTTCATGAAACATATGGGGTACAAGTAAAGTGACGCAGATCGTACTCTCTTTGTCAAACAAAATCAAGACAAAGTTACTGCCCTTATTGTGTATGTTGATGACATGGTTATTACAGGAAATGACTTGAATGAAAAAATTTACCTCTGGTTACTTTACGTTTATTGGGAAGAACTTAGTCACTTGGCGAAGTAAAAAACAAAAGGTGGTCGCTCGATCAAATGCAGAAGCAGAATTTCGAGAAATGGCTCAGGGAATATGTGAACTATTATGGATTAAACGTATTTTACAAGATCTTGGTATTTGTCATACAAAACCTATGATGTTATATTGTGACAACAAGACAACCATAGCTATTGCGAATAACCCAGTTCAACATGACAGAACTAAATATGTAGAAGTTGACCGTCACTTCATTAAAGATCATATTGACAAAGGTACAATCAGTTTTCCTTTTGTCCCTTCAAAAGATCAACTGGCAGATGTTCTAACGAAGGTCGTGTCCGTAAAAGTTTTTTAAAACTCACTCGACAAGTTGAGAATGCTTGATATATATATCCCAACTTGAGGGGGAGTGTTGACTTGAGTTATAGAAAGTTCCATAAATTATGGAATTATTGTGTATACATATTTGGAAAATAATCCATAGGGTTTTACGCATAGCATAAAATTAGGAATTAATGTTCCCTTTAGACTCTATATAAAGTTTGTATTATTCTTTATAAAATATATGAGAGAAATATTTTAATCTACATCGCTCACATGAATAAATGAAAAACATAATACATTTATTTTGAAATCATAAAATTGTAAAACCTCAAATAATAGATTTTGATCATTCTTTTGGTTTGCTCGGTCTTTTGGTTGAAATTAACAGTTTGTGTTGAGAGAAAATTTTCCAAGCTTGAGAGAGACGTAGTGTTGTTTTAACAATTTTTTAATTTTCAATTAAATGAAAAGCATTTTGAAAAATAAAAATGAACACTAAGAGATGAAAATCGACATCATCAATTCCTTAAGAATTCTATTAAAACTTAAAAACTAATCATTAACTATCAGATATTAAATTTTTAATTACATTAAGTGAAAATTTGATTAAATTCAAAGAACTTTGAACTTTCAAATAACTTAAAAGAACGATCTTAACAAATATATCAGCTACAAAATTTCCATTTATCTTAATAAATCTTAATGTAATTCAGACTATAGATAAAAATAATGAAATTAATATTAAACTAAAAACTATTAGGAGAAAATTTCGTGCAACCCACGTGCTAGAAACCAGTTATAAATAAAAGTACAAAAGACGATAATACATAGAAACAACTTAGGATCCTTCTCCTTTCTTTCCAGTAATGAGCTATCCAATTTGACTTAATATCTATAAGAAAAAAAAAACTTGGGATCTTGAAGATCAAAAAGTATAATACTAATACACCCCATTACGATCCATCAGTCTCCTTTTCAATCTTCAAATTGAGTAGAAAGTGCCGTTAAACATGATTCAAGCCCTGACTCCATTGATCGTTCTCGAAAGCATAATCGGTCCACGGAAGATAAACGATTAATGTATCAACCACATAAAACAAGATGAAAGTGTAAAAAGATTCTGTTTTAATGTCAATAATAGTGTAAAGAGTTAAACTAATCATGGCCATAATGATGACTATATGATTATCAAGTTTACCAAAAGATTCATCAAAACTAGTATGGCTATTAGAAAATGATAAAGAAAATATAGATGTAGGCCCTACAAGAACAGAGTAGTAAGTTAAAGATGGAGTACTGGGATCTGGGTTAGTGCTAAAGATATGGATAAAGAATGCAATTGCCAAAGGAATTGGAAATAACTTTAATGGAATATACCAATCCGATGAGCAGTTCTCAAAAATATACACACGTAAAAGCATTCTCGCTAATTCGCACAATAGGAATAACAATATGTTGATGTAATCGTGCATTATAAATATACCATCGTCGATAAAATCAGTGTTGAAGATAAGGATATTCACCAAAACCAAAATAACAAGGCTTGAAAAGTAATGACCAAATAAGCGATACGTCGTCGTCGTCGAAACATCGTCGTCTTCCGATGATAAGTAATTGTTCATACTTTCAGGCTTTGATTTAAGTCTGACTTGGTTTATTATAATTATGGAAGAAGAGCTAACGAGAGAGAGAAGAATTTAAAATTGGGAGGAAGAGTTGTTTCAAATATAAAAGTGAATCTTAATGAGATTGAAATCTGAAGATTAATTTCATTTTAAAAAAAAAAAATCTCAAGATTCGGAAAGTTGGATAATTCCTATAGATTAAAAATAATTTTTTTTCTTAAAAATGAATGATTTGTAAAAGTTTTCATAATACTAGTAAATAATATTAATTGGAATCGAAAGGATAGTAGAGCGATTGCGTTGCTTTTATGTGGTGATAATATTATTCAAATTAATTTATTTTTACTACTAATATTAAAAACAGAATATAAGAAGTGTCCCCTCTATAAATTTCTAATTAATAATAAAAAGAGAGAAAAGATCTTCTCTTTCTGACAATTAATTAGATGCCACATTGTTTCGTTACTTTGGAATTAAAAACGTATTTATTATTTTTTTTTTCAAAGATAGACTTAAATTAAGAAAAAAAGAAGGTTACAAGAGTTGATGGCTCTTTGAGCAAGAGCATGAGCTTTAAAATTAAGCTCCCTACTAATAAAAGAAAGAACAACAAGATCAAATTGAAATCTTAAAGAATTAAAATCTTCTAAAAAAACAAATTAAAAACTTATTGAGTTTGAGAGTTTTGTAACCACAATGATTTTTTTTTCAAAAAAATAATAATAATAAATAAATAAATAAAAATAATCAAGTCAATCTGTTGAAATGAAATAAAATAAGATTACTTTTTTTAGATCGGATAAAATTAGATTAATTAAATCAATGAAAGAATGGTTAAAAGTAGTTATTTTAATTTGAAACATTTTTTTGAAAATAATTTTTTTAGAACCATTTTGAAATTTATAAGTATATACATCTTTATCTTTACTATCTTAAAAGTGAGGATCTTTGAAGAATCATTTTTGGATAAGTTTAGCTTTCATCAAATCTTAAAATTTATAAAACATACCATTTCAAATATTTATTAAATCACTAATTAATAGTAAATTTATTATTATTTCTTTAAAATAAATATACTTTTCTGATGAATCCTTCATGAATTAATTTTAATTGTTTTAATTCATTAAAATAAACATACCGGTTTGTGCTCCTCTCACTTTTTATTTTTAAAACTTTTCTCTTTCCATTAATTTTTCTCTACAAACATTCATTAGAAGATGAAAGCTAACCAACATAACAAACACTTAAATGGAAAGTTAAATAATCCATTAACTTTTTTTATACACAATTAATATTGGAAATAAATGGAAATGGGAAGTAAAATTAAAAGGATGAGTTGGTATTTCACCATCATGATCTGGCTCGCGAACCAAAGGCCGGCTCGAGCTCGACTCAAACTCGGCCCAATCTCGACTCGAAAGTCAACGTTTGACGGGCTCGGCTCGTTAAATGTTTGGATTGGATATGAGCCCCCTTTTTCTAAACGATTCGGTCAATGGACTGGCTTGTTCTAGCTTGCCTTAGGTTTATCCAACGAACTGGTTCGAGCTCGGCCTAAATAAAGAACAGCTTCCATCAGATATCATCCCTTTTGATTTTTGAAACAGTCAAATGCATATAAAAAGGAAAAAAAAAAACAAAGAACAGCTTCATTCTCTAAGCCCTAGCGCTGCACCTGACCTTTTCATCTCCAAGCCCTTGCGCCATACCATATCTTTTCAGTTTTCATCTCCATCTTCCGTGAATCATTGTTGGTTGCTTTTACTATAACACAACTCAAAGGAAAACTTGAAAACCTTATCCTCTCTCTCTTCTGTTCTTGTAAATGGTAGGTTTTGTCAATGAAGGAGCATGAACATATGAAAAATACATTTTTTTACGAAACAAGATCTTTTTTTTGGCTGGGGAAAAAAGGAAAAGGACAAGATTATTTTCTGAAATATCTAAACCTAATATGTGTACTCTAAAACGCTAAGAGTGTTTTTTTTGGGTTTTGTTTATGAGTTTTTGCCTGCTGCTTAAATTTAAACTTATATTTTCTATGCTATTTTTTATTGTTAATTTGATGGCTTCTGAAACCTTATGTTTTAGGCTAAATTTGAAAAAGAAAAAATTCATCTGTACACGATATTTTTGTTGTTGTCTTATTTTTTGACTATTCTATAAAATAGTAGGAGATTATCATTCCAATTGGCAAAATGTTCAAAACCGGAAAACCAAACTCAACTGAACCGGTCCGGTTTTGACTGTTCGATTAAAAAAACCGAACCGAACCGAACCAGTTTCACCCCTAGGTTATTTAGGGCTTTTTCAGCGGCTGGATCTAAAAAAATGGGCAAAATTATGATTTTAGTTGGGGGATTGAGCCAGAGATGAATTAAATGGCGTTTTGGAGCTATTTTTCTTGCTTCTTCTTGGCTGTTTATCAGTGAACAGTGGCGAGAGAGGAGAGAAACAGAGAGAAGGCTGCTGTGAGAGATCTTTGAAAATGGTTTAAAGTTTTCACTTGAAAGCGTTAAATGAGTTATCCTTTAGTTTCACAAAAATGGTTTAACATTTTTTTTAGTCAAAACTCAAATGACGGGCCAATTTCAATTCAATTTTTGCCCAATTTTGGTCCTAAAATCTCAGGTAACACAAATCTCAGTCCAAATTTCGGGATAAATTTCAGGGCAAAACTCATGCAAATCTCGGGGAAAATGCCCAATTTCAAAGCAAAACTTTAAATTTCGAGGCAACCGAGAATTTTTCTTTTTCAAAATAAATATTTGAAACTAAAGGATAACTTGTATTACCTTATAGCAAGAATCAAAAGTTTGAAGATTACTTAAGGCTACGTGAAGAGATTGGAGAGAGTGTTGAGGTTTTGGGAGAGATAAAAAGTACAAATGAGAGATGATGAGTATTCAATATATTAAAGTTTAAGGGTAAAAAAAAATTTAAAAGAAAAATGACATCATCAAAAAGTAAAAAAAGGTTAATGTTGTTAGGAATGGTGTCCTAAAACTTGTAATTATTTAATAAAAATAATTTATTTGGAGTAAATTAAATAAATAAACTCAAAATTCTTTTTAATCTATAATGATTCATTAACGATATAAGAAATAAATGTACATATTTATATCAAACATTCAAATAGTGAAACCCAAAGTTACTCTTATGAAATCACGACCAAGTATATGAGTCATACAAGGGGATTAAAATCGAGATGAGTACTTAAAGTGTCTACAGTAAATGGATAACGTTTGAGAATCTTATCCTGGTAATATTATTGATAGTTGTCCATTTTGTATAGTAGACAAATGATCTTATCCAGATCATTCATGTGAGTGATATGGAATAGAAGTGTCATATACAATGTTGATTGTATACGATAGGACCACGATATTGGATTAATATCTCAATAGTGAAAGGATGATTTACTAAAATAGCAGAATTTTATTTAGTAAACTAATTAACATTTAATTAGGGATCTATTAATATCATGCAATTTGTGATAAAAACATGAAGAACGTGTAGATTCATGCTCAATTTTCGAAAATTAAAACCCTTTACTTACATTGAGTAAAATAAGGAGGATCAGTTGGAGGTTTCTTTACGGCATCAAATCCTCAGCAACACCGGATCTTCTATGCTATATCCCGATCGATCAAATGAAACCCGATTGTTGGATTGAACTTAAGAAGAAATTGGGAAGAAGAAAAAATATTTTTCTTCCCAATTTTAATGCCAAAATCGGCAAAGGCTATGGAAGGAGAGGAGAGTTTCAATTTCTTAGGAAATGAATTGTGTGATTTATGAATGACCCAAGCCTCCTATTTATAGGGTAATGGAAAATTTAATCTCATTAAAATATTCCATAGAGATAAATACAAAAAGGAAAAAGATATTATCTTTTTCATTATCTTGGTATTTTCGAAAAGACCATAGATAAATAAGATGATATTTTATTTTCTTTTATTTTATTTATCTTGGGTAAATAAATCTATATAATAATTATAGGATATAATTCAAACAATTATCTACTACAGTTTATCTAATGTGGCCTAAAATTATATATAAAATAATTAATAAATACAATTTATTTAAATAATTATTTTGGGCCAATTTCAATTAGGTTCATTAATCCAATTGGGCTAGAAACTCTCTCTTAAATTAATAAGTCCAACTTAATTAATTTATTTATTAATTGCCATTTAAATAAAATATTTTATTTAAACAATTAATAATATTAATATTTTCTCCCGACTAAATATTAACAAATAATATTTAATTATTAATTTCCATTTAAATAATTTTCATTTTTTAAACAATTAATAATAAATATTTTAATTATTAATTTCCATTAAATAAACTCATTATTTAATTAATTAATAATTTTATTGATAATATTTTATTATTAATTTTAATTATTAATTTCCAATCAAATAAAATTAATTATTCAAACAATTAATAATTATCAATTAATTTCAACTTATTAATTACCATTTAAATGTACTCAATATTTAAATAATTAATAATGTCTAATTAATAATATTTCATTATTAATTTTCTGTTTAAATAAACTCATTATTTAAACAATTAATAATGTTTATATTAATTACCGTTTAAATATACTCAATACTTAAACAATTAATATTGCCTACTTAAGTAATTCACTTTGTAGACACCCATTTTCGTCCGGTAATATTTAAAATTAACAAAATTTACATATTTCGAAAAAAATTGACTTTGGTTTGAAATGTGGTGTTTTCTTTGACATGATTTGTTTGATTTGGATTTGAAAATAAAAATTTGAATTTAAATTAGCATTTTTAAAATTGATTTGAATTGAAATTTAATTTTATCAATTTTAAAAGATTTGGAAAATAATTTTTAAATGAGAATCAATTTAAACATGGAAAAGATGAGTAGGAAAATTATTTTTAAGAGTTGTCAAATAAAATTAGATATTTTTTATAATTATGGGAAAGAATAAAAGATTTTATTTTATTTTGATTTTCATTAATTAAATTTTCCTTGTTTGTTTTTCCCTCTTGGCTATAAAAAGGACCCTCCTACAACCCTAAACACACACAATATTCACAAGAGCAAAAATTTTGAAGTTTTCTCTACATCTCTCCTTTTCATGGTCATAACCTTTCTCCTCTTGCTTTCTAAAAAAACCAACCATTCATAAGAGCCTCCCTCCCTCTCATAGTAAACCTAAATCCCTACCACCAAACCTTTGAGTCTCTTCTTCATCTTCTTCATTCATCGTCGGAATTCGGAGCTACACATTTGTAAGGTTCTATCAAACCAAGGTAACATCCTTTTCCATTAAAAAATGTAGTCATTCGTAGGATACTTTTTTATTTTATTTGATTTCGTGATTTTTGTACATTGATTTAGACTTGTTTGAAATTTTTATTTGAAAATAGACTTAAATATGAACCAATAGAAAAAAGAATCGACTCATTTGGATATGTGGTTATTAAGTTATGATTTTTTAAAGTTTAGTATTGAAACCGATTTACTGTTTCGGGATTTTTTACACACCTTGTCATTACATGATTTTTCGGTTCTGATTATTTGAAAATAATTATTTATGATTATTTTTCTATAAAACTAGACTCGTAAATAAATATTTAGGAACAAGAATCACCCCGTTTCGATGAGTATAAAAAAAGATATGATTTTTCAAAGTTAGTGTAAAATCTGCAGAAATTTGTGTATAAAACCGAGAATGAGGAATGTTTTTGACATAAAATCTAATTTTATTTACAAGTGTACATACTTTTTTATTTTAGTAATCAATCATAGATGAAATATAGAATATTTAGAAGAAAGAATCAAGTTAAAATATATTTTAGTTAAGAAGTTATGAATTTCCAAAGTTGATGTGTTTTGTTTGGAACAATTATGCTAATTTTATTGGTTTGCCTTATTTGTAAAATTTGATTGCCATATTTTGTGTTTACTACATTCCTTTTTATTGTCTTCATATTAAGGTCATAATTTAATGAATTTGTATAAATATTATATTGATCATTATTAGATTTCAAAAAAGAAAGGAGTTTGAATTTATTAGGATACTAATTTTCCAACTTCCTAAAAGACATAATTTGATTAAATTACCAAATTTTTAAATATAAAATTGGAATTAATTAGGATACTAATTTTCCAAAGCATAAAAAATTAACAATTAAATTTAAATATAGAATTGGAATTAATTAGAATACTGATTTTCCAAATCATAAAATTTAACAATGAAATTGTAAATATAGAAGTTAGAATTTATTAGGGTTTTAATTTACCAAACTTTCCAAAAAAAAAAAAAACTCAAAAGATTAATAATATAAGCCTTAAATAAAAATTGAAATTTATTATGATATTAATTGTCCACTTATACCATAAATAAAAGATTTATCAAAATAAAATTTTCATATTTAAAACCTAGGGGCTAAAAGTGAAACTTACCCTAAACCTAATATTGAGCTAAATAATTTTAATAACAAAGATAAAAATTTACAATTAATTAAAATATCCATTTTTAAAACTTAAACACAAAAACAAACAAACAAATCGTTTTTGAAAACTCCGACGACGGATTATAGGGGCGTTGGAATACCATGTCCCTAACATTCTTGAGGTAAGTAATTTTTTTCTCGGAATACTGAGTTGAAATTCCCGACAATATTTTTCTAATGGCTTTACGCCACTCATACTTATTTAATCATACTTTATTATTAAAGTATTGATTAATAAACATGAGACATTTAAAAAATAATCCAAAAAAATATTTTTGTTTATAGATAAAGGCTTTTTCAATAATACACCAAAATAAAAAAAACAGCAATCGTTTTTAAACGAACATAATAGGGTGCTAATACCTTCCCTATGTGTGAATGAACTCCCGAACCTATAGTCAAAAGTTAGTAGACCATCCTTAGTTAATGAATAGGTGACTAATCACACCTTATTTAAAAATCCAATGATTAGTGGCGACTCCCTTTTTATTTTTCCGCGTCGCGTTTACGTAGCGACACACTTTACTTAAAATTTCCATTTCTTCTACTTGATTTCGCGACTACGATATTTGGACTAGCATAGGGACCCGATGGACCTATAGATCATGAGCTTAATAATTAGTCAATTAAGTAATTAACTCATAATCAGTTAATTACTTATTATCTAACAATGAATAATTCCACTATAGATTCATAGTTGAACTCCCCTCACTATAGATGAGTTATGTCCATTTAGTTTATCTTGATTTATATCTGTGATATATCCTTCACGTGGAACCCTCATAATTATAGGCGGATAAATTTACCGTTTCCCCCCTGTAATTACCCCTTTAGCCTCTTGTTCCCGTTGATTCTTTAATGAACTTTATCTTTAGTCGAACTAGAGATAATATACTTCTGTAATCAATAGAAGTCGTGGCGCCACTTGTTTATGTCTCGAATAAGTACATCAAGGAGTTTCCTAAAGTTCCAAAAATGTTTAGGTATTGCACTGATACCGTTAATTTATAAGAAAATTATGAATTTCATCATGTGAAGATGCGTTCCCAGCTACTTATCTAGCTATGTTCCCAAAGCAGGAGTGTATTGAGCGTTCTTACAGATCGCTCTCAACCATGTGAATCAAATAACATAACTCCATAAATATGAGTCAACATTTCACTCAGGATTGAGATCTATCACGGTTGATAAACTTAGTTTGATATTCGATCATTTCTCGCAAACGGTATCAGTGAGAAATTTGATCGAACATCGTGGTCTTGTCTTATACAATCAACATTGCATATGATACTTCCATTTCATGTCTCCCACATGAATGATCAGGATTGGATCATTTGTCTATAAACAAAATGCGAAGCTATCAACAGTGTTACCAGGATAAGGTTCCTAAACGTTATCCATTTACCGTAGACACTTTGAAGTTACTCATCTCGACTTTAATCCTCTCGTATGACTCACATACTAAGTCGTGATTTCATAAGAGTAACTAAGAGTTTTACTATTTGAATGTTTTGATATTTATATATTTTCATGTATTCCTAATATCGTCAATTGAATCAATCTAGATGATATAAAGAACTTATGTTTATTTATTTAATTTATTCTAAATAAATTATTATTATTAAATAGTTACAAGTTCTAGGACACCATTTCTAACAATAAGATTTATCAGTAAAACCCTCAGGTTGTGACATATAAATAGTCTCACCAAGTTCACCGTTTAAGAACGCATTATTCACATCAACATGTCGTATTATCCAACCATTGAAGACAACAATAGAGAAAATGACTCTGATGGTAGTGCATTTAGCAACGGGCCTGTAAGTATTCACGAAATCAACTTCGGGAAGCTAATTAAAGCCTTTGGTAACCAATCTTGCCTTTAGGCGATCCAAAGAACCATCTGGTTTCTGTTTTACCTTAAAAAACCATTTGTGACCAATAACCCGTTGATGCGATGAGGGAGGAACAAGAGTCCATGTATGATTATTTTGAAGGGCAATGAATTCATCCGGCATAGCAGAAAACCAATGTGAATCTTTAAGGGCTGCAACAACATTTTTTGGAGTAGAGGTTTGAAGAGACACATGGGTAGAATAAAGTTTTGGTTTGAAGATACCATCTTTGGCTCTAGTGATCATTGGGTGGGAGGGTAGAGGCTGAATTAATGGGGCTGGTTGAGCAGAAGGGAAAATAGATAGAGCACTGATTGTTGTGCAATTAGTGGGACTTGAATGAGGTGATATTATAGATGTAGAAATAGGAGAGGGTGAAGGGAGAGGTAAAGGACTAAGTTGAGGGGATTGACATCTAGGAGTAGATGAAATAGGAGAATGAGGAGTACTGTTATAAATAAAAGTTTGATTGGCTGGAGCATTATTAGTGGGTAATGTTAGGAATGGTGTCTTAGAACTTGTAATTATTTAATAGAAATAATTTATTTGAAATAGATTAAATAAATAAACATAAGTTCTTATTTTATCTATATTGATTCATTAACGATATTAGGAATACATGGAAATATATTAATATCAAACATTCAAATAGTAAAACCCTAAGTTACTCTTAATTATGAAATCATGACTAAGTATGTGAGTCACGAAAGGTTTAAAGTCGAGATGAGTAACTTAAAAGTGTCTACAGTAAATGGATAACGTTTGGGAACCTTATCCTGATAACACTGTTGATAGCTTCGTATTTTGTTTATAGACAAATGATCCGATCCTGATTATTTATGTGGGTGACATGAAATGGAAGTATCACATGCAATATTGATCTTATAAGACATGACCACGATGTTTGATCAAATTTCTCATTAGTACCGTTTACGAGAAATAATCAAATATCAAACTAAGTTTATCAACCGTGATAGATCTCAATCCTTAGTGAAATGCGAACTTCTATTCATGGAGTTATGTTCTTTGATTCACATAGTTGAGGGAGATCTGAATGAACGTTCAATACACTCCTGTTTTGAGAACATGACGAAATAGTAGCTAGGAACTCATTTACACGAGATGAAATTCATAACTTTCCTATAAATTAACAGTTTCAGTGTGATACCTAAATATTTAAAGCCATTGATGAATCAAATGAAGAAGAGTAGTATTAGGAACAAAGGAAGAATCATGATCAAGTTTTTGCATAGTGACAGGACAAGTGAGATTGCCAGTAGCCAACCATTATTCAATACTTGATCTTTCATAAGTATGACATGTGCAAAGATGATGATGTGGAGATGGACTAGAGTGTTCTTGAACATTTTACGTTGAATTGTGAATTTTATTGAACTTTAAACTTTGAATTGTTTTATAATAAAGGGGATGCGCATCCTATATTTGGTAACAACTATTGATTTTAGTCACTTTGAAATGATGGATGGTTTATCCCCAATGATTTACAGGTTTTATTGATTTAAAGTCTTCCACATGCGTCCTTTATATTCTATTTCGAAAATAAAGAGTCGGGTCTTCATGTCTTTTGTTATTTATAACTTTGTCTGTTGAGCTCGTGAGAGTGTTTACTTTTACTTGAACATTTTGCTTTGTATTTATGATATTGTTGATCTTTGAACTTTTGAAATTGTTTTATAATAAATGGGATGCGCATCCCATATTTGGTAACAACTATGGATTTTAGTCACTTTGAAATGATGGAGGGTTTATTCCCAATGATTTACAGGTTTTTATTGATTTAAAGTCTTCCGCTTGCGTCATTTATTTTTATTTCTTTAAAATAAAGAATAGGGTTTTTACAATTGGAGCCCTTGGTCCAGTGTAATAATAAAAATAAACATTTATAATTATTTCTTTAAAGGTTGTTTTTTTTTTTTGAGATTACATCAAAGTGGGGAGGGGGGACTCGAACCTTTGACCTCAAGGGGAAGGGAGTTTATATCAAACCAATTGAGCTATGCTCATGTTGGCTTCTTTAAAGGTTGTTGACATTAGTTTTTCTTTTGATTTTTCTTAAATGGGTTTTCAATAAGAAATATGTTCGTCTAAAGGATTTTTCTTCAATCGTTTCTTCTCTTTTTTGAATCCCTAGATTTTCAGCATCTCTTTAGCTTCCTCAAATTAAATGTTGTATCAAATCTATAAGGTAAGTTAAATATCACGCATCTCGATTTTCCTAAATGACGGTTTCTACAGGCTCATCATTGCGAGGGCAAACACGTCTTACATGATTTGATCCCTAACTACGTCCATTACTGTTAACAGCCCTTTTTTTTAGATTCTATTTCAATTTATTAATTATTAATTTGAATACCGAAAAATGTGGAATCGAAAGGGAAAAAAGGCATACGTGGCCTTATCTCCTAAGTTAAAATATAAAGTATATAATGTTAGAAAGATTAATAAAACTAATTTCTTTTATTATATTGTAGAAAATTAATGATAGGAGGCTTCAAAAGAGGAATTTGGGCAAGTATGTGTGAGACAAGACTCGACAAAAACAGTAATGAAGAGTAGACAAATAAATAAAGAAAAGAAAAGAGGATGCTTTTTGTAGACCCCTATTTTTGTCCGATGTCATTTAAAATTAACAAAATTTAATTATTTCTAAAAAAAATTAAAAAATGATTTTTGCGATAATTGGTGTTTTATTTAAATACGTCTTATTAATAAAATTGGTTTTGTTTTTATTTTGAATAATTAAATGAGGATTTGATTTGGAATGAGATAATTTGAAGAATAAATTTAAAGCAAAGAGTTAATTTGAGATTTGATTTAGAAGAAGATAATTGGAAGAATAAATTTAAATGAGATTTGGTTTAAGATTAAATTTGAAAGGAGATAAGATATCTAATATATAATTTATCTTTATCTCTATTTTTATTATCTACATTCAAATATTCAATTTGGCTATAAATAGAGCCTTTTCTACAACCCTAGGGAACACTGAACACACACTCATATTCACTCAAATAAAATGTTTCTCTACTACGATTTTACTCTCATTCACGCACACTAACTCAGAGCAACACGTTGGTATACTACTTCAAACTAAGGTAAGTCTCTTTCCTTTAAAATATAGTCATTCATATGTGCTTTCTGTACTTTAATTAAAATCTGGTTTTTTCTATGATTATTTATATTATATGGTTATTTTTCCTTGAAATTAGATTTGAATATAAAACCGTAGGAAAAAGAATCAACGGGTTTGGATTTGTAGTTTAAAAGTTATGATTTTTTGAAGTTTGAAGTTAAAATAATTTCACTGTTCCGAAAAATTATGAGCACTTGTTATTACGTGATGTTTCGTTTCTGTTTCTTTGAAAGTAATTATTTCTGGTTATTTTTTCGTATAAACTAGACTTGTACATAAAGATTTGAGAACAAGAATCACCCCGTTTCGATTAGTATAAAAAAAGATATGATTTTTCAAAGTTGATGCAAATGCTGCAGGAATTTACACGGTAAAACCGTGGCTGACATGTTATTTTTCATAAAATCTGATTTTTCTTGTAAAATATGAATACATTTGAATGACATAAGTCACTGATATGGTAATGAAGAGTATTTAGAAGTAAAAATTAAGAAGAAACGCGTCTTGGTTGAATAGTTGTGAATTTTATAAGTTGAGATGTTGATTCGGAATAATTGTTCTTGTTTTAATTGACTTGCTATATTTAATGAACTTGATTTTCCATATTTTGTGTTTTATGTTCATATTTATTGTTTATATATTATGTTCATACTTGAATAAACTTTGAGACATGATTTGAGAATTATTAGAATGCTAATTTTCCCTAAATTCTAATAAAATGTCTTTTGATAAATTAGAATTTGGAATTGTTAGAATACTAACTTTTCCAATTGAATGACTTTTCCCTTTACAAAAATATTGACACCCCTATTTGATTAATAGAATGATAAACCTGGTTCCAAAATTTACTACTCGAGTTCTTTCCATAATAATAATATTTTCAAAGATTTTAAAAATAAATATATGTTTTTCAAAACCTTCCGACGATGGAATTTAAGAGAATTAGAATGCTAAATCTCCTAGAACTCTTGAGGAAGAGGAGTTTAATTTCAGAATGCTGAAGTTGAGTTCCAAAAATAAAATTTTCCTAATGACTTCGTGTCACTCATAATTATCTAATCATATCTCTATTCTTAAATATATTGATTAATAAACATGGGACATTTAAAAAATAATAAAAATATTTTTGTTTTAAATATAAAAGGCTTTAGTTATTACAATAAATAATAAAAAACAACAATCGTTTTCAAAACGAACATAATAGGGTGCTAATACCTTCCCTATATGTGAATGAACCCCCGAACCCATTTTCAAAATTAGTAGACCATCCTTAATTAATGACTAGGTGACTAATCACACCAATATTTTTAAAACCAATGATTAGTGGTGACTCTTTATTTTCCGCGTCGCGGGTAGGTAGCGACAGCATGGCGACTCTGCTGGGGACCAACTAAGAGGGTCTTGTTGTTTTTATTTTTTGTTTATTTTGTATTGACTATGCCTTATCTTATTGATAGTTTATTTGTGTTTATTACATGTTAAATTGCATGTTCACACATAAACACAAGCCTCCATCCCGGGCTTTACCTTATAGATCTAGTTGAGACGAGTACTGTTGACCTTCGTGGAGTTATGGCTCCCGTGTAGGCACATGAAACTCTCACCCAAGTCAACCCAACCAGAATGCTGGAAGGGGTACTTTGTTATGTTAGGACAATCTTGTCAGAATGCTGATAAAGATTACCTATTATAGCATAGACTGGGAACCTTGTATAGATATATAGATATATATACCACACAACAACTGTGCATGTGTTGTTTTCGTGGTGTTTAGACATTTAGATTTTGTTTGATTTGATCTTGTTTTTATAAAAAAATATGAAAAATAAAGAAAAAAAATTGGGTCGGTGTAATTTTTGAAGTTTTTCCTTTAAAAAAATCGTCTTTTGTAAGGTGATGAAGTTCAATAATTTTAACCATGCATTTTACACACACATCACATATCATTGTATTCATTTATGCATCTTTCATTGAAGCATTTACTCCTCTTAAATTTCTTTAAAAAAAAATGCATGCATTGCGTGTTAACATAAAAAAAATACTCAAGCTTTTTATCATTCCATACATATATAACTTGTACATAATCATCATCCTCATTAATTCATGCATATTAGATTCTAACCGTATTTTAACTTTTCATGTCATCCATGTGCGTTTTAAAAAATAAAAATCATCAAAAATTGCATTTTCTTTAAATAAAAATTAATAGAATTTTTTTTTTAATCATTTCATCCAAATCATGCATTGCATTTTATTAGAGAATGAATCAATATTTGTCAAAATGGTCCAATTGATTAAACTTCATCTTCCTTAATGAATAATTAGCAAATTTGAAAGCGTAATGAAACAAAGAGGATTCATATATGTGGGAAGAAGTTTACAAAAAAAAGTGCAAAAGAAAAAAAAAAGAAAAAAAAAAGATGAAAAGTGAATGTCACCATGGGCCCTCAAGTTACTTTGGCCTAATTATTTTCAACTCTCATTTGTCATATGGCCTCTATATACTTTAATCATGACCAACACCCTCTCTAAATATCTTAATTTTATCACTTTGTCTGTATCTTAGTGATTCTAGACCCAACTAATTTCTTTTTTCGAGCTCAACGCCATTTTTACTAGCCATACGTGCCCGAGGTATAATTCAAGTGATTCTCTCATCAATTCATCCTCATCATTTTACTGGAGCACTTGACAATTTCTGTTCTTACCCATATAAGCCAACTTATTGTTATTGGCTTTTCAAACTTGAGCTACAAGTTGAACCAAACTCTTCCCTGACCCATACGTGACACTACATTGGGCAATTGGCCATGTTTGTTTAATCCATCTTGGCCAATTTCACTTTATAAATCATAAAGACTCGAGTCATGAATCACACTAATTTCATATCGATACACCATCGTTAGCCCAACACTAGGGCAATTGACCATTTTCCTCTTCTTCTCCTTACCCATACATGTCAGGCCATGTGTTCAACTCTTTAGAGCCTAAACTCATATGTTAAGAGGAGTTTTAAAAGTAATGAAATGCTGTTAAGACATTGAGTCAAATATTTTTACATCTCGAATTTGTGATAGCATGCATGTCTCTTTCATTTCATTGTTACTTCTTCAAAATTTCTTCATGGTCATTCCAACTTTCATTCTCACTGAAATCGTATCTGGCTCAACCTTTTCTCTAACCTTAAACTATAGTGGATGAATTCTAAAGACAACATGACAACCTATGAGTAAACTTTTTCTGCATTCTAGAAGCAGCTTATATCAAAAAGTGTGTAATGAAGCATGCCAACTTCTGATTGTCTTGGAAGCTAGTAAATACAAGGAGATTTGTGAAAAGAAAGATGAGAGATGTATTAAGATTCCAAGTTTGTTGTTCGAAATGGTCATCCAATGAACTCAAAAGATATGACTTTCTTAGTAATTGTATTTTTGCTTAGTTTTACCACAAGATTGGTAAAATAAATGACAAATTTTTTGTTAGGTCCCAGGAAGAAGAATATATCTACCTTGAGTTTTGTTACTTATTGTTGTTTCACATTATTCATGTTATAATATTGAGTTTGAGGAGTTAAATGTTGTCACTTGAAAAAAAAAAGTGAAAAAAGAGAAGAAGAAAAAAGGGGAAGTGAAAAATCAAAAAAAAAAAAAAAAGAAAAAGAAAAAAAAAGAAAGAAAGAAAAAAAGAAAAAAAAAAAAAAGGAAGAAAGAAAGAAAGCAGAAAGTCATAGAAAAAAATGAAAAAAAGATTGAGAAAGCAAGGACCAAGTCATATAATTTATGTTCTTTCGATAATGTCGGATATAACCAACACTCAAGCATTGTCAAGGATTCGAATTGACATAACTTGGACAATATGCTCAAAGGCTAAGAGAGCTCAGAATCATGAGCAACACCCATGTGAGAATGAGTATCATATCATTCACTCATTGTTAAACTCAAGAAGTCGTGCAATGCAGGGAAAGAAAAATTTTGGGAAGTCAAGTCATCTATCTTTACATGAGTTGTATGAGAAATTATCCACTTTTACCCCCTTTATAAACAACCTTTCATTGACACTTTTGTATTACTTTCTTCATACAAACCTTGAGATCTTTGTGATCCTTCTCCCATGTTCGTTATGTTTCCATTGAACATGAAACTTCAAAATATCATCCAATCCTACATTCATATGTATTCTCATCCTTGCTAACTCCATTCATTTTTAGATCATATCCTCATACCATTAATGCATGAGTCATCTACTCATTTGCATTGATCATCATCATCACGGTTGCTTGTTGCAAATTCGAGATTAAAAAAAATATTTGACTAAATGAAATAATACTTTGAGTTACTTTAACAAGCTGTTTCTAAACATATGAGTTATTTTAAAATGACCTACCAAATTGTAGTCATGACTCGTTTAAGTTTGAATCATGTTTTAAGGCATTAAAAGTAAATGAGAAATCATATAACTTGAATAAGAGAGTTATCCATCACTATGAGGGCATTCACTTAAAAAAAAGTTCAAAAAAAAAAGAAAGAAAAAATTGAAAAAAAAATGAATTTCTTCCCTCGGACAATGAAGAAACTTTGTTTGTTATGCTTTCATACCACCTAACAGTTCATTTGTGAGTTTAAAGTTAAATCGAATTGGCTATTTTGGCACACACAAAAAATCATGCATATTTTTCTTAATTAATGCATCAGCACCATAATTGATAAAAAAAATCCTTATATTTGAGCACATGCTATCCATAAGCCAAAAAAAAAAGCATCACACTTCATATTTGATATAAGCAACATTTTACATGTCTGCATCATACACCATAGGATCCCATCTCTAGGCATTGTTCATGCATCTACATTTCATATATGAGCATAGTTTAATCATGTAATTTTTGCTTGAATAATCTAAAAAGACAAAAAATTGGTTGTAGGCATTTGCATGAAATTTATATAATAATTACATCGTCAATGTGCATTTTACTCACAAATCATGGATTTTTCCATTTATCGCATTCTCACATGTAAAGTTTTGTATTAATATTCATCACAATCTTTGCAAGCATAAAAATCTCCACACTTGGTGCATGCAATGTATCCAAATTCATTCGTATCTGATATATTTGAAAAAATTCAAGCATCTTCATATGACTAACACATATTCATGAGACATGTCAATCTCTAATTTGCATTAATGCAGACATCTAGTGTCTACTTGAAGTTTTTAATAACTTTCATTGTTTTAAAATACTTGTCTTGTTATCGAACATTTCATTAATAATACATATTGAGGTAAAATCGAATTTGTTTTTACCATGGGCTATTTTGGTCCTCTTATTTTCAAAATTTACAATACCGGGGCAAATTTTGAAATATTTTGATCTTGGAAAAATTTCTTGTTCATTCATGAGAAAATTTAATTGGTTAGAAAATAATTTTCACTTCATTACACTTTGATGAAATTCTTTTAATACGTACTTAAGATTTTAGATGGCGCTTGTTTACCCCTGGCCTCCAACCTGGACACGCTTATTTACCCTTGGTCTCCAGACTTTACATTACATTTTAAGTAGTGCTTGTTTACCCTGGTCTCTAAACTTTACAGTACATCTTAAACAGTGCTTGTTTATCGCTGCCTGTTAACTTTGTTGAACACTGCTTGTTTACCAAACTGCACTCCATTTTCTAGTTTGGTCGAGAACCAGACCATTCTATTTCCAGATCGTATCAAATAGGAAGTGCAGATACACATCAAAGTTTTGGTCGAGAACGGGACAACACTCTATTTTTTTAAAAATTTGTCAAGAACCGGACCACCCTAACTTTCTAATTTGGTCGAGAACCGGACCACCCTACTTTTCTAGTTTGGTCGAGAACCGGACCATTCTATTTCCAGATCGTATCAAGGGTGAAGTGATGATACGCATCGAAGTTTTGGTCAAGAACCGGACCACATTCTTTTTTCTAGTTTGGTCGAGAACCGGACCATTCTATTTCCAGATCGTATCAAATAGGAAGTGCAGATACGCATCAAAGTTTTGGTCGAGAACCGGACCCCACTTCATTTTTTAATTTGGTCAAGAACCGGACCACCTTGTCTTTAATTTTGGTCGAGAACCGGACCACTTTTCCTCTAATTTTGGTCAAGAATAGGACCACTTTTCCTTTAATTTGGTCGAGAACCGAACCGCCTTGTCTTTATTTTGGTCGAGAATCGGACCACCATGTTTTTAATTTTGGTCAAGAATCGGACCACCTTTCCTTTAATTTGGTTGAGAACAGGACCACCTTGTCTTTATTTTGGTCGAGAACCGGACCACCCTGTTTTTAAATTGGTCGAGAACCGAACTACATTTCCTTTAATTTGGTCGAGAACCGAGCCACCTATTTTTAATTTGGTCGAGAACCGGACCACCATGCATTTATTTTTAGTCGAGAACCAGACCACTCTGTTTTTAATTTGGTCGAGAACCGGACCGCATTGCTTTTAATTTGGTCGAGAACCGGACCACCCTATCTTTTAATTTGGTCAAGAATCAGACCACCCTATCTTTTAATTTGGTCGAGAACCGGACCAACCTATTTTTAAATTTGGTCGAGAACCGGACCACCCTACTTTTAATTTGGTCGAGAACCGGACCATCATGCATTTATTTTTGGTCGAGAACCGAACCACTCTATTTTTAATTTGGTCGAGAACCGGAACGCATTGCTTTTAATTTGGTCGAGAACCGGACCATCCTTATTTTCATTTGGTCGAGAACTGGACCACCCAGTCTTTTATTTTTGGTCGAGAATCGGACCACCCTGTCTTTTACTTTGGTCGAGAACCGGACCACCCTGTTTTTATTTTGGTTGAGAATCGGATCACCCGGCTTTTATTTTGGATGAGAATCGGACCACCTTACTTCTTATTTTGGTTGAGAACTGGACCATCTTTTACTCATTTGTCTAATTTTAAATAACATCGAACGAATAAAGTCTACGCGTTTGTCCATCTTCTAATTCTACAAGGATGAACAAACGGGGGCAAACTGTAGACCCCTATTTTTGTTCGATGTTATTTAAAATTAACAAAATTTAATTATTTCTAAAAAAAGTTAAAAAAATGATTTTTGCGATAATTGATGTTTTATTTTAAATACGTCTTATTAATAAAATTGGTTTTGTTTTTATTTTGAATAATTAAATGAGGATTTGATTTGGAATGAGATAATTTGAAGAATAAATTTAAAGCAAAGAGTTAATTTGAGATTTGATTTAAAAGAAGATAATTGGAAGAATAAATTTAAATGAGATTTGGTTTGAGATTAAATTTGAAAGGAGATAAGATATCTAATATATGATTTATCTTTATCTCTATTTTTATTATCTACATTCAAATATTTAATTTGGCTATAAATAGAGCCTTTTCTACAACCCTAGGGAACACTCAACACACACTCATATTCTCTCAAATAAAATGTTTCTCTACTGCGATTTTACTCTCATTCACGCACACTAACTCAGAGCAACACGCTGGTATACTACTTCAAACTAAGGTAAGTCTCTTTCCTTTAAAATATAGTCATTCATATGTGCTTTCTGTACTTTAATTAAAATCTGGTTTTTTCTATGATTATTTATATTATATGGTTATTTTTTCTTGAAATTAGATTTGAATATAAAACCGTAGGAAAAAGAATCAACGGGTTTGGATTTGTAGTTTAAAAGTTATGATTTTTTGAAGTTTGACGTTAAAATAATTTCACTGTTCCGAAAAATTCTGAGCACTTGTTACTACGTGATGTTTCGTTTCTGTTTCTTTGAAAGTAATTATTTCTGGTTATTTTTCATATAAACTAGACTCGTAAATAAAGATTTCAGAACAAGAATCAACTCGTTTCGATTAGTATAAAAAAAGATATGATTTTTCAAAGTTGTTGCAAGTGCTGCAGAAATTTACACGGTAAAACCGTGGGTGACATGTTATTTTTCATAAAATCTGATTTTTCTTGTAAAATATGAATACATTTGAATGTCATAAGTCACTGATATTGTAATGAAGAGTATTTAGGAGTAAAAATTAAGAAGAAACGCGTTTTTGTTGAATAGTTGTGAATTTTATAAGTTGAGATGTTGATTCAGAATAATTGTTCTTGTTTTAATTGACTTGCTATATTTAATGTACTTGATTTTCCATATTTTGTGTTTTATGTTCATATTTATTGTTTATATATTATGTTCATACTTGAATAAACTTTGAGACATGATTTGGGAATTATTAGAATGCTAATTTTCCCTAAATTCTTATAAAATGTCTTTTGATAAATTAGAATTTGGAATTGTTAGAATACTAACTTTTCCAATTGAATGACTTTTCCCTTTAAAAAAATATTGACACCCCTATTTGATTAATAGAATGATAACCTGGTTCCAAAATTTACTACTCGAGTTATTTCCATAATAATAATATTTTCAAAGATTTTAAAAATAAATATATGTTTTTCAAAACCTTCCGATGATGGAATTTAAGAGAATTAGAATGCTAAATCTCCTAGAACTCTTGAGGAAGAGGAGTTTAATTTCAGAATGCTGAAGTTGAGTTCCAAAAATAAAATTTTCCTAATGATTTCGTGTCACTCATAATTATCTAATCATATCTCTATTCTTAAAGATATTGATTAATAAACATGAGACATTTAAAAAATAATAAAAATATTTTTGTTTTAAAGATAAAAGGCTTTAGTTAATACAATAAATAATAAAAAACAACAATCGTTTTCAAAACGAACATAATAGGGTGCTAATACCTTCCCTATGTGTGAATGAACCCCCGAACCCATTTTTAAAATTAGTAGACCATCTTAATTAATGACTAGGTGACTAATCACACCAATATTTTTAAAACCAATGATTAGTGGCGACTTTTTATTTTCCGCGCCGCGGGTAGGTAGCGACACTTTTCCTACCAACTTTTATCTTACTAAAAAAAGACAAAGTTTCACTGAAATAAAGAAATAAATAATAAGGGAATCATATAATAATAACAAAACATTATTCGTAACAAGTGTAGATTATGTTTCTTTTCTTATTCTTTTTTTTTTTAATTATGTTTCTATTAAACAGAGATGTTTTTAATTAAAATTAGTAATTTTCAAGTTTCTTTAGTTTTAATAATTTTCATTTTTTTAATTTATGAAAGATCTTTCCTTATTTAATAAAAGTGTTATTTTTAAAATTTAGTAATAATTTATAAAATAAAAATAAAAATAGATTTGATGTAAATAACAAGACCAAGCCTGGGTTGACGCAAAATAAAGATTCCATATATAGCTGAAATATTTTTAAAATGTATATATTATATATTATTATTATTTTAATTCTAAATTTCTTGCTTTATTTGGATTGGAAAAAAATTTATCCATGTGTATTCTGAAAAAAATAGTTAAATAAGAAAAATTAGAAAGGAAGTGAACGTTTTTTTTTCAAAAAGTTAATGTTTACGAAAATGAATTTTATTAATTAATTATAAAGTAATGGTATGATAAAATATATATATAACTGCTTTATTGCATAATATAAAAAAATAGGGTAGAATACTATTTTAGTCCCTGAACTTTCACTCGGGTTTCAGTTTAATCCCTAAACTTTAAAATGCTACATTTTTCGTCCTTGAACTTTACAATTCGTTTCATTTTAGTCCTTCCGTCTATGTTTTTTCATCTGGATACTACCGTAGGGCTTATATGACATGTAATTGATAACGTGACACATTATATAAATATACAATGAGGTTAAATGACGTGGAAAAAAAAATATACGTTGAGGTTTAAGACTACAATTAAGAAGAAGGGGATGAGATTAAACTCACTCTATATTTATTTTTCATGGGCGTTTAATCTCACAGCATATTTCTATAATGTCACATCATCGATTACATGCTACATAAGCCTTCTATAAATGTCTCATACAAAAAACACATAGACAGGAGGACTAAAATGGAACAAAACGTTAAGTTCAATGATGAAAAATATAAATTTTGAAAGTTAAGAGATGAAAATGAAACTTAAATAAAAGGTTAGGGACCGAAATAATGTTTTACCTAAAAAAATATTAAAAGAAAAAGAGAATTAAGGGGATGAGGCACGTGCCCCTCATCCTATAGTGGCTCCGCCACTGCATATCCTCTATATTTATATTTCATTGTTCAAAGTTGGTTTTTTTTTCATGAAAAATTATGTAAGTGACTCTGCTCTTTTATTTTTCTTCAATGAAATCTATATTTTTTAAAGTATACTATATATGAATTCGGTCATGGACCATAAATAAGAACAATAGTTTTCTCGATTTTTATATTTATTAATAGGATAAAAATACAAGTATGATCTCAACATATTTAAGCAATTAAATATATATCTCTGAAATAATAATTTTTTTTTCTTCATAAAACCCAATATACCAATCTAATGAAATGAACAAATAAAGGTGATTTGATAGAAAGAAAGAAAGAAGAGACATCAAAAACCCTTACGGAAACATCATTGCCTCTCTTGTGTTATTCGCTGACCGAAAATAGCTCCTTTTCTGAGTCTTCTGCTGCCCAGAAGATACAAGTTGACCGCGCCATAGCCTTGGTCACTTCTAGGGGTGAAAAAATAAACCGAAAAACCGAAAAAACCGAAAAACCGAACCGGGGCCGAACCGGAAAAACCGAACCGATCCGGTTTTTCCTTATAAAGAAACCGAACCGAACCGAACCGGCTCTGGCCGGTTCGGTGATCGGTTTCTCTTGTTCCGGTTCGGTTTAAAACCGAACCGGCTTGTATTATTTTAAAAAAATAAAAAAATATATAGGTTAGTGTTAGTTTATTACCTCAGACCATTGCAAGGCCCAGGCCCAAGCTACCCTTTCCAAAAATTTAATCATTTCTCTTCACCAATTTGTGCCCTAATTTATTTCCCTTCACCAAGTCGCAGCCGCACCGCACGAAGAAGAGAAGAAATTTTTCGAATTGAAGACCACGTCGCAGCCGCACCGCACGAAGAAGAGAAGAATTTTTTTGAATTGAAGACCATGTCGCAGCCGCACCGTACCAAGTCATAACCGCACGAAGGAAAAGAAGAACACGTTTGAACTTTGAAGCTTCATTTTCAGGTATTTTTAAGGTTTTTATTTTGTGAATTTATTTATTAACCTTCTTAATATCACACTTTTTTTTTCATGATAAATGAGAAGAAGCAGAGATTTGATTATTATTTAGTAGGTAATATATTTATTTAGTTAAGATAAAAATCTGGATTTTTTATGGGGATGATGTTAGTAATCTGTTCATTTAAGTCTATAGAAAGCATTGATAATTTTTCTTTTAATTGTTTATTCATTTTTCATTATTGTAAGGTAACAGACAAGTCAGGGGAATGAGAAAAAAAAATCATTGAATGGATTTTTTCATTGATACGAAAGCAATGGCAAATTGAAATGCAAATTTATGTTTATTATTATTTGTATGAAATAATATTCTTCATTTGTAGGTGTGGTGATGTCTTCATATTGTAGAAATTTGATGGAGATTTTGTGGACTTCAAGATTTTTGTAACTGGAAGAACTTTGTGTTGTGATCTCAAGAAGACTTTATAATTTGATTTTGAACTTTGAATTTTATGATGTTGATTAGATGAACTTTGTTCTTAGGGTTTTTGACTCTTATATTAGTTTTTTAGAGTTTATATTATATATAAATATTTGAGAATGATTGTTTTTTTATTTGATATTTAGATGTCCTTTAAATTGTTAATCTAAATAGAGGAAATCAATGAAAAATAGTTGAAAAAGTGTATGATTTGGGTCAATTAGGATTGAAAATAAGATAAAATGTCTACAAATACCCAATAGAGGCCCAATTTACTTTAAAAAAGGCCCAACGTCTAAAACCGGTAAAAACCGGAAAACCGAACCGAAAGAAACCGAACCGAACCGGATCGGTTTTCCTTTAGAACCGGTTCGGTCCGGTTTTGTAATACTTAAAAACCGAACCGGTCGGTTATGCTATTTTGACTAAAAACCGAACCGGACCGAACCGGTTTCACCCCTAGTCACTTCAGCCGATTTATTTTTATTTTTTTAATTTCCACTTCAGCCGAAATTAAGGTGTAAATAATGTAATCTGTTTCACCATCATCTATACTATATTAAAACGAAAAGCTTTTGATTTCTCTTTAAACTCTTTATAATTCATTTTAATTTCTAAAATTTTATTATATTTTTAAATACTAATTATGCTCATGTTGACTTAAATTATTAAATCTTATATTTATCAATGAAAGGATAAATTTAATTTAATTTTATTATTTTAGGGAGTTTTTTTTTCCATTGAAATAATATTTATGGAATTATAATATTATAATCACTCTCTCTATATGGTTTTTCACGTTTAGAATATTATTGTCTATTTCAAGAAACAAAATTAAAGAAAATTGGGAAATAAAGAAAACATTTTAAAAATTGTAAAAGACTTATCAAATAAAAAATCACAAAACACGTGCAACGCACGTGAAAAATACTAGTCTAATTAAAAGAAACGATTAAATGTGATAGAAATTTAAGGTTTAATATTGCAATCTGATACTATAATTACTCGTGGTTAATGTAAATTTTGGAAAACTTTAGAATTAGTAATTTTTGTTTATGTAATTGTGGGAATAACTAGATGTTTCTAAGTCATGTAAATACGGTATTTAGATCATAATTTTTTACTCGGGGTTCAAATTGAGGAACGGTTCATTGCGTTGAATTCGTAACGACACGACGGTTCAAAAGAACTAAAAATAAACTTGTTTAAATCAAAATTAGTGAAATGACTAAAATGCTCTTAAGTGAAAAACCGAGTTGTCACACATATCCTCTATTTATATTTCAATGTTCGAAAATGGTTTTTTATTTTCCTTGAAAAATTATGTAAGTGGCTCTGCTATTTTATTTCCGTTCAATGAAATCTATTTTCTTAAAGTATACTATATTCTTTAAAGTATACTATATATGAAATTGATCATAGAATATAAATAAGAACAATAGTTTTCTCGATTCTCGATTTTCATATTTATATATAGGATAAAAGTACAAATTTGATCTCAACATATTTAAGAAGTTAAATATATATCTTAAATAATGAACAGATAAGATGATTTGATAGAAGAAGAGGAGGAGGAGGGGAAAAAAGAGAGAGAGAGACATCAAAACCCTTATTTTTTGGTAGCTCAATAATCAATCAGATGACAAATAGAAAATGAGAGGTCACGTGATAATGAATATTCTGACACTAATTAAATGGAGGTAAAGAAATAGACATGCTTTATAATATTAACTTTTAACTATAGAGGAATACATAGAAACTAATATAATGAGGCTCAAGAATCAATCAACCCTGAACATAGTATATATAGAGAGCACGCTTGCCTATTATTAAGTAGTAACATTTTTCCTTGCAAATTTTGAATAAAAGATGGTTCGGTGTTAAAATTGATGTTGATGGAAATATCGAGCTTCAAATTTACGGATATGTAAATGAAAATATCGATGTTGATGAATATTCTGATAAATTAATGAAACTTGAACTAAGGAGTAAATAATGGAGAAAAGTACATGTAATTTCAAGACGGTGATTTTGGGATTTCAAACATGAAGAATTACATTATGAGTCTGGTAGAAAATTACGTTCATGGGTATTTTGAATGAATCTGTTTGTTTTTTGCTTTTTTAATTTCAAGTTCAATAATTTATTGAATTATTTGATTATTTTTCATTATTATTTTCAATGAATTTATTGGTTTTTTTTTTTTTTACTTTTTTTAGTTCAATAAATTATTGTAATTTTCAATGAATTTATTGGTTTTTTTTTCACTTTTTTTAGTTCAATAAATTATTGAACTAAATTCAATAATTTATTGAACTGTAATTATGTTATTTGAGTAATTTTTAAATAGTTCTCCACATTTCAATAATTATTACGTAAAAATATGCTATTTCAGTAGTTGCTCCTATTTTAAATGCATAATCTTATCCTATCTCTCTCCCATCAACTTATTCTTATTCTGAAAATTTTGTCACTCACTCTCAAAGGGTGTCATTCTGCCTCATACATCATATATGACTAATTTTTTGTTTGTAGACAGTGACCGATGGTGATTTGTCATTCGTTTCTTCATACAAGTTTTGCTAAAGTTGATAGTGATATTCTATGTTAAATTTTCTTCTTCTTCTATTCAATTTTTTTTCAAAGGTTATAAAAAAAAATTGAATAAGTTTTAGGGAAAAAGATACTTTTGGTTCATGAGTTTTGAGTTTGTTGACAATTTGGTCCATGAGTTTTCAAAACCGACATTTATACCTCTGAGTTTTTGTTTTGTTGTCAAACTCGTCCCATCCGTCAAAAATCTGTTAAGTATTTAACAGAAAGCTGACGTGTCAATTTTTTTATTAATTTTAATGATGACTGGGTATTCTTTTATTAATTTTAAAGGTGACGTGGCATTAATTTATTAATTTTACATTAATAATAATTACTTACGTGGAAAAAAAATCAATTCAACGTTTCTTTTACATATTAAATATTACATTAGTTTTCTTAACAAAATCATTAAATGGTCTTAAAAATAAAAACCAAAATCATTAAACAATTTTTTCTAATGGTTGTTTTCTTTTAGTCATCATCAATCATCTTCCTAAATCAAATCTTAGAAAAAAAAGAACATACTTCTTTACATGTTTAAGCAAACAACATCATCTTTATTAAAAAAAAGAATCATTTTTACATCATTCCATCTCCGTTAATCCTAGAAGCCAGATAAACATCACGTGGTAAATTCATCCCATATCCCCTTCAGACTTGGCAAGTTAGAAAAATCAAACCATCGCCCCATAAAACAAGTCTTGGCCAAGTTGGAATAATCAAATCATCACCTCTGTGAATGTCAAATTCTATTGAAGATGTGTCTCAATTCATCTCTAACGGTCAAAGAAAAAAACTAAGTCTCAATATCTCATTAAACATTGCTTAACATATTGGGGCAAAAACGCAAACATCTCTGATATGAAACCACAAAGCCACATCTTAGATCTGAACAAGAACAACCATCTTTAAACATAAAAAATCTCTAGAAAACGATTACTTGTTCGTTTTCATTTCGAATTTTAAGAAAACATAATCACCCTTTTCTGCGTTTGCTCTCACCATCACACCAATTTTTAAAAATCACCTTTTTAATGCTTCAAAACTCAAGAACAATTCCGAAAATGATTTTTTTTCCTGTATAGATCTGAAACAGTGAGATGAGAAGGAGAGATATGGGATAATAAATGGAGAATGAGTTTTTTCCTGCATTTTTTCTTGCGCCTTGCGATTTTTGCGAAGGAACTGGTCGAGCTTCATGTCGGCCATAGATGGAGAAGGGAACGATTAGGGAACTTAAGGGCTGGTGTGGATTCCTTTTTTTTTGTTAATGTTTTTGGAGAAGATAAAAGAAGATTATGAATATCAAAAATAAGATAAAAAAGATTATGAATATCAAAAATAACATAAGCATAATGATAATATGCTTAAATTAACTAGTTACAAAGTACGTGCGTTGCACTTACAATCTTCTCACCATCTGAAACATAAATAGTTAACCCATATTTTCTTACAAAAGGAAGTTAACCTATACTTTCTTACAAAAGGAACATTATTCTTGTAATTGTTATAGTAAATAGTATCATTAGTTTCATTTATGTACATTGTTCCATAACAAATCTTACATTTCTCAAACCAGGGATTGTGTTTGTTCATAATCTTTTCAATAGATACAATGAATGAACAATACATGTCATTTACATCTAATTTAGCTTCTTGCATTTTTTTTTTTTGAAGTAATCTGGATATCAGATTTTTCGATGTGTTTTAGCAAACTTTTCTTCCTGCATTATAATTACTTGCCCCAATCATTATTATTATAAAAAAAAACTAAGGTTATATTGTATTACAAAACATACCTTATTATTAAATCATTTGTTTCATCAAGATCTGGATTCATACTCATTATACTTGCTAAAGTAGCTGTCACATTAATCTCTCCTAAAATAATAATAAAACATAGAACTGTGAGTTTATATATATGTTCTTATATTATATAGCTTTAAAGGAAGTGAACAATTATTTAGAGTGTACCTTCATATAATTCAACATTTATATTAGATATTTATAATATGATTGGATTATGTTGTAAGTTGTTTATAAATATCTCCCCAAAGAACTAATTTGATTAGTTTGCCACTATACACAATACAATTTAATAAGTATTTCATTAAATTATCTTAATAATGATACGATGAAATTATAAAAAAAATGTTACCTCTTTTCTATAAGATAGACATCTCTCTTAACTGTGTTTTTGTTATCTCTGGTTCTTATTTCTACCATAGACTTGATTGAGTATAACACTCCTATGCAAACTTCAAAATGGACAAATAAAAAATAATTAATAATGTGACGACCCGACTTATTTTAAAAGCCCGATCACGGGTACGCAAGCGGAAGCAAAGAACTTAAACCCAAAACAATTTTTTTAGTAAAATAACGAAAATTTCGGCATGTAGTATTCGTAAATCCCATGCCTCACATACTGTCATGACCCGACCCGGGATCTCCCTATATACCCGTGACGAGTCGTGCGTCGATGACAAGCGATAGCCCAAAAGCCAACACCTATCATCAAGGCAAACTAAACATAATTGTGCTAAAATTATTAACATGACTGTACTAAGAAAATATTATAAAATAAAATGACTCGTGTACTAAATGAGCTGATGCAAAACACGTGGTGGATAAGCTCGTCGTAGGCTCGGTCATCTTCTGAAACTCGAAAGCTACCTGTGGGGGGAAAACATTTGAAAAGAATGAGCTAAAAAGGCTCAGTGAGTGGAATTTTTATTAAACTAATATTTTCTTAAAAACTACATGATATATAGTAGTTTTCAGATTCATAAAACTGTTCAAAACTAATAATCATAATATTCAAAACTAAAACTCGTAAAACTGATTATAGTCATAATTTAAAAATCATAATATTTAGCTGTTGAAACCATCAATACTTGTACGTAATTATATATATATATATATATATATATATATATATATATATATATATATATAATAGAAACTGTTCATATACTATATCATAGTAATAAAAACCCACTAAAAATGTACCCTTAACTGGTCATACTGCATGTAGAGCGAAATCATGCATGCAGCAGAGCAACATACTAAAACTGGTCATACGCGCGCAGAGCTGCCCCCCAAGGGCTAAGCACCCTAACATACGGCTCAAAGCCTATGTGTATACTAAAGTGGGTCCCAAAGACCTGCTAAAAGCTGATAACTGAGGGTACTGTTTCTAGCGGTTTGAAAATAAACTACTGAAAATAATATCATAATTTCCAAACCATTGTAAAACCGCAATTGAAACTTTCGTAGCTGGCATATATCATATATACTGAATAATGATTATCCAAAAACTTTAATTTATATATATTTATATCAATGAATAATCGTATACGATAATATAAACTCTAAAACTTTTATATTTTATAAACTACTAAAACTCAATACTACTGATAATTTTAAATGTGAAAATAGAATCCACTCACAAAATTTTTCGGCAAAAAGCCCAAGTCGAAAATAATTTACGTCTTGATATCACCTGAAATATTAATTGAATAAAAGCATAACACTAATTAGTCATAAATTATTGAAATAATAGAATATTTGTTAATTGTTAATCTTATACCACAATTAAATTTTGGGTTATCGTCTCCCGATTTAAAACTAAAAATCCTTTATACTAATAACTTCCTTTTGAACCAAACATATTCATTTTGGTTTCTACTACAATAGTACAATGTTTTGATAAACTTCAAGTTCATTAAATCCACACCACACTTCCACGTGAGAAGCCAATTGATGTCAAATATTCTATATTTTCTTTATACAACATAACCCCAATACTACTTCCAAAACACCATGTCATATTAAACTTTCCTTTTCATTCTTATTCTGTCTTATAACTGATAGTTTCCATAAAAATCAAAACTCAATCTTAACTTCCTAAAAACCCACACCATGAATTAGTTCCTTCTTATGAGCAACATCTATTTTGTATTTGAATTACCAAATTTATACTCTATCATATCAAGAACGGGTAGTTAAAATTAATATCCATAAACTCATTTATCCAAAAACTACAGTACAAACAGATCCGTCGTTTCACTAACCATGATCAATTTAAGCTTCACCGTCTCTCTCTATCTCTCCTTGAATTCATCTTCCATTTACTTGTCTTTAAATCACATCCCAAGAATTTACAAACAATAGCTAAAGTACAAACTTCCTTCTTTTTAAAATAAAATCATCAAGAAACTTATAATATTTCCAAGTTTTACAAAATAAAGAAGAAATTTAAGAAACTCACTGAATTTCTTCTTCTTCTTCTTCCTTGAGTTGTTGCAGTCCAAACCCCGTCTCCACTCTAATTCTCTTGCCTCCTCTACCATCAGTTCACACGACAAGAAGAAGAGATCCACCTTTTTTTTTATTCTTTCATTTTCTCTTTCTTTTCCCCTTTCGTTTTCCCTTTCTTTCTTTCTCTTTTCTTTTATTTTTCTTCTCTGCTCACGGGTTGCAGGCCACCAATGTTTATTTGATTTTTTTTTTATAAATTGGATGCTGGCTGTCATCCAAAAAGGAGATAAATATGACTCCTTTTATCTTTTTTTTTTTTTTTTTAAACTCAACATGCTAGCTGTCATCAACCACACCGCTACACAAACTCAAGCATTACCAATTTTTTTTATCACTAGAAGACAAAGTAGGTGTTTACACATACAAAATAAATTAAACCTGTTTTCCAAAAATCATCAGCTCGTCGGCCGGTTCAGAATATCACAAAACTATAATCAAAATAAGGTTCGGTGCACCGGTTTAAATGTATTATACAAACATAATATACATAATCTGACTTAAATTTGACTCAAAATCAAAGAAAACATAATCCAAAATAAGACTCCTACAATCTCAAACTGTGCAGCTCGCGTGACCGGAGGCCAATCCAAAAGCTCCATCTCGGTAAAATGAACAAGCACCACCTGCCGCTCCACGCCCTTGACCCTGAGCGTTACCTGAAAGGTAATATAGAGTACCTTTGAGCATGACACTCAGAGAAAACAAAAGAATATGAACGGGATGTGAAATGATCGTGATAAAATGCGAAAGAAATAATATCATGCTTAAAATGTGTATGAAGTATAAATACTTTGAATTTGGATGATAACAACTAATCATAACATCTTAAACACATAATTCCATTCTCTTTGAGCCCAAAAGCATTGCCAACACAAACTCAACGTCTCACTACGCCTATGTTACAAAAACAATCAACATTCGAGATGTAGCTCATCTCAGTTTCAAGCTATCTCAATCCACTAGCACTCGGGCCATTCTGTACTTAGCACACCAGAGCTCCATCACTTCTCCGCCATGGTAACCACATGTAACGTCCAACATCCATACACCGTTACACGGGTTACTACCCCATGGCCACATAATGATCATATGATATGCATAAGTGGAATGTATGACATGAAATGAATAAGACATGCTTCTTCACGATAACATTATATAACATAATAATGATTCAACAAATGTGAATAACTCAATCTTTCCAAAATCGGTATATGACTCAATCTTTGCTCATATAATGCTCAAGTTTCACATTTTCACATGGTTCATGATCACACTTTTCATGTTATCTTAATCGTAACTATTTATCGAGCATAATCAAAACAAAAATGTAACGAGTATGCATAATCATAGCCCCAAATCCAGTATATGACTTGTTTATGGACTATTAAGCATGCTTAAATGAACAACTATCAATCATGAACCGGTTTAAACTAATCCACATTTCGGCCCTTTAGCCACTACCGGAGTCAATATCCGTTTCCATAATCCTCTTACACTCTTAACCTTTCCAACCATACTATCAATCAACCACCTACACCACACTTTCCCGTTCAAAACAACTCGGGAAGACAAAACCCGTGAATGCTCGCTATTCACCCTTCCGATTCTTTATGTTCTCACCTTCAAAGTTGGCTCCGTTTGTATCCACTCGTCTTTGTCCTACAACAAGTTAATCCATATATGTTTAGGCTAATATAAACATTACAAATCAGCCCATAACAACCACATATAACCCCGAACCCGGTTAGTGATACAAGTTCCAAAACTAGTTGATTCGGGATGCAATTTTCGGCCAAACAAGGAATACTTATGAAATATTCATTGGATTGATTCCCTAAGGTGGTTTCCTTGCTAAATATATATATATATATATATATATATATATATATGTACTCCCAAATGCTTCAGAATTGATAACCTTTTATTAATGAACAAGAATTACATAAAAAAAAATGAAAACTAGCCAAAAAGAAGTACAATTTTCGGTCAAATATGGAAAATCACCAAAATTTCATTAAGTTGATCTTCCAATGTGTTTTCCATACATCTTATAATCATATAAACATCCAAAATTTCCAGAATTGATAACTTTTCAAAATAAATCAAGAAAACACCAAAAAATTATTTCCTTACTCTTCCAAGTTGTTTTTCTTGTGAAAAATATACATTTAGACACACATAATTTCCAGAATTAAGAATTTCTAAATAAAAGCCAAGAAAACCCAAAAATTGAAAAACTAGAAGATTGGAAATTCTTCCATTAATGGGGTTTGAAAGCTTTGAACATACCCATGGCTTCCATCCTCTACGGAATTCTTACAAAGTAAAACCTAGCACTTGAAAGCAAGAGTTGAGGATGATTTTCCAGAATTTACAATAAAAAGAAACTCAAATCAAAGAGTAGTTTAAACACTAACTAAGAACACCCAAAGACTTCCATGGAAGAAAACCTAGAAAAAACTTGAATCCGATAAGTTGAATTCTTACCTTGAAGCTATTAAAATTAGTAAATCATAGCTTGAACCTTCTTGGCTTGGTGTTTCTATCACAAATAAACAAAACCACTTTGATTTAACTTGGATTGATGAAGAATTTGGAAGAGGATCACAAAATCACCAAAGAGAGAAAAATGAGGGGGGGGGGGTTCTCCTTTTCTTTTTCCCTTTTTATACTTTTAGTTTTCCTAATTAAAAAAAAAAAAACTAAATTCAATTTATTAACAAGTCCCTCCACTCCTTCAAATTAAATCCAAACCCTTCCACCTCCTAATATTAATTTCATACCCCTCCTCTTCTTTCCTTTGCTAACTAGCCCTCAATCAATAATTAACTGTGGTTAATTATTTCCCTTCTATAAAACCCCACCCATAGTTAAACTAACTATGGTTAATTCCAATTTTTTTTTAAAAGAAACTATTTATGGTTAATTACTATTAACCAAAATACACTTAGCAATTATTAGCAAATAATTTTCCTTAGTTAAAAATCTAAATAATCAAATCAATATAAGGAAAAATTTTAAATTCTCGACATCAAACATCGGGTCCTTACAAATAATTAATAATTAATAATTTGGAATGTATAATGAAAAAAAAACAAGGAATAGAATAATATACCTATAAGACTCTTAGAATCAACTTGAGATAAAAACCCTGAATGCATGAACTTATTGTTGTCAAATCAAATTGGAAATGTTTGATCTGTCTCCTCAAATTTTGTAGTCCATGAAAAGTTTATTTGAATGTCCCGATTAGCATTTGCAAATTCCTTATTAAGATGACTATAAGATTGTTGAACATGACTTCTTGAATTTTTGTTCCCTGTAAAATAAATGTATAAATAAGAATAAAGAATGTTATAATCATAAAAATTAAGAAATAAAATGTAACTGTTAGAATTTGAAAAGCAAAGATTTATTTATATTTATAAACATGATATCCTAACAAACCTTCATATTTTTTCCTTTATCTTTTTTAGATTATAAATCCATTGGATTGTGTTCCTCTTTTATAGATCAGTGTATTGTTTTTTTCTCCTCTTCCTCCTTCTTCGTGATTTTCCTATTATTGCTTGGTTTTTAAAAAATAATGGATTTGCAGAAGATTACCAACTTTTTCATGATTTATTTTCATATTTGATTAATGAATCATTTTTTTTTTTGCTTGTTTTCTAAAAATTACTTTCTCAGTTTGCAAAATATTAACTAATTTTGAAAGACAAAAAAACAATATTTTTTATAATAAAAAGTAGATTACTGCTGTAAAAAATATTAAAAAATTAACTTAATTTTGAAATCAAATAACTAACAAAGTCTCCCGATTTCTTGTTCCTTGTTTCTTAAAATTACTTTGCAAAATATTAACCAATTTTGAAATACTATAAACAATTTTTATTACTTTCTTTTTTTGAAATATAAAAAGTTAATTGCAACCCAAAAAATATATTAAAAAATGAACTGAATTTTATTTGTTTGAAATCTTAACCTGATTACATTTTGTTAATCATCAAATGAGAGAAAAAACTCTTAAATGTGATTTGTTTGAAAGATAGGTAGAAGGAAAGTATTTATATGATTTTGAATTGAGCTAAAATTAAAAGTTAGTGATAAAATTAAAATTATTTAATTATATTTATAATCAAATTTATAAATATTAACTTATTAATTTATTTGTTTATTTTTTAATTTATATATTTATTTTTTAGAAATAATTACACCAATAACCATTTTAAAATACTATATTTCAGAATTAATGGTTGTTTATTATTAATATCAAATTTAACCAAAAACCACCAATTTTGATGGTGATCTGGCGGCTTTCAATTTTAATATGGTTCATTTTACCCTTTTATCTATCCTATTAATTATATGTTATTAATTACACATATCTTTAATTTTTTAAATTAAAAGATATCAAATCATTTTTCCTTAATTTATGGACTCAACCTAAATATCTCAATCCTTCTTCTTCTTAATTTTAGGAAAACCTAAATACGTTTCTCAGCCTCTTCTCCCTCTCCTTCTTGCTATCTTTTTCTTTCTATCGTGTTCTTCTTCATTTATTTTTATTTTTTTTATAATTTTTGGACTTTTTTATTTTTATTTTTATTATTTAACTCCCACTTCATTCCATCAACGATTCAACTATCATGATAATTGAAATTAAGATGCCAATTTTTTAAGTAAAAGTGTTAGTGTTATATTACCCTAGATAATCAAATAGTCACTGCTTCCTCTAATTTTTTTCCTTTTATTTGTTAGATGAGATGAAAAGGGGTGACAAATAAAAAAAAATTAGGGAAAAAATCAATTAACACCCATAAACTTTACATAATTTGTCAAATTTAAACCCTAAACTTTCAATTGAATCAATTTACACCCTAAACTTTATCAAGTGAATCAATTTAAACGCACGTAAGAATAAAACTATAAAATTAATCAAAATTCAATTACTAAATCACAAAGATAAAAATAACATAACATCTATGATCTAATCATAAAAACGCCAAACCTCAAGGATGAAAAAACTCAAATCCTAAATACCAATTTAAAAGGTACAAAAATGTTCAAACCCGACACTAAAATGGTCAAATTTAGCCATAAAAAATATTTAACATTAATATAAAATTAATTTATAAAAATAAACTTTATTTAGATATAAAAACTCTCACGTCTAACTAAAAATTTCCAAAAATAATAGTAATTTTACTAACAAATGGTATAAATTGATTCATTTATTAAAGTTTAGGGTGTAAATTGATTACATTGAAGGTTTAGGGTTTAAATTGACACACCATGTAAAGTTCAGGGTTAAATTGATTTTTTTCCCAAAAATTTTATATTAGATTATCCAAATGATTATATACTATCTTTGTTTAATCTATTATTCTAATAGTAAATTATTTCATAATTTTTAAAATAGTAAAAAATAACTGTGATGACCCGACCCTTTTTATTTAAAATCGAATAAAGCAGCGAAAGTCAATTGAAATATAAATAAATTTCTCAAGACCAAACTTCATTTAAAATGCGAGTTCCGGAACTCAGTTCAGATAAAATATTTAAAATCAAATTAGCTCAACTTTATGATGTATATTAACAATTCCAAAATCAAACTAAAAGTGAAATATAATTTCAAAGTATTCAAATAGACTCTAATACATGTATGAACTCCTAAGCCATCAATGCCACATCGTCACACGCCGAGAGCACCTCCAAAATTACCTGAAATATTTGGTGTAGCACCATTAGCAACACATGGCTAGTGAGCAATAAATTAGAATCAAAATGATTCTTTAAATACTTCCCAAAAGATCATTTGAATTCCCAACTCTTTCCAACTTAACAACAAGACAACTTTACTTTAATAACTAAAATCAATACGATACTTTCTCATGAGTAATACCTAACATATAAAGATCACCACTTGACAATAACTTTTAAAATTATAAATCATATCCAAGACATATCAATCATCCAGTCTCATATACATCTCTTAAAAATATAAAGTACATTATCTCAAAATCTTTAAACAAACATAAACTCGGGATCAATCTGGGGTACACTCTCCACCAAGATTGTCCATGGGTACGCTCTCCCATAAACTCACAAGGTACGCTCTCCTTGGAGTAATATCACAATATATATTTAACACAAAATTATATTATCAAGCAAGTAGCATGTATCAAGGTGTGATGCTCAACAGTCACTCAAGGGATCAATCCGGGGTACGCTCTCCACCGAGATTATCCATGGGAACGCTCTCCCATAAACTCGCAAGGTACGCTCTCCTTGGAGCAATATCAAGAGTCATTTTGCATCACACCTCACCAAACAATTCACGCAATACAAACAATGGTATTATTGCTCTAATCAACTCATTCAATTCACATCATCATATAAATACAATTATATGCTCTCTCCATCATAAGAACCCTATGCTAAATACTTTCGTGAATGCAACCACAAAATAATCTAATTTATGTTATCACAATCAATTAATCAATTTGAACCCAATGCTAACACATAATGGCATTTTAAAGTCATGAAGATTTAAAGAACATATTCTCACATGTAAATTAAGAGAATAACAATTATATCATTATTAACCATTCAAATGATCCTTTGGGTTTCCCCAAAGAATCATTTCAATTCTAATCTACTACTCACCTTTAATTTCACAAAGAAACTAAATCACCAAAATCCACCAAAATCTTAATTTAGGCCAAAAGCTCAATTGTAACCACCACCTACACAAATTAAGCCAAATACCAAAATACACCTTCAATTATACTTACCAATTGATCAAAAAGACAAGAATTGTGATTAAAATGAAAAGAAAAGACAAGACCCATTTGATTCTTCTTGACTGTGGGCTTCAAGGGCTTTAAGGTGAAAACAAAATATATTGGTTTAATACAAGCTCAAAATGAACAAATAAATAAATTAAAGAAAAAAGAAAATCATGACCACAAGAGCAGTCCCTTTTACCGAGAGTCAATTGGTGGATAAAATTGAAGACAACTTTTATGAATCAATATTAGAATAGATTGAAGATAAAGACTAAATATCTATAATATTGAAATTAAAGAAAAATCTAGTCCAGTGGAGTGGTATTAGTCAAAAGCTTTTATTATATATATTTATATATTAAAACAAAGTTTAAGTCAAGGATTTTATGCATATAGATGATTGGTTACGTTGTTGTGAAAGCCAAAAACCCAAAGAGGCAAATTGACAAAACCAATCATTCATCCATTTATTTATATTTTTATTTTAAAATTAAAAAGATTCTTCTCTTAGATTTGAACATCGATCTCAACCCGGTTTGTATGTGATAATTTTAGGATGGTATTAGGGGCGGTGGGCGTACTCTGGTCGTCGGAAGAACAAGGATGGAGTTCAAGGAAAACTAGCATTTTCGGGTGAACACTAAAACCGGGTTGATCCACTTTGTATTTGGAGTTCTTCTTGCTATTAGGAAAGCACTCAAAGAAGAGAATGAATTTTGTTTTAGAGGTTCAATCCTAGGGATTTAAGCATCATCTCAGGGGTAAAAGCTTCAACAATGGCAGCCAAGAAACTTTAACAAAAGAAAAGGAAAATTTAGATGCAAACCTTAAGCTTCAACAATGGTGGTTCGTCTTAAAGTTCTTGATGTCAAAACTCCTAGAAGCTCCAAATAACCCACGATTTAACGCATATGAAGGAGAAAATAAGGAGCTATGAATCTCTCTAATGGTAGTCACGGTATGGGCGTAAACAATGAGGGATGAGGAGGAGGGGTCGGCGGCTGAAGCTTTGGAGGAGAGAAGGGAGATGACATCTTTTGTTTATTTTTCACCAAAGGTTAATGGATGTGCCCTAAAGTTTGGAGATGAGGTTAATGGGCAAAAAGTTGTTTTGGGCCATCCTTCCAAAATACTCCATCAATTTAACTACCATTCTAATTTACTCTTAAAATAAATCTCCTTACTTTACTAAATTACACAACACTTAACAACAATTAATTTAGCTTCCCAACTCAAATTTACCTAGTTATATAATTATAAAAGTCCAAAAGTTCTACCTAAACTTTTAAAATAATTAATTTATTACCATTCAAAATAAACAATCAATTCTCTCTTTCTAATATTACTCTTCTTAAATAATAACTCAAACAATAGAAATTTACATTAATTATCCACCTCCATAATTAACGTACTAAAATTATATAATTCGAACCCAAAATTTATTTTTATTCAAATTTAATAATAATTATTTTTTTTACAACCTAAAATAGATAAATAAATAAATAATTTATTACCCGAGAAACCGGGACGTTACAATAACTATAAAAATAAAATAAAATAAAACAATTATTGAATTTAAATTCAAAGTATCAGAGTATATCCACTGTAAAAATCATGAGCAAGATTTATTATTCTCTAATTCAAGGGAATAAATAATAATAAAAAGAATTTATTAATTTAATGGATGAAAAAATGTTTTAAAAAATAACAAATAAAATCTAAGGTAATGTTATATACTATTTGTGTAGTTTGTAAATTCTTATATGTCATCTATTATCAATTAATTCATATGTTATATTTTGACAAAACTCCAACATCCCAGCATTATTTTTTCATCTCAAAAAGTTAATTTGAGGTGAAAGAATTTGAACCATTAATGAAAGTCAGATTAATTGGGTTTAATCCTTTGAGTTGTCTCAACGGGATAATGACCCAAATGATCAATAAAATAATAATTTTTTTTCTAAAGAAAAAGATTACGTGCCACGTAGTAAAAATCTAATAATTTAAAAATGCATCAACTATTAAATATATTAAATTACCACTAAACCCAAAAATTTAAATTAATAGGTAAAGATAAGTTTAATTATATATCTTAACACTCCCCTAATATTTACACAAGATCCAAACATTTAAACTCAAGACATCATGTCCTGATATTTAAATGGTGAGGAAATATCATCACTGAAGTTTAAACTCAAGACATCATGTCTTGATGCCATATTATACTTATTTTTCTTTTCAGGATTGTCTTTCCATCTACGTTGGCTCTCTATCTGGATTTTTCTTACTCTAAAATTTTTGTCTCATGGGGCTTGGTAATTTTTCTTTTGATTTTTGGTTTTCTTTTCTTTTTTTTTTTCAATCTTGAATTTATATAAAAAAAAAAGGGATTGGATTGGATTTTGAGTTTGGGATATAATAATGTGAATTCTAAATTTAGGGCTTTTGAAAGGATTGGTTTTCAAGTTTTTTTCTTTTTTAAAAATTAATGTATGATTAGTTTTGGCCTTTATCAGAGTTTAACTTAATTTTGTATTATCTATCTTTGTTTCTTCAATTTGTGTTTCTAGATAAATTCCCATTCAATTTTAGATTTGATTTGAGTTCCTATTTTTTAAATTACTATGTTTACAAATATTAGACATGCAATCACCCATTTTTAATATCTATATCAAAACCCACGGTGAAAAAGAAATCACGAATTCAAAAATAAAAAACTTTACAAATATTAGATATGCAATCACCCATTTTTACTATTTAAATTAATTATTATTTGTTTTTGATAGATTATTATACCCTGACTATTTTAATAATTCAATTAGTTCCCTATTTTTTTTTGGGTCCAACCATTAAATCCCATTCGGGGTTAATTGAAAATGAAAAGATTAAAGTGTTTGTGTGCAAATGGCGTGAGTCTATAAAAGCCAAATAAATGAAATAAAAAAAAGTGCAAGTATGCATGTGTGGGCATTGCCGAAGCTGAGTATTGCACTCTCGCTGTTGTCACTAGTGAAGTTTGTTTGACTGCCGATTTACAGGTCACAATATCTTCTCCAGTGGAGTTTATTGTGATAATCTCGCAGCAATCCAGATTGCTTCTAATCCGACATTTCATACAAAGCACATAGAAATCGATTGTCACTTTGTTCGTGACAAGATTGCTGATGGTTTTCTTAAACTTTTGTCTATACGGACTCATTTGGTGCTTGCTAACTTGTTTACCAAAGCTCTTACCTCTTCTCCATTTCTATCATTACTAAACAAGATGGGAATTTCAACGTCTTCTTCCCACCTTGAGAGGAGTATTAAGGGACTTATTTGTAATTAACCATTCTTATTAGTTAAGTTAGTTAGAGCATCTTAGTTTATATATAAACTCAAGCTATTGTAATAATAATTATGTCATTCATTTGTTAGTCTATTAATTAGTTTTTGTAAGTGACCTATTTCTCGTGTAATTAAAGAACAATTCGTTTAAATCAAATTACTTGCGGAAATCAAATTTAATACGTTCTATTAAAAGTTCATCGAAAGAACAACACTTACAACAGTGATCGTAAAAGTTGTAACTGTCGGCAGATTGTAAAACGAACAAAAATAAAACTTTAAAGATCAATGGTAGGGGATCGACGCAAGAAATGATTAACGTGGGAAACCAATCGGTGAAAACCCGCGAGGCCACGCCTAGAGAAAAATCAATATACATCTAAACAAGAAATTTAATGCAAATCACAAAAAGCACAAATGAAAAACTCCCTTTTTCTTTGTCTTCAATTGCTCCTTGTTGATGACGATCTTCAAGTCGGATTATTCACAAGCCCCCTTGCGGATCTCGATCTAAGGAAATCCCTTCCTTATCACAAACGTGACAAAATCCGAACTCCCTTCGGTATGTGTTAGTTCTCACAAGACTAACTTGAATTTGTTCGATGAAAAGATCTAAACCACAACTCTCTCAACAATAAAAAAAAATCTCACAAGAATTTAGATAAAGAGAGAGCAACAAAGAAAGCACAATAATAATATTAGAGCGAAATTGACAGTGCTTGAGATGTCTTTCAAAGGCTGTAAGTAGTCTCCTTTTAAGATGAAATGTGAAATACTCATTGATATGATGATAGACAAATCCAGCCATTGAATCCTTAATTGATGGGCACAAAGATGGAAAAAGATAATATGCCAACTTAATCAAATTAATCATGATATTATTCTTTTGCTTATAATCACGTTGGGAACAACCTTTCAAATATATATTAATATAAAACACAATTATAAACATTTCAAAAGGCATGTAAAATGGTTTTACAAAAAACATAAAGTTAGCCTATGTACAATTGACATACTAAAACTGTACAATAAGACCGTTGGAAATTAATTATATTTGTAGAAAATTATATTAACCAAAAGAGAACTTACCAACTTGATATAAAAACCATTAAATTAATAGAATGACTTAATTAATTCAAATTCAAACAAAATGATTTGATCACATTAAAAATATAAATATTTGGTTTTGTCAAAATAAAAGTCAATACAAAAATATATTCTAACAGTTTTAACAATGTTCTATGGAGGATAATAAAAAAAAAGTTTTTATAGAGATAATATTTCCATATGCTTCGCTCACATGAATAAATGAAAAACATAATACATTTATTTTGAAATCATAAAATTATAAAACCTCAAATAATAGATTTTGATCATTCTTTTGGTTTGCTTGGTCTTTTGGTTGAAATTAAAAGTTTGTGTTGAGAGAGAAAATTTTCCAAGCATGTTTTAACAATTTTTTTAATTTTCAATTAAATGAAAAGCATTTTGAAAAATAAAAATGAACACTAACCCTCTGTTTGTTTCCCTTGGATTTGACAGGATTTTAAATCCAAATGGAATTCAAATCAATTTCACTGTTTGTTTTCATTAAAATTATTAGGATTTGAAATCAGAAATGATTTCAAATCCATTTTTTACTTAAAAAATTTTCCTGACCAAAATGGTAGGATTTTGCAGGATTTCAACTTAAATTACCTATTTAACCTCTATATTTTATAACTTCCCACTAATTATTGAGAATTAAAAGGTTAAGTTAGTAATATCCTCACTTTCTTTTCATTTCCTACCAACATCCAAACACATAATGAAAATTAAATTCATTTCAAATCTTACTGATTCCAAACACAATTAAAAATTTAAAATCATTTCTAGCATTTGAAATCACAGGATTTAAAATCATTTCTCATATTTTCTTCGATCCAAACAGAGCATAAGAGATGAAAATCGTCATCATCAATTCCTTAAGAAATCTGTTAAAACTTAAAAACTAATCATTAACTATCAGATATTAAATTTTTAATTACATTGAAGTGAAAATTTGATTAAATTCAAAGAACTTTGAACTTTCAAATAACTTAAAAGAACGATCTTGACAAATATATCAGCTACAAAATTTCTATTTATCTTAATAAATCTTATGTAATTCAGACTATAGATAAAATAATGAAATTAATATTAAACTAAAAACTATTAGGAGAAAATTTCGTGCAACCCACGTGCTAGAAACTAGTTATAAATAAAAGTATAAAAGACGATAATACATAGAAACAACTTAGGATCCTTCTCCTTTCTTTCCAGTAATGAGCTATCCAATTTGACTTAATATCTATAAGAAAAAAAAAAGTTTGGGATCTTAAAGATCAAAAAGTATAATACTAATACACCCCATTATGCAGTCTCCTTTTCAATCTTCAAATTGAGCAGAAAGTGCCGTTAAACATGATTCAAGCCAATAAGGCCCTGACTCCATTGATCGTTCTCGAAAGCATAATCGGTCCACGGAAGATAAACGATTAATGTATCAACCACATAAAACAAGATGAAAGTGTAAAAAGATTCTGTTTTAATGTCAATAATAGTGTAAAGAGTTAAACTAATCATGGCCATAATGATGACTGTATGATTATTAAGTTTACCTAAAGATTCATCAAAAAGAGTTTGGCTATTAGAAAATGATAAAGAAAACATAGATATAGACCCTAAAAGAAAAAAATAGTAAGTTAAAGATGGAGGACTGGGATCTGGGTTAGTGATAAAGATATGGATAAAGAATGCAATTGCCAAAGGAATTGGAAATAACTTTAATGGAATATACCAATCCGATGAGCAGTTCTCAAAAATATACACACGTAAAAGCATTCTCGCTAATTCGCACAATAGGAATAACAATATGTTGATGTAATCGTGCATTATAAATATACCAACGTCGATAAAATCAGTGTTGAAGATAAGGATATTCACCAAAACCAAAATAACAAGGCTTGATAAGTAATGACCAAATAAGCGATGCATCGTCGTCGTCGAAACATCGTCGTCTTCCGATGATAAGTAATTGTTCATACTTTCAGGCTTTGATTTAAGTCTGACTTGGTTTATTATAATTATGGAAGAAGAGCTAACGAGAGAGAGAAGGCATTAAAATTGGAAGGAAGAGTTGTTTCAAATATACTAGTGAATCTTAATGAGATTGAAATCTGAAGATTAATTTCATTTTTAAAAAAAAATCTCAAGATTCGGAAAGTTGGATAATGCCTATAGATTAAAAAAAAAAAATTTCCTTAAAAATTAATCATTGTTTTCATAATACTAGTAAATAATATTAATTGGAATCGAAAGGATAGTAGAGCGATTGCGTTGCTTGTATGTGGTGATAATATTATTCAAATTAATTTATTTTTACTACTAATATTAAAAACAGAATATAAGAACTGTCCCCTCTATAAATTTCTAGTTAATAATAAAAAGAGAGAAAAGATCTTCTCTTTCTGACAATTAATTAGATGCCATTGTTTCGTTACTTTGGAATTAAAAACTTATTGAGTTTGAGAGTTTTGTAACCACGATGATTTTTTTTTCAAAAAAAATAAAAAATAAATAAATAAATAAAAATAATCAAGTCAATTTGTTGAAATGAAATAAAATAAGATTACTTTTTTTAGAACGGATAAAATTAGATTAATTAAATCAATGAAAGAATGGTTAAAAGTAGTTATTTTAAATTGAAACATTTTTTTGAAAATAATTTTTTTAGAACCATTTTGAAATTTATAAGTATATACATCTTTATCTTTACTATCTTAAAAGTGAGGATCTTTGAAGAATCATTTTTGGATAAGTTTAGCCTTGATCAAATCTTAAAATTTATAAAACATACCATTTCAAATATTTATTAAATCACTAATTAATAGTAAATTTATTATTAATTCTTTAAAATAAATATACTTTTCTGATAAATCCTTCATGAATTAATTTTAATTTTTTTAATTCATTAAAATAAACATACTGGTTTGTGCTCCTCTCACTTTTTATTTTTAAAACTTTTCTCTTTCCATTAATTTTTCTCTACAAACATTCATTAGAAGATGAAAGCTAACCAACGTAACAAAACTTAAATGGAAAGTTAAATAATGCATTAACTTTTTTTATACACAATTAATATTGGAAATAAATGGAAATGGGAAGTAAAATTAAAAGGATGAGTTGGTATTTCACCATCATGATCTGGCTCGCGGACCAAAGGCCGGCTCGAGCTCGACTCAGACTCGGCCCAAGCTCGACTCGAAAGTCAACGTTTGACGGGCTCGGCTCGTTAAATGTTTGGATTGGATATGAGCCCCCTTTTCTAAACGATTCGATCAATGGACTGGCCTGTTCGAGCTTGCCTTAGGTTTATCCAACGAACCGGTTCGAGCTTGGCCTAAATAAAGAAGAGCTTCCATCAGATGTCATCCCTTTTGATTTTTGAAACAGTCAAACGCATATAAAAAGGAAAAAAAAAACAAAGAACAACTTCATTCTCTAAGCCCTAGCGCTGCACCTGACCTTTTCATCTCCAAGCCCTTGCGCCGTACCATATCTTTTTAGTTTTCATCTCCATCTTCCGTGAATCATTGTTGGTTGCTTTTACTATAACACAACTCAAAGGAAAAATTGAAAACCTTATCCCCTCTCTCTTCTGTTCTTGTAAATGGTAGGTTTTTGTTGGAACAGAGATGGAAATAGAACAATAATCAAACTTTGATATTGATACTCAACTGATTAAAAGAACAAACAGATCAGTAATAACAATTAAATCAAAACATAAACTGAAGGATAACGTTACTGTAAAATCTCCAAAGCACGGACAGGCCGTTGTCCTGAAGTCGATATTGCCCCGCTCAGGTTGTTTGTGGTTCCTCGGCAATTCGGCTCGGCAGAATTCGATGGAGAGTTCTTGAATACAACAACCAAAGATTCAAGAACCTGGCAGAACCCTTCTAGAACAGCTCTCAAAACGTGGACAGAAAAACAAAGAACGAAGAACGAAGAACAGAGAACAGAGAACAGAGAAAGTAAGAAATCAAATATTGACAGATTTCTTAGTAATTTGAGAGTGAAGAATCCGTCTCTATTTATAGGGAGACGGATTTGTAACTCCAAACAGAAAATTAATTATGGATTAAATTCCAGAATTAAATCTGTTTCTGTAACAGCTGACCGTTTTCCTGAAACGCACCCCGGCGACCGAAAACGGCTCAATGTCATCTGAAACGTTTGACGGCGATCGGTAACGGCTCAATGTCGCCGGTAAAGGCAAAGACCATTAATACCAGCTGTTACACTTTCTGAATTTCAAAAGAAATTAAATAAATATTCTTCAAATAAAAAGAATATCCTTTTAATCAAAGAACCGGCTGGGTCGTGACGGGCGGGCGGGCGGCGCGCGCGCGTGTGGACTGAAGCCCATTTGGTGTGCGCTCGGCCCTCATAAAATCAGTGGAACCCCAAAGGGCCCAACCCAAAGTGCAAGTGTAGGATATATAAAATGGAATTGGAAATGAGATCTTTCCAATGTGGGACAAGTGAATTTTTCACTTTCCCACAAACCACAACTACAACTTTTCTCTCTACACTTCCAATTACTTTCACTTTTAAATTTTATACTATTCAATGTATAAAATCCAACAATCCCCCACATGAAAGTAATTTAACCCAGAAAACATGAGAATAAAAAATTATGTCACTTTGGAGAGAACTGGTTAAGTTATGCATCAGGATAGGTGTCTTTTGAACTTAAACCTTCCTTAGTGATAGACTATCGAATTTACCGAAGAAATAGTGAAACGTATTTCTTAAACTTCCCTTCTATTGATAAATTGAGACAACAATCTGTCACACATAATTTAACTCATTCTATTGAGTTCTATTCGTTTGAGTCTTTTTTGGTCCTGGACTCGTTCCCGCAATTCGTGAGAGATTTATAGAACACAAGCCTGTACTGTTCTCATTGAACCGACCCAATTCTTCTCTCATATAGATAACTATTGATTTTATATATTCTCAAAATATTCATGTATCAATAATATCTTAACATCCACAGATACACACACTGGTTAATGGAAATGGGTTTTGACTTAAAACGTCTTTGTGTGTTAACTATGAGTTTATTCCGGTTTAGTTTGCCTATTAAACCTAGATCTTGGGATCTCCAGTCAACAAGGTTAGGTTTCCACCAGATAACTCATTTCTTAGGCTTTAATCCTATTTCCCTCGATGTATACAACACTTGCTCTTTCGTTACACCTTTGGTTAAAGGATCAACAATATTTTCCTTTGATTTCACATAATCTATTGAGATTATTGAATTAGTGAGCAACTGTCTAATCGAGTTATGTCTACGCCGTATATGTCTAGACTTCCCATTGTAAACTGTATTTTTAGCTCTCATTGACGCAGCTAAATTATCACAATAGATACATATAGTGTTTACAAGTTTTGACCATAATGGAATGTTTTCTAGAAAATTCCTTAGCCATTCTCCTTCTTCACTAGCCTTATCTAAAGCTATGAATTCTGATTCCATCGTAGAGAGTGCAATGCACGTCTGTTTAGATGACTTCCATGACACAGCTGCTCCACCTAAGGTAAAGACATACCCACTGGTTGATTTAGTTTCTAAGCTATCAGATATCCAATTAGCATCACTAAATCCTTCCAGTACAAGTGGAGACTGTGTATAGTGCAATCCATAATCTATAGTATATTTGAGATATCTCAACACTCTCACTAGTGCATCCCAATGATCACGACCTGGATTGCTAGTGTATCTAGCTAATCTACTTACAGAGTAAGCTATATCTGGTCTAGTACAATTCATTATGTACATAAGACTTCCAATCACTCTAGAATATTCTAAAGATGATACACCAACACCTGTATTCTTACACAGTTTGATACTAGGATCAAACAGAGTGAATATCGGTTTGCTTTCAAATTGTCCAAACTTTCTCAACACATTTTCTATGTAGTGTGACTGAGAAAGTATATATCCTTTAGAATCTCTAGTTATTCTTATCCCTAGAATAACATTAGCAAGACCCATGTCTTTCATATCAAAATTAGAATTCAACATTTTCTTGGTTGATTCTATTATTTCTTTGGTGGTGCCCATGATTAACATGCCATCCACATATAAGCAAATAATAACACATTGATTATTTACACTTTTGAAATAGACACATTTGTCAGACTCATTGATTCTAAATCCATTAGATATTAAAGTGTAATCAAATTTCTCATGCCACTGTTTGGGTGCTTGTTTTAAGCCATATAATGACTTTACAAGCTTACAAACTTTCTTTTCATACCCTTTTACAACAAACCCTTCTTGTTCCATGTAGACTTCTTCATCTAAGTCTCCATTTAGAAAGGCAGTTTTCACATCCATTTGATGAATTTCCAAATTAAGTATAGATGCAATAGCAATCAACACACGAATGGATGTGATTCTGGTCACAGGAGAATAGGTATCAAAGAAATCCATTTCTTCCTTTTGTTTATAGCCTTTAGCTACCAAACGAGCTTAATATTTATCTATAGAGCCATCAGCCTTAAGCTTTCTTTTAAAGATCCATTTGCAACCAATTGGTTTACTCCCAGGTGGTAAATCAACTAATATCCAAGTATTATTTTGCATAATGGAAGTTATCTCGCTATCAATGGCTTCCTTCCAATTTACAGAATCAGGAGTAGTCATTGCCTCTTTATAAGTTTGAGGTTCACTTTCTACCATATAGGTAATGAAATCTGGACCAAATGAAGTAGACGTTTTAGTTCTTTTACTTCTTCTGGGTTCTGAATCATTATGAACAATTTCTTGTTCATGTTCAGATTCTGAACCATTTTGAATTCGTGAAGTAGTCGCTTCATAATTTCTCTTGGTTCCAGTATCAGTATGTTTCTTATATGGAAACACATCCTCAAAAAATTCGGCTTCAATAGATTCCATTATAGTGTTATTGTTAATTTCAGATACTTGTGAATTAACTACTAGGAATCTATAAGCTGCACTGTTTAAGGCATAGCCTATAAACACACAATCAACTGTCTTAGGTCCAAGTTTTGTCCTTTTAGGTAAAGGAACTTGTACCTTAGCTAAACACCCCCACACTTTCAATATTTTATAAGTAGGAAGTTTACCATTCCACAACTCATAAGCCGACTTATTAGTCTTCTTTTGTGGAATCCGGTTTAAAATAAAGTTTGCTGTAAGCAAAGCTTCCCCCCACAAATTATGTGGTAAACCTGAACTATTTAACATGCAATTAATCATGTCTTTAAGAGTTCTGTTCTTTCTTTCAGTTACACCATTTTGTTGTGGTGTATAAGGTGCTGTTGTCTGATGTATAATACCAGACTCTGCACAGAAATCAGTCATATAAGTGGACTCATATTCACCACATCTATCTGATCAAAATACTTTTAACTTCTTTCCAAGTTGATTCTCAACTTCTGCTTTATAAATCTTAAAGATTTCTAAAGCTTCATCCTTACTATTTAGTAAAAATACTTTACAATATTTACTATAGTCATCTATAAATGTGATGAAATATTTCTTTCCTCCTCGTGAAGGATTATTTCTGAAATCACAAATATCACTATGAATTAAGCTAAGTAATTCATTATTTCTTTCAACGGAAGGATGAGTTTTCCTCACAAATTTTGTTTCAACACAAACTTCACATTTATGTCTATTATCAATTTCAAATTTAGGTAGTAATCCTAAACTTATCATTCTTCGTATGGATCGATTATTAACATGTCCTAATCTTGAATGCCAAATATTAAATAACTCAACAATATAAGAAGAAGATTCAACTTTATTGATAGTCTTTGGCTTTTGGGCCAGTACATTCAGCTTAAACATGTTCTCAGTAAAGTACCCACGACCCACATACATCCCGCCCGTGGACAGAACAAACTTGTCCGACTCAAAGACTTGTTTGAAGCCATTCTTGTTAAAAAGTGGCCCAGATACAAGGTTCCTTCTAATGTCAGGAACATAGTAGACATCATTCAGTGTGAGTATCTTCCCAGATGTCCACTTGAGCTGGATGTTTCCTTTGACAACCACATCATAAGTGGCAGCATTTCCCATGTACAGCTTTTCATTGCCGTCAGCTTCTTTGTAGTTGAAGAATAGAGATCTATCCGCACTAACGTGCCTAGTAGCACCAGAATCAATCCACCAACCCTTAGCAGCAGTTGTCATGCATATTTTGGAGACCATCGCAACCAGCGGAATATCATCTCCATTCTCCACGGTCAGATTGATTTGATTATTAGACCGATTATTGGGTCTATTCGGCACAGGATTCTTACGTTGCCTGCAATTAGAGGATCTATGGCCCGCTTTGCCACAGGTGTAGCAATTCCCAGTGATGCGTTTGTTGATGGCATGCTTGGGTCCTAGGTCAACCTTCTTTTTAGCTGGCCTATTCCTGTTTCTCCCAGTTTCGGCGAGATTTTCCTTAGCTTCTCCACTTCTTTGGTTTGGGGCTCTATTATTACCCATCCTTTTTCTATTATCTTCATCTATTCGGAGTTTTAGGATTAAGTGTTGTATCGTACACTCCTTACTCTTGTGTTTAAGATAATTCTTAAAGTCACTCTAGGAAGGTGGCAATTTCTCAATCATGATTGCCACTTGGAATGGTTCACTCATCCCCATTCCTTCGCTATGCAAGTCACTGATGATGACTTGTAGCTCCTCAGCTTGGTTGATTACGGATTTCCTGTCAACCATTTGAAAATCATTAAACTTTCCCGCAATAAACCTCTTAACCCCTGCACCAACTGATCTATACTTCAGTTCAAGTGCATCCCACAATTCTTTCGCACTCTTACAGTTTTCATACACTTTAAATAAACTATCAATTAAGCTATTTAAAATGTAATTGCGACAAAGATAATCAGAATTTTCTCATTGATCTCGATCCATCAGTCCCTCGTAAGTCACATAGTCCTCGTTCACTTCCGGCATTGGATCTTTCAGCACATAAGCAAGACCAAGTGTGGTGAGGAAGAACATCATCTTCTGATGCCATCGCTTGTAGTCTTGACCATTCAATTGAGGCGGATCCTTAGAGTGGACTAGCTTCGGTGGGTAAGAAGGAGGATACTTACTAGCCTGAAATGCTGCAGCATTGTAAGCATCTCCTTGAGCCTGCGCAGGTACCAGATTCGCAGCAACAGTATTGGTCAGAATTGGTGCACTGTTTTGTGTAGCGGCAGTGACAGCTGCAAGAACGGCAGCAGCAAGGGCGGCAGTGTAGCCGCAGCAACATTGTCGGAAGTAGGGGCAACGACAATTTCAGGAAGTGGTGAGTCGTTCGATCCGTAGATATTCACAAATTCCATGGTATCGACTTCAGATTGTTGGAACAGAGATGGAAATAGAACAATAATCGAACTTTGATATTGATACTCAACTGATTACAAGAACAAAAAGATCAGTAATAACAATTAAATCAAAGTAGAAACTGAAGGATAACGTTACTGTAAAATCTCCAAAGCACGGACAGGCCGTTGTCCTGAAGCCGATATTGCCTCGCTCAGGTTGTTTGTGGTTCGTCGGCAATTAGGCTCGGCAGGATTCGATGGAGAGTTCTTGAATACAACAACCAGAGATTCAAGAACCTGGCAGAACCCCTCTAGAACAGCTCTCAAAACGTGGACAGAAAAACAAAGAACGAAGAACGAAGAAGAGAGAAAGTGAGAAATCAGATATTGACAGATTTCTTAGTAATTTGAGAGTGAAGAATCCGTCTCTATTTATAGGGAGACGGATTTGTAACTCCAAACAGAAAATTCATTCTGGATTAAATTCCAGAATTAAATCTGTTTCTGTAACAGTTGATCGTTTGCCTGAAACGCACGCCGGCGACCGGAAACGGCTCAATGTCATCTGAAGCGTTCGACGACGATCGGTAACGGCAAAGACCATTAATACCAGCTGTTACACTTTCTGAATTTCAAAAGAAATTAAATAAATATTCTTCAAATAAAAAGAATATCCTTTTAATCAAAGAACCGGACTGGGTCGTGACGGGCGGGCGGGCGGCGCGCGCGCGTGTGGACTGAAGCCCATTGGGTGTGCGCTCGGCCCTAGCAAAATCTATGGAACCCCAAAGGGCCTAACCCAAAGTGCAAGTGTAGGATATATAAAGTGGAGTTGGAAATGAGATCTTTCCAATGTGGGACAAGTGAATTTTTCACTTTCCCACAAACCACAACTACAACTTTTCTCTCTACACTTCCAATTACTTTTACTTTTAAATTTTATACTATTCAATGTATAAAATCCAACAGTTTTGTCAATGAAGGAGCATGAACATATGAAGAATACATTTTTTTACGAAACAAGATTTTTTTTTTTTGCTGGGAAAAAAAGGAAAAGGACAGGATTATTTTCTGAAATATCTAAACCTAATATGTGTACTCTAAAACGCTAAGAGTGTTTTTTTTTGGGTTTTGTTTATGTGTTTTTGCCTGCTGCTTAAATTTAAACTTATATTTTCTATGCTATTTTTTATTGTTAATTTGATGGCTTTTGAAACCTTATGTTTTAGGCTAAATTTGAAAAAGAAAAAATTCATCTGTTTTACACGATATTTTTTGTTATTGTCTTATTTTTTGACTATTCTATAAAATAGTAGGAGATTATCATTTCAATTGGCAAAATGTTCAAAATCGGAAAACCAGACTCAACTGAACCGGTCCGGTTTTGACGGTTCGATTAAAAAAACAGAATCGAACCAGTTTCACCCCTAGGTTATTTAGGGCTTTTTCAGCGGCTGGATCTGAAAAAATGGGCAAAATTTTGATTTTAGTTGGGGGAATGAGCCAGAGATGAATTAAATGGCGTTTTGGAGCTATTTTTCTGGCTTCTTCTTGGCTGTTTATCAGTGAACAGTGGCGAGAGAGGAGAGAAACAGAGAGAAGGCTGCTGTGAGAGATCTTTGAAAATGGTTTAAAGTTTTCACTTGAAAGCGTTAAATGAGTTATCCTTTAGTTTCACATAAATGGTTTAACATTTTTTTTTAGTCAAAACTCAAATGTAGGGCCAATTTCAATTCAATTTTTGCCCAATTTTGGTCCTAAAATCTCAGGAACACAAATCTCAGTCCAAATTTCGGGATAAATTTCAGGGCAAAACTCATGCAAATCTCAGGGAAAATGCCCAATTTCAAAGCAAAACTTTAAATTTCAGGGCAACCGAGAATTTTTTTTTTCAAAATAAATATTTGAAACTAAAGGATAATTTGTATTACCTTATAGCAAGAATCAAAAGTTTGAATATATTAAAGTTTAAGGGTAAAAAAATATTTAAAAGAAAAATGACATCATCAAAAAGTAAAAAAAGGTTAATGTTGTTAGGAATGGTGTCCTAAAACTAGTAATTATTTAATAAAGATAATTTATTTGGAGTAAATTAAATAAATAAACTCAAAATTCTTTTTAATCTATAATGATTCATTAACGATATAAGAAATAAATGTATATATTTATATCAAACATTCAAATAGTAAAACCCAAAGTTACTCTTATGAAATCACGACCAAGTATGTGAGTCATACAAGGGGATTAAAGTCGAGATGAGTACTTAAAGTGTCTACAGTAAATGGATAACGTTTGAGAATCTTATCCTGGTAATATTATTAATAGTTGTCCATTTTGTATAGTAGACAAATGATCTTATCCAGATCATTCATGTGAGTGATATGGAATAGAAGTGTCATATACAATGTTGATTGTATACGATAGGACCACGATATTGGATTAATATCTCAATAGTGAAAGGATGATTTACTAAAATAGCGGAATTTTATTTAGTAAACTAATTAACATTTAATTATGGATCTATTAATATCATGCAATTTGTGATAAAAACATGAAGAACATGTAGATTCATGCTTAATTTTCGAAAATTAAAACCATTTACTTACATTGAGTAAAATATGGAGGATCGGTTGGAGGTTTCTTTACAGTATCAAATCCTCAGCAACACCGGATCTTCTACGCTATATCCCGATCGATCAAATGAAACCCAATTGTGGGATTGAACTTAAGAAGAAATTTCCCAATTTTAATGCCAAAATCGGCAAAGGCTATGGGAGGAGAGGAGAGTTTCAATTTCTTAGGAATTGAATTGTGTGATTTATGAATGACCCAAGCCTCTTATTTATAGGCTAATGGAAAATTTAATCTCATTAAAATATTTCATAGAGATAAATACAAAAAGGTAAAAGATATTATCTTTTCATTATCTTGGTATTTTCGAAAAGACCATAGATAAATAAGATGATATTTTATTTTCTTTTATTTTATTTATCTTGGGTAAATAAATCTATATAATTATTATAGGATATAATTCAAACAATTATCTACTACAGTTTATCTAATGTGGCCGAAAAATTATATATAAAATAATTAATAAATACAATTTATTTAAATAATTATTTTGGGCCAATTTCTATTAGGTTCATTAATCCAATTGGGCTAGAAACTCTCTCTTAAATTAATAAGTCCAACTTAATTAATTTATTTATTAATTGCCATTTAAATAAAATATTTTATTTAAACAATTAATAATATTAATATTTTCTCCCGACTAAATATTATCAAATTATATTTAATTATTAATTTCCATTAAATAAACTCATTATTTAATTAATTAATAATTTTATTGATAATATTTTATTAATAATTTTAATTATTAATTTCCAATCAAATAAAATTAATTATTCAAACAATTAATAATTATCAATTAATTTCAACTTATTAATTACCATTTAAATGTACTCAATATTTAAATAATTAATAATGTCTAATTAATAATATTTCATTATTAATTTTCTGTTTAAATAAACTCATTATTTAAACAATTAATAATATTTATATTAATTACTGTTTAAATGTACTCAATACTTAAACAATTAATATTGCCTATTTAAGTAATTCACTTTACTTAAAATTTCCATTTCTTCTACTTGATTTCGCGACTACGATATTTGGACTAGCATAGGGACCCGATGGACCTATAGATCATGGGCTTAATAATTAGTCAATTAAGTGATTAACTCATAATCAGTTAATTACTTATTATCTAACTATGAATAATTTCACTATAGATTCATAGTTGAACTCCCCTCATTATAGATGAGTTATGTCCATTTAGTTTATCTTGATTTATATCTGTGATATATCCTTCATGTGGAACCCTCATAATTACAGGCGGATAAATTTATCGTTTTCCCCCTGTAATTACCGCTTTAGCCTTGTGTTCCCGTTGATTCTCTAATGAACTTTATCTTTAGTCGAACTAGAGATAATATACTTCTGTGATCAATAGAAGTCGTGGCGCCATTTGTTCATGTCTCGAATAAGTACATCAAGGAGTTTCCTAAAGTTCCTAAAATGTTTAGGTATTGCACTGATACCGTTAATTTATAGGAAAATTATGAATTTCATCATGTGAAGATCCGTTCCCAGCTACTTATCTAGCTATGTTCCCAAAGCAGGAATGTATTGAGCATTCTTACAGTAGGAGTCAACATTTCACTCAGGTTTAATCACTCCAAAATAACCCAAAATCACCCAACATAACACTTTTGGGTCACTTCCAACAACTCCCAACAGTTTACAAGTCTAGAACCGAAACTAGCCTAAACTAGAGTAGTTTCGCTCCTTTTTCGGACAATCTACAACTACTATAATTCTACCTAAAATTCAGCGGCATAACTCCTGATAAATGCCTTCCAAAACAGCCCCTAAACATAAAGAAAACAATCTAAAAATCCAGAGCACAATATTTGTGAAAGCAACTAACCACCTAGGCAAATCTTTCGACTTAAAGGCACTAATCTCCAAAAAAGGTATTCATGGACAGAAACTTAGAAACATCTTAAAACATCCAACACATGCATAAATATTCAGTTTCAAGGTCAAAGAACACAAGGAAACAATATATGCAAAACCCGAATCGATAGTCACTTTAAAGCATGCTTTAATACCAATTTTTCAGTTTCATTAATCCAAACTTTAACTCCAAAGTAAAACAGCCCCAAACCTCTCTTAACATACATAAAATCACCCAACAACATGCTGCAAATTTAGAGGTTATAACTTATAAAGAGAAAGAAAAACAAACATGGTAATCTTCTAATCTTTGCAAGGTCTACTCACCTTGAATTGCATTTTCAATAAGCTTACTTCTCTTTCAAAGTATGAAGGAAATAATCCCCACCTTTTGAAACTAATCTAATTTCAAGAATATCGATAAATACAACCTACAACGATGAATTAGAAAAGAAAAATCGATCAGAGTTGAAAAATCATATAAAACCCGAAAGGTTTTTAAGCCATAAATTTTTACACATAACTGATCTTGCTATGAAATTAACGCTAATGGAAAGATAACGGAAAACCGATCAGAATGGACACATAACTGATCTTGCTATGAAATTAACGCTTCGGATGAGGACGTTATGAAGAAATCAATCTGGGAGATGTCCTTTAGGCGAAAATGAGAGAAAATATGACAAATGGGGGTTGGTTTTCGGATTAGGGAGGCGGAAGAAGAAGGATTTAGGGTTTAATCCCGCTTTCAGTTAATTATGAAAATGCCACTATGCAAAAACGGTCATAACTCATTCATCGGGACTCAGAACGACGAGCCGTCAATTGCGTTGGAATCGAAATGATGAGCGATCCACATCATCTAAAAATATTAAATTAAACTTGTGGTTTTAATTTGGAGGTTTTTTTTTAGAAATTACCAAAATACCCTTACTTGGTAACGAGTCGTTACAGAGGGACTCGGATTACCCGTAGAGAAGATAGATTCGTATCGAAACGGATGCATGATCTACTGGGATGTGGATGCGGATCTGCATCACTACAAATTCTGTTTTCTTCCAAGATATAAACAGGGGAAACACAGGATGATTTCGTACGCCTGCATGTTCTATTTACCGCTGACCCCACGTCTGCAACGGTTGTATGCATCGAATGTCACAGCTTCAGACATGAGATGGGATCACGAGCATTCACAGGATGAAGGTGTTATGCGACATCCCTCAGACGCTGCGACCTTGAAGCATTTAAATAATGTCATCCTGATTTTGCACAAGATCCGAGAAATGTGAGAGGGGGCTTATGCACAGATGGCTTTAACCCGTTCGGGGCATCCGGAGTGCAATATTCAGTTTGGCCGGTGATGGTAACCTCGTATAACTTGCCACCCTCGATGTGTATGAGAGACCCGGTGATTTTTCTCACAGTGATCATACCTGGCCCGAAAAGTCCAAAACAGAAACTGGATGTGTATTTGCAACAACTTATCGCAGAGTTGAAGAGGTTGTGGACAGATGGTGTCATGACGTACGATATCTTGAAGAAACAAAATTTCTTATTGCGCGCAGCGTATCTGGACGAATAGTGACTTCCCTGCGTATTCAATGTTGTCAGGTATGTTGCGTTCACGTTCATTATTTCTTGAGTATGAGTTTTGTTATTGTTTTGCTTAGTTCATTAGTTAATAATTGTAAATATCAATCCCCATCCTTTATTAAAGGATGGAGTATGGTCGGTAAATACGCATGTCCACATTGCATGCTAGACACAGATGCGTTTTACCTCATAAACGGTCGGAAAACCTGTTGGTTTGATTGCCACCGTCGATTTTTGCCGTTGAATCATGCGTTCAGTTCAAACGGTACTGACTGGAAGAAGCGTCGGCTAGTAAGAAAGGAAACCCCCATGATAATGTACAGTGGAAGGCAGATTCTGCACGGTATAGATGCTATAGGGATGCGGAAGATTACAGTGGAAGGTACAGAGCTTGCAAACAATGCGACTGGAAAAAACACGGGTTGGAAGAAACAGAGTATCTTTTGGGATCTACCGTATTGGGAAGATCTACTTGTCAGACACAACCTGGATGTAATGCATATCGAGAAGAACTTCTTCGACAACATTTTCAATATGGTTTTGAACGTTCCTGGCAAAATAAAGGACAATCTGAAGGCACGTTACGATGTACGGGAGATATGTAACCGTCCTGAGTCAGAGCCTAAGGACAATGATAATTACGCAAAAGCAAAGTACATGTTGACGACAGATGAAAAGAAAACATTATTTGAGTAGATCAAATCATCAAATTCCCTGACGGATACGTTTCGAATCTGAGTCGGTGTATAGACAGTCAAAAACATGTCATGTTCGGGATGAAAAGCCACGACTGTCATGTATTCATGCAACGATTGATGCCCGTCACGTTCAGACCGTTCCTAGAGAACAGACATTGGGAGCCGCTTGCCCAATTGAGTGTTTTTTTCAGGGACTTGACTTGTACAGAGCTGACTGAAGCTACTGTCGCTTCAATGAGATCGGAGATCGTTGTTATTATCTGTAAGTTAGAGCGAATGTTCCCACCTGGCTTTTTTGACTCAATGGAGCATCTTGCAGTGCATCTTCCATACGAGGCATTCTTAGGGGGTCCGGTCCATTATCGCTGGATGTACCCATTTGAAAGATTAGCAAACTTACTTTGTATATAGTTCAAGTTTTTTAATGTTAAACTTATCATAGGTTTACTTAATTGTTTGTACCCACAGGTACTTACGTAGGTTGAAAAAGACGGTCGGAAATAAAGCAAGAGTCGAAGGATCTATCTGTAGTGCGTACCTGACGCAAGAGACTACCACGTTTTGTTCATACTACTTTGATCAACACATTGCTGAACAGTTTCGTCCAGCGACACGAAACGTTGTCGAATATTTACTTAAAGGTGTTGACGTAAGCGACCTGCCCATATTTACTAAACCTGGCATGACAGTTGGAAGATCAGTGCGTAGGCCGTTGACCGATTCTGAGTATCACGTAATGCAGAGCTACGTGTTATGCAACTGCTCAGAAGTCGAGCCTTACATCAAGTGAGTTCTCGTAACGTTACATTATTCCATTGACTTAACAATCACAACTGTTTAAAATATTTTCTTAACATACAGACTATTTCTGAGCGTATACATTCGAATGACACGAGTCGGTCTTACAGCCGCTGAGGAGTGGTCAATAATCGATAAGGAGTTTCGTTCCTGGTTCAGTGCATACGTGAGTTATTTGAAATTGTCAAAAATATCATGTCAAGTTATTTGCTGAAAAATACTATATCCTTCTAATTATATGTGTTGAATGACAGGTGGACTCCCCTACGTTTCCGGTAGATGATCCTCGCATTATTTCTTTGGCAAAGGGACCTGCACGGATTACAAGGTCATATATTGGATACGTCAGTAACGGATTCAGATTTCAAACGAAGGCGCATTCTGTTAACAGGGCAACAAACAACAGTGGTGTTGCATAAAAGGTCAAGTGTTCGGCACCGAAGACGATTACTTTGGAGTAATCGATGAGATTCTTGAGATTCAATACTCAAGTCCGACGCTAAAACGCATTGTTCTGTTCGATTGCACTTGGTTCGAGACAACCAGACGAGGCAGAGTCCGTATGATTGATCATTTACAAATCATTGAGGTAAACAAGTACAAGCATATGTGCACCGCTGATAGGTTTGTCCTGGCTTCACAGGCGATTCAAGTTTATTACCTGAACTATCCGAGTAATAGACGAGATCTAACAGATTGGTTAGTTGTTTGTAAAGTTAAACCACGCCAGGTGTCGCTACCCATTTTTACGACACGGAGGCAAAAATTAAAACAACAAGAGTCGCCATCAATCATTGGATTTTAAAGAGGTGTGATTGATCACCCGATTTTAAAGAGAGATTTCGATTCTTAAGGTGATTAAATAGTTAAATAAAAAGGGTTCGGGAGTTTACTCATGATTAGGGAAGGTGTTAGCACCCTAACCATTCGTTTTTAAAACGATTACTATTTTTGTGGTTATCCCTTCTTATTACATTAAAAGCCTTTATTTAAAAAAAAATGTGATTTTTAATATTATTTTGGAATGTCCCATATGTACCCATGTATCATTAATTAATAATGATACAATTGAATAAATATGGGTGGCATTAAGCCATTAAGGAAAAATGAAATCTTGCTATAGCCTCCTACAACAAGATTTCTCATCTTAAGATATTTGAGAAGAAAAGCCTCCCTAACTTCTCAAATTTCTTTAAGAAGTTTTGAAATGAGGGATGTTAGCATCCTTACAATTCCCCGCTTTTTGTTATGAAAACGATAACTTTAATTTTCAAAAGTTTTTTAGAATGAATAATTTATAAAAGAGGTCTCTTTTTTTTTTTATTAAAAATAATAATTCTTGATATCAAATTTAAAATATCTTAATTTATGTAATTTGGGATCAAAGCATCCTTGTATTCCCAAATCTTAGAATTTAAGAATTTTTTTAATTGATACTTTGAAAGAAAATATTATTTGAATTAATTCTTAATATTAAACCAAAATATTCTAATTTTATAAAATCTTGGGATCAAAACCTCTATGTACTCCCAAATATGATTTTTTTTGAAGTGGTATTTTAACAAGACAAATACCATTTAAATAAATTATTCGTATTAAACCAAACTCATGGAATTTTGAATCAAAGCAATCTTATAATCCCAAATTTTAAGTTTCACACAAGGCTCTTTTTTTTTTTTAAGGTTTCAAAAAAAAAAAGAAATCCTTTTTTTTTCAACCTTTGTGTTGAACCAAAAGATTCTTAATTCATAAAATTTGGGATCAAAGCCTCCTTATACTCCCAAATTTTAAGTTTTAAGAACTTTGGAATTAATGCTTTAAAGAGATAGATATCATTTAAATCAATTATTAGTATTGAACCAAACTCATGGAATTTTTTAAAATTAAAGCAATCTTACATATTCCCAAAATTTTAACCTTTTTTTAATTGATGTTTCAAAAGAACTTTTCATTTTTATCAATCTTAGCATGGAACTAAAAAGATTCTTAATTCAAAAAATTTGGGATAAAAGCCTCCTTATACTCCCAAATTTTAAGTTTTAAGAATTTTTTTTTTTGCATGAATGCTTTAGAGAGACATCTTAGCTAAATCATAAGCATAAACTTAAATCTTATTAATTTTAAAGTCAAGTAATAAGATATTTATACCAAAACTAAACATGCACATATCTTATCTAATTAGGAATATTCTAGCTCGATTAACTCCCAACATACTCTCCACATATTATTTCACTAAATAAAACACATTAAATCCCTCATAATAAATTTGAGCAAAACATCAAATCATGAAAGAAACACATACATTCACATGGCTATTAACTTGAACTAATTCCCTTTTTAAAAATTTAAAAAATAAATAATAATAATAATAAAAAGAGACAGATCAACATATTTGAGCATTTGTTTTTTCTCTTTAAGGTCCTATTTCTCCCCAAAAAAAACGTAACAGTAAATTGAAAGAAAAACAACAACAGATTTAAAGAAAAAAAACAACAAAACAAAATTAAAAAAATGAACAAAAAAATAAAATAAACGAAAACAAGAACAGACAAAAGAAAAAAAAACGTTACCTACGTGCTTCGCTACTCAATTTCAGAAATATCTTGTAACGCCCCGTTACAAGGTAAGATTAATTTTGGAATTAAATTAAAATTTTATTTAATTTAATTAAAGGGTTTGGAATTTTGATAAATAATCTATTTATTTATTTAGGCTTTTGGGTGACACTTTAAGATAAGTGTCACTTTTTGTAAATAATGAGGAGTCTTGGATTAGTGAGTAGTGATGATGTGGCAAGTAGTGATGACGTGGCAAGATAGCTCAAACCCTAATCTTAAACTAAGGAAAAGAAGAAGAAACAATTTTTTTCCCCTCCTTCCCACACCTTGCCGCCGCCCCTAGAGAAGAGAAGAAGGAAATCCGTCTTGCTTCCGTTCGATCGTGCGTCGGGATCCGGATTCAATCGTTTGGGCAATCGATTTTAGACACGAAGGTAACGAAAACCCTCTCTTTTCTTTTCTCCTTGTTGTCGTGGGGTCTAGGGTTCATAATGATGAGTTTTTCATCAAATGTTAAATAGGAAATCGGTGGAATTCGTTCGGGATCAAGGAAGGGAGATCGGAAGTCTTTTTCCTTGTAATTCCTTTAACGGGTAAGCTTTTGGGATTGATTTATCAATCAATTTAATTCTGGATTTTTTATTTTATATTCACCATATGAACACCAAGAACCCTAGCCTTTGTTTCGATCTCCATAATTGCCAATTTTTCCAAACCGTGGCCAAATACCCAATCGATCTTGATTACCAACACCTAGAACCATCAAGATCGATCACCCTAAATACGAAACCGCAACCGAACCACATCCCGATGACCATGGCCAGCTGCGGCACCCACACACCCCCACGCCCAACCTTAGCCAATTTCCTTCGCCGTTTGATTTCCGTTCTTTGACCCACCGAACCCCAAACCTTTTGTATTAATTTAGTGTATTTTAATTTATATTTTAAGCTATTTAGGATCTTCGTTTCAGGTCTGGTTCGTCAAGGAAAGTAGCTTGATTTTGGATTTAAGCGAATTTTGAGGTGAGTTAATGGTGTATTCGATGGTGGGGTTTTAGAGAAATCTAAAGCTTCTACCGTAGATTTTATGATTCATTATATTCAAATATATTATTCTGGAGTTTTAGGAAGTGAATTCATATTGGAAACATCGAAAAATTTATTGGAGAAAGAATTTTTCGGTTAGAACTAGTTTAGTCATTTTTCGGCAGTTTTTGTTGTTTTTCGATTTCTTTTGTTTTTGATTAATTTGGAAGTCAATTCTGGAATATTTTGGAGTTTATTATGATGATTTAATATGAGATTCGCGTTGAGCAAGTTTGAGAATGAATAGTTGGTTTTGACGGTTTTTCGGCAGTTTATCGTAAAATGTATTTTGTGTGTTTTAATTAGTATCTTTGGGGCTGCTGTATTTTAATTCCCCTTGCTGATTATGAATGAGTATTATCAAGAGGATAATGTAAAGAGTTTGTGTATTGATGGCTTGACAGGTGTGTTAAACTAGTATGAGGCTACGAGCTCATACTAGTGAAATATATATAGTTATGAGAGTGAGCTCATAACAGCTAATGGACGTTGCTAGTATGGACGATCCATTAGGGGTTAGTTATGGTTACGCCTATAACTAAGTACCTAAGAATGGTTGGAGTCCCAAGAGACCGCCTTCTTAGGGGTTGATTGATTAATTGATTGATTGTGTTGCTAATTTAGAAGGGGCCTATGTATCGGATTGGGATGTGTATTGGAAAGAGAATTATGAATGTGGTTCTTGAAAATGGAATTTAGATAATAAATTGGCTATTCAAATAAAGAGATTGAATGTGAGATTTAAGAGAAGCTTAGTGTGAAAGAGACATTGGAGAGTGTCGAGTGTTGGGACTCGGTTTAAGTTGTTAGAGACTATTTAAAGCTTTACCTTCGTTTAGATCGTTTTCTCACTGGCTTTAGCCTCACAGTGCTATATTCTTTTTTTTTCAGGTAATAATGGACCGAGAGGTGGCGGTTGATGAAGTGGAAAAGATGAGGGGTTCATGTCACCGTGGCTAGCCAATGCATCATTAGTTTTTCATTGAGTTTAAGAATAAAGTATTAGAACTTTATTAACTATATTTGTCTTTGTGAGATTTGAGTTTAAGTTATTTTGAACATTTCGTTATTTGACTAAGTACATTGATTCTTTTGTTTTAAAGTTTTAAACTCCGGAGTTGTTGATTTATTTAAATGACTATTGATTGAGAATTTTTCATATTATTCAATAAATATCTTTTATTGAGTCTTCCGCTGCATTTACTATGTTTGTTTTAAACTCTGAAAAGTAGGGTCTTTACATATCTTTAACGAGATCCTCCGGTTTCGTGTACTTTCGAAATAGCTCCGGGGGTTCGTTCTTTTCCTCCATGCCGAGATGTCGTGTTGGTGAAGCTTTTCCGGGTAAGGTAAATATTGGTTTTTTAAAAAAAAAAGATAAGAGTATCGATCAGGGTGTGGGTTTAATCTTTTGGGTGGAGATGAAAGCTAGACTAAAATAAAATGGTGGGAGTCATTGAGATGGAGGAGGTAGAGCAAAATGTGTATGGCTTTTTTTTCCTTGGTCTCTGCAGGTGTGGGATGAGGAAGAAAGGGTTGATTTTTTGATATTTTTTTTTCTTTTGTCTTTGACACTTGTCGACTCGGGGTTGAAGGAAAATTTGGGTTTTTTTTTTTGTAAGAATGAGAGAGAGAGAGAGGGGGGAAACGGTGGTGTGGGGGAGAAGAAATAGCTCTTCTCTTTCTTTTCTTTTTTTCTGATGGGATCAGTCTGCCTCTCTTTGAATAGTGGGGGAGAATAAATAGGGGATTAAGATTTGTTTTCTTATTATTATTATTATCATTATTATATTTTTTTAACCGTTTGATTTCCCTTTTTCTTTCTTTTCTTTTTCTCTTTTATTTATCACCTTTTTTCCGTTTTTAACTAAAAGGATTTTTGGGCATTTCTCTTTCATTTTTCATACTTTTTATTTTCTATTTTTACAAGATTTTGAAATTTCCCCTCCTATTTTTCCCCCTCTTTTTACCCAAAATAAAAATAAAATTACTACTCATTTTTCAAATTTCTTTTAATTCTTCAATTGTCCAACTATTTAATTCAATTAAAATAAACCAAATCTTATCCACAACATCCCTTTTTAGTAAAACTATTTTTTTTTTAATTTCCCCTATTTTCTTCCATTTTTATCATTCTCTTTTTATCAAACTATTCAAATGACATTTCCCTCTATTTTTTCCCAAAGTAAAAATTAAGATTTAACACCATTTTTAATTTTTCTTTTAATTCCTCTTATGCATAATTTATTTATTCAATTTTAAAATCTCAATTCTTATCCATAACCTTCCTATTTTAGCAAACTTATTATTACCCCTTTTTTTTTTTAACATTTCTTTTATTATTCCTCTTTCATCTAACTACTCAAAACTTTCCCACTTTCAACAAAAATTAAATTTTTGGAATTTCCATTCTCTCTTCTTATTTTCTCTACTATTCCACTTTTATCTAATAATTTTTTTTAAAAAAAAAAAAACAAACATTTTTCCATGCTTTTGAATTAACATAATTACAAAATATGTACTCATCTCAAATGATTATGATAAATAAACAAATAAATTGGTCATTTTATTTCTGTAATTAATAATAAAAATTAATTAATTAATTTTTAAATGATACCGGACAAAATTAGGGGTCTACACCAGGTAGAAGAAAACCTGTCCGAGAAAGATGACCATGCAGACGAAGCCGGTGCTTTTCAAGAAGATCAGATAATATGTCGTGCAATAGACAATGGCCAGAATGCAGGTACCGCACGTCCTTTGAACGATGGAACGATAACATTGCATGATGACGATACAAATGCTTCCACTTCTCGCGAACGTGACATTGATGCTGAATTTATTCGAGATGATGATGAAGAAGAAGAAGAAGAAGAAGCAATGACTGAAGAAACTGAGGATGAAGAATAGTACACTTTGTAAATTTATATGATTCACTGTATGTTTTATAATATCGTCATTGTTGTGTTTCATTAAACAATATATATAAATATTTTTTAATCTCCATTAATTTATATATATTAAAATATATATATATATATATATATATATATATATATATATATATTTACGACCATATGGTCGCAAATTTAAACTAAAATGCGACCATATGGTCGTAACTTTGAAAATGTAGACTTAAGTTTTTTAAAAATTTGTATTAATTTACGACCATTTGGTCGTAATTTTGTGACTATCTGGTCGCGTTATTAAGCGGTAAATTTAAATTTTCTTGAAATTTTTGGGGGTGAATTTGATAATTACGACCATTTGGTCGCAATCGATGGCGGTGAATTTGAAGGTCGCAATTGTTGATGGGAAGTGTGATCTGACAGCTGTTGGTCATAATGACACACTTACGATCAGTTTGGTCGCATTTTATGAAAATACGACCATCTGGTCATATTTTTGAAGCAAAATGCGACCATCTGGTCGTATTTTTGAAGCAAAATGCGACCATCTGGTCGTATTTTTGAAGCAAAATGCGACCATCTGGTCGTAATCGAGCGACTCTTCGTTTTTCGTCATAATTACGAAATTGCGACTAGATGGTCGCAATTTTTGATTTAAACGTCCCAGCCTATTCTTTCCCTCCCCCACCCGATTTCTTTTCTCTCTTTTCTTTCCTTTTCTCTCTTTCCCCCGTTGCTTTTTGCCCGTTCCCGTCCCCCGTTCGTTCTTACCTTTCCCGTTCCCCGTTCTTTCACCCATTCCCATTTCAAAAACCTCCAAAACCCGGTAGCGTTTTCGAGGTTAGTTTTCGTTTTCGTTTTAATTAAGTTATTATAAATTGTTTTAGTTTCGTTAAATTTAGTTACATTTAATTGAATAGTTTAGTTTAGCTTTCAATTAGTGTAATTAATTACTTAATTAATTATGTTTAGTTAGTTATTTTAATTTGTTTAGTTTAATTTAATTAGTTTAATTACTTAATTAAATTTAGTTTAATAAATTTTTAATTTAATTTAGTCACATTATTAGTTTAGATTACTTTTTTTAAATTAATTTAATTTAATTAGTTTGATTAATTAGTGTAGTTTACCTACTTTAATTAATTTAATTTACTTTAGTTTCATTAATTAATTAATTTAATTTAGTTTAATTTAGTAAATTAAATATATTATATTACTTTAATTACTAACTTAACTATTTTTCTTTAATTTAATTAATTAATTTATTTAAATAATTAGTGTAGTTTACTTACTTTAATTAATTAATTAATTTAATTTAATTTACTTTAGTTTAGTTTATTTAATTAATTATTTTAATTTAATTTAGTTTAATATACTTAATTAATAAATTTACATTAAATAATAAACTATTAATTAATTAAATTTAATTAGTTTGATTAGGAAAATGGCACGCCAACGTCGTCCTCCGATGTCCGGCGATGATGCGCAGGACCGCACTGATCCGCCACCAGAGGATGACGCACCGGAGTTGCACAATTCTCCGGAGGACTGGACGCATGCTGACCTGGACGATATCTTACGATTGGACGACAATCCCAACCCGGCATATCCCTCCGCAGTACCCGAGTGGCAGATTGCGACACCGCGTTTGGGGGAGGACTCACCGACTCCAGCCACGACTGTAGCGGGAGCATCCACTTCTGGCACTGGCCGTCCTCGGGCCCCCGTCAACCCGACCCTTCGGATAGAAGGGGATACATAAGTAGACAAGTATTTTTTTTAATTGAATATTCATGTTATTTATAACCTAATATCACTAATATTTTTAACTTTTTTTTTTGCAGATTACAGCCGCATCAAACCGCTTCAAAGCGGTTTCGCCAAGTCCTCCAGAGCATGCCTCTACCCAGCGAGCTTCGCTAGACGAAGATTCCGACGACGGAGAAGCTTCAAATGTACGACAATTGGAAGGTATATAACTTCACTTATTTTTATAATTAATTAATTTATAAATTTTTAACAATCAATTTATTACTTTAACGTTTTCTTATTTCAAATTTTTTCAGGGCAAGTTTCCTATGATCGATCCCGATGTCACGGACGGTCGGATGCTCCCACTATGGGACAGGCACGTGCAGGATCGATTCAAGGACCTCATGTACCTGGCGTGGCAGAAGCAAGCTGAAAACCGGCCTGTGTGGATGAGGGAGGAGGAACATGCCCGGCTCCTCGCGAGCTTGCAGTCTGAAGAGGTCAAAAAAGTGTCGACGAAGAATAAGGCCAACCGGGCCAAGAACCCGAGGAAACACACTGGTGGCGCGAAGCCTCACGACGAGCACCATCGTATATTGGTAAGTAATTGTCATTTTTCTTTCACGTCATTTTTTTTGTTTATTTTCAATTATTTATTAATTTAATTTCTGTCTCTTTTTATAATATGTTTAGGAAGAAAAGTACAGTGGTCCTGTTCCGCTTGATGAGCTGCACCTGGTCCTTCACACGAAGAAGGACGGGACGATCGTCGACGAAAATGTGCAACAAACTTAGGTATTTAATATGTTTTTTCAATTATTAATTAGAATTTGTTCATCATTTTCTAACTTTTACATATTTTCTGAATTTTAAATAATTAGGATCGTTTCAAGGAGTCTTTGAGTCAGAGGTTGCCCACACCTGACTCGCAACTGACTCAGGAAGACCGTCGACAAGCGTTCTTGGAGGCTGCTGGAGTCGTTCGTCCAGATGGATCCGTTGCTGGGCTCGGCTCGTACGGGAGACGCCTTTACGCGGATGTGCCTTGGCCTCAACGGAGCGGAGCGAGCACTAGCTCCGGCCCTTCTCCGGTTGAGCAGCAGCTGCGTGAGGAGGTTCAGCAGCTTCACACTGACATGGACGCTATGCGCAACGACTTCGTTTATCGAGTCGTTGTGATTGAGGCGGATATGCATGCACGGGTCGAGGCCCAGGTCGCGGCATCTTTGGCCGCGTACTTCAGATCCCGAGACGGCGACCATTCATCATCGACGCCGCCTCCGCCACCCCCCGCCCCTCCGCAATAGTTCTAGGATGATTTCTTTTGTATAGAACATTTTTTGAATATTTGATTTATATATATTTTATTTTAATTCCAATTTTTTATTATTAAATTTTAATATTAATTAAATAAAATAAATAATAATTAATTAACTAATTATTGTAATTTAAATAAATAAATAAATAATTTATTAAATACGACCAGATGGTCATTTACCCTAGAAGATAAACGACCATTTGGTCGTATTTTATCCCTAAACAAACGACCATCTGGTCGCATTTTGTCTGAGTCCAAAAGTGACCATTTGGTCGCTTATAAAAACGACCACGTGGTCACTGTTGCATGTGACCAACTGATCACTTATGTTCAACTTAAATTACGACCAGTGGTCACTTTTTTAAGCGACCATCTGGTCGTTTTTTCAAAATGTTGACTTTTTTGCGACCAACCATGCTTGGTCGTATATTTGTGACTATTCGATCGCACAAAATTCCGGAACGACCAGTTTTTTTGCCACCACCATGTTGGTCGCTTTTTTGGTCGCATTCTACAATAGAAACGACCTTTTGGTCGCAAATTGACTTTTTTTTTGTAGTTTTAGATTCCCTTATTATATTTTAGTTGAAAGTTTGTCTTTTTTTTAAGTAAGATAGAAGTTGGCGGGAAAAGCATCCTCTTTTCTTTTCTTCTGCTATTTGCCCTCTACTCTTCATTAATGTTTTTGTCTTGTCTTGTGTTACATCTAGACAAGCTAAGTAATATTGTTTGAAAAGGTTATCTCTTTTCTTTTTTGGATTCGACATTTTAAGTATTCAAATATTAATTAATAAACTGGAAACAGGATCTTAAAAAAAAAAAAAACTTGAAATAGAAAATAATTTAAATATCAACTCTGTATCATTTTACCCAACTATTTTTTCCCTTCTTTTCATTGGTCTTCAACAACAAAATGTCCACTTTCTTTAATCGGCTGGGATCATTTTTAGGCGAAAAATTGTTATTTTCTTCTGCCGCCGCGGCGATAGCTTCTCACCGCCGCGGCGGTGAGTCTGAGTATGGTTTTTGGCTTTTCCAAGCCAAAAACCCGAGGGTGGACGCTGCGGCGCCCTAAAGCGTCTTGTCTCGCCTAACGAGTCCACCGCCGCGGCGGTGGGTTACGAAATTTACTTTTTCCATATTTTTCTTCGTATATTTTCCTTGTATATTCATATTACTTATTGACCTAATTCTTTGTAAAAATATCGGTCTTTGGCCATGAGATTCAATGAGAAAAACATATTCTTCAAATTCTTTCATGGTATCAGAGCAGGTTATTGATCTTTGATGGCCACGCAAGAAGAAGCTCAGAAGAAACTAGTTGATTCCAATATGGGGTCGGTAAAACCTTTGGATTCTTCTTCTCCATATTATCTTCATCCCTCAGATGGACCACAAATCACAATATACCCAATTGTGCTTTGTGGTGATAACTATAATGAATGGGTACGATCTATGCGAAACAATTTTCGCTCTAAGAATAAGTTAGGGTTCATTGATGGAATCATAAAGAAGTTGGTGTCGGGATCACCCGAGGAGAATCTTTGGTTGACAGTCAATTCAACTCTTGTGGAATGGATCCACAATACTCTCGATCCAGGACTTAGATCTTCGGTTCCACAACCGGATGATGTGAAAGACATGTGGGATGATATAAGGACGTGGTTTTCAATTGGAAACGATCCACGGATTCATGAATTGAAGACGCTTCTGAGTAATTGCAAACAAAGAGGTAACACAGTAGTTACCTATTACAATGAATATAGGAAGATCTGGGATGAACTGGAAGAATACACGATTATACCAATGTGTATGTATGAAGCGGCGTCAATCATTGCAAAACAAAGGGAAAATGAAAAAGTCCATGACTTTCTTGTTGGCTTGGATTCTGTTCTTTATGGGAATGATGTTTCAAATATTCTGATGATGGATCCTTTACCGACACTGAATACAGTGTTTGCAAAGATTATGACGGAGGAACGCCATCATATTATAGCATGTTCGTAGGATAGTAAACCAGATGCAGTTGGGTTTGCAGTTCAAGGAGCGGTTAATAAAGAAAAAGGAAATAATCGAGTGGATATATCGAAAGCCAATTTTTTGTGTTCACATTGCTCTAGAACTGGACACGATCATACTACTTGTTTCCAACTTCATGGTTTTCCAGATTGGTGGGTTGCAGACAATAAAAATAATGGAGAGCAAGGAATAGGTAACGGTCGTTCAGGAAGAGGTGGAGGAAGAAATGGAGGCAGACAAGGTGTTGGGCGTGTTTTGGTTGCTAATGTTGTAACTACTACGCAATCAGGTACTTCGAAACTTGATAATAGTGATAGGAGTGGCCTTCACGGTCTTTCTAACGATCAATGGGCAACTCTTGTGCAATTGTTGAATAGTTCTAAAGGGTCAACTTCCTCGAATGACAAGTTGAACGGTGAGTCGGTTGATTCTAATTTATGGATTATCGATACAGGCTGCTCCAATCATATGTCTGGTAATATAAATTTCTTCTATGACTTGGTTGATATTGATCCTATATCATTTGGACTTCCAAATGGAAAACAAGCTTTTGCTCGCAAACGTGGCATTGTCACTTTGAGTCAGACAATGAAGCTACATAATGTCTTATATATTGCGAGTCTTACTTGCAATCTTCTATCAGTTTCTCATTTGCTTCGTGATTTATACTATATGATCACACTTACTGATAAGCTATGTATAATACAGGACCGTACTTTGAGGATAATGATTGGAGCGGGTGAACAATATGATGGAGTTTACTGGTTCCGTCCTCTTCAACATCAGAAAGCTTTTTAGATAAGTGTGGAACCAACTACGAATTTATGGCATCAACGTTTGGGACACCCGTCACGGAGCATAGAGTCTTCTTTACCTAGTTTATTTTCAAGTAATAGTGCAAGTAGTCATGTTGCTGTTTCTCATTCCCCTTGTGACATTTGTATTCGTGCTAAACAAACTAGAAATGTTTTCTCTTTGAATAGCAATAAAGCAGAGAATATTTTTTATTTAATTCATTGTGACATATAGGGTCCCTATAATCTTCCTTCTAGTTGTGGAGCTCACTATTTTCTCACAAATGTTGATGATTGCTCTCGTGCTGTGTGGGTCTTTCTTATGAGTGTTAAATCTGAGGTTTCTCAATTACTTAGAAACTTTTGTATGATGGTGAAAACACAGTTCGATAAACAAGTGAAAATTTTACATAGCGATAATGGTAGGGAGTTTACTTCACTACATGCCTTTTATGCCAGTTTGGGCATAATACATCAAACCTCGTGTGTTGACACACCTCAGCAAAATGGGAGGGTTGAAAGAAAACATAGACATATTTTGAATGTAGCACGAGCTTTACTCTTTCAAGTTCATCTTCCTACTTCCTTTTGGGGTGAGAGTATCTTAACCGCTGCTTATCTTATTAACCGAACTCCCACTCCACTCATTGGCAATAAAACACCTTATGAGTTGTTGTTTAACACACCTCCCTCGTTTCATATGCTTCGTGTGTTTGGTTGTCTTAGTTATTTCAAGAATAAACCTCGTGTTCCAAATAAATTCGGTCCTCGCTCTCGTAAATGTATCTTTGTGGGTTATCCTTTTGGTAAAAAGGGTTGGCGGTTTTATGATCTTAGAACTCAGGAATTCTTTCATTCTCGTGATGCTACTTTTTGTGAAGATGTGTTTCCTTTTTCTACTGTTGAGTCATCTGCGGGTGCTAGTAATCCTTTATCTGATTCTATTGCACCAATAAGGAGTGAAAATGTAGTTATTATTGATGATACTCTTATTTTGCCTGAAGTAAGTGATGTGGAAAACGTGAAGTTATATTGCCAGTTGAAGCACCATTGATGAATGAGACTCCTTCACATTCTGAGGATATAGATGAAGGTCATCTTATTGTCTCACCTCCACAAGGCCGTGGACATCGTACTAAACGAGTTTCTAGTCGACTGAATGATTACATCACTAATATGGTTCGAGTTGTAAACTTCATCACATCACCTACTACTGCTTCATCATCATCCTCAGGTACTCGCTTTCCCTTAGCCAATTATGTAAATTGTGATCGATTTTCTGCAAACCATACTTGTTTTCTTGCTTCTATAACGACAGGCAAGGAACCCACCTCTTTTAATGAGGCGGTTAAGGATCCTGGATGACGAAAGGCGATGAAGGAAGAGATCGATGCTCTTGAACGAAATGGTACATGGACTTTGGTGGATCTTCCATCAGGAAAAAGGGCAATTGGCTGTAGGTGGGTTTATAAAATAAAATATAAATCTGACGGTTCAGTGGAACGATTGAAGGGCCGTCTAGTTGTGCATGGTAATCGTCGGATTGAAGGTATTGATTTTAATGAAACATTTACGCCTGTTGCGAAAATGGTTACCGTTCGCACTTTCTTATCTGTCGCTATAGCTCGAAACTGGGAGCTTCATCAGATGGATGTTCATAACGCCTTTCTTCATGGTGATTTGAATGAAGAGGTTTATATGCAATTACCTCCTGGTTTTTCTTCTGAGCATACTGGTAAAGTATGTCGTTTACAGAAATCTTTATATGGTCTTCGTCAGGCTCCTCGAAACTGGTTTGCAAAGCTCTCTTCCACTCTCATTGATATTGGTTTTGTTCAGTCATATCCTGACTATTCTCTTTTCAGTTATTCGAAGAACTCTGTTTTTGTTCATATCCTTATCTATGCAGATGATCTGATTATTACAGGAAGTTCTTCTAAAGAAATTGCCTCCTTCAAGCCACAATTGAGTGAGAAATTTCACATGAAAGATTTGGGTGCCTTGAAATACTTTTTTGGCATTGAGGTTTCTCGTGGATCTGATGGTCTATATCTTTCTCAGAGAAAATATGTCTTGGATATTATCAGTGAGGCTGGGCTTCTTGGTGCCAAACCAATTTCTACCCCCATGGATACAAATCATCATCTTGCCACAGTTGATGAACCTTCACTTGATGATCCGGAAAAATATCGACGTCTTGTAGGGCTCCTTATTTATTTGACTATCATTCATCCAGAGTTATGTTACTCGGTTCACATCTTAGCTCAATTTATGGGCTATCCTCGTATTGAGCATTGGGAGGCAGGTTTGCGTGTTGTTCGCTATCTGAAACGATGTCCTGGCCAAGGAATCCTTCTTCGTCGGGATTGTGATTTTAAATTGACTGCGTATTGTGACAGTGATTGGGCTAGTTGCCCTTTGACTCGCCATTCCTTGACAGGTTATTTCATCTTTCTTGGTTCTTTTCCTATCTCTTGGAAGACTAAGAAACAGGTGACTGTGTCTCGTTCCTCTACTGAAGCTGAGTATCGCTCCATGGCATCTACTACATGTGAATTGAAATGGCTGAAATCCTTATTGACTTGCTTTGATATTCATATTACTGATCCGATCCCGTTATATTGTGATAGTCAAGCAGCCATTCATATTGCCGCCAATCCGGTTTGTCACGAACGTACAAAACATATCGAGATGGATTGTCATTTTGTTCGTGATGCTCTTCATGATGGCCTTATTTCTCCCTCTCACATTCGTACTGGCAATCAACTTGCCGATGTTTTGACTAAGGCACTTGGCAAAGCTCCGTTCCTATTTCTACTTGGCAAGTTGAGCATTTGTGACCTTCATGCTCCAACTTGAGGATGAGTAATCAAGCTGGGATCATTTTTAGGCGAAAAATTGTTATTTTCTTTTGCGGCCGTGGCTTCTCACCGCCACGGCGGTGAGTCTGAGTATGGTTTTTGGCTTTTCCAAGCCAAAAACCTAAGGGTGGGCACCGCGGCGCCCTGAAGCGTCTTGTCTCGCCTAACGAGTCCACCGCCGCGGCGGTGGGTTACAAAATTTACTTTTTCCATATTTTTCTTTGTATATTTTCCTTGTATATTCATATTACTTCTTGACCTAATTCTTTGTATAAATATTGGTCTTTGACCATGAGATTCAATGAGAAAAATATATTCTTCAAATTCTTTCATTCTTTCTACTTTTCTTATTTAAGATTTTTGTTTTCCTTTGTAGTTTGTAGTGTAATATTTATATAACCATAAAATTTGCAATCTTTTAAAAATAAAAATGAAATTATTTTTTCACACAAAAAAGGTATCAAATTAGTTTTTAAATAAATATTCATAGTTAATAAAAAAATATTTAATTAATAAAATAATAAAGTAACGATTAATAGTAAGGCTGCAAGCTTAAACCGATGAACTGGAAAAAACCGACCGAATAAATCGGTTCGGTTCAGTTTATAACGTGGGTCGGTTCCGTCTCGATTCATATTTAGAATATGCCTCGGTTCGGTTACGGTTTATAATAAAACCGATTCTTGATGAACTGAACCGCAAAAGCCTGCCCTAAAATATTTTAAATATAAATATATTTGCTTCAGCTTTTCCCTTAGCCCTACTTTGTATTTTTCCTCCGCCGCTCCCACTCCCAGCCTCTCAGGTCGTCTTCTTTTTCTTCATACAATCTTCTTTCTTATGATCTCTTCTCCAATCATCCTTTAGATTTCATCATAGTCTCCTCTGCCTCACCGATTTCACAAGCAATTTTCTATCTCAATCTTCTTCTTCATTTGTTTCTTTTGGATTTAGGTTTAGCACTTTCATTTGAAACTAATTATTGTTATTTAAAGAAATAAATCTCTAAAATAAAAGAATTGAAAAGGTAATTATCTAATCTTCTTTGTTTGCCCAAATATTTGATTATCAACTTTTGTCTATGCTGCTTCATTAATTTCATAAAAATTTGTTTTGGATGTGAAGATTACTTATATATTTTCTTTAAAAAATTGAAAAAAGTTTTTGTAAATCATGAGAATTTGTGTTTGGATGAGAAGAATACTCATAGCCTGAAGCTTCAAGTTTTTCAAGGATTTGATTAACAACAAAAAAACTGATTCCCCCCCCCCCCCAATTTCATACCCGACTTTTTGACCCACCCAATGGATTTGCATTGATTCGGTGAATCGAACTGGTTAAACCGACCATAATTTGGTTCGGCCGGTTCGGTTATATACAAGAATTCCGCCCGGTTCGATTGGTTGATTCCAGTTTTAATTAATTTCATTTCGGTGTCGGTTCAGGTCCAAAACCGACCCAAACTGAATGGTTTGCAGCCCTAACTAACAGTACTAATAATCATAGCAACTAATTCCAAATATTAAATAATATTTAAAAAGAATATGTATTAAATAATAATATAAAAATTTAAAGAAATGACCGCAATCAATATTTGTATTAGCTAGCTTGAATTTAGACTATGTCCCATCTAGGGGTGTGAAATCGGTTTCGGTATTTTCTCAGACCGAACCGAACCGAAACCGAACCAAAGTTGGTTCGGTTTCGGTTTCTGTTTTTCATTTACTTTTTACATGAAAGATGGATGTTCATACTTTTCATGACTTTTTTGGATTTTTATTGTACGGACCAAAATACGGGTACAAGAATTATTGTTTTTGTCTTTTAGAATTGAATTATTGCTTTTAAAATAACTCTTGTATTTGAATTGTTGTTTTAATTTAGAAGGTAAAATTTGATATTTAATTTTAAATAACTCTAATATTTTATTTAAAATTGGTGTCAATCTAAAGGTAAAATTTATGAACCATTGATGGTTATTGATTGTTATTATTATTGTGTTGTGAAATGTCAATCCTTGAGTAATATATTAATTTTAATTTGATTATGTATTTAAATAACTCTATATTAAATTTTAGCTTCCAAATAACTCTAATGTTTAATTTATAATTGATGTCAATCCAAAAATAATAAAAGTATAATTAATAATATATATTTTGATAAAAGAATTAAAAAAGTTGGAGGTGGTTAACCAATATAATTAATAATATATATAATATTGTAGGAAAATTAAAAATATATTGAATTAGTTATATATAATTAATTCAAAATATATATAATATATCAAGTGGGCTGTAGTGTTACATAAAAAAAAAAGAAAAAAAAGGGCGCTGGGCTTGGCTTGGCAGTGGCAGGGGAAAGGGATAAGGTGGGGTTGCAGGGAATTTATTAAAAAAAAATTATATATAATATCGGTTCAGTTCGATTTGGTGCGGTTTTCATTGATCCTAGACCGAAACCGAACCGATTATTAATCGGTCCGGAAATTTCTGAACCGAACTTGGCGGTTTCGATTCGGTTTGAGCGGTTTTGCGGTTTTGATTCTCACCCCTAGTCCTATCCTTGTATTCTCCGTAACATCACAACAAGTTGATAAGTAATATTTTAATGAAATATTATAATTTAACTTGTAGATTGAAAAAATGAAAAATTATATTGGAAATGGAAAATATAACAACACATGGAGAAAGAAATATATAAGGGCAATTATTGAAATTGTATATTTTCACTTACTATTTACTAAAATATTTTAAAATTATTTGAATTGCAGTTCAATAAGTTAATTGAATTAATAAAGGGCAAGAAAACTAATAAATAATAGTTCAATAAATTAATTGAACCTTCTATTTACGTAAAAATAGTTGTTTGATAAATTTATTAAATTAATAAAGGGAAAAACACCTAAGAAATAATAGTTATTGAACTATCATATTAATATTTGGGTAATATTTAAAATTTTCTAACATTCCAGTAAAAGATAGTTTCTTAAAAACAAAGAAGAAAATCATAGTTACATATATAACAAATAAAAAAATGTTATAAGTAAATGATTAACCATTTTTAGCTTAAAAACTCATTTTTAGTTGGTTGATAATTTCAACATAAAAATAGTTGGAATTATCAAACAACATAAAAATAGCTTAAAAACTCATTTTAGTTTGATTAACCTTCTATTTACGTAAAAATAGTTGTTTGATAATTTCAACATTTTATTTATTTAATTAAATTTTCTATTAAATTTTTAATTGTATTTTTTAAAACTCATTTTTAGCTTTTTAAACTTAAACTTAACTGTAAAGTGTTGAAAAAAAAAATTATATCCTATTCATTTTATTTATTTATTTATATTTTGTTTTTTATATTGTTTATTAAAATTTTAAATTAACTATTTTCATCATTCTTGTAGGTTAGTTTGATTATATTAAATTTAATTTTCCATTAAATTTTTAATTGTATTTTTTAAAACTTATTTTTAACTTTTTAAACACTTTGACTCTAAAGTGATGAAAATCAAAGTTAATTAATTAATATTTTGTATCATTTTTTTTAAATTTATTCTTTTTTTTATATATATTGTTTATTAAACTTTTAAATTAACTTTATGTTTTGATTTTATATATTTTGACAAAAGGTTATTCCTTTTCTTTTTTAAAATATAATATATTATATTTTATAATTATATATAAGATTATATTTAAATATAAAAAACAAAACAAAATATTTATATTATTTTTATAATTATAGATATTAATAATTTATTTATATATATATATATATATAGTTTTTAATAATTTTTTAACGGCCTTGAACCGGGCTTCGGGCCAAGCCTGATGGGAGCTATATGGATAAAAACTCGTGGTCGGGTTTAGGTTCAAACACATGATCCATATTCAGCACAAAGATTTACAGGTCGGACCGAGCCTGGCCCGTCAACCGTTGATTTATGAGGATAATTTTGAGTTTTCCATCAATACATTCTCTCTCCACATTATCATTGACCCTCATTTTCAGGATGGTGATTACTCAACTTTATAACAAGACTTCTAGTAATTATTAATATAGATAACCTAATTAAGTTATCATCTCCATAATTAACCAAAAAAATAAAATCCAAGAGTTTAAATGATTGAATATTTTACTAATCGATTAGTTTAAATCATCTTCATAATAATTAAAATTTTAATCCATAAATATTTATTACAAAATTTGAATGTGAGATGGTTGGAGAAGTGAGAATTTCTCATTCCAGCTTTTATGAGGAAACACAACGGTTATTAACCTGTCATCATCGAAGTGCAGGAGATACCGTGCTTCATCGAAATTAGCCTTAAAATAAGGGATAAGTACTTAAAAAAATGATGCATTTTTAGGATTAATTTTTTAAAGTAAAAAGCGTCCTCTCTTCTCTCAACACGTGGCTAACGGTAATATTGAGATTTTATATACACATATATATGCTGGAAAAAATCTTGAAAATTAACTCAAAAAAAAAAAAAATCTTGAAAAATACTCACAATCTTTCTGTGGGTCTGAAATATTTTTAATGAGTTTTGAGCTAAATTTATATTTTTTTTTTCAACTTAAATTTTGAATTATCTATACTACCACTAAAAGAGATTTAAGGAAGAAACTTTTAAATTCCTCTTTTACGTCTTCTTTAATATTAATTTATTATTATTTAATAATTTTTTTATCTAATTTAGATATTGGAAATATAAATAAATTATGACATTATTTATTAATTAATTTCGTCAGTTTCTTCATGGAGTAAGATAATTTATTTCTACAATTTATTGGGTTCATACTTCAATAAATTATTTGAGAATGGGTTATACTTCAGTCTATTAAATTTAATATCATTCAGTTAGTTGAAGGAAGAAAATACATTTTAATTAGGAAGGAGATGTATGGAATCTCAATTTCATTAAATGATCACACAAAAGATTATATAAATGTAATATTGAAAGAATATCAAAGGACAGAATTTAGTGCCTCACTAAAAAATTAAAGGAAAAAGAAATACAATAACTAATGGAAATATTGTATAAACGTACGTAATATTGGATTTTTATTTCTTCAACCGTTGCCGTACTGTAGGTGTATAAATAAACAAATCAAATCTTGTATGTATCTCTTACACGTTTTTTAAAGCATATCCTTCTTTCTTCTTCCCCAAGTTAAAAATTCTCTATCATTAATATAAGTACGGTTTCATTGACATGATTAATGGGTGGCTTTGAGAACATTATTTGACAAAATTCCATGTAATTATGCTTTTAAAATAACTTCATTCATATTTTATGTTTGATTTCTTCAAATTAATTAATTTCATTAAGCTTCTTCTTCTTTACTATTAAATATATCTACTATTTTATAATTTAACTAATTTTATATTTGAATTTTTTAAATTTAATTATAAGTCTATTCTATATAGTTTGTGGTCTATTTCATTTAGTTTATATAATCTTTAGATTATATAAAACGAGTTAGACAAGACACAACTTTTTCACCCAGTTTCCTCCACTCGAGAAAATTCCAAAAATGATACGTTTTCTTTTTCTGACCTTCCAAAAGTTTGAGATCCAAATTGCCAACAGAAAAATGGTTCTTCCACAAATGCTTCCTTTAGGAATCCATTATTATTTGGTGAAAAAAAAAAAACTTTCAGGAAAGTTAATTTCAAAATCTGTTTCAAATTTTGCAATAAGTCATGTTTAATTAGTAAAAAATTATCAATACCTAGATCGTTTGGAATTTTGGGTTTTAATTTTTTTTTAAATATATAATTTTTTTTTTAATTTTGGGTTTTTTTTTTTAAACTTTGCCCTAATGTGTGTGATAGAGAAATTTCATAGGTGATATTCAAAAACAACCTGTGAGCTTTGAGATTGAACTAACAATATCAGAAAAAAAAAAAAAAAAAAAAAAAAAACTTTGAAATAATAATAAAAATAATAATAATAAATCAATGAAACATTATTTGGTAATTTTTTAAAATGTCACCTTTGTCTAGTCATGTCATCACGAAAAAAAAAAGTCATTTTTATGAATACGTCAATTACGGAGATACATGCTTAAGCCAGAATTAACCATAAAATAAGGAAAAAGTACAAAAAAAGAAGAAGGCTTTCTAAGATTATTTTTTTAATCCGAAAACTAATTGAAAAAGTGTCCTCTTTTCACTCAACAAATGACCAATGGTAGGTTTTCTTTTTCTCTTTCTTCCAAAAATCTGATCCAAATAGCCAATAAAAAGTGGGTTCTTTTCTTAATCCATTATTATTTGGTGTTGCAGAAAAAGCTAATTTCAAAATCTGTTTCTAATTTTAGAATAACAAGATATCTTCAAGTCATGTTTAATTATTAAAAATTGTGTATTATATACCATTCTGCAGAAATTTCTAATTCATCTATCACACTTTTTAAAAGTATATCCTTCTTGTAATCAAAACAATAATGATAATAATAATAATGTATATCCTTCTTTCTTCTTCCCCAAGTTAATTCTCTTTCATTAATAGAGTAAATATTATTTCATATACATGATTAATGGGTCACTTTGAAGAACATTATTTGACAATTTTCTAAGTAATTATGCTCTAAAATAAGTTCATTCATATTTTATGTTTGAATTTTTTAAATTAATAAAGTTCATTAAGCATCTTCTTCTATACTATTAAATTTTTATAAATCTACTATTTCATAATTTAATTAATTTTATAGTTAAATTTCTCAGACTTATTTATAATTCTAGTCTAATATAGTTTGGGGTTTATTTCATTTAGTTTCTATGATTTTAAAATTTTCAATTTAGTCCATATAATTTAAAGTTGGTGTCAATTTAGTATTTGGATTTTTAAATATATAAATTTAGTTTTATGATTTGATAAAAATACATAAATATCTCTTGTATTACAAATTTGTTAATCGACATGGTTTGTAAATATATTATTAAATTAAATCTTTTAAAACTATATGATTATTAAAATTATAACAAACTTCAAATTATATACAACAATTATTTTTTTCCCCCAAATGGGTATATAACAAGAAAAGTGAACTATATATTTGAAATCCAGAATATTTTATTTTTATGGTATTTTGATTAGGATAAGTATTGACAAGACAAGCAATAGATTTGAACGACTATAGCGATTGTTTCATTTTGTAGGGCAGAGCAGCAGGTGAAGTAAGAAAAATGGAGGCACAGTACCAACCGTACTATTTTCACACACCTACTTTAAATATAAAGGAACACTAAGGGCCGTTTGGTTAGTGATCCAGATTCGATTTTATAAATTTGGATTAAATGAATAAAATGAATCCGTTTTATATTGTGTTTGGTTTACAATCCAGAAAAAAATAATTTGGATACAATTCTTTTTTTGCTTAAAAAATGAATTCAACTAAAACAAGAATCCAAAATATCCACCTCAAAAACTGAAAAACACGGATTGACCTCACCTACACAATTCAGTCCACAAACTTGTACACATGAGATAAAATAAGGGTCGGGTCAGTTTGTGGGCTTGGGTCGGGTCGGGCCGTTTTACAAGCTTAGTCCGGTCCGTTCAAACTTTTATTGTAATTTAAATTTCTTGTGGTGGTTTTGGGTGTTTTGATATATATATATATATATATATATATATAGTTAAGTTTATCTAAAATAAATAATTTTAATTTGTCCATTACTAAAATTAACCCTATTTTTTAATTTTGGGTATTGAAATGGTGTTACACATTTGGGTTGGGGATGGTCTGTTTTACACTATCTCTCATCTCCATTTTTTTTTTTTACATAATTATGGGTATTGAACCGTTTTTCTCTCTTTCTTTTTTTTTTAGAGAGAGAGAGAGAAGTGGAGGTGACATGATCACGTGACCCGGTATACGATCCCAACGGCTCAAAAATATCCAAACCACCTATGGCATTTTTTTAAAGCATCACCTATGGCATTTAAAACGATCTCATTACATTTTTTCATTTTTTCTTCTCGTTAAATTGTCGCATTAACTACCTATCAACATATTCTACATTTGAGAAATTAATCCCCTTTTTATGGTCAAATTAAATTATTAAACTATCATTTAACTGTCAACCCGAGCATACATCAACTGATCAAGCATCCTCCTTTCCTATTTGAGCAAAGTTTCGAGTCTTAATTTCTCTAATTTGATATAATATCTAAAAAAAACTATTACTTAACTACTATTAAAGTAATATTTAAATAATCATGACATTTGAGTAATTAGTTTGCAGAATATTTGATAAATGGTGAGATTCACTACTAACAAATACTTTGATAATTATTGATTTAAAGGAAGAGTACTTATAACCAACTGTACTTAAAAAAAAATTATAAATAAATAGCGTTTAATTTTCAAAAAAAAAAAAATACATACGCTAATTTCAATTTAATTAGCAATTCTTTGATACTATATATGTGAAAATTAAAAGTCTATCAATCTTAAAAAAAATAATGATAATAACGAGTTAATATCAAGTAATTGTTTCATGTAATAAATAATAGGGTAAAATGCAAATAAGACCCATGTGGTTTTTTCAAAATGCATGAACACCCCTGTGGTTTGAAAATGAAAAATCACACCTTTATGGTTCCATATTTTTTTAATTAGACCCCCCCTTCAATGCCAATAATTTTCTATTAGCCATAACTTATTCGTTTGAACTCCGATTTGGATGATTCAAGATATTTTAGAATCATCGTTTCTAAAAATTAACATTAACCATATTCATCACTCAATTTAGAATTACCATACCAAGCCAATAATTATAGGATGAATAATACATCTGTTGTATAAACTTGAAAACTTGGAAAAATAAACATCTCCATATCAAATACTCACATAGTTGAAAACATATTCTGACGCTTTTTTTTTTTTCATTACTCAAGATTTTAATTATTTACAACAAATATATTATGGCTTTTGTTCAATATTTTTCCTTTTCATCTCTCTTGTCTTCAATGATCAATGAAAGTTTGCAATTTTATGGAGATTGTAAAATTTTATAAATGTAGGGTTAAAATAGAAGACATTTTATTCAAAACAATATTTTTTATTCTTTAATTATGAGTACTCGTTATTAAGATTTAGGAAAATTGACATGGTTCAGAGGGTTTGATTTTTAATGTTCTTCGATATTCAATAAATAAACTTTTTTTTTTACATTCAAAGTTTTTTTTTAAATAAATTTTTTATAAGTCTAATTTTGACACTTTATAAAGTTTAGAGGATTAATTGTTAAAATTAAAAAATTGTTACATGGATGATTTGTACAATTTGCCATTTTAATATTAAAAAAAAAAAATTAGAGTTAATAATTTAATAACTATATGAATTATATATAATAATATTATAAAATAAATTGGTATAATTTTAAATCCTGGGAGAAATTTATTATTAAATCAAAGAGACAATTAGTTTTGTGTAGTAAATCCTTTTTAAGTAAATTATTTTTGACAACAATTTGAAGGAAAAGATAATATAAAAAAACAAAAATCTCAATCACACCTGTTGAATTTAAAAACGAATAATAAGTAATATTATTTGAAGAAAAAAAAAACATTTCAAATTCTTTGGAAATGATGGTAAAAGAGAAAAACATTTCATATCCCTGGTTTACTTTATTTTTGGATTAGGAAGACTGGGTTTGGTTTTGTTTTGTTTTGATCCCTGGTTTACTATCCATTTTGATGTAAAAATTCTAGAAGGTGTAGGGGGCTAGGGTTTATCCTTATCTAAAAAAACAAAATACCATAAAAAATAAAATAGTTTATTTCAGAATTTGAAAAGTTGGGTTGCTTTTTCGTTTTCTCTCCCAAATAAAAGAAAAAGAAAGGACATATGTACTGTCACAATGCCAGACCATCATTTCTGTCCTTTTTCCAGGGCGACGTGGCGCAACAAGAGAATAGCCGGATGAAATTGGATCGAACGGAGGAGGCGAGACTGAAAAACCCGTTTTTCATTTTTTGCAAATTAATCCTCTCTCTCTCTCTCTCTCTCTCTCTCTCTCTCTCTCTCTCTCTCCAAGAAACCCTAATTTCAAAACATTTCCTATAAAATAGTCTTTGCCGTTTTTCCTCTCAAAAGTTTCCTCTCTTTCTTTCTTTCTTCTTCATTTTTTCTGGTTTGAATGGCATCACCTAAGCCATTTTGGGGGTTCTTGATTCTGAATCGGAAAATGAGCTTTTGGTTCTCGATGTTTTTCCTATTTTCATTTTGTGTCTTGCTTGGCTTTAACATTTACAAGGGTGGTACTGTTCCCGCGGTTAAAAAAGTATATGGAGATAAGCAATCAGATGCAAAACTCGGATGGTTGATATTACCAATCTGTGTTCTGTGCTTTATTATTATGGTAGTCCACTTTTGTTTCATATTTTATCTCTATCTGAAGGGAAAGGGTGTGAACATTCAACAAACTGAGGGGGCAGCTCGTTGTTGGAAGTATTGTCGATTCGATCCGCTTTGTGAGAGTGACATTTGTTGTCACATCACTAACGGATGGAATATCGAGCTTTCTTTTTTCTGCGATTGCGTCTACAACATCGTTGTTCCGATAGCTGTATTTGGATGGACCTTGATCGAGCCGAATATGAGCTGGTTGGTGGTCGCCGCTATGCAATGCTACACTGTATTTGCATTTCTGCTAACCTTTTCAATACGAAGAAATTCTAAGCTTGTCGTTCCAAATGTAATCTTAGGATGTTCATTGGCCGTAGCAATGAACGCTGACGGTATCAAAGCAACCTCTATCTCGGTTGGTTGTAATGTCCTAGTCGATATCCTTCTGATGCATTTTTCAACCATTTACAAAAAATCTGCTACCTCTCAAGCTCAACCTAACCAACCATGAAGACTTACGGTCACCATTCCACCACTCCACTTGACTTAGGTGTTAATTTTTTTTCTCTTTTTTTCATTTTTCCTTAATTTAGTTAGTTATGTTTAGTTTATTTCTTCTCTGTTTTTTCATATTCCTTAGGGTGTTTAGTTTTTCTTTTCTTTTTATCTAATATATAACGTGTTTGTCTGTTATTAACAAATTTATTATTATGTTTTAGAGACAGTCAATTTTGTGTACTCAATTATTTTCAAGTAAATTCTTTAATATCACCTGAAATCAAGCTCTACCATAACGCTAGATAATGTGATTTTGAAAAGAAAAAAAAAATCTCATTCCAAAATCTTATCTGAATTGCCAAGAGAAAGTGATATCTTCCACTCCTTCAGAAACCCATTATTAAATTAGAATTAGTAATTTTTGTTTTATGTAATTGTGGGAATAACTAGAAGATATCTCTAAGTCATGTTTAATTATTAAAAATTGAAAATAATAATAAAATTAAAAATAAATCAATTTTTTACCGGGGAAAATGTTAATATGTCTATATTTTTTAGGCAATCTTGATTTTTTTTTTTAAGGGGCAGTGTTAATAATGAGATTTCTCATTAGAAAAATATCTACTTCGTTGCTGCTCCTATCATATGTAAGTGACTGATTTTTCTTTTAAAATATAGATAAAATAAAAGAAGTTTAGGGTTCAATGTGATACAATTAAAAGTTATTGGTTTAAATTGATATAACTACTTTAGTTTCGATAATTTTTTTTAATATGATTATTGTTATGTTAATTACAAAATCCAGCTTAAAAGCTAATTGCTCAGCCTTCACACTGATGTGGCACTGCCATGTGATTTAATAACTAACTATATTCTCCATGATCATTGGGCATCTTTGGCATGTGCTGAGATGGTTCTAGATTTATTACATTTCTACAGCAATTGAATAAAAGAGAGAAGGAGAGAGGGTATTCAGACTTCTTCTTCGTGAGACAGAGAGAGAGCCATTAATGACGTTCTTGAGAGCATTGTGAGCTAGAGAGTATTGTATTCGTGGTTCATGACTGAGAAGCTCTGGATTCTCCCCGTGAAAGTAGATAATTTGGTCGAACCACGTATCTGATTGTGTTCTTGGTTTCTTCTTCTTTTATCTCTGAAATTGTGTGCTTAATTGTTCTTGCAATGGCTGTGAATTCCTGGTAGTATTTGTTTTGTAATGATTGTTTAAGCTGAAGTTACAACAATTATTATTTTATTTTATTCTTAGCGAGAAGGGGGGAAACGAAATTCCAATGGAACAAAATTCAAAGTATATTTATCCATTTGACGGTTGAGGGGATCATTGAAAACTGTGAGAGAGAGATACATTAAAAATATATGATTAAAAAAAAAAATTACATTCAAATGGATATATCAGTCACATTTTGCAATGTTTTCTTTTTCAACGTGAAGTACAAATATTTTAAACAGAATGATTGATTGGTGTTGCTTTTCAATAATATAATATCTTCCTATCAATGAAAAAGAAAAATAGGATGTCATATGAATTGATATGATATGATGTCGAAAAATAACAGCAATTTTTACTGAATAATATTTTCGTTCGTTTTTTTTCTTTAAATTAATTCAATTATATAAAGTTTGATTAATAAGATTTAGAAATTAAAAAATTTTTGGATTTTTTCAAAATTATTAATAGAATAATAATATGATAAATTATATATATAGTCAAACATGTGTTTTTATATTAAAAAACCTAAAAAAATAATAATATATTTATTATAGATGTTTTTCCATTTCTAAGATAACATAAATTGAGGTTATCAGAATTTGGAAAGAATTTTTTTTTTTTTTTTTTTTTTTTTCAAAATCCCATTATCTAGGGGTATGGTAGCTTTTTTTTAGGTGATATTAATCTTCAATCTTTTTTTTAAAAAAAAAAGGACAATTGGTCCCCTCTGAGCCCTCTCAAAATAAAAAATCAATATTTCTATACATATGATATAAATATTTGTCAGAAAAGAATTGCATATTCTCTCATTATTTCATATATATTAATATGGAATGATGAGATGTTTGCTTTAATGGAAAAATAAAAAATCATGAAGATAAGTATTTATTATTATGCTCAAAATACAGGACGAGTAAAAAATAAAATAGAGAAAATAAAGAAAAAAGTAATCCTATACATTTTTGTGATTGTCTCGACTGGAGCAAAGTTGGTGAAAGTTTTGTCTTGTAATGAAGCATTCTCAAACACTGTCAAGGTAGGTTTTCTTTTGTACTTATGTAGGAAATGATAGGAAATTTGTTTTTTTAATTAATTACTTAAATACACTTTAAAAGGTCGTATTTTTTTATTTTTTTTATTTTCACTTATTACCTATTTTTTATTATATAACAACAGTGCTATAACCCTAGTGAAGTCGAGGACAATACCAATACTGTACAGATCAATACTCAAGTCAAGTGATAATAAAAAATAAAGCAAGTAATACATGCTTATAAAAGTTCAATCTATACATGCTCTATGAGACATGCTTATAAAGAAATCAGATGTTTCTCCAAATATTTGATAATGATAAAATTAGTTTTTATTTTCGTAATTGAATAAAAAAAAATCAATTTATACTCTTAAACTTTTGATTCAGAAAACTATGACAATTTTAAACCCTAATTTTTTATGACCGGACTTTAATAAATTGTTTAATAAATATCATTTATTAGTTCAATTGCTTTTTTTTTTTTAATAGATTTATATAGGTTGATGTGGATATTTTTTAAGTTGGATGGAGTCTTTTTTTTTTTTTTTTTCCAATTGTTATTTGTGTTTGTGATTATTATTTTTTTTATAGCTTCATTGGGATATTTTGATGTCGGTTAAAGTTTTCTTTTATAGTTAACATTTGATTTTGTGATGGACTGGGTATTTTTGTTGTTGAGATTAGAAATTTATATATTTATATTATAGATATTTTTTTACCTTGCTTTTTTTGGAGATTTACTTATCGATTTTTAGATAATTTAATAGTTTGTTTTGAAGAGAGTATATATTGAATCATTTATAAAAGTTTAGTGTTAAAATTGATCAAATAAAAAAATTTAGGTTTTACATTATCACATTCTATTATCTTTAATGATATAGTTTTATTTCCCCTAAAATTAGGGTTTAAATCAGAGTTCAAAAGAAAAAATTATCACTAAAACAAAATTAATGGCATTGGAGGGGAGTAGTCTCATTGGAATAATTTGGAACTACATGGGTGTAATTTGTCATTTTCAAATTAAATGGGGTATTCATACATTTGACAAAAACCACAAGTAGGAGTTTTTCTCTCATTTGATGATAATTTATAATTAGTAACAAAATGTAATCATGTTAGGATTTCAAACAAATAAAAAAATATTTTTAAAAAATTGAATATGAGCATAAATGTTTGGATTTAAAAACAAATATTTATTAAGAAGTTCATTTTTTCTCTGTAAAACCTAGCAGTGAGTCACATCAATCTCCTCTCGATGTTGATATATATGAAATGAATATGACAACAAGATTTGAATATGACCTGCTGTTGCTGTAAAGTCTCATAAGTCAAATATCAACAAGATTTGGCTTAATACAAGAAGAACAAGAAAAGAAAAAAGTCCACTTACTTTCTAAATACTGAATTTTTGGTTCAGTTCAATGTAGTTTTCAGGTAATCAACTTGAAAAACGGACATCTTCAGTGAAATTTTTTTCTAAAAAAAAAAAATTAAACACTAACTTTAACATAATTTTACCCCGCTATTTTTTTATTCTTTTCATTTTATTAGACTTCTTGATGAAAAAAAAAAGTTCACTTACTTTCTACTTTTCCTTATCTAACTATTTTTTCCTAGTTTATTTTGAAAACAAATAAAGTAAAACAATAACTTCATTTAAAAAAACAATTAAAGTTAATATTATAAATCAAATTAGTTTTTTAAATCTTTCTAACATTATATAATTTATATTTTAACCTAGGAGATAAGGTTACATTTTTCAGTATTCAGATAATTATTAATTAAATTTGAAACAGAATCTAAAAAAACAAAATATTTGAAATAGGACACAATTTGAATATCAACTTTCTTTCTACTTTTTCTTATTTAAGATTTTTTTCTTGCTATCTTTTGTAGTGTAACATTTATGCACCCATAAAATTTATAACCTTTTAAAAAATAAAAATGATATTTATTTTTTTCACACAACAAAGTATCTGATTAGTTTTTAAATAAATATTCATAGCTGATAAAAAAATATATTTAATTAATAAAATAATAAAGTAAGGATTAATAATACTAATAATCATAGCAATTAATTTCAAATATTAAATAATATTTAAAAAAAACATGTATTAAATAATAATAATAATAATAATATAGAAATTTAAAGAAATGACTGTGATCAAGAGTTTATATTAGTTAGCTTGAATTTAGACTATGTCCTATCCTTGTATCTTCGTAACATCACAACAAAATAAGTAATATTTTAATAAAATATTATGGTAATTTTAACTTGTAGATTGAGAAAATGAATAATTATATTGAAAATGGAAAATATAACAATACTGTGGAGAAAAAAAAAATATAAGGGGCAACTATTGAAATAGTAGATTTTTATATACTAATTACTAAAATGTTTTAAAATTATCCAAATAACAGTTCAATAAATTTATTGAATTAATAAAGAGCAAAAAAACTAACAAATAATAGTTTTAGATTTATTGAACCTGCTATTTTACGTAAAAATAGTTGTTTAATAAATTTATTGAATTAATAAAGGGAAAAAAACTCAACAAATGATAGTTATTGAACTATCAAATTGTTGAATAATTTTTAAAAAGTTCTGACATTCTAGTAATTAATATATTGAGATAATTTCTTAAAAACATAGAAGAAAGTCATATTTTATGCACCTTGTGCAGTGCTTTGAGAGAGAGACAGACGAATAAAACAAAATCTAAACCACAAAAGTAATTATACAATCATCTTATCAAAAATCTGATAGTTCAATAACTATCAGATTTCAATAACTATCATCTTATATAGTTCTCCAAAATTTACATGAACCACAGGTAAATTATAGTATCAGATTTCAATAATCTGAAAAATATTTATTCAAATATTTTATATAAAAAGGTTTATATCAAACTATATGAATTTACTTACTTTGTAAGAAAATATATAGCTAATAAACCCTAAATTTCTATCACATTTTATCGTTTGTTTTAAATGGATGATGGTGAAACAGATTTCTAAAATTAGCTTTTTTTTGCAAAAAAAAAAAAAAACAACAAATAATAATAGATTTCTGAAGGAACCATTTGTGGAAGAACCCTTTTTCTCTTGGCAATTTGGATCAAATTTTGGAAGTAGAGAAAAAAGAAAACCTACACATTTTTGTGATTGTCTCGAGTGGAGCAAACTGAAAAAGTTGTCTTGTCTAGCTGTGGTTGAGGAAGAGATTGTCTTGTTTTAAATATGATATTTATTGGTAATGAAATTTCTGAGATTTTTTTAAGCTGCAATTATTTAACCGGTTTTAAAAAGCATGGCATGTCGTCAGAACAGAGGACAGCTAAACGCAAGGCACGATCTGGTAAGCAGAGATGCAGCCACATGGGACCCAACGAGCAGACTACGTGGATGAATTGCAGCTGACGGATGAGATCAAGCTTGGATTGGTATATTGGTTTTTATGGGGAAATAAATTATTATTTCATAGATATATATTTAATAATTACAATTCAAACTTTTTATATGGTACTTTAGAATTTTAATTTCAACTTTTCTTAGTTAATATTATTTTTTGAATTATTTTTACATTTATTGTTTTTTTTTTTATGAAATTAAATTGCGAAATAACTTAAAAAATTAATCAAGTGTAAAATTACATAATACGTGTGATTATTAATTATTCCTTTTTTTCAGTAGAGAATTAATTGTACCATTTTATAATTAAAATTATTATTATGATGATGATGATATTTTTTTCAACATAATTCAATAAATTAGGCATCAATACTTCACTACCCAAATTTTATTTAATATCTAAAAAAATGTAATGATGATGATAATAATAATTTCCTTAAGGAGCCGTTCATTTCAATGTAATCTAAGATTACGGAGAGATGAGTATTCAGATAACATTGTTCATTTTACTGCATTTAAAGATACAAGGGTATCTTAGATCACATGTAATCAAAGAATACATAGTATTTGACCATTTTAGAATGCGCCCTCCACCGGTAGGTTTTTGAGATTACATTACAACTGTATTTTATTTTTTCCTTGTTTGCCCTTCAATTATTATATTTTTACATAGAAATATATGAGATAAGTTATTTTCTCATCAATAACTAAATTTAGAAACATAAATTATTTGCCAATACGAGCATAACTCAAGTGGTTAGACACTTGCTCACTTCTCATTAGGTCAAAGGTTCGACTACAAATGATTTAGAAGTTTTAAAGTGACCATAACGTAGAGCTCGAAGTGAGGATTCCAAAACATCTTGAATCATCCTCCTCCTAATCAAAGTTCAAACAAAGAAACTTATAACTAAAAGACAATTAATGGCGTTGGAGGGGAATGATCTGATTGTAATAATTTGGAACTACATGTGTGTAATTTACCATTTTCAAAACATATGAGGTGTCCATGCATTCAACAAAAACCACAGAGGTCTCATTTTATATTTTACCTTAAAAATAATTTAAATGTTTTATAAAATTAATCGCAAGGAAGAAGAAGATACTTAATAAAATTAATTAATTTGAAAAATTAAAACATGGAATTTGAATGAACTTGTTTTGAAGCATAATTACTTAAATTTGTCAAATAGTGTTCTCAAAATCACCAATTAACCATGTCAATGAAATATTTATATTATTCTTTATTAATTATAGATAATTTTTAACTTGGCGAAGAAGAAAGAATGATTGCTTTGAAAACTGAGAAATACATAAAAGATTTGATCTGTCTAGTTTCCACAGTATCTAATTATTACGGCCCTACGGGCAGTGCTTTAATACTTTTCCTCTTTTTATGAAATTCTTTTAGGTAACCATATTCTGTGTTTAATTTATTTAAGGTTTAATTAAAGTTTTTTCATAATTAAAGTAGTAATTAATTTTTTTTGTTAATTATAATTTATCTAGAAATAATATTAAATAATAATCATTAAATGGTATTCATCCTATAATTATTAGCCTGGTATGGAAATTCCAAACTAAGTGAAGAATATGGTTAATGTTAATTTTCATAACAAGTCTTTAAGGTGTACTAAATTTTGAAACCCAATATGATGATTTTGTTAACCCTCTCTTAACAAATCTATCAACTTTTATAATTTCAACACATTTTACACTTAACAAACTTATTGTTTTGTATAAACCAAATACACTGTTAATTACTCCCTGTTTAACAAGCTCCTACTTAACAACTCCTTGCTTAACAACACTCTGCTTAACAACCCAAACCTGACAATCAAATGACCTCTTAATGGTTTTAAAAATTTGTAAAAATCCTCTACTACAGTGATAGGGCAAAGGCAACATTTGTTATATACATTAACAAATTGATGGAGAGCTAGGGTCAAAATTGAATTTATATATTATTTCTTTACGTCAACAATTTTTTTTAGATAGTTTACCTTACTCCTTTTTCATAATAAATAAAGATTTACTCCTTTTTTGCCCTGATTGTCCCATCCCATGCACTCTCTCTCTCAAAAGGATAATTGGCTTCCTCTCCCTGCCTTCTGGGCAAATACCCTCTTCTATGCAAAAGGATAAAATTGGAGATTTAATATATAAATATTAAATATTTTGTATTTTCAACATTTTTAAATATTAAAGCCCTTAATGACCCAAATCAGCTGAAGTATTATGAAAAATATAAATATTTTTTATTTACAATTTCCCGTGTTTTTTGGTTTCGAGAAAGATTTATCTTTGTGTATTTTATATTAAATGCTCAATCCTTTACTTTTAATTATGTATTGAAAAATAGTATCAGTAAAATTGTTTTTCTACCTTTTTTTTCTTCTAAATGCATGAAATCCGATGACGTGACCCATAAAAATAGAACCCTTACCCTATACAACATATACATTTTGAATTTCTTCTTTTTTAGATAAACTTTAAGTTGATTCATTTCATATTAGGATTTGTATTACCATCTCTATAAATAGATTTCATCATGAGCAGCTAGGGAACAAAATAGTAGATTGAGTGCAAAATTAAAATTTTAAAAATATTGAAGGTAAAATTGAAATTAACTATATTTTATACAATTTAATTAGCTAAAAAATTTAATAGTAAAGAGTAAATTGCTAAATGGAAAAGATCAACTTTGTTTTTTTGACAAAATATTTAAATTTACAATTTTTTTTAGTAAGAGATTTGGATTAAGATTAATAAAGAGAAAACAAAAAAAACTAATTTGAATAAATTTTTATCAGCACATACAAATTATCTTAAATTTAAAAAAAAAAAAAAAAAAAAAAAAAAACTAAAATGCAAGTTTGACTTTACACTTGTAAAGTTCTATAATTTATACCTCTCCATCAATTTATTAATGGATAACAATGTTGTCTTTGCCCTAATTTTAGTAGGGTTTCTACCCATTTTTAAACCAAGTGTGTTACTTTTTTTTCCCTCTTCCCTTCTCAAACCTTTCTTTGAGAGTAGATTTTATTATATAATTTTTAATTTCTGTCTATTCTTTTATCTTAAAATTAAATTTGATAAACCTTAAAAGATTTGTTATAAATTAAAATTAACCGTATTCAATGACTAAGTTTAGAATTACCATACCAGGTCAATTATTATAGGATGAATACAATTTAAATCATTATTATTTTAAATAATTTCTAGATAAACTATAAACAACGGAAAAAAAAAACTAATTAAACCTTAAATAAATAAACAAAACATAGAATATCATTATCATCTAAAAAAAATCCAATTCTATAAAGAATAGCAAAAGTATTGAGGCCATTCCTCGATCTGTCAAAAGCAAAAAGACCCAAAAGAAAATTATAGTACTATTGATGGGATGAAGGAAAAAGTAGGTGTTTGTGAAGAGATGGTTTTGAGTTGCTGTACTTCCTGACAAAACTCAATTTTTTTGCTCCAACGAAAGATATACAAGACATGGAGCAGGAAAGGAGGAGAAAAGATAACATATGTCAAACATATTTTTTTTTACTAGGATTTAGGGTGGAAAATACCCTAAACACAATCGAAAACTTTATTTATAATCTATTTTAAATCGAATTAGTTTAGTTCGATCTTTTTCTCTTTCTAAACACGTGAATGCAATCACTCCCTAACAAAATTCAGTACTGAAAATATATTAAAATATTCCAATCCTCATGATAAATTTTTGTACTCAAACGCTTTAGTTTAAAAAATTTCATGGATTAATCATTACTTAACCTTATTTATGTATATATGAGATTTTTTTAAAATAGAATTTGAGAAGGTAGATTCGTTAAACATATTTAAATTTTTATAAAATTTATTAAATAATTTAATATTTATAAATTTGATTATAAATATAATTAAATCATTTTAATTTTAGCGCAATTCAAAATCATATAAATATTTTCCTTCTACCTATCTTTCAACACAACTCACATTTAAGAGTTCTTCTCTCATTTTATGATAATTTATAATTAGTAACAAAATGTAATCAGGTTAGGATTTCAAACAAATAAAAAATATTTTTTAAAAATTGAATATGAGCATAATTGTTTGGATTTAAAAACAAACATTCATTTAGAAGTTCAGTTTTTTTCTCTGTAAAACCTAGCAGTGAGTCACATCAATCTCCACACACAACATATGTTGATATATATATATGAAATGATGAATGGTTATTTTCTGACAATAAAAAGAATATATACTTTATGTTATTTTGAGATGGAGATATAAGTCAAATATAAAGAGAGAAAACCTACAACATGATTTAGCTTAATACAAGAAAAAGAAAAAAAGTTCACTTACTTTCTAAATACTGAATTTTTGGTTCAGTTCATGTAGTTTTCAGGTAATCAACTTGAAAAACAGACATCTTCACTAAAAAAAAAAAAAAACAAATTTAACACTAACTTTTGCATAATTTTACCCCTCTATTTTTTTATTCTTTTAATTTTTTTAGACTTTTGGAAGGAAAAAAAAACTCACTTACTTTCTACTTTTCTTTATCTAACTATTTTGAGTAAAGTACCTTTTTGATCCCTGAATTTTGAATGTTATGTCTATGTGATCTCTGAGTTTTCATTTTGTACAGCTTTTAATTACTCCTTACATTAACCAAATTTAATACAGAAAGACATTTTTTGGTTAGATTTTCAAATTTTTTAATCTAATTGTATTCACTTTTGAAATCAGGAGCTTTTTATTCCTCTTTGCATACCTAAATATAGTTTTATTTATACTCAAAAAAATAATATTATTCACTTTTGAATTCAGGTTTTTTTTTTAAATTTTATCATAAATACCCCTTAATGAAGTGTGGTTTTCAAACTACCATAATAAAAAAATTAGTTTCTTTTCTACCCTTAATTGATAGTTTTTTACATAGTTAGTTATAGTATCTCACCAATCAATTGTAGCCACTTGTCAATTTTAGGGTAGTTTTGAAAAGTTTAAAAACATTAGGGTACTTTTGATAACTTAAATCATAAAAAAGATAGTTATGAAAATTACCCTTTTTTTTTCCCAACTCATGGGCCAAAACTGGGCTTTAATAGTGCCAGTATGCTATGAGGGCTATGGCCCAAAAGTAAGGGTGTAAATGGAACTTTTGCTGAGAGAGCATATAAATTGGGGACTACAATTAGGGTGAATTTGTGATGAATTTTGAGACAAAATGTTTTAGTTAAACACTTTTATCTATTTTTTTTTTGAGAAACACTAATTAGTGTTTTTTTTAAATGGCTTTTAAATATTTTTTTAAATTCTTCGAAAATATAACAAACAATTTTATGAGTTAACCAAATATCATAAAAAGTTTTGAAATTTTTTTTTTGAAGCCAAAAAAAATAAAATAAAATAAAATAAAATAAAATTCAAAACTGTTTTGAATTTTATTTTAATAAATGAAAAATACTTCAAAATCTAAAACTTACCCATACTAATTTTATCTAATAACGAAGGGGTGGCAATTGACGTAGGGGATAACAAGTACTAGCTTAATGATGTAAAGATGGTATGGAATTAGTGCCTGTTTGTAATAACTTTTTTAATTGTTTAAAAGTATTTTTTGATAATTAAAAAACACATTTAAAAGTTAATCCTAAAGGGCCATTTCAAGATTCGGGAAAAAAAGGAAAAGATTGGAATGTGTGTGACATAAACAGTTTTGCTAGTAAGCTATAAATTCTATAAATCACTCTCATATGTTTCAAAAAAAATTCGTTATTTTTAATGATATTGGAACATGTGGCATACGTAGAATATGTATGTGTCTCGATTTCGTTAAAATTAATTGACAGAAGAGTATGATTTATAATTTTATAAATTGTATGGTGTTTAAAATTATTTTTAAAATATAGGAATATAATTTAGCAATAATATAAACTATGGGTTGTAATTTGCATTTAAGTCTTAAAGTAAATAATACAATGCACCTCTTTTTATTTTTTGGTCAGTCATTAGTAAATTTGTTCAAGCCGAATTCCAACTGCTTCGCTTCAATGTTAGGAAGATGGGCCATTTCGTTTTTGTCTCTCTAAGTTGCGACCTCACCCCCAAATGATCCAAACCCAGCCAGCCCATAAGTTCCCTCTTGGCCCAAATCTTTTCAAGCCCATAAAGTTAAACCAAAGTAAAAAAAACTCACCCCTTATGAGATAACGGAAAAAATAGCCACTTTTGAAGGGTCCAAATCATTAAATAGCCACCACTCTTATTTTTTAATTGCTAGTCATATTTCAGATTTCAAGACATTTTTATGCCAAAAATACCCTTAAAAGCATATGTGGTACATCATGTATTGTAGGAACACTGTCTGACACGTACAGCAACACTGTCTGACACGTACAGGTACAGTGATGGCTTTTTACTTTTTGATAACATTTGTTTTGTCCAATATGTATTAAATTCATGATCCATGAGATTTTATTTTACATTTTAGATATTGAGGCTCTTTTTTTTTCTTTTAATTTCCTCTCATTTTTCTTTTCCTGTTTCTTTTTTCAGGCACGTTTTGTACATTTATACGTTTTTTATTTATTTATATGTACGTATTATACACAATATAACCGTACGTATAATATGTATAATACATATTTGTTAGTGATATTAGACGGTACGTATAACACATATTTGTTATGTCTATTTATACATTTTTTTTATTTACATGTAAGTAGAGGACGTATAATACATTACATATAATACATATTTGTGGGAGAGAGAAGAGAAAAGAAAGGAAAATAAAAGAAAAGGAGAGTTAGAGACTTTATTTTTAAAAAAATGGCTAATGTGATTGGTGTGTGGGAAATTGTGGGAGGAGTTTTTAGTAAAATTACCTTTTTTTTCTCTCTCCTCTATGTGGCTATTTAATTTTATTTTTAGAGATGAGGCTAGAAAGTGTTAAATGTTGTACTTAAATGGCTAGTCTCATAGTTAACCCAAAACGTCATTAACTTCTACGAACTCAGTCAAGTAGCCATGCTGTCTCATTTGCTTGATACGAATTCAACCCCCCTTTTTTAGAATGTTGTCTCATTCTCCTACCATATTAGTTAAGTTGTGTTTAAAAGTTATTTAATCATGTCTACTATGGAATTAATGAAATGTTTGATGAGTGCCGAATCTAACAAAATTAAATCTTACTCTTAGAAATTATAAAATAGTAGAAGTGAATATTTTTAGTAAAACATTTACACTATGAATACTTTAAAATCACTTTTTCAGAAACAATTTTATGAGATATAACCAAACAGAGTAAAAAATTTGAATAAAGTTTTTTTTTTGTAATCTTGCTGTTAACTAAATGGTAGCAGGTGAGGTAGGGAATAACATATGTACTAGCTTAATGATGTGAGGAGGGAACATATCTCATGAATAGTAACTTTCTTCCTCGATTGTTAATAATAGTGTTTGGGATAGGAGTTCTAACAAAATATTGCTAGAGATAAAGTAAAAATAATTGATAAATTCTTACTTAATTTAGGGTAAAAGGTAAATAAGACCTCTGTGATTATTTTCAATGCATGAACACCTTCTGTGGTTTGAAAATGGTAAATTATACTCCTGCAGTTCTAAATTATTCTATTGAGATTCCTCCCGTTCGATGCCATTGATTTACTTTAGTTATAACTTTTTCTTTTAAACTCTGATTTGGATGATTCAAGATGTTTTGGAATCATCATTTCGAGTTCTACGTTTTGGTCAGTTTAAACTTCTAAATCATTAGTATTCAAAAGTCTTAATAGTGTAAATCATACATAGTATTTTGATGATAATAAACACCTTTATTTATTAATGATTTTGAAAATTTGAAGTGATCATAACGTAGAGCTTGAAATGAGGATTCTAAAATATCTTGAATCATCTAAATTGGAGTTCAAACAAAAAAGTTATGGCTAAAAAAATGACGTTGAAGAGGAAGAGTCTCATTGAAATAATTTTAAACTATAAGGGTATGATATGTCATTTTCAAATCACAGTGGGTGTTCCTGCATTTGACAAAAACCACATAGATCTTATTTGTATTTTACTTCCGGGGTATGATATGCCATTTTCAAACGTGATTTATTAGGTTCATATTTTTAATTACAATTATAAAATGCTAAAAAACAATAGAAGTCAATTAGAGAACTAATATGGTAGGAGAGATAGGACATCTACAATTAATACGCATGCAATAAATCTTGAGGTAATAATTATTTATAGACAAATGTTAATCAGATTTATTGAAAGCCTTTGAAAAATATATAGATTTTATCATAGGTTTTCATAAGCCTTTAAAATAAATAATATATTTCTTGATAAATTTATAATATGGGGCCTTGAGGATGTCTTAGGATCGGCCCTGGTAGAAACAAGATATGTCAAAAATAATGAATTTGGTATTGGGCCTATCTTCCGTCAAGTTATTAGCAGGAAACTTGTTGGTCAATATAACCCAAAGCTTATCCCTTTGTTTTTTTTTTCTTTTCATTTTAATTAAACATACATAAATAAAAAAAAAAAAAAAAGATTTCATACTGTACTTTAATTCCATGTTTTAGATATTAGCTGTCAAGTTGAATTTATTTTTGTTTTATATTCTTTTACTGTTACCATATTTTCTTTTATTTTGTCCGGGTATATGAAAAACATATATTTTTTAAAAAAAGTTACTTTCATATTATGTTTTATGTGTTTGTTAATATTGTTGCTTGTTTATTTATTAATAAGACTAAAGTTATGATGTGTGAAATTGATTTACACCTCTCATTTGTGAGTTTATGCATGAATGAAAATTTGTTTCTCATTAATTTTAATTTCTGTCTTATATGGCTTATTTTGTATTCTGTTTATTAATTCAAAATGGGGATAAAACTAAACATCTATTTGAAAACAATTAATTTTATATTTAAAGATATATATTATATTCCTTACTAATTTTTAATTATAATTATAAAAAAAATAAATTAGGAGTAAAATACTATGCTTGTTTGAATCTCGATAAGTATGTGAAAATCATCACATCTATGAAGACTGAGTAACGTGCTTATTGGGGTTCTCATATAAGCGTATAAAAACTCTAAAAATAAAGAATTGAAAACCCAATTTTTTTTAATAAACATTACATATATATTTTAAAAATAAGGGGAAAGTAATTTAAATAAAAATAATAATAAAACGTTTTAAAATATAAATACAATTTCTATGATAGATTTTGGGAAGTAAAACACTCAATTTCTTAAGGTGGGAGTTCAATAAACTCCAATAGAGTAAAAAACTAAATTTTTAAAAAAATATTTATAAATATAGTATTTTTTTATAACTATTTATAAATATAACATTTTTTTCAAAACAATTTAATCGATTATTGACTATGATAAATCACTAATTGACTATGATATACAATATTCACTCCATGCTGTAACTATGATTTACATATTGTAATCATTGATAATTAATTCACATGGTGATCATTGTTTATTATGTGAATTGTAGTAATAACTTGTGTGACACCCAAAATCTGTTATATTTACAAATATTTTAAAAATTGTGCTAGATTTGTTAAAAGAAAACAAAAAGAAAACAATTTTACTGGTAATTACTATATAGTTATTTATTAGTTATTAAAAGTACAATATTAAATAGGTTTTAATCATTGTTAAAATATTTAAGACCTTTTCCTATTTGATAATTATAAAATATATTTGCTATATATAAAAGAAGTATATTCACTTTGTCATTTTTAATTACAGAGAACTGTCAATCAAAAAAAGTTTACACTGAATTGAATATATTTTTTTAAAAATACTACAATACTATATATATATTTCTCATACTTCTCAATGCGCAAAAACTCCGTTCCGTCTACTCGTCTTCGCAAAAAAAATTCATTAATATAGTGACACATGTAACTCATGGGAGGGACGGACGCATTAACCCGCGAGGATTTTTAATGGTTATCAAAAAACAGTTTTAAACAATTCAAAAAATATATTCCAAAGGAGCACTAATTCCATAATGTCCTTACATCATTAAGCTAGTACTTGTTATCCCCTATGTCACCTGCCACCACTTCGTTAGTAGATAAAAATATTATAGGTGAGTTTTAGATTTAAAAGTATTTTTCATTTATTAAAAATAAAATTCAAAACTTTTTATGTTATGTGGTTATCTCATAAAGTTGTTTGTGATATTTTCTAAGAATTTTCAGAAATATATAAAAGTGATTTTAAAGAAAACACTAATTAGTATTTCTCTTAAAAAATTTCATAAATAAAAGTGTTTAACTCAAACATTTTGTCTCAAAATTCATCACAAATTCACCTTAATTGTGGTCCCCAATCAAAAAATCCATTTACACCCTAACCTTTTGAGCCGTAGCCCTCATAGCATACTGATACTATTAAAGCCGGTTATTGGCCCGTGAGGTGGGGAAAAAAACTTGAATTCAAAAGTGAATAATATTATATATTTTTAAGTATAAATAAAATTATATTTGGGTATGCAAAGAGGAATAAAAAAAAAACTCCTCGTTTCGAAAGTGAATAAAATTAGATTAAAAAAATTTGAAAATATAACAAACAAAAAAAAATGCTTCCTACATTAATTTTTGTTAATGGAAATAGTAATTAAAAGTTGAACCATATAAATTTTAGAAAAAATAGTCATCAGTAGTTGTAGACATCCATTTCTTCTTATACTATTTAAAATTAATAAATTTTACTTATCTTTTTAAACATGACATGAAGACAAAAATGAAAAAATATTTTTTTTTTCGATTTAACATTAAAAAGAGTGTCATTTTTAATGATATAATGGTATTTTTTTAATTTAAGGTTTTATAAATAAATACTCAAAAGACTTTAAATTTTGGTCCAATTATGTCAAAATTGGCTTTTTTTTTTTATTAATCTTTGGGATTAGGTTTGGATGAAGATAATTTGGTGGATATAATTTGATGATAATTTTAAAATAAAAGTAATAATTTGATTTGAGATTAGATTAGATTTGAAATGAGATAATTTGAAAGATAAAATTTGATGATATTAAAAAAATGTTTTGATTTGAGATTAGATTTTGGATGAAAATAAAATATTTGATATCATCTTAATCTAAATTAATAATTTTTTTAAAAAAAATTCAATTCTTGGCTCTAAATAAAAAGACCTGAATCCTTAGTTATAACTCTTAATCTAGAATCCTTAGGGCCTGTTTGGTTCGCAATTTGAAAAACAGAATTTGAACTCAATGGATTCTAATGAATTCAGAGTTGGATTATTTGAATTTGTTGGTTCCAGAACAGTTTGGTAACAAATTCAGAATTCAGAATTGAAATTTAGAATTTTAAATATGTGTTTGGTTGGTTATTCAAAATTTAAAAAAAAAAATTGTGAACCTAGATATTTGTTTGGTTCAAGATCCAGATCTCAATTGTCCAACTATATTCATATTTTTAAAAAAAATATATCAATACATCAAATAGATTTATAGGATAAGGTAACATAATTAACTTTTAAAATTATCCAACTCTTAAAAATAATACTTTTAAATTTCAACTATTGATTTTTCAGGTCAAAAATCCATTTTTCATCAACTTATAAATTATAAACAACATCAAACTTTATATTAAAATTGTATTTTAAGTTTAAAAATCCAATTTCCTTTACCCAACATACCTTGTATCAAGTAGAAACAACCTATTTCCACACAAGACAATAACAATATACAAATTTATTCTAGATATGCAAGTCTATCAAAAGAACCCAATAGATTGAAACAACTTATATCGTATTCGAGCTTTGTAATTCTAAACAAAGCACTACATTCATATCTTATTTATTCAAGCAATCAAAGCAGCTCCTAGATTGCAAGCTTCCTCCAAAAAAAAATTTTAAGAAATGATTTTATTGATGTAAGAAATGTACAAAAGAACAAGCCCATAAATTACAAAAAAAAAAAACTCAGTCAATTGAGGACAATTAAAGAAGGATAATCAATACAAAAATCCTTATCTAAGCGAGGCATGCCACACCACCGACTGTAAACCTCATTGTCATCTTTAAACTCATCTTCAAAGAAATGATTTTATTCATATTGTTTCTTTTCCACCAACATAGCCACAAAATAGCCCTCAAATCATTGTTTTAAGAAATCAAAGACCTTGGCAACCAAGTTGTTACCACAAACCAAACCATAAAAGGCATAACATCTTCACTACGAGAATTGCACAAAATACACCTATTGGGAGAAAAAGCCATCTTAAGAAATCTTATTTGCTCTCTTTGGTAAGTGTTTAGAACCCACTTTGATCAAATCCCACAAAAACACCTTCACTTCTTTGCACTCTAAATCTGGTTTTGAAAAAAAAAAATTGATGGTCAAGATAAGCAAGATAGTAAATAGCTAACATGACCACTCAAATACTTCACTTTAATCATAATGCAAGGTTTGAACATGTCAATGTCTAATAGTTTACGTTTTCCATAGAGAGAAATGTAATATACATTGAAACCAAAAAAAAAAAAATTGGGTACTTTTTCACATTAAAACAATGCTTGAATAAGTGATAAGATTCTAAATAAGTGAGCAAATAGCTAAATGCTACTAATAAAAGGAGGCTAACTAGGAACAACTTCATTCAAATGTAATGTTTATCTACAGCAAAATATTTTGATGAAAAGAAGAAGAGAAATAAAATGGACGCATAAATTAAATTGTAGTTGAAAGCAGGTTGGGTTTTGCTTTCCATCAATGGGCAAAATCAAGCTTCATAATTTTCTTTAGCTTATTTTAAACTCAAAAAAAAAAAACAAGATGAGACTCTAATCACTCACAACCAAATCTTTGAATAAAAAATGCAGGGAATGTAAAAAAGAAAAGCCTTTAACAGGCGAGGAGAATCGAAGGGCAGAGATGAGATGATATGCTCTACAATTTGAGAAGGTTTGAGAAGAAATTCATCTACAACCACCAACTATTTAGAGGGATTGAATGAGAAAGCTGCTAACAAAATAGAACAACGTAGAGAACAATCTGAATCTTATACTCACTTCTCGAACAAATTGCATGAGAAATTGAATGAGAGATACCCTGACTAAGGATGAAACGAAGAAGACGAAGTTGAAAAAGAATTGAATGGAATGTGTGAGGAATGGAATGAAAAACGATGAAGGGGTAACGCTTTTTACGAATTGACGGGATCGTGTGAGTAATATCTCAATCCCGTGTTTTTTGTTTTTTAGGGTGAATGGATAGGATATTATGGATTCTTATTTTACTTGAATCCTGATTTTGTGCTTAAAAATAGATTCTATCCAAATTATTTGTATTTGGATTACAAACCAATCCTGTGATAAATCCAATTCTTTTAATTCCTACAATCCAGATTCATAAAATTGAATGGGCCTTAGCTATAAATATTATTCTAGTGACCGATCTAGAGTTTCATTTGAAAGGGGCACCCACAGAGAGAATTTTACCTTTTTTTTTCTTATTTTTTTTCTTTTTTAAGAATCCAGCTCTTTTCATTATCATTTTAAGCCGATTGTTCAATTTCATTAATTTATATTTATCTTACCCACAATATCTAACTTTAAGAAGGAAAATAACTGGTAGGAAGTTTTTTTTTTCTTTCTTTCTTTCAGTTTGTAAATTTTCTTCAAAATCTATAGTCCAAAGCTGACATAAACTGAATTGAGAAAAACCCTAACACACAATACGTGCAAACATATAATTATTTAATATAATATTAATAAATATAAAAAAAAAAATCTAAATATACATTAGTGATATTTAATTGGTTGAAAATTAAATCAAGTAAATAATAATAAACTTAATTTATTCATTTTTTATGTTGAAAATCATGTGATTCCTATTGATAATTATATATAGATAGATAATAAATAATGAAAAAATTATTGGAAATGAAATGATATTTATAATATAAAAAAATCTAAATTTAAATTATATATGATTTAAAAATCTAAAAATAAATTATTTTATTCATATGAATTTAAAATATAAAAAGTAAATTTTTATTTTTTTGAATTAAACATAGCGAAGCTGGATAAGGAAATAAAATAAAGAAATATTAATACATACTTTTTTTTTTATCTAGGTATTAATACATACTTAAAAAAAATAATCTTTGATGTGGTACTAAATTTATTACTGATAAATAATCTAATAACTTCTTATGAAATATTAATACATACTTATAACATAATGAAATACTCTGGTGTGAAAAAAGAATACATAATCTTTTATAGATGGTTTTAAGTGTTATTTAGGCCCATTTGATAACCTCTCATAAATGTGAAGAAAAACCCAACATGAAATGATATAATACAAATGGACCAAAAAACCACAATTCAATAGTGGGCCTCAAAACTCTGTTTTGGGTGCTCTAAAATATTGGAAAACGACCCGTCAATAACAGATGGGCTGGATTCAGAAAGCAAGCCAGATCGTGATCCGACAACTGAAATGGCGAGGCCTGGAACTCAGGCCTGTCATACTGTACCTCGATATTTCCATCGATATTTTCATAAATTTGAACCTCGATATTTTCATCGACATCGACATTTTACACCTTGGTCATATATCATGAAAATATTAGGTTGAAATGTCCGTGAGATGGAGAACCGGCGAGCATTCTTAGCTCTAAAGAAACTTGTTTATACTGTCGATCCTCAAATTTTATTTTATTCTTCAACAAAAGCTTGTACTAGGCTTCTAAAAAATAAACTCGTAATAAAATAAAATGAAATGAAACGTTTGTCGTTTAATTATTTCATTATTATTTTTCATTTTAGAAACACTCCTAAAAGTTAAAAATTTCTCTAAGGACGTTAAACAAAGCTTATAAAAATTCTAATCCCTCCCTCGACAAAATATACACAAATATTTCATGTCTAATATACTTAAAGAAAAACAGATTCCAATAAATAGAAATAAAAGAGGTTGACTCAGTTAAATAATTGTTCAAGAAAAAAAAAATTCGAACATTAAAATATAAATAGAGTACGAGAGTGTTTCACAATTTACACATCTCCACCCATTTTAGTTTTGTTCTCAATCACTCTTACACTTATTTTAATATTTTAACCATCACAATTTTGAACTTTTATATGGTGTGTTAGAGTTTTAATTTCAAATTTTATTAGTTATTATTAATATTTGAATTAGACTGAGATATATTCTTTATTTTGTTGGACTATAGAAATTAAATTTGCGAAATAACTTTAAAAATTAATAGAGTGTACAATTACAATAATATATTGATAATTACTTATGCCTCTTTTTTTCCAGTAAATAATTAATTGTACCGCTTTTATAATAATAATAATAATAATTTCTTGAGTGAAATTGTTCTTTACAATGGAATAAAAATTTAGCAAATAAAAAAATATATATTTCACTATTGAAAAAAAAAATCTACTAGTTCAATATAATTGTATAGTTAATAAAATAGATTTTTATAGTTTTTCTTTTCTAAATCTAAAACTACATCATGTTGATATTTATAAAAATAGTATAAATATTTTATATATTTAATAGTAAAATAGAAGAAGCTTAATAAAATTAATTAATTTCAAAAATTCAAACATGAAATATGAATGAACTTATTTTAAAGCATAATTAGTTAAAATTTGTCAAATAGTGTTCTCAATGAAACAATATTTATATTATACTTTATTGATGATAGAGAATTTAAGCAGAAAAAAGGATGTGCATAAAAAATTTGATCTTACAGTACCTACGTAGGTTGGAGAAATATGTACAAATCAAATGATTTATTTTACACGAGGATAATGTTTGGGTAAGCATATTAAAAAAAAAGAAAGAATAGTATTCATGTATATATTTCAAAAATTTAGTTTAAAGATTTGAAAATATTAAAAAAAAATGTTACAAAAAGATGTCTCATAAGAAGAGTTGTAAAAAAAGAAAAAGAAATTATCTCATATAGTATAATCTTGTATAATTATTTAAATGTTATAACATTTTAAAAATTATCTAATAGTGTTTCATTAATTATTTCATTTATTTGTTTATTTTCAAGGGAATTTATTTATTTATTTATTTACATTTTTAGTTCAATTTCAATAATTATGTAACTACTATTAAAATATTTTGACATTTTCAATAAATAATAGGTAGAAAATTATAGGTGGTATAAAATTACATTTTTAAAATAATATTGTTTGGCTTTAATTATCTTTCTAATTAAAAGTTAGGGTCTTTTTAAAGTCAGTTTTTTTTTTTTGGCAAATTGTAAATTTATCTCCTATACTATTTGATTTGATCAATTTGACCCCTTAACTTTCAATTTGATCAATTGATGCATAAAGCATGTTAAGTATTGCAATATCATCTCCCCGTCTCATTCCGTCTAAAAATCTGTTATCTCTAACTTTCTCTATCTTCTTTACCTTACTTCTTCATATTTATTTTTTCCTTCTTTTCTTCTTCTTCTTCTTCTCCAATCACTCACTCACTCCACTTCCAGTTCCAGTCTTCCTATGTTCCACTATATATCGCCAATGAAGAAGACAATCTTGAAACTCCTTCTCATACTTTTGGGTATTTTATTTATGATAATTTTATCTGTTCAATTCTGATATATCTTTCTTTCTTCCTAATCCAAATTTCGTATCTTGGTTCACCAGTTGTTCTTTCCAACGTTGATTTCCATTCATTCTCATATAGAGCCCATAAAAATCCCAAAACTCTAGCACATTTTAGTCATATCTCTCTAGACTTGAAATGGTTTATGTGTGAGATGATTCTCACAAGTGAGCACGTGACAGTTTGTGCTAGGTTCCCGCGACTTTCGTTATCTGAAGTGGACAAAAAATACGGTCATAAGGGCATCGGTGTGGTACTAGCTAAGAACCCTTCGATGGTCAAGTTAGTAAGAATGGATAAGGAGCTGCATGAATTAGGTCTTGATTATTGTGAACTTCTTGATTTGATGGGTTAACAGTCCTTTTATACTCCTTTCCATTTGGTGCGTCGTGGGCTTGCTTGACCGTGCTAGTCGGAACTAGGTTTTATTGGGCATTGGATCGACCCAGCTTTGTGTTGTGTATTTGTGAAGCAAATCAAAATTATATGATGAAGTCAACATTAAGTCAAAGTCCATTATTTGTTCAATCAGAGCCTTAAGGCCCATTAACCATTAAAGCCCACCAAAGTGCACATGATGGCAACCTAATTGTTATGTGCAAGCCAAGGGTTTTTTATGAATTGTATTTAATGGACAATTGACGTGCTTGATAAATAGAGAGGCGGCTGGCCGTGGCTTGAGGGTGCAATTCTGGAGCTTCCTTAATAAAATAAATGAGGCGGTGGTCTTAAAATTGCATTAGAAGCCGTGAGAACAATAAGAGGTAAAAAGGGTGTTTTGGCTTTTGTGGTTCTCAGAAATAGTGGGATTGTGAGAGACTTTTGTGGTGAGAGTTTGTGAGAAATATTGTAAAAGAAAGTGTTTTCCTTCTTAAGGGCTTTTGAGCGATTAATACACGGTTTTGTGTATTGGATATTTCTCTATTGTAACTCTGATTCTGAAGGAATGATTTACTAAATTAGCGGAATTTATTTAGTAACACAAATTAACACTTAATTTAGGATCTATTAATATCATGCAATTTGTGATAAAAACATGTAGATTCATGCTCGTTTTTCGAAAATTAAAAACCCTTTACTTACATTGAGTAAAATATGGTGAATCGGTTGGAGGTTTCTTTACAGCATCAAATCCTCAGCAACACCGGATCTTCTACGCTATATCCCGTTCGATCAAACGAAATCCGATTGTGGGATCGAACTTAAGAAGAAATTGGGAAGAAGAAAAATATTTTCTTCCCAATTTTGAATAGCAAAATCGGCAAAGGGAGAGAAAAGGAGGAAGAGAGATTTTTCAATTTCCAAAGAATTGAATTGTGTGATTTATGAATGACCCAACCCTCCTATTTATAAAAAAATAGGAATCCTAATCACATTAGGATTAATCTATAGAGATAAATACAAAAAGAATAAAGATTATCTCTTTCCTTTATCTTGCAATTTCGAAAATGCCATAGATAAATAGAAGATTATTTTATTTTCTTTATTTTATTTATCTTGGGTAAATAAATCTATGTAATTATTTTAGGATATAATTCAAACAATTATCTCCTCAAAATATATGGCATGGCCGAAATTATCATCATAAAATAATAAATAAATACAATTTATTTAATTAATTATTTTGGGCCAATTCCAATTGGGTTCATTAATCCAATTGGGCTTGAAACTCTCTCTTAAATTAATAAGTCCAACTTAATTAATTTATTTATTAATTACCATTTAAATAAAATATTTTATTTAAATAATTAATAATATTAATATTTTCTCCCGACTAAATATTATCCAATTTATATTTAATTATTAATTTCCATTTAAATAATTTTCATTATTTAAATAATTAATAATAAATATTATAATTATTAATTTCCATAAACTCATTATTTAATTAATAATTTTATTGACAATATTTTATTATTAATTTAATTAATTATTAATTATTAATTTCCGTTTAAATATAATTAATTATTTAAACAATTAATAATTGTTAATTAATTTCAAATTATTAATTACCATTTAAGTATACTCAATATTTAAATAATTAATAATGTCTAATTAATAATATTTCATTATTAATTTCATGTTTAAATAAACTCATTATTTAAACAATTAATAATGTTTATATTAATTACCGTTTAAATATACTCAATATTTAAACAATTAATATTTCCTATTTTAAGTAATTCACTTTACTTAAAATTTCCATTTCTTCTACTTGATTTCGCGACTACGATATTTGGGCTAGAATAGGGACCCGATGGACCTATAGATCATGGGCTTAATAATTAGTCAATTAAGTGATTAACACATAATCAGTTAATTACTTATTATCTAACTATGAATAATTCCACTATAAATTCATAGCTGAACTCCCCTCACTATAGATGAGTTATTGTCCATTTAGTTTATCATTATTTATATCTGTGATATTATCCTTCACGTGGAACCCTCATAATTACAGGCTGATAAATTTACCGTTTTGCCCCTGTAATTACCGCTTTATCCTTGTGTTCCCGCTAATTCTCCAATGAACTTTATCTTTAGTCGAACTAGAGATAAGATACTTCTGTGATAAATAGAAGTCGTAACGTCACTTGTTAATGTCTCGAATCAGTACATCAAGGGAGTTTCCTAAAGTTCCTAAAATGTTTAGATATCGCACTGATACCGTTAATTTATAGGAAAGTTATGAATTCCATCTCGTGAAGATGCGTTCTCAGCTACTTATTTAGTCATGTTCCCAAAATAGGAGTGTATTGAGCGTTCTTACAGATCGCTCTCAACTATGTGAATCAAAGAACATAACTCCATAAATAGGAGTCCGCATTTCACTCAGGATTGAGATCTATCACGGGTGATAAACTTAGTTTGATATTCGATTATTTCTCGTAAACGGTACTAATGAGAAATTTGATCGAACGTCGTGGTCCTGTCTTATATAATCAACATTGCATATGATACTTCCATTTCATATCTCCCACATGAATGATCATGATTCGATCATTTGTTTATAAACAAAATGCGAAGCTATCAACAGTGTTACCAGGATAAGGTTCCCAAACGTTATCCGTTTACTGTAGACACTTTTAAGTTACTCATCTCGACGTTAATCCTCTCGTATGACTCACATACTAAGTCGTGATTTCATAAGAGTAACTTAGGGGTTTTACTATTTGAATGTTTGATATTAATATATTTCCATATATTCCTAATATCATCAATTGAATCAATCTAGATAATTTAAAGAACTTATGTTTATTTATTTAATTTATTCGTAATAAATTATCATTATTAAATAATTACCAGTTCTAGGACATCATTCCTAACACTCTCATTGTTTCATTGACTGTTTATGTTCTATTAAAATGTTTGCATATTTGAAATTTCATAAAAACTCACTTTAGTTAGGTCATACTTCCATTATGCTGGGAAGAGCATTTCATGGTTTTGATTGCATTTAGTTTTCGAAAACCAAGGGTTGTCATGCTCCATATGATTACGATTACTTTCTTTGTGTCGCTATTTAAGTATATTAATGTGTTTGATTGAATTGTATGCTTTATTTGGTTATCGTTGTTATGAACGTGGGATGAATTGTTAACGTAATGGTGAATTGAAAGAGAAATCTGGCATGTGTTGCCAAGAACAAACAAAAATTGCATGTGTTAGGGAATGTAGGATTGTATTTCTTTCTTGTCACTACGATTGAAGGGCATAGTCATTTGGTCCCTGATAAAGTGAGGCTAAGGATGTGTTCCAAAACTAGGATATGTTCCTTTCACTAACAAGTTCCTAGGCTAGATAGGTCGACATCTTGTTATTTTATTATTGGGCCACAATCTAGGATGTGTAGCTATTTCGATGGACCCAAGCAAGAAAGAATACAACACCGCATTCTATGTTATTGTTTGTTTGAATTTGTCTCGACGGTGAGGCGACATGTTTGCTTAGTAACCTAAAGAATAAAAGATAAAAAGGAAAAAATTAGCACTAGTGTTCATTTCTCCAATTAGAGATTGTCGTTATTAACAAATTTTCTTTACTTTTAACATTCTTTCTCACTTAGCTAATGTAGCTAATGGTGTTTACACCAAAACATTTCAGGTAATGGACGATGGGCCAGGCCTTGATTCATCGGCGTGACGTGACTATGGACTATATTGCACTTTGTCTTAGGATTTTATTTTGAGATTAGACATTGCTTTCATGCTACATATTTTTTTATTACTTAAACTTTTTGTGTAACGCTTTGTTGCTGTTTTATTTAACCTTATTGGATTCCAGAATCCATTTGAAATGAATTTTAAATGATGAAACTTTTTGTAAGATCTTCCACCGTTTTAAGATGTTTTAGCATGTTTAATTATCGATTTAGGGTCGGGTCGTCACATGAACCTCTCATTTTCTATTTATCATCTGATTGATTATTGAGCTACTAAAAAATAAGGGTTTTGATGTCTCTCTCTATCTCTCTTTTTTTCCTCCTCCTCCTCTTCTTCTATCAAATCATTTTTATATGTTTATTCCATTGGATTGGTATATTGGGTTTTTAATAAAAGAAAATGGCTAATTTAGTTATTAAAATAAATTAATGAGGATAAATATAGAAATCAAAATTTTTTCCATCCAAACCACTTTAAATATAGTATAGATAGATAGATACTATACTATAGATAAAGTCATGAATAATTTCACATTTTCATGATTTTAAATAAATTATTCAATAAAATATTACCAAGACATTTCGTAGATTTTTTTTAATGGATGAATTTAGTATAAAATAAATATATAATATTTTTTTTATCAATTTTAATTTATTTTTTCACCAACGACTGATGAAGTAAATTATTATCATTAATACAATATTAAAAAAATCTTTTAATTACACTTTTAGTAGACCTTTTGCATTCTAACTTTTCTTTTATGATCTTTTGGCATTCTTACTAATTAGGTGCGTGCATGTCTAAATAATCCTTATCCTTAATATATAAAAGTGAGGATGTTTAAGAAACATTTTCAGACTACTATATACCTCTTTTAAAATCTTAAAATTACTAACATGTCATTATATATACCCTTTTAAAACCTTCAAATTACTAAAAATGTCATTGTTATTTATACTACACTATCTTTTAAATGACTATTTGCATTTTTAATAAAATATTTCTTTTTTTTAGATAAATAAAATATTTCTCTTTATTGAATAAGAAATTGTCAATTTTATTAAATAAATTCCTTGACTTTTTATTGTTTTCACAACATCAAATTAAAAAATAATTGAAAAATCAAGTACAACCTATGAAAATGAATGTGATATTAAAATGAATTTATTTTTTAGATTTATCACCAATTTATGAAAAATAAATTATATTTAAGTATTCAAATATTAAATGATTTAATAGAGGTGACGGTGCTTTAAAAAATATTAAAAAAAAGGGTTAAATGCACCACTGACCCCTGCACTTTCAATCTTTTTTAAATTACACCCCTGCATTATCAATTTTAAGCCTCATCAAATGGGCCGGCTCAGGCCTACTCTATAAATGGGTTGGGCTGGGCCCGAGCCTGACTTAAAATGGTAAGCCCAAGCTCAGCCCACGGGCTTGGACCCATGAGATAAAATACGGGTCGGGCCGGGCTTGGCCCGTTTTTGTGGACTTGGCCCAGCCCGTTCAAATCTTTATTAATTTAATTAAATTTTTTATTGTATTTTTAAAAATTTATTTTTGAATTTTTAAACTTAAACTTAACTCTAAAGTGATGGGAAAAAAAGTTAATTTAAATTTTTGAGTATATTTCGGACAACTTTTTACTTAATTTTTAGTATAACTCTAAAGTGATTAAACTATTTATTGATTAATTCGATCATTTCTTCTTCATGCAAGCTTTTGCTTGTTAGATCTCAATCTTTTAGAGATATTAGAGCTTCAATTGTTTGAGGTGATAAACTACTCTTTGGGTCTGATAAAACTTGACCACTTGCACTAAAAGCTGATTCTGACGCTACTGTTGAATCCGGAATGGTTAGTATATCTCAGGCCATAAGAGAAAGCACCGGATATGTATCTTCATATTGTATAAGATTATATTTAAATATAAAAAATAAAATAAAATATTAACATTATATTTTATAATTAGGGTTAATTTCAGTATTTGACAAATTAATGTAGTTTATTTCTAAAAAGCACAATCTTTTATATATATATATATATATATATATCAAAACTACCCAAAACCACCACCAGAAAAATTAAATTACATTGTAAAATGACGAAACATACCCCGATAAATTTTCCTTAATTAAATGATATGTAATTAATGAGATATAGTTATTAGGAGAGATAAAATGGTAATAAGGTAAACAATGAAATCGGAATCCACCAGAATCGCCACCATAAATGGTGTTTTATGGGTAAATTTGATACTAATATGAAACAACCATTAAAACTGAAATTAAGTGAATTAAATTGGTTATTGGTGTAATTAATTCTAATCTCTTTCATTCCTTCACGATTATTCATCTACCACCGCCAAACACCATGGAAATGGTGCTTTAGAGGTTGCCTTAAAGAAAATCGGCCAAAAATGAAGAACAAAACAATGGGAATTAGATCTAATATGAATCTGAAGAAGAATAAAAAAAGGACCATTTCTTCGTCATTATCTTGCTTTTAAAAAAAATGATTTTTTCTTCCTGGAGATGTATCGGAGGAAGAAGACGATGAACATGACAAAACTAAAGAAAAGAACAACAAGTGGATTTAATTTTAAGGAAAACAAAACATCATTTAATTGTAACTAGTTATTCATTTCAACAAGAAAAGAAACCTCATACACCAAACCAAAGACAATTTCTTACCTCCTCTTCTTCACCCTTGACTAAAATTCTTAAATATTTTCCTTCCTTCCTTTTTTTTTTTTTGGAATTATGGGTCAACAGATGCCAAAATTTAGCAGGATTGGAGAATCTGGGTGGATGAGATAAAACAATCGAGGAAATTTAACGCTATGAAAGAAGGTATTCCTTTTATTCTCAGATCTATTGATAGATTTTCGTTTACTTTTAAGGGTAAAATGCAAATAAGACCCTTGTGGTCTTTTCAAAATGCATGAGCACCCCCTGTACTTTGAAAATTGCAAATCGCACCCCTGTGCTTCCAATTTTTTTCAATCAGACCTCTCCCCTTCAATGTCAATAATTTTCTTTTAGCCATAACTTCTTCGTTTGAACTCCGATTTTGATGATTCAAAATGTTTTGGAATCTTCATTTCCGGATTTACATAATCGTAGCTTCGAAACTTTGAAATCATCAATAACCAAAAGAGTTAACGATGTCAACCATACTTAGTGTTTCGATGTTAATAAAATCTTTTATTTATTAATAATTTCAAAGTTTCGAAGTAACATTTATGTAGAGCCTAAAATGAGGATTCCAAAACATCTTGAATCGTCCAAATCGGAGTTCAAACGAAGAAGTTGTGACTAAAAGAAAATTATTGACATTGAAGGGGAGGGGTCTGATTGAAAAAAATTAGAACCACAGGGGTGCGATTTGCCATTTTCAAAGTACAGGGGTTCATGCATTTTGAAAAGACCAGATGAGTCTTATTTGCATTTTACCCTACTTTTAATTCTTCTTGTCTCCCTTGACTAAAGGATTTTGGGGTGTTTGGTTAGTAAAAAGTTTAGAAATAAGGTCACATATTTATTTTTTAATGCTCACCACTCGATTTATGAAAAAAAAAATCCAGCATGAAGCTTCATCCATGGCTGACCGTCTGCTCCTCCGCCACAGCCACCGTTGATGAATCAACCTAACTTTAACTCTGCCCTTCTTATTCTCCGATACTTCCAGCAACTCCTCTTCCTCTTCTATCTCCGACACTGCTAGTGATTCCAGTCTTTACAGTAATCTCTCAATTCAATCTCTCCCTTCACTACCTCTAAAGCGCCATGTCCTTGTCCATGGCCTGTTGGTGGGGCAGAAGAAAATTCGCGAAGGAAGGAAAGAGATTAACCCATAGTAAATTTAAGTTGATTGTGGTTAATGAGGACTAAACTATCTTTTCCTATATCTCTAAATATAAAAAAATATTAAAGAAAATAAGGCTGTTAGTTTTAACACTTTTTTTAACAAAAATTGGAAAATAGAAAGTGCAAGGGTGAAAAAAGCTAAATTGATAATGCAGGCGTGTAAATTGAAAATGCTTGAAAGTGCAGGGGTCAGTGATGCATTTAACCCTAAAAAAAAAACTTAAATTGTTTAAAAAAACAGTTAAGATAAAAAAACAACTTACAAAAAAATATAATTTAATTAATTAGTAATGATATAATATTTAAATAAATTTAATTGAAAAAATTTAAAAGTTTAAAATTCAATTTTAATTAAAATTAGAAATAAATAATCTATAAATTTTAAAAATAAAGAAGTTAAAAAATCGTCTTATATAAAAAGACATATAATTATGTTAATTAGTAAACTATACGATAATTTAAATATTAAATAGAAAAGAATATTGTTAATAAAATCATTTAAAAAAATATTTATAAACCATAGAAAAATCAAATAAAAAATACGTCAATCTTTTAAATATTTCTATGTTAGAAAAAATATCACGTGGGACGCACGTGGTAAAAGACTAGTAAAATTAAAATGAGCATAAATGGTTTCAATTGTGTTAGCAGTTTAAAAACCTCTTTAGGTTTTGCTATAAACTACTTTCAAGGTCAGCTGCTTGAACTACTCTAGATTTGTTGCTTCAATATACTTCCAATTTCAATATCAATTTGCGGTTTGGCTTTTGGTAAGGATTTACAAACGTACATGACAGTCCTTTAAGAACAAACTTTATTATGGCTTCTGATCAAGCCGATATCGATTTGAAGAATCCTCACCTTTCAATGATTTACTCTCACATTATAGAAGAAGAAAGGTATGTTTATGAGTGAAGTTAATACCGACTGTGGTGATCTTAATTAGCGTTCAATATAAAATTTTCAGTATTCCAGAAATCATATACACCGGATGGCGAAAAATGATTTATCCCCAATAATGTTATGATAAATGATGTCTTCAAAAAAATAAATAGTTTTTTTCGAAAAAACTTATTAGTCAATCTATCCTTCTATACTTACTTTAATATATCTATACGTTTTTTTATATATGTTGCAGTGGGAAAGAACCATGAAAGATAAATACTAAAACAATGTAGGCAACTCCAAAGGGAAATGGTGATGGTTGTCAAAATCAATCTTTAGATTATGAATGTGTAATTCTGTTGGTAAAAATTTCTAAACGAATTGCTAAAGAATAGATAAAAGAAGAATTGCATATAAGAACAGTAAATTAAATAAATATAAGCGAAGGAAATTTAAAACGAAGTGAGGTATGCAGATATGCAAATTTCCTTAAGACAATATTTGCCCACCGCTTAGGTCTACTGAGATAATGGACAATAGTCTCCCAAGATACAACACTTCTAACCAAAGTTAATAAAGCACTTTACTAACCTTGACAATCGAACCAAAAACTTGAACGAAACTCAATCCCGAAATTGTAGAGTAAATTCAATTGAGAATAACACTTTGTGAAAGTAGAGAGAAATATTAGAGAATTCTCTCTTGTATTTTTCAAGTGTGTTATTCGGAAATGTGGAGGCCTATTTATAGGCATAGTCATGACTCTTAAAAGTAACTTTTGGGAAAAGTCATATCTATTAGTAAATAACTACCTTTAGAATATAACCACCATTTAAAAGTGACCTTTAATTGTGACTTTATGTCAAAGGTTGTAACTATTCAATAAGTAACCACTTTTATCAATAGTTGTAACTATTGAATAATTAACTACTTTTATGAAAAGTTGCATCTATTCAATAAGTAACCACCTTTATGAAAAGTTGTAACTATTGAATAAATAACTACCTTTATGGAAGGTTGCATCTATTGAATAAATAACCACTTTTATTCAACATTACTACCCATCCAACGGATACATCCATTCATAAAGTCACTTTGTGATAAGTCACAATTGTATTGGAAACTATTCATTCTTATAACCACCATATCCAATGGTTACTTCATATCAATGCAACTATTGGCGATACATGTGACTATTCGAGGGCCCTTTCGAATATCATTGTCACCATAACGAATGTTTGGTTATATTAAATGAAAATCATTAACATAGGTATTTGGAGTCTTATTCCAACTAACCTAAACATTAATAATGTTTTTTCCAACAAATTCAACTTTTCATTTCCCCAGCTTTGCATCATGTTGTACTAAAATTATTATGTTAGTGTGGAATGCAAATTAATTTGTTGATAGTTATGTGTTTATTAGATATTTTTCATTTCTAAAATATAATTAGAGCAGTCATTTTTTTTAAACAAATAAAATAAAATTATCATAGTTTTTTTTTCGTATGGTAGTGTAATATTTTAGCTGATACCTAAATAAATAAAAAAATTGTCAAATTTAAATTTTCATTTGAATGTGATAGAAATTTACGGTTAAATATTGCAATCTGATACTATAATTACTCGTGGTTAATGTAAATTTTGGAGAGAACTTTAGAATTAGTAATTTTTGTTTATGTAATTGTGGGAATAACTAGATGTTTCTAAGTCATGTAAATACGGTATTTAGATTATAACTTTTTACTCGGCGTTTAGAATGAGGAACGGTTCATTGCGTTGAATTCGTAACGACACGACGGTTCAAAAGAACTAAAAATAAACTTGTTTAAATCAAAATTAATGAAATGACTAAAATTCCCTTAAGTGAAAAACCGGGTTATCACACATATCCTCTATGCAGTGGTGGAGCCACTATAGGACTAGGGGGCACGTGCCCCATCCCTCCAGTTTTTTTTTTTTTTTTAGTTATATTTTTTTGGGTAAAACATTATTTTGGTCCCTAAACTTTCATTTTCATCCCTTAACTTTCAAAATTTACATTTTTTCGTCCTTGAACTTAACGTTTTGTTCCATTTTAGTCCTCATGTCTATGTGTTTTCTGTATGAGACACTAATTATAGAGGGCTTATGTAGCATGTAATCGATGATATGACATTATAGAAATATGCAGTGAGATTAAATGCCCATGAAAAATAAATATAGAGTGAGTTTAATCTCATCCCCCTCTCCTTAATTGTAGTCTTAAACCTCACCATATATTTATTTTTCCACGTCATTTAACCTCATTGTATATTTATATAATGTCAAGTTATTAATTACATGTCATATAAGCCCTACGGTAGTATCCAGATGGAAAAACATAGACGGAAGGACTAAAATGAAACGAATTGTAAAGTTCAAGGACGAAAAATGTTGCATTTTAAAGTTTAGGGACGAAAATGAAACCCGAGTGAAAGTTCAGGGACTGAAATGATATTTTACCCTTTTTTTTATATTATGCAATAAAGCAGTTATATATATGTTTTTATAATACCATTACTTAATAATTAATTTATAAAACTCATTTTCGTAAACATTAACTTTTGCATAATTTTACCTCGCTATTTTTTTTTTGGGAAAATTAAGAAACTAGCCACATTTGAAATACTCCAATAAAAAAGTAGCCACATGTATTAATAAAACACTTTTTAGCCACATTCTGAAAAGTTAATTTACATTATACCATATTTACCCTTTTAGCAATCCTTTGCTAGTCTCTCTTTCTACTCTCCCTCTAGTTTCTCTCTCTTCTACTCTTGTACTTTCTGACAAGATGGGAATGGTGGTCTACGCCAATTGCTCACCGCCTCAATCTTAGAGGGATCCACTATCACTCCTCTACTCGAAACCACATGGCCTAAGAATGCCACTTCTTTTAGCCAAAGCTCACACTTAGAGAATTTTGCAAACAACTTTTGCTCTCGCAACACTCTCAAAACCTTCTCTAAGTGCATAACATGCAACTCCTCGGTCATAGAGAGTCTGAAAAAATCAAAATATCGTCAATGAACACGATAACATAGGAGTCTATGAACCTCCTAAACACAATTTGCACGAGATCCATAAAAGCTACCGGTGCGTTAGTCAAACCGAAGGACATAACGACAAACTCATAGTGTCCATAACGCGTCAGGAAGGCAGTCTTGGGAATATCATCCTCCTGGATCCCCATCTTATGGTAACCATATCTCAAATCTATCTTCGAAAAGATGGTAACTTCCTTCAACTGATCAAAAAGATCCTCAATCCTGAGCAAATGATATTTATTTTTCACAGTAACTCGGTTCAATTCTCGATAGTCAATGCACAACCTCATTGAACCATCATTCTTTTTCACAAATAACAAGAGTGCTCCCCACGGGGACACACTACGGCGAATAAACCCTAAGTCTAAGAGTTCTTGCAATGGACTTTTGAGCTCTTTCAACTCATCCGATTCCATGAGATAAGGTTCCTTGGACAATGGAGCAGTCCCAGGTAACACCTCTATATGGAAATCCAACTTTCTCTCTCTTATAGTAACCAGGTAACTCATCAGGGAACACATCAGTGAAATCCCTCACAATGGGTACAAAAGTAAGGGTAGTCTCACTAACCGAAGTGTCTACTACGCTAGCCAAGTAACCCCTTGCACTATCACTCAAAAGAGCTCTAGCCCGAAATGCAGAAATAACTGCAGGCATCACCCTACCTCGAGCTCTATGAAAACGATAACTAGTCCTACATAGACAGAAAAAGTCCACAACTTTGTCACTACAACCAATATTGGCGTGGTTGGCTGACATCCAATTCATACCCAAGATAATATTAAAATCAGACATCTGCATAACAATCAAAACAACATGTAGACAACAACCTAAAATGCACGTGTCGTGAGTATGAATAACTCTATCCACAATAATAGATTTCCCAAGCAGAAATTTCAAGAGAAACTCGATCGAGTATTCTGGCTCACATTGGTACACTCATTACATGCCAGTTACAAGGTTACGCCAAAAATCAAATGATAAAGTCAATCACTGCCCTTATCGAGACCTTCCACGAAAGGTTCTAACTTCAAATCTTGAGCGGCAACACCCGTTTTAATTTAACACCACACTAGCGCGTAAATTAACCGTAAACAATACTAATTTCATGCCTCATTCCCGACCATGGACTTGTCCCTATAATAATCTAGGTCTCTAGACTCGAGCCAGACCGATTACTTCTCCACAATCATTCAAAAGAGCTAGGTATCCTATTCTTTATCTCCGGGTTATAGACACAATCACGCTTCATATACACAAAGAACGTTAAACTCGTGTTCCGCAAACACGACTACTTTAGCATCCACACCAAAGAAACAATAATTTTATGGGAAAGGAAGAACAAACAAGAGAGAAGGAAGAAGATCTGAAAATTAGAAGAATGAAAACAGGTAGATAGGATAGATATTTTTTTTAATTGTAATTTGTATGCTTTATTTGATTATTAATGTTAATAGCCCATAATAAAGAGATTATTACTCATTAAACAAAATCGGAGCTCATAATTACAAGAAGGATTGAGTGCTCTATTTAATTACAAATGTATCCATTAAAGGCCATATACGGTTGTGATTTATCTTTTGTTAGTCGATTTTGCCCTTTTTGCCAAGAGACCATTCTCTCTCTTTGACAATCATATCTTTCAGTTATTTTTTTAAATTTTTTAATATTATTTATTTATTTTTAATAACAAATCCGTTTTTGATTTGCATTTATTGTTCCCTTTTTTATTTCAATTCAAATTCTTTACTATCCATTACTTTCCAAATATTTTCCTATCAACCAGCGTAGATTTTATTTCAATTTAAATTTCCATTTCTTTTTCATCTCGTTCTTTTTTCATTTGTCTCTTATTCATTCTCATGACAGGGTCTCAATTTCCATCGTTTATCCCTCGTTTCCTTTCCAATTGTTTTTTGGATTTTTGTTAGTTTATAGGTTTTTATCTCATTTTTCATTTCATTCCATTTTTTCGTTTTATTTTTATGTTCTTTTTTACGAGAGAAAGAATCGATGGATCAACGAAGGAGGGAGAAAGAGAAATAGTGAGGAGGGTTTGAGGAATCTGTGGGAACCTTTCGTTTCATCGTGAATGTACGATAAAAAAATAATGAGGAAAAGAAGGAGAAAGGAAGTGGTGTAGTGAGGGAAGAAATTTTTTAGAGATAATATGGTGATGAGATTTTAGTATTGAAGAAGAAGATGAAGATGAAGAAATAAAACATATTCTGTGAAACCTTTCCTGGTTTTCGTCGAATAGAGTAATTGGATCAGAGACGAATCTTGATGTTAATGTTCATAATGTTCAGGTTAGATTTTGTTTAATAATGTTAAACTATAGATGTTGTTTAATAATATTAGACTATAGATGTTGTTTAATAATGTTAGACTATAGATTTTGTTTAATAATGTTAAATTACAGATTTTATTAGTTTTTAACAAATATAAACATATTAAACCAACCAACGTTTTAATCATTTTTTGGATCAAGATGAGCAGGTTAGATTTTGTTTAATAATGTTAAATTATAGATTTTATTTATGTTTAACATATAAACATATTAAACAAACCAACGTTTTAATCATTTATGGATCAGAATATTCTAGTTAGCTTTTGTTTAATAATGTAAATAGATTTTATTAGTTTTTAACAAATATAAACATGTTACCTAACCGACGTTTTAATCATTTTTAAGATCAAGATGCTCAGATTAGATTTTGTTTAATATTATTAAATTATAGATTTTATTTATGTTTAATAAATATAAACGTATTAAACTAACCACGTTTTAATCATTTTCTGGATTAGAATATTTATGCTTAGATTTTGTTTAATAACGTTAAACTATAGATTTTATTAATTTTTAAAAAATATAAACATGTTAAACTAACCCTGGATTTTTAAATTTTGTAGTTGAAAAAGTATCAATGGCGGATTTCTTGCACTTGTAGAAGAAAACTGATTATTGTTGATTTTGTAGCAGGAAGAAGACTAATTATTTAGATAGAATTAGATTTTCCCTTTTATTTATTTTTTTAGTTTTTAATTTATCTTAAAATCATGCACAATTTAAGGGATTTGATAAAATCCTTAAATATTGCATGATTTATGGAAAATTGAATCAAGGGTTTTTGTGGTCATTTCAACTTTTTCGCGGGTGGTTTTGTCTAGTTTTGTAATTTTTTTAGAACATCCAATATAATTGTAATTTGTATGCTTTATTTGATTATTAATGTTAATAGCCCAATAATAAAACAACAAAACCATCCACGGTTTTGCACAAAACCCTAGGCTAAAATTTGTATTTCAATTATGATATAAACTCACGGGGTTTATGCATATGCATCCACTTTACAAGTCTCATTTTCAAAAATAACCAAAGTGTTTCAAAATTTCAAAAATACCCAAAGTTGTATTTATTGGCACAATTTACATGAAATGTGGTGGGCCCTTCAACAATAGTTTTACCTTTCTACCCTTTTTATATTTATCTTTAATTGATTTTTTTTTAATATTTGCATGTTCCCAATGTTTTTTTTCCATTTATTTATCTGATTTTTTTAATTTTCGTTTTTTTAAATTAAAAATATATAAAAAAAATTTCCCTCTATGCCACATTTTACAGGATTTTTTTCAATATAAATCAGCTCAATACATCATACCATATGATATTTCAATTATATACGTTTAAAATGTAATTCTTATAAGCCTGCTTGTTGATTTGCTCGAAAAAAGATTTTGAACTTTTTTAGATTCTTTATATTTTAAACGAAAAAATATAATTTATTATTTTCAATGAACATTTTACTGTCAACTTTAAAAATTTATATCGATTATATACGTCTTAACATGTATGTATATCCATTTTAAACACATTAAAAATTTTATGTATGTAATTTTGTTCATTAAAATATTTATCATTGATAAAAATTAAAAGCACGATGATGAAGCGTCAAAAAAATTTACAGTATAAATTATAAATGTATATCAATCAAAAACAATAAATATTGGATAAATATAGTTGATAAAAAAACACAATTTCAGATCTGGTTCCTACACATTTCTAAAAAAATAAAAATCGAGATTTGGTTTTTGACACAAATTTCGAAAAAAGAAAAATTCTCAGATCTGGACACCCATTATCTTTAAACGGTTCTTCCAATATATTTTTTTTAAATCACAATCACAAATCTTTCATTTTCTTTCTCTTCATTTCATAACGTCCTTTGCACCGCCTCAACTCACGACCACCAATTGGTCTGTCATGAAACATGATTTTCATCGCATGGATCTTAGCATTACTTGACGCCGTCGATTAAGTTTTTGCCCATGACTACAGCCCATGTCTTCATCTTAATCAACACATCTTCATCCCAGATGCTATTGTCTACATCTTCATCCCAAAAATTTTAATTGAAAAACCACCATTTTTTCTTCATTGTACCATCGTGGGTGAAAGAAAAAAAATAGAGAGAGAGAGAGAGAATTGAGAGAGAGAGCATTTTTTTAAGGAAGGAAGGTAGAAAGTGGCTTGAGGATTTGATATGTACGGGTGGATATAAGGGTGAAATTTAATTGGATGTGTTTAGGTGAAATTTAATTGGATGTGTCAGTAGGTGAAATTTAATTAGATGGATGAGTGGGAAAAAATATTATTTTTAAATTATTAATATATAATTTCATTTAGAGGATGGAAATATAAAATCAACTAGTAGGGCCCACTAATATTTCTGAAAATTGAACCACATATATGTAGAATTGGGTATTTTTAAAATTTATAAACACATTGGTTATATTTTAAAATGAGAGTTGAAAAGTGGGTATCAATGACAATTCCTCTAAACTCATAGGCCTAGCATGGCCCAATATCCTAACTTCCCTTCTCAGCTAATTGTTTGATGTATTTTTCTTTTATTTTTTGGGCTTTCCTTTTTGGGCCCATTATAAAAACTAGTGATAACTCAATCAATTTTTGACAATTTGAGAATATTTAACTATATAAAGAATAGTTATAAGAAAACATCACGTGTAACCAATAGTTTATTTTATTTTATTTTTATCAACGATTGATAGTTAAAGTTATAAATTATAGAATTAATTACACCAATAACCAATTTAATTCACCCAATTTCAGTTTTAATGGTTGTTTCATATTAATATCAGATTTACCCATAAAACACCATTTATGGTGGCAATTCTGGTGGATTCCGATTTTATTGTTTACCTTATTACCCTTTTATCTCTCCTAATAACTATATCTCACTAATTACATATCATTTAATTAAGGAAAATTTATCGGGGTATGTTTCGTCATTTCACAATGTAATTTAATTTTTCTGGTGGTGGTTTTGGGTAGTTTTGATATATATATATATATATATATATATATATATAAGATTGTGTTTTTTTTAAATAAACAACATTAATTTGTCCAATACTGAAATTAACCCTAAATTATATGTAATTTAATTAAAAAAAATAGAAATTTTTACTCATTAAATCAAATCGAAGCTACTATTTACAATTGTATTGGTCTTCCACATTTAATTACACTAATATCCATTTAAGACCACTTTTTGTGGTTTTCCCCCTACAAAATCCCTATTATACCGTTGTTTTTAATTCCGTTTTCTCCATCTAATTAATTGTTCCTTTTTAAATTTTATGATCAGATATTTTTTCTTTATTTCATTGTCCATTTATTCTTTTTCAAATTTACCAAATCTGTTTCATATAATTAACTCTTTTTTTATAACTTTTTTTTTAGATCTTGCTCCCTGATTTCATGTTTCATTATTATTATTTTCAAAATTTCCATATATGTTTCATCGATTACGTATGTGATTTTTTATTTCTTCTATTTTCCTTATTTTTAGCCTCTCTTTATTGTTGTATGTGGACAACTAAGGGTTCTATGCTTATATTTTTTCTTTCAGTTCTTTTTTGCAATATATTGATGTTTGGATTTTTTTTTTTTGTTGCATAATATTTAATATTGTTTGGTGTTTCGTATTGTTGAATTCATTTGTACTTGGTCTTTTTTTTAAATCGTTGTAGTAATATTTTATAACATTTATCCAACTATTTAACTTTTGTTAAATATATTTTAATTGTTTTTTGTTTAATATTGTACAATTTGTTTAAAATATTAGAATTATATTGTGTTTGTTTCATGGAGATAACATACTTTTTTTAACTTTATTGTATCCCCTCTAATGTATTTCGTTATCACGAACACATTCATATGCAATAGTTCATTATCAATAGCATACTTTATTAAACATATTGTTTGAAAACCAAAATAACACATTCATGCACAATCATCCGATATCTGTTTCCAGAATCAAAATAACACATACATACGCAGTTTAAACTTAAAAATTATATGACCAAGTCATATTTTCCTTTTTTTTCTTGTGTTAGAAGGTGAAAAGTTGGTGAGCTATCTTTCAATTCTTGAGTCCGGCTTCTCCCCTGATCTAGCAACATCTTCGTCAGTTTCTTCTTATTCTTCTTCAATATTATATTTTTCTTCCTCTTTTGAAGAAGAATCCTGTTTTTTTTTTTCAAAGATCCGTTAAAATTAATTTTTTCTTGTATTTCTTGCACAAATAGGTTAAAAATCGTACCTTTTATTCTCATTCTTCAGGGTCATGGTCTTTTCCTACTGTCTTCTCTGTGTTCTTCATCTTCATTATTTTTTCCTCTTTTGTTTTCTGATAGTGCTTCTTTTCTTCCATCATTGTATATTTCGTTCATCAATTTCTTCCTTGCTTCCAAAATTTGCTTCTTTGTTGCCATTGTTTCATAGATCTCTACGGCTTGTCTGGGTTTTTGGTTATTTTCTTCCATCTGAGATTTCAAATGCTTTTTTGAAAACCTAAAAATCAAATCTTACCATGATTTCATCTTCCAGATTTTCCGCCTTTTTACCCCCCAAATATTTTCATTAATGCGTGTCAATCATGCTTATTTCACAGTTAATATAGTTGGCTGCATCATTATTTCACGTGCAAGGGCATATCGGTCTGATTTTATCTCCGACAGGTGGCGCGCGGATATTAATGTAATTATTCTTTACAATCAGGTTTTAATGTAATTAATAGACTTAATATGAATATACATGTTATTAGCCAAAAAAATATGTATATAACTTTCATTAATGAAAAAAATATAAAATAGTCGATTCAGAATGATAATGATAATAATTATTAGTTTAAGTTTTTGCAAACATACACATGTATAGTACTACCCATTATGATAAATGTATATGCGTAATAATCATAATTTTAGATTAAAACTCTTTATTCTCCTCACTTTGTGGTTCTTTATTTTTATCTGTATTACATTCTCATATTTCGGTTAATTTATGAAATACAATAATGTCAATGATCATATAAAGGTGTAATTGTTTCTATTATCGTAATTATTTACTCATAATGCTCGACTATTGAATTTTTCTTGTTCCAAATACACAATCTAAATATCTAGGAAACACAAAAAATGTAGAAGGGTGGAAATGAATAATAATTGTAGATGGTGAAAATCGCCCATCTTTGAGCCGAACAAGTTGGATCAGTTCCGAAAAGACCCAGACCCGAAAAAACCTGCTATAGAAACGGACTAACCAAAGTGTTGGGAAAAATCACCTTCCCACGTTCACCGTTGGGAATAAAAAAAAACAATCGAGAAATTAAAGAATAGAACACAATCAGAGAGACACGAGAATTTATACTGGTTCACCCAAATTGGCTACGTCCAGTTGCTACCGCTGCGGATTCCACTATGATGAATCTGTTAGGAATGGTGTCCTAGAACTTGTAATTATTTAATAATAATAATTTATTAAGAATAACTTAAATAAATAAACATAAGTTCTTTATATTATCTAGATTGATTCAATTAATGATATTAGGAATATATGGAAATATATAAATATCAAACATTCAAATAGTAAACCCTGAGTTACTCATATGAAATCACGACTTAGTATGTGAGTCATACAAGAGGATTAAAGTCGAGATGAGTAACTTAAACGTGTCTACAGTAAACGGATAACGTTTGGGAACCTTATCCTGGTAACACTGTTGATAGCTTCGCATTTTGTTTATAGACAAATGATCGAATCCTGATCATTCATGTGGGAGACATGAAATGGAGGTATCATATGCAATGTTGATTGTATAAGACAGGACCACGATGTTCGATCAAATTTCTCATTAGTACCGTTAACGAGAAATAATCGAATATCAAACTAAGTTTATCAACCGTGATAGATCTCAATCCTGAGTGAAATGCAGACTCCTATTTGTGGAGTTATGTTCTTTGATTCACATAGTTGAGAGCGATCTATAAGAACACTCAATACACTCCTGTTTTGGGAACATGACTAGATAAGTAGCTGGGAACTCATTTTCACGAGATGAAATTCATAACTTTCCTATAAATTAACGGTATCAGTGCGATACCTAAACATTTTAGAAACTTTAGGAAACTCCCTTGATGTCTCGATTCGAGACATGAACAAGTGACGTCACGACTTCTATTGATCACGAAGTATCTTATCTCTAGTTCGATTAAAGATAAAGTTCATTGGAGAATCAGCGGGAACACAAGGATAAAGCGGTAATTACAGGGGCAAAACGGTAAATTTATCCCCCCTGTAATTATGAGGGTTCCACGTGAAGGATAATATCACGAGATATAAATAATGATAAACTAAATGGACAATAACTCATCTATAGTGAGGGGAGTTCAGCTATGAATCTATAGTGGAATTATTCATAGTTAGATAATAAGTAATTAATCGATTATGTGTTAATCACTTAATTGACTAATTATTAAGCCCATGATCTATAGGTCCATCAGGTCCCTATGCTAGCCCAAATATCGTAGTCGCGAAATCAAGTAGAAGAAATGGAAATTTTAAGTAAAGTGAATTACTTAAAATAGGCAATATTAATTGTTTAAATATTGAGTATATTTAAACGGTAATTAATATAAACATTATTAATTGTTTAAATAATGAGTTTATTTAAACATGAAATTAATAATGAAATATTATTAATTAGACATTATTAATTATTTAAATATTGAGTATATTTAAATGGTAATTAATAATTTGAAATTAATTAACAATTATTAATTGTTTAAATAATTAATTATATTTAAACGAAAATTAATAATTAAAAATTAATTAAATTAATAATAAAATATTATCAATAAAATTATTAATTAAATAATGAGTTTATGGAAATTAATAATTATAATATTTATTATTAATTATTTAAATAATGAAAATTATTTAAATGGAAATTAATAATTAAATATAAATTGGATAATATTTAGTCGGGAGAAAATATTAATATTATTAATTGTTTAAATAAAATATTTTATTTAAATGGTAATTAATAAATAAATTAATTAAGTTGAACTTATTAATTTAAGAGAGAGTTTCAAGCCCAATTGGATTAATGAACCCAATTGGAATTGGCCCAAAATAATTAATTAAATAAATTGTATTTATTTATTATTTTATGATGATAATTTCGGCCATGCCATATATTTTGAGGAGATAATTGTTTGAATTATATCCTAAAATAATTACATAGATTTCCCAAGATAAATAAAATAAAGAAAATATAATAATCTCCTATTTATCTATGGCATTTTCGAAATTGCAAGATAAAGGAAAGAGATAATCTTTATTCTTTTTGTATTTATCTCTATAGATTAATCCTAATGTGATTAGGATTCCTATTTTTCTATAAATAGGAGGGTTGGGTCATTCATAAATCACACAATTCAATTCTTTGGAAATTGAAAAATCTCTCTTCCTCCTTTTCTCTCCCTTTGCCGATTTTGCTATTCAAAATTGGGAAGAAAATATTTTTCTTCTTCCCAATTTCTTCTTAAGTTCGATCCCACAATCGGATTTCGTTTGATCGATCGGGATATAGCGTAGAAGATCCGGTGTTCCTGAGGATTTGATGCTGTAAAGAAACCTCCAACCGATTCTCCATATTTTACTCAATGTAAGTAAAGGGTTTTAATTTTCGAAAAACGAGCATGAATCTACATGTTTTTATCACAAATTGCATGATATTAATAGATCCTAAATTAAGTGTTAATTTGTGTTTCTAAATAAATTCCGCTAATTTAGTAAATCATCCCTTCAATTGGTATCAGAGCTAGTTTTAATTATCATGCAAAATTGTGAGTTTTTCGAAAATTTTGGTGGGTTGCATAAAAAGCGTTTTATGTATGTTTATATAAATTGTGTTATATAAATTGTGGAGGTTTGCTTATTGGCTGTTTAGGTATTCTTGAGGCACTTAGGTTTTTAAATTTTAGTAGAAAATTTGTAAACCCTAATTTTAGGGTATAGGAAAAATTTGTAATTTTCCCATACCATATGAGGCAAAAATCGGCACCACCAAAGGGAAGGAAGAGAAGAAAATTTTTTCTCCATCATTCATGATGCCCACGCCCAGGAGAGAGAAAAGGATGAGATAAGGTAAGATACCTGGTAAGATATTTTAACATAATTATCTTGTTATCTCAATTTAAAAATTTAAATATTTAAGATAAGGATTAAATTTTTTTTAAAGATTATATCCCTATCTTAAATTATAAATTTAGAAATTGATATAAGATTACATGGAAAATATTTTCTTTATTTTTCCATATAATTAAAAGATAATTATTTTAAAACAAGTATTTATGGAAATATTAAGGAGATAATATTTGCCTCATAAATACCCATGCCCACGCCTACACCATGGAGGAGAGAGAAAGTTGAAGCCTCAAGTTCTAGAATGGAAGATTTAATTAAGTTGTAATTTTAATTTTCCGTTTTAGAAATAGTGCCAAGAATACCGGTCAATTTAGCTATTTATTATTTAAATTGCTTATATGTATGATATAATTGTTTTAAATAATGTTCATGCATAAAAGTATGTCATATAGAAAATCCCACCATAGGTTGTATGATTTTATTAATTGTACATACATGCATCATGATATAATATGTGTTATTATATGCTAATGTATGTGAAGCATGCTATAATTTTATTTTATAAATGTTATTATCAAAAATTATATTCTAATTGTTTTAGAATTAAAAGCATGCTTATTTAGTTAAAATTCAAAAGTTAAATCTAGTTTAAAAGTTGAATAGAAACTAAATGAATTATTTGTAATATGGAATTATTGTTTAAACAATTGGGCCAAAATCCATATAAGATAAACAAATAGAAACTTTTAATTAAGGGTTAATTAAAAATTAATAATTGAGATTAATTGAATTGAATGGATCTCTGGCGAGAAAGCTCTGCCCAAGCGATGAGGTTTCATAAAGTTCCCCTAACACGGAGCGCCTCTAACTGGGAGCGATCGTGGAGAAAAGATCAAATTAATAAATCAAAATTATTAAGACGGCTCATAATGTGATTAGTTTTAATTAGGAAAACTTGAACAATCACTTTATAAAATTAATCTAACCAATTTAAGAGTTAAAGTTGATTAGGTTAATTAAAACTTGGATTAATGAGTTAGCCTAAATTAGTCTAAGTTATGAAACCCTAACTCAAAATATTAAGTGGGAGAAGGAAACATGTCAATGTGTCCTATGGTCTCCATTAATGGGCTCGAAACGTGAGATTTATACATGGCCTCTGTAACATCATTGCGGTGTTCATTCCCATAGGAAGGTTTATTATATAAATCAATATCAAGTTGGGTCTCCTGAAAGGGATAAAGAATTTTAAATGAGATTGATTGAAGATCGAATCTACACTTCGTAGACACTCTTCAATTTTATTTAAAAGACTAAATTAGTGGGTCACACTTAAAAGAAATTTGATAAATTTTGTTATCAAAACTCCTGGACCAAATACACGGTAAACAATGACATAGGAATATGAGTTATTCTGGAGTTGTCAATTGTTCGAGTGGCATCTCATTTTAATGATGGTAACTGACTTATCATTCGACGGCACCTTACTGGTATCATTAAAATATCGTGACATAGTAACATGTTTTAGGGCTTTTCTGTTCATTAATATGTTCGCATTCATGCATCATATTTAATTATATGTCGAAATTTTATATTTGAATGTTGAAAGCATGTTAGATTACTAAGATAAGGTTTATTTAAATTTTCAGTAATATGGCATCTGCTTTAGTCACAATCCTTGGAAAGAACAAACTAAATGGAGATAACTACACCTCCTGGAAAAATGAAATGAACACCATTCTCGTGGTAGAAGACTTGAAATTCGTTCTTAGTGAACTTAAACCTGATACACCTGCTACCAATGCTCCTAAAGCTGTAAAGGATGCATATGAGCCGGGTCCGGCCAATGAAAAGGCCCGTGTTTATTTGATGGCTGGGATGAGTGACGTCGTAGCCAAGAAACATGAACCAATGGAAACGGCTTTGGAAATAGCTGATTCTGTGCAGGGCATGTTTGGCCAACCATCAAAACAAGCACGTCATGAGGCTATAAAGTCAGTTTATAACATTCAAATGAAACAAGGCACATCTGTTCGTGATCATGTTTTGACAATGATGAACTACTGTAAAGACTCGAATTTTAACAAATCTTTAAATTAGAAGTAAAACAGCGGAAGACTTATTTTTACAAAAATTTGGCGTGGATCCGTTTAAAATATGAACTCCCTAAACCTGTTTTTAAGAACACATCTCAGAAAAGTTTAATCACATATATTCCTACTCCAGAATATACTTAAATCAGAGAAAGTAAACTCAAAATATACATACAACCGACTTTAGACTCTCATGAGCCACAAAATACAAGTTTTAAGACTTTATTTCAAGTTTATATGTATATTTAGCATTCCCAAAATGCTCCAAACTTAGATTTACAAGTCCAAATGTCCATAAGCATCCACTCGAGATCACGCAACACCACCTCCACGACCTCATCCTCTACCACGAATATTACCTGAAAATAAAGTGGTGTAGCACCATTAGCAAACAATGCTAGTGAGAATAAGATGGATGCAAGCACTTTTATGAACCAAATTCCATATCGGAGAATGTGTCCAAATAAATCTAAGTACTCTTGCACTACCCATTCAATATTCCAAGTACTTTACATAAAAGATCAAACCATTCTCCTCGTAATTTCGGAAAGTAAACATTCAAGCTCGTAGTTAAAGTAGATACTAGTGCTTAACAAAGTAAATGACAAAGTAAACAACAAAGTAAATAAAAAAGTAAATAACAAAGTAAATAACAAAGTAAATAACAAAGTAAATTTCTCATTTCATCCGTGACCACTTGTCACCAATCACAATCATTTCGTGACATCCATGCATAACGATACTATGCAAGTCACCGTGACATCCGTGCATAACGATACTATGCAAGTCACCAATCATTCCGTGACATCTATGCATAACGATACTATGCAAGTCACCAATCATTTCGTGACATTTATGCATAACGATATTATGCAAGTCACCGTGACATCTATGCATAACGATACTATGCAAGTCACCAATCATTCCGTGACATCTATGCATAACGATACTATGCAAGTCACCGTGACATCTATGCATAACGATACTATGCAAGTCACCGTGACATCTATGCATAACGATACTATGCAAGTCACCAATCATTCCGTGACATCTATGCATAACGATACTATGCAAGTCACCGTGACATCTATGCATAACGATACTATGCAAGTCACCAATCATTCCGTGACATCTATGCATAACGATACTATGCAAGTCACCGTGACATCTAAAAGTGAATCGCATCACTAAAATAACGTACTAACTTGATTCTACACAAGAATCTCTCCAAAGTCCTTTTAACTACTCTAAAACTATTCAAGATAAAAGGAGTACATAATACTCTTCTCCAAGTTCCGGATTCTCATTCTCCTCGAGAATCTAACTTAAACCACCAATAACATCTTACTTTAAGTAACAACCAATCTTATTTCATTCTCTTTAATACCTTATTCTAAACATAAGGTTTACATCAAAATTTACAATCTCCAATTTCAAGATCTTCCAAATAAATGAGAATCTAGTTCTCTCACATAACATAATAACTATACAAGGTTCAATACACCCTTGTATTCTCTCATTATACAATTCAATCTCATCCTTCTTTCCTAAGGCTCTCGGTTATACATCACTTGCATTTCTTTTCTCTATAGAAATGTATGTTAGACATAATGTCTCAATTCTTTTCTCTATAGCAACTTAGGCTATCAAAAGTTTATATAACCTTTACCAAAGCTTCCGAACTCAAGAAACTAACTCCCAAATAACATACATTCTTGGAAAGTTCTCAAGTCTAAATACCCTCTTAACATCGATCTAACATAAACGTCAAGCAATTTGAAAACATAAAAGTAATCACAACCATTTTAAACTCACCTTAGCCAAATTAGTTTTGGTCCAAACTTCCGATTTCCCACAATTCAACAACCGAGCAATCGCACCTACAATTCATCAATTGCACAACATATTACAACTCATATCTAATATGAGAACAAGTTTGCATTTTCGGATGAATAGTGATTTCGGATGAATAGTGTTTTCGGATGAATAGTGTTTTCACGTGAATAGTGTTTTTCGAAAATCCGGGTTCAAAATCGTCAAATTCCATGATAACCATTCATGATTTCAACATCAAAAATTCATTAACAATAAAAAAACGAACAAAACCACCAAAAAAGTTTGAAAACTTACTTTTTGGGATTTCCTTTAGAGAACGAGAAACGGCACAAGGGTAGGTGGGATAGAAAGCCCTCATCCCGAGCAATCCAACGCAACCGAAATCAATTCGATCCATCGAGAAACGAATGAGAAACGAAGAAAAGAAAAAAAATCAAAAATTGGGGTTTGGAGCTTTGATGTCTACGGCTTGAGGAAGGAAGAAGGGAAGAAGAAGATAAAATTTTTACTTAAGGGTTAAGTTAAAAAAAATATCTACAAAAGAAATATCTAGATATTTTAGGGTTTGCGAAATTACGGTTTTGCCCTTTTTGACCTTTTGCTTATAAAACGAAAACCGACGGTCTTAAATAAATCTAAAGGTGTCTAATAATTATTAATTGGCCCGTTAATAATTATTAGAGTCACCGAAACGTATTAAAATGATAAAAAGGATTTTCGGACGGAAATAACTAATAAAACTGAAATTACTAAATTTAACTAATTTTAAAAGCTTTAAATAAATAAAAATAATAATAATAAATTAATAAATAAATAAAAATTTTACCTCTAAAAGTAACGGGACGTTACAACTACTTTAACGTAGCTGAAACGAACGGGGCCATGATTGATGACGAGTCCCAGATAAGCTTTATATTGGAATCTCTCCCACCGAGTTTTTTCAATTTTAAAAGCAATTTGGTCATGAACAAACTGAGCTAATCCCTTACTCAATTGCTAAACAAACTTCAAACCTTCGAAGCAATGAAAAAGGAAAACAAGAAGTCGGGAGAAGCAAATGTTGTCTTCAATGCTTCAAAGAAGAAAAAGAGCTCTACTGCTAAAAAGACCAAGCTCAATGCTAAGAAGAAAGCATTTAAGGCTGAGACCAAAGAGCCTAAGGGGAAATATTTTCATTGCAACATAGATGGACATTGGAAGAGAAATTGCCCCAAATATCTCGAAGAAAAGAAAAAGGGGAAAGAAGGTAAATTAGATTTACTTAGTGAAAAATTTGAGAAATTTATTTTGAATGGTTGATTCAATAGTCACTAACGCAAAGGTTTATCTAAACTTTACAGGTGCAGCTTGATTCTTCAACATTGCTGGTTTGAAGATGACTCAAGATAAAAGTAGATTGGATTTACTGTTTTTCAGTCTTTGATTTTTCATTTAAATTTCTAGTTTAGTTTAGTTTTTAAATTTTGAATTATGTAATAAAAAATTGATTCTCACCTTATAAGAATCAATTAGGAATATTTTAATAAAAGTCGTTTAGTTAAATATTCCTTTGCAATTTTATTACAATGTTCCAAAGTGTGATTGGATGGTTGTTCAAAATACTTAGTATAAAACAAATAAATTCCAAAACCAAATTCTGAACTCCTAAATATCTAAACAAGTTATGAAGGTTTAAAAATGTTTAAATGTTTAAGTCTAAAATCACTTAAATAAGTTAAAGGATTAACCTCTTAAAGATGGTTCTCAAAGAATTTGAGATGATAACCACGTTGATCTACAAACTTAAAGAAATAAGTGAAATTGAGCATCTTTGATTTATCAAAGATAACTAGACTTAAAATCACTAAAGTTCAACACTTAGATGTTAAACTTAAGTGAAAAATAAACATAGAATCAATTTCTTGTATTCCAAACATTCAGTTAGTTAAAAGGATGTTTTAAAAGAGTACTTACTGATATGGAATAAACAAAATAGAAATTGAAAAGTAATAATTAGTGGATAATTGAATTCACAAATTATCAAAGAAAAGTTCAGTAAATCAGTGATACTGAAAAAGTTTAAACCATACTTAAGATAGAAAAGAATTACAATGATTTTATTTCACAATAAAACAAGTAGTCATTTAAAAGTTTAAATGGTAAAACTACTTATAGAACTTTATTTGAGTGGGAGCGTCATAATACGAACCAAAGGACTTTCGAAGTCCAAGTGAAACTCATTGACTTCAAAATCAATGAATAAAGTTCAAAATAAGTGAAATAAAAATAACACGAATTTTCAATAGTGGAGTTGAAAATGGTCACTTATACTTATACATTATTTTTGAAATAATAACAAATATAAAATTGTAATCATTAAACAAATGAAAGTAATGGAGAATTACTTTGTAGTGGGAGCTTAAGAATTTCGAGAATCCTAGAACCAATGTGACTAAAATAAAATTTACAAATAGTATGTTAGTGCACATAGATAAAATGGGAGATTTTATGAGTTGCACGGGCTCAAATTCGAACATGAATTTATTTCCATGTAAGAATTTGACAAAAGACTTTTGCGAATTAAATATCAGATGAGTTAAGTATAAGTAAAATGAGTTTTTACTAACTAAACTCTAGATTCGCGTAATTACTAAGTCGTTAGTAAATGAAAGGTGGTTGAAGATGATAGTTTCAAATCAATAGTTAATAGAGTTTATTTTCATATCATTTCACAAAGCCTGCGGGAGCTTACACATAGCCTGCGGGAGCTATCACAAAGCCTGCGGGAGCTTACAACATAGCCTGCGGGAGCTATTATTATTGTCATTCATCACAAATTGTGCTTATTTGAATATGTTAAGACCGAGAGAACTTAGCATAAGTTATTAAGGACCATTGGGCATAAACCTTATATTTTCTTAAGAGTTATTAAGAATAAGGTATAAGAGGGAGAATTGTGATATGACTACTTACTTCTAAACGTTGGGAGTTATTATTCTCGAGTTTTAGAAGTTTTGGTAAGAAAATGTAAACTTTTCATAGCCCGAGTTGCTATAGAGAAAAGAGATGAAACATTTTGTATGGCATACATTTCTATAGAGAAAAGAAATGAAATATGATGATAGCCGAGTGCTATAAGAAAGATAAAGGAAATTGAATTGTATAATTATTATGTTATATATGTAAGAGAACTAGATTCTCAATAAATTGGAAGATCTTGAAATTGGAGATTAAACATTTGAATATAAACCTTGTATATAGTATAAGTTATATAAAGAAAATGAGATATAAATGCTATATGCATTACGAAACCATACCCAGAAATGCTTGGAATGTAGTTCCACAATTATATTGGAGAATTGGTAAGTAAAAGTGGAACACTTGATATAAAACTCTTTGAATGGATTGATAGCAAAGAGTAAATAAGTTCTTGGACACGAATCCGGATACGGGTTTGGGGTCTAACTTTACTTTTTATTTTGTTTATTCTCACTGGGCTTTGTTGTTAGCTCATGATATTACAAACATTTTCAGGTGTTCGGGTCATGAGAGAGGAGCTGGTGCGGCTTGATCGAGAGGATGATGATGCAGAGATGGACTAGATGTCATTTAAAAGTCCCGAGGCTTATCTTAGCTTATCTTATCTTATTTTGTTTTATTTTCGGTCTTTGAAAAGTAAATTTGTTATAAGCTCTTAAGAGCTTTTCATTTCACTTTTATGATTATAAACCTCTTTGAACTCCTGAATAGGAACTTGAGTTTCCTTGTGTTTTAGATTTTCGGATTTTAGATTGTAAACAGGTTATGGATAGTCCGAGTTTTAAACATATCCATGCCAAATTTTTATTAAATTTAAAGTCTTCCGCTGTCAATCTGATTTTAAATTATTTAAAAGAGTCGGGTTGTCACAAGGTCCCACGTAATAAGGAAAGGGGATGAGATTGATTAACTTTTTGAAGATAATGAGATTACCCTATATTTAGGAAAATGATTCCTGATTTTGATGTCCCATATATTGATTATGATTTCATTACTTGGTAAACAATATCAAAGGGAATGCAAATTTTGATTTTAATTCCTTCATTCTCATTCCTGATTAGTAAACGTGGCCTTAATGGTTTAAAAATGTGTAAAAACCATACTATACAGAGTTAGGGCAAAGGCAACATCTGTTATACATTAACAAATTGATGGAGAGGTAGGGTCAAAATAATATTTTTACTTTTTAAAAAGTTTTAGATAATTTATCTTACTCATTTTTCATAATAATAAATATTTTTACTTTTTCAGCTTTTTACAATAGTTATGGCAAAAAAAGATGTGAGAAAAATGCCTGAAATCCCATGACGTGACCACTGAAAATATAACCCTTACCCTATATAACAAAACTAATATTCCTTTAATTTGTATACTTTTTAATTTTTATTTTTATTTTTTTATTTTGAGATAAGTTTATACTTTTTGAACTCTAAATTGGTTCGAAGTAATATGGAAAATACTTGCCTCTTGATAAATCAGGAGGATCTCCTCCTATAATCAATTTCTATTGGTTAAAGGTAAAATGGTGGGCCCCATATAATTAATAAAAATATATATTAATTATTTTTGATTAATTTTTAACCAATAGGGATAGAGATGATGAGCCGCTAGGGTAAAAAAAAAATTAGTAGATTGAGTAAACTTAAAATTTTTAAAACATGAGGTAAAATTGAAATTATCTATATTTTATATAATTTAATTAGTTTCAAAAATTTAGTAGTAAAGGGTAAATTGCTAAATGAAAAAGATCAACCTTTTTTTTTACGACTATTTAAATTTACAAAAAAATTCGTAAGAAATTTAGATTAGGATTGATTTAGAGAGAAAAAAAAATATTAATTTGAATAAAAATTTTTATCAGCACATATAAATTATATATCTAAATTTTAAAAATACTATAATGCAATTTTGACTTTACACTTGTAAAACCAAGTTCTATTTAATTTATTTTTTTCCATCAATTTATTATTAGATAAAAGGTGTTGTCTTGCCCTAACTCTAGTAGGGTTTTCATCCATTTTATTATTGGATAAAAGGTGTGTTTCTTTTTTTTCCCTCATCCCTTCTTTGAGAGTAGATTTTATTATATAATTTTTTTATTTCTGAATATAATTTAACAATAAAATAAATTTGGTAGACTTGTTATAAATTAAAATTAACCATATTGAATCACTCAATTTAAAATTATCATATCAGGCCAATAATTATAAGATGAATACAATTTAAATCATTATTATTTTATATAAGTTCTAGATAAAACTATAATAAATAAAATAATTAAACCTTAAATAAATAAAACAAAAAATATTGTTATCATCTAAAAAAATTACATTTCCAATAAGAAGAGCAAAAAGGCATGTTGATGCAATCAGGAAAAAGTAGGTTTGCATGAATACAAGGTTTGCTCAATTTTTTGTTGCCAAAGAAAGAGAGACAAGACAAGGAGCGGGAAGGAAGCAAAAGGGGAGAAAAGATAATTAAATCAAATTGTAAAGGCTGGATCCGGATGAAACAAATATTATCATATTTTAAAATAAAATATTTAGTTACTATTTAGGGTAAAATGTAAAAAAGACCCATGTGGATTTATTTCAAATGCATGAACACCCCCTGTGGCTTGAAAATGGGAAATCACACCCTTGTGATTCAATATTTTTTTCAATCAGACCACTCCCCTTCCATGCCAATAATTTTCTATTAGCTATAACTTCTTCGTTTGAACTCCGATTTGGATGATTCAAGATGTTTTAAAATCATCGTTTCAGTTTCTATGTTATGGTTACTTCAAAACTTCTAAATCATCAATAACCAAAAGATTTAACGGTGTTAATCATACCTAGTATTTTTATGTTAATAAACTCTTTTTTATTAATGATTACAATGTTTCGAAGTGACGATTATGTAGATCTCGAAATGAGGATTCTAAAACATCTTGAATCATCCAAATCAGAGTTCAAACGAAGAAGTTATGGCTAATAGAAAATTATTGACATTGAAAGGAAATGGTCTGATTGAAAAAATATGGAACCATAAGGGTGTGATTTTTCATTTTACCCTATTATTTATTACATGAAACTAGGGATGGAAAAATTCCCCGCGGGGCCCCGACCCTATAGGGGCGGGGAATCCCCGTTTAATTAGGGTAAGGGTTAAGGGGGAAATTTCCCCCCAATTTCTTATAGGGTACGGGGACGGGAATACATTCCCCCGCCCCGCCCCCGAACCCGAACCCGATAATTTAATAACATCTTATATATTTTGTTTACTTTTATTTTTATTTATTGAAAAAAAATATATAATATGGTTATATTAACTAATAAATTATAAAATGTTTAGTAATATGTTTTATTTTTGTCTTAAAAAAAATATTTTAAATATCAATTTCATTTTTATATTCCTTTTTAAATAATACTTAAAATATAAAACGGAGAATTTTCCCCGCGGGTAACCCGATCCCCGAACGGGGAATCCCCTTAACCCGCCCCCGATTTTTCTATTAGGGGATAGGGTAGGGTATGGGGATTAAAAATCTCTGCCGGTTAGGGGATGGGAAACTCATCCCCGACCCCGCCTCACCCTGTTGCCATCCCTACATGAAACAATTGCCTGATATTAACTGGTTATTTTTTTTTTAAAGATTGATAGACTTTTATTTTTCACATATAGTATCAAAGAATTGCTAATTAAATTGACATTAGCGTATGTTTTTTTTTAAAATTAAACGCTATTTATTTATAAAAAAATTGTAAGTACAATTGATTATAAGTACTCTTCCTTTAAATCAATAATTATCAAAGTATTTGTTAGTAGTGAATCTCACCATTTATCAAATATTCTGCAAACTAATTACTCAAATGTCATGATTATTTAAATATTATTTAAATAGTAGTTAAGTAATATTCTTTTTTAGATATTATATCAAATTAGAGAAATTGAGACTCAAAACTTTGCACAAATAAGAAAGGAGGATGCTTGATCAGTTAAGGTATGCTCGGGTTGACAGTTAAATAATAGTTTAATAATTTAATTTGACCATAAGAAAGGGGATTAATTTCTCAAATGTAGAATATGTTGATAGGTAGTTAATGTGACAATTTAACGAGAAGAAAAAAGGAAAAATATGAAAATATGTGATGCGATCGTTGTAAATGCCATAGGTGATGCTTTAAAAAAATGACATAGGTGGTTGGATATTTTTGAGCCTTTGGGATCGTATACCGGGTCACGTGATCATGTCCCCTCCACTTCTCTCTCTCTCTAACAAAAAAAGAAAGAGAAAAACGGTTCAATACCCATAATTATGTAAAAAAAAGGGAGAGGAGAGATAGTGTAAAACAAACCACCCCAAGCCAAATGTGTAACACCATTTCAATACCCATAATTAAAAAATCGGGTTAATTTCAGTAATAGATAAATTAAAATTGTTTATTTCAGATAAACCTAACTATACATATATATATATATCAAAACTACCCAAAGTCACCACCGGAAATTTAAAGTACAATAAAAGTTTGAACCGACCTGACTAAGCTTGTAAAACGGTCCGACCCGACCCCACAAAACTGACCCGACCCGTATTTTATCTCATGTGTATAAGTTCGTGGACTGAATTGTGTGTAGGTGAGGTCAATCCGTGTTTTTCAGTTTTTGAGTTGGATATTTTGCATTCTTGTTCTAGTTGAATTCATTTTTTAAACTAAAAAAAATTGTATCCAAATTGTTTTTTTCTGGATTGTAAATCAAACACAAAATAAAACTGATTCATTCTATTCCCTCAATCCATATTTATAAAACTAAATCTGGATTGTAAACTAAACGGTCTTAGTGTTCCTTAATAATTAAAGGAGGTGTGAAAATATTACAGGTGGTACATTACCTCCATTTTTCTTAATGTCTCTTCACCTGCTGCGCTGCCCTGCAAAATGAAACAATCGCTATAGTCGTTCAAATCTATTGCTTGTCTTGTCAATACTTATCCTAATCAAAATATCATAAAAATAAAAGATTCTTGATTTAAAATATATAGTTCCCTTTTCTTGTTATATACCCATTTGGGGGAAAAAATAATTGTTGTATATAATTTGAAGTTTGTTATAATTTTAATAATCATATAGTTTTAAAAGTTTTAATTTAATAATATATTTAGAAACCATGTCGATTAATAAATTTGTAATACAAGAGATATTTGTGTATTTTTATCAAATCATAAAACTAAATTTATATATTTAAAAATCTAAATACTTAATTGACACAGACTTCAAATTGTATGGATTAAATTGAAACTTTTAAAATCATATAAACTAAATGAAATAAACCCCAAACTATATTAGACTAGAATTATAATTAAGTCTGAGAAATTTAACTATAAAATTAATTAAATTATGAAATAGTAGATTTAAATATATTTAATAGTATAGAAGAAGATGCTTAATGAACTTTGTTAATTTAAAAAATTCAAACATAAAATATGAATGAACTTATTTTAAAGCATAATTACTTAGAAAATTGTCAAATAATGTTCTCAAAGCCACCCATTAATCATGTATATAAAATAATATTTACTCTATTAATGATAGAGAATTTTAAACTTGGGGAAAAAGAAAGAAGGATATACATTATTTTTTATTACAAGAAGGATACACTTTTAAAAAATGTGATAGATCAATTAAAAATTTGATTTGTCTATTTATCTAATTAGAGTATGCATAGTTGAGGAAAATATTGTCAGATTGTATAACTTTTCATATATAAAATAAATTAAATGATTTACAAAAAAATAAATTGAAGATATTGATATTCTCAATAATTAATATGTAAAAATACGTAGTTTCAATAATTTACCATTAAAAAAATTAGGTGATATAAAAATTACATTTTGAAAAGAATATTTATTAGCCTTTAATTATTTTTCTAATGAAAATTTTGGGTCTTTTCAAAGTTAGCTTTTTTATGCATCTGCCATATTTTTTTTACACCTTCCTCACCCTCACCGTCACTCACCCTCACTGACACCAGTGGCGGAGCCAGGATTTAAGTCGAGGGGGGCACAAAGTTCGATATAGAAATTGAATTGAAACCGACTAAAACCTATTGAAATTCAATAACTTAAATTTCTATTTTGCTACCTAAACAGTTCATTTTTTGTTTGTAAATTTTTTTTTTTCATTTTTAGTCACTTTAATATCGATTTTAATCAAAACAACACCGACGAAACTAAAAACATCCCTAACATGCAATACATACAATTATATAATTATTGATTATTGATTATAATATTAATAACTATGAAAATAAAATCTATTTATTCATTTGTGGTATTTAATTTCTTGAAAATTAAGAAATTAATATTTTTCTATTTTGTTTTTGGATAATAAATAATGAAAAAGTTATTGAAAATAATATTTATAATATAAAAAAAATATTCAATTATATTATAATTTCAAATATATTGAACTATTTTATTTATATGAAATTAAAATATAAAAAATAAAAGGATTTTTTAAATTTAATTTATAAAGTAAATAGATAGATATAAATACAATATTATATTATTTGGATTTAACTTTAAAATAGTTGCAAAAAAGTTAAATACTGATTTAGCAGGGATTCGAACTCAGACATAGAGGATTACATAAGGAGCTTTTGCCAATATGCAACTTGGTAGTTTACTTCTTCTATTAACTTGTTTATATATATATTTATAAATAGAGGGGCACAAATTAATTTTAATTCAAAGTCATATATATATTTTTAATAAATCTAAAAATCGAGGGGGGCACGTGCCCCCTCTGGCCCCTATGTAGATCCGCCCCTGACTGACACAACTTACAATGTACAGATTTATGCCTTTTCTTTTTTTACTAGTCTTAATAAATTAATATCGTCCCCATTATTTCTGCATAATGGTATATAATACACAATTTTTAATAATTAAACATGACTTGGAGATATCTTGTTATTCTAAACTTTGAAACAGATTTTGAAATTAACTTTTTCTGCAACACCAAAAAATAATGGATTAAGAACCCACTTTTTATTGGCAATTTAAGATTTTTGGAAGAAGAGAAAAATAAAACCTACCATTGGTCATTTGTTGAGTGAAAAGTGGACACTTTTTCAATTAGCCATTTTTTTTTTTGTACTTTATCCTTATTTTATGGCTAATATCGGCTTAAGCATGTATCTCCGTAATTGACCTATTCATAAAAATGACATTTTTTTTCCCTGTGATTGACATGCCTAGACAAAGGTGACATTTTAAAAATTACCAAATAATGTTTCATTGATTTATTATTATTATTATTTCAAAGTTTTTTTTTCTTTTTTTTTCTGATATTGTTAGTTCAATCTCAAAGCTCACAGTTTGTTTTTGAATATCACCTATGAAATTTCTCTATCACACACATTAGGGCAAAGTTTTCTTCTCCCATTTACCATCATGTAATATTCATCCGAGTGTTTACCGGAATAAACTACCCAACTTAGATTTATGTTATTTTTAAGTTCTATTAAGTTAATATTTTTATAACCTTAACTTAAAAATGTAAAAATTAAAAAAAAAAAAAAAATTATAACCCAAAACTCCAAACAATCTGGGGAAATTTGCCTATCTGACCTCGAAATGAGGGCTCTAATGAAACTTGACCTCACCTTTTAAATTTTCATAAATAAAACCTTATGCTGATGTCACTAAAGTGTGAAAAGACTAAAAACCTCTTTTCTTTGTATTGATGAAACTCTTCTTAACCCCACTATATATTTTTCTCTCTCTAAACTTCAAAATCTAAATCATTTTTCAAAAACTCACGAATCTCTCTATTAATTCTAAACTTGCCATGAATTTAGATTCAATGGATGCTAATGAAAAACCGAATGGAATCGATATCTTTTGCGCGAAACAAAATCCGGATGAAGAAGTTAACGCCAAAACACTAATTTTTTTAAGAAGGAAAATTTTGAATTTTTTTTATTGTCCCCTGTGATCTGACCGATCATAGCCTATGATCGGTCAGATCTTAGGCAACGATCTGACCGATCATAAGCTATGATCAGTCAGATCATTGAGTAACAAAATATCCGAAAAAAATAAATTTTACTCGTAACTTTTTCTACAAAATTTGGATTGCAACGAATTTAGATTCAATAGATAGATATCGAAAAAACGTATGAATTCGACATCTTATTTGCACGAAACGGAGTTCAGATGAAGAAGTTAACGCCAAAATACTAAATTTTTTAAAATTGAAAAATCTGGGAAATTTCTGGAAAAAAAAAAACTGATCGGTCCGATCGGACCGATCTTGGTCTGGGATCGGACCGATTTTGGTCTGGGACTGGTCCGATCGGACCGATCTTGGTCTGGAAAATTTCTGAAAAAAAAAAACCAATCCTAGACCAAGATCGGTCCGATCGGACCCATCAGTTTTTTTTTTCCAGAAATTTTCCAGATTTTCCAGTTTTAAAAAATTTAGTATTTTGGCGTTAACTTCTTCATCCGAACTCCGTTTCGCACAAATAAGATGTCGATTTCATACGTTTTTTCGATATCTATCTATTGAATCTAAATTCGTTGCAATCCAAAAAATTTAGAAAAAGTTACGAGTATTTTGGCGTTAACTTTTTCATCTGGATTTTGTTTCGCCCAAAAGATATCGATTCCATTCGATTTTTCATTAGCATCCATTGAATCTAAATTCATAGCAAGTCTAAAATTAAAAGAGAGAGTCGTGAGAGAGAGAGAGAGAGAGAAAGACTGTTTTGTGAGAGAGAAAATGATTTAGAGTTTGAAGTTTAGAGAGAGAGAGAGAAAGACTGGTTTGTGAGAGAGAAAAATAAATGAAATAATGGAGGGTGGTTGGTTGTTAAAGAAGTCTTATCAGGTTTTTTGGTCTTTTCACATAAACGTGACATCAGCAAAAGGTTTTTAATGCAAAAATTTAGCTTTCAGCCTTTATTTCATTATGGCCCTCATTTCGAGGTCAGATAGGCAAAAATCCCAACAATCTGGGTATTGATAATTTTTTACTAATTAAACATGACTTATTGTAAAATTTGAAACAGATTTTGAAATTAGCTTTCTCTGCAAGTTTTTTTTTCCACCAAATAATAATGGATTTCTAAAGGAAACATTTGTGGAAGAAGCAGTTTTCGGTTGGCAATTTGGATGTCAGACTTTTGGAAGGTCAGAAAAAGAAAACGTATCATTTTTGGGATTGGCTCTAGTGGAGGAAACTGGGTGAAAAAGTGTTGGGATAAACACGGATTCTATCAAAAATAAATTATCCCTCTCTTGTGTGAATCTAATAGGAAACAATAATACGAGTAATAACAAAGCAATAAAATTAACACGAAGAATTATACGTGGAAAACCCTCCAATGCGGAGAAGTAAAAAACCACGAACCGAAGTCAGAAACCTCCACTATAATCAACAATGGGTACAACAAGTTCTCTCTAGATAATACTAGAGGCATACAACATCAACATCAAGATAAATGAAAATTTTGGCAAACAACAAATGAGAAATTGGAGAAATCTCACTTTAAAAGTGGCACACTTCTGCACAATACAATCTGATGTTAGAAAACTCGAAACCCGATCTCCACCGTTCATATTGAATTACCTCGCCTCGGGAACACACCCACCAAATTTCAGCTCGATCCAACAGTAAACGAATCCGCAAACAGCTGCTGAAGGTCAGAGGCGGAAATCCCTTTTTCTCCAAGAATCAATTCTCTCTCTTGGCTGTCTCTTTTTCTCTCTCTTTGCAAAACTGCCGGCTGACTTTCTTTCTTCCATTCACTACAGCCCTAATGGGCTTGGCCCCACATGAGAAAAAACAAAATAGGCCCAACAAAAAGTTGTGTCTTGTTTAACCCGTTTTAAATCTGAAATTTCTTGTATTTTTTTAAGCTTCAAATTATTTAATTAAAAGAGGACAGCTGAACGATGAATAGTAGGCAGCCACATGGGACCCAGCGTACTTAAGAATTTTAATATTATTATTTGTATTAGATTTAGATTTATGACTTATCTTTTAAGAATTTGTCTCAAATGGCTTAAATCTGAATACTAATTACTAAAATGTTTTAACTTTTTAAAAATTACTTAAATAGCATAATTATAGTTCAATAAATTATTGAACTATAATTCAATTAATTATTGAACTATTTTTTATAGGTATTTTTAAGGAATTTGTTTGTTTTTTGGTTTTTTAAGTTCAGGGTTAATAATTTATTGAACTATTTGATCATTTTTTATTATTATTTTCAATGAATTTTTAAAAAAAAATAATTTTTTTAGTTCAATAAATTATTGAACTAATTTATTGAACTATAATTATGCTATTTGAGTAATTTTTGAAAAGTTCAAACATTTCAGTAATTAGTAAGGAAAAATATGTTATTTCAGTAGTTGCTCCTTATCTTTTTGGATAATAGAAATTAATCAAATGTATGTTATTAGTAATTATTCCTCTTTTTTCAGTATAGAATCAATTGAATAAAGTAGGTATCAATATTTCACTACCCAAATTTGATTTAATATCTAAAAAATGTATTTATGTTGAAAATATAACTTCTTTCAAAATTCCCTTAACGTATCATGGAAAAAAAATCTGAACTTTTATTTAAAATTTGAAACTCTATATCCAACTTTCAGAATCATAATTTTGAAAGTGATAACTCGTAATTTACGCTGTTTATTAGTGATAATATCTCCAAAATAATTAAAATATGAATGTTAATTGATTCAAATGTCCATAATATTATTAATCATTGAATTTCATGAACGTAGGCGAAAACGACGCTCAATTTGGACCTAAAACGAATAAGTTATGCCCATTTTAGTGTTGAAAAAGACTCGTGGCCGCGGCGATGGGATCCATGGCCGTCATTAAGACCAAAAATCGAATTTCGGGCCAAAAACCCGAGAGTGGTCGCTGCGGCGGTGAGACTCGTCATCGCGGCGACGAGAAAAAGAGAAAAATAATATTATTTGTTGGTGCTAACGTCATCCTATTGAAGAGCAAGTGAAGCGCTGACGTCTCGATGACGTCAGCGCATGTGCTAGCAGCAAAGAAACGGAGCGACATGTCACTCTGTCATTGGCGACACGTCGCTCCAGGCATCAAAAGGCAGCTTGCATGCGACTTCAGGAAATCAGTCGGCTCAGCTTGTGTGGCGCGCGCTCGGCTTCGGACGGCTCTCCTCACAGAAATGACAGCAGGTGCGGCTTCTTTCCGCTGATTGGCTCGGTTTGGCGGCCGGACAGATTTAGATAGCAGATTTTATTGTTTATTTATCCGAAAATATCATATTTTTGCCTATTTAAAGACCCTCTTGTACCCTAATTGAAAATCCATTCTTCCCCTATTTTTCTTAGGACTTTTACATAGTTTTTAATATGTTTTCTAGCTAAATTACTTATTCCAACTAGGGGATTATCAAGGTTTGATTCATGAATTTGTGAGATTTTGCCCTTAATTTTATTTCTTTATTCTCTTTATTCATGCTTTCTCTTTGCATATTTTATTGTTGATTAATTCTTGTGCAATAGGGCCCGTTGTTCAACTGTTAATTTTGCATATCGCTAGATAGAACGTTAAGTCCGTAATTATTTAATTGTTCTAATACAAGTAGCATATCGCTAGATAGAACGTTAAGTCAGTAATTGTTTAATTGTTCTAATACAAGTAGCATATTAGCATAAATTGATTAATGACACTTTTTAATTTATGTTATGGGAATTTATGATCTAACTTAAATGAATCGGTCGTACTGTATTTGTTAGTTAGAATTGAGTTCTTCTCATCTTAATGTTGTTAGTAGGTTAAATCTTATTATCGTATTCTAAGGTTATCTGTTAATTAGAGAAATAGTCATTAGATCGTATCTTGGCTATCGAGAAATTAAGGAAGAGCACTTGTTGTTCCGGCAACTCCCAACTAATTTAGAGAAGAATTTAGGAATGCTTGTTTAGTAATCGATGATCAAATTAATGAATCATAACCGAGATCAAAACTTTAGTTGGAAGCTTTTCTATATTTGATTTGATTTTGTTTTCTTTTTATTTTCATAACTCAAAACCCCCTATTTTATTTTTATTAACTTTAATTTAATTCTCTTTTCCCTGTGGAGATCGACCTTACTCACCACTACTACAGAAATTCTAAATTCATCCTGAGAGTAAGTTATTATTTTTTGTGCTTTCGACACCCATCAGAAAGTTAAAAAAAATCGAGATCTAAATCAAATCAAGATTAACCATATATATTAACTATCCTCTTTCACTGAATTAAGATTATATATCAGTCCTTTTGCATACCCTAATAGATTTAGTAATCAAACGAATTATATATGGCAGCAGGCTATTTGATAAGTATTTATACAATCTTATTATTTTGATTTTGACAAATTTCCTTTTGTTCAACACTGATTTTATGGAAGTTAGTTTTAAGTTATTTGCGCGAATTCAAATATGGCTAACCTATGGTAATTTATTGATTTATCTACATTTTCTAATAAAAATCAGTGTTTAAAATGAAAAGAATGGTGGTCATTAAAAAATTTTCACAATTAAAGTTTAGTAGACTAATTACTAAAAAAAGAGACATTTCATTAATGTAAATCAAATAACCATGGAGATTTACATAGATTTTTCAGAAACAAACTAAAACTACCTAAAACAAATTAAAACAAACTAAAACAATAAAAATATAAGACTAGATCTACCTCAACAAATTAAAACCAACTAAAACGATAAAAATAGGGTGATAAATCAATATAGACACATTTTGGGTCATGTTTAAGCAAATAGCCAACATGGGGAAAAGTAAAAAAAATAGCCTCACCAATTTTAAAAATACCAAGTTTAGCCTTTTCGTATTTCGAGTATAGTCTGACACTGACATCCGTATATTACGTATATCTGACATTTCTGACATTTTTTATTTCCCAATGTTTTCTTTCCCAATACATTTTTTATTTCCCAATATTTTATTTCTTAATATTTTTATTTCCCAATGTATTTTTCAGTATATTTTTACATTTCAATATTTTGTGTAATGTTTTATACTATATATTTCAATTTTAATTCATTTTTGTATATCGTTTTTAGTATATTTGGTATATCGTATTGTCATGTAAATGTTTTGTCTATTGGTATATTATGGGTACATCGTCCTCCATTTTGTAAGTACATTTGAGAAAAATATAACGTATGTATAATATACGTAATATACATATCATTTAATATGCAAATGAAAAATAAAAAGTGTTAGTACACAAATACAAATACAAAAAAAAAACTTGATATGGAAACTAACTACAGAAAATGTATATCACGTATATTACAGACTGTACGTTAAGCAATACAATAAAACATGGTGATTAAATAGATAGTTATGTATATCATGTGTATTACAGACGGTGCGTTCTGTATATTACAGACTGTACGTTAAGCAATACAATAAAACATGGTGAGAAAAATAGATAGTTATGTATATTACAGACTGTACGTTAAGCAAAACAACATAACATGATGAAGAAAATAGATTGTTATGTATATCACGCGTATTACAGACGGTGCGTTATGTATATTACAGACTGTATGTTAAGCAAAACAACATTACATGATGAAGAAAATAGATAGTTATGTATATCATGTGTATTACAGTCGGTGCGTTAAGCAAAACAATAGAACATGATGAAGAAAACGACAGTTATGTATATTACATATATTACAAAAAAAAAAAAAAAGATTAGAGAATCAGCCATCGTGTAAATGAGACAGAACATATATTATATATATTATAGTTTATACTCTACGTGTATCACAGAAAACACTATTAGCAACATACATATATTACATAATACAAACTAAGAACAAAAATAATGAAAATTTATGAAAAAATTCATAAAAACTAAAAAAATACCTTTTGTTAAATTCATGCTATTCTTGGTTTAGATCTTCAAGATTTACAAGATCTAAGATGAAGGAAAAATAACAACAAAAAACGATGAAAATATTTATGAAAAATCGAGAAAGAGACGAAATTAAGATAGGGTAAATTTAAAAAATCTGGAAATTTGATAAGATGAAGCTTGTAGAAGATGAAAAAATGGTGGATTTTTGTAGAAAAAGAAAAGAAGAAAAGAGAGAAAGAATGGAGGTTTGAATGAAGAGAGAAAGAGAAAAGAAAGTGACATGAGGAAGAGAGAGAGAAAAGAAAGTGGAATGAGGAAGAGAGAGAGAAACCAAATCTTTAAAGTGAGAAAAAGGAGGGAAAAATGGGGGGAAAACCCATTTTGAATGTGAAAGAGAGAGGGAGAGAGTGGGTGAGATATTTTGTTTTATTTTTTTTTTTAATAAATCTGATTTGATGTGTTGATTTGATATAAGGGTAATTTAGTATTTTACTTTTTTTCCTTATGGCTATTTACATAACAATTAATTGAAGTGGACATTTGTTAAAAGTGGAGTAAAAAACTGGCTATCTACATTAATATGCCATAAAAATATAAGACTGGATCTACCTAATACAAATTAAAACCAACTAAGACAATAAAAATATTTTACCATCTTGAGCTTTGTGAGCGTTCGGGGGGTTTGGGGTTGGTCTCTAACTTGGTTTCGAGCTTTAATATCAGCAGCAGCAGCTAGCAGCAGCTTGCGCTTGTTCTTCCTCAAGACCAGGAAGATAATGACGTTCAAAAAAATAACAGAGAAAAAAGAGGATTAAAGCAATTAACCCAAATATACTTATAGCGATATAGGTAAGATTCTGATTATCCTCAAAACAAGTGACAAAGGATAATGAACTACCTAATGATATTATGGGAAAATAAAAACCAAGAGCCCCTTGGGCCATGAAAGTTTTGAAATGGAGATAGACAGTAAGGAAAACTGACCCCATCGTCAACCATAAATCAACATATTTTCTATTGCAAAGAAAATATATTGATAATGGAAGTATTAAAAGCATAGTTGGGTCAATCACCAGCTTACCTCTCAGCAATATGTTAATATGATGGTTTGGAGTGCAGAATTCATGATGCGCTGTGAGTATGAAGAACACAGTTCACCACACCCAAATTATGATAAAAAGTAATCCAACAATACTTACCTATGTAGGTGGGGGAATAAATTTCAAAGATGGAGAAGTAGGGGAAGTGGTAGGCGGAGGTGGAGGCGGAGGCGAAGAGTGAGGGTGAGAGGGAAAGGAAAGGGAGAGGGAGGATAGAAAGGAGTAAGTTTATCACTAAAATGCCAACAAAAAAGGGAGAAACAAGTAAGGGAAAATAACAAGGAAACAAAAGCAATAAAACCAGTGGTATAACGACTGAATATAAAATTTAAAGTAGGAGACACCGTTGGAGATTGAAAGCAAAGAAAAAAAGTTGTAATAAAATGCTAAATTTTGGGGAAGAAAGGTAGGAGACTATATATATATATATATATATATATATTCAATTTTTACCCTAACCCTAACCCAACCCAACCCTGACCCTGACCTAACCATAGTTTGTTTGGTTGACAGTGAACTGGCGTTTCTTTTTATCCTTTCCTTTTCTTCTGTTGTCATTTCTCTAACTAATAACCATATGTAATTTTTATTTTTTATTTTCCTTTTTAAATGTTTCTCTCTCTCTTTAAATGAATCTCTCTATTTGATTATTGAGTCACCAAAGATTAATGACTAATTAATTGAATTATGTTAAATAAAATATCATCATCATCATCAATTAAAGAAATGGTACTATTAATTATTTAATGAGAAAAGGTAAAATTAATTATCAACATATTTATATAATTTTACACTTTATAATTTAATTACTATAATCCAACAAAATAAACAATAAATCTTAATCTAATTCAAATATTAAAATAACTAATAAAAATTCTAACACGCCATATTAAAATGTTCAAAATTGTGATTGTTAAAATATTAAAATAAATATAAGAGTGACAAAATTGGTGGAGATGTGCAAATTGTGAAAATTCATGTACTCTATTTATACTTCAATGATTGAATTTTTTTTTTTCCTTCAAAAAAAATAATAAAATAATTAGTGACAAACTTTTCATTTTATTTTATTATGAGTTCAAATATTCAAAAAAAAATTATTCTCTTTTATTAAATTGGTCATATAGTAGGCAACCACGATAGTTTTTCGATTTTGATATTTATATATAAGATAAAAATAAAAATTTAAGAAATTAACTTTACATCTATCTCTATGGATGTACAATCCATTAAATTGAACATATAAAGATGATTTGATGGAAAGATTGGTTCAATATTAAACAAATAATAATTATAGATATATATTGATAAGACTATGGTAGACAAATAAAAAAAAGGTTAGGGAGAGAAAGAAATGCATTACAAAAAAAAACTAATATATATTATGTGGTCATGCCATCATATAAAAAAGAAAAAGATGTCATTTTTATGAATACCTCAATAAATATACTGTTATTTAAGTAAATGATTAAAAATAATAACATTCAAATAAATAAATATACTATTATTTAAATAAATAATTAAAAATAATGACATTCAAATAAAAACATTACTAAAATATGTTATTTGAGATAATTGTTACAAGCTCATACTCGTTAGACATCACTTAAATTTTAATTATCTTACTAATCTTAACCACCCACCAGCAAATCGAGCATATATAAGGATCATCAAATCACTAGCACTTTCGAGGCTCATCGATCAATGTTGCGCCTCCATTCTGATCTAGTATACTCTATTAAATAAACATACTTGTCATAGTTAAATAAAAGTGTGAAACGTATGTCGGTTAGTATGAGCTTACAATTTATAGCACATTTTTTATATATTTATTAAACCAAAAATTTGTATGAGCTAGAGATTCATATATGTATCTCATACATTTATTACCTAAATTTGTGTTTGATACAATAGAAATATCACATGTGTATTAACGAGTATGAGCTTGTATTCATCTATAAGTGTGTTCAAACTCATACTCATCTATTATTGAATTAAATATTCGTAGGACTTAAACATTTATTATTGCGACTCATACATTCATTATCTACTTTCATATTTGATTGAATAAGATTATGACATGTATGTTAGTGAGTATAAGGTTAACTCATTAATAATTATGCATATACCCTTCGTCTTCTCTTTCTCAACCATATTATCAACCAAAATTTTGACCCACTCCCAAGTTGGATAAATGTTTGTTAAATTATCTTAATAATTTGTTATATAGTTGTTCAAATTCTATTTTACTCAAAATGACATCGGACGTAAAATGTTGCACTTCAAACCATCCTCCAAACTTAGTTATTTTATTTATAACAATAAATAATTTTTAGTCTTTTACTTAAGAACTTTTGATGTTTATAAAAATAGAAATGTGTTATCTCACTACAAAAAATATGACTCCAAAAGTAAGATACATAGAGAATTAATATCAAACAACATGTTATGTTTAGATTAAAAGAAAAGTAACAATTCAAACATATTATGAAGCAAAAATAAAATAAAAACCACAACTAAACAGAGTCATTACCCTATGGAATATGTAAAACAGATATAAGAAAGACACTAAACACGACTATATCAACTAAATTAAGGAAAAAACAACTATATTTAATAATAAGAAAGCTACCAGTGGAGTGTAATATGTCCAAAAGTCTCCATTCTGCAGGGTGTTGATTGGGTTGATGGTGTACATGCTGGTAAATTGTATTTAAAACACATCAACTACCACCAATATTTCCTCCATTAGAGATAGTTGTAGCTTTGAATTCGTGAACATTTATCATGTTTGATTAAATAAAAATATGACATGTAAGAATGTGTGATTTAATTTAACCAACATGGTAGTAGAACCCACATATTTAATTGTGGGATATATGTATTTATCGTATATTATCATGTTTGGTTTAATATGATAGTAAGATCCACATATATATTTATTGTATCTTACTATGTTGGTCAAATAAAAACATATCATGTATGAAGGTGAGTATGAGTTTCATACTTTATCCAACCAACATGGTAGTACTCATACTCACTTTTAAACTTTTCATGTTTTTATTAGACCAATATGGTAGATAATACAATATAGGATTGACTCATTTTAAAGCGAAACATGTCTTTTTTCGTATCAATGTTACATAGAATAATTTGTTATTTAATTAAATAATGTGAATTTGAACCCGAATGAAGTCTCATAGTGGACTTAATCAGGAAGGGAATTATATTACGTTTTATTAATTTTATTTATCCCATAAAGGATTCACTATTTAGGTTATCATCATTTTATAAATGTTTAGTCTGCATTAGAAACAATTTCATACTTTGTTTGCCTCTTTTTTAAAAATATTTCTAACTGTAAGTCTGTTTGATTTTAATGTAGTATTTACATTGATAGGTTATTCCTTGATAGTAGTTACAGTTTAGGAGATCCTAGAACAACAATTGTCAATATTTTGATAGGTATCATATCAAACATTAGCACTTTAAAGGCTCACCGACCACTGCTCTGCCTCTATTATGCTCTAGTGTACTCTATTAAATTATCATACGTCTCATAGTTAAATAACACGTATGTTGATTAGTTTGGGCTTACACTTATTATCATTTTTGTCAAATGTTTATTAAACTAAATATTTGTATGAGCTCGAGATTCATAAATGTGTTTCATACATTTACTACCTACTTTCATATTTGATACAATAAAAATATGACACATGTATCGACGAGTATGAGCTTGTACTCATCATTAAGCATTCGAGTATTTTTCCACTTTTAAAGGGAGAGAATACTTGTATAATTACTAGTGAGTTCGAACTCATACTTACTGATTACTGAATTAAATATTTATATAACTTATATATTTATTATTGTGACTCATACATTAATTATCTACTTACATATTTGATTAAATAAGATTATGACATGTATGTCAGTGAGTATAAAATAAAAATTATATTTCCTATTGTAACGGGTGAAAAACTAACGGTAATAAAATATTTTTTTATTGTTCTTTTATAATTAATCGAGTGTTCATCTATCATTCTTTTTAAAAAAGTAAAAATACAATTTTGACCCTACCTCTTGGTCAATTTGTCCTTTTCCTCCATAAAAAGAACCCAATCGGTAGCTTCACACATTAGGGCAAAGAAAATTTTATATAAATTATCTTTCTTCTCCCATTTCTCATTAGTAGCCGCGCCTCTCTCTCTCTCTCTCTCTCTCTCTCCTCTCTTTCATCATGCTTGAAGTATTTTGCGGCCGAGTGTTTACCGGGATCATCATCGGTATAGCTTTTGCTGGTTCATGTCGTTTTAGGGCCAATTTTATTAAGAATTTCCTAAATCAGATTGATAAATACTATGATGTGCTCTCTCCCTCTCCCTCCCCCTTTTCCGCTCCTCCTTCCCCTTCCCTCCCTCTCCTAGCAATTCTCAAGTAGCTTCATATTTTATCCCCTTTGCAGATTGGGTGACGAATTCTATAGAAATGACCATTATAATTAATATAGTGGTTAAATTTCTTTTTTTATTTGTACAATTTGACTTGAATTTTATGAGCCTGTGGATGATCTTGAACTTTTAGACTATGGAAAGACAATCATTGACCCCACAATGGGTTTATTTATATCATTAGCTATATACTTTCTTTGCAATAGAAAGTATGTAGATGTATGGTTGACTTCCGGGTCCGTTTGCCTTACGATTTATTTTCATTTCAAAACTTATGTGGCCCAGGGTGGCATTAGCTTTTATTTTCCATCACTCTCACTAGGTTATTCATTAACCTTCGTGACTTGTTTAGTGATTAAAAAAACTCTGACCTACATTTTCATAGTTTCTTTTACTGTCGTTGCTTTTGTTCTTTATGTTCTTTTCGGTGTTTTTGAACGTTGTTATCTACCCTATCTTGCATCTCTTGCAGCAAACCAAAACAAAAACCAAGGCCAAGGCCTATATCCAGCTCCTGTCGATATACCTCTTGTCAATCTTCGTGACTTATTTAGTGCTTAAAAAAACTCGATCTATATCTTCATAGGTTCTTTTGCAGTCGTTGCTTTTGTTCTTTATGTTCTTTTCGGTGTTTTTGAACGTTGCTATCTACCCTCTCTTGCCTCTCTAGCATAAAACCAAAACCAAGGCCAAGGCCTATATCTAGCTCATGTAGATATACCTCTTATCGATCTAGAAAGTATGTAGATGTATGGTTGACCTCCGGGTCCGTTTGCCTAACGATTTTTTTTCATTTCAAAACTTATATGGCTCAGGGTGGCATTAGTTTTTATTTTTCCATCACTCACTGAGTTATTCATTAACCTTCGTCACTTGTTTAGTACTTAAAAAAAACCCCGACTTATATCTTCATAGTTTCTTTTGCGGTCGTTGCTTTTGTTCTTTATGTTATTTCAGGTGTTTTTGAACGTTGTTATTGTTAGGAATGGTGTCCTACAACTTGTAATTATTAAAGTATAATAATTTATTTCGAATAAATTAAATAAATAAACATAAGTTCTTTGTATTATCTAGATTGATTCAATTGACAATATTAGGAATATATGGAAATATATTAAAATCAAACATTCAAATAGTAAACCCTAAGTTACTCTTATGAAATCACGACTTAGTATGTGAGTCATACGAGAGGATTAAAGTCGAGATGAGTAACTTAAAAGTGTCTACAGTAAATGGAAAAAGTGAGTATGAATATACTACCATGTTGGTTGAATAAAGTACGAAACTTATACTCACCTTCATACATGACATGTTTTTATTGGACCAATATAGAAGATAAGACAATATAGGATTGACTCATTTTGAAGCGAAACGTGTCTTTTTTTGTATCAATGTTACATAGAAATATTTTTTGTTTAATTAAATAACGTGAATTTGAATCCGAATGAAGTGTTATGGCAATAGGACTATCGATGTTCACTCCCAAACGGAGTTTGGGAGTCTCAATGGACAATATATAAACTAGCCAAAAAAGTCCGGCGATAGCCAAAGAATACATCGTTATTTTACCATTGCGTTGTTTTTGGAATAAATCATTCAAGGCCATTGTCTGAAGAATGAATGGAAATATTAAAAAGATGGCTTAAATCTGATATGAAAATGATAATGAAGGAGGAGAATATAATTTTATTTATGTAAAGGCCCTAACCCTACCCCCACCACTAACTCTGGTAGGGTACCCTAAACCCAACAAAATGGATAAAAATCGATTCCGTTGCTTCAGGTGTGCAAAAGAAAATTGTTGCCTTTTTTTCTTTTTCATTCATTTTAAATATTTATATTTTATCATTATCATTTATTTAAAATCAATATGTAAAGTCTATGAGTCACACTTCTTATTACCAATTATTTTTCTTAAAATGGAACATTCTACTCAAACAAGATATTTACTTTTTTTTAAGTAAATATTAATATTTCATTAGAATTTACTTATTAGATAGTTTATCAGTAACGAATTTAATAGCACTTCAAAGTTTATAAATTTGAATTGTAAAAAATCCATTGTTTTTATTTTAATCCTTCAATAGCTTTTGAAATAATTATTAGTTTTTTTATTAGAGAAATAGCATGTGGCTCTTCTATTTTTTTTATCCTCTTTTAACTAATATGGATATTGTATTATAGAAACGATATTCGAATGGAACCTCCATTTGACTGTTGATAGGATCTTTAAAATATGTCACATAGATATAGGATTTAAAAAATTACATTAAAATGGATATGATCAGTCACATTTTTCAGTGTTGTCTTTTATAAATGAAGTATAAATATTTTCAATGGAATGATTGATTGGTAATTTTGCTTTTCAATAATACAATATCTTCTCCTCAATAATTATAAAAAAAAAGGTCATATAATATGATATGAAGCTAAAGGATGGCAACAATTTTTATCGAATGATATTTTGTATTTTTTTTCCCTTTAAATTAATTCATTTATATAAATTTTGAATTACTTGAAAAAGAAAATTTAGGGGAGAGAGAGAGAGAGAGAGAGAGAGAAAGTCCTAAAAAATACATTTTATGCACCTTGTTTTGTCATTGTGCCGTGCTTTGGGAGAGAGAGAGGTGAATACAACAAAATCCAAACCACAAGTAATTATACAATCATCTTAATAACTTATTATCCCCACCATTAATATTATAAATACGATTTTTAATAATTAAAAATGACTTAGAGACATCTAATTATGCCCAAAATTACATAAATAAAAATTACTAACTCTAAAGTTCTCTAAAATTTATACGAACCACAAGTAGATTATACAATTAGATTTCAACAATTTGAAAAATATTTATTCAAACACTTTATATAAAAAGGTTTATATCAAACTAACTTTACTTACTTTATAGTTTTTCTCATATCAAACTTGAACAATTTCCAATGAGAATCAAAAACAATTTTTTAATAAGAATGAAAGAATGAAAAATATGAGATAAAATATCTTCATTTAAAAATGATGGACATAGTTTCAAAACCGAACAATTTGATAATATATAACTCCAACTCGCAATGACTTAAGAGTAAGAAGTGTTTAACAAATTTAAACATTAAAAATATTTAACAATATACTAATAAAATTAGATAATAATATTATAAAACAATATGATAATATACAACATAAAGAATAAATAACATGAAGGGAAGAAATGTTTGACAAACTATCCGAACAATTTGATAACATAAAACTAACAACTAATTATAACTAAAGAGTAAAACGTGTTGAACAAGTTTAAACATAAAAAATATTTAACAATATACTAAACATATTAGACAAACTTAAATATTGTTAACAATTTTATTAAAAATTATAAAATTGACTAAACCATCTGAACATAAAGACATGATAAGAATCAAACAACATTGAGATTATTCAAAAAGAAGAGAAATGGCATAACGATAATAAAATTCATAAACTAAAACCTGAATTCAATCCTACGAACAAGAGCATTCTTGCAAGTCTTGAGATTATGTCCACTACCATCACATCTGGAACAATTCTTAGATTGAGAAGTTGCAACTTCAATTGCTGTCAAGTGATGTTTCATTCTAGAACAACCAGTCGGACGCCTAACATTAGGAGGATGAACAATAGTAGAACGAATTAAAGGTGGGACACTCCATTGTCTTCTATTGCCAACCGGATAAACACTCGTAACATACATACACCTTAAAGCTTCCGTTGTGTAATATCTATTGACCAAATTAGTTGGTGGAAGGCTTTTATACAATATTAATCAGACTAGCTGTTTTTACACATCGCTTTTGTTCCTTGGTGGTTTTGCTTGCTTATTTACAGCTAACATTGTGACGAGTATTGTTTCGGCAGTTAGAAAAATCTTTAAAGATAAGGAACAAGATACTAAGCTCATTGCAGACACTCCAATCTGTGCTGTGGTTTTTTCTATAATGTTGGTTCATCTTGTTTTTTTAGTGGTGCTGTTTGTGAGGAAGAAGTGTGCTCCTCAAGTTGCATAGATTGGGGGAGAAGTTAATGGGGGTTGTTGCCATTGTGAGGATGATTTTTGCTGCTGTAATATTGAATTATCCTTTATCTTTGACTGTGTCTACAATGTCATTGTTCCGATAGCCGTATTCGGTTGGACTTTGCTGGTGGCTGTTGCGGCTATGCAATGCTACACCATCTTTGCTTATATGGTAATCTTTTCTATTTTAAGACCTAATCTCGTGGTTCCCACTGTTATTTTAATATGCTCATTGTCTGTGGCAATGAACGCTGACGGATTCCAAGCAACTATCATATCTGTTTTGGCAAATGTTATTGTTGACATTTTGTTGATGCATTTTACCACCATCTACAAGAAAGTCCCTCATGTCCCTCAAATCAACCAACAAGCTGCTGCATTAAGATTCTTTCATATTTCACTCCATTTCAAGTTTTCTAAATGTTAGACTTAGGTTTTCCTTAATTTAGTCATGTTTAGTTCTGTCTTGTCTCTGTTTTTCATATTTCTTAGGATTATTAGTTCTGTTTTGTTTTTTTTAGTTAGAACTATTTTGGAGTGAAAAGTGAAGATTAATGAATATTTTTAATTTGAATCTTATCTGCATTATTTTATTATAATTTTGTCTCCATTTTAAATTTAATGTCAAAATATGAAGAGGTAAAAAGCTGGAGAACTTTCTATGATTAGACAGACACCAAAGATAAGTCTAAAAAGGATAAGAAAAAACATTCAACCACGTCTATTTCCCTAATTATGATTCTTTTAAAATAATGATTGGATCGTGTGTGGTTGTTTCTATAGAACTTCTATGAGTCGTAACCGTCAGATCTGATGATATTTCAAATAAACGGCCAAGATATTTTGGAATTTTAAACAAAGAAAAGTAAAAACCAAAGGTTGTTTTTAGTCTGTCTATTCGCGCATAAACGTGATGAAGCCATGAACTTATGTAATAAAGGAATATGCGACACGCGTCACGTTCTTTTACCCGTAATTCATTACAACAAACGGAGGCAAACGGTCCAACATTACTTTTTTCATTTTTTTTCTTACTTATTTTTTCTAATTCATATCCTTGCATCACATTAACTTTTATATTTTGAAATAAAAAATTGTTTTTAAAATAAATGGAAATGATGGTATGAAAATTTTAAAAAGATTTATAAATTTAATTTTAGATATATTTTTTACTTTTTTTCCTCATTAAATTTGAGGTCATATTTACAAAAACACTTTTAAAGACACTTATGGTGGTTATAAACTTTAGGATTACTAATTCAACCAAATCTTTTCAATTCAACCACTAGTTCAATTCCAATGAAAAATTACAGCTACATAACATTCAAAAAATTGATTTATTTTTTCAAATAACATATTTTTACTCTCATTAAATTAAGAGTTTTTTTTCTCAGTATTTTAATAAATTCATTGTTTTGTTTTCTTTCATACTTTCTTTGCAATAGAAAATACGTTGATATATGGTTGACGATGAGGTCAGTTACCCTTACCATCTATCTCCATTCCAAAACTTTCATGGCCCAAGGGGCTATTGGTTTCTATACCTATATATGTATCTTTAGGTTCATTGTTTTAATCCTCTTTTTCCTCTGCTACTTTTTTAACGTCATTCTCTTCATGGTCTTGAGGATTTTATAGATAAGATAAAATACGATTGACTCATTTTGAATTGAAACATATCCTTCTTAGTATCAATGAAATTTTTTTAGTTTGTTATGAGAATGTGAATTTGAACCTGAATGAAGTCTCATAGTGGATTTTAACAAAAAGGTTATATTCATCCCATTAAACATTTATTATTTAGGTTGCCATCATTTTAATAATATTTAGCCTACATTAGAAACAATGTCATATTCTATTTGCCTCTTTTTTAAAGATATTTCTGGCTACAAATCTGATTGATTTTAATTTAGCATTTACATTATTAGGCTATTCTTTGATAGTTGCTACGATTTAAGAGTATTAGAACAACAATTGTCAATGTTTTAATGGGTATCAATTTTTAATTCGATGTTATTTTTTGTGTTATTAGACATCAGTTAAATTTCAATAATCTTACTAGCTTAACCAGCCACCAGCAAATTAAGCACATATAAAGATCATCAAATCTCTAGCACTTATGAGGCTCACTAATAAGTATACATATATCCTTCATCTTCTATTTATCAGCTATATTATCATTCTAAATTTTGACCTAATACCAAGTTGGATAAATGTCTGTTTAATTATCGTAATAATTTTTTATATAGCTATTCAAATTCTATTTTACTCAAAATGATATAGGACGTAAAATATTGCACTTTGAACCATCCTCCAAACTTAGTTATTTTATTTATAACGATAAATAATTTTTAATCTTTTACTTAAGAAATGTTAATAAAAATGAAAATGTGTTATCTCACTACAAAAAATATGATTCCAAAAGTAGGATAGATAGAAAATTAATAACAACCAACATGTTATATTTAGATTAAACAAAACGTAACAATTCAAACATATTATAAAGCAAAAAAAAAAACCCACAACTAAACAGAGTCATTTCCTTATAAAATATGTAAAAAAGATGAGAAAAGACACTAAACCCGATTATACCAACTAAATTAAAAAAAAATAAATGGAAAAAACAACTATGTTTAATAATAAGAAAGCTAGCAGTAAAGTATAATATGCCAAGAAGTTTTCATTTTGTAGGATGTTAATTGGGTTAATGGTATAAAATTTGGTGTAAATATTGGTAAAATGTATTAATAAAACATCAACTATCACCAATATTTGCTCCAACAGAGATAGTTGTAGTTTTGAATTCCTGAGCATTCATCATGTTTGATCCAATAAATATATGATATGTATGAATGTGTGATTTAATTTAACCAACATGGTGGTAGGTCCTACATATTTATTTGTAGGATATATGTATTATCGTATACTATCGTGTTTGGTTTAATATGATAGTATGATCAACATATATATTTTTGAAATACATATTGACTGCGTCCTACTATGTTGGTTGAATAAAAACATGTCATGTATGAAGTTGAGTATGAGTTTCGTACTTTATCCGACCAACATGGTAGTACTCATACTAACCTTTAGACGGTTCAAGTTTTTATTGGACCAATATAGGATTGACTCATTTTGAAGCGAAACATATCTTTTTTGTATCAATGTTACATAGAAATATTTTTTGTTTAATTAAATAATGTGAATTTGAACTCGAATGAAGTCTCATGGAGGACTTTATCAAGAAGAGTATTATATTATGCTTTATTTATTCTATTTATTTCATTAAAGATTCACTATAACATATTAGATTAACAGCTCAAGACAAATAAATTTAATTTCTTATCTTAGACTAAAAGCTAAAGGCGAAGCCAGATTAAGAAAAACAAAACAAGAATTTCTTAGACTACTAAAATAGAGTAGAGGCCGGTGAGATTCAGGTGGTTGATGAGCTTCTTTTGAAGGTGTAATTCATACAATCCCAACTGGAACTTGCGGTGTGTGGTTTAGATCTAGATGAAAATAGTGTTTGAAATAATATTTTAAACCAAGTAGAACAATAGAGAAAATAACATTGATGGTCGCAAAAATATTAAATATCAATTTTTCAGGATCTCCTGAAGATGTAACAATAGTTAGGAAATAACCTAAAATACAACTATACCATATATTAAAATCGAATATGCCACCAGCCGTAAAACTAGTAGAGAAGATGCTAACATAATAAAGCAATGTTCCTAAAACAATCCACGGATTAATAATACTAAACTAGGAATAGAGTGTAATATGCCCAGAAGTTTTCATTTTGTAGGATGTTAGTTGTATTGATGGTATAAAATTTGGTGTAAATATTGGTAAAATGTATTAATAAAACATCAACCACCACCAATATTTGCTCCAACAGAGATAGTTGTAGTTTTGAATTCCTGAGCATTCATCATGTTTGATCCAATAAAAATATGACACGTATGAATGTGTGATTTAATTTAACCAACATGGTAGTAGGTCCTACATATTTATTTGTAGGATATATGTATTATCGTATACTATCGTGTTTGATTTAATATGATAGTATGATCCATATATATATATTTTTGAAATTTATATTTATTGCGTCCTACTATGTTGGTTGAATAAAAACATGTTATGTATGAATGTTTGTATGAGTTTCGTACTTTATTCGACCAACATGGTAGTACTCATACTCATCTTTAGACGGTTCATGTTTTTATTGGACCAATATAGGATTGACTCAATTTGAAGCGAAACATGTCTTTTTTGTATCAATGTTACATAAAAATATTTTTCGTTTAATTAAATTATGTGAACTTGAACTCGAATGAAGTCTCATGGTGGACTTTATCTGGAAGAGTATTATATTACGCTTTATTAATTCTATTTATTTCATTAAGGATTCATTATAACAATTTAGACTAACAGCTAAAGACAAATAAACTACATTTTCTTATCTTAAACTAAAAGCTAATGGCGAAGCAAGATTAAAAAAAAAACAAAACAAGAATTTCTTAACTACTAAAGTAGAGTAGAGGCCGGTGAGCTTCAGATGGTCGGTGATCTTCTTTTGAAGGTGTCATTCATACAATCTCAACTGGAACTTGTTGTGCGTGATTTAGATCTAGAAGAAAATAGTGTTTGAAATAATATTTTAAACCAAGTAGAACAATAGAGAAAATAACATTGATGGTCACAAAAATGTTAAATATTAATTTTTCAGGATTACCTAAAGAGTTAGCAATAGTTAGGAAATAACCTATAACACGACTAAACCATAAATTAAAATCGAATATGCCACCAGCTGTAAAACTGGTAAAGAAGAGGCTAACATAATAAAACAATGTTCCTAAAGCAATCCACAGATTAATAATAAGAAAATTAGGAGTAGAGTGTAATATGCCCAGAAGTTTTTATTTTGTAGGATGTTAGTTGTATTGATGGTATAAAATTTGGTGTAAATATTGGTAAAATATATTAATAAAACATCAACCACCACCAATATTTGCTCCAACAGAGATAGTTGTAGTTTTGAATTCCTGAGCAATCATGTTTGATCCAATAAAAATATGACACATATGAATGTGTGATTTAATTTAGCCAACATGGTAGTAGGTCCTACATATTTATTTGTAGGATATATGTATTATCGTATACTATCGTGTTTGGTTTAATATGATAGTATGATCCACATATATATTTTTGAAATATATATTTATTGTGTCCTATTATGTTGGTTGAATAAAAACATGTCATGTATGAAGGTGAGTATGAGTTTCGTACTTTATCCGACCAACATGGTAGTACTCATACTCACCTTTAAACGGTTCATGTTTTTACTGGACCAATATAGGATTGACTCATTTTGAAGCGAAACATGTCTTTTTTGTATCAATGTTACATAGAAATATTTTTTGTTTAATTAAATAATGTGAATTTGAACTCGAATGAAGTCTCATGGTGGACTTTATCAGGAAGTGTATTATATTACGCTTTATTTATTCTATTTATTTCATTAAAGATTCACTATAACATATTAGACTAACTGCTGAAGACAAATAAACTACAATTTCTTATCTTAGACTAAAAGCTAAGGGCGAAGCCAGATTAAGAAAAACAAAACAATAATTTCTTAGACTACTAAAGTAGAGTAGAGGCCGGTGAGCTTTAGGTGGTCGATGAGCTTCTTTTGAAGGTGTCATTCATAAAATCCCAACTGGAACTTGCGGTGCGTGGTTTAGATCTAGAAGAAAATAGTGTTTGAAATAATATTTCAAACCAATTTAGAACAATAGAGAAAATAAAATTGATAGTCACAAAAATGTCAAATATCAATTTTCCAGGATCTCCTAAAGAGGTAGCAATAGTTAGGAAATAACCTATAACACGACTATACCATAAATTAAAATCGAATATGCCACCAGCCGTAAAACTGGTAAAGAAGAGGCTAACATAATAAAATAATGTTCCTAAAACAATCCACGGATTAATGAACTAATGGTAACTTAAGTAAACAATACCCAAGGGGATGAACAGAGTTAACAATGAGTCGTATATGACTTCTACTAGAAAATTCTGAGGAGAGACTTGACCTGGGTTCCGATTTATTAACCCTTCATGAAGAGTTAAAGTAAATAAAAAACTAGACACAATAATAATAATAAAAAAAAAACAATCGTTAAATATGAACTAATTAGATGGCATTAGATTAGTTAATTTTTTTTAGCTCATTTTAGTCTTTTTCTCTTTAAGCTCATTTTCATATTCATATTACAAACTTGTAATGAGCACTTTTCAACACACTTAGATTCATAACAAACAAAGAAAACTCACTCTTGTGGTGGTGGTGATATGGGCGACGACCAAGGAGTGGAAAGTAATGTCGAATTCATGGTTACTCCAGCTCAATGGTGGTCGAAGTAGAGCAACAATGATTTTGACGTTCCCCCACTACCTTTGAGACGTAACTTGTCTATATCACATTACATTTTTAATTTGACATTTGTCTTGAGTGATCCAAAGTGTATTGAATTCGTCTTGTTGAGATATATACTTTGAAAACTTTAATACACTGCAAATAAATTTTAAAACGTAAGTTTGATACATTATATGCTCTCGTAAAACTGAGAAAATTCCTCAGAGGAAGAAGTTGTAAAGTTATAATATTTTTTAAGGTTGGCTTTGATTGGAGGTGAAGAAAAAGGAAGAGTAATCAGCAACAACCCAGATGAATTCTGACTTAACTTGGAGAAGAAAGAGTAACCAAATTTGAAGAACATGACAACACCATTAGTAAGGAAGAATTTGAAAATAAACTGATGGGAGACGTCACTGGAGAATCTAAGAAAGAGAAAGGCAAAAATAAAGTGCAAGATGAACCAATGAAAGACATCAATAAAGAATCTGAGGATGAGGTAATAAGTTGTTAAATTATATAAAAATGTTAAATTGATTACTAATGTAATATCTGATAAAATATGTATCATATATATTAAGTTAGATTATCGAACCATCGATAAGAAAAAACTAAAAAAAAGAGGAAGATGATAGAAGGAATGGAAGGCAGTAAAGATAAGAAACAAGATGCTGCTGAAAAGAAGAATCAGACAAAGGTAATATATATAATATTAATTTAATAATGTTAAACATTTTATAATTTTTATTTTTATACTATAATTTAACTATGATGAATAAACAGGTCATGACTACAAGAGTAGGATCACTGAGGCCAAGGATAAAATCAAGATCAATAAAAGATCTATACACAGGGAAATTTGGATCAAAAGAGAAACTGATTTCATTGTCTCAAGAGTTGAAAAGAGACTCACCAACCTTTCACATACTCATTTAGGAGTAAAAAATATTCATTGTTGCTTTTTATTTGTATTTTTTGATGAACTATTGAATTGTGTTGAATTTCAATATTTGGTAAAAGACATTAAGAGCTTTTGACAGCCCTATTTTTTTAGTAACAATGATCAAAATTGTTAATCTTTATATCTCATATTTAAGGATATAGTTTTTCTCACATCAAACTTGAAGAATTTTCAATGAGAATAAAAAAAAATTAATAAGAATGAAAGAATGAAAAATATGGGATAAAATATCTTCATTTAAAAATGATGGGCATAGTTTCATAACCGAACAATTTGATAATATATAACTCCAACTCGCAATGACTAAAGAGTAAGAAGTGTTTAACAAATTTAAACATTAACAATATACTAATAAAATTAGATAAAAATGTTATAAAACAATATGATAATATACAACATAAAGAATGAATAACATGAAGGGAAGAAATGTTGGACAAACTATCCGAACAATTTGATAATATAAAACTAACAACTAATTATGACTAAAGAGTAAAACATGAACAAGTTTAAACATAAAAAATATTTTAACAATATACTAAACATGTTAGACAAACTTAAATATTGTTAACAATTTTATTAAAAATTATAAAATTGACTAAATCATCCGAGCATAAAGACATGATAAGAATCAAACAACATTGAGATTATTCAAAAAGAAAAACAATAACAGAACGATAATAAAATTCAAAAACTAATAACTGAATTCAATTTTACGAACAAGAGCATTCCTTATACCATCACATCTGGAACAATTCTTAGATTGAGAACTTGCAACTTCAATTGTTGTCAAGTGACGTTTCATTCTTGAATGACCAGCCGGATGCCTAACATTAGAAGGATGAACAATAGTAGAACGAATTAAAGATGGGACACTCCATTGTCTTTTATTGCCAACCGGATAAACACTCCCAACATACGTACACCTTAAAGCTTCCATTGTGTAATATTTGTTGACAAAATTAGTTGGTGGAAGGCTTTTATACAATATTATAGCACAAGCATGAGTGTAAGGGATTTTTAGCATATTCCAACGTCTACAATCACACATTTGCTTAGTAATGTTAACAACATACTCCATATCAAAGTCAATGACATGATATTCAGCATCATTAATAGGTCATACCTACAAAGAAGAAAATCATTTAATAAAATTAAATATGTGAAAAAAAACCAATTTGTTTTATAATAATTTACTGTCATTCGACTGCCAATATTGATGTTTCACCGAACAATACGATCAGCCCAAGGGGTTAGTTTAGAGTGAATTTTAGAGGCAGCATGACGCGGTCGTTAAACCATTCTTGAACTCTCTACCAAATATTTATGAGAATTAAACCACATTTTTTATAGTGTGTAGTAAATAGCAAGGTGGGCTTCAGCAGTGTACCCCACCCAGCTAGCTGCCAATGAGGAATATATATGGGATTGTTTTTGTTTGTTGATTAGTCGAAGAAAACACATAATTAGTTACTTGTGGAAACGAAATTGAATAAGAGAAAGGGTTTCGTACTTTAGTTAAATATGTCAACCTTCATTTCATTAACCGCAGCCACGCCACCTATTCTTATTGGGAACAATTATATAAATAGCCACTTTTTACCTCCCAATTTTCTAAATAGCTAATTTTTTAAAACTTCCTCTAAATAGCCACTAAAATAAATGAAAATACATTTTTACCATCAAGTCAAATCAAATATATTTTTTTAAAAATTTGTCTCTCTTCTCTCCTCTCCTCTCTCTCTTCTTTTCAAGTGCACTTCTTTTCTTTTTCTTTTTTTTTTCCTTTCTCTCTCCTCTCACCTCTTCTCTCTCCTCTCTCTCCTTCCGTGCATCCTCCTTCTTTCTGTCTTTTTTTCTTTCTTTTTTATAAATTAAATAACTCTCTACTTTTTCATAAATATTTCAAATAAAATCTTCCTCCCATTTTCTTATATATATTAGATTTTCCCCATCTCTCCCTCATTTTTTTCTTTCATTTTTTCATTTTTTCATTTTTCTCTCATCTCTTCTTCCTTCTCTCCCTCATTTCTTTATCCATTCATTATCATTTTCTCTCAAACCTCCATTGATTCTCTTATTCTTTCTCTTTTCTTTTCAAAAATCTGCCATTTTTATCTTCTACAAATGATTATTTTACAAACTTCCTACACTTTTTTAATTTACTATATCTCTCCTTAATTTCTCCCCATTCTCGTTTTTTTCATAAATATTTTTCATGTTTTTGTTCCGAATCTCAAAGATCTAAACCAAAAATAGCATGAATTTGACGAAAGGTATTATTTTTTTAAGTGTTTTAGTTTGATTTACGTCTTTTGTTGTTTTATGTAGTATACATAATTTCTTAATATTGTTTTCTGCTATATATGTAATATATGCGATATACGTTTTTTTTTTACAATATACGTAATATCCATATTTTGTCTTTCATCTGTTTCTGTTTTGCTTAATGTACAGTCTGTAATATACGTAATGTAATATAGGATTTTATATTTTTTGCTATATGCGCTGTAATATTCGTAATATATTATCTGCAATATATGTAATATACGACTGTTTGTTTTCTAAATATATATTTAATAATATACGTAATGTACATAAGTGTTGTAATATATGTGATATATAAACTGAGAAAATGGTCAACGCATTCCCATCATTTATTCTATTTTTTCTTCTTCTTTTATATTTTTTTACTATCCGTACACTATGTAATATACGTAATATACATTGGTTGTTTATTTTGCATATTAAGTATTATGGATTAACGCTATTTTGTTTTCATTTGCAGGTTAAATGACATGTATATACGTATATTTACATACTCGTGTTATTTTTCAAATGCACTTACAAAATCAGAGGGCGATATACTCAATATACTAGAAGACAAACACATTTTACCTGAGATAACGATATACCCAATACACTAAAAACAATATACATAAATGAATTAAAATGAAAATTTGTACAAAACATACAAAATACAATAATTCAAAATCGAAATAAAGCATTTACTCAAAAATATTGAAAATGTACAAAAATATCAAATGCAATAAAAACTATGCACGATATACTGAATATACGAAAATTAGAGAAGAAAAAATGCATTGGGAAAGAAAGTATTGGGAAAGAAAAAATGTCAAAAATATCAGATATACGTCTTATACGGAATTGTCAGACGTGTCAGACTATACTTGATAAACAGAAAGGGGTACTTTTGGTATATTTAAAATTTGAATAGTAAAAAGTGATTAATTCAATAACTTTTAAAAAATGTGACTGTTTTGTTAAATATGCCCTCAAAAATTGCTAGTGTGATTTTTCCCTTATTATTATTGTATGAATCCAACAATAATTCAAAAAAAAAACATGTAAATTAAGCTCAATTCCATGAACAAACGGTCTTCAATTCTAATATCCTGAAACCTTGTGGTCCGTATAATTCTATGTAGCCTTATCCAAATTTTGTTGTGCGATATATTTCCCATTATATCCTCACTTTGTCATTTACAACTTATTGTATTGTTTTTTTTTATTTGCTTATTGTAATTTCCTTCATTCTATATTGTTTTAAATTATCTCATACGTTTTTGCTCTTATTTTTCCAATATTTTGATTTTTTTTCCCTTTAATGTTAGTTTCCATATTTGATTATATGAAAATTCTATTGAATCTCATTTCAAATTCAATTTTTTTTTTTCTCTTCTGTTTTTTAATATTTCATGTTTTCCCTCTTATTTGGTGTCCATTTTCCTCATCATTTTATTGGCTGATTTTTAGGTATCAAGTTATATTTTCTTGATCTATATTTTTTTTTGTTAAAATCATGAGGTTGCATAATTTCTTAAAATTGTGTATGATTAATTAGTTTTTTTTCTTTCAATTAATGGTGATGGCCAATTTTTACATTGTTTTTCCCACTCTTAAGTTGTGTGACCTGCATTTGGATGTGCAATGAGATGAGTTTATAAAATCTTGAGTTTAAAAATAATTAATTGATCCTTTGCAAGAAATAAAAAATAATTATTATTATTTTATAATAAATAAATAAAAATTAACCAGTTTAATAAATAAATAATTTATCACATCAACTTTAAAAAAATATGATTTGAGTTCCACGTTTTAATCACTGAAAAACTTCAAAAGGATCAGTATACAAAAAGAGTTATAACATCAAAACATTAAATTTGGTTGAACTCTTTTCATATTCCAAAATATCTTAAATTATTCAAATCGAAGAAAAAAATGATTAAAAAATATTAACAGTATAGTAAAGAGGAGTCAAAATTACATCATTTTTAAACTATAAAGGTATATATATTTATTTTTAAACTCTATAGGGTATATTTGCATTTCAAAAAAATTAGAGGGTGTACTAGTATTTTACCATATTATATGTGGTCATCGTGATAGCATTCAAACCAAACATTATATAATATCGACGAAACCCGAGGGTCTTTGATTCCTTGTTATCCTTTTTCTCTAACCCTTAAAAGCAATGCTTACAACATTCAACAGAAAGCGTCTTCAAAAAAACATCAAAAACTACTTTTTAAAGTTCAACAACATTTTCTGAAAATGGAAGAAATCATGTCCCAAACACTTGAACTAATTAATCTAAGAATTAGAGGTGAGTGCATAAAGAGTATAAAGAAAAACATATCAATCCCAGCTTGCCATAGATATATCATTAGAATTTAATAAACCAACACTAGAAGCGCAATTAACACATCCTATCAAATTATAAAAAATCCTGAGTTCAAAATCCCTAACATTTATGTGGAATTCACAAAAATCCACATCTCCTTTGCCTCTACTCAACCACCCCCACACCAAAAAAAGAACAGTTATACATCAGATTCTGGTACCTTGATGAACATGAATAAAAAAACCAAGCGGAATTGCAAGAACGGGGATGCATGATAAAAAAAAAATAATAAGACAAAATTATGCCAATAAGAGGTTTAATCCTCATCCATCCCCGCAGGCTGATCTCCTCTCCTGGGACCTCCTGCTGGTTTTGACATTATTATCTGCAACGTGATGAAGAATAATGTCCAGTCAAAAACACAATTTGCCGAGACAAAAAAGGTATTCTTTTATTCTCACAAAATTACAAGCAATATCTATGACTGCATCAAATCTTTTACACGACAATGCTAACAAATTTCTGCCCAAGCAACCGTTAATAACCAAAAGAAAGCAATAAACCCCAAAAGAAGCATATAACAGAAGAAGAAAACTTGAGCGTCATACTAAATAGTCATGCAACACAAGTCAATGACCTCAACATTGTCAAGACTAATATGAAATATCCAAAGTCATGTTCTTCAAGGCTAGAGCCAAAAAGGAAATGATCTTAGAGGGAATCAAAACATGTAGAGTGATAAAACAAAATATCACAGGTTTTTTTTTTTTTTTAAATATACCCAGAAAAAAAGAACAAAAGCTTACACTCGTGCAATTCAAATTTCAAACACCAAAAATTTTTTGAAAGAGAAATAAAGGGTATATCTAGAAAGAGTACCTGGTCAACTCGAAGGACAGTACAAGCAGCTTCTGCAGCATATTTGAGAGCAAAGAACCTAAAAAATAAAAGCCCAGACATATAAGGATGTCATGATGCAATAGTATCCCAAATAAACAAAATATACTCACAAGCAGAAACCAAACAAAAGAGCCTCTAGAAAGTAAATTACAAGAAAATGCTTTAAAACCACAAAACAGCTTGTGGCATTAAGGGGTCCGTTTGGCATAATTTCTCTAAAAAAATGTTTTGAGTAAGAGATTTTAATAGAAATAATAATTAAGTGTTTCATCTAAAAACACTTGAGTGAAATATTTTAAGAGAAATACTTGTTTATAAACATTTTTGGAAGAATCACAAATCAAGTATTTTCTCCAAAAACACATTTTAGTATACTCAAGTGTTTTTATAAGAAACACTTAATTAGTATTTTTTTACATTGTTTAACTCAAAACATTTTTAGAAGAAACTATACCAAACGGACCCTAACCCAACAAGTAATATTAACTTCAAAAATACCGTTCCTCGAGCTCTACACCAAGCAGACACTTAAGGGTTCCCTCATTGTCTGTTCTTGAGGATTTTTTGCCTCATTTTGTATCTTGAGGATTTTTTATCCTCCTCTTGTAATTTTTCCCTTTTGATAAAATTTTGTGACTTTATTTTATAAAAAATAAGGGCCGATGAAATTCTGTGCAAAGAATCCGATTAAAGGTTTCATTGTCAAAAAAAAAAAAAAACTCAAGTTGTAAAAGAATGACGACTAACTTAGTAATGTGAAGATCCCAAATATTCATCGGGGAAACATCCTTGCAAACCCCTTCCTCCAAGTCAATGCCAACTCCAATATTGCCAGATGCATGCTCAGCATCCAATGAGGCTATTATTTCCATTGCATTTAGTCCAGCATTTTCAGCCAGAGTTTTTGGAACCATCTTAAAACTCTCTGCAAATTTTGCAATGGCATACTGATCCAATCTATAAACAGTCAAGAAAAAGTAATTAGTGGATTCTTCAAATAAACAAAAAGTAACAATAACTCTAATACTCAGTATAGCGACTCATTGAGAGAAAAAGTGGGGTGGGGGCAAAGTGTCAATCTAATTATTAAAATATATTATATATATATATATATATATATATATTTCCCAGTATCAAAAGATGATTCAACTTGCTAAATGGGAAATTTGGAGATCTTACATTACTTCCTATGAGCAACATAAAACCAACAAATAGATCTCAAGCAAGTACGTGACAGAGAACTCCAAATGGAATTAAGTTACTAGTACTACTTTAGGGGTATTTTTAAAACTTTTCTTTTATATACTTACCTTGGAACTATTTTTTTGTCTTGGTAACTTTCATATGAAGGTTTTCTCAACATCTTGTACTTTCTTTATTTTAATAGTATTGTTGTGATTTCTTCTGAAAAAAAAAATGTAAATTTCAAAATAGCAAAAAAATTCAAAAAATTCAATTATGGCACTCTTATTAACACCCATTAAATAAGAAAAGATTTTTTTTATATAATAAATTTATCAAATTGGTAAAAATTAACAAATTTAGAAAAATTACTAAATTTTAATTCAAAACATCTACATAAGAAACATAAAAAAAAACCAACAATGAAGATTTATCATTCTACCGTACTATTACAAATAAAACAAATTAATGAAAAAGAATAATTCATTAATTTAATGAAACGATTCATTAATTAAATAAAAGAAAAATGTGCTATTTTTTAAAATAAATCAAACCTTTGCTTTTTTTTAATTGAACGAGCTAATTTCAAAAAGGTAATGAAAGAAATAAAGAACAAAAGAAATACACAAAAAGTATCCCCTAATCACAAGGGAATCTAAACAAAAAACCAGCCCGACCCGCCACCTAATTACAAGTATGCGGACCAATTATTGGTAACCATAAATAAAGGAAGTTACAAAAGGTTTTAGTGATGGACACCCAAAAGAAGCATTTACATGTGCCACATCCCAAACCAATTCCCTAGACTGTTCCTCCTCTTTAAAGACTCTTCGATTTCTTTCAAGCAAAATTCCTCAAATGAATGCAAAAAAATCTTGTGTGCTAGAGGCATCTCTCCTTATTCCTAAAGGGGGGATTCCAGATAACTTCATCCATCATCTGGCTTTTGCTATTTTTGAAATCAAGGTAAGAAAAAGTGCTAATGACTGTAATTTCTCAGTACTTTAATTATTTACCTTATAATTATGCAAGGACTACACTAATTTGGTATCAATTAAGTAAAATATTTTTCTTTTTCTTCACATGAAAAGTTACAACTAATTCTATACTAAACTAAAACATGTGAACATCATTAACGTTAGATTAAATTTTAACAAAAAAAAATAATAAAGTAAAAATTATTACCCTGTTTCTTTGAAAGAGAACTCTCTCACCCTTCTAGCCAACTCAATTTCAGTAGCAGCAGCTCCAGGTACTATACGGCTGTCTCTCGCCATTGCCTGACAAATAAAATCATTATGCAAGCTCCAAAGTCTTCCAAGAGAAACAGTAGGTCTAAGAAATACCTTGTAAGTATTAACACCATCATCAACTGCTCGTTCAAGATCATCCAAAATACTATCAGTACTTCCTCGTAAGACAACAGTTGCTAGAGAGTTACCACCCACTTCATTCTTCACAACAGTGACCTACAATGCAATATTAACAAGGGGGGAAAAAGTTGTGACATCAGAGTTATAGCAGAAAGAATTATGAGAAAACGTGTGATATAACAATGACTGGGCTAATATAAAATAACATACCCTAGCGCCACCAATTTCTTCAACTGATATAGAGTCCACATAACCCAAGTCATCCGGATTTGGCTGGCTAAGCTTCAACTGTTTTTTTGATAGGGGGGAGCAGGGAACCTTGTCAATGCCAATGAAGAACACCTCTTATTGTCAATTTGAACAATGAATATCATAACATGCTTACCAATGCTACAGCACCAGTTGTGCGGCAAAATCTTCGAAGTTCAAATTTTGAGCTGATTTTCAATACCATAAGTCTGTAGCACAACACAACATAAAATTAAAGAAAAATACGTTGAAAACGCACCCAGACAAGCAAATTTGGATAGCGCATCCATGTCGAACACATCTTGAACCAACTCTTTCCAACAGATCTCAAATATGTAAATAGTACATGGAAATTTCAGTTATTATTGTTTATTATTACATGAGGTCAGACACATCATAGATTCTCAGTAAAAAGCAATAAATAAAAACATTTTTTAAATTCAGAGACCACATTTGTAGCCTTCAACTGGCATACAGATAACCAGTGAGACAGGGTAAACTTGACGTACTTGTAGCGTTCACAGAAATGTAGGGCCATTTCCCCAACAGCTGCTCCACTAATAATAACTTTAGCACCTGAATCTGCAACTGCTTTTATCAGCTCCTCAACTTTAGCTTCCTCAGTTTTAGCATAGTTTTGTAGCTACAAATGATAAGTGGAAGTAAAAATGATTATTCAGTAAAACTACAAATCCAATCACACAAAAACAATAAAACATAAATAAACTTAATCATATAACTCAACATTCCCCCTCACATATGTGGGCTTGGATATATGCACAAGACTCAATCATGTGGGATTTATAATAAATGGCGAGAAAATGTCATCACAGGACTTCAAACTCAAGACCTTCGTCTGTGATACCATATTAAATATGTTAAATCACCACTAGACCCAAAAGCTTAAGCTAAGGGTTAAGGTAAATTTAATCATATATCTCAACAATCTCCTATACCCAAAAAAAAAAAAGTTAACTGGAGTTCTAAGATTTATAAGAAAATTCAAGGCTTCAATTGGTCTATGGCTCATTAACAACTCAACATCTTGAATGCATGGATACAAACACAATACAATGTAGACATGGTGACCAACCAAAGAAACACGCTGTATTTCTTAGGAACCTCAAACTTCTAGATCATTTTACACAATCCCTTTGGAATAGCCTCTCTTTTATGCACTATTAACCACCAATATAGGGAATTAACCAAGAAAATCCAAGAGGAAGTAAGGCTTCACTTTCTCATATCCACCTTCTTGTATTCTTTATGTTAATTAACATGGTGATATTCTTTATTTAGAAAAAGGGATAACACGATTATGAATGTAGCAAAGAAATTTAGGCTTATGTTAGAACAATAGTTAAAGGAAATGCAAGTTTACACAAGAATTAGTGCCGAGGGGTAATTCGAGAGACCCCTTAACCCTCCTTTCTTTCAGATATAATACTCAAAGTCAAAAGATGATTACAAGATATTCTCACTAAGATATATATAGCAGCCTATTTCTTATTTAATTACTAACTTGCCCCTAGACAATTACAAACCACCTCACGCCAAATATGCTGAAGATTCTCACACGTTACTTGTTTCTTTCTTTTGCTTTGCCTCATCACTCTTCTTCTTTCTTTCCATACACCTTATGAAATGGGGGCTTATCAGCTTATTTCAACGATCTTCCTATGAACCAACTAGGAACACTGACCTTATATCAAAATTTGGATTACACGAATGAGATTAGAAAGAGAAATAAAAGAAAGAAATATGAGGCAAAAGAATCTTAAACCCACGTCTCTAAACAAAGCACGAAACAGTGTTTTAAAAGAACTGAAAACTGCTTGCTTAGGCACGCCTCGGCATCTTTTTATGAAAGATCCAAGTGACGATACCCATATCCCCCCTATGTTTCTTCTCTCTCCCCCTCCCTCACTTCATCGGCGCTTTTGTCCCTACTCCATCCATCTGTTACTTTTTTTTTCTTTTCCTTTCTCACTCCCCCCCCCCCCCTCTCTTCACCGGTTCTCTCTGTTCCTATTCCATCCTCTTTCTTTTTTCTTAACCTTTCTTTCTCTCCATCGACACTTCCTGTCAATGTAAAATATTTATTTTATATTTACTTTGATGTCTCATATATATAAGTATATTTGTTTATATATTTGTAAATTACATTATTATATTGTGCCCTTCACATTGTTTTTAATATCGTGAGAGGCGTACGCCTCGAGGCGAGGCGGCCAAAAATCGCCTCAGAGCTTAAGCCTCAATGCCTCCAAACGAGGCTTACGCCTCCTCCATGTGAGGCGTACGCCTTAGGTTCTTACGCCTTGAGGCTTAAGAGGCTTATGCCTCACTGTAGACATAAAAGAAAATTAACTTAAAATTTTGGGTTCCTTACTTAGCTAGAAAAGAAAAGTAATTCGATTAAAATACAACTGGGCTTTCTTTAACTTTAAAATATAAGCTCAATTCAATAAAATAATAGAAAGCCTTTCATAAAAGACACCCTAATATTATATTCCTCTCCACTATGCTTTACCTACGGCTGCAACATTGAGAATTGAGAAAGAAGTATTCGGTGGTGGGGGACACTGGACACCGGACAAAGACTGATAGATTAATACTTTGATGGATTCTAGATTTCCTTTTTGTTGTTCATTTAGACTTCAAACTATGTTTTGAGACTTTTTTGTTATCACTTTATTCATGAAAGTTGAAATGTCTTATATTAAATAATTTTTAGTATTTTTTTAATACAAAATGAGGCTTACGCCTCGCCTCTTCATAAGAAAACGCCTCGAGGCCGCTTTAAGACTTTTAAAACATTGGCCCTTCACCAAAAATAAATTACATTTTTCAGCTTCTCGCTTAAGCCCTAGAGGACCTTAGCACTTTAGTGCCCTTATCACTCTTTAGAATACTGGCACGAAATAAGATACTCTACCATTCTTCGGATGAAAACATCACACTTGAATTAAATAAACATTAGATAGAAATTTAAAAAATAATAATAAGTTCTGCATTCTATGATAGTATAGTTAATTGTATAGAATCTTGAAAGCTGCATAACTCCCAAACTAACAATGCGAGAACAAAATAAAAACAAGTCAAAAACCTTAAATAAGATATATATAAACCCAACTACATTACTTCTCCAACTATATAGAACTGAGGCCATTTTGTGGATATCTCCAAATTGAATTCATAGCCAATTGTCATCTTAAATGCACTTCATGAAACATATTTTCATGTCCCATAAAAATATTGCACGTTTTTTTAATGAACCAATAGCAAAGCTATGAAGAATTACAAATAAAATAGACATAAACATCTGTATCTTAGCTGAAGTTAGTGTTAGTAATGAGTTTACAAGTCTATTAATTTAACAATCTCAATAGCCCTGCTGTCCTATTAACACAAACCAGATTAAAAAATTAGCTGTCAAAACTGCCACCATGTGATATTCCTCTTTTATTACTGATAATCGGTCATCTGATTCATAAATTTTGGCCTTTTTCCACTACTATATGGCTAGCTTTACTTGTGGCCTCTTTTTTTCATTCTTACCATTTAAAAAAAAATCTAGCGCAGATGTATATAACAACTTTTGAAGCAAAGCACTGGCATAAACCTCCAGGTCTATATAGAGTGCGCCGAAAGATGACCACACAAGAAATTTAAATCACATAAAGAGACACACTTGAGTCTTTATATCAATAAAGTAAAAGGCTCTTCCATTTACTTTATCAATTTTCTTTATGAGGGTGCAGGCTAGAAAGGTCAAGGGGAAAGAGGAAGCCAACATTTGAATAAATTATACCTAGGTAATGAATAAATTTTGAACAAAAGGCAATACCAACACAAAGACACATTCTCAAGCCAACAAACAAACACTAACTGATTATTTAGCAATGGATGAAATCATGGAAACAAATTCCAAGGCAAAAAATAAATAAATAAAGAGAGATTACCTGCTCGGCAGTGTGAATTAAGACAGTTCCTTTTGTTTCAGTTGCAGATGTATCAACACCGCCAGCAATTACAACAACCTTCAAGAGAATGTAAAAGAAAAGCAAAATAAAAACAAATTAAAAGAATTTCAACTATAAATAGGAAGATACAATAAAAGTTCAAATTCTCTATAGGCATAAAATTTTATCATGATTATCAACGTTTAGCATCAACAGTCGAGGTAATTTATTTTGGAGATAGCAAAAGCAATGCAAGTTAAAAATAAGAGAAGGTCCACTATCATCAAAATCACCATAACAGCACCCCAAAAGAAAAATATCTTCAAAGACATGCCAATCATTCATCACAATTATTTATACAAGCATAATTTTGTCATCTACTACTTAAAACCTAACAATAAAAATTAAAAGATAACTACACAGAATTACCCGAGATGCAGATAAAGATTTTATTTCTTTGCTTCCCCCTCTTTTTTTCCATTAACAGAATCCATTCACTAACCTCAACATCGTTACGACATCTACGAAGGGCAATAACCCACGAGTTGGAATGCTGATCCTACAGATTACTAAACCCCATCTTCCCTATTAGAGCAATGGCATGCAGGTTAGGGAACGAAACAGCTAATGGGGCTATGCCAATCCACAAATGGTGCCAAAAGCGGACTCTATCACCCCTTCCCACCGAGAACAAAGAGTGCTCTTCCATAATGTTTCTGAGGTTCGAATTCCAAATGCTTCTTCAAATGCTTCAACTGCATTGACTTCTAAAACTACATGGATTGCATATCTATTTCTATACCCTGATATTGTTCTACTTTTTGGATATGAAACAAAATTGTCCTTAAAACCGGACTCTATCACCCCTTCTCACTGAGAAGGAAGAGTGCTCTTCCATAATGTTTCTGACAAATGCTTCTACTGCATTGACTTCTGGAACTACATGGATTGCATATCTATACCCTAATATTTTTCTACTTTTTGGTTATGAAACTAAATTGTCCTTAAAAAATTACTATCCCCTAATGTTTGACAGCACATCAGCTGGGAACAAAACCACATGAAGCAGAGGTTAAGATGGAAGCACCTTTTTCACAGAACAAGACAAAAACACGTGAAAATTAACAAACAAACAAACTAAGCATCTATAGTTTCACAAAAACATGATTAAAGATTGAAGAATATGCATTTTTTAAGAAATGATTAGCTTCCATTGAGAAAAAAAATGAAGGATTAGAAAGAAAGAAAAAAAACATAAAAAAGGACCCAAAGAACAACTGAAGCAAATTTGTGAGCGGTACTGTCGTTGAAAATCAAGAATAGAGAAATATTACAAAAATAATGATAGAGGGTTGATTGGGAATCATGTTAATAAACAGTTCTTTGTTATTAAATATTAAGGACGGATTTTTTATACAGAAAACTTGCATGACCCAATATAATTTAAAATCAGTTTTCAGGATAGAAAACAAAAACAATGTACTGTTGAAAAAATGTTAGAGGTTGTTTGGAAATCATGTTTAAGAAACAGATCTTTGTTTTAAAAAAATTAAGAACAGATTGTTTACACAGAAAACTTGTTTAACAGAATATTTATTAAAAACAGTTTTCAGAATAAAAAAACAACAGAAAACAAAAACAGTATATTGTGTATTCATTGTGTTTGTTTGTTGTTGTCTACATTATAACTACTCATATTTTCAAATAAATATATAGATCAAGTAAATGGAATCATAAAAATAAAAGATATTTTCCCAAACAGTTCTTTAAATTAAAAAACAATATAAAACAGTTTCAAAGTATTAGATTATAAAATTATGTTTTTTTTAATTATAAGATTATTAAAAAAAAATAAACACAGATTTTAAAAAATACACTCAATTCCCAAACAACCCCTTAGTAACTTGACACCCACCCAGAAAGGAGCATTAGTATATGTCAGTTCTCAAACGTTTTCCTATGAGCCTTCAACATCCTTCTAGAATACCCTTCTATTCCTTTCAAGCCAAATCTCCCTAAGATTGCTAAAAAAGTCAGCTTGCCACAAACGCCTTACTTTAATCTCTAAAAGGGATACTGCACAATCTCTTCCATGGTTAAGAATATGCATGAACTCATGAAACACAGTCATACAAAAATATATATAACATGCACAAAATCTCTACAACACCCATCACCCATAAGTATCTGTGCTCACCTTAGCCTTCTCAACTCTCTTTATGGTTCCCACAGCATCATTTTTCAAGACCATACCTCGCACTACTACAGAATTATGCAAACCACCTCCTAATAACTTCGCAACCCGGACATTGTCCACATTAAAATTTGTTGGATTCTTAGGACAAACTTGAATGCATGCCTGCAACACAAAAATGTATAAATAAAAACCTCGAGAAGAAAAGGTTAACAGGATGATTCCTCAATTGTAACAAGAGTAGGCGAAAATTAATTACATCAGCAACTAGTGAACATAATATATCTTCTTGTCCGAATTGCTTGCTAGCGATGGCAGATTTCATTCGAGAAATAACTTGCTCTTTGTCACGTACGTCCATGTTGTCCGAACCTTCCTCCACTAGTTCATTTAAACTTTCAATTGTCTGAACCAGAAAAATAAAAGATTAAAATGATACTATTTTTTATAAGAGACAAACTTTTCATTGATGTACAGAAAAAGGTTGAGAGCCATTCTGAGCCAAAGATAGTACAAAAAAAATGGCACATTAAAAAAGATCATTTACTTAATAACCACCATGTAGACAGTGAGAAACCTTATTAATTGCCTTGGTATAGCCACTGATTATTTCACTTGGGTGCAGACCCATCCTGATGAGTTCTTCTGCATTTTGTAGAAGCTCCCCAGCAAACGAAATTGTCAAATTAGCTCCATCACCAATTTCTTCTTGCTGAGCCTTACCTGCTAAAACCAAAAGTTTGGCTGCAGGATGCTGTACCTCAAGTTCATTGACAATAGTGCCCGCATCATTTGTGACAAAAAGCTTATCTAGATGATTAATTACCATCTTATTCATTCCTGAAAAAAGAATACTTAACAGTAAGTCAATCAACAAAAAAGACTTAGATTTATAAAAATATTGTTCCAAAATAACAGTCTCTCTCTCTCTCACACACACACACAACACACTCATTTCTACAGCTACTAAGAATGATTATAAGATAAGACTAATAAACAATAAAGTTATAATAAGACTTTTAAAGATATTACATTAATCTATACTATTATGAGATATGTTTTGTTAAAGAGAGATTAAAAATTAAAACTATCAAAAACAAGCATCGAACCAGAACAATAAAGTTGCATCAACTATAACTTGAATAATAAACAACAGTAAACCTACCTGGAGCTATTCAAAATTATATTACTTAAGTTTAAACTATGAGATTTCAAAATTAACCAACATAAGATTTTAATTGCGAGTTTTTTATAAAGTTGATCAAATAACAACATGGAAACTAAGTAAATTATGAAATGCTCCTAAAACAAGGGGTTCAGTTGATTGATTAAAATCTTGGAAACGCCATGAAGAATAGAATGGTAACGGAAGAAGGTTTCAGAAAAGATGAGAAATGGGGATGGAGATCACCATTAGGACCGAGAGAAGTTCGAGTGATGGTAGAAAGTTGTTTGCAAGCATCGATGTTCTTGATAACAGCTTCATCCAAACCAGAGAGATGTCTGTGACCATCTTTAAGCATCGATTGAATTCCATGTGTTGGAAGCTGAAACCCCATCTTCTTCTTCTTCTTTCCTTTTCCTTTGACGAAAGACAAAATGTAACTGAAATCAAATAGATCGTCTTTAGAAAGAGAGACCAAGAAAGCCCTAACCCTAGAACTTCAACTTCTCTATGAGGCGGGGACAGGAGCGGGGCGGGGGGGGAGAGAGAGAGAGAGAGCCAGGCTTACCGCGGTAGTGGTAGCGGTGGCGGTGGCAAACGTTGTGGCGGTATTCGCGGCGGCGTGGCGGTGGCTGGGCAGTGGGTGGCTGAGTTTTGGAGAAGAGGGAGACAGAGAGAGTCGAAGGGAAGAAAAAGAAAAAATTTCAAATCATATAATCCCAAAATTATGTTAATGATTCTCAGATTTTTTTTTAGGAATATTATATTATTTTAAATTAATGACAAAAATATTGTAGAAGTAAAAGTAATTCCAAAAATATTGCTGTTTTTAATGACTGGACGCGGATGGCTGACGTGGCGAATGAGGTGGAGGGGATAAAACGTCTGTACTACAGACGTTTTCACTTAAAGGAACATGTACAGACGCTTTTGATCCGAGAGGATTGATAAAACGTCTGTACTACAGACGTTTTAACTCTGCGATCAAAAGGGGCAAAACCCTCTTCTTCTTCCTCATTCACAGCCCTAATTTCGAATTCCTCCTCTCCCTCTTCTTCGCCTCCGATCGCTTCTCACCGGCGCAACCTCATATTTTCCGGTGGTTTTCGTCCAAATTTGCTTGGATATTGAAGGTAACACTTCTATCGACATATACATGACGGATTTCTAATGATTATTGTTGTGGTGTGGGTTTGGTTGTAGATTGAAATTGAAAATTCATGAAATTTTATTTTTCTTTGCCATAGTTCTTGAGCCAACCCTAATTTCTTCTTCCTCATCGTCTCCCTCGCTCTCTTCGTCGGTGCAAGTTTCAATTTCTGGTGGGTTTCTTCGAAATTTGCTTGAATATTTATTGAGGTATGTGAATTTTATGGTTATGAAAATTTTCATTGGTTGGATTGCTTGAGGTTAGCTCATAATGTAATGATGTCTTGCCTATGCCTTAATTAGCTTTAGATTACTATGATATGGTTTTTGGAAAGATGCTTTTGTTTTATTGACTTGGAATTGGAAATTTTCGGGTTTTGGGTTTTGGAATGAATATGTAAGATGATTTGTTTTAGCTTTTGATTGAAGGAGATCAATTTAACTTGAAAATTGAAATTTTCTTTTTCCTTTTCACTAGCTTGTTTGTTGCTCGATTAGTAATTTATTATGAGTGACGGTGATCGTGTTTGTTATAAAGAAGATCTCTTATATATGTAAATAGTGAACATTTTTACTTTGTGAGATTGGTTACATTTATAATGAAGTTTAGTTTGATTTTATTTCTCAATGCTAGGTTGATCTTGTAATTAATTGAGTAATTTTATTGATTTGAAATATGTAAATTATTCTTGTATAGATAATGACGGAAAGATCTCTAGCAATTGTCGTGTATGCCAACGGCCATGTTATCCATGGTTTGGAAGGAATAGAATATGATCAACCCTCATGTGGAGGATTTTTAATTGAATATGGGATTAAGTTTAATGGTTTTGTTGAACTATTGAGTGAGACATTATCCATTGATTTTAGGACCATCCAAGCAGAGATTGTGTATAGATATCCCACCCAATTATCAAATGGATCAACTAAGTTCTCATCATTTCCAATCCATAATGATGCAAATTTGAATTTCATGTTTGCAACTGCTTTGCCTCCTCCTAATAAGATAGATATTTATGTGTCCATTAAGAGTAGAGATGAGAACCTAATAGGCCGTGACACTCAAGTTTCAATTCATGACAATCCAAGTGTTGTTTGTAGTGGCTCTGGAGGGACCCGACGATACATTAATGTTTATCAACACTTTTTATTCTAAGAGACGATCACCTTTTGATTATGTAGGTCATTTGGGAGCCATATACCACTATCTTGGACCGGTCTTCCTGCATCCGTCGTAACCGGTCAGGATAGTTGGTGCGAAGCTCCATTGATATGCTTCAGCATAGTCGAGTTCATTTTTCCCTCTAGGGTCATGCGACAGTTTGGCCTCATACAGGTCGTGCCAGAACCATGTAACACTAACCCAGGAGGTTTGCATGCTATGGATCTTCGGACTCGTGCCGTAGATTGGAGGAGTGAACATTTTCACTATGTTGAGGAGTGGTTATCTCGTCGGGATCATCTTCTTCGAGGTGATCCAGTTGATGGCGGCCCAGATGTTGATGCGAGATATATGGCATGGTATAATACTATCACCCGACGATATTTGACGCGTCAGGGGACAGCTATTGGCTCCATGGTAATGATTTTATTATTTCTTTTACACTAGTGTAATTCAACATATCACTAATGTCTCGTATTTCTATCTTAGGCGTCTGGATTTACACGCATTCGAGCTGTGACGGACATTGGTGAGATCCCTGAATTATGTGATGAATATTTGGCCATGGTTGATGAGATGCAACAATTATATAGAGTGCCAAATGCACCGGTTGTGCCAAGGGTAAGACGACGTACTGAAGAAAACCCCCATATGCCTGATGACATTGAGCGGGAGTATGACATGATGCCAGGTGGTACTCCACCCGGTTCTCCATCACCGACTCCCGCTCAGGACCCTCTTCACCCATTTTCATACCGACTCAGGGATCTCACATTATTAGGGGCGGTTATGATCATGAGGCAAGATCTTCCGCGGGACCTTCCACGATTCGAGCTCCTCGAGGACGCCAACAACGAGGCGCCCACAAAGAAAGACGAAACCCAACTCGAAATAGAAGACCTCCCTCCTGCGGCACTCATTAGCTTATTTAGATGATTTTTGTTTTTTTACATAACATTCATACATTATTGTGTTCAAATTACATTATTTAGTTTTATTATGATCACATTATTTAGTTATAACATTATATATATGTTAGCTATTTTGTTCAAATTAAATTACATTGCTTAATATGTTAGTTATTTTGTTCTAATCTAATCATTACTTTGTATATATGTTAGCTATTTTGTTCAAATTAAATTACATTGCTTTAATATATGTTAGTTATTTTGTTCTAATCATTACTTTGTATATATATTGCTTTAACAAATTACATTACTTTGTTATTTTGTTTTCATCATGTTTACGCTTGAAAAAAATTGCCAAAAACGGAAATTGTCATGAAATTAGAGAAACTCTGCCTTTAAAAAAGCCTCTGGTCAAAAACGTCTGTTGAACGGACGTTTTAAAAAAACGCTCTGGTAAAAAACGTCTGTTCAACAAACGTTTTAAAAAAACGCTCTGGTCAAAAACGTCTATTGAACAGACGTTTTATAAAAACCCTCTGGTCAAAAACGTCTGTTCAACAGACGTTTTTAGGCCAAGAAGGAAAAACGCCTGCTCACCAGGCGTTTTACCACATCTTTGGTATAAAGCGTCATTTCAACAGACGCTTTAAGACCAAAAAGGTAAAAACGTCTGTTCAACAGACGTTTTTAGCGTAGGTGGCATAAATCGTCATTGAGCCAGGCGATTTATCTTGACTAAGCTATAAATCGTCTGTTCAACAGACGATTTACTGTAGTTTTGGAATTAGTTTCCCTCCGCCCATATATCAGGAATTATTTTTTTTTTTTGCAATTTTTCTGAAGAAACCCCATGATTCTCATCTAACACTATTGAATATTTAATATTTAAGTTCAATTTTAATTTTAATTTTAATTTCTCCTTCTCTATTCTCAATTTTCTTCTTTGGACTCCGTAATGTTTTTAGAGCGGATGAAATTATATAAAATCATTTTTAGAAAATTATGGTTAAAATAAATAAAATCCTTAATATATAAAATGAGAGATTTTTTATTAACATTTTTAGATTATTATACTCTGTAAAAATCTTTAAATTACTATACACGTCATTATATATACCTTTTTTAAAATCTCCAAATTACTGAACATGTCATAGTTATTTATTCTCCACTTTTCATTAAATGACCATTTACATTTTAAGACTATTATAATCATTTTATATCTTTAAATTGCATGCCACATTTCATTTAACTTTAGAAAAATAAATTGTGGAGTTGTAAAAAATAATAGGTTTACTTTACAAAATGCCTTTTTCATATCGATCTTTCTTTTGAAATTTTCTCCTAAGTCATTTTTTATATAATAAGATTAAAATATTTCTCGTCAATAAATAAGAAATGATCATTTTTTTAAAAATAAATTCCTTGGCTTTTTTTTACTTTCCACAATGTCAAATTACAAAATAATTGAAAATTAAGTACAACATACAAATATCAAATTACAAAATAATTGAAAATTAAGTACAACATATGAAAATGAATGTGATATTAAAATGAACAATTATTCATTGTTTAGATTTATCACAAATTTGTAGAAAATAAATTATATTTAAGTATTCAAATATTAAATTATTTAATAGAGGTGATGGTGATTTAATCTTAAAATAACTATAACTATGGTGATTTTGTTTTAAAATAGGGCTATTAACACTAATAATCAATTAGAGCAAGCAAATTACAATTATGTTGGAGGTTCAAAAAAAAATTACAAAATTGGACAAAACCACCCACCGGAAGAGATGAATTGACAAAAAAAACCCTGATGACGTGGCTTAATGAGAGTAGTTAGCATGTCTACCAATTTTAAATAGATTAAGGAAAAAATAAAAAAAACTAAAAAAATATTAGGCTACAATTTAGGGATTTGAAATTAAAAAAAGAAAAAAAGAACGAACGAAATATAAAAGGAATGATTTTTTGGGGGAGAAACTAGGGATGCACAATTCTGAAAAAACACAAAATCAAAATGAAAATCTGAAAGGTATTTTTAATGGTGAGAAGAAAATTGGCATTACGAGATGAAGAAGACGATGAAGACAACTAAAGAGAAACTGTAATCACTAAGGAGGCAGAAGCTAGTAAACGTAAAAAGGTACAAAATAGATAATTGGAAAAGTTCATACCATATATATTTTTTTTTTATAGAAATATAATGATGACATATATTTTTTTACTTTCATGGAAAAGGGATTCAAGAATGGCAGTAAGAAAAAAAAAGAAAAAAGCAAAAGTGATAGAAATAATGTATGAAATAAAAGAAAAGAAAGATATACAAACAAAGGAAGCAAGTATGAGTGAAGAGGAAGATGAAATAAATCATACGAACGAAGATGAAAGACATTGATGAAATCTAGGTAAACCATACTTTAAAATTATGTTGATTTTTTTCTTTATTTTTAATTTTTAAAAACAAGAGAAATCAGAGATGGTCATAAAGATGGTCATCTGGAAAAGAAGAAATGTGAGAATGATTGTGAGAAGGGGATTAAACATTCAAAATCAAGTAAAAATGAGGTAATTTGATATTCTCCCCGTATTTATTTTTATTAAACATTTAATTTTGTACAGCAAAGTATATCATTTAACTTTAACAAATACCAACTTTATAAATTGTCTTAGGTTCAGGGATGTTGTTGATTTTACATTTATTATTATTAAATATAATATATATTTTAATTATGTTAAAAAGTGTAATGTTTTAAACGAATATGATATAACAAGAGCAAGCTTCTTAAGTCCACAAAAGCTAGGAAACAAAATTATGGAACCATACATAGAGGATTTTGTTTCAGGTGAAAAGACACAAAAAAAGTGACTGAACAGATGATTGAAAGCATGTCGACCTTCCATGTATTAATTCAAAAAACTCCACAAGATGAAACTATGAAAGACATCAATGAAGAAACTGAGGATGAGATAAAAATCTGATAAACTATATAACAGTGTTAAATTGATTGTTAATGAAATATGTGACAATATGTGTATAATCTATATTGTGTTAGATTATCGAACCATTAGTGAAAAAAAAATCAAGAAAGAGGAAGGTGATAGAAGTAATGGAAGTCAGTAAAGAAAAGGAACAAGCTAATGCTGGAAATATGAAAAACAAGAAGAAACAGACAAGAGTAATATGTATATTAAATATTTAATAATGTTAAATTTTCTGAAATATTTAATTTTATACAATACTAAAAAATAATGAAAAAACAGGTCATGACTAGAAGAGCAAAGTCATTGAGGCCCAGGATAAAATCAAGATCAACCAAAGATCCTTACACAGAGGAATTTGGATCGAAGGAATAACCGATTACATTGACTCAAGAATTGAAAAGATCAACACCAACATTTCATATACTCACTCAAGAGTGAAATAAGGATTCGATGTAACTGTTTGATTCATGTTAAAGTTTAACTTTTGAATTCTGTATTTGGCAAGGATTATATATTTTGTTTTAGTTATATTTTGAAATTTATAGATAGGAAGAAATTATATATTTTGGCAAGATCTGGCAATGATCAAATTGATCTTTTTTAAAGTTTGACAACTCTAAATGATATACATATTGACGACTATAAATGGTATACATATTAACAACTCTAAATGGTATACATATTAACAACTCTAAATGTTGGACAAAAATATAAAAGAGAACAATTTGATTTTATTCAACTAACATCAGAACATAGTTAATTCAAAATAAACATGAGTTTAAAAAAAAATAAAGAATCTATGTGACTTAAACAGTTGGACAAAATTAAAATATCGAACTATTTGACAATATACAATAGATAAATATAAAGTAGCTATATAATTAAAAATGTTGGACAAAATTAAATTATCAAAATATGGATAGCAAAACCCTAACTTTACAAAAAAAAAAGAAAAAAAAAAGAAGAAGAAACGTAACAAAACAAGGAAGAAAGAGAAAAATAAAAAATGAATCAATACGTAACTTAATGAAGAGATATGGAAATTTTGAAAATAAAAATTTTAATATTTAAAAAAAAAAACCAAATCTGAAAAAACAAATTAATAATATTAACTGGAAATTAATGATCAAGATTTGAAAACAATAATTAAAACGAAATCATAAATCAAAAACAACAAATCAGGATAAATCAATGTCAAAATCATTTATTATTCAAATAATTAAAGAGAGAGAAAACAAAGGGTAAACTAGGAAGTAAAAATTAAAAAACCACCAAAAGTGGCCTATAATGGATATTGTCGTAATTAAAATTGAAACACTAATATTTTTGTAAATACGTGCTCCGATTTGATTTAATGAATAAATATTCCTTTAAAATAACTAATAAAAAAAATTAGTTTAAAAAAAGATTTTTTTACTCATTAAATCAAATCGGAGCACTTATTTATAAAAATATTGGTGTTTCTATTTTAATTACGACAGTATCAATTGTAGGTCACTTTTAGTGGTTTTTCATTTTAAATTTACTATTTTAACCTTGTTTTTTCTCTCTTTTATTATTTTATTCTTAAACGATTTTGATATTGATTTATCCTTGATTTTCTCTTTTTGCTTTATGATTTAGTTTTATTTTTCTTTTTCCGTTTTTTATCATTAATTCCTCAATTAATATTTTTTGATTTGGTTGTTCATAACTGTTTCGATTTGGCATCTTTACTTCAAATTTTGAATTGTTTATTTTCAAAAATTCCTTTTATTATTTTTTTCGTATCTTTTCATAAAAGTCTTGTTGTTTGTTTATTTTTCCCGTTCCAATCTTAACGTTGATTCCCTATTATTGTGCAAGGTTATTAGGGTTTTACCATTTTGTTTTCTGTCATATTTTCTTCCTCTTTCATTTGGTCATTGCCGTAGTTTTTTTTTTTCTGGGTTGGATGTTGAATATGGGTAGGTACATTGATGCTAAGCTTTTCCATGGTGGAATTTTTTATGAGAATGGAGTGTATATTAATTACAATTCAGTTGATATTCGGATTGTAAGAAACATTACTTTGAGTGATTTGCATAAAAAGTTGTCTCGTGAGGTTGGTTTTAATGTCTACTGCCATAGATTGCGTATGGAGATATGTTCCGTTGTTCAAGTTTTACCTTGTTTTAGATTCGGATGATATTGTCTCGTATTTCTGTTACTACTCGTGTGAAGATTCTGAATACATAGCCCTAGTTGTGGAGGATTTTGTTGGTGTACAAAATTCTATCGTCAAGAAGTAAGTTGAAATTAACCATTTTGAATACGTTTTCCATGATAGCGGAAATGATCCGTTTTTACTTGAAACCCCCGATGGTTTTGAATATGTTACGTTTCTTAACGTAAACTGTTCGAGAGATAGCTACCATTTGAAGGTTGATAATACTCTCTATTCCTCGAAGTTAGTTTTGACTAAAGTCATCAATATTTTTGCTTTGAAGCACAATTTCAAGATGGTTGTAAAAAAATTTGACAGCGAACGCTATTATGCTTGCTGTAAGGATGAGAATTGTTCCTTTTTTAATAGAGTCACACGATATTTTAAGACTGATTCTTGAATTATTTCGAAGGTCTGTTTTAAACATTGTTGTGATATTGATATGATCACTAGGTCTCATCCTCAAGCTCGGTCTTCTATTATTGCTGAGTATATTAGAGATAATTTCTCAATTGGGTCTGGGTCATTTATGACACCAAATGAGATTATATGAATTGCATACAAAATCATCATGGTATTCACATTGATTATATGGAGGCTTGGAGAGCTCGTGAGATTGTTTTTAATGAATTAAGTGGAAATCCAGAAGAATCTTATGCACTTGTTCCTAGTTTTTGCCATGTAGTAACTGAGGAGAATTGTGGTATTCATTTCTGCACTGATGTTTATTTTTATTCAACAGATAATATCATTGTATTTTATTAATTTTTTTTATTCAATTGTGTTTTAACAAATGTTTATTTGTGTTCAATAGTTTATATTTATTAAACTTTTTATGTAATTTTTCTAGGAACATATGTTCGTTACTTGCTTGATGATGAGAATAGATTTAAGTACCTATATTTGAGCTTGGATGTATCAATAAAAGGATTTACTGCATGTCGTCCCGTTATATCTGTTGATGGCACGTTTATGAAAGCGAAGTATGCTGGTACTTTAATGACTCCTTGCACCCTTGATGGAAATAATCAAATTTTTCCATTAGCAGTGGTTGTTGTAGATTCTGAGAACAATTCTTCGTGGGAATGGTTTTTTTTTACCATTTGAAAGTTGTTTATGGTCATGTTCCTGACATTGCTATAATTTTTTATTGACATCCAAGCATACGTAAAGCTTTAGAGAAGATGATTCCTGGATGTCATTATGGTAATTGTATGCAGCACATTGCCGCAAATATCAAGTCTAGATTAAAAAAAATGTCTTGATGATTTGTTTAAAAGATGTGCTCAAGCTCACACATGGTCGAATTTTGAATGTCTTATGAATGAACAGTATAGGTGTGAACCTAAGATCATTCCTTACCTTGATGAGATTCATCCCCGTACTTGATCTCGTGCTTATTTCCATGGAATGAGGTATAATGTTATGACTACGAACATATGTGAGAGTTACAATTCTGCCTAACTGTGCGTTAGAGAATTGCCTATTGTTTCAGCTATTGATGAGATTCGATTAAAACTTCAATAATGGTTTAACGATCGTCGTCATGCTGCCTTTGAAATTCACTCTAAGCTAACCCCTTGGGCTGATCGTATTGTTTGGCGAAACATCAATATTGGTAGTCGAATGACGGTAAATTATTATCAAACAAATTGGTTTTTTTTCACATATTTAATTTTATTAAATAATTTTCTTCTTTGTAGGTACGGCCTATTAATGATGCTAAATATTATGTCATTGACTTTGATATGGAGTATGTTGTTAACATTACTAAACAAATGTGTGATTGTAGATGTTGGAATATGCTAAAAATCTCTTGCACTCATGCTTGTGCTGTAATTGTTGGGATTGAGGCCTCTAAAAGAGTTCTCAAACGGAAGTCCCAACGATCTTTCCTTACAGTATAATAAATTCAAAATTCTAAATGCATAAAAGAAATACTAACCCTTGTCGAGAAGTGTCTGACGCTTCCTCATTCTTCGATGGTTACGATCCAGGGACCACCAAAAAGATCTTCCTCACTAAGCACAAAAGAGAATCGGTGCGTGGGCACTATTTCCTTTGGAAAAAGGAAAATTGGGAAGAAGAATTTTCTTCCCAATACCCTATGGGCGGCGGCCAAGAGAGAGGGAGGAGAGGAATTTCCTGAGACTTTACTTTAACTCTCTTGGTTGTGTGTTTTGGGGTCACCCCAAAGATCCTATTTATAGGAAAACCAATGCCTCAGAAAATCTTCTGAATATCTTTTAATTAATAAATAATTAATTAAGATATTCTAAAATATATTTGAATAATAAAGATATTATATTTTATTCCATAAGAAAATATTCCATATCTTTTATTTAAATTAATCAATATTAATTTAAATATATTATTCAATATCTTCCATTTAAATTAATCATATTAATTCAAAATAAGATATTCATATATTTTAAATAAAAATGCAAACTTTTTGGTCAACCCTTTGACCAAGGGGGCCTGTGACAATATTGGGCATTTTTATTTTCCTCTTTATTTAATGGAACAATTCCGTTAAATAATTAAATAAATAAAACTCCTTTTATTTATTCCAATAAATAAAACTCCTTTTATTTATTTCCTCATTTAATTTGATAATTTCAAATTAAATATTTAAATAGACTCTTCTATTTAAATCCCCATTAATTTTGGACAACACAAAATTAATTTAATTAAATAGACTCCTCTATTTAATCTCTTATAATTAAATAGACTCTTCTATTTAATAATTAAATAGACTCATCTATTTAATTCCACCATTAATTAAATAATTAAATAGACTCCTCTATTTAATTTCCTTTAATTAATTGAATAGACTCCTCTATTCATTTCCAATTTTCCAAAGAGAAATTAATCGTATTAATTTATGTTCTCGATTACATGCGTTAGCTCGGAGGACTTAATGGACCTATAGGACTAAGCTCCAATGATCCAGAATTACCGTTGATTAAAACTTCTTCTAATAAATTAATTCTCATTCATTAACTCCTAGATAACTCCACTAAATATCTAGAGTTGCACTCTTAGTACTATAGACATAGTTATGTCCATTGGCTATAATCATTAACTACACTTTGATCCTTCACAAGTTAGTTCGTATCCTGGCTAGGTATTTACACCGTATTAACCTCCATGATACATCTTGTTCCTTAAGCCCAACTGATTCTCCAATGAACAACCTTACATAATCTCCATTATGCGTCTTTAACCTTTTCCTTGATCAGAGGAATATGGGGCCCCGCTGTTCAAGACCGAATCAGTCCATAAGAGAACTACTCATCTATTTTCCTATATGGAAAAGAGTGAATTCCAATTCTTGTGTAATTACGTTCCCAGCTATAAGCAAGATGCAATCCCCAAACTGGGAGACATATTGAGCGAACTATGCGAGTCACTCTCACCTATGCAAATCAAAGGCTTGTTTCTTGCGAACAGGAGTTCGTAATCCACTCAGGATTAAGATCAATTGTACATGATCAACCGGTTGATAAACGAAGTGGCTTTCTGTAACGGCTTTCCCAGAAGACAGTAAGTTTATCTTAGTCCAGTCTACTACAATCTCTATTGCAGCAACACCCCCACTCACATGTCTCTACATGAGCGATCCAGATGAGATCACTTGTGCCAATTCACAAGTGGGCCGTGTTAGTGGTGTTACCAGAAATAAGGCACTCAACCTTTATTCATGTACCACAGACTATTTGAGTTACACTTAAGTGAATCTTCCCGCATCATATGCTCACTTTAAGTTATTATACGTAACTCTGGATCTTATAATGGATTACATTTATTAAACTAATAATAAATGATAATGTAAATATTACTAATTAATAATTTATTTATTTATTTATAGTTTAATTGTATTACATAAGATTTAGGGCAGAAACCCCAACAATAATATTGTATAAAAGTCTTCCACCAACTAATTTTGTCAACATATATTACACAACGGAAGCTTTAAGATGTACGTATGTTGGGAGTGTTTATTCGGTTGGCAATAGAAGACAATGGAGTGTCCCATCTTTAATTCTTTCTACTATTGTTCATCCTTCTAATGTTAGGCGTTCGACTGGTTGTCCAAGAATGAAATGTCACTTGTCAGCAATTGAAGTTGCAACTTTTCAATCTAAGAATTGTTCCAGATGTGGTGGTAATGGACATAATCGCAAGACTTGCAGGAATGCTCTTGTTCGTAGGATTGAATTCAGTTCTTAGTTTTTGAATTTTATTATCATTGTGTTATTTTTCTTCTTTTTGAATAATCTCAATGTTGTTTGATTCTTATTATGTCTTTATGTTCGGATGGTTTAGTCAATTTTATAATTTTTAATAAAATTGTTAACAATATTTAAGTTTGTCTAACATATTTAGTATATTGTCAAATATTTTTTATGTTTAAACTTGTTCAACACGTTTTACTCTTTAGTTATAATTAGCTGTAAGTTTTATATTATCAAATTGTTCGGATAGTTTGTCCAACATTTTTTTTCCCTTCACGTTATTCATTCTTTATGTTGTATATTATCATATTGTTTTATAACATTATTATCTAATTTTATTAAATTTTTAATGTTTAAATTTGTTAAACACTTCTTACTCTTTAGTCATAGCGAGTTGTGAGTTATATATTATCAAATTTTTCGGTTATGAAACCATGTCCCAGCATTTTTAAATGAAGATATTTTATCCCATATTTTTCATTCTTGTTAAAAAATTGTTTTTGATTCTCATTGGAAATTGTTCAAGTTTGATATGAGAAAAACAATATCCTTAAATATGAGATCTAAAGATTAACAATTTTTATCATTGTTACTAAAAAAAATAGGGTTGTTAAAAGCTCTTAATGTCTTTTACCAAATATTGAAATTCAACACAATTCAATAGTTCATCAAAAACTACAAATAAAAAGCTATAGTGAATCTTTTTAACTCCTGAGTGAGCATACATAAAGTTTATTTTTTAAGAAAATTTCTATTATATTTTTTATGGTTTTTGTAGACTTATATGATAACCTCGATAAGCACATTACGCAGTCTTCACACACGTGATGATTTTCACGTACTTATCGAGATCCTAACAAAACACCTTTTTTTCAACTAATTAATTAATAATTTGTAAAATAGCAATATTATAAAATCTTGAATAATCGGGTTATGTACAAGAATTAAATAAAGTGACAATTACAACTGACAAGTAAATGTAATATCTGACAAAAATCTTTCTTTACTTGTCTAGGGCTTGAAGAACCCTTTTTCATTTTTGTCTAGATTTTTGTCTAGGGCTTTAAGGGGAAAAGTAATGAAAAGAGTTCTTCAAGCCCTAGATACAAAAGAATAAAAAAAAACACACCATTTTCTTTCCTCAAAACCGTGGCTGCCTTATTGCTTTTCCCCTTGTTTAATTTGTGTTTTTCTTTGTTTTTGGGAGGTAAAACCATGTCCAAATACTCAAAATTAATTTAATCAATGATAGATATCACCTAAAAACTACCTAAAACAAACCCGGATCGTCTCCAAATTGCCAAAAGATGGAAAAACACCCTCCCCATAACAACCCTTGTTCGGTCGAACCTATAAGTGGGGATTTACTGGACTATTTTATTTATTTAATTAATTTACGTGTCGTTCTTTGCTTGTATGGTTTAATTAATATAATTTAAGCCTAATTAATTGTAGGTGGTGTGGTATTGTATGTTTGACGTTTCGCCAGATCGATTATTGTTATTTAGCTATAAGGTGAGGATAAATAGAGTTTCACGTAAATTTAAGAAACAAATTTAATCAATGATCGATTATTGTTGACGCCTCTCACACAACACACACATTTCTACAACTACAAAGAATGAATATAAGATAAGACTAATAAACAACAAATTTTTAATAAGGCTTAGATATTACATTAATTTATACTATTATGAGATATGTTTTGTTAAAGAGAGAGATTAAAAATTAAAACTATCAAACAAGCATCGAACCATAACAATAAAATTGCATCAACTATAACTTGAATAATAAACAAGGTAAACCTACCTGGAGCTATTCAAAATTATATTACTTAAGTTTAAACTATGAGATTTCAAAATTAACCAACATAAGATTTAAAATGCGAGTTCTTTATAAAGTTCATCAACTAACAACATGGAAACTAAGTAAATTATGAAATGCTCCCAAAACAGGGTTTAAGATGTGGGGTTTTGGATTTGGTTCAGTTGATTGATTAAAATCTTGGAACTGTCATGAATAGAATGGTAACGGAAGAAGCTTTCAGAAAAAAAGAAAGAGATGATGAGAAATGTGAAGGGATGATTTACTAAATTAGCGGAATTTATTTAGTAACACAAATTAACACTTAATTTAGGATCTATTAATATCATGCAATTTGTGATAAAAACATGTAGATTCATGCTAATTTTTTCGAAAATTAAAACCCTTTACTTACATTGAGTAAAATATGGAGAATCGGTTGGAGGTTTCTTTACAGCATCAAATCCTCAGCAACACCGGATCTTCTACGCTATATCCCGATCGATCAAACGAAACCCGATTGTGGGATCGAACTTTAGAAGAAATTGGGAAGAAGAAAAAATATTTTCTTCCCAATGGACTAGGGAAAATCGGCAATGAGGGAGGGAGAGGAGGAAGAGAGAGTTCCAACTTTCTATGGAATTAAATTGTATGATTTATGAATGACCCAACCCTCCTATTTATAGGAAAATAGGAATCCTAATCACATTAGGATTAATCTATAGAGATAAATACAAAAAGAAAAAAGATTATCTCTTTCCTTTATCTTGCAATTTCGAAAAATGCCATAGATAAATAGGAGAATATTTTCTTTTCTTTATTTTATTTATCTTGGGTAAATAAATCAATATAATTATTATAGGATATAATTCAAATAATTATTTCCTACAAATTATCTATGATGGCCAAAATTAATAATAAATAATTAATAAATCAAATTTTATTTAATTAATTATTTTGGGCCAATTGCAATTGGGTTCATTAATCCAATTGAGCTTGAAACTCTCTCTTAAATTAATAAGTCCAACTTAATTAATTAATTTATTAATTACCATTTAAATAAAATATTTTATTTAAACAATTAATATTTTCTCCCGACTAAATATTATCAAATTTATATTTAATTATTAATTTCCATTTAAATAATTTTCATTATTTAAATAATTAATAATAATTTTATTGACAATATTTTATTATTAATTTAATTAATTTTAATTATTAATGTCCGTTTAAATATAATTATTTAAACAATTAATAATTGTTAATTAATTTCAATTTATTAATTACCATTTAAATATACTCAATATTTAAATAATTAATAATGTATAATTAATAATATTTCATTATTAATTTCCTGTTTAAATAAACTCATTATTTAAACAAATAATAATGTTTATATTAATTACCGTTTAAATATACTCAATATTTAAACAATTAATATTGCCTATTTAAGTAATTCACTTTGCTTAAACTTTTCATTTCTTCTACTTGATTTCGCGACTACGATATTTGGGCTAGCATAGGGACCGATGGACCTATAGATCATGGGCTTAATAATTAGTCAATTAAGTGATTAACTCATAATCGTTAATTACTTATTATCTAACTATGAATAATTCCACTATAGATTCATAGCTGAACTCCCCTCACTCTGGATGAGTTATGTCCATTTAGTTTATCTTTATTTATATATCGTGATATAATCCTTCACGTGGAACCCTCATAATTACAGGTGGATAAATTTACCGTTTTGCCCCTGTAATTACCGCTTTATCCTTGTGTTCCCAGTGATTCTCCAATGAACTTTATCTTTAGTCGAACTAGAGATAAGGTACTTCGTGATCAATAGAAGTCGTGGCGCCACTTGTTCATGTCTCGAATCGGGACATCAAGGGAGTTTCCTAAAGTTCCTAAAATGTTTAGGTATCGCACCGATACCGTTAATTTATAGGAAAGTTATGAATTCCATCTCGTGAAAATGAGTTCCCTACTACTTATCTAGTCATGTTCCCAAAACAGGAGTGTATTGAGGGTTCTTACGGATCGCTCTCAACCATGTGAATCAAAGAACATAACTCCACAAATAGGAGTCCGCATTTCACCTGGGATTGAGATCTATCACGGTTGATAAACTTAGTTTGATATTCGATTATTTCTCGTAAACGGTACTAAGGAGAAATTTGATCGAACATCGTGGTCCTGTCTTATACAATCAACATTGCATATGATACTTCCATTTCATGTCTCCCACATGAATGATCAGGATTCGATCATTTGTCTATAAACAAAATGCGAAGCTATCAACAGTGTTACCAGGATAAAGTTCCCAAACGTTATCCGTTTACTGTAGACACGTTTAAGTTACTCATCTCGACTTTAATCCTCTTGTATGACTCACATACTAAGTCGTGATTTCATAAGAGTAACTTAGGGTTTACTATTTGAATGTTTGATATTTATATATGTCCATATATTCCTAATATCATTAATTGAATCAATCTAGATAATATAAAGAACTTATGTTTATTTATTTGATTTATTCTTAATAAATTATTATTATTAAATAATTACAAGTTCTAGGACACCATTCCTAACAAAATGGGGATGGAGATCACCATTAGAACCGAGAGAAGTTCGAGTGATGGTAGAAAGTTGTTTGCAAGCATCGATGTTCTGAGAACAACTTCATCCAAACCAGAGAGATATATGTGACCATCTTTAAGCATTGATTGAATTCCATGTGTTGGAAGCTGGAACCTCATCTTCTTCTTTTCCTTTTCCTTTTCCTTTGAAGAAATACAAAATGTAAACCCAAATCAAATAGATCGTCTTTAGAGCAAACACAATGGAAAGAGAAAGCCCTAACCCTAGAACTTCAACTTCTCTATGGAGTTATATTTTTTCTCAAACTCCATTAGGAACCTTGAGAGAAACTTGGTTAATATCCAACAAAAAAAACTCCTATTACACCGAATAAATTTCTTTGGAATATCCTGAAAAATAATAAACTTTTAAAAGTTATATTTTTTGTCCCTGAACTTTATGATTCGTTTCATTTTGGTCCCTCTGTCTGTGTTTTTTCGTCTAAGACTCTACTAGAGGGCTTATATGACATATGATTGATAATGTGACATTATATAAATATACAGTGATATTAAATGACAAGGAAGAATAAATATATAGAAGGTTTAAGACTAAAATTAAGGAGAAAAATATGAGATTAACTTCACTATATATTCATTTTTCCATGGTATTTAACCTCACGATATGTTCCTATAACATCACATCATCAATTACATGCCACATAAGCCCTCCATTAATGTCCTAGACGAAAAAACAAAAATGAAAGGACCGAAACGAAACAAATTGTAAAGTTCAGGGACGAAAAATGCAAGTTTTTAAAGTTTAAGGACGAAAATGGAACTAAAGTGAAAATTCAGGGACCAAAATGGTATTTTATCTTTCTTTTTTTTATTTATAAAAATACCCTTAATTAATTCTTAATATTGCTCTTAAATAATATTAATAAAAATAAAAAAAATTCTTCTTGGGTCAGACATGACATTGATATTCAAATAAAATTCAGATTTAATTCGTTGGGATTTCAATAGGGTCAAATTGTAATTTCATTGTTTGTGACAATTACATTTTATTATTCCTTTTCAAAGCCAAACAGATAATGAAGGTCAAAACTACCTTTCTTTCTTTTTAGAGTAACATCACATGGAAAACTGATGGTTTTCTAAAATTGACATTTTTTTTCAAAAAGAATTCCAAACATAGCTTAAAACGACTGTGCGTACAGCTAAGAGATAAGGAAGAGAAGAGTAGGTATTAATTTTATACAATTGCTAAAAAAAAATTATATATGTTAAAAGAAAATTACGTTTTAGGAACATGAAAAAATAGAGTAAAAACAATTATTTCGATAAGAAACATAAAGACTGGCCATTATTCTTCTTCTTAATTTAATTTGATTTCAATTTCAACTCATATTAGTAGATATATATATTTGTCTACAAAATTAGATTTTCTTTTTATAATTTTAATTTCTATCAGATTTTGATAATATTAGTGGGAGAAATGGAATATTAATAATTGTTTTTTTTTTTCAGACATGGCAATTGCATGCAAATAAGACCGCCCATGAATCAGATTAAGTTATGATTTCCAGAGGTAGTTCAATATGAAAATTAATTATTATTTTTTTTCCCTTTCACATAGAAGACTGATGATTTTCATAATTGACACACATTTCTATTTACAATGATCAAATAAAACAACCCACCGTTGAAAAAAAAAAAACAGAAATCTATTCTTATTTTTTAAATTTTGGCTACGAAATTATGGTGCTTATTAAGTGTAATAAAATGTTTATTTATAAATTTATTTATTTTAATTCAAAGATAAAATTAATATAACAATTATCAAATAGAAACTTATTTATTTTATATCCTTTTTAAAAATGATTCAATTCTTAGAGAGCTTTCAAAAACTGAAGGATAATAATAGATTTTTTTCAATTTGGTTTTAGAAAACTACTAGAATTTAATTGAGTATTATCTGACATGAAAAAAAAATTAATTAATTCTTCATTCAAACATGGGAATTGTCATGGGTCAAATTGTAATTTCATATGACAAATCACATATTTTCTTCTTCTGCCAAACATGGCATTATCATGGCACAGCAGCATAACAATTTCATGGCTCACTTACACGAAAAGTACTGAAGAGATGATAATTTTCACCATTAACACAAATTTCTAATTAAAAATTAAATTTCCGCCGTTAAAAAAACCCCCATATTGTTGATAAAATTAAAATCTGACTAAGATTTTAAGGTGTATTATTATTACAGCATAAAAAAAAAAGAGTAAAGAAAAGTTTGTAAATAGTTATTTTTTTAATTGAAAGCTAAAAATATGAAACTTATTTATTTCATATCATTTAAAGTCTTAGAAAAATTTTGAAATCTTTTTTTAACTCTCTCTCTATTGTTTTCATTATTAAATTGAATATGTAAAAAAAATCAAAAACATAATTTGAACTTTGAACTGTTATTCTGATGAAAAAAATGTTTAAAAGTTAAATTGTTTTTATTTCTATATGATAAAAACATTGAGAATTTTTATTATTAGCTGTGTATGAACTTGAACTTGAAAAATCAATTCAAAACATTTAAGGGCAATAAATAAAGGAGGAGGATTTCTGACTAAAATTAAAATTCATTAATAATATACTAATTTTTCCCTATAATAAACAAAGCACTATTAAAAAAAAAAAAACTAATAATTAACTAGAAATGGAAATTCAACATTTAATAATCATGAAGACGAAAAATAGTGACTTTGAGAGTAATTTCATAAGCTTTGATGAATTCAAAGACACAAATATCACCTTCCTTCAAATCATTATCAATTGCAAATCGCTTCCATCCCTTTTTAAATTCAGTCCTTCTTCTTGTAAATGCCCATCTAACCCCACACCAAACTTTCCATTTCGTTCCATTTGATATCTCAAGCTTCACTTCTGTTTTTTCTTCCTTGAAATATATTTCTCCAAAACTCCTTGGCAAACTCTATATTTTAAATTTAATTGATATCAAATTAATTAATAAAAATATATAATAGAGAATATACAGGTGCTCGTTTGAAGTGTTTAAAAGCTATCTCAAACAGGCCTTACCAGATAGCTTCCGGTTTGAATGTAGGAAGGCCTCATTGTGACCATAAATGAAGGATTCTCAATTGCTGTTTTGAAGCGGGCTGCTTTTTTATGAACTTTTTCTTCACTTTCCGTCAATGGCAATTTAATTGGCCTTGAAGATGTTGCCTCACGTTTCGGATTTGTAAAGTTACCTGTAAAAAAAAAAGAAAAAAAAAAGCTGAATTTAATATAAAGTTAGTGAGATTTAAAAAAAAAAAAAATTAAAATTAAAATTTGCATATACCATCAAATTGATGATCTTCATTTCTCCCCATCTTGCTCTTTCTTGCTGCTTCATATTTACCTTTATATTTTCTCTTCTTGGCTTCAAGATCCAAATCACGTTTCACACAGTGCTTGTCTCGCCCTTTTTAATTAAAAAAAAAAAAAACCGAATTTAAACCAAAACAAATAAATTAGTGATAAAAGAAAAAACAAAAAGAACCCTTCTTACGCATGAACTGATTTTCCTTGGTAGCAATTTTTTTGTTGTCAACTTTGAAACCAAATTCTTCTTTAGGTTCTTCAACCACATTCTTCCCTTTACGATCATGACTTTCCTTGAGTCGATATCGGATTTCGGTAGCGCTAAAATCGAATATGAGCAAATGGAAGACGGAATTTCCTTCGGATCGAAACACCATGAAAAAGCCATCTTCCACGGAATAAAACTCCATAATCTCAGCCCAACCCTTTTCAAAAGTGAATTTTCCATCATTGTTCTTCAATTCCACTTCCCATTCTCCACCATTAGGGACCTTGATGGAAACTTGGTTAATATCCAATAAACAACCCCCATTACACCTAATAAATTTCTTTGGAATTTCCTGACAAAAAACACAATGTAAAAAAGTTAGTATATTATGGATTTTCTTTCCCAAGAAAAGATGAGATCTTTTTTTATTGAACTTACAAGCTTTCCTTCTTTAAGATTGTGAGGGAAAATGATTTTGAAGAAATGTGGAGCCATAGAAGAAGAAGAAGAAGCTATTGAATTGAAAGATTGAAGTTTTTTCTTTTCTTTTTTCTATCTCTGATTTTAAAGAAGAAGCCAAAAAAATATGTTTAGGGATAATTCTATATATAAGCACAAAAAAGGTTATGTTTTCATTTTCATTTTCTAAATTAAAAAATAATAATAATTAATAACAGTTATTTAGTTTCAATCATAATATTATTTTTTTTTCATTCTTAATATTGCTCTTAAATAATATTGATAAAAAAAATTATTTAATTTAATTTTTTGTTTGGTCAGACATTACATTGGCATGCAGATATAATTCAATGGATGAGATTAATTAGTTGGAATTTCAATAGGGTTGATATTGTAATTTCATTGTGACAATTACATTTTATTCTTCCTTTTCAAAGCCAAACAAAAAATGAAGGTTAATATTACATTTCTTTCTTCTTAAAGTAACATAGCAAAATATCATTGTCCTTCTCAGTTCCCACATGGAAAACTGATGGTTTTCACAATTTCACACAAGCTTTGTTCTAAAATTGACATTTTTTTTTTGCAGGAAGAAAAAAACAAAACAAAACAAAACAATTCCATATTGTTAACATAATTAATTTTTAAATTAGCATAGTATAAACAGCTAAGAAGGATGGAAAAGTATGATTAATTTTTATACACTTTGCAAAAAAAAAAATGTCAGTTGAATTTATTAATAAGTTTATCGTTGATACTTACTATGTGTTTTAGGGTAATTTCATATCGTTGATATTAAAAACGTTTTAGGAACATTTTTATTCTGAAAATATAGATTAAAAAAAATTATTTAGATTATTTTTTTATTATATTAAATTGGGGAGTGAAGACACGAACTTTCAAATTTATAGAAAGAGAAATGTCTAACTAATTGAACTATGCTCACATTGACAATTATTTAGATACATAAAAGACCAATCATTATTCTTTTTTTTTTTTTTTGAAGACATCATTATTCTTCTTCTTAATACTAATTTTATCAAATTTTGATAATATTAGTGGGAGAAGTGAAATATTAATAAATGATTGTTTTTAAATGGTATGACACCTTGTTCTAAATATTACTTTTTTTTTTCGCCAGACATGGCAATGGCATGCAAATAAGATAGCAATGAATGAGACTAAGTTATCGTTATTGTAATTTCACTATGATAATTACAATTTTTTTGATGCATACATTTCTTTGTGTTTAAAGCAATTACAACTATTCCATGGTTCTCTCACATAGAAAACTGATGATTTTCATAATTGACATACATTTCTATTTAAAATGAATTTTTTAAATTAAAAAAATAAAAATAAAATAAAACAACTCCATATTGTTGAAAAAGAAAAGAAAGCAATTCTCATTTTTAAAATTTGGCTACGAGTATATGGTGTTTATTAAAATGTAATAAAATGATTTTAGATAAATTTATTTATTTTTAATGGAAAACTAAAAATTAATATTATACTATAGAAACTTGTTTATATTTTATATCATTTTTTAAAATGAATCAAGTCTTAGAGAGCTTTCAAAAAATGAAGGAAAATAATGGATTATTTCAATTTGGTTTTAGAAACTAATTGAAGTCTTATCTGACAGGAGGGGGAAAAAGAAACCTTCAGTCAAACATGAGAATTGTCATGGGTCAAATTGGTAATTTCATTATGACAAATCACATTTTTTTTCTTCAGCCAAAAACATGGCATTATCATGCTACAGCAAACATAACAATTTCATGGTTCATTCACACCAAAACTGAAGTGGGAATCATTTTCACCATTAACACAAATCTCTAATTACAATTTTAAATTTTCTGAAAAAAAAAATTGGTAAAAAAATCCATATTGATTGAAATTTGACTAAGATTTTAAGGTGTAATAAAAAAAAGAAAACAAAAAAGTTATTTTTTAATTGAAAGCTAAAAATAAGAAACTTATTTTATTTCATATCATTTAAAAAGAGAATTGAAGGCTTAGAAATTTTTTGAAAACTAAAGGAAATAATTTTTAAAAACATCTCTCTATTGTTTTCATTATTCAATTGGATATGTAAAAAATATCAAAAATAAAATTTAAATTTTGAACTTTTATTCTGATGAAAAAAATGTGTAAAGTTAATTGTTTTTATTTTCATATGATATAGAAACATTGCAAAATTATTATTTCATTTTACTTCATGTATAAAACGTATTTGTACATTTTTTAATTGAATTAAGAATCATATATAACTTCAATTAATTTATTATTGATAAAAATAAAAAAGAGATTAAACTAAGTATATAATACATATTGGCTTATTAGTATGAATTAGAGTTAATGAAAGAATAATACGATATTATTTGTAATACATCTGTCATATTTTTACCATATGATTGAAGAGTAGAAATCGATAGACTAAATTGCATTTTAAAGTTCATATATTAAAAAATTAAGGAGCAAAATAATGTTTAAACCAAATTAATATTTTTGATAGTGACTGCTAAAATTTGAATTAATATAAAGAATAAAAATCATTATTATTATTATTTTGAACAGAATAAAAATCATTATATTACAAGTAAAGTAAATACAAATTATAATATAAGTGGTCCACACACTAAACTAATAGGATTATAGGATGGGACCACTGCCAATTAAATATTATCATTTATTTCGTATTTTGAGCAATAATACTATATATAGTAAGTTATTCTAATTAATAGTACAGTATTCAAAAAAGGAAAAAAAAAGTTATCATCTTACATGGTACTATAGGATCGGGTTCACACGAAAATCTCTGTTTCTTTGGAGACCAATGCGATTTTTTTTCTTCTCAATTTATTATTATTATTAGTATATAAATTGTCCCAAATAATTGATTTTATTTTGTAAAACTAAAATATAATTTTTTATTTCATTAATCTAATATTTCAATCATATTTTTAAAAAAAATTCAAATATTCTTATTAATAATAAAATTAAAAAACATACACTCATAAATGGTAAAACTACTATTTGTTATAGCACTTATATCTTTAACAAATAACTAAATAATAATTTAAAAAGAAAATAGCAATTAACGCCTTACTTGAACTGTCACGTAAAGTTGATCAATAATTTTATATCTCAAATGAATGATATGTCTAAGTTGATTTTAATGTAACATGCTTTGATACTTGATATTAAGAAGGGATGAATGCAAAAATATTAATTATATTGGTGAGAGTAAAAATTATGAACATTGAATTTAGAAATACTTTTTTTATTGATTATTTAAGAAAATGAAAATTTTATTTTCTTATATAAATTGAAAATTAGGATTAATAGGAAATGATCATAAAACTTAAATTGAAATTTGAAGAGATAGACCACCAATGGACTAAGAAGATATAGCCGGAAGAGGGAAGGTAGAAAAAAAATTGTTTTATGAAAAATATTTGTGATTTTCTACGTATTTTATTTGAATATTAAAAATATGAATTTTATTAATAAATTTATGAGACTTACTATTATATTTTATCCAATAAAATTGAGACATATAAGAAACTCAGGAGGAATTTCTCTTAACCGGTTAAAAGGGAAAATATATATTTTTAATTTCTTAGATATTGAGATGTATTAAACGATTAAATTTTCTTTAACCTGATTGTTTAAGTTTTTCAGTCTTTTGATGAGTTAACATAATATTAAAACATAAGGTTTTAAGTTTGAACCCTAATGATGATATTTTCTCTTTATTTATTTTAATTACTCGTTATTTAAGTTTTACGTATGGATATAATATCCAAGTTCATAAGTAGGTGAGGATATAGAGATATATTAAATGAATTAAATTTATTTTATCCCCTAGTTTAAGATTTAGTCTATTGGTAATTTAAGAATAGATAAAAGTATTAAACTATTGGTTTTTAATTTCAATAGTTTATAACTTCACATGCATAGATTCTAGAAAACATGTATTCATTATTAAATTGGGTAATAAACACAAATTATATTATCTTATCAACTTGTTTAATTCTTAACTAGTATAGTATTCAGTTCATATTGATAATATGAAGTTAATTTTTTTTTAATATTTTAGAAAGAAATATTAAGGATCTATTATTACATATTTTTAAAAATATATATTATTCACATATAATTTAAATTATGTATTAGTGAAAAAAAGATTATTTAACGATATATATAACACATACTGACTTATTAATATGATTAAAGTTAATCAAAAAGTGACGTAACATTATTTATTACTTGATTTGTTATATTTTTATTATTTAATTAATATGTAGAATTGTATAGAAATTATGGGCTAAAATAACATTTTAAAACTCAAATATAGAAAAATTAAGGAGTAAAATCATAATTAAACCAACTTAATATTTTTGATAGTGACTAAAATTTGAGTTTATTTTAATACTTTTTTAAAGTATTTATTATTATATGTAAAGATCATGCCCGTGATCCACATTCTAAACATAGAATGGGGCAAATGCCAAGAAAAAAAGAGAGAGAGAGAGAAAAAGAAAGTAATGAAAACATTTTCTTCATTTTGATCAATACTATAAATAAGCTATGATTAATAGTAGTATATTATTATCTATAAAAGGAAAAGGTATCAATTTTTTGCTTCTATGCTATTCCAGCCGAAAATCTCTTTTTGATGATTTTTTTTTCTCTCTCACAGGGATTAAATTATTATGACTCCGAATTCCAAATAAAAATATTATTATTAATTTATTATCAGTTGTGATGTTTTAAATTTGTACTTATTTTTTTTTATTGAAATATTAATAATTTTTAAAATAAAAAATATTTTGAAAATGTTATTTTTCATTTTCATCTTAAGGTTCTGCCAATCTCAGAATTAACTTTTTTTCTTCCTAAATTTAAAAACTTTCACTATTTTTAAAAAATATCAAATCTTAAAATATCATTTAAAAAAACTCTTCTAAATAAATCGTAAATAATTTGATGATGACCCATGGCTACTGTGTCACTTTGTTAACATTTCTAAGGAGTAGAAAATCTTTAGTGAATTTTAAAGGAAAATTTCATTGAGTGGCAAATTTTTATACAATATTTATAAAAATATCAACTCAAAAAATTATTTGTAAATATAATAATTTTATCATCTTTATTTGTGATTAACAATTATTTATGTGTTTATCATGATAAACTTAGTGTAAAAATATGTGATTCGATATTTATCACTAATAAACCCGATCAAAATTTCCTAGATTTGCAAATGTCCCAATTTTAAATACTAGGACACAGGGCCGTTCCTAAGCCTAGAGGGGCCTAGTACAAAATATAATTTTAGGCACTTATCATAAATTAGTTTTAAAATATTAGAAAGATAGATTTGAAAAATGCACAGTTGGGATTCGAACCACAGTATGGGAGCAGGTAATGACAGAGCTCTAGCCACTATACCAGGCTACCTTTTATTTAAATTTCTCATTGTTTTATATATAATATAAACACTTTTTCATAATAATTTTGGGCCCCCAATCGCACCGCTGGCACCACGTCAGATCCGGGCATGCTAGGGCATAATGAAACGATATTTTTTTAAACAATTATTGGTTTTCTGCCCTTTAAAAATATTTAAAAAAATCATCAAATAATTATTTTGGTTTAAAAAAAAATTTCAGATATAAAATTTATTGGGATTAGGAGGGTTCCCTCTAGGGGTTCGATCTAGCTCAATTTCATATGCAGTGGTCAAACTAGAACGGGAAATTTCATTGGGTGGCATGCAATATTTGTAAAAATATCAACTCAAAAAAATATTTGTAAATATAGCAATTTTTATCATGTTTATCAATGATAAACACTGATTTATGTGTTTATCAGTGATAAACATAGTGTAAAAATATGTAATTCAATGTTTATCACTGATAAATATGATAAAAATTTGCTATATTTGCAAATATTTTTTTGAGCTTTTATTTTTACAAATATTACTAAAAAAATTGCTAGATTCACTACAAGAAAGTAGGGAATTGCTGGAGAAATTCAATTTCGCCGGCGATTATTACCAAGGCCGGCGAAATTTCATATTTCGCTGGCTTTTCTTCCAACAATGCCAGCGAAATTTAATATTTCGCCGGCATTGTTTATCATTTAATGAATTTTTTTTTTAAATTTAAAGTAACAAGGCCGGCGAATTTCTTGATAGTGTGGACGATATTGTAGTTCGAAGAAACGACGTACCACCTGAATTGATAAATGTTGAAGTCATGGACCGAGCTATTGGTAATATTGATTCTAGAGAAAATGAGTTCATTGACAACATTGCTAATGAAGATGATTCTGATTTTAACGATGAAGAAGTTGCAGACATAGTTACACTTGACTCTGATTTTAGTGACTAGGTTAGTAAGTAGGTTATCTTATTGAGTTTACATGCATATATTGTGAGTTTAATTTGTTGTACATCTGCAGGCCTCCTACTGGTCCATGTAAGACACGTAATAGTGCATTACAACGAGTTAGTACGCAGTCTAACCATGAGGCTGAAAGTAGTCAGCAAGCTTCAGGTTCGTTATGTTCGAGTGAGTACGCATGAACATTATATATATTATATACATATTATATTTCAATTTAATGCATAATATATGAATTTGTGCATTTGTAATAGGTTCACAGACACCAAATACAAGAGGGTCATCTAAAAGTCTAGCACTTGCCCAAGCGGTCTGGGATAATGGAGGGAAACTACCTGTGGACATCCCCGACAAATTATGTGTTCCCATTGGCGCTAATGCCACATTCTTCATCAATGAAGTTGGTGTTCTTTGTCGCACGTACATTCCCATTCGTCATCTCGTGAAGTGGAAGAATGTGACACAAGAAGACAAAGACAATATAGTCCACCGCCTTTTGGTAAGTATATTGAATTTAATAATTGATATTGGTAATGTGAATTCAAACTAATTTTATTTCTTTCGTGTACATTATATATTGTTGTAGGATAACTTCATTTTTGACCCTACTCAAGAGGCAGTGCAAATTTACCTCAGTCACAAAATGCCTGACGCATTGAACGAGTTTCGTTCAATTTTGCATACGCATTATAAGAATACCAAAGAGAAAGATGACATTCAAGTAGACCGAGGAAAACAACACAAACGAGTGGAGAACTTGGATGATTGGATCTTCTTGTGTGATATGTGGGAGACGCCTAAGTTCAAGGTAAACACATAAAAATAAAGATTTAAAGTTTTATCATACATAAAACAATACACATATAGTAACCTTACTTTCATTGTAATGTAGGCCATGGCTGAGGCTAATACCGAGAATCGGGGGAAAATGAAATACAATCACAAAACAGGCTCGAGATCACATGTGCGAGTCATGAAAGATCATGTACGTATATGTTGAAGTTTATATTACTAAACTTATTTGTACCTAATATAACTTGTATTGTTTTGACTATAGCAAGCCGAAGATGAAGATCATAAAGAAGAGTTCAATCAGATTGATCTATTTCGAGTCACGCATACAAATGATGACAGTGTATGGATCAACAATACGGCGGAGGAAGATTATGTAAGTTTCACAAGACTGAAAAATTTTATATTAACAAGTGTTTGTTTTAAAATTTTAGTTCAATCATAATTATATACGTACGTGCAGGGCATGATGTGTGATTTGCTTACTGGTCCTGAAGTAGAGGTGGATGGAGTTGTCCAACCGTGCCTAACTGATGCCGAGATAATTGAGACAAAAAAGTTCGATTCTATCGTTCAGGATATATTAAAGGTTTAGGGGCGGGACCTGCACATAATAGGCCGGTGTCTTCTCATCCACGTGGCCGATCACGCTTCACAGAAGATCCGAGGGTCGATAAGCTAGAGGCGGAAAACTTAGAGCTTAGAACGAAATACAATGAGATTTCAAATACTTTAGATGAGTTTAGACGTGAGTTCTGTGAGATGAGGAACCAATTTTCTACCTTCACGCTGACTCCGCTGCCTAGTTAGATGATTGTACTAACTAACTCTTTTATGTTTTTAGATAATGAATAGTACTTTTGTATTAACTATTTGATTATGTTATTGGGATGTTCCGAACTTTTTTATATATATTTCTTATTGATTAGTATTACATTGAACAGGAAAACAGGTTCTAAATTAGAAATGTAAACCTTTTGGGAAGAAAATGGAAAAAAAATGAACAATTGCTATGCCGGCGAATTTCGCCGGCATAGTTTATTAATTATTATTATTTTTTTTAGTTTTACTGGCAAAAAAAATTTCGCCGGCTTTTCCACAATAATGGGGTTGCCCCATTATTGGCTATGCCGTTGAAATTTCTCATTTCGCCGGCATAGCCAATGCCGGCGAAATTAATATTTTGCCGGCTAAGACTAATTCGACGGAAAAGCCTCGGCGAAAAATGGAGTTTTGCCGGCAATTCCTATTTTTCTTGTAGTGTTTTGCAAATGCCCCATTTATTATTGAAAAGAGTTTTATATTCTAAATATAATTCTTTTAGCATATATCACAATTTAATTTGAACAAATAATGTCTTAAATGTTTTTTAGGAAATATATTACACCTCATATCCATAATTTTTATCTATATGATATTGAGCTACCTAATAAAATTAAAATATTTTCTATTAATACTTTATCTATTTATATAAAATTATAATTTTATTCCCAAGATATATTTACTATTTTAAATCATATTTTAACATGTAAACAAGATCGGTGTTGGCAATGTTCATCCGGTTCGACGGAACAGTACCCTCGAATATTAGGGGCCTCAAGAATGAGCTGAGATAGTAATAAATATAAATAAATGACTATCGTATAATACAAGAAATGTGTGGCGTACGTGTTGGCTCCGCTACTGGAACTGAGAGATGGTAAAAAAAATGAATCGGCCTTTGGTGGGATTCTCAATTTCTCCAACCCAAGCTCAATATTGGATTAACTTCATAAATAGCCACTTTATAATCATCCAATTACAAAAATAGTAAAAAAAAAATTATATTCATAAATAGCCAATCTATTAGATTCACTACATTTTTCTACCCATCTTATCCCTACATTTTTAATTTCATTTTTTCTAATCATTTTTTATACTTTATTATGTTATCTAAATTAATTTAATATTTTATCTTATTTTTTAAAAAATAAATCAAGTTGTTATTCTTTTTTATTTGTTGATTCGATTTGAATTTTAAAAATTCACCTTTTTAAATCTTGTTCGTATTCCCCCATTTTTACTCTACTATTTGATTCTTATTTTTCTTTATTTTTTCCATTTTCATCTATTTATGCCCACCCTTTCATTATTTCAATAATCTGAGTTTTATAAATGTAAGTGATAGAGTCAATGATTATCATTCCTTAAAACTAACTTTCTATAATTTCTCTCTCAGACACAGTTTCCTAGAAAACCCTTGCCCCCTCTTGTGACGACCCGACACTTTTAAAAAATTTAAATCAGAATTGACAGCGGAAGTCTTTTATTTTAAGAAAAAAAATTGGCGTGGTTATGTTTGAAAATTGGTTAGCCAAAACCTGTTTACATCCTAATTTCAAAATCTAATTAAAACATAAGGAACATTCAGGAGTTCAATACTCATAATCATAAAGTAAAGACATTATGCTCTTATGAGCCAAATACAAATATAAAATCACCAAGAGTCTTTAAAGTTTCACAAAATAAATACATAGACTTTTACAACCCATAGTCCATCTCGAGGTCAACATCCCTCGATCACGCAACATCATCTCCCCTTCCACGGCCTCTAGCCAGGACATTACCTGAAATTTTTGTAATATCATGAGCTAACAAACTAAGCCCAGTGAGAATAATAAGAATAAAAAGTAAAAGTAGACCTCAAACTCGCATTTCCGATTTGTGTCCAATTAATCTGACACAATCCACTCCTAAAGTTCTCCAAACTCTAGGTAATTTCAGTCTAAACTTTCCAAATGATGATATTACTAACACTCGTAGTCAATCCTCATCCATTAACTTGTTATGACATAAATAAGAAAAATAAATAAACTTTGCATAAAATATAACATCTTAATTCCTCTTATTGTTTTACTTCCCATTATGAAATATACAATTCTTTCTCCATGATATAATTCCACCGATAATATGCATGAAGGTAATGAAGACATCCCGTAGGATTCACATTCACCTTTTATGCATAAATGAAGGTAATGCTGACACTCCCCGTAGGGTCCAACATTCTACCTTATGAATGAAGAAGGTGATGCGGACAATCCCCGTAGGGTCCAACATTCTCCCCTCCTTTTCTTTCTCACTTTCGTTTCTTTTCCTCACTTTCGTTTCTTTTTCTCGCTTTCGTTTCTCTTTCTCACTTTCCATTTCCATTAATGATATGCATGAAGGTAATGGAGACTCCTGTCGGATCCACATTCACCTTTTATGCATGAAGGTAATGGGGACTCCCGTCGGATCCACATTCACCTTTTTTTGTTTCTCACCTCCATTCTCTTCCATTTCAATGATGTAAGATAATATGGTGCAAGATGTTATGGTTATGCTTGCACATGCTTGCAAAAAGTAAATAAAGTAAAGTGCGAATAATAAAGTAACCGAAACAAACATAAAGTAAAGGAGCATAAAGTAAAAGAACATAAAGTAAATAAACTGGAAACTCCGGACGAACGATATGTAAATCGAACTCCGCTACAATAATAAAAGTAGAACCTATCTTAAACGATTAACTTATACCTTCCAAGATTCTAAACTTCCAATATAAATCGAGGTTCTATTAACCGTTCTATATAAAAGTTTGGATCTTTTAACTTCCAATGATCCAACCGAATCTTCGAAACGAATCTAACTTAGAATCTTCTAAGATTCAATAGTTTCCTCGAGAACTCCTAAGTTCTCACTTAAATGATTAACTCCTAATCCTAAGGGCACTAACTCACATCCCTCTAATCTTAGATTTGAATTCTAATCTTAGTTTCCAATTCTACAAACCTTCATACTTATTTTCTTTCTAAAAATACTTTAAATCCTAACTATTCTCACCTTAAAGAGAGATGACTTCGCTCTTAAATCCGAGAGAGCGATCAAACGAACGATTCGAAAACACCTACAATTTGAATTATATCACATAATCAATAAATTACCTACTAACGATCAAACAACAACTAAACATACAAAACGATGAAAAACTCAACAAACCCCCCACATGAGGCTCTCGGCCCTCTCATGAAAAATGGGCTTCGAGTTTGGTTTTCCGGCTTTTAGGCAATTTAAATGTGTTTCGAGTTGGTTTTAAGCAAATTCGATATTTCCGATTTCAATGGGTATCGATAATTAGGGTTTTTGAACATTATACCCTTTCCCGAATCGAATTTCAATAAACATTATTTCATTAATTTATAACCCATAATTAAACCCAAAAAGGTAAATTTCAAACGGGAAGGGTTTCGACAGAAACTCGGTTTTAGGGTTATGGGATTGTTTCCAAAAACTCTTAAAACTACTCCCGTATTTACAAACACCGAGTTTCCCGACAAGAAATCGAAAGAAAATAAAGAAAACTCCATTAAAACACTATTTGGAGCTTAGGGTTTCAAGATAAACTTACCGAGAACTCCTTGGATCTCGAGAGAAACAGACGATGGTTAGGTGGAAAAGGATCCTAGACTCGAGGGCTTTCCGATGCAACCAAGATCGAGCCGATCCGTCGAGAAATGAAGAAAACCCGAAAAATTCTCCCCCCACTTTGAGACCCACGGCCTTGAGAAGAAAAGGATGAAGAAATTGTGGTCAATAAGTGTATTTAAAGATGAATGAATAGTGTTTTGATATTTTTAAGAAATTGGAAATGACGGTTGCGTCCTTTTATGACTTTTGACTTATAAAACGAAACACGATGATCTTAAACTATCCCAATGGTGATTAATAATTATTCATTGGCCCATTAATAATTATTAATACCATTAAAATGAAATTAAACTAAAAAGGTAATTAAAAGGACTTAAACCGAAATAAACTACAAATTTCTAAATTACCGATTATAAAATTGACTTTAAATGCTTATATTAAATAAAATAAATAATTTTTTTTTATCACAAAAATAACGGGACGTTACACCTCTGATGGCTTTCACACCTGTGGAGGTCTTCCCTGAACCCTCCTCCCCGTCTTCTACGGTGGAGGCTTTCTCCCCTCCCCCCCAACCACCCCTTTCCATCTTTCCTCTCCCACGTCTTTCAGCTTGTAGTTCTTTCAAACCACTATTGCTTTTTCCATAGAAAGTAGATGTAGAATAGAGAACAAGGACTTTTTCCTTGGACCTGATAAACAGAAAAGGGGAAATGTTCTTTTAAGAGAAAAGAATCAGGATAATTGGTACGCTCTATCCCTAGAGCCACAAATGGTGGTTTGGGTTAGAGATGCCATTGATATATTGTTAGATAGACCTAATAACCAGAAGTTTTTTATGAGAAGAAATAGTGAGAATGGTACGTGTTGGGTTCAAAAGAAGATAAATCGAAGGGGCGTGTTTGTTGATGTTACCAAAGTAGCAGCTAATGGTGAAAAATCTAATATTTCCATTCCTTAGAGAGTTGAAAAAGAAGGCTGGAAGAATTTTGTTAAATTGACAGATGGTAAGTTTGAAGCTCCTGAGATGGTAGTTGAAAAACCAAGAATCAAGCCTTTATCAGAAGTTCTAAAACGTTTGCTGATGTAGTTAAGAAGAGACATCTTCGTGAGGTCAACCTGGAAAACAAGAAAGAAGATTTGAAATTTGAAGTAGTTGAAGTCATGTATAATCTAAATTTAGAAACCACGATTGTTGTAACAAGAAGATGCTTCCATGACGATTGGGGAAGAGTCATCAAGAGCATTAAGAAGTGTGTAGGGGAAGAACATTTTGTAATAAATCCTTTCCACCCTGACAAAGCCATCCTAAGTTGCCCTAATGGAGTTATTGCTAGAAATCTTTGTAGCAGGCAACATTGGTGTACGTATGAAGGCATTACATTGAAGTTCAGCTTCTGGGATTCTGTAAAGCATGATAGGATGGACATACTGAAGGGATGATTTACTAAACTAGCGGAATTTTATTTAGTAAACTTATTAACATTTAATAACGGGTCTATTAACATCATGCAATTCGTGATAAAAACATGTAGATTCATGCTTAATTTCGAAAATTAAAGGCCTTTTACTTACATTGAGTAATAAATGGAGAATCGGTTGGAGGTTTCTTTACAGCATCAAATCCTCAGCAATACCGGATCTTCTACGCTATATCCCGATCGATCAAACGAAACCCGATTGTGGGATCGAACTTTAGAAGAAATTGGGAAGAAGAAAAAATATTTTTCTTTCCAATATCAAGAGGGAAAATCGGCCAAGGGGGGAGAAGGAGAAAGAGAGAATTCCAAATTTCTTAGGAATTGAATTGTGTGATTTATGAATGACCCAAGCCTCCTATTTATAGGAAAATAGGAATCCTAATCACATTAGGATTAATCCATGGAGATAAATACAAAAAGAATTATCTCTTTCCTTTATCTTGGTATTTCTAAAATGTCATAGATAAATAAGAGAATATTTTCTTTTCTTTATTTTATTTATCTTGGGTAAATAAATCTATATAATTATTATAGGATATAATTCAAATAATTATCTCCTACAAATTATCTATGATGGGCAAAATTAATAATAAATAATTAATAAATCAAATTTATTTAATTAATTATTTTGGGCCAATTGCAATTGGGTTCATTAATCCAATTGGGCTTGAAACTCTCTCTTAAATTAATAAGTCCAACTTAATTAATTTATTAATTAATTTCCATTTAAATAAAATATTTTATTTAAACAATTAATAATATTAATATTTTCTCCCGACTAAATATTATCAAATTATATTATTAATTTCCATTTAAATAATTTTCATTATTTAAATAATTAATAATACATATTTTAATTATTAATTTCCATTAAATAATCTCATTATTTAATTAATAACTTTATTGATAATATTTTATTATTAATTAATTAATTTTAATTATTAATTTCCGTTCAAATAAAATTAATTATTTAAACAATTAATAATTGTTAATTAATTTCAAATTATTAATTACCATTTAAATATACTCAATATTTAAATAATTAATAATGTCTAATTAATAATATTTCATTATTAATTTTCTGTTCAAATAAACTCATTATTTAAACAATTAATAATGTTTATATTAATTACCATTTAAATATACTCAATATTTAAACAATTAATATTGCCTATTTAAGTAATTCACTACTTAAACTTTCCATTTCTTCTACTTGATTTCGCGACTACGATATTTGGGCTAGCATAGGGACCCGATGGACCTATAGATCATGGGCTTAATAATTAGTCAATTAAGTGATTAACTCATAATCAGTTAATTACTTATTATCTAACTATGAATAATTCCACTATAGATTCATAGCTGAACTCCCCTCACTATAGATGAGTTATGTCCATTTTGTTTATCTTTATTTATATCTGTGATATTATCCTTCACGTGGAACACTCATAATTACAGATGGATAAGATTTACCGTTTTGCCCCTATAATTACCGCTTTATCCTTGTGTTCCCGCTGATTCTCCAATGAACACTATCTTTAGTCGAACTATAGATAATATACTTATGTGATCAATAGAAGTCGTGGCGCCACTTGTTCATGTCTTGAATCAGTACATCAAGGGAGCTTCCTAAAGTTCCTAGAATGGTTAGATATCGCACTGATACCGTTAATTCTTTAGGAAAGTTATAAATTTCATCTCGTGTAAATGAGTTCCCAGCTACTTATCTAGCCATGTTCCCAAAACAGGAGTGTATTAAGCGTTCTTACAGATCACTCTCAACCATGTGAATCAAAGAACATAACTCCATAAATAGGAGTCCGCATTTCACTCAGGATTGAGATCTATCACGGTTGATAAACTTAGTTTGATATTCGATCATTTCTCGTAAACGGTACTAATGAGAAATTTGATCGAACATCGTGGTCCTGTCTTATACAATCAACATTGCATATGATATTTCCATTTCATGTCTCCCACATGAATGATCAGGATTAGATCATTTGTCTATAAACAAAATGCTAAGCTATCAACAGTGTTACCAGGATAAGGTTCCCAAACGTTATCCATTTACTGTAGACACTTTTAAGTTACTCATCTCGACTTTAATCCTCTCGTATGACTCACATACTAAGTCGTGATTTCATAAGAGTGACTTAGGGTTTTACTATTTGAATATTTGATATTTATATATTTCCATATATTCCTAATATCTTCAATTGAATCAATCTAGATAATATAAAGAACTTATGCTTATTTATTTAATTTATTCGAAATAAATTATTATACTTAAATAATTACAAGTTCTAGGACACCATTCCTAACACATACTACCTTCCTATGGATGATGGATTAAGGTATGTAACATTACCCTCATTTATTGGGGGATTGAAGTATTTAAAGCCATTGGAGATGCTTGTGGAGGATATATTAAATGCTCTAAAAACACTCTCAATAGAATTGGGTGTTTTGAAGCTGTTATTTTAGTCCAAGAAAACTCTTATGGTTTCATTCCAGCCGAAATCGAAGTGAAGAACTCTTCTGATGTTGATTTTTTTGGCTAATGTTGTAGCTTTTTATGACTGGAACTTGTTGAAGAAGAGGTCGACGATGGTGTGCAATGCCAAGGGCACCGAAAAAGTCCGAGGAGGTACCCGATGAATTTGATGAGAGACTTGTGGTTGTGATCCTTCTACCAACCAGGTCCATCCACAAGTACATCCAATTCCCCTAAAAAGTCAACAAATTCTGACAGAAGCAATTACACTATTCATGTGCAAAATGCTTATATATGAAAGCCTTTTTTTGGGAATGGAAAGCACTTTTGAATAGGGGAATACTAGTTGTGGGGGCAGGATTGTTCTTTCTAATGTGATATATGAACAAAAAATAGGAGACCGCACCTATTATTTTAATACTTCTGAGGAGGAGCTGTTGAAAAGAACTTGTGCGAAGGACAAGGTGGGCCAGATGCCTCAGGAAAAAAAATAAAGAAAAAAAGGTGGAGGAAAGTGGTTAGGGAGAATAGGGATGTCTTTTTGTCTGATACTTTGGAAAAAATAGATGAAGTGTACTACTTAAACCAATCAGAAGAAGATATTGTGAATGGGAATGAGCTTAGCTTTGAGGTGATTTATGGGCTGGGTTTAAGCCCAAAAAACATCCCCAAAAATCAGTGCCCTAAACAAAGTAAAAAGCAGAAGAAGAAGAAAATGGAAGAAGGTACCTCAAAAGATATTTCTCATGGGCCTAATAGTTCAGGGCCAAATTATCCAGAGAAGAGTAAAATAGTCGGGAAAGGGCTTGTCAAGAAGGTTTCTTTTAAGGAGAACGCCCAAACTAAAGTCTTCTTTAAAAGCAGTCTAATACAACATACAACTGAGATTAACAAAGGCCTAAAGATGGAATCATATCCTGATTTTTATATCTCCAGTCCTTTTGAGGCCTCTGAAAAAGATGATACTAAAGATGAATTGGAGGAACCTCTTTCGTGTGTGAAAATTCCTGAGAATTTCTTTGAAAATAGAGAAGTAGAGCATGAAAAAATAGAGGAGGTGCTCTAGCAACAGTCTTTTACTAAGAGCATTCATAGTGGAAATGATTTGGAGGTGGAGACTAGAGACATTTACAACTCTAACATGGCTTTGATGATAGTACCTGAGACACGAGAAATTGAAATGTCTCTCTGTGCTGAAAAAGAGGTTGTTTAGGAGGACGAGGAAGAGACTTTCATTGTCTTTAAAGATCGTTTTGGGGAGAAAAAGATGAAGTTAGCTGATTGGCTTAGGATTACTGATGCATATATAGCCTCTTCAAAAAATAAAAACCAGAAAAAGAAGGGTAGAACTCCTTATAAGGGAGTCAAGGGCCAGAGGGAACTTAATAGACTTAGAAGCTCGGTAAACTATGAGAGACAACACAATATGCCTCTCCAAAGGGTTCACAATGTTGTTTATGAAGATTCTTAGTTGGGTTGTTAGAGGCTTGAAGGCTGAAATCTTAGAGTAGCTTTGTTCAAATCTTTAGTCATGTTAGATTGTTATGAGTTTTGGCTCTTTGGTTGGATCTCTTTTCTCCCTCCATTGTTGCTTCATATTGGCGAACTTTTTTGTATTTTCTTTTTTTTTTTAGCTTTTTTGTGCTTTTTCATTCATCAATGAAATAGTTTGGTTTATCATAAAAATAAATAAATGTAAGTGATAATCTAAGTTTTTTTTTTCTTTTTTTTTTTCAATATTCTGATTTCTTTTCTTATTTTTAATTTTAGATTTTGTTATTTATTTCTTTTTAGATGGAGAATTTTAATCTTATGGTTAAATTTGAAGGTCTGTGGGATGCAGAAAATCAATATTTTAGTTTCAAGAGAAAAACTATTCAATTTTCTTTTGGTATTGATTTTTCTGAATTTAAATCCATTATTCTCAGTAGTTTATATGCATACCTTTCGACTCTTGAGAGTAAAATTATGGATTCCATTAATCTTTTAGTGAGATTAAATCATCTTGCATTGCAACTAAGTGTGTTAATTATTAAATAATGATGATCTGAATTACCTATTGTATTTTGCTGATAATGGAGATTTCACGTGTTCGATAATTATCAATTATACCAATCTCAGATAAACCTCCACCATCATTAAATATACGTAGTCTTATGGATAAAGACATTTTCCTGTCTCATACTCTTAATATGAGTATAAATGATATACCAATTGTACTTCTTGTCCTCACCATTTTCATGCAGATAGAGGATACTATATTAAGAGTATAAATGATATACCAATTATACTTCGTGTCCTCACCATTTTTTTGCAGATAGAGAATACTATTTAAATTTTATACGAATGTATACAATTTAATTTTTTTTGTTCATATATTTATTATATAAAACTTTATTCATTTGTTTGCTTTATAAAATTTGTACATATTATACATTTTTATACAAAGTCTTCCATTAGTGTCATCTCATTTATCGCAATTTTATAAGTTTTTTTTTCTTTCAAATTTTTATATATATTATATACAATTTATATAATTCACATATCTATATAAAATATTATCCCATGATTAAACACATCAAATTTTTAAAAACAATAGTTGATACATCGTACAAAAGCATAAAAAGGTGTTTAAAACTTGGGGTTTTTTAACAATCTTTTTTATATATAAAATTTATGATTTTGAATACCTAATTTAGTGGGCTCGGGCCGGTTCAGTCCGGTTTTGCCCAAAACCTTGGACTAAACCGGTTAATTCGGTTTAGGAAAATAGTGAACCGATCGGTTCTATTTTTTTAAAGAGTCGATCGGTTCTGTTTTCTCGGTTTGTTTTTGAAGAAAACTGAATTTTTCGGTTTGGGAGGTTTCGGTTCGATTATGAGTATATATATATGTATGTATACACCAAATTTATTTTCTTTCTTTTGTTCTATGTTAATTAAATTATATTAGCGGTGTGGAAATTGAAATTCAATATTAATTGAATCATATTAGGTGAAAATCTGGGATTGGGGGGGGGGGGAAAGAAGATCCATTTTCATATTCATTTTTCTAAAAATCAGCAATTTGTAGAGAATGACATCACGAAAAGCAATCTTGGAAGCAAAAAACAGGATTATCAACTCTGCAAAAGGGGGAAGCATGTCTGATAGAGAGGAAGAACCAATTGAGAAACGAAATCTCACCAATGAAGAAACGAAAAAGGTACGGTTAAGATGTATTAAGAACATGATCTATTTTGTTCAATACTAACATTAGTTTTTCAATATGGAGCAGACCACTTCTAGTGAAAAAGATGAAGAATACCTAAATGAATTCGAAGAAAATGAAAACGAGGAGTCAGAGGATATGTCAGATATGGAAAATACTAAAGAAGACGAGGTTAGAACGATTATAAGTTTTAATAATCATTTTTCTGATTACAAATGACTATGTGAAAACATATTTTCACTACTTTTGTTTACAAAAAAAATTTTTTTTGAAGAAAGATTTTGATGGTGTGAATGCAATGGATGATGATGAAGAACCGAAGACCAAAAGAGGCAAAAATAGAAAATCGACCATTTCAGAAAAAACAAAATTGAAGGTATGTTAAAATTGATAAAATTATTGAAAGCAATTTCAGGATGTTGTTTATAAAATACAATCTGATCATTTATGGTTTGGATAACAAGGAAAAAATAGTCATCTAAGAAGACACAATACACAGTTCATAAGGTGAGCGTTTATACTTTTATCTACAATTGAATAATGTTATATAGGTTCTGTAATTTGATTTTATTAAATTTAGATCTAACAATTGTATAATGTTATATGAGTTATGTAATTTGATTTAGTTAAATTTAAACCATTCTTTTAACAATTTATGGACAGGGGCCTGATTTCATTGTGAGCCTGAAAGACTGGCACAAGGACAAGAAAACGCATCCTTATAATTCGAAGATGGTAAGTATGCTAAAAAACTGTTGAGGTAAAGAATGTATTTATTATTAGTAAAAAGTAGAATTTTTTTAATAATGTTCAAAAGTAATTAACTATTAAATATTCAGGAAATTACGCTTAGGCCAATTAAATATATTTAAATTTTTTTATAGTATTAAATTAAAAATCAAATTAATAAACTATACTTAACTGCATATAAATCATTATAAAGAACTGTACAAAGTTGTGAAGTAAAAATATGAAACCTAAAAATAACTAGAAGCTAAAACGTGAATTTGATATTGTAAAATATAATGGTGTGTATTATTTTATGCAATATCCGAATTTGTATAATTTTGTTAGACAATAATACATTTTAATAAACAAGTTAAGTCAACATGAGAACGTAATTAAAAAAAAAGAAGATAAACACCATAAAAGGGTAATGTAATTAAAAAACAGATATGAATACATATCGCAGGATTTTAACATTGTTAAATATATGTTTGTATAGTATATTTTCAAATTCAGGAATGTATGATTATGTTAAAAAAATAGCTTACAAAAAGGACATAACTGAGCATAAATTCATAACTTCATAAAGAAAGCCAATTTGTTCTTTAACAAACTAAATGACAACCAAAAGAAAAAAATTAACATAAGTTAAAAATCTAAAAGAAAGGATCAAATGACATCAAACTAAAAAAGAAAAAAAAAATCCAGAGTAAACATTAAACATTTAATTAAGACATAAACTACTGTTCAATCTTTGCAAACTATGATGAAGATTCAACCCTTGCTCATATAGCATTCCTACAAGCCTTGCGTTTATGGCCTTTCCCACCACAACGAGAACATTTCTTCGGTTGAGAAAACGATGATTCAATGGAAAATAAACAACTGTACAAAGTTGTAAAGTAAAAATATGAGGTATTTCAACAGACTCTGGAACAGTTTCAATATTTTGTTCCTCAGATTTCGCTTCCATGACGAGAGAAACGTACAAGAAAGAATCATCCAAATAATAACAAAAGAACGAAACTTAATCATTAGTAGCAAGAAGTGTATATTCCTTTCGGTTATCATGAAAGTAAATTTCCATATGCAATCTGTGACACTGAAAGTTGAAACCAACCTCTCTAGACAACTTCTTTTGTAGAGCAAGAAGGGTAATGTGTTCTTTACTATTCGAAACATAAGCGACTAATAATCAACATATATCCCATTATCATCGAAACGCCCTCCATGAAAAAATAAAGCTTCAATAGTCCTACCCATTCTAACAATGAATGAATGAATGAAGAAGAATTATTCCAGAAAGAAACTCGGAAAAAAAAATGAAAAGAAAAGTATATGACCACCAATAAATAAAAAGAAACGGAAACAAAGTAAAAAAAAAGTTTACAACCTCCGATTCAGTCAGAAACGTGAAGCAAGTTGAAAACATATTTGTTTTGGAAAAAATCGCATCTCTGTTTTTGAAATTTAAAAAAAAAACCGTCACAGATTTGTTTTGGAAAAAATCGCATCTCATGGTTTTTACAAACTAAACTTTAAAAAATTACAAATAAAAAATCAAAGTCAGCAATACAAAATATTTAATAAAAATAGTTTAAAATTTTAAAGACAATTGAATCATAAAAAAAATGTAAATAACTGCCAAACCCACAATTTGTGGAAAAGGGTAAATATGACCAAATAAAAGAAGGAAACCACCTTACGGCTTAAAAATCCAAATATGTAATTAATGTGTACATACAAATATTTTTGTAAATATGTCGTACGATTTGGTTTATGATGTAAAAATTTCAATATTTTAAATATATATTTGCTTCAGCTTATCCCTTAGCTCTAGTTTCTATTTTTCGCTCCCACTCCCAACCTCTCAGGTCGTCTCTTTTTCTTCATACAATCTTCTTTCTTATGATTCCCTTCTCCAATCATCCTTTAGATTTCATCGTAGTCTCCTCTGCCTCACTGATTTCACAAGCAATTTTCTATCTCAATCTTCTTCTTCATTTGTTTCTGGTAATGAAATTCTTTGGATTTAGGTTTACTTCATTTGAAACTAATTCTTGTTATTTAAAGAAGGAAATCTCTTAAATTGAAAAGGTAATCCTCTAATCTTCTTTGTTTGTCCAAATATTTGATTATCAACTTTTTGTCTATGCTGTTTCACTGATTTCATAAGAATTTGTTTTGGATAAGAAGATTACTCATATATTTTCTTTAAAACAATGATTTTTTTTTTGTAAATCATGAGAATTTGTGTTTGGATTAGAAGATTACTCATAATAATGTAGTTGTTATTCATAACAAGTTTAGATTATGTTTCTTTCTTTCTTTCTTTTTTTATAAAATAATTTGTTTTTCTAATAAATAGAGTTGTTTTAAATTAAAATTAGTAATTTTCAAGTTCTTTTAGTTTGAATGAATTTCAATTTTTTATTTATCTATGAAACATATTTCCTTATTTAATAAAAGTATTTTTCTAATTTTAAATAATAATTTATCAAAAAAAAAAAAAATTGTTTGATGTAAATAACACAAAACCAAGCCTGGGTTGACGTAAAATTAGTTGAAATATTTTCAAAATGTATATATTATATATTATTATTATTATTATTTTAATTCTCAATTTCCTACGTTATGTTTTTAGTGTTGTTTTCATTGTTTTGATTCTTTTTTTCTTTGCTACTATTTTGATCATGTTTTTCTACGTGCTCTTGCCCAAGCTCGTGCCTATGCAGCAGCAGCTGATGTTGCAGATAACATAAACCGGAACCCAACTCTTGCCCAAGCTCGTGCTGCAGTTGATCTAAACATAAACCAAAATCGTCATTGTTTAGCTAGAAATTTCAATGGAATTTAAAGAAGGAGATGGGATGAGTGGCGGCTTCTGGGGAGGCAAGAATGAGAGTCTAAAATCTGGAAAATGATAAATGGGAAGTCATTTTTTGTTAAAAATTACGAGTTGCAATATTTATGAAACTGTCATACACCTTAAAATAGTAATCAAATCACAAAGTTCAAAATTCAACGTTTTCGAAAAAAATACCAAATTAAAAAAAACGAGATATTAATTATAAAAAATTCCAACTTGACAACGGGTCGTAAAAACCTTATTTTAGGATTTTAAATTTGCTTTATGATTTTTAGAATAGAATTATGAGTTACGGATCTCACACTTTTTTAAATGAATTTTCATTAGTATGATTATCAATTATTTATTTGACTTCGCTGCATATATTATTTGAAATAAAAGGTTGGGTCGTTACATGATTGGAATCATGTAGGCCTAAGTTATATAAGGAACAAGAAAAAATATATGAAAGCTAGTTTGGACGAGCTCCTGAAAATTTGTGAGGATGTATTATCTTTTTAAATGTTAATTGAATATTTATGAAAAATAATTTATATTTAAAATAGTAAAACCCTAAAATTAACTAAGGTACCCACAATAATTAAATCATTTTATTTTTAAAATATTGAATATATTGGTTATTTTTTAAAGTTATCATTCAAAACTGAGTTTCAATGTTCTTAAAATGTTCAATTACGGTCAATCATAGTAAAAAAAAAACTTATAAACAAACTCGAATCAATATTTTTTATCCCTTATAAAACAGGTATTACTCTTAGAAGAAGAGGGTTTAGAATGAGAAAGAAAGAACCTGAGACAGCGCCCTGAAGGAGCATCGATGGAAGAAGAAATGTGATTGAGCAGAGCACATGCTTTTTACTACAACAATGAATAACCTTTGATGGCAGAAAAGATCAGTTTTAGACCTACCCATACCTAGAGGTGTCAAGTGGGTCGTGCCAGGTCAACTCGACGGGCTATTATCACATATACCCAATATCAAGTCTCAGTTTTCAAAAAAACCACAAATATTGAAAAATATCAAAATTACCCAACACATAATTAACCCATAATTTTTTTGTGAAAATTTGATTATAATTGATATATTATTTTTGTAAATTTATATTATTGATATAAATTTAATACTAGAATTTACATTACTGATAAATTATTGTTGTAAAATTATATCAATGATATATCATTAAATTAATAGAATACATAAAAATGGGTAAATCTGATATAATCATGAAAGTGTGGCATATATGAAAACAAAACTCAAAAGTTGGCTACCACGCATAATTTTCCTCAACTCGACCCACGAAAATCAAAACTCACAATGACCCACGAGTTATATTGACCCGACCCACAGTGACCAACGGGTCAACCCATTGTGACCCATGACCCGACCCATGTCAACCCACGAGTCAAGTGACCCACGAGTTATGTCGGGTTGCGTGTCAAGTTGGGTTGACCCACGGGTTATGTCGAGTCACATGTCGAGTTGGGTTGACCCACAAGTTATATTGGGTTGGGTTGACCCACGTGTCATACAATCCACAAATTATGTTAAATTATTAGTCGGGTTCGATTAACCGGTAAATTATACAACCTCCAACTTACACCTAGTCACGAATCGGATTGGGTTGACCCTCAAATTATATAACTCGTTAAAATGAGATGCTAATAGTGTATAGTTAATTACTAATAAGTATTAAATACCTACCTAATTTAATCAAATCACAAATATTAACTTTGATTATGATTTATAAACTATAATTTAAATGTAATGTAAATTATATTTTAATAATATGATATTTTTATTTAATTTTATATTCATTATAGTAAACATAAATAGATAAATAAATAAAATTAAAGTCTTAATATTTAATTAATATTTTTCTATCTTAATTCTTAGGATTATAATAAATTAATAAATATTACAGGCATAAACTAAAATATTGTATATCAATATCAACTATAATTTATAAACCATTGTTTTTTTCCTTTTCTTTAAGAAATGTTTACTTTATCTCAAATCTATAGTTATAAACTAATATTTTTTTAAAAGATTTATAAACTATTTAAGTCTTTATTATATAGGTAAGATAAATTATATTTTAACTATATATTATTTTATTTATTTGAATATTGATAAATAAATAGGTTACAATAATTTATTTATTTTAGTTATAAAAATTTGTTATGGGTCGTGCCAAGTCATGGGTCACGGGTCGTGTCGGGTTGGGTCTTGGGTCAAGTCGTGCCAGGTTATTTTTCGTGTCGAGTTCAAAGCGTGCCGGGTTTAACTTGACCCATCGAGTTGTCTGACCCAGCCCACTATGACCCACGTCTTCGGGTTGTGCCGGGTCAAACCCACCATTAAGCGTGACGAGTTGGCGGGTTTGCGGGTTGACCCAACCCATTTGACATCCCTACCCATACCACTTTGATGGGTTTTCGAATGCTTGGATTATTAAGGAACTCGTAGGAAAATATTGAACCAAAAGGTGTGGGCCTGATAATGTCTGGCCAAGATTGGTTAAAGAGTGGCAGCTGGGCTGGAAAGTTTATCGCAGGGAAGTCTAGTTATTGGAGGCGGAATGGAAGCAGTATTTATGGAGCAGCTTATATAGATTTCTAAAATAAATGTCATTTGAGGGATTCTTTACGACTTAAGCTATTTAAAACATTAACCCTAATAATAATGTCATTATGGGCAAGTTCTCTTTAAATTATCAAATTATATATTTTATTATTATATTACTAATTATATATGTAGTTTTTTTTTATTTAAGATAATTTTTTTATTTTTATTATACTACCAAATAAAGAATAAATTGTTTGTTCAAAATCTATATATATATATATATATATATATCTTATTTTATTTTAGTTAATTTATTCATTTATAGATTATTGATTTATAATATTAGTTATAATTCAAGAAATTATATTAGTATTTTTTTATTTAAAAATAAAATAAAATATTTATTATTGAAAATTTTAAAGTTTATTTAAATATTATAAAATACTATACCCTTACTAATTCCATAAATTATATTTTACTTGTAGTTGTTTTTTTTATCTTATTTTTTAAAACAATTTAAGTTTTTTTAGTTATTTTAAAATCAAATCACCATCACCTTTATTAAATAATTTATTATCTAAATCCTTAAATATAATTTTTTTTAATAAATGAGTGGTAAATCTAAATAATAAATATTTATTCATTTTAATATCGCATTCATTTTCATAGGTTGTATACCTAATTTTTCAACTATTTTATAATTTGATGCTATGAAAGAAATCAAAAGCCTAGGAATTTATTAAAAATTTAACAATTTCTTATTCTTTGAAGAAAAATATTATAATATAAAAAAGGATATAAAAAAGAAAAAAATAATAAAATTACGTTAATATATGAGAAAATTATAAATATCAAGAGAAAAAAAAGGTTAAGATCAATATGCAAAAAATGTCACTTTACAAAATAAACCTATTTTTTTTCACAACTCCAAAATTTATTTTTCTAAGCATATGAAATTCTAAAAATGTAAATGGCCATTGAATAGAAAGTGGAGAATAAATAACAATGACATATTTAGTAATTTGGTGATTTTAAAAGAGTATATATAATGACATGTATAGTAATTTCAAGATTTTAAAAGGGGTATAATTGTCCAAAAATGTTTCTCAAACATCCCACCTTTTATATATAGCTGGTAACACGTGCGTTGCATGTGATTTAATATTTTTTATTATAAACCTTTACATAAAAATAATTATTATTAAATAATTAAATTACATAAAAAAACATCATAAACAGTGTAAATAAAAATCTAATAACAATAATAAAAATATTTAAAATTCTTCTAAACTCAATAAATAAATTGGAGATAATCATAACTTATATATTTGTGTCACACACTGTAACGTCCCATTATTTTGAAGTGAAATTTTTTTTTATTATTTATTTTATTTAATGTTATTTAGTTATTGATTTATTTCAATTTACATATTTAGTTTAATTATTATTTTTGTAATTTAGAATTTAGTAGTTAATTTCGACCGAAATTCGTTTTAATCGTTTTAATACTTTAAATTTGTTTCAGTGACATTAATAATTATTAATAAGCCAATTAATAATTATTAATCACCTTTAGATTTATTTAAGAGCTTCGGGTTTCGATTCATAAGTCAAAAGTCATAAAAGGACGCAACCGTCATTTCCGATTTCTTAAAAATATCCAAACACTATTCATTTGTCTTTAAAATCACCACTTTGACCAAAAGTTAACCAATCCTCTCATTTTTCCTCATCCTTGGCCGTAGCTATCATGAGGGAATTGGGGGATTTTGGGTTTTACTCGTTTCTCGGTGGATCGACTCGATTTTGGTTGCATCGGAAAGCCCCGGGTCTAGGATTCATTTCCACCTAACCATCGTGCTTTTCTCTCGAGATCCACTGGAGTTCTAGGTAAGTAAAGTTTAAAACCCTAAGCTCCAAATAGTGTTTTAATGGAGTTTTCTTTGTTTTCTTTCGATTTCTTGTCGTGAAACTCGGTGTTTGTAAATACGGGAGTTGTTTTAAGAGTTTTTGGAAACTTTCCCATAACCCTAAAATCGAGTTTCAGTCGAAACCCTTCCCGTTTGAAATTTACCTTTTTGGGTTTGATTATGGATTATAAATTAATGAATTATTGTTTATTTAAATTCAATTTGGGAAAAGGCATAATGTTCAAAAACCCTAATTATCGATACCCATTGAAATCGGGAATATCGAAATTGCTTAAAACCAACTCGAAACATATCTACATTGCCTAAAAGCCGGAAAACCAAAACCAAAACCCTTTTGTGAAGGGGGGCCGAGAGCCTCAAATTTGGGGTTGTTGGGTTTTTCGTCGTTTTAAACGCTTAGATGTTGTTTGATCGTTAGTTGAATTATTTATTGATTGTTAGATGTAATTCTAATTGTAGGTGGTTTGAACTTTGCATTGACCGCGCTATCGAAGGTTTGGATTGAAATCTTCTTTTACAAAGGTGAGAATAGTTAGGATTTAAAGTAATTATAGAAAGCGAATAAGTATGATGGTGTAACGACCCATATTTCTCGGTAAGTTTTTCTCTTCAAATTAAATATTGTTCATTTTAATATTTAATTTAGAGGATTCAAGTAATTATATTTAATAATTAAATTCTTAATTATTTGGGAATTTAATTATTTTATATTTATTCTTTTGGTCTTAAAGGAAAAAGAGAAAGATAAGGCTTTTTATCAAAAAAAAAAAAAAAAGGAAGACAGAACGTGAAAAAAACTCCTCATAGACGTGAAAGACAGAGAAGGAAGGAAAAAAAAAGGTAAACTTCTTCTTCTTCCTCTTCCTTGTCTTAACCATCAATTGATGGGTGATTCAAGATTAAAAACTTGAATCTTTTTGCTTGGATTAGGTGTGGTGGGAAGATAGTTCTTTCTTGGAGGAAGATTGGTGGAAAATTGAAGAACTTTCTCTTCAATTTTGGATCAAAGGTAATGTGGATTCCTCTTTCAATTTCTGAAATTGATGTTCTTTTTATGAGTTTTCATTAAAACCTAATGAATTCATATTTTCCATCATCAATCTTCTTCTCCTTTCAACTTTCCCTCAAACCCTAAAAACCCTAATTTCGATCCATCATGAAAAACCTTGTCGTTGATCAAAGACCTAGCCAAACGAACCGGAAAAGAACCTTAACGGAGCCGCCGCCGCTTCAATGAAGCAGCAGCAGCAGCCCCTTATGGGCTGCTGCTGCCGTGGGCAAGGCAGCCCCAATAGGGGGCTGCTTTGTGCCGTGTTGCGCTGGTGGGTCACCCGTTGGTAGTAGTTCCTCTTTTATATTTTTGGTTAGTATTTTTAGTGGGGTTTAAGAGGTATTTATGATGTATCAGGTGGTGAACGTTCTTGGAAATAAAAGAGCAAAACCTTGATATTTCATTGATTAAAGGTGAGTAGATGTGTTTAAGGTTAATTACATTTCATGTTTTGCTTTCCTTTTCTTTTATAAGATTATTACTATAAGTCTTGGGTGTAAAGATGATGTTCTAAGCATATTTAAAGAGGTTTTGGGCTGTTTTAAAAGTTGCAGAAATTTGGCTAAAAAGTTGCAGAAATTTGGCTAAAAAGTGCAGAAATTTGGAAATAAGACATATCAATGCATTGTATTTGCCTCTTTATTTGATGCAATTAATTTTGGAAGTAACATGGACTATTTTTATGATGTTTAAGGTCATTTTATGTGGGTTTAAAAGCCCCTAAAGCTTGCTGTTTTTTAATGAGAAAAGTGCCATGTTTAGTGCCAAGTAGGAGAAATTTTAGCCTAGGGTCTTTTCTTGAATTGTGGATTTTGTTCTGGTTGAGTTGTTTATCTTTTGTAGGTATTATTATATGTTTTTGGGAGTGATAAAATAGGCGTTATGCCGCTGAATTTTATCTAGAAATTTAAGTTCATCCTAGTGCCCAAAATTAGAGTAAAACTACACTAGTTAGGCTAGTTTTACCCTTTTTAGTGGATTTTTTCTTTGGGTGATCGATTTATGAGTTTATCTTGAGATTTTGGGTGATTTTAGATCATCTTAAGGTTAGGAAAGAACCTAATTTCCAGAAATTAAAGTTAAGCCTCATTAAAAGTCGGTTTTGGGTAGAAACGTTATTTCTAAGCTAGAAACCGGATTTAGGCTTGTCAAGCATTCTGGTAGTGATGCTTGTAGTTAAATCATATTGTTTTGGTGCCTTAAACAATATGGTTGGAGGTTCGCACTAAGTAGGGCCATACTTAGTGAAGAATATGCCATTAAGTGGATAGTTATAGTTGTGCACAACATAATGTCACTTAGTGGGGCAGGTTCATTCCATTTGATCAATGGGAAAGAATATACAATGTAGGTTCGCTTATGTGTTTGAGGATACATAAGAAGAATACCTCAAAAGATTGAATTGTAGAAATACGAATTCAATGCTTTTGGGGAGGAAACTCACTTTTGTTCACGAACATTAGTTGAGTTAAGGCATTGGGTAAAAGTAATAACTTTTAAGTTGAGAGATCATGTTGGGTGATGTGAGATCGATATGGACTTAAAGGATTTAGAAAAGCATCTCAATGGCATTACTTTTCTTTAAACATTTCTACTCATTGGGCGTAGCCTCATGATGCTACACTAATTTTTTTTTTCAGGTAAAAAGAAGAAGAAAGCTGGCAACTGACGATGCTTCGTGACCAGTGGTTCAGTTGGGAAGGATTTACATCGCCGGCGAAATTGTTATTCCTTCTAAGAGAGTCTAGTTGGGTTGTTCATGAATTTATTTGAATTTTAAATATTTTATTGAGTTTCAATTGTTTTGAATTATGTTTTTGAAACTATGCTTTGAGTTTTGGTATTTGAAATAAGTTCGATCGAACCAAGAACTATTTATTTATTAGTCGGAATAAATATGAGATTTCTTTGAATTTATTGCTTCCGTTGTTGTATGATTTAAATTCCATGATTTGGGATTTTGGGGCTGTTACAGATGGTTTGTAGAATTTAAAACTAAGACTAGAATCCGAATCTAAGATTAGAGGGATGTGAGTTAATGCCTTAGGATTAGAAGTTAATCCTTTAAGTGAGAACTTAGGAGTTCTCGAGGAAAGCATTGAATCTTAGAAGATTCTAAGTTTGATTCGTTTCGAAACTTAGGTTGGATCATTGGAAGTTAAAAGATCCAAACTTGTATATAGAACGATTAATAGAACCTCGGATTATATTGGAAGTTTAGAATCCTTGAAGGTATAGGTTAATCGTTTAAGTTATGATTTTTACTTTTATTATTGTTAGCGGAGTTCGATTGACATATCGTTCGTCCGGAGTTTCCTATTTATTTACTTTATGTCTTTTACTTTATGCCCCTTTACTTTATGTTTTTTTTGGTTACTTTATTATTCCCACTTTACTTTATATACTTTTTGCAAGCATAACCATAACATCTTAAAGAAAGTGAGAAAGAAAGGAAGGGAAGAATGTTGGAGCCTACGGGTAGTGTCCGCATCACCTTCAGAAAAAGAAAAGAAAAGAAAAAAAAAGTAAAACAAGGGAAGAAAACGAATGGGTAACCTACGAGATGTACTTGTTACTTCTTCAAAGAAAGTAAAACTAAGAAATAAGATGAATGGGTAGCCTACGGGATGTACTCTCGTTACTTCTTCATTCATAAGGTCGAATGTTGGAGCCTACGGGATGTCCACATTACCTTCATTCATGCATAAGGGTGAATGCGAACCCTACATTACCTTCATGCATATGATCGATGGAATAGAGAATCGAGATGTTATATTTTATGTAAAGTTTATTTACTTTTTCTTATTTATTGTCACAACAAGTTAATGGATGAGGATTGACTACGAGTGTTAGTAATATCATCCTTTGGAACGTTTAGAATGAAATTACCTAGAGTTTGGAGAACTTTAGGAGTGATTGTGTCAGATTAATTGGACACGAATCGGAATACGAGTTTGAGGTCTATCTTTACTTTTTATTCTTATTATTCTCACTAGGCTTAAGTTGTTAGCTCATGATATTACAAAAATTTCAGGTAATGCCCTGGCTAGAGGTCGAGGGAGAGGAGATGGTGCTGCATCATCGAGGGATGAAGATTTTGAAATGGACTAGGTGGTTGTAAAAATCCATGTACATGGTTTCGTGAATTTTATATAATTTTGGAGTTGTATATTTGTAAATAGTTCTTAAGAGCTTTTGTCTTTACTTTTATGTTTATAAATCATTTTGAACTCCTGATAGGAACTTAATGTTCCTTGTGTTTTTAGATGTCTGAATTTAAGATGTAAACAGGTTTTGGCTAGTCTATTTTCAAACATAATCACGCCAATTTTTCTTAAAATAAAAGACTTTCGTTGTGTTTTTCTAATTTAAATTATTTTAAAGTGACGGGTTGTCACACACACAATCTTCCAGTTAGATTAACTTCAATGAATTGAACTAAAATCGTTTAACACTGTAATAAAATTGAACTTTAAAAGGAGATAAAATTTACTAAAAAATTAGTCTTACGAGGAGGAGCTAGAATGCGATGTGTAAAAAAGAGGTGGAGGAAACTTATTTTTATAATAGTAGGGAGTGAGGAGTTTTTAACTCTAGATATATTTTTTTGTGAAAAATAAACTCTTAAAATTCTAAAATCTTTAAAATCTCAAAATTAATTTAGATAATTGAAAAGGTGTTACAAAACTTTTGAAATTTTAAAACTAATATCTATAAAATGGAAAGAATAACATATTCAAACTTTTCATATTCTAACTTTTATTGAGCATTTAATTTCTCACTCTCTTTTAAAACTAATTTCTATAAAATAAAATAAAAAACATAACGCACCGTATTTTTTTTTTTTAGTGAAAATAATTCTCAACTGCATATAAAATATTAAAGAAATATATATAATTATATATAAATATATTTATAACTTATAACTTATAAAAAAAAATTATGACAAATTTAAATGGCAATATAATATAAAACAAAATCAACTGTTTTTTTTCCTTAAAAAAAAACAATCGTTCATAATTTTCTCTATTACAACTAGGGAGATCTCAAGAAATTAAGGAGTTTCCTATTTTTTTTATCCAAATCTCATAATCTAATAGGATCTTTCTATTTCAAACTTTAATTTTTAAATATTTAACAATTAAAAATTACATTACTCCGAAAGAAAAAAAAAAGCCACTATACGAAAAAGAAAAATTAAAGGAAAACAGGATAATCCAATTTTATAATTGGGATTCTACAACCGAACTCAGTATTAAATGATATTCCTTTTAGGAATTAAGACTAATGTAATACATTTAAAATGAGATCACAACAGTAATGGAAATAATATAAATAAATAAAGTATGAACAATACATAGAAATGAAAAATATAAACAATCTAGACAACTTGGATTAAATTTGAATAAAAAAAAAAGTACAATAAGACTAGACCTCTCGTCTTCATTCGTCACATGATTCAAACAACGTTGCCCCATTGATCGTTCTCCGGAAGATAATCCTCCCATGGAAGAAAGACGATTAATAAATCGATGAAATATAGCAAGATGAAAGTGTAAAAAATATCTCTTATATTGAAATCAAGATTAAAAAGAAGGGTGAGAGTAATCATAGCTAAAATGAAGAATATATGAGACTCAAGTTTTCTGAAACCTAAAGGAACAATAGTATGCCAAAATAGAGGTAAAATAATAAAAGAACAAGAAACCGAGAATAGAACAGATAAATAGTCGATATAATGAACAAAATAAGGGAGAATGAAATAAACATAGGTTACATATGCCAAGGGGATTGGAAAGAACTTAAGAGGAATATACCAATCCCATTCCCATTCTGTAAAAAGAATAACTCTTAAAGTGGCCCTAAACATTTCATTCAAAACTATTACCAACATATTGTCGATTTCGCAAAAAACGCGCATACTAACGTCGATAAATTCAGTGTTGAAGATGAGGAAATTTGCCATAACCAAAAGAACAAGGTTGGATGAATACTTAACAAATAGGCTGTGATATTGATTTAATTCTACCCTGGCTGAAGTCATAGTTACGGAAGACTAAGAGAAAGAGAAAAAGAAAATACTTGAAATTTGGGAGAGGAAGAGTTTAAAATATGATCAATGCATGCATGTTAATTATATTTAGATCTTTGATTTATTTTATTTGTTTTACATTCAAAATAATGATTCAGAAAGTTTGATATAGCTTTTGAAAATTTTAAAATCTAAATCTAAATTATTATATTTTTCCCGCAAAGGAAATCAAATAAATTATTATTTTTGTTCCTTTAAAAATGGAGGGAAAAAAGCCTTTTTTTTTTTTGACGGCTCAGGAAAAACAACAAACAAAAGAAAACCAGGAAAGAAATCTAGCCTGATTCACAAAAACTGGAAACCCACGAAGAAGAGATATTAGAGCTTAAAGCTCGATTAGCCAGGCGATGAGCCAAACCATTCCAGAACGGCGGGTGTGGATGAAATCACGAACGTGCAGCTGGTCAGCGAGACTCAAACCTCAGAAACTGGGTGAGAAACCTATAAAAGATCCACAGATTCACCTTTCAACAGATTGATAACCTTCAAACAGTCAGCTTCCACCAAAATTGGACATGAGAATGAACTCCCCAGACTCTTAAGCCCTTCAAAGATGGCAAGGGCTTCAAGGAATTTTATTGAAATGAAATTCGGTACCTTAATATTAAACTCTTCTATATTTATTGTTTTTAAAGTCCAATAGAACCTTAATATTAAATTTAATTACTAACTTATTAATTATTTGAGGTAGATATTTAAAGTTTGGATTTATTAATTACAAAAAAAAAAAATACACTATGAAAATATAAAATAAAATAAAAATGAAAAAACATATATTTTAACATGCATATTATCAAGTACGTTCGTATATCAAATAAAATAAATATAATAATTTAGTTAGGTACGAGGATATTATACCCTTTTTTTCAAGATTCTATTAAAAAAATATAATAATTTTAAATATAAATTTTAAAATCTCGATTTATTTTATTTGTTTTACATTCAAACATATATCTAAATTATTATATTTTTTTAAAATACTTGAAATTTGGGAGAGGTAGATATTTAAAGTTTGGATTTATTAATTACAAACAGAATGTTTATTTGATCTAGTTGGGTTCTAATATCATCTTAAGAATCATGAGTTTTAATCTCGAAACCCTGTATAATATAAATATGTTCTTAAGATAAAAAAAAATAGATAACTGAGATAAAAAATATATAAATTGAAAAATAAATTTAATATTTAATATTAACACAATTTTACAGGTGAATATAATTTTTTATATATTTTATTTTCTCATGAATAGCATTTTATCCATTGATTTTAATCTATTTGATAACAATATCCTCCTACTTCTTAGGATATTTTTGTTTTAAATTCTAAATCCTATTTAATATAATATCTTTTAAATCTCATAATTTAGTTCTTCTATTAAATCTAATTAAGATTCAGCATATTTTAAACTCTTCCTCCCAATTTTCAAATATTTTCTCTCAGTCAACCCTAACTAAACTAAACTAAACTAACAGTTATAAATGAAAATAATACCGCGGCTTGTTTATTATTTTGTTTTTATTTTTACCACACGTGAATATTTCAATCAATCTAAGTGGGATTGTACCCGTGACACGAGGCCACTAAGAGAGTGGGGGCATAAATTTTATATGTATATATAATTATATTTATATCAATTTTTAATTTTTGCCCCAAAAAATGAAGCTTACTCATTATTTATATGGTATTTAGGGATATTGTATTCTTTTAAAAACAAACTTTCTCTATATATTACCCCAAATTTGAGTTTATGGCTATTGAATTTCTTCTCTATACTTCTTGTTCATTAATCTAAGCTTTTAATTGTTTTAAATAAATTTTTTTGAAGTAGATAGGATAATTGTTAAATTTTCTTGATAATTTAGTTGCACCCATCTATGATTTATACATTGAATTATTCATTATTAAATTATTAATTAAATAAAAAACTTTAATTAATTACACATTATATCTTGTTTATTTTTTTACATTGCAATTATGTACTGATAATTTTATGTTCAATGTTTGTAAATAGTTTAATTCATATTTATTAGACAAAAAGTAAGACTAATATTTTTTTTTATAAATAGTTTATTTTTTCTAAATTATAAATAATATTATTATATTTCGATGAAATCCATATTTGTTATAATAAGCTATATAATTTGCTTCACAATTGTTTAAATTTTATTATTTCATACTTGTTTTTTAAGTAAATTATTTCATACTTTTAATCTCTCTATTATATAATTAAATAGACTCCTCTATTTAATAAATAATTAAATAGAATCTTCTATTTAATTTCACCATTAATTAAATGATTAAATAAACCCTTCTATTTAATTTCTTTTAATTAATCAAATAGACTCCTCTATTTGTATTTGCCTTAATTGATTTGACAACTTCAAATCAAATGCTTGAAATCGTTTTTCCAAAGAAATTAATCATCACTGATTTATGTTCTCAATTACATGCGTTAGCTTGGAGGACTTAATGGACTTATAAGACTAAGCTCCAATGATCCGGAATTACCTTTGATTAAAACTCCTTTTAATCAATTAATTCTCATTCATTAACTCCTAGATAACTCTACTAAATATCTAGAGTTGCACTCTTAGTACTATAGACATAGTTATGTCCATTGGCTATAATCATTAACTACACTTTGATCCTTCACAAGTTAGTTCATATCCATGGCTAGGTATTTACACCGTATTAACCTCCATGATACACCTTATTCCTTAATCCCAACTGATTCTCCAATGAACAACCTTACATAATCTCCATTATGCGTCTTTAAACTTTTCCTTGATCAGAGGAATATGAGGCCCTGTTGTTCAAGACCGAATTAGTTCATAAGGGAACTAGTACTTATCTATTTTCCTATATGGAAAAGAGTGAATTCCAATTCTTGTGTAATTACGTTCCCAGCTATAAGCAAGATGCAATCCCCAAAGTGGGAGGCATATTGAGCGAACTATTCAAATCACTCTCACTTATGCAAATCAAAGGCTTGTCTCTTGCGAACAGTAGTTCGTAATCCACTCAGGATTAAGATCAATTTTACATGATCAACCGGTTGATAAACGAAGTGTCTTTCTGTAACGGCTTTACCAGAAGACAGTAAGTTCATCTTAGTTCAGTCTACTACAATCTCTACTGCAGCAACACCCCTACTCACATGTCTCTACATGAGCGATCCAGATGAGATCACTTGTGCCAATTCACAAGTGGGCCGTGTTAGTGGTGTTACCAGAAATAAGGCACCCAACCTTTATTCATGTACCACAGACTATTTGAGTTACACTTAAGTGAATCTTCCAGCATTATATGCTCATTTAAGTTATCATAAGTAACTCTGGATCTTATGATGAATTACATTTATTAAACTAATAATAAATGACAATGTAAATATTACTAATTAATAATTCCTTTATTTATTTATAATTTAATTGGATTACATAAGATTTAGGGCAGAAACCCCAGCATCATGCTCAAAGGTGCTCTATATCACCTTTCAGGTACTCGAAGAGGACGTGGGCGAGGAGCGACAGATGGTGCTCGTTGACGCTCGAGACGAAAACTTTTGGATAGGCCTCCGGTCATGCGAGCCACGCTTTCTGGGGGTGTTGTTGTTTCTTTTGGATTGTTGCATCCTTGTCTAGGGTCGTGTCTTAAACTTTTATGTACATATTATGTTTGTATAACTATTTAATCTGGTTCAATTTTGAACTTATATGATATTTTGATACGGCCGACGAGCCGAGTTGGTTGATAAACAGGTTTTATGATATTACATTTGTTTATTGAATTTACGTATACATCATGCCGGAATTTCAAATGTTTTGTGAAATCATTTGATTTAAGATTAAAATTCTTCGCTTCTGTTTTGCATACTTGCGTCCTAAGCTTGATTCTCGAGTCAGGTCGTCACAGGTTTGAAAAATAATCAAACAAAAGCTTTCCTTCAACCCTTTTTCTTCCTCGTAATTATATATGACTAAATATACCTAATTATATACCAAATTTACGTGAATTGACAACATAGTTCCGATGAAAAAACTTGTTTCTTATTTTGTTATCTATCTATTATATATGCATATTTTCGGTTTATTAATTGCTTTTATTACTATGATGATTAATTTCATTTATTTTTTTTTCTTTCTCACGGTCTCTTATTACTAAAAAATAATAGTCATTAAAGTTATAAACATGTGAGATTTTGATTTTAAAGCCAGGGTCGATTCAAGGTATAGGCGAGTGAGGCGACCTGATAAGGACCATTTTTAGAATGATTCAGTTTATAATATAATGCATATTAATAAAATTAAATTTATTGTGCAATAAAAATAATATTAATTTTTTATAGAGTACATTTCGTGATGGCCTGAATCGAAGGCCTAAGGGCCGATTATATATATAATACAGAATATAAATAATATATATTTAATTATTAATTTAATGACTTACATATAATTTGTTTAAATTTACTAATATTATATTATAAACATGTTCATTGGCTCGATGGGTCACAACCCACCCCTTAGTCTTCAAGTGCGGACGTAACTCTTTTTGTCACCCTTAAATTTACCTACCATTATAATTTGTTGTATTTAAAAATGAAAATTTTGAAATTTAATTAAAAAAAAATAACTATTATAAACTATAATAAATATTATCCAATTGAATATTACATGTAAGCAAGAAAGTTTTATTCAAATGAAAATTCAGAAGCCTCGATAAAATTGATATTTTATTTATTTAAATAATTATGTATTTAGATATTTTATTAAATTAGCATTAATATTCTAATTTTATTTAAATTTAAATTTAGTTAGTTAGTGTGATTTTGGGCCAGACAAGTTTCTATATAATTCTTATAAATTTAAAAAAAAAATGAATCTTATATAGATTTAAATATCGTTTCATTTATATATTTTATCTTTAAAAAATGATTCTAGAATTACAATATTTTATTTCTCATTAAAAAAAATTTGTGACTAATTTTTTTAAAGAAAGTTCAATGATGTACGAATTGGAATTAGCAAGAATGCAAGCTAGTTTATTTTTACTTTCTAAATACAAGAAAAATGTTTGAAGGGTCGGAAAATAAAGAAAATTAGGTTACAATGAAATTGTGAGATAAACGGCTTTCATTATTTGATCTTGAGAGTAAACAACAAAATAGTATTTAAAAAACTACCCATTAATCATTGGATTGTGAGCAGTACTATAGACACATAATGGCCCGGGCAGAAGAAAGATGGAAAGAAATATTGACAATATTAACAGAGAGATAGAGAGAGATTTCATTGATAAAATGAAACTTTCATCAACTAGCTGTTGACGCAAGTGACTGGATCTCTCTGACAGTCACGGGGTGGCTAAATGGTGGTTGATGTAGGAGATGCCTAATGTTGAAGCTATGATATGAAATATTTGGGCTTTTGGGTCAACTTGGGATTAAGTAGAATATGGGCTAATTCTCAGTACCTTTAGTTAAATGTCTATAAATACATGTTATTAACAATCTAAATGCAAATTTAAATAAAAGTTCAGATTTTTACAATAATTCAATTTTTAATTTACATCATTTGGTATCAGAGCAACCTCGATCCAGGGACGATCATGGCTGAAAAATGAGCACAACAACCCGGAGACGACATACTTCGCACCGGTGAAATAGAGGGAGCGGAACCTCAACAACCGCAACAAAATTTAGCCCGAAAGTTATTGTCAATCGCTTGCAGACGATGGAACTAGCGGTGGCAAACCTGCAAAGACTTGTGCAAATGTCATTCCAAGAATTAACAAGGCAGATTCAATTTTTAGGAGAAAACATGAGTCAAGAGGGAATTCAACGAGGAAGAACGATCCAAGAACAACCTTATCGAGTCCAAAGATTTAATACACAATTCTGACAGCGACTTGGTGGTGATTTTAGAGAAACCAAAACGGTAGGACCAAGTCCCGAGCAACAAGATCAAAATTGTGATAATATTAAACAAGAAAAGGGCACGCTTGTTCAAGAACCTGATCCAAATTGCTCAACAAAGCAAGAGGAATGCCTGGATTTGATTATGAGTCAGTAACTTGACCAATAAATTAATGCAGAAGAGCAAGGGAAGGCATCCGAAATACCAGGTTTTGGAAGTCATCTGCACAAATGGGACTGTCTATATGAACATCCATATTTTGGTTATTTAAAGATTGGATTGGTACAATTTTCCAGAATTCAAAGAACACAATTGACATATGAGTTTAGTGGGATTAAATTTGCAGATTCAAACACACGATTATCACCGATTTTGGGATGATTTTCAGGGTTATGTTGCTGGCCAGAAGAAATCTAAGTTGTCATATTGGGTTTTTTGTATTAAAAAAGATTATTCAATTGGAGTTTCGAGTCATTCACCTTTTTCGCATGACAAGCATCTTTTTCACAGAAAAAAAAAAGAGGATCATTTGTGTATGCACTTTGGATGTTCTGATTTTTTACATGAAGCGGGGGCAACTCGGGACGAGTTTTATTTTAATGGTGAGGAAATGATGTAGGAAATGCATGATGCTGAAGCTATGATATGAAATATTTGGGCTTTTGGGCCCACTTGGGATTAAGTATAAAATGGGCTAAATCTCAATACCTTTAGTTAAATGTCTATAAAATGTCTATAAATACACGTTATTAACAATGTAAATGCAAATTTAAATTAAAATTCAGTAGTTTACAACAGTAGTGCTTAAATTGATATTTGAAAATTAGTAACATACAACAGAAACTAGAGAATTGATACCAATAAAAACATACACAAATGATCCAAGTTGGTCTTCCAAACAAATAGCAATTGTTAAGGAATAACCACACATTGCACACGATACGGTTCAATCAAAACAACCCCTACCTAGAAAGCCCAAAAAGAAATGATGACAAGTATATGTGATCGATGAACCCTATTGCAAGCCAAATACTTTGTGAAACGTAGGTAAAAACATGGGCGGACCATAATGAGGACTATTTTTAGTATATATATGTAAAAATATTTTTTTTTTCATTTTTTTTAGTTTTAAGTTTGTGTAAATTTAGAATAATTATATTAGATATAATTATTTTTCATGATTTTCTTTTATCTATATATAAACGAAAATTGTGATTATTTATTGATTTTTTTTTCTTCCAAAATTTTGATTACTAGAACTTCTAGGATGATTTCGATTACCACTTCAATTTGTAGTTTGAATTTCCTCTTTCCTCTTTCCTCATCTATTAGTAACTAGAGCGAACAAATCTCATTCAAAGCGACTTTTCTTCTGCTTTTAACATAGCATGTTAAAATTATTGTAAATGTCAGGTAATTACATATGTGCTTGTGCGAATCATTGTTTGAAAATTATTGTAAATGTCAGGTAATCCATTCAGAGTATGAATGAAGATTTTCTCATCTTCAATTTGAATTTGAACAGCAGAGAGATAATCAACAAGCTCTTTAAACTATACAAATATTGATCAAGATTTTCATTAGATTTCTTCTTGATTGAATATAAATCAGACTTTAATTCACCTAGATTTGGAACCATTTAATGTGTGAGGACTTTACATCCAACAACAAAAGTCAAAAAAGATGGAGAAAGCGCAACATTAATCAACTTGTAATTAAAGCTTTATATTATGCGTTTTCCAATGAAGAAACGCATGATTGATAATAGTAGTAACAATTCCAGAGGGATCACGAAGAAATTGATCCTTCAGTATGGACAAAACGTGAATGAGCTTCAAGGATTGAATAAAACTTGGAACCTCCATGCAACAAAATTAGTAGTATCGAGACAAAGAGGAACCTTGCTGTTATGGGTGAAAATATCGCTAAGGGTAAAATGACCACGTGTCAGGCATACGAAGAGACACGAGGTAATTTCAAACTCTTTCGGCCTACGCATGTCAACCTAGTTATTTGAACATGCCACGCACGACGGACCCGACCTCCACCACTAGCGGAGGACATACCATCAAGAGAGGTGGGTATAGACGCGGACTCATCTCAAAGAAATATAGACTAAGTGTCTAAGAAAGAAGCTCTCTTGCTGGCACAGGCGCGCATCTACACCCACCTCGAGAAGCGTAGGTGCACACCAGCCACCTACGCACCTACACACCTACCGACGCACCTACACCCCTTCAATACCCAACACATAGACCAATCCTGAAGTGACACGTGGCGCGATGATGTCATCAACCTAATCTCCTATAAATAGGAGAAGAAATTCATTCATTTGGTAACATATTTCTACTACAATTCTACTTGAATTCTCTCTGGCACACTAGCTCTGACTTAAGCATCGGAGGGTGTTAGGCCGGCACCGCACCGGTGTTCTTTTCCTTTCCTGTGCAGGTACCTACCTAGAACGCCGACGAAGCATCACACTATCTCCGATTCATCCTATAAATTACGTTCGTTGCCTACGTGGAAGCTTTCCATTTTTACGCAACAACAGTTGGCGCCGTCTGTGGGGACGCGTATACTTTATTACGTGCTCTATCATCAAGAATGAGTCGGAGAAGTCATACGGAGCACCGTGCTGGTAATGAAGGAGTGGAAAACAACATTCCTCGTACTAGAAGGTACCGGCTCGTGGGGGCCACAGACCGGGTTCAAGAAGAGGAGATCGAGAGAGTTGAACCCTTGCCGGATAGAAGGGTGGATGCCTTGGAAGAACAAGTTCGAGTTGTGAATCGAGACCTTTCAAAGGTACTTGAAATACTCAATCAGAAGTTTGTAGTCGACCGCCAAGAATCAAACCCCGGTAACGGCAAGGGCAAAGAACATGTGGAGTATGTAGATGAGTCGTGAACCAACGGAGGAGGTGGCTCGAAGGGGAAGCAAAGGACGAACAATCAACGTGCTTCCTCGTCCCGTCCTGGACCTGGACAATCTCGGCTGAAGGGAGGATCCGACCTCTGAGATGTTTTGAATCAAAAGAGGAAAGAGCAAACTGAAGTTATGAAGTCCACCCGCGGAAAGCACCCAACCTTGGGTGCCGGAGCTAAAAAAAGCTCCAAGACGAGCTCGGTCACATGAAGAAGGAGTACCGAGGTAAGGCTCCCCTTGCTTTGGAAGACCTCCTCGAGCAGGCAGAGCCTCCATTCACCGATGACATTATGGAGGTAGACTTACCCGCCAAGTTCAAGATGCCAACCATGCCCACCTATGATGGCTCTAAGGACCCGGTTGAACATGTTGACACGTTTCGGACCTGGATGGAGCTCCAGGGAGTCCGAGACGCAATCAAGTGTAGGGCATTCCCTCTCACTTTAGGAGGCCCCGCACGAGGATGGTATGGACAACTCAAGCCAAGGTCCATTTCCTCGTTCAAAGACCTTACGCGGTCCTTTGTGACTCGGTTCCTCGGAGGAAGAGATCACAAGAAGCGGCCACGCACCGTTAACTATTCGTCGAAATGGGGGGAGAGCCTACGTGACTACGTGGTAAGGTTCAATAATGAGGCTTTGAAAGTAGAAGGTTATAGTGACGACATAGCCCTGACTGCTATGATGGCGGGATTGAAAGATGAGAAATTCTTATGGTCGTTAGGCAAAAAGACCCCGGTTACATACACTGAGCTTCTTTCTAGGGCGCAAAAATACATGAGTGCCGGAGAGTTGCTCAGTGCAAGAAGAGCTCCAGAAGAAGGTGGTAGTAGCAAACACTCGTAACATAAAAGAAAAGACCGAGCGGAAGATGCTACCCAGGAGGGATGATCGCCATGGAGATGATAAGAGAAGGAAGATCGAAGATCGACTTGGTAAACAAAGTCTTCCTTCTAGCAAGTTCAAGAAATACACCCCTACCACCATACCCAGGGCAGTTACTCATGGAGATCCAAGATAAGAACTTGGTTAGGTGGCCGTCGAGGATGAAAGCGGGATCAAACAAAAGAAATAAAGACAAGTATTGTCTTTTCCATAAGGATCACGGTCATACGACCTCCGATTGTTTTGATCTTAAGGAAGAAATTGAAGCTCTAATTCAAAGGGGGTACCTAAAGGAGTTCGTAATGAGGAGAGAAGGAGGTCAGCGTGACACCAGACCTGAACAGAAAGACCAGGACCGAGGTGGTAAAAAGCCCTGGGGAGGTGACATAAGAACTATATTTGGTGGACCAGCGGGCGGAGAGTCAAGCAGAAAAAGAAAAGCAAATGCCCGAGAGGCAAGTCACGCCCCACATAGGTTCGAAGTCTTCACCACCCATACAATGCCTAGACGGGAGGCAAAAATTCATTTCGATGAAGATGAAGTCGCTGACATCCACCAACCTCACAATGATGCTCTGGTAGTGGTAATCATTGTAGCTAACTTGAGAGTGCACCGTGTCCTGGTCGATGGCGGTAGCTCGGTAGACGTACTCTCTCTGAGCGCATTTGAAAAGTTAGGGATCGGAAGAGAAAAATTGAAAAGAAATCTAGCACCCTTGGTGGGATTTGAGGGAAGCCAGGTCATCCAGGAAGGAAGTATCGAGTTGCCTGGTCACTTTTGGAGAAGAACCCAACACCGTCACTAAGATAGTAGAATTCCAAGTGGTTGAGTGCCCGTCGCCTTATAATATCATATTGGGACGCCCTACTATCCACGCTCTCGGGCCGTACCATCGACTTATCATCAAATGATGAAGTTCCCTACCGCAAATGGAGTAGGGGTGATCGAGGGGAACAAAAGGTCTCTCGGGAGTGTTATTACACTGGCTATGAAGGGTACTTCACCTAGAACGTAATCGCGGTAGAGCAGCATACGAGGAAGAGGCGCGCTCTGCTACAACCAACTTGGTAGAAGAGGTGGAACAACCCCCCTTAGTAATACTACCAGAGAAGTTCGATCAAAGAGCAACACCCACAGAAGACATGGAGTCTGTCCCGCTTCTACCTGAAAGGTGTGTCAAAATCGGGACTAGACGCGGGGGTGAGTAGAGAGATGACTTAATAAAATTTTCAAGGAAAATATTGACGTGTTTGCGTGGACTCATGAAGATATGCCTGGCATCGATCCAAAAATTATGGTGCATCGTTTAAACGTCGATCACACGTTTCGACCCGTCAGACAGAAACGTAGAGTGTTTGACCAAGCCAGGAATGGAGTTATAGCTGAGGAGGTAAGAAAGCTCTTAGAAGCAGACTTTGTCCGTGAAGTGCATTACCCGGACTGGCTATCCAATGTGTTCTAGTGAAGAAAGCTAACGGAAAATGGCGGGTATGCATAGACTTTACTGACCTTAACAAGGCATGTCCAAAAGATAGTTTTCCCCTACCTCGAATTGATCAGCTGGTAGACGCCACCGCAGGGCATGAGATGATGACCTTTATGGATGCCTACTCGGGATATAATCAAATTAAGATGTATGAGCCCGACCGGGAGAAAACTTCCTTTGTGACAAGTCAAGGGCTTTATTGCTACAAGGTTATGCCCTTCGGGTTGAAGAACGCAGGTGCAACCTACCAACGAATGGTGAATAAAATGTTCGCTGGGCAGATTGGGAGAAACATGGAGGTTTATGTAGATGACATGTTGGTCAAGAGCCACCAGGTAGACCAACATACCTCTGATCTAAAAGAGGCATTCGATGTACTAAGAAGGTACCAGATGAAGCTCAACCTGGACAAATGTGCATTTGGAGTAACTTCAGGAAAGTTCCTGGGATTTATGGTCCACCAAAAGGGTATAGGGCGAACCCAGGATAAGTTGAAAGTTGTCCTAGACATGGAATCCCCTAGAAACCTTAAACAATTGCAAAGCTTGAATGGGAAGGTAGAAAGACTGAATAGATTTGTATCAAGGGCGATGGACAAGTGTCTCCCCGTTCTTTAAGGTTCTCCGAAAAGGAAGTAAGTTCGAATGGACAGAGGAGTGCGAGAAAGCGTTCATAGAGCTAAAAAACTACTTAAGCTCTGCACCTCTACTCTCCAAGCCTGTCCTAGGTGAAGAGTTGTTTTTGTATTTAGCTGTGTCAGAGACAGCGGTGAGCTCAGCTCTAGTAAGAGAAGAAGGTGGAGTCCAACTACCTACATATTATACGAGCAAAGCCATGGTGGACGCGGAGACTAGGTACCCACAAATGGAAAAGTTGGCACTAGCCTTAATAACCTCAGCTCGGAGGTTGAGGCCATATTTTCAAGCACACAGGATTGTAGTTCTGACAAATCACCCATTGAGGCAAGTTCTACAAAAACCTGAAGCATCAGGTCGATTGATGAAGTGGGCGGTGGAACTTAGTGAGTATGATATTCAATATAAGCCGAGAACCGCAATAAAAGGCCAGGTCGTGGCTGATTTTATAGCAGAACTCACACCTGAAAAAGAGGAAACACACTTAACCCCTGAAAGAGAGCTTGCTCCAGACCAGGGACTCATCCCTCCACAAAGAGAAGGGTCCACTTGGACACTCTACGTGGACGGGTCTTCCAATATGAAGGGTTGCGGAACAGGCCTTATCTTAGTCTCACCTGACCGAGCCCACATTGAATATGCTCTAAGGTTTGGGTTTAAGGCTTCTAACAATGAAGCCGAGTATGAAGCACTTCTGGCCGGATTGCGGTTAGCAAGGAAGGTGGGGGTAGGCCGTGTCAAAGTCTATAGTGACTCTCAATTGGTTGTTAATCACATAACAGAAGAATATCAGGCGAAGGGGGAAAGAATGACAGCGTACCTAGCAAAGGTGAAAGAACTTCTTTGCACATTCGAGTGGTGGGAAGTTAAGCAAATACCACGCTCAGAGAATGCTAACGCTGATTCGTTGGCACGTCTAGCATCCGCCCACGAAACCGAGTTGAATCGCACAAGTCTTGGTCGAATTCCTCCCTAGCTCAAGTATAGATGAGTTAGAAGCCATGGACATTGACAAAGCAGCACAATTGACCACCTCTTCCTGGATGGATCCAATCATAAAATTTTTAAGAGATGGTGAATTGCCTCTTGATAAACTAGAGGCGCGACGGCTCCAACGTCGGGCAACACGTTATATAATGAGAGGAGATGTATTATACAAGAGAGGTTTTTCTCTACCACTACTAAGGTGTCTCCTACCTGATGAGGCAGACTACATCATGAAAGAAGTTCATGAGGGAGTATGTGGTAACCACTCTGGAGGAAGGTCGTTGGCACATAAAATCATAAGGCAAGGATATTATTGGCCAACCTTGTACGGAGATGCCAGGTCATTTAGTCGAAAGTGCGATCAGTGTCAACGTTTTGCTACAGTCCCGAGACAACCACCTGAGTACTTGACTAATATCACAAGTCCTTGGCCATTTGCTCAATGGGGGGTCGACTTGATTGGACCCCTTCCTCAAGGAAAAGGTCAGACCAAGTTTGCTATAGTGGCAGTAGACTATTTTACCAAGTGGGTGGAAGCCGAAGCACTAGCCACAATCACCGAACGTAAAACCACCGACTTCATGTGGCGGAACGTGGTGTGCAGGTTTGGCATTCCATATGCCATAGTCTCAGATAATGGCAAACAATTTGACAATGAAAAGTTTAGATCATGGTGCACTGAACTCGGTATCAAACACTTCAAGTCTTCTCCAGCTCACCCACAGGCCAATGGCCAGGTCGAAGCTGTGAACAAAATCATTAAGAAAAACTTAAAGAGCAAGCTTGAAGGTTTGAAGGGGCTTTGGGCAGAAGAGCTTCCGAATATCTTATGGGCGTATAGAACAACCGCAAGGACCTCCACTGGTGAAACGCCTTTTTCGTTGGCATTTGGAGCAGAGGCGGTAGTACCCGTTGAAATAGGACTACCTTCCCCTCGAGTTGAACACTTCAACCCAGAAATTAATGAAGAATGCCAAAAGTTAAGTCTTGACCTGTTAGAGGAGCATAGAGAGACCTCCCGTCTCCGTGTGGCTGAGTATAAGAATAGAGCGGCGCGCTACTACAACACTCGGGTCAAACCACGCAGCTTTAAGGTGGATGACCTCGTGCTAAGAAAAGTACTACTTAACACGAAAGACACAAGCAGCGGAGCTCTAGGACCTACCTGGGAAGGTCCGTACAAAGTCACTGAGATCGTGAGACCCGGCACCTATAAGTTGGTTGATCTTAGCGGCAAAGCATTGACCCACCCATGGAATGCCGAGCACCTCAAAGCCTATTATCAGTAATGTCAATGTATTTTTCTTTATGTTGAAGTTTTATTTTTCATGTTGTGGATTTCAACAATCAAAGGAATTAGAACATGACTTTTCTACTTCGGAAGCGATTTTGATTCAAAGATTATAAGGGAGGAGGCCTAAGCTACTACCAAGGATACACCTTAGTTAAAGCTTAGGTCGAACCACTCTAAAATCTCAACAACTCATTCAGGGCTTCAAGCTTTGTAACTTTATTTGAACGGGAAATCGACTACACGAACATACGTGATTGAAAGTTCAAAAGAATAGACCACTAAAAAGCTCAAGTTAATTAAAATTCTAAGTTCAACCAGGATGTAGGGCTGCACAGCCGCACCTGACTAGCCAGACTTAGAAAATTAAATCTTAAAATCACTCAGGATGTAGGGCTGCATAGCCGCACCTGACGAACGAAGCTTAAAATTCGAATGTATAAACTCACTGCATTACTACAACCCTACATGTTTATGTGTTCAATAAAATCAACAAATGAAGAACTTAAAATGAAAAAATTCTAAGTCTGCCAGGGAGTGTTAGGCTCGCACGAGCGGCACCTGGTAGAAGGATTTAAAACGAGAAAAAATTCTAAGTCTACTAGGTAGTGCTAGACTTGGCACCTGGTAGAAGGATTTAAAATGAAAAAATTCTAAGTCTACTAGGGAGTGCTAAGACTTGGCACATGGTAGAAGAATTTCAAACGAAAAAATTCTAAGTCTACTAGGTAGTGCTAGACTTGGCACCTGGTAGAAGGATTTAAAATGAAAAAATTCTAAGTCTACTAGGGAGTGCTAAGACTTGGCACCTGGTAGAAGAATTTTAAACGAAAAAATTCTAAGTCTACTAGGGAGTGCTAGGCTCTCATGAGCGGCACCTGGTAGAAGAATTTAAAACGAGAAAAAATTCTAAGTCTACTAGGGAGTGCTAGACTTGGCACCTGGTAGAAGGATTTAAAATGAAAAAATTCTAAGTCTACTAGGGAGTGCTAGACTTGGCACCTGGTAGAAGGATTTAAAATGAAAAAATTCTAAGTCTACTAGGGAGTGCTAGACTTGGCACCTGGTAGAAGGGTTTAAAATGAAAAAATTCTAAGTCTACTAGGTAGTGCTAGACTTGGCACCTGGTAGAAGGATTTAAAATGAAAAAATTCTAAGTCTACTAGGGAGTGCTAAGACTTGGCACCTGGTAGAAGAATTTCAAACGAAAAAATTCCAAGTCTACTAGGGAGTGCTAGGCTCTCATGAGCGGCACCTGGTAGAAGAATTTAAAACGATAAAATTCTAAGTTTACTAGGGAGCGCCGGACTTGTACGAGTCGCACTTGGACAAAGAATTTAAGATAGACAAAATCTTAAGTTCATCCAGGACGCATGGCCACACAGCAACATCAGACTAACAACACTTGAGAAATAGAAGCGAGGAGGTAGAGGCAACAAAGGATAAAAGTTTTATTCACCAAAGAAGCCAAATGACTGAAGTTATATTCAAAAAAGCATGAGAATGCAACTAAAGGCGATCATACGCCTATACCAAGTCAAAAAGTTAAAGAAACAAACATAAATAAGTTAAAAGATGGACATGCCCCATCAGACAGAGAAAAGCATAGCGGAGCAACATCTCAGAAAGTCAGTCAAACTGCAAGGGAGCGTTAACGTAGGTCATTGACAAAGCTCAGGTCCAAGTCCGGATACTTTTTAGATATACGGCCTACAGCATAGTCGGCCCCATAGACGAGGATTTCTTTTTCCAAATTGTCATATTCTCCACAAGCTCTAAGCATTTTCTTCAGCTCTTCTTTATCCCGAGTCCTTGCCTCCAAATCATTGAACTTAGCCGAAATTTCAGCAGAAATATTTTTCTCACGAACTAAGTCGCTTTCGAGAGATTGATTCCTAGCACGGGCCTCTTGCAGCGAGCGGGCTTTTTCGGCTAAGGAAGTGTCGCGATCACTTAGCTCATCTTTGAGGCGTTCACAATCACTCAGCACCCTCAGGGCAGCCAGGTTCGCTCTAGCCCCCGCCTGAAAAGGTAAGAAAATGAGTGAGCCACACAAGAAGAATGAAAAGTAGGAGAGAAATCATGAAGTATGTCAAAGTTTACCTTGAAAGACTCCTGGATGGAAAGACCGAACAACCGGGTCGTACTCATCGAAATAGCATCCTCCCGATCGTTAATCGAGTTTCCGGAAGTTAGTGGTAATCTCCTCAATGTACCTTTTTAGCTCATCCTCACTCTCTCCGTGGGCGTAAGGACCTTCAAACTCAGATAAGGAACGGCGGGTACCGCGAGAAGAGGAAGCGACCGCAGCCGCGCCTGAAGGCGTATGAACCTCAGGTGACCTGACGCGCACTCGCTGACGACGATGCTCCTCGTCAGGCACATCACTAGAGTTAGCCTCACACATCAAAGCTTGCTGAGCTTGGCGGCGACACTGCTCAATGTACAACATGGCACGTGACATATCTGAAAAAGGAAGTAAAGTATTATGGTATGATGAAACAATATGAAAGCAGAGTCAAAACAAACATACCGTCTTCCTCAGAAACAGCGTCCTCAGAAACAGGTTGAAAAAGTCCAGTGGAGATCAGTCGTCTTTTCGTGAGAAGAGCAGTGGTGCTGCGCTGCGCGATAGGGATATTCAATATCCGATTGATCACCAACTGAGCAAATTCGGAAAAAGGAAAAATCTCCCGGTTGTTTCCTGCAATGCAACGTGGTAAAGATGAAGTAAATTATTTGGGAAGTTAACATAGACACCTCAAAGTGAGCCTACCAGGAATCCTGAATTTTCTAGGAACGCGGTATACGTAATCATGTCCAGGAACATTAGACAACCAGTCACCACCTACAAAGAACCATTGATTCTTCCAGTTCCTGACAGAAGAAGGACTTGCCACTATTGATTCCCCTCGCGCCGTAAGGTAATACATGAAATTCCCTCCAGGTAACGAGTTCAGACGGTAGAGACCATGTAAAGTTTTATAGGATAGAGGGGCCCCACCACTACTAAGGTTCCAAAGAACCCAACACCCGAGTAATATAGTCCACCCATTCGGCCCAAGCTGAGCGGGTGCTAAGCGTGACAACAATAGAAATTTTTTAGGGAAGTAGTGGAGCGGGAGTCTAACCCCACACTTGAACATTTTCATATAAAATGCTACCTCCCCAGCAGGAGGGTTGAAGGGCATCTCCCCCTCTTCAGGACACCGTAAGCTAATGGATGAGGGAATGTCATATTTCACCCTGATATACTCTAATTGCTCTATGGTAATGGTAGATGGATAGGGGTGAATCGCGATGTCTTGGGAAGGAGAAGACCGTTCGGTCTCGGAACTTTCCCCCTATGCTCAATGCGCCCCTAGGATAGTAACTAGATTCTTCGTCGACATCCTAGAATGAAAAGGATCTACCTTAGCTACTATCAAAACTCTCACCGAGCTACGCTACTTGAATGAATTATACTAAGGGAAAGACCAAAAACGCACCTGGACTCTTAGTAATGAGGAATGGGTCGTCTCTGGTTCCCTGAGTAAGCAGTGTTGCTATGAACATTCAAACACGACAACAAAGGAAAACAAGAATTTTGTTAGTTCACGGATCGACTGAATAAAAATATTTTCGAAGATTGCTAAGGGCGTAGTGGAAATTAAATTCATTACCTCGAGTCAAGAGTGGAAATTGAATTCACTACCTTTACTCAAAGTTGGAAAGTGCGCGGCCCTGCGAAATCGAAATTATTTCGGTTAATTTCTATGTAAAGTTTGCAATGCAATGCAATGCAATTTAAAAAAAAAAAAAAAAAAAGAAAGAAGGGGGGTGTAAGTAGCCCAGCCCAAGTGCAAGGGCTGGGCCAAACTTATACCAAGCCCAGCGAGAGGCTGAGACACAAGAGGGACGCGGGCCACCAGCCATTTTCGGATCCGGGTAGTCGGGTCGTAGACGGGTAAACGGGCGGAAGAAAAACAAAACAAAATTTTTGGGAAAAACGTAGCAGAGCTGTACGATTCTCCTCTCAATCCCTCACTCTCTCTCGCAAGCGGCCATGGCTTTAGAAGAAGATCGAATCTGAAGCTGAGAAGTTGAAGCTACCCTCGATCTCCCTCGCATACGGCCATGGTAGACGAAATTAGAAGTGAATTCAAGCGAGATCTATATGGAATTCTTCACTTCTCTTCAACGCTAAGACGAATGGATCAGTGAAGACGAAGGTTTTCCTAGTTACAATTTAAATTGAATTCGAGATGTACTCTTCTCGCGAGAATTGTGAAGCTACGCGCTCAGTTGATCCGTTCTCACGCATCACATCCTGGAACAAAATCTGGAAATTGAAGAAAAATTGGAGTCAAATCCGAATCCACGGGTAGACGGGTCGTTGAGGCTCGTGGGTAGACGGGTAGACGGGTCGTGGTCGTGGATCAAGATAAGAAAAAAAAAAAAAGAGAGAAGTCTGCTATGTAATCGTGCAGAAGACCAACGATTAACTTCTTCGGGATTTCAACTCACTTGATGTTCCCCTGCTCTGTTTTTTATTTTTCAAACTGTTGAACTAAGTCACGAGGAAGGTAATGGCCCCGCTATAATTATTTCAAAGTTCGGTTCTGCAAAAAAAAAAAACGAGGCTATATGCGAGGATTATGACTTCAAGAAGAAACCACGTTCCATCAAAATCAAACGGGAAACGCACTTGATGAGGTCTGACCCTTTAGTTTATTAGTCTGTTGGTCTGTCTTATGAAGAATAGGAGTTAAAGCGAAATCTGAAGATAGGTCTGCTATGAAAATCAAAAACGGAAATCAAAAGCGGTTTCTTCGTCTTAGAGGAAATCAAAAGCGGTTCCTTGGATTTTCGCATGAATTCGTTTGAGATTGGGCCTCCATGATTTCGTTTTGAAGATAAGAAGATAAACGAGGACAGAGGGCTGAGAATCGCAAATGGCATAGAAGCTTCTCCTTCCTCGTGATTCAGTAGCAAAGAACTACCTCGTCTCCCACCATATGAGAACGCAAAAAATAAGAACTTGCTAAGCTCAGGCCAACTTTTCGATTCAAGATAGCCAAAGGATCTGTGATAAGTTCTCGATCCTCTTCTTCTGAGTGATTTCTACAAAAACGATGAAGTAACTACTGTGAACCAGCCATATGAGATTAAATTCAAGCAAAATTGCCCCTGCCAAGTTTTCTCTCCTCTCATTCAAAATGAAATTGATGAACTTTCCTCTCTTTAATGCTGAACCGAGAATGGAGAGACCGTGAAAAATTTCTTTAAAACTGATTCACTGGGGTTCAATTTTTACGAGAGTCTGTTCAAAAATTAGAAAGATCAACTACGAAGGTCTGTTATGTGGAAAGCTACAATCAGAATGAAGAAGGGATTTTTGCTTGGTCTGTTATGAGAGGAAAATTGAAACCTACAGGTCTGCTATGTAATCAAACAGAGGACCAGTGTTCGTTTCTTTGGAACGTCTGTGAAGAGAGGTCTGCTATGTATCCTGCAGAGGTCTATTATTTCAGGATTTCAAAGAATATTCAAGCTCTGCTATGTTGTTTGATTCCAAGGGAAAGTTAAATTCTCTCAAAAATCAAAAGGGAAAAGCAAATATACAAAGAGTTTGAAAATTCTGAGTCATCTAAAACTCAAAATCGCGAGTCTGCTGTGTCTTTCCGCGAGGAGTAAGGCTGCGTTAGAAAACATTTCTATTTTTTCTTCTAAGTACTAGTTCTGCTGGTTTGCTACAAGATTTTTTAAGTACCAAGATGAGATGATTTCATAAGAAATTCTACTTACTACGTGGCTATGTTAGTTAACTTTAAAACAGCCGAGTAGCAAGCCACAGAACACAACTCTAAGACACGGGTCTGCTAGATGATTTTGAGAAAAGCAAGGAAAGAAGTGTGCTATGAGCTTCACCACACTTCCACTACGCTACACTTAAATGGTTCATCACAGCTATATCATGTGGTGTTGTGAAAACAGAGCTGTTATGTGAAGATATGGAGCTACATGCCTCTTATGTAAAAAATTATTGAAGTCAAAGAGGTTCAAATGTGCTATGTGATTTCAAGGGAAAATATGTTCTCTCAAAATCAAAGGGGAGAAGCACCTCATGTGATAGGATTTCGTATTTGGCCTATTGCTATGCTAATCTTCACCTATTACCCCAAACAAAAAATCACAAAGCTACATATCGTGTGAAATTCGAGATGGTAGAAAATTTGAAGCTACATACCACTTGTGTAAAAATATTTGAAGACCAACATTATAAAAGTTCAGAAAGAAAAAAAAAAAAAGGTAATGAAAATACTCACTCCTCTAGCCTTGTCTCTCCCCTGTGCACCGAGCTTCCCGACACTAGATGGAGCTACAAATCAAAGTGGAGATGAACAAAAAGTTAAAAAAAATATCTATATATAAATAAATAGATAATGTGATTGGAAATTTCCTTACAAAAGAAGAGAGAGAGGAGAAAACTCTCTAGAGAACTCTTACAATGTAATGAAGGCTTCTCCAAATTACCAAGTGTGAAAGTGAGAAGTGTGAACTTCTCCTTTATTTATAGTGGGATCAAGCCTTCTCATAGCCATTGGATCGTGGTAAGTAAAATTAACGGCGTAGATCGCTGACAAAAGTACAATGGTAATAATTGTTCTACCAACCAAGTGCAATGACAAACTTGAATTCAATGAAGGATTGAGTAATGAGGGTGCATGGTAGTTAAGGCCATCCAAGAGAATACTTAGAAAAAATTTCACCCTCAATAGCACTCCCAAGTGGTTATAAGCTACCCCAACCCGACTTGGGAGTAGGGGGCCACTGTTATGGGTGAAAATATCGCTAAGGGTAAAATGACCACGTGTCAGGCATACGTAGAGACACGAGGTAATTTCAAACTCTTTCGGCCTACGCATGTCAACCTAGTTATTTGAACATGCCACGCACGACGGACCCGACCTCCACCACTAGCGGAGGACATACCATCAAGAGAGGTGCGTATAGACGCGGACTCATCTCAAAGAAATATAGACTAAGTGTCTAAGAAAGAAGCTCCGCTGCTGCGCTGCGCTCATCTACACCCACCTCAGAGAAGCGTAGGTGCACACCAGCCACCTACGCACCTACACACCTACCGACGCACCTACACCCATTCAATACCCAACACATGGACCAATCCTGAAGTGACACGTGGCGCGATGATGTCATCAACCTAATCTCCTATAAATAGGAGAAGAAATTCATTCATTTGGTAACATATTTCTACTACAATTCTACTTGAATTCTCTCTGGCACACTAGCTCTGACTTAAGCATCGGAGGGTGTTAGGCCGGCACCGCACCGGTGTTCTTTTCCTTTCCTGTGCAGGTACCTACCTAGAACGCCGACGAAGCATCACACTACCTCCGATTCATCCTATAAATTACGTTCGTTGCCTACGTGGAAGCTTTCCATTTTTACGCAACAACACTTGCAAATGTCTGCAGGAAAAGAAAATCGAAAAGTTCTGAATTTGATTAGACATCAATGGAGAATTTGTTGAAGAATTAGGGTTTTTTCAGTTTTGAAGAAGACGAGGTCATTGACGCTCTCTGAAACCATATAAGATGAGATAGACTAAGAGAGAAAGTATCAACTATCCTAACCATAGTTACATTAGTTGTTACAAGCCACGTCACTTAATACATATATATAATCTATACTACTTTAAAAGTGGCTTAGAGTGAAGAATTTTTCACCACCAATTTTATCCCTACTTTTAAATATTATTTCAAATTTACCGTTTATAATTAACCATAATTTTAAATATTATTACAATTTTACCATTTATAATTATTATTTAATTTTATTTCATAATCTTTATTTAAATTAATAGAATAAAATAAAGATTATATAAAAAAAATCATATAAAAATAGAGCAAAAAATTATTAAATAGTATATTATTATTTAATTATATATATATATATATATATATATATATATATATATATTATTTATAAAAAAGTATAAAAAATTATTAGATAGTATATTATTATTTAAAATTATATATAAAAAAATATATAAAAATAACATGAAAATTGATTAAATAGTATATTATTATTTAAAACTATATATGAAATATAAAAAAAGCATGAAAATTAATTAAATAATATATTATTATTTAAAATTATTTTTAAAGATTTAGTAAGTACATATTTGAATGAGTTTATTATTTTCATTTCATATTTACCATTTAAAAATATATGTGGTTATCATATAATCTTATTTCAATATTTTAATAATTATTTTGCTCTATGAATATGTAGTAATCAATTCTCTATTTTTAAAAATTGTTTCTAACCAATATTTTCAATTTTTTAAAAAAAAAAAATCTTTTTTTCTTTATGAAATAAAAAAACAGTTTTTTTTAAAAAAAAATAATCTTAAGTGACTATATATTTGAATGAGTTTATTATTTTAATTTCATATTTACTATTTAAAATATATATATAGTTATCATATAATCTTATTTTAACATTTAACAAGGAAAATTTCATTGGGTGGCAGAATATTTGTAAAAGTATCAACTCAAAAAATTATTTACAAAATATAACAATTTTTATCATGTTTATCAGTGATTAACAATGATTTATGTGTTATCAGTGTTAAACATAGTGTAAAAATATGTAATTCAATGTTTATCACTGATAAACTCTATCAAAATTTGCTATATTTACAAATATTTTTTTAAGCTTATATTTTTACGAATATTACTAAAAAAATTTGGTAGATTTGCAAATGCCCCATTTAACAATTATTTTGCTATATGCATGTGTAGTTATCATATCTTTACTAAAAAATGTGTAGTTATATATATATTTAATATGTTTAATTATAAAATATAATGTTAATATTTTATTTTATTTTTTATATTTAAATATAATCTTATATATAATTATAAAATATATTATATTATATTTTAAAAAAGAAATGGAATAATTTATATATATATATATATATATATATAAAAGTTTAATAAACCATATAAAATAAAGTATAAATAAAAAAACATATAGTAGTAAAATAATAAATTAACTTCATCACTCTAGAGTTAAGTTTAAGTTTAATAAACATATACGAACAAATATAAATAAATAATGAATAAAATAGTAAAAATTTAAATTAACTTTTTCTTACATCACTTTAAAGTTAAGTTTAAGTTTAAAAAGTTAAAAATAATTTTTTAAAAATACAATTAAAAATATAATGAAAATTTAATTAAATAAATAAAACTTTGAACGGACTGGGTCAAGCCCGTAAAAATGGGTCGGGCCGTATTTTATCACATGAGTCCAAGCCCGTGGACTGGGCTTGGGCTTACCATTTTAAGTCAAGTCGGGCCCATTTATTGACAAGGTATTGTAGGGATTGCAACGGGGCGGGGCGGGGTCGGGGATGCATTTCCCATCCCCTAACCCGCGGGGATTTTTAATCCTCATACCCCACCATATCCCCTAATCAAAAAATCAAGGTCGGGGTCGGGATTCTCCTGTTCGGGGATCGGGTTCCCCTGGGGAAAATTCCTCGTTTTACATTTTAATTCTTATTTAAAAAGAAATATAAATTTAAAATATATATTTTTAAGTAAAAAGAAAACATAATACTAAACATTTTATATTTTATTAGTTAATATAATTATATTTTACATATATTTTTCAATAAATAAAGATAAAAGTAAACAAAATACAAAAGATATTCTTAAAAATTCAGGGTCGAGGCAGGGGATGTATTCCCATACCCATACCCATACCCATACTTGGGGAAATTTATCACCCTAACCGTAACTCTAACCCTATAAAACGGGGATTCTTCACCCCTATAAGGTCGGGGCCCCGCAGGGAATTTTGCCATCCCTAAGGTCTTGTAGGCGGCTACCTGGGCCGGGCCTGTTCATTTAAGGTCTGGCCGGCTCCATTGATGGGGCTTAACTATATATAGCAACTTATTCTAATTAATAGTACAGATTCAAAAAATGAAAAAAGTTATCGACTTTATACATCCTTGTATTCGGGGCGGTCCCCGACTTCGTGCGGCGAGCAAGCGACCGCCTCGGTCCACTAATTTTTGGGGCCCCAATTTTGAGTCTTGTTTTACAATGAATTAAAAAAATTACTACAATTCACGCCGGCTACATAGGCTTAGTCAAATGTTGGGGGCCGATTTTGAGTTTGATTTTACATTGAGTTAAAAAACAATTGCTACAAATATTCAAAGGTGTCCACCCATTAGGGCTTAGTCAAATGACTATAGCATTTTGATTAAAGTTCATAAATTTTTGTTATATATGTTTTTAATTTTGTCGCATAAAGTTATATGATATAGGGCCCAAAATTATTTTTTGCACCGGGCCCTTATTTTCTTAGGACCGGCCCTGCTTGTATTTTTGTAATTAGTGTAAAGGATTTGGTCATATATGAAATTAACCCAAGAAACAATTACTTAATTAGAAAAAAATAAAATTAAAATAAAAATTCGAAATTAACAGGACGTTACAATTACATTACAAGTAAAGTAAATAAAACTAATAGGATGGGACCATTGCCAATTAAATAAAATCATTTATTTCGTTTTTGAGCAATAATACTATATAAGCCTCATCATATGGATAAAGCCCGTGGGCCGGCCCGTAAATATTTGGGCTGGATATGGATCATGCAGTTGAGCCCAAGCCCGGCCCGCGAGCTTTATTCATAGGGCCCCAATCAGGCCCGGCTCGAAGTCCGGTTTGAAGCCCGTTAAAAAATTATTAATATATATATATATATATATATATATATATATATATATATATATATATATATATATATATATATTTATATACATATATATATATTTAATATATTTAATTATAAAATATAATGTTAATATTTTATTTTATTTTTTATATTTAAATATAATCTTATATATAATTATAAAATATATTATATTATATTTTAAAAAAGTAATGGAATAATTTATATATATATATATATATATAAGTTTAATAAACCATATAAAATAAAGTATAAATAAAAAATATATATAGTAGTAAAATAAGAAATTAACTTCATCACTCTAGAGTTAAGTTTAAGTTTAATAAACATATAAGAACAAATATAAATAAATAATGAATAAAATAGTAAAAATTTAAATTAACTTTTTCTTACATCACTTTAAAGTTAAGTTTAAGTTTAAAAAGTTAAAAATAATTTTTTAAAAATACAATTAAAAATATAATGAAAATTTAATTAAATAAATAAAACTTTGAACGGACTGGGTCAAGCCCATAAAAACGGGTCGGTCCGTATTTTATCACATGAGTCCAAGCCCGTGGACTGGGCTTGGGCTTACCATTTTAAGTCAAGTCGGGCCCATTTATTGACAAGGTATTGTAGGGATTGCAACAGGGAGGGGCGGGGTCGGGGATGCATTTCCCATCCCCTAACCCGCGGGGATTTTTAATCCTCATACCCCACCCTACTCCCTAATCAAAAAATCTGGGTCGGGGTCGGGGATTCCCCGTTCGGGGATCGGGTTCCCCGCGGGGAAAATTCCTCGTTTTACATTTTAATTCTTATTTAAAAAGAAATATATATTTAAAATATATATTTTTAAGTAAAAAAGAAAACATAATACTAAACATTTTATATTTTATTAGTTAATATAATTATATTTTACATATATTTTTCAATAAATAAAAATAAAAGTAAACAAAATACATAAGATATTCTTAAAAATTCGGGATCGAGGGCAGTGGATGTATTCCCATACCCATACCCATACCTGGGGAAATTTATCACCCTAATCGTAACTCTAACCCTATAAAACGGGGATTATTCACCCCTATAGGGTCGGGTCCCCGCAGGGAATTTTGCCATCCCTAAGGTTTTTTGGGCCCGACCAGGGCCTGTTCATTTAAGGTCAGTAGGCTCCATTGATGAGGCTTAACTATATATAGCAACTTATTCTAATTAATAGTAGAGTATCCAAAAAATGAAAAAAGTTATCAGCTTTATACATCCTTGTATTCAGGGCCGGTCCGACCATCGTGCGGCAGTCATGACCGCCCCTGGCCCCCTAATTTTTGGGGGCCCCAATTTTGAGTCTTGTTTTACATTGAATTAAAAAAATTACTACAATTCACGCCGGCTACATAGGCTTAGTCAAATGTTGGGGGCCTGATTTTGAGTTTGATTTTACATTGAATTAAAAAAAATTGCTACAAATATTCACGTCGGCGGCCAGCCCATTAGGGCTTAGTCAAATGACTATAGCATTTTGATTAAAGTTCATAAATTTTTGTTATGTATGTTTTTAATTTTGTCGCATTAAAATTATATGATATAGGGCCCAAAATTATTTTTTGCACCGGGCCCTTATTTTCTTAGGACCGGCCCTGCTTGTATTTTTGTAATTAGTGTAAAGGATTTGGTCATATATGAAATTAACCCAAGAAACAATTACTTAATTAGAAAAAAAAAAAATAAAATAAAAATTCGAAACTAACAGGACGTTACAATTACATTACAAGTAAAGTAAATAAAACTAATAGGATGGGACCACTGCCAATTAAATAAAATCATTTATTTCGTTTTTGAGCAATAATACTATATAAGCCTCATCATATGGATAAAGCCATTGGGGCCGCCCGTAAATATTTGGGCTGGATATGGATCATGCATTTGAGCCCAAGCCCGCCCGCCATGAGCTTTATTCATAGAGCCCCAATCAGGCCCGGCTCGAAATCCGGTTTGAAGCCCGTTAAAAAATTATTAAAATATATATATATATATATATATATATATATATATATATATATATATATATATATTTAATATATTTAATTATAAAATATAATGTTAATATTTTATTTTATTTTTTATATTTAAATATAATCTTATATATAATTATAAAATATATTATATTATATTTTAAAAAAGTAATGGAATAATTTATATATATATATATATATATATAAGTTTAATAAACCATATAAAATAAAGTATAAATAAAAAAAATATATAGTAGTACAATAAGAAATTAACTTCATCACTCTAGAGTTAAGTTTAAGTTTAATAAACATATAAGAACAAATATAAATAAATAATGAATAAAATAGTAAAAATTTAAATTAATTTTTTCTTACATCACTTTAAAGTTAAGTTTAAGTTTAAAATGTTAAAAATAATTTTTTAAAAATACAATTAAAAATATAATGAAAATTTAATTAAATAAATAAAACTTTGAACGGACTGGGTCAAGCCCGTAAAAATGGGTCGGGCCATATTTTATCACATGAGTCCAAGCCCGTGGACTGGGCTTGGGCTTACCATTTTAAGTCAAGTCGGGCCCATTTATTGACAAGGTATTGTAGGGATTGCAACGGGGCGGGGCGGGGTCGGGGATGCATTTCCCATCCCATAACCCGCGGGGATTTTTAATCCTCATACCCCACCCTATTCCCTAATCAAAAAACCAGGGTCGGGGTCGGGGATTCCCCGTTCGGGGATCGGGTTCCCCGCGGGAAAATTCCTCGTTTTACATTTTAATTCTTATTTAAAAAGAAATATAAATTTAAAATATATATTTTTAAGTAAAAAAGAAAACATAATACTAAACATTTTATATTTTATTAGTTAATATAATTATATTTTACATATATTTTTCAATAAATAAAGATAAAAGTAAACAAAATACATAAGATATTCTTAAAAATTCGGGGTCGAGGGCAGGGGATGTATTCCCATACCCATACCCATACCTGGGGAAATTTATCACCCTAACCGTAACTCTAACCCTATAAAACGGGGATTCTTCATCCCTATAGGGCCGGGGCCCCGCAGGGAATTTTGCCATCCCTAAGGTCTTGCAGGCCCGACCTGGGCCCGGGCCTGTTCATTTAAGGCTGGGCCGGCTCCATTGATGAGGCTTAACTATATATTGCAACTTATTCTAATTAATAGTACAGTATCCAAAAAAAGAAAAAAGTTATCAGCTTTATACATCCTTGTATTCAGGGGCGGTCCTGACACTGTGCGAGCAGTGCGACCGCCCCGGTCCCCTAATTTTTGGGGGCCCCAATTTTGAGTCTTGTTTTACATTGAATTAAAAAAATTACTACAATTCACGCCGGCTACATAGGCTAAGTCAAATGTTGGGGGCCCGATTTTGAGTTTGATTTTACATTGAATTAAAAAAAAATTGCTACAAATATTCACACCGGCGGCCAGCCCATTAGGGCTTAGTCAAATGACTATAGCATTTTGATTAAAGTTCATAAATTTTGTTATATATGTTTTTAATTTTGTCGCATTAAAGTTATATGATATAGGGCCCAAAATTATTTTTTGCACCGGACCCTTATTTTCTTAGGACCGGCCCTGCTTGTATTTTTGTAATTAGTGTAAAGGATTTGGTCATATATGAAATTAACCCAAGAAACAATTACTTAATTAGAAAAAAAATAAAATAAAAATAAAAATTCGAAATTAACAGAACGTTACAATTACATTACAAGTAAAGTATATAAAACTAATACGATGGGACCACTGCCAATTAAATGAAATTATTTATTTCGTTTTTGAGGAATAATACTATATAAGCCTCATCATATGGATAAAGCCCGTGGGCCGGCCCGTAAATATTTGGGCTGGATATGGATCATGCATTTGAGCCCAAGCCCGGCCCGCGAGCTTTATTCATAGGGCCCCAATCAGGCCCGGCTAAGTCTAGTTTGAAGCCCGTTAAAAAATTATTAAAATTTATATATATATATATATATTTAATATATTTAATTATAAAATATAATGTTAATATTTTATTTTATTTTTTATATTTAAATATAATCTTATATATAATTATAAAATATATTATATTATATTTTAAAGAAGTAATTTAATAATTTATATATATATATATATATATAAGTTTAATAAACCATATAAAATAAAGTATAAATAAAAATATATATAGTAGTAAAATAATAAATTAACTTCATCACTCTAGAGTTAAGTTTAAGTTTAATAAACATATAAGAACAAATATAAATAAATAATGAATAAAATAGCAAAAATTTAAATTAACTTTTTCTTACATCACTTTAAAGTTAAGTTTAAGTTTAAAAAGTTAAAAATAATTTTTTAAAAATATAATGAAAATTTAATTAAATAAATAAAACTTTGAACGGACTGGGTCAAGCTCGTAAAAACGGGTCGGGCCGTATTTTATCACATGAGTCCAAACTCGTGGACTGGGCTTGGGCTTACCATTTTAAGTCAAGTCGGGCCCATTTATTGACAAGGTATTGTAGGGATTGCAACGGGGCGGGGCGGGGTCGGGGATGCATTTCCCATCCCCTAACCCGCGGGGATTTTTAATCCTCATACCCCACCCTATCCCCTAATCAAAAAACCAGGGTCGGGGTCGGGGATTCCCCGTTCGGGGATCGGGTTCCCCGCGGGAAAATTCCTCGTTTTACAATTTAATTCTTATTTAAAAAGAAATATAAATTTAAAATATATATTTTTAAGTAAAAAAGAAAACATAATACTAAACATTTTATATTTTATTAGTTAATATAATTATATTTTACATATATTTTTCAATAAATAAAGATAAAAGTAAACAAAATACATAAGATATTCTTAAAAATTCGGGGTCGAGGGCAGGGGATGTATTCCCATACCCATACCCATACCTGGGGAAATTTATCACCCTAACCGTAACTCTAACCCTATAAAACAGGGATTTTTCACCCCTATAGGGTCGGGGCCCCGCAGGGAATTTTGCCATCCCTAAGGTCTTGCAAAGGGCCGGGCCCGGGCCCTGTTCATTTAAGGCTGGGCCTGCTCCATTGATGAGGCTTAACTATATATTGCAACTTATTCTAATTAATAGTACAGTATCCAAAAAAAGAAAAAAGTTATCAGCTCACATGTTACTATAAGATCGGGTCCACACGAAAATATCTGTTTCTTTGGAGTTGGAGGCCAATACAATTTTTTTTCTTCTGAATTTATTCTTATTCTTATTCGTAGTATATAAATTGTCTCAAATAATTGATTTTATTTACTTAATTTTGTAAAACTAAAATATAATATTTTTTTATTTCATAAATCTAATATTTCAAATCAAATTATCATAATAATATTTTAAAAACAATACAAATATTCTTATTAGTAAAAAAAATTAAAAAACATACACATATAAAGGGTAAATGATATTTGTTATAGGTACTTATTCTTGGGGTTTTCGCCTAAGTCTTATGTAATCTAATTAAACTATAAATAAATAAAGGAATTATTAATTAGTAATATTTACATTGTCATTTATTATTAGTTTAATAAATGTAATCCATTATAAGATCCAAGTTACTTATGATAACTTAAAGTGAGCATATGATGCGGGAAGATTCACTTATGTGCAACTCAAATAGTCTGTGGTACATGAATAAAGGTTGGGTGCCTTATTTCTGGTAACACCACTAACACGACCCTTTTGTGAATTGGCACTTGTGATCTCATCTGGATCGCTCATGTAGAGACATGTGAGTGGGGGTGTTGCTGCAATAGAGATTGTAGTAGGCTGGACGAAAATAAACTTACTGTCTTCTGGGAAAGCCGTTAGAGAAAGACACTTCGTTTATCAACCAGTTGATCATGTATAATTGATCTTAATCCTGAGTGGATTACGAACTCCTGTTCGCAAGAGACAAGCCTTTGATTTGCATAGGTGAGAGTGACTTGATATAGTTCGCTCAATATGCCTCCCATTTTTGGGGATTGCATCTTGCTTGATGTATCATGGAGGTTAATACGGTGTAAATACCTAGCCATGGATACAAACTAACTTGTGAAGGATCAAAGTGTAGTTAATGATATTAGCCAATGGATATAACTATGTCTATAGTACTAAGAGTGCAACTCTAGATATTTAGTGGAGTTATCTAGGAGTTAATGAATAAGAATTAATTGATTGAAGGAGTTCAATCAATGTAATTCTAGATCATTAGAGCTTAGTCTTATAGGTCCATTAAGTCATCCGAGCTAACGCATGTAATTGAGAACATAAATCAATGATGATTAATTTCTTTGGAAAAACTATTTCAAACATTTGATTTGAAGTTGTCAAATCAATTAAGGCAAATACAAATAGAGGAGTCTATTTGATTAATTAAATGAAATTAAATAGAAGAGTCTATTTAATTATTTAATTAATGGTGAAATTAAATAGAAAAGCCTATTTAATTATTTATTAAATAGAGGAGTCTATTTAATTATATAATAGAGAGATTAAATAGAGGAGACTATTTAATTAAATTAATTTTGAAGTTGTCAAAAATTAATGAGGATTTAAATAGAGGAGCTCATTTAAATATTTAATTTGAAGAAGTCAAATTAAAGAGGAAATAAATAAAAAGAGTTTTATTTATTTATTTATTTAAAGGAATTGTTCTATTAAATAAAAAGGAAAATAAAATGCCCAATATCGTCATGGAGATGACGTTGTGGGCGTGTGACCCACGAGTAGGGTCACACGCCCCATTGGTTAAATGGTAACCAATTATTTGCATTTTATTTTAATCAAAATATATGAATATCTTAATGGTTAAGATATGGAATAATTATTTTAAATTAATAAAGATTAATTTTAATAAAAGATATGGGATTATCTTATTATGGAATAAGATGTTATATCTTAATTATTTAAAATATATTTTAGAATATCTTTATTAATTATTTAATAATTAAAAAGATATTCAAAGATTTTCTGAGATCTTGGTTTTCCTATAAATAGGACCTTTGGGGTAACCCAAAACACACATGGTTAAGCAAACAAGAGAAGGCTCATAAAATTCCTCTCCCTCTCTCATTGCTGCCGCCGCCCTTAGGGTATATAGAAGAAGTTTTTTCTTCCCTTTTCCTTTTTCCAAAGAGGATAATGCCCACGCACCGATTCTCTTTTGTGCTTAGTGAGAAAGATCTTTTTGGTGGTCCCAAAATCGTAACCATTGAAGAACGAGGAAGAGCCAGACACTTCTCCACAAGGGTTAATATTCAATTTTATGCATTTAGAATTTTGTTAATATTATATTGCAAGGAAAGATCTTTGGGACTTCTGTTTGAGAACTCTTTTAGAGGCCTCAATCCCAACACTAAAAACTTGTGGAAGAGAAAATACATTGGGAAAAAAATTGCATTGGAAAATAAAAAATGCCATAAATGTCAGACTACACGTACTATACGTGTTAGATGCGTCAGACTATACCTGACATACAAAGGGTAAAATTGATATATTTAAAATTTGAATAGGAAAAGTGGCTAGTCCAAACATTTTTAAAAAAATGTGGCTACTTTAGACTTTTTGATGCAAAAGTGGCTATTTAGAAATTTCACCCTAAAAATAATGTTCTATGAATTTTCTAGTTAAAAATGGATATACATGTAAAGATTATAAGAAGAGATTAAAACAAAATTATTAGGTAAAATTTAGAGTTTAAAATAAAAGTATGAAATATTCAAAGAATTTTTTAAAAAAAAAAAAAAAAAAAGTTTTAAACCTTAGAATTTTTCATTAACATCCCAAATTGGGAGGTGTAGGATCGGTATGGCAACCCTAGAGGGGGGGGGGTGAATAGGGTTTTAGGTTAATTTAAAATCTTTTTCGATTTATGACTTCTAATTAACAAGTTAATTAGACTTTTTAAGCTCAAACAATTAAAATGAATTTTATCCTAAAATTCCCTTAAACAAAGTAAACTAAATTTCAATAATACTAGGAAATATTAAACCACAATCAATTTCTAACAATCAATAATAACTTCAATAAATCTTATGCTATGAATATGTGAAGCATCAATTAATTCCAATGATTAGTAATTAACAATCCCAATTCATATGCACATTAAATATATAGCAATTAATATTAGTGCAATAAGTAAAGAGGAAAGGGTTAGAGAAATGACACCAAAATGTATAGTGGTTCGGCCAAAATCTGGCCTAGTCCACTCCCCGAGCGCCTCTCGGGAATTTATTACCTTTTCCGGGAGGAAGTACAACCCAATCCTTTTGCGGGCTCAAGATCAAACCCGACTCTTTTCCACGGGATCAAAGTCAAACCCGAACCGTTCTTTTTCCGAGATCAAGAACAAACCCACGTTCCTATTTCATGGGCTAGGAAACCGACCCAAGTGTGAATTATAAAATTTCACACAAATACAAATCTCTCAAAAGATTAAATGTGAAATTCAAAACTCACAATATTACAAGGCTCTTAATAGCCAAATAAACCACTCAAAATAAATCCCAAAATGATGTAAAAATTAGCTTCAAAGCACTTGACAATGGAGGCAACAAATTGATATTTTTCTCTAATTTTCTCCACTGATTTTCGGCCATATGTAGAGGAGGAAGAAGCAAAAATAGTCGTTGGTCCACATGGCGGTTTCTGATTGGCTGGAGCAATTCTGATATTTCAATTAAATAATATAATATTAATTTCCACAGGCGCGAGGGCAAAACGGGCAAGAGACTGTTGAGAGAGCGCTTCAAATTTTCGGTCAGCAGGTCAAATAATAAAGGTCAGGACGCATGCGACATTTAACAAAAGACTAGGGGCAAGAAGGGCAATCACTGAATCAGTAAAAAGCAAAAATCAGGCCTTGGGAACCGGCAGGGACGGGTGCCACGCAGGCAGAGGCGAAAGCTGCTTCGGTGGGGTCAGCTTGTGTCAGCATGCGCAGGAGCGCGTTAGCGGCTGTCTCTCACGCGTTGACGTGGCGTCACCTGGACGCTTGGATCGGGGTAATGCTACGATCGAACGGCTACAGTAAGTTTCAGCTTTTCTTTTTCTTTTTCATTTAATTTAAATCGAAATTATATATATATATATATATAAAAATAATTCACTTGACAAATGTGATCCGTTGGATTGCGCTGTTGCTTCGATCGGACGGCTGAAATCATTTCGCATTTTAAATTTTCTTTTTCTATTTTTCTAATTTCCGAAAATATAATATATAATATATATATATATAAATATTTAAAATCCAATTTTCTTTAATCCATATCTTCTCCGTTTTAGCTCGGAATTGGACGATTCAAATTGCATCGTGCTCGATATTTTCCGCTCTACAAAACACAACACTAAAATACTAAAATTGATTTAGTACTAAGTGTTTGATATCATAAAAACATAATTAGGCAAGATTAGTAGGCCCAAAAAAGCCAACAGGAGGGACGGATAATCCCCGTTTTATTAAGGTTAGGGTTACGAGAAAAATTTCTCTAAGCTTGTTTTAGGGTACGGGGACAGGAATACATTCCCCGCTCCGCCTCCAAACTCAATATTTTAATTATATTTTATGTATTTTGTTTACTTTTATCTTTATTTATTGAAAAATATATATAATATGATTATATTAACTAATAAATTATAAAATGTTTAGTATTATGTTTTCTTTTTGTCTTAAAAATGTATACTTTAAATATATATTTATTTTATATTTCTTTTTAAATAAAAATTAAAATATAAAACGGAGAATTTTTCTTGTGAGAAACTCGATCCCCGAATGAGGAATCCTAAATCTACCCCCAATTTTTATTAGAGAATAAGGTAGGGTTTGATGATTAAAAATCTCCATAGATTAAAGAATGGAAAATACATTCCAATCCCACTTCACCCCGTTTCCATCCGTAATCTGAAAGAATTCAAATAATTGCAATTTTATTTGTAGTAGTAAGTGCAATGCAACTGGCAGTACACGTGCATGTTTTTGGTTTCCGTTATGGGGATGTCGTGTATGTCAGTCCTTTCTTTTTCCCACCATAAAATAAACAAATTTAAAACTTCTTTTTTTAGAGATAATGATAAATCATGCCTAATTGGATCCTATGATTTAAAAATAGTTTTAAACGTCCTTATGATTTATACCGTTAATTAATTTTAATAAATTAGAACGCATGTTTATTTTAAAATTTTCATGTGTTATAATTTTATATAAATTAACAAAAAATTTAATAGTGATATATGAATTTTACACATATTTTTTGTTTAGTTAGATTTTACATATATTATTATTAACCAAATGAATTATTCTATACATTTCATTCATTTTTTTTTAATGAAATTAGAAGAATACAAAAAAGATGTATAATAAATACGTGACTCAAATTTTATCGGGAATAAAAAGACATCTTATATAATATACGGTTATATATATTAATAGCCACATCAACACTAGTAATAAACCTTTATATCCACTATCCTAAAAATAAAGGTTAGTAGCCAGTTGGAGAGAGAAATTGAGAGATGCAATGACACATATACCCTTGCACGGTTACACAAAGAAAAGTGGCTGAAAAAACAATGCACGGTTTTCAATACCCATGCAGGAGAAAAATTGATAGTTAATTCTGAGAAGTCATTGAAAGATGTGCAACTCTTCTTCTTCCTTTTCCATTTCACCTTCCCACCATTAATTTCATTTCCCCTCTCCCATTCTCTCTCAGATTAAGAAATCAAAAACCAAAAATAAACAAAAACTATTTGGCTCTAAATCATCTCCAGATTTCATAAAACCAACAAAAAGGGCAATGACAAATGATGAATGTTACTATCAACATTTGATGAGAGTGAATATGATGAAGATCATGAAGAGACCCATGAGGATGAACGAGAATCATTGGCCACGATGGATGTTGAAGAAAAAACACAAAAAAAAAGGTTTGAACATCGTCTTTCTTATCATTTGTGTTTTTTAAAACTGAAAATGTCGGATCTGTGCATGGAATATGAAACGTATACTATATATATTTTTAAATTAGGGAACGATAAAGAAGACCACTACTGGAAAGGAGACGACTATTAGAGAATTAAAACAGAGAGATTTCCCGAAAATTCATAAGGTTCTTAGATTTCTTGAAGATCATGAGGATGAGCAAGAAACATTAGTCACGATGGATAATGAAGAAAACAAACAAAAAAAGGTTTGAACCCTAAACCCATAAATTTTTGTTACTTCGAAATGAATATGCTAGATCTATAAAAATTACGATATATATAATGTATTCTGTATATTTCTTAAATTATGGAACGAGGAAGAAGACCAAATACTAATGGAATCGATACGTATAATTTTAATCTATGTTGTATATGTAGTATGTAAGGTGTATATAATGTATACTAATTATTTCTTAAAATTAGGGAATAAGAAAGAAAACCTAATATTAATGAAAATTGATACGTATAATTTTAATCTATGTTGTATATGCAGTATGTGTTAAAGATATATACAATTGATATGATAACTGTTTACATGTTGAATAGGGGATTGAGCTTATGCAATTGATACAAAACTAAAGGAGAATACTACAACTAATGAAGATGGGCCTCATTTCAACATTAAGCTAACTCAGACGATGAAAGACATCAAGAAGGATGTGAATAAGAGTAAACAACTCCATTGATGGTGAAAAGAGGACAAAAACAAGAGGAAAAAAAAATTACACATCATTCCTTAACAGAAAACTCATTCAATATGAAGAAATTTGAAGAAATATGGTGGAAAACTCAAATATATTTCCAGAAATCTATGGTTTTTTTGATGAATATTTCTATTTTACTAGTTTTTTTTAGTGTTCTTGAAGAAGAAAAAACATAATCTTCAAGGATTTTTTAAAAATTACTTATTAGTTATATATTTTGGTATATACTGTATATGAAAATAGATAAAACTATACGAATACACATATACGACAATACCAAAGTTCAATGATATTTGTGTATAATGTATAAAATACATTACTTAATGATAAAGAACAATTTAGTAAACCATACAATATAAATGATGAACAAAAAAACTGAATGTGCTTATTTATGTATGACTATTATTTTGAAAATTACTCATTAGTTATATATTTTGGTATATACTATATATGAAAATAGATAAGACTATACGAATACACATATACGACATTGATAAACTGTGATTTAATTAAACCAAAGTTCAATGATATTTGTGTGTAATGTATAAAAATACATTACTTAATGATAAAGAACAACTTAGTAAACCATACAATATAATTGATAAACAAAAAAAAGAACAATCTTATTTGTAAAAAATAAGACAAAAAACATACGTAATTTAACTAATAACTTGGATGTCACGTTATTTTGTAATTTAATATTATAAGTCGTGTATACTTGTTATATAAATTTATTATATACAGTATATATGACATTATGACCAGTCGAAATTGATGGTAGATACATGGAAATAGTGAAAAAGGAAATTAGTATTAATGGGGAAAAGGGTCAGCCGAAAATGATGGTAGAGCTACATGAAAATAGTGAAAAAATGGAGGGAATATGGATAGTCACTATTACCTTTGTTAATAAATGGTAAATTAAAAAAAAAGGGAAAATGAAGAGTCATTAAATGGGAAGAGTGTAAAAAGTAGCTGGGATAATCATTACCTGGAAAGAGAAAGAATTCTTAATAAATGAGCTCATTTTATTAATTAACTTCAGAAGGGTAAAAAAGGAAATTTGTTAAACAAAAAAATCTGTGAAAAAGTAAAAGTGGCTACTAACTTTTACTTTTAACATGGTGGCTATAAACCATTATGACACCATGAAAAGTGGCCAAATATATAATTTTCCCTATAATATATCTCATAAATTTTTCAATACCAAATAATGGGAAAAAATCGGGAAATTTCATTGGGTAGCAGAATTTTTAGCAATATTTATAAATATAGCATTTTAAAAAAGTATTTACAAATATAGTAGATTTTTAAAAACACCTATTCATGTGATCAGAGAAATCAGTGATAACTTATAAAATAATCAGTGATTACTATAGGTAATCAGTGATTCCTGCACAAAATATTAGGATATCAGTAAATCAATGATTACTAATCATTGATTACTGTGAAGATATCACTGATCACTAGTGGCAATTTTGTAATATTTTAGGCGCGAATTTAATTTTTCTGCTATTTTGCAAATATATATTTTTGCTGTTTTTTTTATAAATATTGGACCTATTTTTGCTATTTTCACAAGAGCCCCAAAAAAATCGAATAAGAGTTGATACTCAAAAGTGAGTTTTTTCCACTCCATGATATAATGTTTAAAATAATCTTAATTTATTTTCTTGCAATGTTTTCCTTGATTATTGGTCAGCCAATTATTATCATCAAATGAGAACAACCCCAATTCAATATAAGAGTCAAAGAAACTTAAATAATGAAGGCATATTATATATAATAGGGGTGAAAGAAAAAACCGAAAAACCGAAAACCGGAAAAATAAACCGGGCCGAAACAGTAAAAAACCGAACCGTCCCGGTTTCCATTATTCAAAAACCGAACCGGCTAAAACCGGAACCGAACCGGCTTCTAAAAAACAAGTAAAAATCTCATACCCCTTCCCTATTTCCCCCTAATTTTTATTTATTTGTTTTATTTTATATATTTACTTATCACTTTATTTTAATTTATATTTTATATATTTATTAATCTAATTTTTTCAACTAAGTTATTGTTTATGTTTAATTTTTTTTTTTTTGTTTCATCCTTCAATGTTGGAGGATTTTTTTTTAAAAATAAATGCAAATGACATATACTAGAAAAACCGGAAAAAACCGAAAACCGAACCGGTAAAAACCGGGTCGATTCCTATTATAAACCGAACCGGTCCGGTTTTTAAAATTAATTGAAAAACCGGACCGAACCGAACCGAACCGGTTTCACCCCTAATATATAATATATAAATCTGAAAAAAATGGGAGCTTCATCGTTGGCAACCGTTGAATTTTGACTACGCGTTTGAATCCTAATCTTCATGTTCTTTTATCAAACTTCTTACTGATTTTCTGTAAACTTTTCCACACACTTTTCAAAAGCCTCTTCTCCTTTTCAACTATTATCTGTTTTCTACTTTCCCAGATTGATCTATCAAGTAATTTGAAGTAAGAAGCTTATCCTCCACCGTCCTCTGCTCTATCTGGGTCCTGAGAAAAACCCAACTTTCTCCCACTTCAATCGTTAAATTTTACATTTTTAATTAGATTGTGGTCGAATTAGAACAAGATTTTGAAGACCCAGATTCTAAACTTGATTTCTAGCCTTGAAGTTTGTATGATTTCATTCAAATCTGGGGTTTACTTAAATTGTGTATTGAAGTTGACTTGAAGTGCGTGTAAACTGACCCGAACACTCACAAATATTATAAAAATAATAGTTTATTAGATGAAGTTTTGTGGCTGAGAAAGTTGATAGAATTTGAAAAATGAAAATTCCAAGAGGATGTTGCTGTTATCTCTTCTACTTCATCTTCTTCCTTCCTGTTTTTTGGTTTCTCTTTATTCTTGGATTTATCAAAGGTACATTTCTTTCTCTATTTTCCTTCATTTTCATTTTACTTTAATGGTGATTAATTATAGTGTTTATTGATTTTTAAATATTATGTGCAGCAACTCTATTCAGTCCCTTTGTGTTTCTTGTGATTGCTTTGGGTGATATTGGTATTATATTTGCCTTATGGCCTGTTCATCTTATCTGGAGTATAGTTTGTATAATAAGGTTTTTCCTTTTTTTTTTCTCTTCTTTACATGTAGTTGTAGTTTTTTTAACTTATACTGATCATGGAAAATTTTGGTTAAATTGAAAGCAGAACAAAGATGTTTGGCCCGTTTACGAAATGCCTTCTGATTTTAATTGTCCCAGTACCGATAGCTATATGGACGGTGATTGGAGTTGTTGGAAGTCTGATTATGGGTATTGGTTATGGTTTTGTTTGGCCTTTCATGGAAACATTTAGAGTGATCAGCAGAGAAGGAATTCCGATATATATGAGATTGATCAGATGCTTCACGGTGAATGTTCTATCTATTCTTCACAATATAGTAGTTTTAACTTTTTGAGTATTCAAATTTTCAAGGTTGCTTAATCTGGTGTACTTATTGCCCTTAAATTTGCCTTAATAGGATGGAACTTACAGCAATGTATGGGGAGCGTGCACCATTGTTCGAGATTTTTCAGATTTTTCCTTCCATTCCTACTTCTCTATCATGGATGGGATGGTCGAGTGGAAAGGAGAGGAGCCAATTGACATCAAGTATTGTTCTATGAAAACATGATCCTTACTGTCTTTAGCTCTGATTTCTTGAATAGGTGAAAATGGAGTGGAGGGGGGGTATTTATTTTAATTTAGTAACTTGTTTAATGAACAAAACTACATCCTTCTCGTCATGATTGAATGGTGTTCTTTCTTTATCGGTATGAATCTTCCCTGTGGGTGAACTGTTGTTTATTTAGGAAGTTTTTAACTGTCAAATTTATAATATTGTTGATAGATTTTGTCTGATGGTTACTAGTAGAAACTTCATTGGCTTCTGCTAACAGTCATTCCTTAAGCTTCTGGCAACATATTTAGTCAAAATGGAAATATAAGCGAGAACTTAGATTTTTCTAAACCGGGTTTGATCTCTCTCCTGCTGTTAATATATCTAACATGAGATTCTCCAAATGATGTTTAAGCAATCCGATTTACTTTTAATCATTCTCACATTCGAAAATATGTAAATGAAACAAATAATAACATCAGCCTCTTCTTGGAAAAGCTAGATAACATAATTTTGAACTTATTTTAGTCAGTGTCCATTTGTTTCTCATTCGTTTCAGAACAATTGTCAATATGTGAATGTTTCCAATTCATGTAACATTAGGCATTGGGTCAATTTTATGTCTTTGAGGCATTTTTCTAATTATAGTATTCCTAATACAAACCACGCAGTCTGGCTTCATAATTTTTTTACAGATATAAATATGATAGATATGATTTATATTTTATAGGTTTTACCAGATCGTTGGCTGCATTTTGGTTGCAATTGTTGGGGTTTTGATTGATCTTCCTATTTTCACTCTAATAGTTCTGTATAAAGCTCCAATAATGCTGTTCAAGGGTTGGCACCGGCTTATACAAGATCTCATAGGAAGGGAGGGTCCATTCCTAGAGACAGTTTGTGTTCCTTTTGCGGGATTATGGATATTACTGTGGCCGGTGGTAGTTTTAATAGCCACCTTTGCTGGAATAATTTCTAGTATTGGCTTTGGTTGTTATGCTGCTGTTGTAGCATATCAGGTGTGTGTGTGTGTGTTTCAATAGAAAACTTGTATGGATGAGTTTTTCTCCTTCTTCTAAGGAATTGAATTATGCTTTGTAATGTGGATCGTCTTCTAAATTTTCTTTTTAAATGTTTGCCATTAGGAAAAATCCATTAAGAAAGGATTGCTTTATGTCATTGCATCTTCTTCTTTGTTGGATGAGTATTCCAATGATTTACTGTACCTGCGAGAGGGCTCCTGTTTCCCCAGGTATGTAATTTTAGTTTAATTTTTGACACCCGTCTGTTTTCATAATTGATTAAACCGTTTGGTGCCCTTCATTCATGGTGGTCTCCAGGCCTAACTATCGTGAGAAGACGGATTCTAGTTCATCACTCCTCCCCGTGAAAGGATTACATGAACATCTTGGTGCTATTCATACTAGTGAACCACTGATAACGACTCCAGCAGAACAGAAGAATACAGTGAAGGCTATAGTGGTAAGCTGAAATATAAATGTGCTTTGAAATGATTCTTTCCTGATCTGAGCTCATATAATTGAGAAAAGTAATTAGAAAATCATATGCATGAGCTGACAGAGAACTACCTTTAATATCACACTTTTATTTGCTTGATTCTTTCACTTTTCATTTATCTTCCATTTCGTCTTGTTGCGGTTCAGAGGTTGATTGTTCTTTTAAAGGAGTTAGTCTTTCAGTCTTTGTGAATAACTCATTCTTTACCGAACTAAGGGTAAAAAAATTTTGAATGGATATTAGCTGTTTCATTTTCATCAGATTTGGGATAACTTCTTCAGATCATGTGATGATATTGGGAAAGAGCTCGTTAGAGATGAAGCAATCGGGCATGTTGATCTGGAAGCTTGGCGACACAAGAAGAACAAGATAGTAAATGTTGGAATTCCTTCTTATGCATTTCTTCAGTGCTTTATCCGCTCCATCAAGAGCGGTTCTGCTGGTTTTCTCTTGCGTAAGATTTTCCCCCTTTTCTGAACACGATAAGCGGTTTTTTTATTCAAAATTAATTGGGACAGGGCATGCACTGGACATTTTGATAGGCTCACTGTTATTCATACATGTAAACAAAGAGCTCATAACAATGTAAAGGAGAAAATGTATGACCGTAGAGAAGTAAGTTTTGGTTTAGTAGGGAAGTTTGGTATTTTGAGAGCTAGGGAAACATTCTAACAAATAAATGAAGAGCTTATAAAAGTGTAGTGGAGAATGTGTAAGAGGGTACAGCTGTTTGTTATTTTGAGAGCGTTTGTTAGATGTTTTATTAGTTATTCAGGAAAGCATGATGACCATAGAGATGCAAGTGTAAGGAGTAGATTCTCGAATTCCCCGTTGATGGTTGAATTTCCTTCTATATGAATGAATTGTGTTTTTCTGCTTGATGCTTGAACACATTTCTCCACTAATTAGATGTTTCATTTTGGTTGTCCTTCCCATCTAATTAAAAGAAAGGATCCACATGAATAACGTGTTCGAATTCACGATCGAACATGCCCCAGTTTAGTGACTATTTATGAAATTTTCCTTCTCCACCGTTTCTTTTCCTGTCTCACAATTGTGAGATATTTGGTTGGAGAGGAATTCTTGGAAATTTAGTGGAAAGAAATCTGATTGAGTAGATGTTTTTGAATTGGGCAAACTTTCAATGCTCCTCTTTAATTGGGTTGCTTATGCCATTTGCTGCCATTTTATTGTTTATATTTTTCAACATTTCATTTTACTCAGGAGATAATGTTGAGATAACCAGTGTGAACAGACCGGAAGGACGGGTATTTGACTGGCTCTATGAGCCAATGTCCATCATGAAAGAGCAAATCAGGAGTCTAAACTTACAGGAAGCCGAGGAGTTGTACTTCTATAAATACTGCTTATATAGTGGTGATACAACAAGAATTGAGTCTTGGCGAAATGGCGGCACACCCCCTTCAGAGGAAATAAGACGTGCACAATTAGAGGGCATAAGTAGAAGGTACTATGACTTTTTTACATGGTCAGCAGATTAATTTCTTCTTTTAGCAAGTCTTGTTAGTTTCTATACCATGATTTCTTCTACATATTCGACAGATGATGCTTTCTAGTTTCTCCCTTAAAAATATAATTATTATTGCATTTAGGTTGCAAGGCTTTTGTTTGACATTGTCTCGGCTTCCAACTTCAAGACGACGATTCTTTGAAATCGTAAATGTGCTTGAACAAGAAGTGAAAAACTCCGGTCAGATTGAAAATGGATATGATATAGAATCAGTTAGATAGGTCTTTCTTACACTTATTCTATTCTTTATATATTAGGCGTTTTAAGAGTTGATTTACAATTTTCACTTGTAAAATGATATTTTAACATGTAATAAACTTCATATTTAAGCTAATCAGAGGCTTATAGTTGTGCTGATTTTGTTGTACCTGTATTTAGTTTTTGTAAAATGACATGATTACATGAGGCAGACAGATTATATATCATGAGATGAGGAATTCGAACAATTTTATTAAATTGTTTCTATAAAGCTGGTGACCTTTTCTCTTCTTTTCCCCTCTATTTTTTTTAAGATATTACATCAAATTAAGGAGGGGAGACTCGAAGGTTCAATCTCATGGGAAGGAGCACGTGTCTAACTATCTCTACTTTCGGGTTTTTGGATTTGTAATTGTGGAAAGTAGGGTCGAATCCACATGGAATAATGAAATAAAATAGGGGGTTTATAAAGTTTGTTGAGAAATTGAAGAAAACAATGAAATATTAAGAAAAATTCAATGAAGAGAAGGTTCCAACCAAAAGTGTAATCATCGTTCAATTCATGTTATTTGATCATCAATTATCTAATGAAATCCTAAATAACTTTCTAAATTGGTTATGATTATTAAGAACGTCTTATTAATCTATCCTTCCTTAGTTCGTCGTTAATTACTTTCCTAATCAAAGACAACCCTAGAGTACGACAATAGAATTAATCAATTGCCAATAATAAGATGAGAAGGACTACCAATTCTAGCCAACAAATACGAAACGTTAGATTTATTTAAACTAGATCATATATTTTCATAGTACGAAATGAAAAGACCTATTAATCAATCATACTAATTGTCACCAAGATTAGAATGCATAAACAATTACGGATTTAAACACCTAATTGACAATACATCAAATTGAAGAATGATCAAAGGATCCTATTTGAGCAATCAAACAATACGATAATGAATGAAGGATGGAAAATATAGAAATAGAGAGATTAGAAAGGAAAGATAAAGATGAAGATCAAATCTCACAAATAAAATGAATAAAACTTTGATTAACCTTGGTTGGAAAGAGCAGTTTAGCTAGACATGAAGTTCATAGCTACAAAGGAAAAACCTTAGAAAAACAGCCTAGGACTATCAGAAAAAGAACTTTTTAAAAAATTAGGGTTTGAGTCATTTAAATAAAGATAAAAAATTGAAATTACATATTTCTGCATTTTTAGTGCCATGGCACTGATTTTGGGTGTCATGGCACTGAGCTCTCTGATTTTTTTTTGCTTGGATTCTGACTTTTCCTTCCAGTCGCGACCACTATAAACTGGTGTCATGGCACTGAAGCGTCAAGAAAGGTCCAAAATGCTATTTTAAGCCATTCTTCATCATCTCTTCTCCAATCTAACACATAAACACAAATTATAGTCAATTAATTAGTTCTCAGGCTATTTAATCATCAAAGTATGAACAAAAATCTCAAGTTTATGTGCTAAAATAACGACTTAATCTATGCTTGTCCACAAGCATAAAATAGAGCAACTTAATAAAATTCAATTTCGCACCAATCCTTCAACTTTTACTCTCAATCATCAATAACTAAAATTATCAAGTTTTAGAGAATTAAATTGAAGCACAACAAAAGACAAGCCATAATAGCATAAATTCCCATTAACCATGTACAAGAGTAGTTGTTCTAATGATCCTTTCAAAATGAAAAAGCTACAAGACTTGATACCTCACTTGGATTCACTCAATTCACTCAAAGTGTTTAAGGGTACATTCATGAAACTCTCAAGTCAAAACATAGAGGATCTTACCATAGACTTGTTAAGTTATCACATCAAGGCCACCAATGCATGAATTGAATGCTAGAATTTAAGGGTCTTTGGGTTGTAATGGGGCTTCGGTAAGGGTGGATGGAAGGAAAATTTGAGCTAAAATCAATTTGGAAGAGTTAGATCAACTTTGTTCACAGGCTTCAAATAAATATCCTACCATTCAATGATCACACACTTACACTACCATTTTCTTCTTTTCAAAATTCGTTTTGTTTTTCACAACTCCCTTCTTTCTTTTTCAACTTATTTCAAACTTCTCATCAATTCTCATCATCATCATTTTTTTTTCAAGAATTTTTCTCAACAACTTTAGTTGTTTTTCCTTTTTTTTTCATTGATGAGACAAACAAGAAAAAAGGAGAATAATGAAAGACATATTTGTCACTTTTTATTTAACTTTGAAAGGAAGAAGCATGAAGTGAATCAAAATTCAAATAATTCTTTCAAAAATTGGTTCAAAGGAAATCAACAAAAGGATATGGGTTGTTCAAAATGAGGTTAATTTCCAAGAAAAAGGCCTAGGCTCAAAATTGGCTTTCTAAAGACATTTGTCAAAGTTGGCTTTTTTTAGAAAGCTAAAAATGGCATCACCTAATTGCCCTTTCTAAACTCTATGCAATCAAATCAACAAAGAGACGTCAACATACATAACAAAGCAAGTTCTAGCTTAATCAACGATGTTTGACAATCACACAAGAAATGAATAGAGCAAGATGTTATGAAAAATATGCTCTTTTTGGCTCAAAATACTCACAAAGGTTAGATTGTAACAAATCCCATAACACATCTCAATCAAAAAGACATCAAAATCAACTACTCAAGATAAGCCAACAAGAATTTATCTACTCATGCTAATCCCTATTTTACCTCAAACTAATTCAACAAAACCAAACAATTCTAATCATCCAAGAATGAAATACTAAAAGCATCAAGATTAAGCAAAAAGTTGAATTTTATTCCAACAGTTCTTCCCCCCACACTTAGCACACACATTGTCCTCAATGAACAAATAACAAAAATAAAATAGAGAAGAAAACTGACCTGAAAAAGCAATCCTTAGTAGTTGGATTGCTATATGTTCTAGAGTGTGAGATTTCAGCGAAAAATATCATCCTTCAGCATGCATAGCCTTTATTAGATCTTATTTATTTTAAAGATAAAACAAAGAAATGAAATGAAATCAAACTAAAAAAATGAAAATGAAAACGAAAAACATAAAAATTTGGGTTGCCTCCTAAAAAGCGACTTTTATTTAACGTCTTTGGCTACACTGGGTTGCTTTTTTTTATTATTAATGTACATCCCAAACCGACTTGACATATTTCTGGATTATAGCTCGCAATTCTCCAATTTTGGATTTCTTTATAGAAGCAATATGCATGTCATCCTTCTCAAACAGCTTTAGAATATCATTAGTCAAAGGATTTACAAAATCAATCATCGCAAAAATTGAAGAATTAGCATTAGAATGTTTCATGGAGTCATGTATATTGAATTTTATAACTTCACCATCGAACTTCATAGTAATTATACCAGCATATACATCAATTATTGTTTTAGAGGTATATAAGAATGGTCTTCCTAATAGAACTAAAGAGGAGGTGAAAACATCATCCCTCATATCTAGAACATAGAAATCTGCAGGAAATACCAAACCATTAACTTGTACTAGCACATCCTCTAAAATTCCTTCAGGATAAGCATTGGATCTATCAGCAAGTTGGAGGATTACACCCGTTTCTCTTCAATGACCAACATTTAAAGATTTAAACATAGAAAGGGGCATAACATTAATTAAAGCATGACTTTATCAATTCTTAAGTCTCTTAACTTACATGGAATTGAAAACATACCTGAATCTCCCCCTTTAGGATGCATTTTCCTTTGAATAATGGCCGAGACATTTTCCCCCACACTTATTTTCTCATTACCCTTCAATTTCCTTTTGTTTGTACACAAATCTTTAAGGAATTTAGCGTACCGAGGTATTTGCTTTATCACATCTAATAAAGGAATGTTTACCTCGATTTTGTAAATGTGTCAAAGATTTCATTTTCTTCCTCGAGCTTCTTTGATTTGAGCAATCTTGATGGAAAAAGAGGGGGAGTAATAAGTACCTCAGGTTGAACTTCAACTGACAGCGGGCCTAGGTGGAGGTTGTTGAAAAGGTGCTCGTTGGCCATAGCTTAAGTTAGGATGATCCTTCCATCCTGGATTGTAGGTATTAGAGAAGGGATCATATCGGTTACTTTGCTGGCCACCTTGATATCCTGGTTGATACCCCCCTAAAGCATTAATAGACTCTTGTGATTCATCCTGAAGAGTGGGGCACATATCCGTTGGGTGAGGTGTCGTGCATATTCCACAAGTTTTGACTTGTTGTTGATTTCCTAAAGTCATCTGTTAAACAAGAGAAGTTAAGTTAGCTATTTGATTTTCAATTACAGAAGTATTTACCTAATTTACTATTCGAGAAGTAGATTCTTGAAGAGCTCCACTTTGTTGTGAGGTTGCCGCCATTGTGGTATTAAGTCTCCTAGCTTCAGTAGGAGTCTTGTTCACTATTGCACCACCACTGGTGGCATCCATTAATGTTCTCTCAATAGAAGTTAACCCCTCGTAAAAATAATGAATCAAAAGTTGTTCTGAAAACCCATGTTGGGGGCAACTGGCACATAACTTCTTAAATCTCTTCCAGTACACATGGAGAGTTTCCATATTCTTCTGTTGGATCCCAAATATTTCCCTTCGAATGTACGAAGCACGTGACGAAGAGAATTATTCTTCCAAAAATAATGTGACCATCTCTGCCCATGTTGATACAGAGTTTAGGGGCAAATCAAATAACCAATCTTTGGCTTTTTCTGTGAGTGAGAATGGGAAAGCCCTCAACTTTATTTGATCCTCTGTTACACCCTGTGGTTTCATACTCAAACAAACAAGATGATATGCCTTAAGGTGTTTGTTTGGATCTTCATTGTCTTGTCCACTGAAAATGGGAAGGAGATGAATGAGTCTTGAATTAAGCTCAAAGTTCACATTCATATTCAGATATTGAATGCACAATGGTTCTTGAGTTGTATTCGGTGCAGTCAACTCCTTAAGTGTTCTTTTTTCATCTGCCATTAGTAATTCAGTTTCTTTAAAATCGTTAGTAGGAACTAACTGATTAAATAGCCTGTTCTCTTCCGTCGTCGAAGATGAAGAAGAAGAAGAGGAGTGTTGTTCTCTTCTCTTTTCAGTTGCTTTCCTCAATTGCTTAGTTGTCTTCTCGATCTCAGGATCAAATTCTAAATTATTTGTACGAGAAGAACGGGACATCAAACTGATAAAAAAATAAATTAAATGACACCACTCCCCGGCAACGGAGCCAAAATTTGGTGAGCGTCGAATCCACCAAAAATAAATATCTCTACTTTCAGGTTTATGGATTTGTAGTCGTGGAAAGTAGGGTCGAATCCACAGGGAATAGTGAAATAAAATGGGGGGTTTTTAAGTTTGTTGAGAAATTGAAGAAAACAATGAAATATTAAGAAAAATTCAATGAAGAGAAGGTTCCAACCAAAGGTGTAATCATCGTTCAATTCATGTTATTTGATCATCGATTATCTAATGAAATCCTAAATAACTTTCTAAATTGGTTATGATTATTAAGAACGTCTTATTAATCTATCCTTCCTTAGTTCGTTGGTAATTAAGATACGATCGTTAATTACTCCTAATCAAAGACAACCCTAGAGTACGACAATAGGATTAATCAATTGACATTAATAAGATGAGAAGGTCTACCAATTCTAGCCAACAAATACAAAACGTTCGATTTATTTAAACTAGATCATATATTTTCATAGTACGAAATGAAAAGACCTATTAATCAATCATACTAATTGTCACCAAGATTAGAATGCATAAACAATTACGGATTTAAACACCTAATTGACAATACATCAAATTGAAGAATGATCAAAGGATCCTATTTGAGCAATCAAACAATACGATAATGAATGAAGGATGGAAAATATAGAAATAGAGAGATTAGAAAGGAAAGATAAAGATGAAGATCAAATCTCACAAATAAAATGAATAAAACTTTGATTAACCTTGGTTGGAAAGAGCAGTTTAGCTAGACATGAAGTTCATAGCTACAAAGGAAAAACCTTAGAAAAACAGTCTAGAACTATCAGAAAAAGAACTCTTTAAAAAATTAGGGTTTGAGTCATTTAAATAAAGATAAAAAATTGAAATTACATATTTCTGCGTTTTTAGCGCCATGTCACTGATTTTGGGTGCCATGGCACTGAGCTCTCTGGATTTTTTTGCTTGGATTCAGACTTTTCCTTCCAGTCGCGACCACTATAAACTGGTGCCATGGCACTGAAGCGTCAAGAAAGGTCCAAAATGCTATTTTAAGCCATTTTTCATCCTCTCTTCTCCAATCTAACACATAAACACAAATTATAGTCAATTAATTAGTTCTTAGGCTATTTAATCATCAAAGTATGAACAAAAATCTCAAGTTTATGTGCTAAAATAACGACTTATCACATGAGGCAGACAGATTATATATCATGAGATGAGGAATTCGAACAATTTTATTAAATTGTTTCTATAAAGCTGATGACCTTTTCTCTTCTTTTCCCCTCTATTTTTTTTATAAGATATTACATCAAATTAAGGAGGGGAGACTCGAAGGTTCGATCTCATGGGAAAGAGCACGTGTCTAACTATTTAAACTATGCTTGTATAATTATAAAAATGTTTATAAAACTAGTAATTAGAGTTCCTTCATTTCATCATCTTTAAATAGCAAGCGAGGGAAAGTATATAAATATATGAATAAAATTAATAGGAATTCCCGTTGCTCTTTTTCTTATCGGTCCATTTATAACATATTATATTTTATTTAATAAATATATAAATCCTTTCAGATTTCACAATTCAATAAAAATAGACCACATTAGAAAGAAAGTAAATAGGACTTCCTACGGACTAGTGTGGAGACAAGTTCTATATATATGTTTACTCCTACTCCGGTACCTCACCATTTATTATAGATTTAAGGAAGCGGATAAATGAAATTATTATTACTATTATTTATTTTATTGGTTTATTTTTTAAATGGAAAATTCATGGCAAAAGAGTCGACAGGACAAATCCTTAACTACAAGCAACCAAAAAAGAAAATTTCATAAACAAACAAATAAATGTGATCAATGGAAAAGCAAAAAGATGTAAGAAAGTGGATCACAGAAAAAGAAATAGAGGGAGTCCGGATGTCTCTAATTTCTTCAATCAGTCCCCCGTCACTATAAAGGACTCCAAATTAGCATGCAATTTGTAACTATAGCTATTGAGGAATTAATGGATGCGATCTGAAAAAACTTTTAAGTTGTTGTTAAAATCATACTCCGATATCTTAAAAATATTAAGTATCCTTTGCACTTTATAAGATTACAAATCACATCATTCTATTAGTTAGTTGTTATAAAATTGGGACACATCATATGTTTCAATTCCGTAAAAAATTACCGAAAATTTAAACATGTGATTTCAATTTATAGATTTTATATATCTTATTAACAACATAGTTTATTTTTCAAATCTTACTTGTCAACTTTTTTTTTAAAATTATTTGGGTAAAATACCATTTTGGTCCCTGAACTTTCACTTCAATTTCGTTTTCGTCCTTGAACTTTCAAAAATGACCGATTTCGTCCCTGAACTTTCCAAATCGTTTCGTTTTCGTCCTTCTGTCCATTTTTCCGTCTGGTCATTAACAGAGGCTGATGTGGCATGCTGACGTGGCTTTTTTTTAACAATATTTTAATATATTTTTTATTTTATTATAATTTTAAATGGTTATGTGCCAATCTCTCCCCTCTTCCTTTTCTCTCTCCTCCATTAATTCCCCCCCTCTCTCCTCCTCATTTCTCTCTCTTCTTCTCCATCGTCTTCTCTGATGAACCCTCCCAGTCAAGAGACTTCAAACTCTTTCATCAAACTTCTTTTCTAGCAAGCTCTTTAATGCCTAAGTGTCAATCTCTCCTAACAGTTTCGGCCCCCTCTGTGGAGACCTACAACGTTCAGAAGCAAAGACGAAAGCAGGGGCATCCATTATCATTTTGGCCTTCGAGTTCTCCATAGACGAACCAAGAGGTTGTTGGACCAAATTACCTTCATGGGTAGCTCTAAAACCATCATGCGAACCTTCCTGAACAGACGAAACACGTTGAGAACCAACAGAATCGAAAACGCCATTGATGCCTCCATGAACAACCTTCAAAGGAGATAAAATGGTAACTTGCAAACCAGGGGGTTTTAGGCCACGAGGCCTTAATGAAAGAGGCTAAAAACCATCAGACGAAGAGGATAGAACACGTTGTTGCAGCCCATACTCAGACAAACGCGAATTACCCTAAAAAACCGTCATTGAAGCGTTAATCTCAAATCTACGGATCTGACCTATTTCCACGTCACTTTCCCTTCGTTCCTCACCAGAAACCATCGACTTGGCTTCCTCTTCCATCATTAATGAACGAAACTTGAAGATATCCCTTCCCTCTACCAGATCTAAAAATCTCAAAAACGGCCTACATGAAATCTGCCCAGAAAGCTTCTATCTTCCTCACACCAAACTCAAAAACGGCCTACAATGATGGTAGATCTTGGTTCGTTTTTCTCGTTTTCCATCTGTTCATTTGAAGTACTACACCCAATATCATTTTATGAAATTGGTTCTGCTCAAGAGGGGAAGAAGATGACCATGGAGGAGAGAGAAAGGGGGAGAGGAGAGATTGACACTTAGGCATTTAAAATTATAATAAAATAAAAAATATATTAAAATATTGTTAAAAAAATGCCACATCAGCCTCCGTTAATGACCAGACCGAAAAATGGACTGAAGGATGAAAACGAAACGATTTGGAAAGTTCAGGGACGAAATCGGTCATTTTTTAAAGTTCAGGGACGAAAACGAAACTGAAGTGAAAGTTCAGGGACCAAAATGGTATTTTACCCAAATTATTTTCAATGAAATTGGAACATGTCATACATATAATATATATAGATCCCGATTTCGTTAAAACTAACTTACCAGAGAGTATGATTTCAAAAATTTTTAGAGTATAAATTTACTCAAAATCATTTTTAAAATATAGCCATATGATTTAATAATAATCTAAAGGGTAAAATGCAAATAAGACCCCTGTAGTCTTTTCAAAATGCATGAACACCCCCTGTACTTTGAAAATGGCAAATCGCACCCCTGTGGTTCCAATTTTTTTTAATCAGACCTCTCCCTTTCAATGTCAATAATTTTCTTTTAGCCATAACCTGTTCGTTTGAACTCCGATTTGGATGATTCAAGATGTTTTGGAATCCTCATTTCATGCTTTAAATAAATGTCACTTCGAAACTTTGAAATCATTAATAAATTAAAGATTTTATTAACATCGTGTAACGCCTCGGGTTTTCGGTAAGTTTTTGATGAAAATAAATTTTTTTCTCTTTTAATCTCCTAAATTGTTTAAGAATAAAGTGCTTAAGATTAATTCTTATTAATAAGAATTTATTTTTAAATACTTTAGACTTAGATATTTAGGGAGATTTTTAAATATTAAATAAATGATTTTTTTTTAAAAAAAATAGGGTAGGGGCGTGAAAGAAGAAGGGAAGGAAAGAAAAAAAAAAGGGGGACATCTCATCTCTCAGTTTCACGTGAAAACCTAGGCAGAAGAAAAAGGTAGGTTTTCTTCTCCTCCTTCATCTCTTCCTTTGATCGATTGATGGTGAAATCAATCGACTCCGGCTAATCAATTCGCAATCTTTTGGTTTTTAGGTGTGGTTTTCTTCCTAGGGTTTTCTTGGTGAGGTGGTGGAGAAGTTTGGGAAGATTTTCCTTCAAGTTTGGTTTAAGGTAAGGTTTCCTATTCTAATTTTTTCTTTAAATTTTCATTCTTTGAAAAACCCTAACCCTTATTTAAGATCGACACGAATCGACACCGGAGACGGAAAAAAAAAAAAAAAAGAGGCGGCCGCAGCCGCGGATCCGGCGGTGCCGGCGTTGCCCCACCAGAAGGCAGCAGCAGCTGTTGCTGCAGCTTGTGGGCAGCAGCGCTGCCCATTGTTTCAAGTGGGCAGCAACGCTGCCCACTGCCCTTGTGGGTAGCGGCAGCAGTAGTTTGCTGCTGCTGCCGTCAGCAGGGGCTGCCTTTGCTTCAAATTTCCGGGATTTTTCGCCGTGGGTCCCCCCGTTTTCGTCCCGTTTTGTTTGGGAATTTTAGGATGTGTTTTAAGTTGTTGAATGGTATTTTTCAGGTGCTCGGGGATCGTTATTAAAGCTTAAGGTTTTAGAAATTATTTGGCAAACTGAGGTGAGTAGAATCTGTTAAGGTTTGAAGTTTATCATGTTTGGTTTACCTTTTTCTTTAATAGTGTAACCTCCAAACTTTGGAATTAATTTTGGATGTTTTAAGTGATAAAAGAGGTTGTTTGAGTTGATGTATAAATTTGGATGATTAAAAGTCTAAAGCATGCTTTAAGGACTTAAGTTTAGGAAGGAGATTAATTGTATCGTTTTTGGGTTGTTTGATTGACCCATAAATTTTATCTCTTATCTCTTCTTGGTGATGGTGATTGATCTAAAGTCGATGTGTTAAGTTTCATTGTTTTGGTGTTATACCATGTAAATGCCGATTCATGTTAGTGCCAATTAGGAAAGTTTAGGCTTAGGCGGTTAGTTAGATACTGTTACTGGATATAATTCTGGATGTGTGATATTTTATTTAGATGTGCAGGTTGTATTTTTCTTTTGGGAGTTAAGAAAATATAGCCAGTTATCGCCGAATTTTCCCTAGAATTTTTATTAGATCCTAAGTTTTGCTTAAGGGGTGAAATAGCATAGGTATAGGCTAGTCTCACCTCTAGATTTGTAAAAGTGTTGGGAGTGACTGAGTTCGAATCAAAGGGTTGGTTGAATGCTTTGGCTTGTAAAGCGTTGTGGTTGGTGTGTGGGAATCATATTACTTTAAAATACCTTGGGTAATATGGTTGTAGATTCACATTAGGCAAGGCCTTGTGTAATGAAGAATAGCTGTTAGGGAGATTATTTAGTGTGCACAACTTAAATAACACCTAGCAGGCAGTTCATTCCATCCAGTACAATGGAAAAGAATAATTCCCAAAGGATTTAAATTGTAGAAAAATTATGTTTAAATTCCTTATGGGCGTAGTCTCTCTTTGTTTTTGAATAAAGAGGAGATTAAAGGTATTAACGAGAAAGGTTTTCGATTAGTTTTAAATTGTAGAAAAATTATGTTTAAAACTAATTCGATTAGAGGTGACTTATAAGTGTTAGAGGTAAGCTTTAAGACTCTTTGGAGTGAGTGATTTATCGGATGTCGGTGAGGACGTATATGGACTTAAAGTCTTAGGAAAACCTCTCTATGGCATAATTCTTTCTTTGACAATTTTCTATTCACTGGGCGTAGCCTCATGATGCTACATTATTTTTTTTTTCAGGTAAAGGAAAGAAGAAAGCTGACAAATGATGGATTTCGTGGCGGGGGATGATTGATTGATTTTACACGCCGGCGATGTTTGTTCTTTTCTTTGATAATGGGTCAAAACAGATGATTTATATTTTGAAAACTGTCATGGGACTATTTATTGTTTTGGACTTCTGTTTTTGGTTTGAATATTGTTCTTAGTTCAATGTTTATTTCATTTGATTTTTAAGGAGTTTTTGTTTTGAAATGACCGGTCTAAACTAAATGTTTGGTTTTGATTTTTGGAATAAATGACTTGTTGAATTTAAATTGCTTCCGCTGTTGGTTTTATGCTTATTTGTATTTGGAAATATTTCGGGTTGTTACACATCGAAACACTAGATATGATTGACATCGTTAATTCTTTTGATTATTGATGATTTCAAAGTTTCAAAACAACGATTATGTAAAGCCGGAAATGAAGATTCCAAAACATCTTGAATCGTCCAAATCGGAGTTCAAACGAAGAAGTAATGCTAAAAGAAAATTATTGACATTGAAGGGGAGGGGTCTGATTGAAAAAAATTGAAACTACAGGGGTGCGATTTGCCATTTTCAAAGTACAGGGGGTGTTCATGCATTTTGAAAAGACCACAGGGGTCTTATTTGCATTTTACCCTAATCTAAAATGTTAGGGTATAATTTACTTTTACCTCTTTTATTCAATAGCTTTAATAAGTGTAGTGGGCTGCTGTATACTATTATGCTTAGTGGGCTTTGGGTCTATGTTTGAACTTTGGGCTTTGCCCTGTTAAGGTAGGTAACATATTATATAGAGGCCTATAAATATCAGCTATACATTTCAGAATACAGATATTAGAAAGAAAAAGAATACAATTTCTATAGTTTCCAAGTAATTCCACATTTGGGTTACATCAGGAACTATTAGGGATTTTTTTAAAAATAAATAAATTTCATTATTAAATTAGCATAAAGTGTTGAAATTAATACGTTTCTTGAAATTAAACTAAAAAAGCATCTTAAAATTAACCAATAAATCATCTAAATCCTAGCCAAGAAAAAACTCAAAATCCAATCACACTCCACAAGTATTTAGGGAGAATTATTGAGATACCATATTTTTACATACTAATTACTTAATTATTGAAATATCAATATTTTTTAAAAATTACTCAAATAGTATAATTATAGTTCAATGGTTAATTGAAGGGGCATGGACTCAAATGACATGTTTTATAAAACTAATTCTCCATATAGCACCACATTTTCATTATTCCACAAATGACATTTTTTCTAATATAACAAAATTAATTATTTAGTTAAATTTACAAAAATGCTACTCATTTATTAATTCACTAAATTTGTTCTCTTATTCACTAACTAGTAATTAGCACGTGCAATGCACGTGATTTTGTCTATAAGGCATTGTTTATTTCTTTCATAACTTAAATGTTAAATTGTGCATTTTATTTCAATATAACTACCTCGACTTTTTATGGAGTAACTCTTTTCATTGATTAGAAAAATAGATATTTTTAAGTTAAAGTTTAGAGAAGATATAATATTACATATTTGACATATATGAGTTGTAGTTTTCAACTTTTAAGTCAATATAAATGTGTTTTTTTAAAAAAAAAGTCAATATAAATGTGTCTGAAGGGTAAAAGAATATCAAATTAAAACAATCATACCTTTATTGTTTTTTTCTCCTCTATGTTGTACAGATAAAAGAAAAAGTAACATGCTAGAATATTATCAAATTAAATTATCATTTTTATTCTACATCTATATTTAAAAAAAAATAGAAGCGTTTTCAATACTTTTTTTTCTTTCAAAAATAGTATTTTTGGATCGATATTTTCATTTAAAAATCGTAAAAGTTATGAAAATCTTCCAGAATAATATTTTTTTTTCCACCCACACTCAAAGCAATCCTTATATATGTCTATAAAAAATTTCATTTTGAAATTTTAAAAATAGTTATCCACAATGGCGAGGCCATAAATTTTTTTGGGGGGGCCAAATTTTATATAAAGAGCAGATCGTATAAAATGACGATTCAACACTAATTTTTTATATATTACAAATTATAAATTGGCAAACTTTTTCTTTATAAAAAATATTTTTTATTGTTATAAATGAATCAATAGTTAAAAATTTTATATATTACTTATGCTCTAATATAAAATTATAAAATAAACTTTTTTTTTATTAAAATTTATGTATAATTATAAAAGTATATATGTCTTCACAATATAAATAAATTTCAAAATAATTTCTTATTCATTTTAAAAAACTACCGATAGTTCATTTGTTTGTTTTATATATTTTTAAGTTAATAAAAAAAAATTAAACTATTTATAACCATTTAGCCTAATATTATCACCACATCATTGTCATATAAAAAATAATAATATAAATTAGCATTTAATTAATATCCAATAATAAGTAATACAATGTATAAATACTGGATGACTACAACAAAAATTACGAAGAAAAATAAACAATAGGCTTGTCTACTAAAACAATCTATTTAAAATGATAAAAACGTACATTAATAAAAATTAAAATCCTTCCAATTTGATCCCAAATGACTGTTATAGAGAAGGTTTATTTTTAAAAGAGTTAAATGTCCCTCAATACTCCATATAAGAACAAAGTATAATTTTTTGGAAGGGCAAAATTGAAAACTCATATAAATTTTTTGGAGGGACAGTAGCCTCGCTATTGGTTATCATAAAGTGTCATCCAGTGAAATTTTTATTTTCCTTCATTATTAAATTGTATAATCGCAATTCTAATTTAAAATACAAAGAACTTCAACCTTTTCTTTCACGCCCATGAGATTTTATTTCGAGTACTCCTACATCACAATTCTTATTTCTTTTTTTTTTTTGAAGGAATCATTCCATGATTCAATCCCTATTCATGGTATAGAGAAAGGATTAAAGATAGGATGGAAAATACATTCAACAAATCATTAAATTTTTAACTAAAGTCCTCAATTCATATAAATAAGAAAAAGGAAACAAATCAAATAAAAAAAACACTCAAGAAATTGATCCATAAATGAAATTCCTCCTCCCACGTAGGACTTTTTCCATCCAAACTGAATCACACCACGATACTCTCGTATAGATGGCAAGATTGTGAGCTGCCTTGATATATTTCTTGGCCTAAGAATAAAGCCTTTGAATATAGGATTTTTAGGCAATTCATATACATCTCATATTGATCTTCAAAATACCCTCAAATATCGACGCAAAATCGGATAATACTAAGATTCAGTTCAAGCAAGAATCCCTCCCAAAGAGCAAAGATTTCCACTATCTTAAATCTCGTTCTCGGCTAAACGTTATGACAAATTGTGGGTGTAGGTAAAGGAAAAGTGTGACAATCAAATAATTTACTTTGATCTTGAAAAAAGAAGTTGTAAACATCCATTTTAATAGCATTAAAATGTAACCGATACCATTATGAGCAAATAAGTATATTTAATATCTGCCACATATATGTTTTGATGGTTTAGTTTCCATTCCATCCACCAGTTAGAATGTTAAAAGTCACATGATTTGACATGGGTTGTAATTCAAGGTTTTTTAGTTTTTTTTTTTTTTCATATTTATTAGATTAGTTATTAATATATATATTGTTATTTTATTTTCTCATTACCAATAATATTAACGAATAACTTTTTAAGGTATATAATTTAGGTAATCCGGGATTTTTTTAAACAAATAATTTAATTTTATTGTTTATTGACAACTAATAAAAAAAGGATTTTAATTTAATTATTGACAACAAATAGACTTTTATTTTAACAAAGAATTTAATATACAAATACATATTAAAAAAATAAAATTTACATGCTTATTACGTGACTCAAATATTATTTTTTTTAAATTTTAGTTTTTTAAAACTATAATTAGGTTTATTTAATAGTTTGACTATTCTATAGTTCTTAATTATTTTACTGCATAGTTATCTCAATTTTTTTAATTTTACTTAAATTTAAATTAAATTACCCCATCAATAAATCTTTTATTTAGAAGATCTCTATTCTATAAATCAGTAATTATTTTTTTCAATTAAAGGTATATGTGTTTTTTCCCTTAAGATTTTTTAGTGACTTTTATTAATTAAAGAAATTTTATCTAGTTTAAAAATTTATATATAAAAAATTAAATGTGAATAGTAATTTAATTTAAGGTGGGTTATAATATCTAATGGCATGTTAAGTAATTTTAATATATGAAAGGAGTATATGTAGTGGCATAGTTTGAGGTTTTAGAAATTGATGAAGGGTATGATGGTCCGAAAATGTTTCTCCCCTTAAGCCCCTTTTAATACTAGTTTTTACCACGTACGTTGCACGTGTATTTATTTTAAATACTTCAAATTTTAATAATGAGTTTGTGGTTTTTTTCCCCCTAATTTTTTAATCTAAAAAATAATAAATTGTTATTATTTGTTGATTTTCTCTCCAAAATTTAAAAATAATAATCTCTATTAAAGTTTTTGGTTTAACAAAGCATATAAAATAATTATTTTATTAATTATATACTTTTATTCCAATCAATGATAAACCCATTGGTATGTCAAATATGTATCTTGGTTTTATGTTAACCACTAATTAACTATCACTGCCTTCAATAATCATAATAACTAATTCAACTTGTTTACTTATTTTGATTAATTTTAACTCTAGCATATCATTTATATGCCTTATTTTGATTTGATTATTTACTTTGTTTTTTCATTTTATTATTTTAAATAATATTTATCTTTGGTTTTGGTTTTTCTCTAATTTTTATTTAAAATAAAATACATATCTATTTCATTATATATATTTTTTCGTCTCTTTGTTTTTTTCATGGTAAAAAATTATGTATAATATCATTTTTTTTTTGTTAAATATGTTTGTGAACTCTCGTATAATTATATATTAAATATTAATTTTTATAATTTTGATGATCTATATCTAATTTCAATAATTTATTTAAAAATAAATCTACCAATTCAATAAATAAATATGACAAAAAAAAAAGTAATGAGTCTTACTTTTTTTACATTTTTATCTGTTGTTATTTAAATTTGAATCGATAATGATTTTGTTTTTAATTTTAAAATTTTAAATATAAGATAAAATTTATTTACTAATAAAATTCAATTTATTATCATAACTTTCCACTTTTTTTTTTAATTTTTTGTTTCAAAAATTAGATTAAAATTTTAAAATATAAAATAAAACGTGTATATTTGTATAAGCAAGCCTTTTTTTTTTTACATTTTTATCTCTTTCTCTATCTAAACATGAATTTTTCATTTTTCATTTTTCATTTCAATTTTTAAAAATGCAACCTATTTACTAATAAATTTATTATCATATCTTTCCATTTTTAATGATTTTTTTATTTTTATTTTTAATTTTACATATTAGTTTTTAGAAAAATAAATTTAACTATAATACATTTATAAATTTATCTTTTAAAAAATAACAATTTTTTTTGAAACTTTCAAATATGACATTTTTTTAAAGGTACGTATATGTGGATTTGATTTTATTTTTGTTAGGGAGGAAACAATAATTTTCTTTAAAACTTTCAAATTTTTTACCTTTTTTGAAAATATCAATTCTTAAAATGTCATTTTTGAAAAAGATTTTTTTTTCCTTAAACATATTTAATATTCTGCCAATGCACAGTATCGTTTTTCTTTCGAAATATCAACATAATGTATTATAGTTATAGTTATGTAAAAATGAGCCAAATAACATTAAGCAAATAAAATGGAGAGTATTCACGTTTTTTTTTCTTTCTGTATATATAATAGTGTGTGATCATTTTTAACATCGAATAATACATTATTCATAAGCTTGGTCTACAAAAAATGTCTTTTTATAGGGTAGAAAAAACTTAATTAATAAAATTACATCATATTTAAAAATTGAACTCAATCTTAATTTAACTAAACCAAATAATTAAATTTAGATTAATGTTAAATCAAATCTTAATAATCAAATTAAAATAATTAGGTTATATTTAAAGTTTGAATTCAAATGTTGATTCAATTAAATCAAAAAAAATAATCTCAGTTAATTCATTTGAATATAATTAAATTAGATTTATAAGTAAAATTCATTTTTAATTAAATTAAGAGGATTCATTTAGATAAAAAGAATCGATTCAAAGCTTATTCTGTTACATTAAAATCAAATCCTTACTTAACATTTTTTGAATTAAAATCTTTATTTTAATTTTAATTTTAAATTAAAAAATGTTAAAATATGACATGATTTTATCCTCCATATCGTGGTTGGTGTGCAAGGTCAACGTCCAAAGGCTGATGATCGTCTCCTGCAAGCTCGTGGCTGTCCTGTAATCTCTGGTTTTTAGAGTTGTTGCTGGTTTTTAGAGTTGTTGCTTAAATTTGGTGGTCTAAGTGTTTTTATTTGTTTTGATCATATCATAGGACTCTTGATTTAACTTTAAAATCAATTCGGCCATTGTTCCCATTAGTAAATTAATTTCACTTATCTTCTCAAAAAAAATAATTTCACTTATGTTGTACCCGATCTCAGTTATGGCTCTCTCCACCCCGTCCATCCTTATTCAGATATTTTCCAAGTTCTTGAATTGCTGACGCAAGGAGTAAATAGCATATTCAAGATGATTTCAACATTTATGGAAGATATGAAAATTCTAACCTAAGATGAATTAGATCGAATATTATATTATTCTTCGGTACTTTACTTATAAATATTGAAAAATAAAATATAGTAGCTAAAATAAAGAAGAAATTCAATTTATAAAGGAAGGAATAATTTTTTAATGAACATAAAAACATGGAATATGAAATTGAGATAAAAAGAATTAAAAACCCGCTAGTCTCACCTTCATAACGCCGAGGAGCATCCAACAATCTGAAAAGAAAGAAAAAAATGCAGTTAGTCAAACAAAATATGACAGAAAATAGTTGACAGTTCTTTTTATAGGGTAGAAAATGAATCTAAAATGATTTATAAAATCAATTAAATTTAATATCATAAATTTCAAATATTGATTTAATTTTGTAATTTGTTAGTTATAGATTTTTTCAAATATTGATTTAATTTTGTAATATGTTAATTATAGAGTTTTTTAAATATTGATTTAATTTAAAAAAATTGTTACGTTTTTAAATTTGATATATTTGTTACGTTTTAAAAAAATTGTTAAGTTTTTAAATTTAATATTATAAATTTCAAATATTGATTTAATTTTGTAATATGTTAATTATAGATTTTTTAAATATTGATTTAATTTAAAAACAAATTGTTACGTTTTTTAAATTTGATATAATTGTTACGTTTAAAAAAAATTGTTAAGTTTTTAAATTTGATATCATAAATGTAAAATATTGATTTAGTTTTGTAAAGAAATTTGTTGAGTTTTTAATTTTTATAAATTTGTTACGTTAAAAAAAATGTTAAGTTTTTAAATTTGATATCATAAATTTCAAATAGTGATTTATTTTTGTAATTTGTTAATTATATAAAGTGATTTATTTTTGTAATTTGTCAATTATATAGAGGGTATTTTAGTCTAAAAATGTTTCCCTAACTTGTTAGCTTTTTAATATAGTATAGATAGTAGAGATAGAGATAGAGATAGAGATAGAGATTAGTGAATTAAAATCTGAACATTATTAATTCACTAAATTTGTTCTCTTATTCACTAATTAGTGAATTAAAATCTGAACTTTATTAATTCACTAAATTTTCCCTTTTAGTCAATAATTTAGTGAATTAAAATTTGAGTTTTATTAATTCAATAAAATTTTCCCCTTCATCAATAACTTATTGAATTAAATTACTACATATAATTGAGATATGTTATATTGATTTTAATTCCATAAGTTATTGAAGTTAATAAATTATTGAATAGCGTTTTTGATTTTGCCCATAAAAAAACAGAAAATCTCAAAACTTTCTGCAAATAAAAATTACATTCATTTACACTAGTATGCAACATCAACCACTAATATTAGTGATTATAAATTTGAAATACAAAACAATATTTTCATGTAGTTGTAATATAGTATCAAGATTTTTAATTCATGGGATTTCAACGATTGAATGTGTTAATTTTGAATGGTGGAGTTTCAACGTGAACTCTAACAGAGGCTTTATGAAATCGCAAGGTTCGCAAGATTTGGGCCATAGTATCTTCGAATTGTGATGCTCGATGCTTCTAAGATAGCGGTAGATGGAATAATTTAGTGAATTAAAAGGGATAATTTAGTGAATTAAAGGGGATGATTTAGTGAATTAAAATGGATAATTTAGTGAATAAAATGGAATAATTTAGTGAATAAAATTATACTCAAGGTAAGAGTTTCCGTCAATCTCTTACTTGAAAATGGCTTGAATGACAATTTTTATATCCCCCAAATTTCAGATGGTCGATGTGTTAAAAAAAAGAAGATGAAAATGTTATTATTTCTGCATCATGGGGGACACCACCATAAGATCTTAGTTTTATACTATGTTGTCCACTAAGTTATTGAATAAAATTTCTTCATAAAGTTTGTAAACTCTGTCATTTTAGTTTTTAAAATAGTTTTTCATCCTAAATCCCTTTTTGTGTCAATTTAGTTTTTCATTGTACAATTCAATAATTTATATCGTATTGTTCACTAAGTTATTGAATAAAATTTCTTCATAAAGTTTGTAAACTCTGTCATTTTAGTTTTTAAAATAGTTTTTCATCCTAAATCCCTTTTTTGTGTCAATTTAGTTTTTCGTTGTACAATTCAATAATTTATACCCTATTGTTCACTAAATTATTGAATTAAACTTCTTCGTTTTATTTTGCAACATAATTCATTGAGCTTTTTATTTTACACTATTGTTGACACGACCCGTTCCGATAACCCCCTAAACACTCGAGACGACACGTGCCGATAGAATGCGAAGGCTAATGCCAACGCATACCATCAAGCTGAACTTAAATAACTAATTAATCATAAATCTAAATTCTACTTATTTAAGGAAATTTTGGCAGAGTTTCATTTATTTTTCGAGTAAACCAACCTGTGAATACATTTAACATAAACCTGGATATATTATAACGGGTTTTGCCTTCAGCAAATGATTCAAAACAGTCACACACACGCTAGTTCTTATTTTATTACATTAAGATAACATCTCCACTTCCTCAACTAGCCTCAAAATCATCAAAACCACCTACTCGAGCTAACACTAACAATATAGACAAACATGAACAATCACACGCAAAATGTCATACATAGGCTAGCTGAAGATGATTCTAAAACTGGTGGTGCACACGTCTCATGTAAAGCTTGTCCTCGAAACTCAGGAGCTACCTGGAGGGGGGGGGGGAAACAAAACATGGAAAACTATGAGCGAAAACTCAGTGAGTGGGATCTTTTATAACTAACATATACTTTTGAGTTAAATATCGTAGAAAACACAAATTTTGACAAACAAATACATTTCTGAGCAAAACACATTTCATACATAATAAAAACTAATTCCTAACAGGTTCTCATAATAATATCATAATCATATAATAGCAAAACCGACACTAAACGTATACCTACAACTGGTCATACTACACACAAGATAAATCAAGATATGCAGCAGAGCAACTAAATATACTAAAACTGGTCATACGCCCGCAGAGCTGGCCCCAAAGGGCTAAACACCCTAACATACGGCCCAAAGCCTATGTGTATGCTAAAGTGGGTCCCAAAGACCTGCTAAAAGCTGAGCTAGTGGGTACAACAATTTAGCCGTTTGAAAATAGTTTACGAATATCATTATATAACTTTCAACTATCTTAAAACCATAAAAATCAATACTCTATACATAAATACATATGATCGAGTTCTATAAGAATATTTCATAGGTACTCGTAAAACACATAAACGTAATTGGTAAATCATAAAAACATGTGTATAGTAGGCTATTCATAATATATAAGCTAACTTGAGATTAATAAACAAATAGTTTAGGGATTATTCAAAAATAACGTTTTAACCACTCACAAAAATTATCCCGTTTACGATCTCGGGTTATAAGCCGTTCCAATCTCCGTACCACCTAAAATATATATTGAATAAAAATACCTATTAATAATTTTTTAAAACTTTAATATATTCGAAAAACATATTGAAAACACATAACATATCAGTTAATATCCCAATGGCTAGGGTTTCACTTTTCCTTCAATATTACACTTCCAATATACTTCTCAAACCAAATAACATCAACTTTGAAGCTTAGCAAAATCCACCAAATAAAGAATTGGGTTGGAGAAATCACTTACCAACAAGCAATTGCACCTCAAATTGACCACCACTTATTGAAGCCTTCAAAAATTTCAAGCAAAATTTCAATTTTTCTTTTTTCCCTTTCCCTCGTTTTTTCCCTTTCTGTTTTCCCTGCTCACGGGTGTTGGGACCAAATCTCAGTTCTGCTTTAATTTTTTTTCTCTACTAGCCACGTGTCAAAAAAATTCCATGCAAATTTGTTTTTTTTTTAACATCAGCGTTTACAGTTGCTTTACATGTGCTAAGGTATATGTGAATTGGAGAAGAAGGCAATGAAGAAAAAAATGTGAAGAGAGGCCTAACGAGAGTCGACAGATAAAGATGCAATTTTTTAAATTCTTTTTTGTGTTTGTTATAAATTTTAATGAATTGTTGATGATGTATATAGGTGTAAATCGATCTTGCTGTTGAGATTTACAATTCAATTATTTATTACGTTGAGTTCAATAAATTATTGAATTAAAATCTTGATATTATCTTACAACTACATTAAAATATTATTTTGTATTTCAAGTTTATAGTCACTAATATTGGTTGTTGCGGTTGCATATTTATGTAAATGAATGTGATTTTTATTTGCAGAAAGCTTTGAAATTTTATGTTTTTTTTTATGGGCAAAACCAAAACCGCTATTCACTAATTTATTAACTTCAAGAACTTATGGAATTAAAATCAATATGAGGTATCTCAATTATATATAGTAGTTTAATTTAATAAATTATTGATGAAGGGAGAAATATAATTGAATTAATAAAACTCAAATTTTAATTCACTAAATTATTGACTAAGGTGGAAATTTTAGTGAATTAATTGTAACAACCCCAAATTCCAAAACATAGAAATCGACAATAAAGCAGCGGAAATAATACTAAATAACATTTCTTTCTCAATTAAAACAAAATCAAATCAGTCCATTTTATTGATCGCGATCGAATATATAAAACGTTGGAAACACAACTTAAACGTTTTGTTGAGTTTATTGAAAATAAAAATAAAACCAGCAAATTCCAAAAGCTCACAGAAAATATGATAAATAAATCCGGGACCAGTATCATGTCAAACAAAGTCATTCCCAAAATAAAATGAGAAAGAATAGTGAATGCTGGCATGTAAATCCATGCCCAATCGCCACCAATCACGAACTCTTCAGTTCCTGGTCTTCTTTTTCTTCCTACCTAAAAAAAAAGAATTATAGCATCATGAGGCTACGCCCAATGAGTAGTTATGTTAAAAGATGAGCAATGCCATGAGAAATTTCCTAAATTCTTTAAGTCCATCGACGGCCTCACAACTTCCGAATCTAAACTCTCAATTCCAATGAGAACAAAGATTTACCCCAATGCCTTAGCTCATCTTTATTCACAAGTAAAGTGAGCTTCTCACTCAAAAGCATCGAACCCCTGTAGCCACGATACGACCTTTTGAGTTATTCATCTTATGAGTTTGCAAGTCTCACAAGAGAACCTACATTGTTTATTCTTTTCCATTGATCATATGGAATGGACCTACCCCGCTAAGTGTAATTAAGTCGTGTACAACTCTAATTAACCCCTTAACGGTTTATTCTTTATTAAGTATGGCCCTAATTAATGCGAACCTCCAACCACATTATTTAAGGCACCAAAATAATGTGATTTATATAAATGCACCTCTACCAGAATGTTTGACAAAGTCTAGGTCCAGTTTCTAGCCCAGAAAACCCATTTCCACCTAAAACTGGCCTCAAATAGGTTAAATCTTAAAAATTCCAAAATCTGTAAATTTACCAAGTTTTCAACGTTAATATGGTCTAAAAACACCAAATATTAGATCCATAACTCATCGGAAGGTTCCCCAAAGAAAACCCACTCGAATAAGCCAAACTAGCCTAAACTAGTGTAGTTTTGCTTATTTTTCGGCGCTAGAGATGAGTGGATTTTTCTATAATACTTACAGCAGTAAAATGGTCTAATAACATGTCATAAATCATCCTAATACACTTTGGTATCTTACAAAAATAATCCACCAATCAAACTCCCAAATAAAGGCCCACCTAGTCTAATTTTTTTCTTATTGGGCACTATCGATTCATTCGATAATATAAAATTCCAGCAGCTTTTCTACGCCTTAAAACATCCAAAATAAGGTATAAAACATCATACGACCATCAAACAATCCAACAAAACATATATTAGAATTTATAGGTAACAACAAGTCCAAAAGCATGCATGCAAGTCATTTTAATATCCTTTTTAAACTCCAATTTAATGTAATAAAGATTCAGCCTAAATCATGTAAAAATCATCTTAATATGTCTCCAAAGTCTCTCAAATTCAGATTCAAAGAGTTCTTATAAAGAAAAAGAAAATAACACATGATCTGGATCAAAGTTTAACAAAACTACTCACCTTTAGATAAAGAGAACCTAAGATTTATGTCCTTCCTTTTTCCACACGTCCACAACCTGAAAACTGTTGGAAAATTCTAAACAAAGCTAAACATATAAATAACATAGAATTGCATGTAGGAACTGTTAAATAAATAAAGAAATAAACGAAGGAAATTTAGAATAAAGTGAGGCATGCAGATATGCAAATTTCCTTAAGACAATATTCGCTCACTGCTAAGGTGCTACAGATTATGAACGATAGTCTCCCAAGATACAACACTTTAACCGAAAATTAATACAGCACTATACTAACCTCGACGGGCGAACCGGATACTTGAACGAAAGAACTTCTTGACTCCGAAAGCAAAACGAACAGAGCAACAGCAAATGAAAGCAAGAAAACAGAGAGAAAATTGAATAGGAATTCTGATTTTCGAGTGAGTATTTTCCTGATGTGAGACTGCCTATTTATAGACAGTATAGTGACTGTTTGAAGTAGCTGTTCGTACGGTTTAATCTGAACCGTACGATCGCACTACTTCGGAATGGATGATCCAGATCGCGTCCCTTGACTGATCAGGTGCATCCGTTCATAGTGTGGCTATTCACATCGTAGTTGTTTGTCTGTACAACTGCTGACGTGTCAACGGTCGCGTCTCGCCGCTGGTAAGTCGCAACTCCTCCCTCCGCAACCGCCGCCTGATGACTGTTCGGAGTTATCCGTTCGAGGGCCCTTCGATGGTCAACCGTCACCCCGGTGTCGTTTGGTAAAATTAAAGGCTCCCCAGCTCCGCGCGAAGTGCAAAGTGCGCCCTAAAGCGCCCAATGCGACGTGCGTTATGCGCGTGCCCTCGCCCGCGTACGCGTCCGCGAAGGTGGTGCTTCGCACCACCTTGTGATAGCCATTGGTCAAACAACCATTGACTTGCCACATTAGTAAGGAAATTAGGAGGCTCCTTACTTATATATAGGAGGAGTCTTTTGGTTTTTATCAATGTGGGACAACTTTAGAAACTACATAGATGACATTTCAATGAAGGTACTTTGGAGTCTTATTCCAATCAATACAAACATATTTAAGGCCTAATAAAAGTTCATATTTAATAACCTTGCATTAAATATTAATTCCCAATTCATTAATTACATTAATGTAGATGGGACCCACAAATTATTATGCCTCAAAGTAAGCCATTTAATATGTTATTTCCAACAATCCCCCACATGGAAGAAGACGACTTAAAATAGAAAATTATTTTTGTTGAAAGATAACTTGTCCAGATAGGTAGCTTTCGCCTTGAACCTTCCTTAGTAAAGATCCATCGAACTCACTAGGTAAATCAGTGAACTAACGTTTTGAACTGTTTACCGTTTAATGTAAGTTTAGACAATGAATTTAACACATTAACTTTCATATTCAAATTTGGTTCTCTATTGTGTTCATTATTTCGGCCATGAACTTCTTGGGTTCTGCAAGCGCTTTAGAGAATTTGCCTATTATAATTCTCATAGAACCGGCCATGTTCTCGCTCACATAGGTGATTAATATCAAGAGTATTCTACTATACTCCACTTGTTTAACAAGATATATTATCATTAAAAGCAAAGCTTATCCTTAACTCTTAGTAGACAGCACTTCGGTGCATCAAAAATGGGAAGGAGTTTTTTACTCCTAAGTGCTTCTTGTGAATCATTCATAACTAGTTTTCCTATTGAACCAAGTCCATGGGATCTCCAATCGCTTGATTAGGTTTCCATTAAGATGATTCGTTGGGTTTAGGTTTTAATCCCATTTCTCTCGATGCGCAGTCTATACGCTCTCTAGATAATCCCTTTGTAAATGGATCCGCGAGATTATCTTTTGACTTAACAAAATCTATGGATATCACTTCATTCGAGAGTAACTGCCTAACGGTATTATGTCGACGACGTATATGTCGTGACTTCCCGTTGTATACGAAATTCTGTGCACGAGCTATTGCAACCTGATTATCACAGTGTATGCAAATAGCGGTCACAGGTTTCGGCCATATTGGAACATCTTCTAAAAAGTGCCGAAGCCATTCAGCTTTTTCTCCTGCTTTATCCAATGCAATAAATTCTGATTCCATTGTGGAACGGGCTATACACGTTTGTTTAGAGGATTTCCAAGATACAGCTCCGCCACCCAGTTTAAAAACATAGCCACTTGTTGATTTTGATTCATTTGAATCAGATATCCAATTGGCGTCACTATAGCCTTCTAGAACGGCTGGATATTTTCCATAGTGCAATGCATACTCTTTAGTTCGTTTTAGGTATCCTAAAACTCTTAGTATTGCATTCCAATGTTCAACTCCTGGGTTACTTGTATATCTACTTAATTTACTAACTGCATAGGCAATATCAGGCCTAGTGCAGTTCATGATATACATCAAACTTTCAATTATCTGGGAGTATTCTAATTGGAGTTTTCCATTTCCTGTATTCTTATGTAGTACTACATGTGGTAGGAATGGATTGTTTGTTTCCTTGATTCCGTGTCCCTTAAACTTTTCTACAACTTTCTCAATGTAGTGGGTTTGTGTCAAGGATATACTTTCAGATGATTTAGATATTTTTATACCTAATATTACATCTGCTACTCCCATATCTTTCATATCAAAATTGCTTGTAAGCATTTTCTTGGTTTTATTTATGACATCAATATTAGCACCCATAATAAGCATGTCATCCACATACAAGCATACAATGACATATTCGTATCCAAATTTCTTTGAATATACGCATTTGTCACACTCATTAATGGTGAAGCCATTTCTTAGCATAACATTATCAAACTTTTCATGCCATTGTTTAGGAGCCTGTTTTAAGCCATATAATGACCTAATGAGTTTACACACTTTGTGTTTCTCACTCTCTTTCCTGAATCCTTCAGGTTGCTCCATATATATTTCTTCATTTAATTCACCATTTAAGAATGCAGTCTTTACGTCCATTTGATGTATCTCTAGTTTATAGAGTGCAGCTATAGCAATTAACATCCTGATGGAGGTAATTCTTGTTACTAGTGAATAGGTGTCGAAAAAGTCAAGACCTTCCTTTTGGCTGTAACCTTTGGCAATAAGTCTAGCCTTGTACCTTTCTATAAAGCCATCAGGTCTTAACTTCCTTTTAAAAATCCATTTACAACCTATTGGTTTGGATCCGGGTGGTAGATCACAATTTGCCAAGTGTTGTTGCTCAAAATGGATTCTATTTTGCTATTTATAGCTTCTTTCCAAAAATTTGATTCTGAACTAGACATAGCCGCCTTGTAGGTTTGAGGCTCATCTTCTACCATGTAGGTCAAGAAATCTGGACCAAATGATTTTTCGGTTCTAGATCTTTTACTTCGTCTAGGTTCAGTTTCCAAATAAGTTGGATCTTGTTCATACATAACATCTTGAGTTCTTTTAAGAGTTGACTCATTATTTTCTTTTCGTGAAGGAAATATATGTTCAAAGAACTCATCATCTCTTGATTCAAGTATAGTATTAACATGTATATCACTTATATCAGATTTGTGTATTAGAAACCTGTAGGCACTACTATTGGTGGCATACCCAATGAAAGTGCAGTCAATGGTTTTGGGTCCTAACTTTACCCTTTTGGGTAGTGGTACAGCCACTTTAGCTAGGCACCCCCACACTTTCATATATTTATATGAGGGCATCCTTCCAAACCATGATTCATAAGGTACTATACCACTCTTTTTGTGAGGAATTCTATTCAAGATAAAATTAGCTGTTAAAATAGCTTCCCCCCACAAGTTATGTGGTAAACTAGAACTTATCAACATAGAATTAACCATATCTTTTAAAGTTCTGTTTTTCCTTTCAGCCACTCCGTTTTGTTGTGGAGTATATGGTGCAGTAGTTTGATGTATAATACCAAACTTAGAACAAAACTCATCAAAACTTGATGATTCATATTCTCCACCTCGATCGGATCTTAGTACCTTTATAGTTTTATTAAGTTGATTTTCAACTTCATTTTTAAAAGTGATAAACATAGTTAAAGCTTCATCTTTACTATTTAAGAGATAAACATAGCAATATCTAATGTAATCATTGATAAAAGTAATAAAGTACTTTTTTCCACCTCTAGTTTGAATAAACTTAAGATCACATATGTCACTATGTATTAAAGATAATGGTTCACTACTTCTTTCTATAGATTTAAACGGTTTCTTAGCAAACTTAGCTTCAACACAAATTTCGCATTTATGTTTATTGTTAATTTCAAATATAGGAATTAAGCCTAAGTGTGTTAACCGTTTTAGAGATGCATAATTAACATGTCAAAGTCTACTATGCCATAAAGAAGAAGACTCAATCAAGTAAGCAGAAGAAGTAGCATTATTATTAATAGCAAATGCCTGTGGATACATAAACTTAGAGTTCATAGATATTACGGCCACATTGGCCTTAAACAAACCATCTAACATATACCCTTTCCCAACATACATGCCCCCCTTAGTCAGAACAAATTTGTCCGACTCTATAACCATCTTGAAACCTTTCTTGCTCAGAATGGATCAGGAGATCAGGTTCTTGCGAATGTCTGGAACGTGCAGCACATCATTGAGGGTCACTTCCTTGCCAGAGGTGAATTTCAGAATCACCTTTCCAACGCCATTGACAACAGATTCAGCAGAGTTACCCATGTAGAGCTTCTCATCATGGTTGATCTCTTTGTACTCAGCGAACAGATGCTTGTCAGCACAAATATGGCGAGTGGCTCCAGTATCCAGCCACCAGTCTTTGTTTTTGATCACAAGATTGACCCTGCGAGACGACAGCAGATAAACTCAACTCAGCAACACCTGTATTGACTTGTTCAACCTCAGCGATGTTGGCTTGGGCAGCTTTCTTTTTGGCATCATTCTTCTTAGATCTGCAATCTTTTGCACGATGCCCAGGTTTGTTGCAATTGTAGCAATTTCCCTTGAATCTCTTCGCATTATTGCTTGCACCTTTTGAGGAAGACGCTTCAGTATGCTTCCTTTTCTTATTCTTCGGCCCACTATGTTCAGCGATATGTGCCTTAGCCTCTATTGCAGGTTTGGAGGTCTTTTGGCGATTTAACCGATTGTCTTCCTCAATGCGAAGACGAACAATCAGTTCTTCAAGTCGCATCTCTCTGCGTTTATGCTTAAGATTATCTTTGAAATTATCCCAACTAGGAGGTAATTTCTCAATAGCCGCAGCCACACAAAAAGACTCGCCTATGACCATACCCTCTGCTTCGATGTCATGCAGAATGATTTGAAATTCTTGAATTTGACTGACAACAGATTTGTTATCAGTCATCTTAAAGTCCAGGAATTTCGCAACAAAGTATTTCTTTGTGCCTGCATCTTCTGTTTTGTACTTTTTGTCTAAGGAACTCCACAATTCCTTTGCAGAAACTATGGTGCTATAAACATTGTACTACGAATTCTCCAACCCATTCAGAATGTAGTTCCTGCATAGATAGTCGGCATGTTTCCATGCCTCTATGTCCAGGAGAGTGGGTTGATCAGAAGCATTTGCTTCTGTCAATTTTGGAGAATCCTCGAACAGAAATTTGACCAAATTCAGAGTGGTCAAATAAAACAACATCTTCTTCTGCCAACGTTTGAAATCAGTGCCGTTGAATTTTTTTGGCTTTTCAAACTGAGAAGGAGGAGGCATTACCGGCGTTGGCACAATAGGCACAACAGGTACAGTGGGCACAGCATGTGCAATTGGTGCTAATGGTACAGAACCATTGACCATTTGTGATGATTCAGTATTGGAATCCATAATATTCTGTAATAGAATATTAATTTTAATGAATATATAAACTCTAAATTTGCAAAATATATACTAACAATATATATAACTATTGTGAAAATAATAAAAACAAAATAAGAATTTCGAGATTGACTTATTTACTTTAACAGACATGCAAAATTACGAACTGAAATTTAGCAACCGTTTAGAAAATATAAACGAAACAGATATTGTCTTAAGAATGTTGGAAAATTCTAAACAAAGCTAAACATATAAATAACATAGAATTGCATGTAGGAACTGTTAAATAAATAAAGAAATAAACGAAGGAAATTTAGAACAAAGTGAGGCATGCAGATATGCAAATTTCCTTAAGACAATATTCGCTCACTGCTAAGGTGCTACAGATTATGAACGATAGTCTCCCAAGATACAACACTTTAACCAAAAATTAATACAGTACTGTACTAACCTCGACGGGCGAACCGGATACTTGAACGAAAGAACTTCTTGACTCCGAAAGCAAAACGAACAGAGCAACAGCAAATGAAAGCAAGAAAGCAGAGAGAAAATTGAATAGGAATTCTGATTTTCGAGTGAGTATTTTCCTGATGTGAGACTTCCTATTTATAGACAGTATAGTGACTGTTTGAAGTAGCTGTTCGTACGGTTTAATCTGAACCGTACGATCGCACTACTTCGGAATGGATGATCTAGATCGCGTCCCTTGACTGATCAGGTGCATCCGTTCACAGTGTGGCTATTCACATCGTAGTTGTTTGTCTGTACAACCGCTGACGTGTCAACGGTCGCGTCTCGCCGCCGGTAAGTCGCAACTCCTCCCTCCCCAACCGCCGCCTGATGACTGTTCGGAGTTAACCGTTCGAGGGCCCTTCGATGGTCAACCGTCACCCCGGTGTCGTTTGGTAAAATTAAAGGCTCCCCAGCTCCGCGCGAAGTGCAAAGTGCGCCCTAAAGCGCCCAATGCGACGTGCGTCATGCGCGTGCCCTCGCCCGCGTCCTCGTCCGCGAGGGTGGTGCTTCGCACCACCTTGTGATAGCCATTGGTCAAACAACCATTGACTTGCCACATTAGTAAGGAAGTTAGGAGGCTCCTTACTTATATATAGGAGGAGTCTTTTGGTTTTTATCAATGTGGGACAACTTTAGAAACTACATAGATGACATTTCAATGAAGGTACTTTGGAGTCTTATTCCAATCAATACAAACATATTTAAGGCCTAATAAAAGTTCATATTTAATAACCTTGCATTAAATATTAATTCCCAATTCATTAATTACATTAATATAGATGGGACCCACAAATTATTATGCCTCAAATTAAGCCATTTAATATGTTATTTCCAACAAAAACAAGGTCTAACACGCTTAAAACCTAACCTATAAACACCTAAAATTACAGACTAGCGATAACGAACGAAATGGAGCGGTGCAACGGCACGAACAGCCACTTTGTGGCTATTCATGCCCACGGTTTTGCAACAGCAAACCATGGGCTGCTGTTACTGCTATGGCAGCAGCGTCTCCCCCTCCCCGGTGCGTTTTCTGGCGTCTCGATTGACTAGAAAACAATCTCCTAAGGTCCTTTTTTGTTTTATGGAAAAATTAATCTTCTAGGGTTTGGAGAATAAACAAGAAAAAAGGTTTTTTAAATAAGAATAAAGAGTAAATCGAATTCGTTGGAAGATTAAATTTTGAAATTAAAAAGAGAATTCAATTTCTTTACCTTGTCTTAGATCGAAGGAAAACATCCCCAACGAATCCAAACTTTCTTCCAATTGAAAAACTCCAATCAATTCGACAACTACAAAGAAAACAAGAAAAGAGACGATCAAAAACCGTCCCTAGTTCCCTCTAAGAGGCTGCGACAATGGGAGGAAGAAGGGGAAGGAGATGAGAACCCTACCTTTTCTTTTTCTTTGTACGTTCTGGATCCAAGATGCAACATCTTCTTTCTCTTTCTTTTCTCCCTCTTTTCCACGTTACAACAAGCCCTTTTTTCTTTTATATATATATATATATATATATCCAATCAGAGATAAGATAACTCTTAATTATAACCTGAAAGGAAAATTAAAAGTTAGCTCCTTAAAACTCCCAATTAATTCTAATAAATTAAAAGAAATTAACAATTATTAAAATTAAAATTTACCGGGAATGGGTCGTCACATTAATAAAGTTCATATTTTAATTCACTAATTAGTGAATAAAATAACAAATTTAGTTAATTAATAAATGAGTGGCATTTTTGTAAATTTAACGAAATAATTAATTTTGTTATATTAGAAAAAAAAATGTCATTTAGGGGATTTTTTTAAAAACTTAAGTTATTTAAGACATTAACCCTGATAAAAGTGTCATTATAGGCAAATTCTCTTAATGGAACTATAGTTCTATAATTTATTAAATTAAAAAAAACAACCAATAAAGCCATTGAAAATAATGAAAAATAATCATATAGCTCAATAAACTATTGAATTTGAAATTAAAAAAAATAATAAACAAAAAAATTCATTGAAAATACCTATGAAAAAGAACAAAGTATAGTTCAATTACTTATTGAACTATAATTATGTCATTTGAGTAATTTTAAAAATTTATGATATTTTAATAATTTGTATGCAAATTTATTCGACTATGAGAAATTTTCATAGTAGCTGGAATTGGTAGTCTATATTCTCCGTATTTTGAATTTTAAACTATCATTTTATGAAAAAGAACAAAGTATAGTTCAATTATTTATTGAACTATAATTATGTGAATATGTCTATATATATATATATATATACGTACATACGTGTATGGTAATTATTTATTTAATATCAGTTTATTACTAAAAAGATAGAATTTGTCTCAAATAGCATAAATTTACATACTAATTCCTAAAATGTTAGATTTTTTTTTTTAAATTACTCAAATAGCAAAATTATTGTTCAATAAATAATTGAATTATAGTTTATTTAATGGTTGAACCGAACTTTGTTATTGTTATGTGAAATCGTGATACGCAAGTGCACGCAGTCTAACAAGTAATAAAGTGATAAGAAGATATCGTTCCCACGAGGATTAGTGACTTAAAGTGGTGTTTAACAAATAGTTTAAAAGAAAATAAAAACAATGAAAAATTGGGGTGATTTGATTTATGAAACTAAACTAATAAAAATTGCGGAATTATGCAAAACTAAATAAATGAATTCTAAATTAATTATGGAAAGTGAATGTGATGGTCTAAAGTGGCTTAAATTACTCCTAAAATATGCAAGAATATTCAAATGATCAAACTATGAAGAGATGAATGGTTGGAAAATCAAGAATCCCCCTAAAAAGTCTTAGAATTCACAAATGTCACAAAATCTTCTTGAGCTGATCTTTGTGGCGCGAAACCGCATTAATAGAGACACTTTTTATGCAAGCAAACCCAATTATTCAAGTGACTTTGTCAAGCCCAACATGATTTTAATTCCTAATTCAATTTAAATCCTATGTCTAGGTAAAATTAGATTAAGAAATATGTTTTCAATGTTCCGGTTTAAGCCTTAAGGTGTAAATACATATGTCTATGCATTACCAAAAACAATTTCTAGAATCGTTAACCCCTATCAATCAATATTCTTCCATTCAATTTTAACCTTTTCAGAATTTAAACTAAACTAAGCAATTTACTTAGGTTGATCAAGCATAAGCAAATAGATAGAAATTTCAAACTATTGATTGAACATAAAAACTGAATTTATTAAAGCTTGTGAAAACTAATCCCTTTTAGGGTTCATCTATCAATTCCAACCAAATAAAATTTAGTTCATAACAAAACCTAAATTAACAAAAGAGTTAAACAAAATCAAAACTAAACCTAACATAACTTGAGTTCAACAATGGAGAGGAAGAATGAAGAAGAAGAAGAAGAAGAAGAAGAAGAAACTAATTAATGGAATAGCAAATGCAAACGAAATCTCCATCGAGAAGAAGAAGAATCCTCCTCTTGCGTTTCTGTCTCCTCCTCTTCCACGTTCAGCTCTGCCTCTCCACGTTCAAGTCTGTCCCCAATCTCAAGCTGCTGCCTTTTCTTTTCTTTTCTAGGTTAATCTTCTATTTTTCTTTGTTTTGGGCTTGAGCTTTTCTTAAATCTCCTCCAAATTTGCTTCTAAGTTGACCCCCCTATGATGGGCTTATTTTATTTGAGAAGAATCTGCTGAAGCGGGCCAAAAAAACTGATATTTTTGGGCTAAAAATCGTGACTAAGTCTTCGTCCGGGATTCGCCGGTGTCTTTGCTTGTCGTGTCTTGGCAAGACCCCCACAAAGACTTTTCAAAATTCTGCACTTTTTTCCTATTTCCTGCATGAAATTTGCAATTCTTTTAGGACTTTCTTTCATTCAAATTGACAAAATTGAATACCAAGAGCCAAGAACAATCCTAAATATACTTTAAAGTGCTAAAAACCCGAATTTTTCCAAAATACACTTTAATAAAGAATGATTCTAAATGAGTTCAAAGTGCACAAAATATAAGCAAATTTCAATCAAATCATTATCACTTAGGCATTAAAATAGGACCAAATAACTCTATTTTATAGAGTTATCAGTTATTTATTATGGGTATTTTCAATTGATTTGTTTGATTTTTGCTTTTTTACTATCAAGTTCAATAATTTATTGAACTATTTAATTATTGTTTTCAATGAATTTGTTGGTCTTTTTACTTATTTTACTTCAATAATTTATTGAACTATATTTAAGCTATTTGAGTAATTTTTAACAAGTTCTGACATTTCAGCCCGGTACGGATCTTCATGGATGCCCCCCCTAATTTTTTATTTATAAGTTTTCTTAATTTTAAATGAAAAATGATCAAAAATATATGTTTTTCATTTAAAAAGATAGAAAAAATACATAAAATTTTCTTTATTTTTAAAATAAACCAATTAATAATGATTGTTAGATTTTAATATTTTCTTTACTAGGTGCGTAGACATCTTTCCCAGATGTGTAGACATGTTTTGCCATATTGTACAATTTCACGTGTTATGAAATTTTACCAACAACAATTTTGAAACAGAAATTAACAGGTATTGGAATTAAGGGTTGTGGTTAATTAAGTAATTATAGGAATTGCAATGGCTCATGAAACTCCCAAAACTATAAGACCTTGTAGCACCATTACTTTTCATCAATTATTTGAAGGCATGGCCATGGAGGATGCATCACTCAGGTGAATTTACCATTTTAGTCCCAATGGTCTAAAAACACAATCAAATAAACAAATATCTTAACTTATTTTTAGTTTTTTAAACTCAATATTAAAATAGATACTTGTTTTATGAGTTTTGAGTTTGTACCATATATTTTTACCTTTTTTGTGTTGCTATCAAATCAATGAAGATAGAAAAATATGTTGATAATGCATGTTAAGTTTTAGCTTGGAAATTAGCTTTATCATATTTGAGTTCGTATTTTATAAAAGTGTTTTAATTATTGGGTTGGTTTTTATCCAACCTGGAAGACCTTTCCCCCCAAAAAAAATCCTTTGTTAAAAATTCAAGAATCGCTTTGGGCCAAGTATTATTTCAAATAGTTCAAATCTCAATAGAAGAATAACCTCAAACAAATCCATAACTAAAAAAATATAAAAATAGAATAAAATCAATTTATTTGGGCATGACTCGATACCAAATAAAATAAATAATGAAGAAATTATATGGTTCATGTTCAAATGACCTTACGGCTTTGGAAGTAAGCCCACTCCATCAACACCACGACCATTAACCTATTTACCTATATAAAAAACAGTAGTATAACTCGTGAGTTAAACAACTCAATCAGAAAGTCTTACCAAGGATCAACCCCTTTATAATAACGTCTACGAAGTCCTAATAACAATGATGAATAAATAGGCACTACAACAATTAATACCTATTATGACATTTAACTATAGCATTTTAAATATATTGCTATCAATGATTTTAATTTAGGTGCTTAATTCTTTTTAATTTTTCCGTCCGAATAAAGAGACTCGCTAATCAGCCAAAAAAGAAACGCTACTTCTATCTCTTTAAATTTTCTTATCTCACAGTAATCTCTCTCATGATGCCCTAAGTTTTATGCCTCTTCAATTCCGGAGCTCTTTGTCACGCTTATCTTCTTCGCTAAGGAGTCGAAGTTTATGATGACAATAAATCGATCCTCATCGTCTTCCTTAATTAAAAACAAAACCCTAAAGTCTTCTATGTATCCCACAAAAATGTTCACCTCATTTTCACCATTCGCAATTTCGAAGTTTGAAGATTAAAGTCGAGTAAACCAAAGTCATCATATCGTCTCTCGTTTCTTCTTCAATTTGGGAGTTAGTTTTTCTTTGCATTTTCTTCTTTAATCTCATTTCTTCTTCAAATATTTTCTAGTTATATTTGCTGGTTGTTATTTTGATTTTATAGGTCACACTGATTTCAATACAATTTTCTTTTTTGGGCTAGCAAGTTAGAAAATTTGTGTGGCTTGAAAAACAGGGATCTTGATTATTTGTCCTGTTATAGGGTTTTTCTTGCCAGGTTACTTTTGTTGGTTATAATGTATGGGTAGAAACTTGGTTTTTTATTTTTTATTTTTTATTTTTTGATTTTTAACTCAAAAACACATATATTTGACAAATATGATATAAATATTGGACTCCCTTTAAATTGCAAGATTGAAGTTTCACCCACTCTTGCTTATGAAGCTTTTTTTCACACCAACCAACTTTGGTTCTTATTCTTTCTTTTAATCAATTCTCCAGGTAACTCCAAATATAAGTTTTCAGTTGTTTAAATTTTGGGTTCTTGGCCCTAGTTTATGGACATTCCTTTGCAATGCAACTGGTATATTTTAATACATTTTTCTGGAAAGTGTTGTTGATCATGAAATATTATTGTATAGTTTTAGTAGAGAGAATGGAAATTTGATACTCATTGTTGATTAACTATGATGATGATTACATTATAATTGATCGATGAAGGGGAATGGTCCAAAGGAACACTTGGACTAGTTGCTATTAATGTTTATAACTTGGAAGAAACTCTCTTGACCAACGTCATTATTATATAATTTGCACATATGCTATGGCATTTGGTGAAATTAATCAACATTTCTTTTACAATTCCCTTTAGTCTATTTGCTTGCAAAGAAAATGTCAAGAAAAAAAACTCTAAAAAAATCTCACATGACATCATATCCATACTGAAAAATATGTCCTCATCAAGAATATAACTTTCCATGATTTTAAAAAATATAGGTTGGATGTTGGAGATGGAAAATAAATCAATTCTAAAAAATATCCGAGGTCAGTTCTTCAATGACAATGCATCAAATACCTTGGCCCAGTAAGTTCCTATTCTTCCACCCCAATTTCTTTGATTTACTAAAAAGGAATAAAAAACAAAAATTGTTTTGTTTTATTTTTTCTTTTTCCCACTTATCTGAAAGTAAATGTTAGAATCTCTGGTGCTAAGTACAAGTAGATAAAAATACTTTTTAACTTTGATTGAAATTTTGTAAAATAGTAAATTATAATAACTCTTCCAAGTTGCCTGACTGGTTATTATATTTGTGCTCTACTAATGATACCAGGTGGAAGAGGTTTCATGATCCAATAGATTAGAATTTGTGTGCTAGAAAAGATGTTCTTGTGGTCATTTTTATTTGTCCTTTTTAGTGGAGTATCAAATGGATATCTGCTTTTGATTCCTTGAATGTTCCTTAATTGTATGTTACTTTTCTTGTAGTAAAAGCTTTCTTTTAAACTCCAATATGAAAAACTTGTCCAAGTAGTTATAGTTATAATTAAAAATTTCTAACCTTTTCCCTTGCTTTTAATTAAAGAATGTTTTCATAAAAAAATTACTTGAGGATTTCCAAATATAAGTTATATACCTACCTTGTTTATTAGATTTATGAGTGCTTTCACTCTTGTGCTTTTTAGTTAAGTCTTTCTTGTATTATCAATATTTTTATTATATTTAGTTTTTATTCAAGTTCATTTTCGTTTAATTACGTGGGTAACCCATAGCGAGATGAAAAATGCTATTAAACATCATTCATAGTGTTTTTTAGACGCTACCTCCAAGGAAAACACATAGTCCAGTAATAGATAGTCGAACTGCGATCATCAAGCCCATTAGAAATAAGAAGCCCATAGCAATATTTGTTGTAGTGAGGAACGTAATCCTTAATCGATTTATCATTGCAAGCATACATTATCTTAACATAAGCATATGAGTGTAGGACACAAAGTCCTTGTTGGCACACAGCCCATGTGTTAGGAATGTTGTCCTAGAACTTATAATTATTTAATAAAGATGATTTATTTGAATAAATTAAATAAATAAACTTAAGTTATTTTTATCTATATTGAATCATTGAAGATATAAGGAATATATGTATATATTAATATCAAACATTCAAATAGAAGACCCCAAAGTTACTTTTATGAAATCACGACTAAGTATGTAAGACATACAAGAGAATTAAAGTTGAGATGAGTAACTTAAAGTGTCTACATAAATGGATAATATTTGGAAACCTTATCGTGTTAACACTATTGATAGTTGTTCATTTTGTATAGTTTACAGATGATCTTATCTGGTTCATTCACGTGGGTGACATGAAAATGGAAGTATTATATTCAATGGAGATTGTATAAGACAAGACCAAGGAGTTATGTTTTTTGATTGCCATAGTTGAGGGCGATTGAATGAACACTCAATATACTCTTGTTTTGGGAACATAATGAGATAATAGCTGGAACACATTTACCCAAGATGAAATACATAACTTTCTAAAAAGTGACGGTATCAGTGCTATACCAGATCATTTTAGGAACTTTAGGAAAGTCCCTTGATGTACTGATTCAAGACATGAACAAGTGGCGCCACAACTTCTATTGATCACATAAGTGTTTATTGCTAATTTGATTACATATAATGTTCAATGGAAAATCAACGAGAACACAATGATAAAAACGATAATTACAGAGGTAAATTAGTAAATTTAACTCATCCGTAATTATGAGTTTTCCACGTGAAGGATATATCACGAGACACATAATTAAGATAAACTAAATGGACATAACTCATCTATAGTGAGCACATGGTGTCAAATGTCGCCGACATAGGCGATATGTAGTTCGAAATCCCACCAAAATGGGGGCTCGACACTTGGAACATGGAGATTTTTTTTTCCTACTATTTCGCTTTGAATGTTGTGATGTCGTCCAAATGGTTATTTCATGCGAAATGTCGAACAGGTATATAAGGGACGTGGCACTAACATCGCGAGCAAGACTTTTTTTCTCCCATTTTGATGAGTTGTCGCCTCGATGTCGAAAAAGTCGCCTCAAATGTCGGACATGTCGTGACTCTTGATGCAGCCTTTGACCATTTATAATTTAATTGGTAGTTTAAGTACCATCTCGTGACTCTTGATGTAGCCAATTTTTTTTTCAAAATGATATGATGTAAGGCTGAAGCTTATGATATTCGTAGAAGAAAATATGTCTATATAAGTGAACATAATTTTTCATTTTGAAAAAGAACACTCTAATTCTCAAATTATAAGTTACACTCAGAACACTCTCATTCTCAAACATTGGATTGGGAGACTCAATTTATCTTTGGTTAGTGTTCCTCTTTAGTCATTTTTTTATTTAATGTTATAATTCATTTTATTTGTAACCATGTTATTGTCTAATTAGTATTTGGTAATTTTTTTTGTATTAAATCTATTATTAAATTAAAAATTATGTTAATTTGATTAAAATTTTAATTAAGTTTTATTAATAATTAGTGACTGGATCTAGAGTTGTGGTCTGCAGAGGGGCACTACTAATTAAGAAATTGACTTACATGGTTGAAAGTGATCGATATGATCGCTCAATACACTCATGTTTTGGGAAAATAATGAGATATAGCTGAGAACAAATTTACATGAGATAGAATTCATACAACTTTCATAGAAATTAACGGTATGAGTGTGATACCTAAACATTTTAGGAACTTTAGGAAACTCCCTTGATGTACTGATTCAAGACATAAACAAGTGACACCACGACTTTTATTTATCATATAAGTACTTTATCTCTAGTTCGACAACAGATAACGTTCATTAGAGAATCAACGGGAACACAAGGATAAAGAGGTAATTACAGGGGCAAAACAGTAAATTTAATCTTCCTGTAATTATGAGTGTTCTACATACAGGTTATATCACATATATGATAAAAGATAAACTGAATGGACATAACTCATCTATAGTGAGGGAAGTTCACCAATGAATTTATAGTGAAATCATTCATAGTTAAATAATAAGTACTTAACTGATTATGAGTTAATCACACTAATTATTAAGCCCATGATCTATAGGTCCATCGGGTCTCTATGCTAGCCCAAATATCATAGTCGCGAAATCAAATTGAAGAAATGAAAAAATTTAAGTAAGGTGAATTACTTAAATAGGCAATATTAATTATTTAAATATTGAGTATATGTAAACGGTAATTAATAGAAACATTATTAATTGTTTAAACAATGAATTTTATTTAAACATAAATTAATAATGAAATATTATTAATTGTTTAAATATTGAGTATATTTAAATGGTAATTAATAATTTGAAATTAATTGGTAATTATTAATTGTTTTAATAATTAATCTTATTTAAACTAAAATTAATAATTAAATTAATTAATTAATAATAAAATATTATATGATAATATTTAGTCGGGAGAAAAATATTAATATTATTAATTATTTGAATAAGTTTGTTATTTAAATGGGAATTAATAAATTAATTAATTAAGTTGGACTTATTAATTTAAGAGAGGGTTTCTATCCCAATTGGATTGATGAACTCAATTGAAATTGGCCCAAAATAATTAATTAAATAAATTAGATTTATTTATTAATTAATATGCCGTTTTCAGTCACATATAGTCTATTTTAGGGAGATAATTGTTTGAATTATATCCTAAAATAATTATATATATTTATTTACCCAAGCAAATAAAATAAAATAAAATATTTCCTCTTTATCTACATGGAATTTCTGCCATACCAAGATAAGGAAAAATCTTTTTCTTTTTATATATTATCTCTATGGAATATTCCTAATATGATTAGATTTTCCATTAACCTATAATAGAAGGCTTGAGTCATTCATAAATTACACAATTCAATTCCTAATAAATTAAAATACTATCTTCTCCCTCCCCTATGCTTGCTTATTTTTCATCATTATTTTAGGAAGAAAATTTCTTTTTCTTTTTTTTAATTTCTTCTAAAGTTTGATCCCACAATCGAGTTTTGCTTGTTCAATCGAGATATAGCGTAGAAGATACGTTGTTGAAGGGTTTGATGTTTTAAAGAAAAACAACTTCTGCATAAATTACTCAATGTTAGTAAAGGGCTTTAATTTTAGAAAAATTAGCATGAATCTACATGTTTTTATCACAATTGCATGACGATTAATAGATCCTTAATTAAGTGAGTTTCATATATATATATTTCTCAACTTCATTCCATTTTGAATTCAAAGTAAACCCATCAAGAGAAAACATTCCCAACTGTTAAGCGACATAGTTTGCAATGTTGCAGCAAAAAAAAGAAGTGATTTCATTTATGAATTTTCACACACCTCTGGATCCATTCATAACCAAATTAAATTGTGAAAGCATTAATAAATGCACTTACAAAAGAACTCATTTTCTTCTTCATCCCATTTTTAACTCAGTCTCAAAATCTCTTAATTAAAAAAAACCCACTAAGTAATATTTTATAAAAAAAGAAAAAGAAAAAACAAAAAAGAACCCTACCACTAAGGAATTGATGTGTGTTTATTTTGGCGGGGGAGCTAATTCTTACGCGGACCCTAATTTTTAGAACAAATACAATTCGAAACACAAAAGAAAGGCAAAACTTCAAAATTTTCTCTCAATCTCTGATTAAAAATCTCCATTTTTTTTTTTTTTAATTTAAATTTGCTGATGCAAAGCTCCTTCAACACAGCTTCCACAAATTCTCTTCAATTTACACACCATCGCCCATGGAATCTTTCCTATAAACCTCTTCCAACTCTTACTAGGAATCTTTCCTTCAGAACTTGTTACAGATATGATCGAGGAATCGATGCCGAACCGTGTCCTAGCTCTCCGGTTCATTTGCCGGTTCTTATTCGAAAATCCGGCAAAGTTTCTCAGTTCATGTGGGATGGGTCTTTTTTACATTTAGTAGCTGTTAATGGTGGTTCTTCTTCATTTTCATTTAATTCAAATGATGGGTTTTTAAAAGCTGTTCAAGATTTCTTTATTCCTAAGAATGTTAATGAATATTATTTGATTTATGTTAAATGGAAGTTTTTGCATCGGGTTTTCAGTTCTGCCCTTCAAGTCATTGCTACTCAGGTGAGCCGGTTTTTTTTTTTTTTTTAATTCTCTTATTATTTGTATGGAATTATGGATGAGGGTTGTGTTTTTAATGTATGCCGATTTTAATCCGTTGTAAAAATATACGGATAGATAACGAGAGGGACTAAAACAGAATGTTATGAAATGTTTTTTAATTATGAAAATATCAAATTTAGAGCACATTTTCTCTGATTAAAATTTTGTTGGTTTTTTTGGTTGATTTTATGATGTATGTAATAGTATTAATAATAATTTGAATGTATGGATTGGGATAAAGGAATTTTTTTTTTAAGAATGTAAAGAAAAGTATTATTGATAGGCAATGTTTCGAGCTATAGGAGTTGGGCATTCTCGTTCACTTGCGTCTGCAGCAGCCCTTAATTGGGTCTTGAAGGATGGACTTGGACGGTTAAGTAGGTGCATTTATACTGCTAGCATAGCATCTGCATTCGATACGAATTTGAAGGTTTGCTTCTGCATTTTATTACAATATATCTCTTTTGAGTGCAGTATATGTTTTACTTTTATATTTACTAATTTGATGATCAGCGCTTCTTATGTTTCTCATTTCAAGAGAGTCAGGTTTTCGACGGCTGTTCTATTCAGTTTAAGCATTGGAGTTGAGTTGCTGACCCCTGCATTTCCTCAGTACTTCTTGCTTCTTGCAACAATTGCGAACATCGTGAAGCAAATAAGTTTAGGATGCTACTTATCCACTGCTGTAAGGATTCACATATTTAGTCATTTCTCATTCATTTTGTCTGTATTAAATAATTCGGTCACTTCTTTGCATTATATTACTCAAAAATAACACTTGGATAATGTGGTTATTGTTGAGAATCTCTTTTTTAGTCAATTGTATTTCTCATTGAAAATATTTTGGAAGACCTGCACCATGAGCATGAGATGACCTGAACTTAGAACATTATAATACAGGTACTACGATTCCACTGATGCTGGAAAAAATAGGCTAGTGGTTTGATTAAAATAGTTATACCATAATTTTCTATATAAATGAACTGCTTCCACATGATAATTACGGACATTAATTTCCTATTGAGTGACTCTGTTTGTTGGTCAGCAGGTGTGAATGTTATGTTACGCATGGTTTTGTTGAGAAATTCTACTTCATGTTGTTGATCACTTAATTGAGCTTCTTTTGCAATTCTCCTGGGGTTACGGTTGTCTACTTGATGTATTTTTGCAAAAAATGTTGTTGCTTGCTACATATCTGTGTACTAGAGCTAGTGCCTTTTCCATGGTGATATAAATGATATCTTAGACAGTAGATGACATTTCTCTGCTACTTCTGACTTGAGTTGAGCCTTTTTTTTAGTTACATTAAAATGTGGGGATGCTCTAATTATTTCCGTGTTAAAATTTTATGGCACTATTGGATGTAGTGTTAAATATGATCCTAAATTTGACAGAACAAATTCCACATCTTACTACAGTACATTGAACTTAAATTTGTAAAAGTTTGTTCAATTTATTACGTTCATCAGCTAACCATATCAATCACCTCATTTCGTTTAAATGAAGTATTCTGTATTCAGTGTTGATTTGACTGGAAACATCCAATTAAATTAATTCACGAGGTTTCTGGGTGACTCATTTGGAATTCTAGTCTTGTTTAAACATTCTGGAAAGTCTCATTTCCACAAATTCTACCCTTCTTGCTTCAAGAGTTTAGATTTTACTAATGCCGTCTTATAATGTTATCACTCCATGTAATCAGTCTGCTGTTCATAGAAGTTTTGCAGTTGCAGATAACATTGGTGAAGTTTCTGCTAAGGCACAGGTTAGTTATTTGTGATCCTTCCTAAGATGCCATTTACATTTATTGGTATCCATTATATTCGTTGAATTATTCATTATATGCAGATCCAATCAGTGTGCTTTGATAATCTCGGTCTTTTACTCGCTGCCTTTTTGAACTTCCTGTCCAAGAATAATCAAAGGTTTCTTTCCTCTTGAATTTTAATAATTCAACTAGTTCTCAGATGCATTGAAAATGCTTGAAGACGACTTCATGTCAATTTTATCAATCTGAAGTTTTCTTACTTTTAAATATGATTCCAAGGTTTCCTAACTCATCAGTTTTGTGCTAGATTGCAAGCAGGTTTGCCTTTTGTTGTTTACCCCATTTTTGCTGCAATTGATCTTTTTGGAACATATCAAGGGCTTAAACATGTCCATTTGCAAACTCTAACAAAGGTTGGTATATATTATTCATCTTTTCATGATTTTTGGAGGCTAATTGCGTGTTTGAATATATTGCTCGTGTTTTGCTTACTTGATGAAATAAAGTTGTGGTGTTGACTTTTTTTTTTCCTCCCTTTAATTTATTTCTGGGATTGGGACTGGGACTAGGGGGAAACTCTTAGGTTCTTACTCCGTACATGCTTTATGATTCTACAGAAATTTGTGTATTTTTATTCTATATTTATATCTTTTGCTTTGCCTTCCATTGAGTTGACAAAATTACTGCACTTAGGCTTTCAGTATTATTTTAACCTTTGCTTTTACTGTGGCCTTAAGAGTTCAAAAATTGTTGGTCAACCTGCTGGTGCTTTTGGATAATAGGAAACAGAGCAGTTGAATATAGATGGACTCTCCTGGGATATCAACAAAAGCGGGACTTTCTTTTGCAACTCTTTATTCTCTTCATTAACCAATAGAATGGCAATTATAAATCAAGGTTTTTAAGCGACTGTAGACTTTTGGAACCTAGATCTGGCTTAGGTCTTTCCTCATTCTGCTCCCGTTGCTCTTGAAAAATTTCTTAATGGCCACCCCTTCTAGAAGAAATGAAAAGTCCTCTTGTAAAATGCTATGAAAGGTATCTCTTGGGAAATGTGGATAGAAAGAATAATAGAGTTTTCAGGGAAGATAGGAGAGAACAGAGAAGTTTGGGAGCTGATTCACTTTAAAGTCTCTCAATGGAGCTCTCTTAGTAAATTATTTTTTAATTAATGCCATGGAGGAACTTTTTGTAATCCCCTGGCTTTTGTTTTGACTTCTGTATGCTTTTTCTTCTTTCTAATGAAAGATTGTTTGTTGTTAAAAAAAATAGAGTTAAAAACCTGTTGGGAACTTGATGGCTTTGTAATATTGACAGTTTTAACTTTTGCTTTACAGTCTTGTGCGTTAAAAAATGATTCTATTGTTTAAAAACACCAGAAGTGCAATTCTAATTTTGGCACTCTGAAGTCTTATTTACCAATGGCCCTCAGTTAAGGATAAGTAAGTAGGTACAGTTTGCCATAGAGTATAAAATTCTGCTTCTGAACTTTTTGACATCCTCCTTTTCAGGATAGACTCGAGATAATTTTAAGTACTTGGATTGAGCACGGATATGTTCCCTTGCCTGCAGAAGTAAGTGAGAGGGAAGGGGTCAATTTACTGTGCAGAAAAGGTGAGGTCTCTATCTGTGTTTCTTTATTGTGCTTTGAAGTTTGAACTTGAGAGATATTAGTATAAGGCAGTGTACATTTAGCTGCAGTTAATTAATTTAATTTGAATAATCAGGTAAGGTACCGTGGCCCATCAGAATCGGTTGCTTAAACATGGATTCTCAAATACCAAAATTGTCGATGCTGGCAATGCGTTCTGTTTGCAAGGAGGACTATTATTTTATATGCATGGATATTTTTGGTAGGGCTTTCACAACAAATAGAGTAAGTACATCTTCTCATATACCTCTTTAAGAGCAGTTCACTTATTATTTCCCTCACATTTTTGCTTCCCTCGTGCAAAATTCTAGTATGGTATCCTTATATGTCTTGCGAAGGGGCTCACCGGTAGACATCACCAAAGGGTTGTTGCAGGTAGTATAAAATCTCTTAATTCCTTGTGCTATTTTCCTTGGGACCATTTTCAAAATTTGATTTGATACGACTTCGTCTTCTAGGCGTGTTTAATCCGCAAAGCGATTCTATCAAACTCGAACATTTGGGGAGAAGAAATGGTGAAAGGTATTGATGTATCAGATACAATTGCTAAAGAATGGCTTAATTTAGTAAAGGATAGCAAGCAATGTGCAGAAGAAAATTCTTGCATATTGATTAAACAAATGTCAAGCCTGGGATGGGCTGTTAAGAATGTTCTACTCAGCACAAATGAGCAAATACGATTCCATTTTATTGATGACTGATTATTTTGTGGATTGATTCCCTATGGAACATTCTTGATTATTTTGCCCCAATAAAAGTAATTTAATTTAAGATTTTAGTTACAATTTTATCAATTTATTTTTCTAGGTAATATTTTCATCATATTTGTAATTATGGATAATGTTTTTTTTTTCTTTTTCAAATTAATCTGTAATTGTACAATTTTGTTTTTTGTGTTATGTTCCTCACAATGAATTAGTTTATTTTATAGTTTAGTTATATAATTTAAGGAGATTTGAAAAATTACCGTAAATAGGACTTTTTCTTCATTGTTTTTAGAAATAGTGATTTTTTTTTAAAAAATTAACGGATGAGTTGTTTTCGTGAAATAAATGAATTTATTTTTCTTTTGTTCGGTTGAATGAGTAATCCTATTATTGGGTTTTTTTTTTAGAATGTATAAATTAAAATTCGATAATTTTTAAATCTCCTTAAAAATAATAATTTTTATTATTTTTTGCTATTTGATAAACTTAATATAAAAAAAGGCCCTGCTTTAAAAAATTCCGAATACTTTTATTATTTTTAAAATTTACAATTTAAAAAGATTTCATGTAAATTTTAGTTAATGGATATCGAGCTGAAGCTGTAAGCTTACGAAAGGAACAGGTACAAGTGAACGGTGAACGTGAAAGGCCACTTAAAATTGGATGGATAGTTCATGGCATTTAAAATTAAACCTATTTTTTTCATAAATTATTGAATTGATGAAAAGAATAAGTGATCCGTATTGAATCATCTTAACTAGGACAACACATTCTTAACACATTTATAAAATTCGTAAATTATTCAGTGTTTATAAGTAATTTCCAAATTTTTAATAAAAATCTTAACAGTAGTTTCCAAAATCTATTTTGTTAAAAATTAGTTTAGATTTTAAAAAAAATCTTTTTATCAGAGAAAAAAAAATGTCAGTAGAATCAGTTAAATTTAAATTTAGAAAATTAAAAATAGAACTGTCATCAAATGGGCTTTAATCTTTGTTCATTTTTTTATTTCTACTAGCAATTCACTGAAAAAAAACCTATATTTTTCATAATTGAGGATCAAACTAAGCTTTTAAGTAATATTTTTCAAAATATCTTCTTTGAAAATAAGGAAGTGAAATTGAAGGATTAAACTATTTCAATAGAGATGATAAGAAAATGTATAGCTCTCAAAAATTAAAATAATATCCTTTTTTGGAAGATGCTCACAAATAAAACATGAAAGATAGAAGCCAAATTTAATTGGTGTAAGTACACTAGCAAAACTAAAGCTTGAGATTTGCAACATCTTTTCTCCAAATTTAATTCAACTTATGAACATAATTACACCAATATTTATTGTCAATTTTTTTCTCCTACCCCATTGAAGCTACGACACTAATTTTTTTTAATAAATATGTTAAAAAATGATTGAATAGTGTATAGTATATTTACTCTAAGGTGTAAGTGGGGCAAGGTTGGGGTCGGATACCCCTATTACACCCCATTTAGATAAAATATACCACCCAAACTCCACCTCATTAAGTGCCACTCTAATCCTAACCTCGTCCTGTTTAAATGTCGTGTCGGGTTTAAATGAGGCGGGGCGAGGTAACTATAGGGGCTTTAGAGGGTATTTAAAAATAAGACATGACTTTATTTGAAAATATAATTTTTTCAACTCTTTTGTACCTAAAAAGAGAAAAGTAAAGAAAAATACATTAAATGTCTAATCGGAGTCGAGGCTCTATGTCGAGACCGGGGCCCAACACCCCGACCTCGTCTTTGACCCGACACTGACCCATTTGTTAAAGGGTACGTTGATGGATTTGGGGCGTGGTGGGTTAATTCATTTTGATGTCATTATATTCTAAAATTACTCAAATAGTAACTTTCATATTGGGCTTGTTGAGAATCCCACATCGTAAAGATGAAAGGAACTCACAATGTATATAAGATACATGAGCTACTCCTCTCATTACTAATTAGTTTTAAATTATTATGTTAATAATTTTTGAAATTAGATTGACATGTTAGTTTTTTTTTTTAAATATAATACTCATAATTATATCTTATATAAAGATTAAAAATTGTAGATAAGTATAGATATAGATATTAAATTAGAATGGGAATTAATATTATTAAAATATACAATATATTGTTAAAAAAGGACATAATTACGTATATTTAAAATATATGTAACTAATATTTTACTTCTCAAATAAACAACAGAAATGAAACAACCAATTATTTATTATTTTGTTAAAAAAAAATACAAAATAAATAGAAGGAAAAGAGAGAGTTTATTATGTATACCGGGGGGTTAGATCGGGAGCCGAGTAATTTATTATTGTTACAATTGTTACAGTTGTATCAAACATCGTAACAATTGATGATCTTGGAGAGAGTTTCAATGTAAAAAGTAAAAAATGCGTCCTAACAATCCAAATAATAAAAAAATATGATAAAGAATACTAAACACATAAACCAAGAATAAAATTTGATTTTATAGACATTTTAAAATAATAAATAAAAACAATGAAAAATTGGGGTGATTTGATTTATGAAACTAAACTAATAAAAATTGCGAATTATGCAAAACTAAATAAATGAATTCTAAATTAATTATGGAAAGTGAATGTGATGGTCTAAAGTGGCTTAAATTACTCCTAAAATATGCAAGAATATTCAAATGATCAAACTATGAAGAGATGAATGGTTGGAAAATCAAGAATCCCCCTAAAAAGTCTTAGAATTCACAAATGTCGCAGAAGATCTTTGTATCATCTTGCCGCAACGATCTTTGTCGTGGCCGCAAAGAAACCGCATTAATAGAGACACTTTTTATGCAAGCAAACCCAATTATTCAAGTGACTTTGTCAAGCCCAACATGATTTTAATTCCTAATTCAATTTAAATCCTATGTCTAGGTAAAATTAGATTAAGAAATATGTTTTCAATGTTCCGGTTTAAGCCTTAAGGTGTAAATACATATGTCTATGCATTACCAAAAACAATTTCTAGAATCGTTAACCCCTATCAATCAATATTCTTCCATTCAATTTTAACCTTTTCAGAATTTAAACTAAACTAAGCAATTTACTTAGGTTGATCAAGCATAAGCAAATAGATAGAAATTTCAAACTATTGATTGAACATAAAAACTGAATTTATTAAAGCTTGTGAAAACTAATCCCTTTTAGGGTTCATCTATCAATTCCAACCAAATAAAATTTAGTTCATAACAAAACCTAAATTAACAAAAGAGTTAAACAAAATCAAAACTAAACCTAACATAACTTGAGTTCAACAATGGAGAGGAAGAATGAAGAAGAAGAAGAAGAAGAAGAAGAAACTAATTAATGGAATAGCAAATGCAAACGAAATCTCCATCGAGAAGAAGAAGAATCCTCCTCTTGCGTTTGTCTCCTCCTCTTCCACGTTCACCGCCTCTCCACGTTCAAGTCTCCCCAATCTCAGTCTCGCCTTTTCTTTTCTTTTCTAGGTTAATCTTCTATTTTTCTTTGTTTTGGGCTTGAGCTTTTCTTAAATCTCCTCCAAATTTGCTTCTAAGTTGACCCCCTATGATGGGCTTATTTTATTTGAGAAGAATCTGTGAGCGGGCCAAAAAAACTGATATTTTTGGGCTAAAAATCGTGACTAAGTCTGGTCCAGATTCTCGCGAACAGTGCTGCTTGTGTGTCGAAGATCGCCACAAGACTTTTCAAAATTTCGCACTTTTTTCCTATTTCCTGCATGAAATTTGCAATTCTTTTAGGACTTTCTTTCATTCAAATTGACAAAATTGAATACCAAGAGCCAAGAACAATCCTAAATATACTTTAAAGTGCTAAAAACCCGAATTTTTCCAAAATACACTTTAATAAAGAATGATTCTAAATGAGTTCAAAGTGCACAAAATATAAGCAAATTTCAATCAAATCATTATCACTTAGGCATTAAAATAGGACCAAATAACTCTATTTTATAGAGTTATCAGTTATTTATTATGGGTATTTTCAATTGATTTGTTTGATTTTTGCTTTTTTACTATCAAGTTCAATAATTTATTGAACTATTTAATTATTGTTTTCAATGAATTTGTTGGTCTTTTTACTTATTTTACTTCAATAATTTATTGAACTATATTTAAGCTATTTGAGTAATTTTTAACAAGTTCGACATTTTTCCATTGCCGGATCTTCATGGATGCCCCCCTAATTTTTTATTTATAAGTTTTCTTAATTTTAAATGAAAAATGATCAAAAAATATATGTTTTTCATTTAAAAAGATAGAAAAAATACATAAAATTTTCTTTATTTTTAAAATAAACCAATTAATAATGATTGTTAGATTTTAATATTTTCTTTACTAGGTGCGTAGACATCTTTCCCAGATGTGTAGACATGTTTTGCCATATTGTACAATTTCACGTGTTATGAAATTTTACCAACAACAATTTTGAAACAGAAATTAACAGGTATTGGAATTAAGGGTTGTGGTTAATTAAGTAATTATAGGAATTGCAATGGCTCATGAAACTCCCAAAACTATAAGACCTTGTAGCACCATTACTTTTCATCAATTATTTGAAGGCATGGCCATGGAGGATGCATCACTCAGGTGAATTTACCATTTTAGTCCCAATGGTCTAAAAACACAATCAAATAAACAAATATCTTAACTTATTTTTAGTTTTTTAAACTCAATATTAAAATAGATACTTGTTTTATGAGTTTTGAGTTTGTACCATATATTTTTACCTTTTTTGTGTTGCTATCAAATCAATGAAGATAGAAAAATATGTTGATAATGCATGTTAAGTTTTAGCTTGGAAATTAGCTTTATCATATTTGAGTTCGTATTTTATAAAAGTGTTTTAATTATTGGGTTGGTTTTTATCCAACTGGAAGACCTTTCACCAAAAAAAAAATCCTTTGTTAAAAATTCAGCAACTGCTTTGGGCCCGAAGTATTATTTCAAATAGTTCAAATCTCAATAGAAGAATAACCTCAAACAAATCCATAACTAAAAAAATATAAAAATAGAATAAAATCAATTTATTTGGGCCGCAGCTCGATACCAAATAAAATAAATAATGAAGAAATTATATGGTTCATGTTCAAATGACCTTACGGCTTTGGAAGTAAGCCCACTCCATCAACACCACGACCATTAACCTATTTACCTATATAAAAAACAGTAGTATAACTCGTGAGTTAAACAACTCAATCAGAAAGTCTTACCAAGGATCAACCCCTTTATAATAACGTCTACGAAGTCCTAATAACAATGATGAATAAATAGGCACTACAACAATTAATACCTATTATGACATTTAACTATAGCATTTTAAATAAATTGCTATCAATGATTTTAATTTAGGCGCTTAATTCTTTTTAATTTTTCCGTCCGAATAAAGAGACTCGCTAATCAGCCAAAAAAGAAACGCTACTTCTATCTCTTTAAATTTTCTTATCTCACAGTAATCTCTCTCATGATGCCCTAAGTTTTATGCCTCTTCAATTCCGGAGCTCTTTGTCACGCTTATCTTCTTCGCTAAGGAGTCGAAGTTTATGATGACAATAAATCGATCCTCATCGTCTTCCTTAATTAAAAACAAAACCCTAAAGTCTTCTATGTATCCCACAAAAATGTTCACCTCATTTTCACCATTCGCAATTTCGAAGTTTGAAGATTAAAGTCGAGTAAACCAAAGTCATCATATCGTCTCTCGTTTCTTCTTCAATTTGGGAGTTAGTTTTTCTTTGCATTTTCTTCTTTAATCTCATTTCTTCTTCAAATATTTTCTAGTTATATTTGCTGGTTGTTATTTTGATTTTATAGGTCACACTGATTTCAATACAATTTTCTTTTTGGGCTAGCAAGTTAGAAAATTTGTGTGGCTTGAAAAACAGGGATCTTGATTATTTGTCCTGTTATAGGGTTTTTCTTGCCAGGTTACTTTTGTTGGTTATAATGTATGGGTAGAAACTTGGTTTTTTATTTTTTATTTTTTATTTTTTGATTTTTAACTCAAAAACACATATATTTGACAAATATGATATAAATATTGGACTCCCTTTAAATTGCAAGATTGAAGTTTCACCCACTCTTGCTTATGAAGCTTTTTTTCACACCAACCAACTTTGGTTCTTATTCTTTCTTTTAATCAATTCTCCAGGTAACTCCAAATATAAGTTTTCAGTTGTTTAAATTTTGGGTTCTTGGCCCTAGTTTATGGACATTCCTTTGCAATGCAACTGGTATATTTTAATACATTTTTCCTGGAAAGTGTTGTTGATCATGAAATATTATTGTATAGTTTTAGTAGAGAGAATGGAAATTTGATACTCATTGTTGATTAACTATGATGATGATTACATTATAATTGATCGATGAAGGGGAATGGTCCAAAGGAACACTTGGACTAGTTGCTATTAATGTTTATAACTTGGAAGAAACTCTCTTGACCAACGTCATTATTATATAATTTGCACATATGCTATGGCATTTGGTGAAATTAATCAACATTTCTTTTACAATTCCCTTTAGTCTATTTGCTTGCAAAGAAAATGTCAAGAAAAAAAACTCTAAAAAAATCTCACATGACATCATATCCATACTGAAAAATATGTCCTCATCAAGAATATAACTTTCCATGATTTTAAAAAATATAGGTTGGATGTTGGAGATGGAAAATAAATCAATTCTAAAAAATATCCGAGGTCAGTTCTTCAATGACAATGCATCAAATACCTTGGCCCAGTAAGTTCCTATTCTTCCACCCCAATTTCTTTGATTTACTAAAAAGGAATAAAAAACAAAAATTGTTTTGTTTTATTTTTTCTTTTTCCCACTTATCTGAAAGTAAATGTTAGAATCTCTGGTGCTAAGTACAAGTAGATAAAAATACTTTTTAACTTTGATTGAAATTTTGTAAAATAGTAAATTATAATAACTCTTCCAAGTTGCCTGACTGGTTATTATATTTGTGCTCTACTAATGATACCAGGTGGAAGAGGTTTCATGATCCAATAGATTAGAATTTGTGTGCTAGAAAAGATGTTCTTGTGGTCATTTTTATTTGTCCTTTTTAGTGGAGTATCAAATGGATATCTGCTTTTGATTCCTTGAATGTTCCTTAATTGTATGTTACTTTTCTTGTAGTAAAAGCTTTCTTTTAAACTCCAATATGAAAAACTTGTCCAAGTAGTTATAGTTATAATTAAAAATTTCTAACCTTTTCCCTTGCTTTTAATTAAAGAATGTTTTCATAAAAAAATTACTTGAGGATTTCCAAATATAAGTTATATACCTACCTTGTTTATTAGATTTATGAGTGCTTTCACTCTTGTGCTTTTTAGTTAAGTCTTTCTTGTATTATCAATATTTTTATTATATTTAGTTTTTATTCAAGTTCATTTTCGTTTAATTACGTGGGTAACCCATAGCGAGATGAAAAATGCTATTAAACATCATTCATAGTGTTTTTTAGACGCTACCTCCAAGGAAAACACATAGTCCAAGAATAGATAGTCGAACTGCGATCATCAAGCCCATTATCAATAAGAAGCCCATAGCAATATTTGTTGTAGTGAGGAACGTAATCCTTAATCGATTTATCATTGCAAGCATACATTATCTTAACATAAGCATATGAGTGTAGGACACAAAGTCCTTGTTGGCACACAGCCCATGTGTTAGGAATGTTGTCCTAGAACTTATAATTATTTAATAAAGATGATTTATTTGAATAAATTAAATAAATAAACTTAAGTTATTTTTATCTATATTGAATCATTGAAGATATAAGGAATATATGTATATATTAATATCAAACATTCAAATAGAAGACCCCAAAGTTACTTTTATGAAATCACGACTAAGTATGTAAGACATACAAGAGAATTAAAGTTGAGATGAGTAACTTAAAGTGTCTACATAAATGGATAATATTTGGAAACCTTATCGTGTTAACACTATTGATAGTTGTTCATTTTGTATAGTTTACAGATGATCTTATCTGGTTCATTCACGTGGGTGACATGAAAATGGAAGTATTATATTCAATGGAGATTGTATAAGACAAGACCAAGGAGTTATGTTTTTTGATTGCCATAGTTGAGGGGCGATTGAATGAACACTCAATATACTCTTGTTTTGGGAACATAATGAGATAATAGCTGGAACACATTTACCCAAGATGAAATACATAACTTTCTAAAAAGTGACGGTATCAGTGCTATACCAGATCATTTTAGGAACTTTAGGAAAGTCCCTTGATGTACTGATTCAAGACATGAACAAGTGGCGCCACAACTTCTATTGATCACATAAGTGTTTATTGCTAATTTGATTACATATAATGTTCAATGGAAAATCAACGAGAACACAATGATAAAAACGATAATTACAGAGGTAAATTAGTAAATTTAACTCATCTGTAATTATGAGTTTTCCACGTGAAGGATATATCACAGACACATAATTAAGATAAACTAAATGGACATAACTCATCTATAGTGAGCACATGGTGTCAAATGTCGCCGACATAGGCGATATGTAGTTCGAAATCCCACCAAAATGGGGGCTCGACACTTGGAACATGGAGATTTTTTTTTCCTACTATTTCGCTTTGAATGTTGTGATGTCGTCCAAATGGTTATTTCATGCGAAATGTCGAACAGGTATATAAGGGACGTGGCACTAACATCGCGAGCAAGACTTTTTTTCTCCCATTTTGATGAGTTGTCGCCTCGATGTCGAAAAAGTCGCCTCAAATGTCGGACATGTCGTGACTCTTGATGCAGCCTTTGACCATTTATAATTTAATTGGTAGTTTAAGTACCATCTCGTGACTCTTGATGCAGCCAATTTTTTTTTCAAAATGATATGATGTAAGGCTGAAGCTTATGATATTCGTAGAAGAAAATATGTCTATATAAGTGAACATAATTTTTCATTTTGAAAAAGAACACTCTAATTCTCAAATTATAAGTTACACTCAGAACACTCTCATTCTCAAACATTGGATTGGGAGACTCAATTTATCTTTGGTTAGTGTTCCTCTTTAGTCATTTTTTTATTTAATGTTATAATTCATTTTATTTGTAACCATGTTATTGTCTAATTAGTATTTGGTAATTTTTTTTGTATTAAATCTATTATTAAATTAAAAATTATGTTAATTTGATTAAAATTTTAATTAAGTTTTATTAATAATTAGTGACGGATCTAGAGTTGTGGTCTAGAGGGGGCACTACTAATTAAGAAATTGACTTACATGGTTGAAAGTGATCTGATATGATCGCTCAATACACTCATGTTTTGGGAAAATAATGAGATATAGCTGAGAACAAATTTACATGAGATAGAATTCATACAACTTTCATAGAAATTAACGGTATGAGTGTGATACCTAAACATTTTAGGAACTTTAGGAAACTCCCTTGATGTACTGATTCAAGACATAAACAAGTGACACCACGACTTTTATTTATCATATAAGTACTTTATCTCTAGTTCGACAACAGATAACGTTCATTAGAGAATCAACGGGAACACAAGGATAAAGAGGTAATTACAGGGGCAAAACAGTAAATTTAATCTTCCTGTAATTATGAGTGTTCTACATACAGGTTATATCACATATATGATAAAAGATAAACTGAATGGACATAACTCATCTATAGTGAGGGAAGTTCACCAATGAATTTATAGTGAAATCATTCATAGTTAAATAATAAGTACTTAACTGATTATGAGTTAATCACACTAATTATTAAGCCCATGATCTATAGGTCCATCTGGTCTCTATGCTAGCCCAAATATCATAGTCGCGAAATCAAATTGAAGAAATGAAAAAATTTAAGTAAGGTGAATTACTTAAATAGGCAATATTAATTATTTAAATATTGAGTATATGTAAACGGTAATTAATAGAAACATTATTAATTGTTTAAACAATGAATTTTATTTAAACATAAATTAATAATGAAATATTATTAATTGTTTAAATATTGAGTATATTTAAATGGTAATTAATAATTTGAAATTAATTGGTAATTATTAATTGTTTTAATAATTAATCTTATTTAAACTAAAATTAATAATTAAATTAATTAATTAATAATAAAATATTATATGATAATATTTAGTCGGGAGAAAAATATTAATATTATTAATTATTTGAATAAGTTTGTTATTTAAATGGGAATTAATAAATTAATTAATTAAGTTGGACTTATTAATTTAAGAGAGGGTTTCTATCCCAATTGGATTGATGAACTCAATTGAAATTGGCCCAAAATAATTAATTAAATAAATTAGATTTATTTATTAATTAATATGCCGTTTCAGTCACATATAGTCTATTTTAGGGAGATAATTGTTTGAATTATATCCTAAAATAATTATATATATTTATTTACCCAAGCAAATAAAATAAAATAAAATATTTCCTCTTTATCTACATGGAATTTCTGCCATACCAAGATAAGGAAAAATCTTTTTCTTTTTATATATTATCTCTATGGAATATTCCTAATATGATTAGATTTTCCATTAACCTATAATAGAAGGCTTGAGTCATTCATAAATTACACAATTCAATTCCTAATAAATTAAAATACTATCTTCTCCCTCCCCTATGCTTGCTTATTTTTCATCATTATTTTAGGAAGAAAATTTCTTTTTCTTTTTTTTAATTTCTTCTAAAGTTTGATCCCACAATCGAGTTTTGCTTGTTCAATCGAGATATAGCGTAGAAGATACGTTGTTGAAGGGTTTGATGTTTTAAAGAAAAACAACTTCTGCATAAATTACTCAATGTTAGTAAAGGGCTTTAATTTTAGAAAAATTAGCATGAATCTACATGTTTTTATCACAATTGCATGACGATTAATAGATCCTTAATTAAGTGAGTTTCATATATATATATTTCTCAACTTCATTCCATTTTGAATTCAAAGTAAACCCATCAAGAGAAAACATTCCCAACTGTTAAGCGACATAGTTTGCAATGTTGCAGCAAAAAAAAGAAGTGATTTCATTTATGAATTTTCACACACCTCTGGATCCATTCATAACCAAATTAAATTGTGAAAGCATTAATAAATGCACTTACAAAAGAACTCATTTTCTTCTTCATCCCATTTTTAACTCAGTCTCAAAATCTCTTAATTAAAAAAAACCCACTAAGTAATATTTTATAAAAAAAGAAAAAGAAAAAACAAAAAAGAACCCTACCACTAAGGAATTGATGTGTGTTTATTTTGGCGGGGGAGCTAATTCTTACGCGGACCCTAATTTTTAGAACAAATACAATTCGAAACACAAAAGAAAGGCAAAACTTCAAAATTTTCTCTCAATCTCTGATTAAAAATCTCCATTTTTTTTTTTTTAATTTAAATTTGCTGATGCAAAGCTCCTTCAACACAGCTTCCACAAATTCTCTTCAATTTACACACCATCGCCCATGGAATCTTTCCTATAAACCTCTTCCAACTCTTACTAGGAATCTTTCCTTCAGAACTTGTTACAGATATGATCGAGGAATCGATGCCGAACCGTGTCCTAGCTCTCCGGTTCATTTGCCGGTTCTTATTCGAAAATCCGGCAAAGTTTCTCAGTTCATGTGGGATGGGTCTTTTTTACATTTAGTAGCTGTTAATGGTGGTTCTTCTTCATTTTCATTTAATTCAAATGATGGGTTTTTAAAAGCTGTTCAAGATTTCTTTATTCCTAAGAATGTTAATGAATATTATTTGATTTATGTTAAATGGAAGTTTTTGCATCGGGTTTTCAGTTCTGCCCTTCAAGTCATTGCTACTCAGGTGAGCCGGTTTTTTTTTTTTTTTAATTCTCTTATTATTTGTATGGAATTATGGATGAGGGTTGTGTTTTTAATGTATGCCGATTTTAATCCGTTGTAAAAATATACGGATAGATAACGAGAGGGACTAAAACAGAATGTTATGAAATGTTTTTTAATTATGAAAATATCAAATTTAGAGCACATTTTCTCTGATTAAAATTTTGTTGGTTTTTTGGTTGATTTTATGATGTATGTAATAGTATTAATAATAATTTGAATGTATGGATTGGGATAAAGGAATTTTTTTTTTAAGAATGTAAAGAAAAGTATTATTGATAGGCAATGTTTCGAGCTATAGGAGTTGGGCATTCTCGTTCACTTGCGTCTGCAGCAGCCCTTAATTGGGTCTTGAAGGATGGACTTGGACGGTTAAGTAGGTGCATTTATACTGCTAGCATAGCATCTGCATTCGATACGAATTTGAAGGTTTGCTTCTGCATTTTATTACAATATATCTCTTTTGAGTGCAGTATATGTTTTACTTTTATATTTACTAATTTGATGATCAGCGCTTCTTATGTTTCTCATTTCAAGAGAGTCAGGTTTTCGACGGCTGTTCTATTCAGTTTAAGCATTGGAGTTGAGTTGCTGACCCCCGCATTTCCTCAGTACTTCTTGCTTCTTGCAACAATTGCGAACATCGTGAAGCAAATAAGTTTAGGATGCTACTTATCCACTGCTGTAAGGATTCACATATTTAGTCATTTCTCATTCATTTTGTCTGTATTAAATAATTCGGTCACTTCTTTGCATTATATTACTCAAAAATAAAACTTGGATAATGTGGTTATTGTTGAGAATCTCTTTTTTAGTCAATTGTATTTCTCATTGAAAATATTTTGGAAGACCTACACCATGAGCATGAGATGACCTGAACTTAGAACATTATAATACAGGTACTAAGATTCCACTGATGCTGGAAAAAATTGGCTAGTGGTTTGATTAAAATAGTTATACCATAATTTTCTATATAAATGAACTGCTTCCACATGATAATTACGGACATTTATTTCCTATTGAGTGACTCTGTTTGTTGGTCAGCAGGTTGTGAATGTTATGTTACGCATGGTTTTGTTGAGAAATTCTACTTCATGTTGTTGATCACTTAATTGAGCTTCTTTTGCAATTCTCCTGGGGTTACAGTTGTCTACTTGATGTATTTTTGCAAAAAATGTTGTTGCTTGCTACATATCTATGTACTAGAGCTAGAGCCTTTTCCATGGTGATATAAATGATATCTTAGACAGTAGATGACATTTCTCTGCTACTTCTGACTTGAGTCGAGCCTTTTTTTTTTTGGTTACATTAAAATGTGGGGATGCTCTAATTATTTCCGTGTTAAAATTTTATGGCACTATTGGATGTAGTGTTAAATATGATCCTAAATTTGACGGAACAAATTCCACATCTTACTACAGTACATTGAACTTAAATTTGTAAAAGTTTGTTCAATTTATTACGTTCATCAGCTAATCATATCAATCACCTCATTTCGTTTAAATGAAGTATTCTGTATTCAGTGTTGATTTGACTGGAAACATCCAATTAAATTAATTCACGAGGTTTCTGGGTGACTCATTTGGAATTCTAGTCTTGTTGTTTAAACATTCTGGAAAGTCTCATTTCCACAAATTCTACCCTTCTTGCTTCAAGAGTTTAGATTTTACTAATGCCGTCTTATAATGTTATCACTCCATGTAATCAGTCTGCTGTTCATAGAAGTTTTGCAGTTGCAGATAACATTGGTGAAGTTTCTGCTAAGGCACAGGTTAGTTATTTGTGATCCTTCCTAAGATGCCATTTACGTTTATTGGTATCCATTATATTCGTTGAATTATTCATTATATGCAGATCCAATCAGTGTGCTTTGATAATCTCGGTCTTTTACTTGCTGCCCTTTTGAACTTCCTGTCCAAGAATAATCAAAGGTTTCTTTCCACTTGAATTTTAATAATTCAACTAGTTCTCAGATGCATTGAAAATGCTTGAAGACGACTTCATGTCAATTTTATCAATATGAAGTTTTCTTACTTTTAAATATGATTCCAAGGTTTCCTAACTCATCAGTTTTGTGCTAGATTGCAAGCAGGTTTGCCTTTTGTTGTTTACCCCATTTTTGCTGCAATTGATCTTTTTGGAACATATCAAGGGCTTAAACATGTCCATTTGCAAACTCTAACAAAGGTTGGTATATATTATTCATTTTTTCATGATTTTTGGAGGCTAATTGCGTGTTTGAATATATTGCTCGTGTTTTGCTTACTTGATGAAACAAAGTTGTGGTGTTGACTTTTTTTTTTCCTCCCTTTAATTTATTTCTGGGATTGGGACTGGGACTAGGGGGAAACTCTTAGGTTCTTACTCTGCACATGCTTTATGATTCTACCGAAATTTGTGTATTTTTATTCTATATTTATATCTTTTGCTTTGCCTTCCATTGAGTTGACAAAATTACTGCACTTAGGCTTTCAGTATTATTTTAACCTTTGCTTTTACTGTGGCCTTAAGAGTTAAAAAATTGTTGGTCAACCTGCTGGTGCTTTTGGATAATAGGAAACAGAGCAGTTGAATATAGATGGACTCTCCTGGGATATCAACAAAAACGGGTCTTTCTTTTGCAACTCTTTATTCTCTTCATTAACCAATAGAATGGCAATTATAAATCAAGGTTTTTAAGCGACTGTAGACTTTTGGAACCTAGATCTGGCGTAGGTCTTTCCTCATTCTGCTTCCGTTACTCTTGAAAAATTTCTTAATGGTCACCCCTTCTAGAAGAAATGAAAAGTCTTCTTGTAAAAAGCTATGAAAGGTATCTCTTGGGAAATGTGGATAGAAAGAATAATAGAGTTTTCAGGGAAGATAGGAGAGAACAGAGAAGTTTGGGAGCTGATTCACTGTAAAGTCTCTCAATGGAGCTCTCTTAGTAAATTATTTTTTAATTAATGCCATGGAGGAACTTTTTGTAATCCCCTGGCTTTTGTTTTGACTTCTGTATGCTTTTTCTTCTTTCTAATGAAAGATTGTTTGTTGTTAAAAAAAATAGAGTTAAAAACCTGTTGGGAACTTGATGGCTTTGTAATATTGACAGTTTTAACTTTTGCTTTACAGTCTTGTGCGTTAAAAAATGATTCTATTGTTTAAAAACACCAGAAGTGCAATTCTAATTTTGGCACTCTGAAGTCTTATTTACCAATGGCCCTCAGTTAATGAGGATAAGTAAGTAGGTACAGTTTGCCATAGAGTATAAAATTCTGATTCTGAACTTTTTGACATCCTCCTTTTCAGGATAGACTCGAGATAATTTTAAGTACTTGGATTGAGCACGGATATGTTCCCTTGCCTGCAGAAGTAAGTGAGAGGGAAGGGGTCGATTTACTGTGCAGAAAAGGTGAGGTCTCTATCTGTGTTTCTTTATTGTGCTTTGAAGTTTGAACTTGAGAGATATTAGTATAAGGCAGTGTACATTTAGCTGCAGTTAATTAATTTAATTTGAATAATCAGGTAAGGTACCGTGGCCCATCAGAATCGGTTGCTTAAACATGGATTCTCAAATACCAAAATTGTCGATGCTGGCAATGCGTTCTGTTTGCAAGGAGGACTATTATTTTATATGCATGGATATTTTTGGTAGGGCTTTCACAACAAATAGAGTAAGTACATCTTCTCATATACCTCTTTAAGAGCAGTTCACTTATTATTTCCCTCACATTTTTGCTTCCCTCGTGCAAAATTCTAGTATGGTATCCTTATATGTCTTCGCGAAGGGGCTCGCGCGGTAGACATCACCAAAGGGTTGTTGCAGGTAGTATAAAATCTCTTAATTCCTTGTGCTATTTTCCTTGGGACCATTTTCAAAATTTGATTTGATACGACTTCGTCTTCTAGGCGTGTTTAATCCGCAAAGCGATTCTATCAAACTCGAACATTTGGGGAGAAGAAATGGTGAAAGGTATTGATGTATCAGATACAATTGCTAAAGAATGGCTTAATTTAGTAAAGGATAGCAAGCAATGTGCAGAAGAAAATTCTTGCATATTGATTAAACAAATGTCAAGCCTGGGATGGGCTGTTAAGAATGTTCTACTCAGCACAAATGAGCAAATACGATTCCATTTTATTGATGACTGATTATTTTGTGGATTGATTCCCTTTGGAACATTCTTGATTATTTTGCCCCAATAAAAGTAATTTAATTTAAGATTTTAGTTACAATTTTATCAATTTATTTTTCTAGGTAATATTTTCATCATATTTGTAATTATGGATAATGTTTTTTTTTTCTTTTTCAAATTAATCTGTAATTGTACAATTTTGTTTTTTGTGTTATGTCCTCACAATGAATTAGTTTATTTTATAGTTTAGTTATATAATTTAAGGAGATTTGAAAAATTACCGTAAATAGGACTTTTTCTTCATTGTTTTTAGAAATAGTGATTTTTTTTTTTAAAAATTAACTGATGAGTTGTTTTCGTGAAATAAATGAATTTATTTTTCTTTTGTTTGGTTGAATGAGTAATCCTATTATTGGGTTTTTTTTTTTTAGAATGTATAAATTAAAATTCGATAATTTTTAAATCTCCTTAAAAATAATAAATTTTATTATTTTTTGCTATTTGATAAACTTAATATAAAAAAAGGCCATACTTTAAAAAATTCCGAATACTTTTATTATTTTTAAAATTTACAATTTAAAAAGATTTCATGTAAATTTTAGTTAATGGATATCGAGCTGAAGCTGTAAGCTTACGAAAGGAACAGGTACAAGTGAACGGTGAACGTGAAAGGCTACTTAAAATTGGATGGATAGTTCATGGCATTTAAAATTAAACCTATTTTTTTCATAAATTATTGAATTGATGAAAAGAATAAGTGATCGGTATTGAATCATCTTAACTAGGACAACACATTCTTAACACATTTATAAAATTCGTAAATTATTCAGTGTTTATAAATAATTTCCAAATTTTTAATGAAAATCTTAACAGTAGTTTTCAAAATCTATTTTGTTAAAAATTAGTTTAGATTTAAAAAAAAAATCTTTTTATCAGAGAAAAAAAAATGTCAGTAGAATCAGTTTAAATTTAAATTTAGAAAATTAAAAATAGAACTGTCATCAAATGGGCTTTAATCTTTGTTCATTTTTTTATTTCTACTAGCAATTCACTGAAAAAAAAACCTATATTTTTCATAATTGAGGATCAAACTAAGCTTTTAAGTAATATTTTTCAAAATATCTTCTTTGAAAATAAGGAAGTGAAATTGAAGGATTAAACTATTTGAATAGAGATGATAAGAAAATGTATAGCTCTCAAAAATTAAAATAATATCCTTTTTTGGAAGATGCTCACAAATAAAACATGAAAGATAGAAGCCAAATTTAATTGGTGTAAGTACACTAGCAAAACTAAAGCTTGAGATTTGCAACATCTTTTCTCCAAATTTAATTCAACTTATGAACATAATTACACCGATATTTACTGTCAATTTTTTTCTCCTACCCCATTGAAGCTATGACACTAATTTTTTTTAATAAATATGTTAAAAAATGATTGAATAGTGTATAGTATATTTACTCTAAGGGGTGTTTGTTTGAAGGTTTTGGCATGGGATTTGGATGTGGGAATGAGTTTGTGATGTCATTCCCGTGTTTGTTTCACTCTCTTTTTTACTTGGGTTTGGCATCACATTCCCAAGTTACTATAGGATTTGACATTTTTATTCCAACACACTCACATTATTTCCACTATTCATTCTCATTCTCATACAATCCAAACACATTCTTCATAAACCCAGACATCACAAACCCACACTTTTTTTTCCCAGGCATCACAAACCCAGGCATCCAAATCCCAAACCCCTAACCAAACACCCCCTAAGGTGTAAGTGGGGCAAGGTTGGGGTCGGATACCCCTATTACACCCCACCCCATTTAGATAAAATATACCACCCAAACTCCACCTCATTAAGTGCCACTCTGATCCTAACCTCGCCCTGTTTAAATGTCGTGTCGGGTTTAAATGGGCGGGGCGAGGTAACTATAGGGGCTTTAGAGGGTATTTAAAAATAAGACATGACTTTATTTGAAAATATAATTTTTTCAACTCTTTTGTACCTAAAAAGATAAAAGTAAAGAAAAATACATTAAATTTCTAATCGGAGTCGAGGCTCTATGTCGAGACCGGGGCCCAACACCCCGACCTCATCTTTGACCCCGACATTGACCCATTTGTTAAAGGGTATGTTGATGGATTTGGGGCATGGTGGGTTAATTCATTTTGATGTCATTATATTCTAAAATTACTCAAATAGTAACTTTCACATTGGGCTTGTTGAGAATCCCACATCGTAAAGATGAAAGGAACTCACAATGTATATAAGATATATGAGCTACTCCTCTCATTACCAATTAGTTTTAAATTATTATGTTAATAATTTTTGAAATTAGATTGACATGTTAGTTTTTTTTTAAAATATAATACTCATAATTATATCTTATATAAAGATTAAAAATTGTAGATAAGTATAGATATAGATATTAAATTAGAATGGGAATTAATATTACGAAAAATATACAATATATTGTTAAAAAAGGACATAATTACGTATATTTAAAATATATGAAACTAATATTTTACTTCTCAAATAAACAACATAAATGAAACAACCAATTATTTATTATTTTGTTAAAAAAAATACAAAATAAATAGAAGGAAAAGAGAGAGTTTATTATGTATACCGGGGGGTTAGATCGGGAGCCGAGTAATTTATTATTGTTATTGTTACAGTTGTATCAAACATCGTAACAATTGATGATCTTGGAGAGAGTTTCAATGTAAAAAGTAAAAAATGTGTCCTAACAATCCAAATAATAAAAAAATATGATAAAGAATACTAAAACACATAAACCAAGAATACAATTTGATTTTATAGACATTTTAAAATAATTGAACCTGCATAAACTTAAGTGAAAGTTAATATAAATAAATTTAAAAGGGGTAAAAATCATACCAAGACAACCAAACGGAGATTATCAATTATAAAACAACTTGTAGAAACTACAATTTCAAATACCAAACTCAATTCCTTAAATAGAAAGAAATAAAACTGAAAACAAAAAATAATGTTGGTGGGTGTCGAAACCACAAAAATAAATACTTACTCCCAGGATTTAGAATTTTGTAGTAGTGGTGAGTAAGGTTGATCTCCACAGGGAATTGAGAATTAAATTAAAGTAAATAAAAAGGGTGCTTTTGAGTTGTTGTTTATAAAAATAAAAAGAAAATAAAATTAAAAAGAATAAGAAATCAAATGAGAAAAGCTTCCAACTAAAGGTTAATCTCGGTTATGGTTCATGGATTTGATTATCGATTACTAAACACGCATTCATAAATCCTTCTCTAAATTAGTTGGGAGTGCCAGAAACACAAGTGCTCTTCATTAAATACTCGATAGCCAAGATACGATCTAATGACTACTTCCCTAATTAACAGATAACCTTAGAATACGATAATAAGATTTAACCTATTAACAACATTAAGATCTTAATGTTAACAACATCTAGATGAGAAGAACCCAATTTTAACTAACAAACATGGTACAACCGATTCATTTAAGTTTGATCATAAATTGAAAAGTGTCCTAATCAATTTACGCTAATTTGCTACTTGTATTAGAACAATTAAACAACTACGGATTTAAACGTTCTAACTAGCAATATGATAAATTAACAATTGAATATATGGCCACTATGCACAACAATTAACTAACAATAAAATATGCAAAGAGAAAGCATGAATAAAGAGAAAGTAAGAATAAAATTAAGAGCAAAACCTCACAAATTCATAAACCAAACCTCGATAATCGTCTAGTTGGAATAAATAAATTAGCTAGAAAACATATGAAAAACTATCTAAGAGTCCTAAGAAAAATGGGGGAAGAAGAGATTTTGAATTAGGGTTAAATTGAGGCTTTAAATAGGCAAAAACAAGATAAAATCGGATAAAATCTCCTATTAAATCTGCTGAAGCCGTTTCCAAGGCAGCCGAGCCGCTTGAGCCGAGCGCCAACCGTCACCTGCGTGTTTCTAAAGCCGTCCGAATTAAGCGAGCCGATCAAGCTGGGAAGGGCGCTCCTTGGTTAAAACGTGGGCGACGTATCGCCATTGGGCGAGCAACGTGGGTTGCTGCCAACCATATGCGCTGATGTCATCGTGACGTCAGCACCTTCCTTTTCCTTTGCTTCGTTGACGTCATCGTTTGAAATTAATATTATTTTTTACTTTTTCTCGTCGCTGCGGCGACGGGTCTCACCGCCGTAGCGACCACTCCCGGGTTTTTGGCCTGAATTTCGATTTTTCTACATGCATTTTTTCAACACTAAAATGGGCATAACTTCTTCATTTTACTTCCGATTTGAGCGCCGTTTTCACCTACGTTCTTGAAATTCAACGATTAACAATATTATGGACATTTAAATCAATTAAAATTCATATTCTAATTATTTTGGAGATAAAACCACTTAGAAATAGGCGTGAATTACGAGTTATCAAATGTAATCTAACAATACAGAGTACACCAAAGAATAAACTGAAATCTATAGGTAATTTACCACAAACCTTGGTTTTATAGAAAAGAATGGATGTTGAAGAGACTCATGGCGAGGCCACCTTATGCTGCCCCCCTAAAATTTTTAAAATTTTAGTTTACCTTATATAATTTTAATTAAATCTTCAATTTTGCCCCCCCCAAAAAATTATGCTTGATCCCTCAATTTTATTTGAATTTTCAATTTCGTTCTTTCAAAAAAAATTATGCTCGGTTTTTATATGGAGTATTGAGGGACATTTAACTCTTTTAAAAATAAATTTTCTCTACAATAGTCATTTGGGAACAAATTGGAAAGATTTATTCTTTCATTAGTGTACGTATTTATAGTTTTAAATAGATTTTTTTAATAGATAAGACTATTGTTTATTTTTCTTGATAATTTTTGTTGTCGTCATCCATGATTATACATTGCATTACTCATTGTTAACTAATAATTAAATTCTAATTAATATCGTTATTTTTTATATGGCAATGATGTAGTGATAATTTTTTTTTGATCAGATGTAGTGATAATATTAGGCTCAATATTTATAAATAGTTTAATTTATTTTGATTAACTTAAAAATATATAAAACAAACAAATGAACCATCCATTTTTTTAAAAAAATAATAAATTATTTTAAAATTTGTTTATATTTTGAAGACATATATATTTTTATAATTAATAATAAATTTTAACAAAAAAATATGTTTGTTTTATAATTTTATATTAGAGCATAAGTCAAATTTAAAAATTCTAATATTGAATTAATTATAACAATAAAAAAAAATTATGCTCGGTTTTTATATGGAGTATTGAGGGACATTTAACTCTTTTAAAAATAAATTTTCTCTACAATAGTCATTTGGGAACAAATTGGAAAGGTTTATTCTTCATTAGTGTACGTATTTATAGTTTTAAATAAATAGATTTTTTTAATAGATAAGACTATTGTTTATTTTTCTTGATAATTTTTGCTGCTGTCATCCATGATTATACATTACATTACTCATTGTTAAGTAATAATTAAATTCTAATTAATATTGTTATTTTTTATATGGCATTGATGTAGTGATAATATATATTTTTTAATTAGATGTAGTGATAATATTAGGCTCAATATTTATAAATAGTTTAATTTATTTTGATTAACTTAAAAATATATGAAACAAACAAATGAACCATCCATTTTTTTAAAAAAATAATAAATTATTTTGAAATTTGTTTATATTTTGAAGACATATATATTTTTATAATTAATAATAAACTTTAACAAAAAAAATATGTTTATTTTATAATTTTATATTAGAGCATAATAAGTCAAATTCAAAAATTCTAATATTGAATTAATTATAACAATAAAAAAGATGGTTTACTTCTAAAAAAAAAGTTTGTCAATTTATAATTTGTAATGAATAAAAATGGGTGTTGAATCACCATTTTATACGATCTGATTTTTATATGTAATTTTTGCCCCCTCGGACTAAAATTTCTGGCCTCGCCACTGCTCAACGGTAGACTCCAAAATAATGACATACCAATGCACCCAATTTACTATGAAGAATACCAAGAGTGTTTTTGTGTAACCGAAACAATGATATTGAAAAACAAAAATATCTAATTATGACGTGTAGTATTAAAGTAATGAAAATTTCAACTTTTTTTTTTTCAAATATTTAATTATTATTAATAAATTTAAAAAATGTCAATAATATATTTAGAAAAATAGAATTTAGTACATTAGGTATGAATAATAAATTTGACAAAGTTAAAATTTTCAATAAAGCTTTGTTATTTAAATTTTTTTATCCTTTTAATATAGTAAGATAATATTATATATATATATATATATAGTTTATTTTAGTAACATTTTGAAATAATAATGTTAATTTATTTAATTTTGTAATTTTTTAAGTTTATTTATTTAAATAAAAATAAAAATGGTTTAAACAAAAAATATATATAAATAAACTATATGAAGGTAAAATTTTATTAATACGTTAATTATCACAAAATGAATTAAATATAGTGTCTTAAAATAAGTAGTGGATTTTAATATTAAGAGAAAAGCAAATAATGAGATACTTTGTAATTATTGAAATTTATGTAGGGATATAATAGTCCTAGAATGATTCCAAATGATTCCCACTTTTAAGATATTAAAGATAAGAAAGCAGCCCAAGAGTTGATTAAAATAAAAAGAAACGTAGTCAACGTGAGCAGCTGTCGAGAGCACTACATGGTGATGGAAAAGGGGTGTTTGGCTTTTCAAAGAAAATATGGTGAAACTTGTTTGCTAAAGGCCTTTTAATTTCTACTTTTAAAATGGTAGTTTGGTATTCTCTTTCTTTTCTTTTGAAAACATCAAACTACAAGGATTTAAAGGTTTAGGGAGAAATAAATGAGTTTAAATAAGACTACCCAATTCTACCATTAATGGACATAACAAAGCTTGATAAAAAGAAAGGGATATGGGTTCTTACACTAGTGATATAACAAGCTTCTTTCTTCTCCAAACCATCTTCTTTCACGCCCAAACCGACCCAAAAGAAAACACTCAAAAACGTGATGGCGGCGGCAAGGAATGACAAGAGGAGGAAATGGTTTGGTCTTATCCTTGATTAATACATGAGTTAACTCTCATTGGTTAGAGGAGAAGAAGGTGGGTTGGTGCTACGCCATTGGAGAGGCTGAAAACGAAATGAGAAGAAGAAAGGAAGTGGAAGAGAGAAGAAGACTATTTTTTTATTTTTTGTTTAAAAAAATTTCTCTTACTCATCACAATGATGCCCTAAAAAAAACTACACTCCTAATTTTTTATTTTAGACATCAACCACACAAATTCTAATTAAATTCCCAACTCATTAAATTTAAAATTAATAATTACAATGCCCAATACTTAAAAGTAAATTTATATATTTTTTTTAAAAAAACAAGAAACTCTTATAATCAATTTAATTAAACCCCACGATTCATAATAAAAATAAATAAATTCTAAAGATATAGATAATCCAATTCTTTAATCAAAGTTAAAATTTTTAACTATTACCTTTAAAAAAAAAACCGGGACGTTACAATTGTTCTACTCAAAATCAACGAAAGTGAGATTTTAAAAAGGGAAAAGAATAGACGATAATGTTTTAAATTTAGGGCTATTTTTTAAAAAATGGCATCTTTTAAATTGTAAATTTAAAAAATAACATCATTTGAATTTTAAAAAATAACAATTTTATTATATAACAAATAATTTTCATTAATTAGTGGTCACTTGAAATAATTTTTTGGAAGGGTTTAAAAGTGATTTAGAATATAAAAAAATATTTTTAAACACTTTTAACATCTATTTCAAACAGGATTTTTTCAAAATTATAAAAGTCAACTAAATTTGATAAATTAATAAATTTTAATTTAAAACATCCCAGATAGAAAGATAAAATGTAATAATAATATTGGAAGAGAAACATTAATGAAAATGAATTCTTTAATTTAATAAAAACAATTCATTAAAGTGTCATGGAATTTCTCTTAAAATTTATGAAAGGAAGAAAGAAATGACTAAAAGATTGTACTCTTTTAAAAAGTTGTCAATTTCATTTACATTGATCTTTCGGTGACACAAGAAAAGTCTACATCCCACTTCTTTGTGCTCATTGATAGGAACTGAACGAGTAAAATGATTGGATTATTCAATAATATTTGTTTATATTCTTTTTTTTTTTTTTTTTTTTTGGTTACACCACACTAAACTACATAATCAGAAATTTTACAAAATTTTATTCCATCCATAAATTATTATCTTTTCAAAACTGGCCTAAATCGAAGAGGAGAGGGCGTCTATTTAGTGGATTGTTTAACTTGGAGGGTGGGGTGAAAACAAAAGTTCAAATTACATGAAAGGTTCCAAGATCCTTGAAACCATAATAGACATTTTGATAATGCTTCACCAACTTCATCAACTTCAAAAGAAAAGGATAACTTTTATTTGTGCTATTCAATTAAATTTAGACATGAAATGATAAGTGCTGAGTACTAGTTCGATAAGTTTTTCAAGGATCCTTGAGTAAAGAAACCAATAAATTTAGCAAAAAAAAATTGATTGAGAAATGGATTATTAAAAAAGCTGTAAGTGTTGGTTCTTAAAATCAATACCAAATGGAACGCTTGTATTAACCAAATTAACAATTTAACCAAATAGAGTTAAAAATGTTAAAATATAAAATTTGAGGGGTCAATAAACAATACCAATCAAAGCCTTAGAAGCTTAAAATCGGAAAAAAGAATGAGTGAAAGAGCAATACATAGAAAATTTAAAATACAACAAGAACTTTCTTGAAAGGAGCTGCATACCAATCAAAGCCTTAGAAGCTTGTATCTCCAGGAACTTTTTTAGCGAGTAACAACCTCAAATTGCCTTCCATGTTTAGCCACGAAACTTGCTAGCTTATCAACAAATTTCGTAGCACTTGGGGAAGAATGGAGCTGCATATCACTTATAAATATCATTACCAAGAGCATAAACAAGTGAAAGCAAATTACTCTTACTGCAAGCAACTACATAATCCAATTAACATCTCTTCCACTTGTATTCATAAGACAAAAAAATTTCAAGAGTGCTCTGACTCTACACTCGATTCGGCTCAAAAGTTTAGAAGATTCAAACTCACGATTGAGACAAAAATAATGCAATGAATTAAGGATAAATTGGGGCATACAAAGTAATTTTATGTAAATAGGCAAAAATTACACCCTGAACCCACCAATACAGCTATTATATTTTCTAGAAAGCCAAGGGAAAAAAGTACAATTGTGTGTTAAAATAATATAAATGGGAAATTTAGACTTAGACTATTAAGCAGATCAAGTGTCTAAAGATAAAATCTTCTCTCTAAAAGAAACAAGATCAAATAAAAAACATATTAATGAAACTTTACATATCAATTTTCTAAAGACAAAATCCAAAAAACAAATTGCAAGAACCTTATTGAAATTGCAAAACATATTGACTTTAATTTTGGCTATCATCACTTAACATTTATATTCCATAAATACTTAGAAGAAGAAATTTAGTATTTGATAAGATCTCGTGCAGGATGGCGGATGTGGTTTGATATATGCTTTTTTTAGGCCATTACCATCCCTGCCAATCTCAAATTCATGGTAAAGGGGAGCAAACAAAAATTCAAAATACCTTAAGAATATCCATTGATAGAGCCATCAATTCAAGTCTTCTAAGTGAATTAAACAACACTGAATCAAACTACAGAAGAAAAAAAACACATTGATTTTAGAGAATTAATTAGTAATCACAATCAAGTATATAAACCAAAATAACAGGAAGAGACTATAAAAAGAAGCAAGAAGGATCTAACAACCATTGCTTCAGCATTTAGAAAACTTAGCTTACCTCCTCAACTAAAACAAACAAGGAAAGGTTATAGATATTTAATCATTGAACAATTAGAACAATAAAAGTGTTAAAAATATAAAATTATGCCTAAGATGTCTTGAATCTCAAAAGGAGTAAATTGAAGCACCTAGATTTATCAATGGTTATTCTAGTAGATATAAAGGGCATAAATACAATAAAAACAAAGTCACCCGTCAAATATAACCAAACCAAGTTGATATAAGAACTTGCCCTTCCCTACAAACATTAAACCAATTTAAATGAGAACTAACCTTTAGAATAAGAACACAAACTGAAAATGAAATCAATCCATTTATGTACACACACCTACATGCATACATTTAAAAACAAAATCATTCCACCACTAAGAGGTGTGAAATTAACTCAGAAACCTTATAAACTTTCAGTTTTCTTTGCCAATTTGTCCTCAGAGTCATCAACAAATTCCTGGAATACAACTTTCTTCATCTTTTTAGTAGGATCAAACGACAAAATCTATAAAATTGATATTCGTAATATATTAGTAACATTTCTAATTCACATTATAAGGCACCAATCCTAAATTACAGACTGAAGGAAAAACTAAGAATCTCCCGAGCAAATTCCAAACATAAGATAAAAGAAGCAATAACAATACCAATAGCTGGTCCAAGATATTCGTAATTTCATCCCTTACATTATTTTGAACTTCATCCTCCATGATTGCTTCAAAAAAGAGTAAAGAAACAAAAAATAATTTTTTATATACAAATATTGAAAACTGAAATGAGGATTTACCATCAGAACATAAAAGCGAAAGCATTAATCACCTTTGAGTGATATAATTGAGAAGGAAAAATACACAAGAAATGAAAAATAAGATAAAATCATGTAGAAAATCTTAGAGTGATAAATTGAAAATGAAGAGATTGATTTCTTGTTTCAAGCTAGTGCATCCAAGGAAATACCTGGAAGAAATTTGAAGTCATTATTGTAAAGAAAAATTAACAAAATGTCCATCAAAGAATAAGAATCTCGGGACTCCCTAACTTCATAAAAAACCAAGATCGTCTGTCTATCCCTCAGAGACAAGAAAATTCATAAACTAATCGATTCATAAACTAACTAAATGGATACGCTCAGTGCCAGACTCCGTCCGAAATTTCTCAGCTGCATCAACATAACCCTCAGTGACAAGGAAATTCATTACCAATTTTTTTTATATCTTCTTTCCTAATCTTTACATCATTAAGCTTCTTCTCCCACTCTTCTCTTGTAATAACTTTCTTAGATGTAGCCTGAGAAAGCAACATCAAAATTCACACAATATTCCATGACGGTAACATATCCACGGCTCTGAATCAGCTTAGTAACTTATTTTCCTAAATTTCAAGAAACTGGATGAAAAAGATTAACAACATTACTTTCTTGAACTAAAATCACAACTCCATAGGAAAAAAAATGCAAGAAAGAATTTTTTCGATTTCGTTTAAACAAGAATCAATCATATTGTTACTTAATTATGAAATCAAGAATGTAAAATTGAAAAGTAATATACCATCGATTCGTTCTTCCGCAAAATGACGTAACACAATCCGGAAAAATGACATCGTGAGTCGCCTTCAAATCCATTGAAATTATGGAAATCATTCTTTCAAAACTTACTGAAATCAAATTCAATTAAATTCAAGAAGAAAAAAAAACAACAATTCATATAAAATCTAAGGTTGATTCTAACCTCATACATTTCAAGCTTGAAAAAACAGAGATGAAATATGATGGAGAAATTACACCCTAATTACGAAATTAAGTAGCCAAAAGAGAAAAAAGATTAATTGAGAAATGGCAGAAATTGAACCTTCAAAGGGAAGACAGACTAAACTGGAAAAGAAAAGGAGATTATTTGATGTTTAAGATTAAAGAGAATTTACGAGAGTATTTCGATCAGTTCCCTCACAAATTAGGGCTATTTCATCGTGAGAAAAGAAGACAAACCTCATAACTTTGTCTTCTGAAATTAGGGCATGAGCATATTACCCTTCGACTTCAGAAATTAGGGTATGAGTAGACAAACCTCTATTTCATCGTGAGCTTCTGATGTGAGAACGAGATGAGAATGAGAGAGCGAGATAGAGCAACTGAGAACGAGAGAGTGAGAACGAGAACGAGAGCTGATTGATTTCGTCTCCGTTTCGTCTGAGCTTCAACTTTAAGATTTGGATCGAATTCGTATTGAGCGATTTGGTTTGAAGGATTTGGGAGAGAAGGAGAGAGCTTCGGTTTGAGAGAGCGTTCACGATTTGAGTTTTTTTTTTTTTTTGTTCCTAAGTCTTCATCCGTGAGCGTGAGATATGGGAATGGTGACGCTTTTTATTTTTCATTTTACTGTTCATCCGTGATTTTTTGACTACCGTAACCCTTTCTTTTGACTACCGTCACCGAAACCCAAAATTCTTATAGTGGACTCTTTGGGAGTGAGTGATTTTATCGGATGCCGGTAAGGACGATTATGGACTTAAAGTTTTAGGAAACCTCTCTATGGCATAATTCTTTCTTTAACAATTTTCTATTCATTGGGCGTAGCCTCATGATGCTACATTATTTTTTTCAGGTAAAGGAAAGAAGAAAGCTGGCAAATGATGGATTCGTGGCGGGGGTTGATTGATTGATTTTACACACCGGCGGTGTTCGTTCTTCTATTTATTGATGGGTAAAAAACGAATGATGTTTCTTTTGAAAATTTGTCGTGGAATTATTTGTTTGTTTTTTTTTTTGGATTTTTGATTTGGGTTGAAGTTATTATTTTAATTCTTTGTTTACTTCAACTGATTTTAAGAGTTTTTGTTTTGAAATGACCGGTCTGAACTAAATGTTTAGTTTTGATTTTTGAAATAAATGGCATATTGAATTTTAATTTGTTTCCGCTGTTAGTATTATGTTTTCCATGTCTTGGAAATTTTCGGGTTGTTACAATTTTTTTTTATATTGTAATTATGTAGTGATGATTTTATGTTCAACATTTATAAATACTTTAATTCATATTTATTAACTAAAAAGTGGGTGTAATTTTTTTGTTTATAAATAGTTTATTTTTTCTAAATTATAAATAATAATGTCTCTTCAGTTAAATCTAAATTTTATTAATAACTATATAGTTTTATGTCATGAGCTTCATAAATGATATAATTTTTTTTATTTCATACTCGTACTTTTAGTTAAATATTTCAAACTTGTTAATTATTGTATAAAATTAATTAAACATCTCTATGATACACAATAAAATTAATTTTGATTGTGATTCTTATTATTAAATTAAAAAAAACATTTGAAATGAAAAATTAATCTCAATGATTTGAGAGATTAATATACTAAGAAATTATTTTAAAATTTGCCTTTATTTTGAAGACATTATATACTTTTATAATTAACATAATTTCTAGCAAAAAAAATTTTTTATCCATTTTATAACTTAATATTAGGCACAAGTCAAAATCTAAAAATCTAACTAAACCTACTTGAATCAATTATAATAATAAAAAAAATTGTTACCACTTTTTTTTTTGTTAACTTGTAATATAATATATCAAAACCGGTGTGGAGTTGATAATTTATATAATAATTCTTTATATAGATTTTTGCCCCCCTGAAATTTTTTTTCTGGCCTCGCCACTGTGGGTTGGTGCTACGCCATTGGAGAGGCTGAAAATGAAATGAGAAGAAGAAAGGAAATGGAAGAGAGAAGAAGACTTTATTTTTTTTTTTGTTTAAAAAAATTTCTCTTACTTATCACAATGATGCCCTAAAAAAAACTACACTCCTAATTTTTTATTTTAGACATCAACCACACAAATTCTAATTAAATTCCCAACTCATTAAATTTAAAATTAATAATTACAATGCCCAATACTTAAAAGTAAATTTATATATTTTTTTAAAAAAAAACGAGAAACTCTTATAATCAATTTAATTAAACCCCACGATTCATTATAAAAATAAATAAATTCTAAAAATATAGATAATCCAATTCTTTAATCAAAGTTAAAAATTTTAACTATTACCTTTTAAAAAAAACCGGGACGTTACAATTGTTCTACTCAAAATCAACGAAAGTGAGATTTTAAAAAGGGAAAAGAATAGACGATAATGTTTTAAATTTAGGGCTTTTTTAAAAAATGGCATCTTTTAAATTGTAAATTTAAAAAATAACATCTTTGAATTTTAAAAAATAACAATTTTATTATATAACAAATAATTTTCATTAATCAGTGGCCACTTGAAATAATTTTTTGGAAGTGTTTAAAAGTGATTTAGAATATAAAAAAATATTTTTAAACACTTTGAACATCTATTTCAAACAGGATTTTTTCAAAATTATAAAAGTTAACTAAATTTGATAAATTAATAAATTTTAATTTAAAACATCCCAGATAGAAAGATAAAATGTAATAATAATATTGGAAGAGAAACATTAATGAAAATGAATTCTTTAATTTAATAAAAACAATTCATTAAAGTGTCATGGAATTTCTCTTAAAATTTATGAAAGGAAGAAAGAAATGACTAAAAGATTGTACTCTTTTAAAAAGTTGTCAATTTCATTTACATTGATCTTTTGGTGACACAAGAAAAGTCTACATCCCACTTCTTTGTGCTCATTGATAGGAACTGAACGGGAGTAAAATGATTGGATTATTCAATAATATTTGTTTATATTCGTTTTTTTTTTTTTTTTTTTGGTTACACCACACTAAACTATATAATCAGAAATTTTACAAAATTTTATTCCATCCATAAATTATCATCTTTTCAAAACTGGCCTAAATCGAAGAGGAGAGGGCTTCTATTTAGTGGATTGTTTAACTTGGAGGGTGGGGTGAAAACAAAAGTTCAAATTTGAAGGTTTTTAATACTATCAATCACAGGTTATATAAATCAGTAATTATCGTATAAATTAGTTACTATTAATCAAAACCAATTATAAATAAATGAGTTTTTAAAAAGTTGTTGTATTTGCCATTACTTCTAAAATCAAAGTACTATACTTACCATTATTTTAAGGCTTTTATAATAAAAAGTACCTAATCTAATGAGTTAATGTTTTAAAAGTTTCAATTCTACAGTCAATTTTTTAATTATTTAAAAAATATATTTTGTCTGCAATTTCTATTAAATTTAATGCAAAATTAAACGTTGAGGGCAAAATTAAAATTTTTAAAACATTAAAAATAAAATTTAAACCAACTGCATAAATAAATAAATAATAATAATTAGAAAGAAAAAAAAAGGAGAATGAGGAATGAAAGATAAACTTCGTTTGGATAAAAATTATCTAAAATTTAAAATGGAATAAAAATTATTTAAAAATTTAAAATTTTGAAATAAAAATTGAGATTATGATCGACTTTATATTGGAAATTTTGTTTCAATAAAATGTTATAGTATTCTAACTAAGAATTAAAGTAAAAGATCAAAATAAATTTTAAAGATTCAAATATTACATTCAATCCTCCCAAATTTTTTAAGTCAAAAAAGTTAAACTACTTTTGAATGAATAAATTTCTTGTAGAAAAACTCGAGAGACGTGTCCTTATACGGTACTTTTATCTTTTTCAAAAGTTGAAATTTCTTATTTCTCATTCCGAAAGAAAAATCTTTGTCATTGTCTAACTGATCCTCTTAAATTGTACGTCATGAGCTCGTTAAGTACAACTTTATGTAACCCTTGTGTTTTCATCATAAAAATAAATGAGTTTGTTAAACATAATATAATAATAAAAGTATTAGTTAAAAAAACGAGTTTAAACTCCTTTGACTAAATTTAATTAAGATATAAAACGATTTAATATTTTGAGAGATTATCTTAAAGTTAATTATAACTGAACAAAATGATGTAACATCATGTTTAAATTAAAGTTTAATTAAGATTGTTAATTATAAAACTTGAATTTTTTTTTCTTTTATTAAATTATATAAATGTAGTTGATTTCAATTTTATCCATACTATTTTTATTTCCGTTAAACATAACAAAAAAATGTAAAAAGAGGATATTTTAAAACCAAATTAAAGGATTGATTCTAGAATTAAAACTTTTAGAGATAAAATTAAAACACATCCATTATTCCATCACAAAACAATTCTTTATTTCACGAGAAATATTGAAAAATCCACATACTCCCAAGCCTCCAAACCACCATTTAATATAACTTTTCATTAAAAAAAAATGGAAACAATAAATCCAACCAATACAATAACAAACACATTCAAAAGATTAAAAAAAAAAAAAAAAAAAAAAACTTATCAATTATCACGAATAACAAAACTAGGAGCATTTACCAACATATTATTATTAGTAGTAGTAGGTGTAGGAGGTGAAGTTTCAGTCAACAACTTCTTTGAATTTTGCTTCAAAACCTTCATTTGTTCAGAAACTCTCCACATTTTCACAGATTTATCCAAACTCCCACTATAAACAATCCATTTCTTCTCTCCATAACTTGCTTCATTATCTCTTTCAATTGCCAAACATTTTACTGGTCCTGTATGTCCTGTTAAAACGGACAAACAAACATGTTCTTTTTTACCCATTCTTTGCCAAACACATAATCCCGTGTCTGCTGACCCACTTAACATTAAATTCCCTGCCGTTCCTAAACATAGGATTGCTAATTTATGTGCTTGGAATGTTCCTCCATGTGATAATGATTTTTCCCTTTCCCAAAAATTCACTACCCCATCTGATGATCCACAATATACATATGTTGCTTCTTCATTCACAGCCAATGCTGTTATTGCACATTCTTGTTTTAATAGTGTTTGTGAAAAGAAATGTTTTGTTCCTTTCCCTTGTACCTCTCTTCTCCATACTTTCACACTTCCGTCTGCTGATCCCGTAAATACTAATCCGTCGATACTCGATACTAGCGTGTTTACTGCATCGTCGTGCGCTTTTATTGATTCTAAACATTTTGAATCTGAAACCCTCCACACTTTGAATGTTTTATCCCATGATGCTGAGTATAGATATGCTTTGTCTTCGCTTAAACTCAATGCGGATATTGCGTCGAAATGTTTTATCCATAGGACGTTACGACGCTTTCTCACTTCGACGTAATTGCTCGGTTTCATTGAACATTTAATGAAATCTCCAAATGTTGGCAGGGTTCCAATTCTTTTGTAAACGCTGGGATCTCTTCCTGAAATCCTCCAGACCCTAACTTTCCCGTCTTGATGACCGGTGAAGATCCTATCTCCGCCGATTACAATTGCTTTAACTAATCCGCTGTTCGATTTGAAACCGGAATATTCCTTTTGATTCTTCCAAACCCTAATGTTTTTACTATCAGAACCGGTGTATAAAAGATCGCCGAAAGCGGCTAACGAATAAATATGGCCTTCTTCACGAACAAGAGAGCCCATAAGAAAATTAGACGATAAATTAGATTCATCTGATGAAGGAGAAGGAGGAGGATTAGGGTTTATATGAGAAGACCAAGGAGATTTGGTAAATGGAGAAGTTGAAGAAGGTTCATAAAAGGAACTATCAGGCTCCGCATCCATTAACGGAATATCGGTTTCGTCATCGAAATGAGGAGGATGATGTGTTTTAGAAGAAGAAGAGAGTTTTTTTTCTCCTCCAAGGGAGAGATCGATCTCGATATCATCGTCGTGGTCGTCATCATCGTCGTCATAAGCGGATTTTTTCAGCTTGTTGAATCTTCTGCCTTGAACGCTGCCTTCTTCGGAGAAAACACGGCCACCTCTTAATGAACCTTTCATGTTATGGAATCAATCAATCAATGCTCTCTACGTTTCTCTGGATGATGATTGATCATACAGAGAAAGAGAGAGAGAGAGAGAGAGAGAGAGAGAGAGAGAGAATTGTTTGTTTGTTTTTTTGGTTAAGGAAGAAAGGGAAATGAGAGGTTGAAGAGGAAGAAGGGAAGAATGGAAGGAAGGGAAAGAGAGGGATTTCATATTCTTAAGATAGAAAACAAAAGTGACTAAGAATAAGAAGAAGAAAGGCTGTAAAATTGCGGCAGTTACGGACTTGTTTTGTTTTTTGTTTTTCGTTTCATATCTTGGCCTATTGGATATTTGTCCTTTCTTAACCTACGCGCAATTTATTTATAATTATTTTCTTAAGAAAAAAAGTGAATAATATTTATTTGGGATGATCACCAATCTAGTAAAATTTTTAAGTAATATTTATAAAAATATCAACTCTTATACAAAATTTATAAATATTGCAAATTTTGTGTGGTAGTGATCAATATTTGAATTACATATTTTTACAATAAGTTAATCTCGATTCACATATTAATCAATGTAAATCACTAATAAACGTAGTAAAAAAATATTATATTTACAATTAGTTTTATGCAATGATATATTTATAAATATTGCATCAAAATCTGCTTCCTAGTGAAATTTCCCTATTTTTTTTCTCATTAGAGTAGGAACTCCTCTCCCAACACTAACATGTGTCTTATTTTTAATTAGAAGCTCCTCTTTATCATTGTGGTAGACAAGTATTATCTTTATATATTATTATATCCTTAGTATATAAGAGGAGGGATGTTAAGGAAATTTTTTTTGACTATTTCATCCCTACATGATTTTTAAAATTACAAAATATGTCATTATTTACTTTAAATTTACCCTTTATCAAATCTTCAATTTACAAAATATGCAATTACCACTTATATATTAATTGTGTTTTTTTTTTAATTATTGATCAGTATGATCAATAATTCATTAAAACTAATTCATTAATTATTATAATTTAAATAACATATTATAATACATATACATTTTTTATAATAATTTATATTACTATGTTTTATTGAAGGTGAAAAATTAAAAACATATGTTCAAACTTTGCAAAAACTAACTCTATTTGCATATAGTTATTTACCAATTTAATTTATTTTAGTAATCATTAAATATGTTAAAAATGTCTATATTATTTCAATTAAAAATAATATTAAAAAATTTCAATTTTTTTTATTAGATTAAAAAATATGAAGAAGTTAAAACTAAAACATATAGTATTTAAACAAAAAAAATATGCTAACTTTCAAATGTTAGAAAGAAATTTGCGCGCACTAAAAAACTAGTTTAATAAATATATGAATGGTAAGGAGACAAGTATTTTCCTTTATAGTTAGGATAATACTTCAGTAAATATAAGACCAAACTTACCTTCATCTCATACATAGAGGGATCCTCCAACTTCACTCAGATTGAAGTGAATAAAAAAATAAAATGGTAAAAAATAAAAAGGTGGATTTTGACCGGAAGAGACTTGACTTTATCCCCTTAAAAAGTCAAGAATCATTATACAAATAACTTTGGGAAAAAGACATTTTTGATCCCTGAATTTTGAGTTTGTTTACCATTTGGTCCTTGAGTTTTAAAACACGACAAATATACCCTTGAGTTTTCGTTTTGTTTACCACTTGGTCCCTGCTGTCAAACCTCACTTAATTTTTAACGGAACGATGATGTGGCATTAATCTATGTGTTATATTTTAAATGATGTGGCAATTCTTTTTTAAAATTTATATGAGAATTTGGCTTCATTGACCTCCAAAATTGTCAATTAAGGTTTATTGACCTCCATTCTTATTTTAAACTTTTTTGACCTTATGATGATGTCATTTTAGTGTGAAATGTCTAAAAAAACCCTTTTATTCTCTTCTTCCATGAAGCCTTTTTCTTCTCTTCTTCCATGAGACTTGTTTCTTCCCTTCTTCCATGGGACCATTTTCTTATCTTCTCAATACTTTCTCTTCTATCTCCCTCACTCACAGAGGCCACGAAGAGCGGCGGTTGGTGGTGAAAAACGTTTGAAAAACCTCTCTTCTCTAGATTTGTGTATGCATGACTTTGGGTTTTTGAGATTTTTCATTTGTATTTTTTATCAATCCCAAAACCTCAACACCCTCTCAATTCTCTCCCTCAACACTCTCTTCACATTACCAAGTAATCTTCAAGCTTTCAATTCTTATTATTTATAATTAAAAAAAAAATCGGGTTGCCCCGAATTTTGAGTTTTTTGACCCAAATTGTGCACCGAATTATGAGCTTCTTCCCCTAATTGTGCCCCGAATTTTACACCTTATTTTAAGTTTTTTACCCCGAATTGTGCACCGAATTATGATGCGTCCATTTTACACAATTGTTGAGCTATTCTAGAAGAAGTTTTTGGAGATTCGGGTTCAATGTTTTTACTGCATTTGCGCAATCTTTTGATAGGAGGTTCATTTACTTGAATTTTACCACGATTCAGAGCAACCTTGTTCTTGGACTTTTTCTGGTTAAATACATAAAAGGTAGAATATAAGATAAGTTCTAGTAACAAATAGAAGAAATGAATTAAAAACATTGAGCAGCAACATTATAATCTATTCCTCTCACTTTCTAATGCATTTCCAAATTAAACTACCATAGAAAGTATGATTCAACATTTGAACAATGAGTTTTTATTGTATTTTTCAATAGCTGAAGAAAATCAATGAACATAATCAGTCAGCTTACAAACAAAAAGCTCCACATCAAGTGGGGTTGAAATGTGAGATTCTACAAGAGCTCAATACAAAGAAAAGTAAATGTAACAACAAAAAATCAGAACCTATTTTCCTCAGGCGTGTGTTATAATATAAAATTAAAAAAAAAAAACAATTCTATAGGTATCATCTTCAATATGCTCTCATTGATTAACATAGACATTCAAAAGTTCCTTCCCTTCACAGCAGCCTTCACTTTAGTTGTAGAAATGTCAAATTCCTTCAAAGCCTTACAAAGAAGAGAACAAGAAGAACATCAATGAATTTCACTTCAGAGGTCTTTTCTTTAACCATTTCAAAGTAAGATTCAAAGAACGAAGAATAATCAGACCTCAATCAATTAAAGCCATCTGTTTCACCTCTCCAACAATCTTAAACTATCTACACAAATTGAATGAGGATGAAGAAACGAAGAAGACAAATTTGACTGTGTGTTTGGGCATCTTGAATGAAGAATCAGAGAGAAGAGAGTAGAGATCGAAGAAGAAGAAAAAGAAAAAGAAATCGCTTTGATGGGATTTTATAGTTTCTGGATTCAATGAACATCTCACAAACAAGAAGCATGAGTCAACAGAAAAACCAAGGAGAGATTTCAGCCATGGAGGAGACTAAAAGACAGAGGTGATCATTAAACGTAAATCCCGCATTTTCATTTTAAGGGTGAAAGATTTTCTGAATTCATAAAAAGAAAGAATCCAAAAAAATGAATTGTATCCTAATCAAATTTTCCAGAGGGATAATCCACTATATAGCCCATTTTGACTACACCATATGTTTTTATACCCTCTTAAATTCCTTAGGTTTTTTTAGCCATTTTAGAGTATATGTTTTTTAAATATCCCCGATTTACCCTCATTTATTTTTGTTTTTAATTGTTCAATTATGTCTGATAAGGATTTTTTTTTTTGCATTTATAATTGTTTTCCTTATTTGATTTTGTTTCTCTTTCCAATCTTTCTCTTTCTATTTTAATTTTTCCTCAAATCATGGGATTTTGTTCGTCCTTTTCACAGTCGTCCAAGTCTCCTTTCTCCAAATTCTCCATCAGAATTCATCTTCAAATCATCGTCATCCACAAAGTTTTTTTTTTCATCTTCTTCTTCTATTGGCATTTTACCCTTCCTTTTCATCCCTTCATATTCCGTAGATCTTCAACTTTCGGATGGCCAAGGTCGAAGGTCTTTCTTCTTCTTCTCTTCTTCTTTTTCTTGTTTTTTTTTCTGAGTTCGCTGTACAGTACACATTTATTTATTATACTGTACATGAATATGGTTCTTCTTCTTTTTTTTTTTTTTTGTTGGGTTCGCTGTACAGTTCAAGTTTCTTTATTATACTGTACATGAATATGGTTCTTCTTCTTTTTCTTCTTGTTTTTTCAAGCGTACGGTACAAGTTTTTTTATTATACTGTACATGAATATGGTTTTTCTTCTTTTTGTATTGCATTATTATATTGTACTATTTTTCATCTGTCATTTTTTTAAAGTTTTTTTTATCAAAGTACTTTTATTTTTAGTATACTATACCTTATTTATATATATTATTTACTTTAATTTTTAATGTATAGTATTTGTTTATTTAATATATTTTGTAATTTTGTTGTTGTTATTATATGTGTTTTCTTCTTCTTCTTTTTTTATTGTATAGTTTGTTTTTTCGTTATTCCTTATTGTACAGTTTGTTTAGAATACTGTACTTTATTTATATTTATTTATTTACAAAATGTTTTTAATGTATATTATTAGTTTTTTTTAATATATTGTAATTTTTATTTTTTTTCGTGTTTGTCTTTTTACATTAGTATTTTTATTAATACCCTCATCTTCTTCGTTGTCATTTGTTGTTTTCCTGCATTTTTTTTTTCTTTATTGTTTTCCAACAGTACAGATTTAATTTTTCCTATAAATCTGCTAAGATTTTTTCTCTTTAATTTCAATTTTTCTCTCTTATTTTCTTATATGGTTTTTTCATATTTAATGTTTCCTTGATTTTAGTATATTCAAATCTTTTTCTTTCTTCTTTATTTTTTTTCCTTAATTTTATAAGAGCATTATTGTATTTTCATTCTCATTTGAAAATTCTCTGGGCCATTTTGTTTTATTTTTTTCTTTGGGACTATTATGCTTTAAGTTTTTTGAATTTGGGCTATATACCCAGTTTTCCCTTTTCCAGAGTTGCGAACAAAACACCTATTAGACTGAATTCACTAATGGATCTGAAACAAAAACCACAGGCCCAACTTTTGGAAATTTTAAAAAATGACATCCATCATATCCACCAATGAGATCGATAGAATCTCAATTTTTAAAATAATTCAAAACATTGACTATTTTTCAAATTACTCAAGAAAAAAAAATACCATCGGTTAGAATTTCTCAATTTAAATTTTATCGTAACTACAAGTATTAATAAATGATATCAGTCATAATTATTCCAATTAAAATTCTAGTTAAAAATCCATAATACATATTATCTTGAAATTTTTATTTTTATCACCACATTTTCTCATTGCATATATCTCAGTCTTTCAATAAAAAGGCATTTAAAGCATTAAAAAAAAGATCAATGAACACTCATTTTCAAAGCATTTAAAAGAAAAGCAAATGCAGATTTCTCTATGCTGATGACTTTCAAAATCCTTCTCTGCTATTACTATCACAAGAACAAAATTTTGTTTAATTTTTCCCATATTCCTTCACTACCACCTCAAACTCATAAATCAATTCTCAAATACATTATCCTGCTGAAGCGTTAATAGAGATTTAACAAACGAATTTTTTTTTTTTTTGCTAATTCTTGGTTAACAAGCCAGATGAAGAAAGAAGACGTAAAGCTTGGTTCGGATTGTTGAGAACCGAAGATGACCTCGTAATATTCATCTTCCTTTTCTTCAAAAATTCCAATGAATTTTGAAAACAATGAGATGGTTTTCTTTTGTTTAAGAGAACCGTTTCAACCCTGTAAAAATTGTATAAGTCATTACAGAGCCAGATGGTAGAGTAAAATTGAATTAAAAAAATATATCTTCAATAACAGAAAGGATTCCTCACCCTGAGCTTTTGGTTTTCCTCCTTTTAGTTTTTGGCTTTACTGCAAGTTTTTCATCCCCATGATCTGATGAGAGAACTTGTCTGTGGATGAAGTGTGCTAGATTAGTTGTTTCTCAGAGTTCAGATTTATAACACGCAAAAGATTTAAAAACAAAAAACAAAAAACAAAAAAATCCCAATTGCTCATTATAATTTTTTTCCCTTCATGCTTAACTCGACGTCAAAATAGGTTTATCATGTCCTATCTCCAAACATGTAACAAACTTGATGAATCGAAAGGAGGATGCAGAAATTATTAAAAAATCATAATTGTTTCTTGTACACAGGTCAGAACTCCAACTGTTCCTATTTCCTGCATGGAATTCTGAGAACAAACAATCCAATCATCCACTGCAGTGTTTGTGTTTCTAGGCAATTCCCAATGGATATGGGTGCCCCCAACAGCACCGCGAAAGCCAAAACTCCTGGCCATGTTGAGAATCTTTAATGCTTATCATGGTAGTCATTTTTTAACATGAACATCGCCCGAGTGAATTCAGGGACAAATACAAGGTCTATGTTGTATTTTACATAATTACTATTCTCACTTGTAATCTTTGATTTAAAAAAAAAATCTGCATGTATAAAGAATTGAACAATTAAAGGGGAAAAAGAGCGGCTGCAGTAGCCTCAACACTTAATCCAGCTTCCTCTCTAAACAGCATAACAATTGACATTGTAGGTATCTATCAGTTTTTCCTCTTGCTCACACCCACATGCCAGATTAGTTTTCACAAAATTGTGATCTAAAACACACTCACACTCACAGAGCAGCACAAAGAAAGAGAGAGAGAGAGAGGGATATACTTTTCGCGATCTGCAAGCAGTTGAACAAGATTAGTGGGAAGCATCCCCGAATTGCTTATTTGATTTTTGAGTTTGTCAGCTTCTGCAACATCTTGGACAATTTCACCCTTTTTAGATGAGCGTGGTGTTTTCTTTTCAGCCCACTGCCTACGCCGCTCTTTTCCTTCACGAACAACCCTGCAAAAATAATGATATATCACATCAGCCCCTAAATTGTCAGGAGTAGGCTCTTGCTTTGCTGGTCCAGAATCATATATTTCAATTGTTGGGTGGGCACACCTTTAAAAAGAAGGCTAAAGCGCTTCCGGGTTACAGAGCAATTCTTTAAAAAAACCTTCATTAAAGAGACCCAAAAAAATCATTAGGTGGATAGAGTATTTCTTATTTTTGGAAAGTTTCAAGTTTCATTGCAACTTCATGGGGTGAGCTAGAAGGAGGTAGAGTGAAGTGAATGTGTTAGATAGAAACTTTGTAACAAACATGTTAGGAAAGGGTGTAAGGGCATAATAGTAAATAAATGTGCAGTTAGTTGTGGTTATGAGAGTATCAATAAAGTGATTGTGAGGGGGTTAGATAATCCAAGATATTGAGTAAAGTAGTCCTTAGGCTATCGAAGGGGAGAGTTCTAACCTCTTGAATGTTTAGTCCTTCTGTAATTGTTCTATTTTAGTATAATATTAGTTGGGATCCCATCAAAACACTATCATTCCTGGTTAAAGATGAAAAGTAAAATGCATGGGAAGTCTTCAAGATGAAAAGTAAATCTTAGGGGGGCATTTGTTCACGGGTTTAGAGTTTAGACCATAAATTTGAGCAGAGCAATTGCATCATATTACCTCCACAAAACCCATGAGTTTTCTACAATACAACACACTAATTTTCAACTCATCTTCATTTACTTATACATTGATAAACAAGGCTTCCCAAACCCAGGCTCCCAACCCCAAGCTTCAGATTCCCAAACTCGTGAACCAAATGCCCCTAGACATCATCAGAAATAGAACCGTCCATATTTCGAATTAAAAAAAAAAGTAATATTTTTAAATTTCAAAATCCTACATCAATTATTTTTACATGAAAAAACTTATATTAAATTGAGAAAACGAAGTATGAAAGGCCTTAACACAAATGATAAAATCCAAGCAAAATTCCCTAGCTTAATTTAATGCTACAATATAGCTGGTGTTAATTTTTTTTTAAATAGTTTAAATCCTTTGACTGACAAAAACAAAAAAAGTTCATCAATAAACGAATTAAAATGGAAACAATTATACCTGGCCTTGCTTTCTTTTTGAAGTTTTGTAATCTCTTGATCAAGGCGAATTCCCTGAAAACAAATAAACGGCCAGAATTTTGATCGGAATTATCAAGGAAACCGGGAATTAAAAGTAAGATTGAATTGAAAAAGTACAAAAAAAAAACCTGATCGGCAGTGAATTCCTCGGGAGCGTCTGAGAAATCGTTATCTTCTCCGTCGGACATCGTTAGGGTTTTGTTTCAAGCAACTCTTTAGGATTCTCTTCCCTTTCACTTCCAGCTCCAGGAAGGAACCCGACAAACGAACCACTTTCGGCTATAGAATGGACTGGACTTACTTGGGCCTATGTACTCACATGGCCCACTTGGCAGAAGATATGGGCTTTTTTTTATAGATCAAGAAATGGCCACTCATGTTTGACTAATATAATTGATTATTGGATTTTGATAATATCATCTTTATTTTATAGACTAAACAACCATGTATATATATGAATTGAGAATTTTCACTGTATAGCACTTTTTGAATAGGTATTTAAAATATATATATATATATATATATATATATATATATATATGTTAGAAAAAAGATGATATTTTTTTAGGCACGAGTGGGTTGGACTCCCTTCATGATTGCATGGTGCAGGGGCGGATCCACTCACAAGGGTAGGGAGGCAATTGCCCCCCCCCCCTCATTTTTTGACAAATTTAAAATTTCTATATAAAAATTTACTTTTTTTTTAATAAAAAAGTCAATTTTTGATATATTTTGTCTATTTTGCCCCCCTTAAATTCTCAAACATAACTCTATATATTTTTTGCCCCCCTCAAAAATATTTCTGGCTTCGCCCCCGGCATGGTGGAGAAAAATGTTATTTTTTTAATGTTTTTAAACCTTTTATTATTTTTAAAAAATATCAATTCATAGTATGCTATTTTGGTAGCTTTGACTACTAATTTTGGATGATCTCAAAAACACAAATATCACCTATCGCAAGTTATCGTCAAGGGCAAATCTTCTCCAACCATATCTCAATACAGTGTTCTTCCCATCCCGGGTCCGAAACACGAGGCAACTAGTAGTCCAAAGCCTTCCATCTGAAACCTTAAACACAATACCTACAGACTCTTTGAGATGAATAGCCGCAAAGTTTCTAGGAATAAACTGTGACCATTTCAAGACTAGCTAGTTAAAGGAAGGACAAACATAAATGCTCATGAACAAGATATATCCCCTGGCGTGGCGTATATATAATATGTAAGTGAGCTTACCAGTTGCATGCCTGTGTAAATATGAAGACTGCATTGTAACCATAAAAGAAGGATTCGCGAGCCGAGATTTGAATGCAGTAGCTTCTGTAATCACTCGTGCTCGGTCACTTCTAGTTATCTACAAACTAGAGGAAATTGATATATTAGAGACTAATTAGAATTTCTTTTGAACAATCACAAAATTAGATCCAATATTTATAAAAATAGCAGTAAAAAAACTTATTTACAAAAATAGCAAAAAACTCAAATTCGCACTTAAAATATTACAAAATTGCTACTAGTTTTATATGAGTAATCACTTATTTCCTTACAAATAATCATTGATTACTTTGATTCATATGAATGAGTGGTTTTAAAAAACTGCTAAATTTGCAAATACTTTTTAAAAATGTTATATTTATAAACATTGAAAAAAAAATTGTTGCCCAATGAAATTTTCCTATTTTATACGTTGAATAATTTTAATGAATTTATTAATTTAAAGTTTTATAATTTTATTATTTTTTAAAATTCTAAAACATTTTGTTATTTTAAAATTTAAAAAGTTTCATTTAAGAAAATATCCTAAATAATAAGTAATTTGAAGACTAAATAAAAGTAACTTAATTCTAAATCTGATAAACTAATAAGCTAGAGTAAAATAAATTTTTTCTTATAAATATTACATATTCTAGAATTAATTTTAAATTTAATAACACTAATCACCATTTAATAAAATTTTAAAGTATTCAAATATTTAGAATCTTTTCTTAGTCTTTTTTACTCTGTTTCCCTTTTTTTTTTAAAGCAAAACGGTTTCTAAGTGAATTGACTTTTTTTTTCACTAGATTCATTCCGTCCCTTTCCGTTACCTCCCGTTTGAGGTGCTTTGTTTTCTTTTATTGCTTATCATCATCTCTAACAGTCTAGCTAAAAAAATAGGACACGTGTCGCGATTTGGGAGCCAGCCTTATTGAGGCGGCTCCATCGAATAATTTCTCCATATTCTCTAACCCTAGTAAATGTAGAAATTATAACCCTTGTAAAAATAATTTCCCCAAATTCGTTCACATCTTCCTAGATCCATCTCTGTCTCCTACTATATAATATAATGAATCTAATTCCCAAAATTATTAATATCTTTCCTCAATCTTCCTACATTCTTTCAGATCTTCCTCTTTTGCATCTCCAATGGCTAATCAAAAGGGGTAGAAAGAAATACCCTGAAAGAGAAGTAAAGTGAGAGAAAGAGAGAAATTCCGAAATTCGGTGAATATAAAAAAAAAAAAAAAATTAATTAAATATGTGCCAATGATTAGTTGACCCGATCAAAATAGTTTTTCCCAATTAAATTATCCCATTTCCTATAGTAGGAAGTTTTCCTTAAAAAAAAAAAAACAAACAAAACCCTAAAATGATAAAACAGAAAAACAAATAAGGAATCTCCCAAACTAATTCTTCAACAGCTAAACCACAAGTTTATCTCCATAGAAACCCAACTTCCCATGGCTTCATTCAAACCTATATATAAATGAATTATTTAGTCCTTGGATTTCATTGTCCCAAAAAATAAAAGAAAAGAGAGCCAAAAATGGCATCCTCCAAGTTCTTAATCGTCATCATCTTCTTCTTCGCCCTTGCAATGACATTTTCTAATGTTTACGCGAACCGAGGTTTTCGCAACCGTGATCTTTTGCAATGGGCTGATCTAGATATGCCCGGGATGATGAAAGTAGATAAATCTCCCAAGAATACAATTGATCCAAGTGGTTTCTAATAACGCTTCCTTCTTTCCCTCCCGCTACGTCGTCTATTTAATTATCAACTTTCAGTCCTTCTGTTCACCTGGTGTTCATTATCAAGTATTATGGTTTAATTATAATTACTTTTTATGTTGTTGTTTGAAAATTTTAACGCTTTTTTTTGTATTTTAACCTATCAACTTTTACAAGTTTTTATCTCTTCATCTATAACGAAACCACTATATCAAACAATTACTGTAATAACTCATATTTTTTTTACGTACTAATTACTGAAATATCGGAATTTTTCGAAAATTACTCAAATAGTATAATTATAGTTCAATTATTTACGTAATTAGTTCAATAATTTACTGAACTAAAAAATAAAAATTAAAACTAATAAATTCATTGAACATAATGATGAAAAATAATCAAATAGTTTGATAAATTATTGAACTTAAAAATGCAAAAAAAAAAAAAACAAATTCATTAAAATACCAATGAAAATTAGTTCAATTATTTATTGAACTATAATTATGTTATTTGAGTGATTTTTAAAAAGTTATGACATTTTAATAATTAGTATGTAGATTTATGTTATTTGAGATAAATTCCATATTTTTCCTAATCGGAAAGGTCAATAAAAAAAAAGCGAGGAGTAAGATGCTCCTTTTTTTCTCTAATTGGAAGATAAATTTGAAATCTTGCCATGAATGAGAAATTTTAGGCTCTCTTCCATTATCATCTAGAAGTTGTAATGGATCAGTGATCAATGAGCTTCCTTTCGAGCAGATACGAAGACCTCTGATGAGAACTAGAAGTAATGATAAAAAGTTAGAAGATAGAAATGAGAAAAGATGTGAAAGAATGAAATTAATAGGAGATAAAGATGGATTACGGTGGAGAAGTTCTATCGTAAGGAAGATGAGAAAGAATTTGGTGAAATTGGTTTACTAGAGTTAAGGATTAATTTTACATTTACTAGAATTAAAGGATATGAAATTTACTATGGTTTAAGTTGGGTGCAAATGTGATTTCACATAGTCCTTAAATGAGTAATTAATAAAATATTAGAGTCCGTTACCATTTAATTGGACAATGCAAAGTGTAAGGGTGAAAAAAATCAAATTGAAAGTTTAGGGGTTTAAATAAAAAAAACCTGAAAATGAACGGTCAGTGGTGAATTATGCATCCAAATTGATCGATTTTTTATATAACAAAATTAATAGTGTCAATCTTTTTAGACTATTCAATCGAACTGGTCCAACATTGAGAAGAAAATCGGTCAAAATTAACAGGGCCGGTCCTAAGAAAATAAGAGCTCAGTACGAAAATATATAGTTTCGGGCCCCCTATCATATACCCATTAATATGAAGAAAAAAAAATTTAAAAATTATAGAAACGCAGTTTTTTGTATTATAAAGATTTTAGAAAATAGAATTTTAAAAATATATTTTCCTTAGTATAAAAAAATAAAGTTTTTTTAAAATATATATATATATATAATTCAAAAAAAAATATTAATAAAACTATATCATCAGCATTAACATATATGAGGTTCGAAAGCACAATGATGGACTGATTTACATAGTTGAGTATAACTATACTATTTGAATTTTAAATGATAAATTTTTCAAAGAACATTTCAAATAATAACATAATATTTAGAAATGTTATAAAATGATATTTTTTAACCGTTCGATGAATGTAAGAATATCATTAAATCAATAAATTTATAACAAAAAATCAAACTAACAAACTTAAAAAATAATTAATTTGATGTCAAAACATATTAATAATGTGATATGAAAATCTATAATATTAGAGATTTTTTTTAAAATCAAACTTTAGTTAAATTATAAATTAAGGTTAAAAATTTATTGAACGATATTTTTTATTATATACAGTAACTTTGAAATAGATAAAATGAAAGATAAATTGTTTAATCATATTTAAAATTTTATTTTTCAATCTATAAATAACAATATGAAACAAAAAAAACAAAAAAAATATGTGATGTAATCTCCAGTAGGGATCGAACAAATCAAGTATTTTCTCTAAAAACACATTTTAGTATACTCAAGTGTTTTTAGAATAAATACTTAATTAGTATTTCTTTTACATTATTTAACTCAAAATATTTTTAGGAGAAGCTATGCCAAACGAACCATAAATCGTTGATTTGGTTTGGACTGGTATCCAAGATTTAGGTTATTTCTCCCCATTTATCTTTAGCAAAATATATCTACTACCCTGCTCAATTTCTCAACTAAGATACCAGGTTTGTCGAATACTTGTTTTTAGTCTCTTTAATGACTTTAATAAAAAAAGAAAGGAAAGAGAAAAAAATTGAGATAAAATATAGAAATAATAAATAATTCATAATTATTTTACTGGTAAAATATATCTTAAATAACTTCTTTAACGTTTTAAAATACTTCTAACATACTTCTAGCACTTGACTAAACTTGTTTCACTCAAAACAATTTTAGGAGAAGTTATACCAAACGGACCCTAAGTAATCTTTTCTTTTAAATACCTCAAAAGTGTTTCACATAAAAATACTACTCAAAGCAGCTCGAAACATCGGAGGCCACGACATTAAATCAACACAATACAAACAAATATTCCGAAGTGCCAAACTCTCCAACAAGAAATGAGTCGGATGGTATAACGGTTCAATTTAATTATCAAGTACAGCATAAACCATATAGAATGGCAATCATCTAATAATACACAGCCACCATGAATGCATGTGTAACATTTAGTATTTAGTTCGAAATATCAGGAAGGATAAACTATAAAAGTGAAGTAACATATCCATGACTTTTTCCCTTTCCATTTTAAAGATGGAATCAGAAATTAATCTTCTAAAGATTGAACATTGTGAAGAATACAGTGGAGTTGAATTAGATCGTTATTTCCAGGAACCACCAAGTCTAATCACCTCTTCACCACTACTATCCCTCCTATGAATCTTTTCTTTGCTAGAATCCCCTTTCTGCTCACTCACATCACCATAAATATCTTTTAGTTTCGCCAGATTGCTCGACATAACAGAAGACTTGTCAGTATTCCCGTCTTTTACTGGACTTGAATGTCGCTCGTAATGGGCATTGCTTGTTTGCAAACTTCGACTTCTGCTTCGGCTCCTACTTCGGCTTCGACTCCTCTGGTAATGCCTACCACTACTATCACGGCTTCTCCTCTCATAGTCCTTTCTACCATCTCTATCACCATAATTAGTCCTTCGATCATAGTCATAACTTCGTTCTCTGTCCCGCTCTCGCTCCCTGTCCCTGTCCCTGTCCCTGGCCTTTTCCCTCTCTCTAACCCTATCCCTATCCCTCTCCCGGTCATAATCTCGATCTTGGTCTCTATCTCTATCCTTGTCTCTATCCCTATTATTATCTTTATCCCTGCCCCTGTCCCTACTTTCTGGATACTCACGACTTTGACTACGACGACTGCTTGGAGATCTGCGTAAATCATCACCGTGATCCCTATCATTCACTGATGGTGGCAATGTTCGACGAACTGGAGATGAGTCCCTAGTTGATGCCCGGTGTGGAGCTCGTTGTCCAAAGGAAACTGAAAGTGAAGCCTTTACAGAAGGTGGCCGACGTGCAGTATCTTCAGACCCGATACGATGAGTTTCCCCGGTCACACCAGAATGTTTGGAGGGAAGCTTCAACTTTTCAAGATTAGTTACAACTTGCCGCAGCACAGGAACAGGAATTCGAGGGAAGAGTGTATCAAAGTAGTACTGCAATGGACAAACAGAATGTCAGTATATTTTACTACAGGCCAAAAAAAACTACCAGAGTAATGTGGTCAATAAGTTGCAGTTTGAACATGCAGCATGTCCAACAATACATCATAATCCCTTAACCACCACCTTTAATCAACATGTGGAAAATATTCGAAGAACTACCAGTTAAAGCTGGAGGAAAAATAGGATGAAAGAGTAATTATTACTGAGCTCTATAAATTAAATGCAAACATATACATAGAAATTTAAAAAAAAATATCAACTTTCAACTCAAATTACATCAATGGTGATGCATAATCCAAATAAGAAAAAATCCAACAGGCAAAGGATTCCTATAACTCAGAAAATTCTAATGGCGTGTTTTAGTTCGAGGGTTTGGGTTGTTAAGTGTCACAATCCTACTTGAGTAAGTGGATTGTGCCCCACACAAAGTGTGCAAATAAGAGATGGCAACGTACATGTTGCCCGTGAAGCCAATCGAGGGCTCGAGTTGTGCGCTAGTGCGACCATAGACAATGGAGCATTAGTAAACCCCAAGGTGTGGAGCGAACAAGACTTAGTAAGGCTAATTCAAGTGGAAGATGCATTGGTAGAATGTTTGTAGCAAAGACGGTGTCAATGTGGGTGGATGTGGTCATCAAGGGTCGTGAAGGGGACCTCGGGAAGCGTGCCAGTTTTATGGATTCGGGAGTGTCGTTGAGTCACTTTATATCCCAAATGAACACACGAAGTTTCGTCTCAATCGGAGTTCGGATGTGAGCTCTATGAAGGCGAGTGACTCCTCGCCACTTTGCACGTCTACACCTGCCAAAGCAAAAATGCCTTAGAATGTACTATAAGGGGTGCATGGTGTTGGCTCTCCACCACCCTTGGGCCATGGTGCCTAAGTGAGCTACCACATGGCACATGCGTGTGTCATGGAGAGGGCGCGCATCGCGGGACTAGTGTGTCTCGGGTGACTTCTTCGGGACGGGAAATCCCAGGGACAGTGTCGGGGGACGGGGTGCCGGCATTACGCTATGTCCGTGGGTCCAGAGGTTCCGTCATAGAGCGGACTATGCCCCGGCGTCTCGATAAACGTGCAATAGTGTAGACATGGATATTTGTGGCACCATGTCTTCAAGAAGGCCCGTTCAAAGATGTCGGTTAAGTTCATAACATAGGGGCGGCCCGTTACCTCGTAAAGCGCGCACAAGGGTGGGCTTGCTCGGTTAAGCAAGTCCATGCCATAGAATTGTCCCGGAGGCATACGGGAGCGAGAATATTGTCTGTAAGACAAGACCCATGGGCCGGTTGATGTGAAATGCCATTGGGCAAGCCGCGTAAGGCAGATTGCGACGGTATCACTGTGATGTCTTCGTCCAAGCGTGGGCAAGACTAAAAGAAGCTTGGTCTTGGCCTAGTGAAAGAGGCAAGACCCCGTTGAGTCGCATATGTGCAACGATACACGTACGGGCGACGTGTATGACCGAAGAGTGTTCCGATATGCTTGCAAAAGTCTAGAATGCCGCTTAAAGCTATGTCAGCGTCGAGTAAGAGTGTGCTCACGCGTGTGGGGCTAGTTTTGTTGTGTTGGTTCGAAAACTTCCTCGATATGCATCAGGTGAACCCGGTAGACGAAAGAACCTCGCCTAATGTCCGACAGAGATCCTTTATGACTCATATACGAGTGTTTGGGCTAGAAGAGCCTTACGGCTGGCTATGTTAGCGAAAAAACATGGCGCCGCGCGGTCGAAAAATGTATGACCGTGACATTAAGCATATGGTTGTTAACCGGGGGCTAAGTTTCAAAACATGGAGACAAACGCCGGTTATGCTTGGGCAACCCCCAACTCCTAACCCAAATCTAAAATCTAAATAAGGTAATTTGAAAAGGTAAAGACACGTACATTTTCAAAAACATCTGCAAAACCAACTCACCTGAAATTTATGCAATGGTCAAAAGTGACCAATTTCACTTAACATCATTCGATAGTTCTAATGTCATACTTTGAATAACAAGAAATCAGACTTCCAATGCTTTGCCGTAAAGATTTTTAAATGGATACTTCTTCCTACTTACAGCTACACTAAATCTACTGGTGCAAAACGTCCATCAGTATCCTGATTGAATACAGATTTTTGCTACATGCTCTAATTTATGAAATGAAAAACAATTCCAGCTTGCTCCTTTATTCTCTAATTATTATGGAGTTGTGGAGAATCAGTGTTAAAAAAAATTGAGGGCTATTCAGTGTTTTCAAGGCAAGAGGCGCACTCCAAGGCGACGGCCCCTTTTGTTGCCTACAAGGTGAGAGGCGACAAAAAGGCGTCGCCTTAGTAAAGAGAGCTGCACTTGAATAATTTTTTTTTAAATATATATATATATATAGCATCATATGTTTTATAACTTTTTAGTTTCCAAGCTCAAGTTTTTATGATTTTTTAGCTTACAAGCTCAAATTTTAAAGACTTTTTAGCTTACAAGCTCAAGTTTTTATGACTTTTTAGCTTGCAAGATCAAGTTTTTATGACTTTTTAGCTTACAAGATCAAGTTTTTATGACTTTTTAGCTTACAAGATCAAATTTTCACAATGGCTTCAGTCTTACTTTTTTTTTTATAATAAACAATTTCCTCGCTTTGGTCAGCTAGGAGCAATTCCTTTTGTAATTATTCTTACACTCTTATTTTTCTTTAAAAAATTGTAAAATTCCTTATTTACACCGTTTTCACGGGGAAAAATCCCTAAATCAGTGACTCTTTGCAGAGACGCTTGTCGTGCCAGCACGGATGGCACTGGCGCCTCGCCTCTCGCCATAGGCGAGCACCTGGTGCTGCCACAACGTCACTGGGGCTATCCATATGATTCAAAATCCTGATTTCCACTTATATATTCCCCATTAATCTTCTTATTCCCCCCAATTCAAATTAAGTCATTATTGATACGTGAAAAACAATGAGAAAAACGCAAGACTTTGTCCTCATATTTATTTTATTCATTTAATTTATTTGATGCATCTCCTTATTTTCTACTTTCTCATGATATCCCCGAATCATTGTGATTTCAATGATATTATAGAAGCAATTGCCACCAAAAAATGAATTGACTTGTTGCATAATGTTAAAAACAGCCCTAAAATTTATTTGTTCATGATTGGACTTTTAAGTAATATGGAAACTCACCAGTTAGAATCTAAGCAAAAAAAAATTATTCCATTTAGTGCTTATGACAGCTGTGCAAAGTAGCAACTGTAACAGGCATCTCTTTTAACTGGAAGTAATTTGCTATGGTGGTTTCCTTGTATTTTATAGGTTAGTTGGTTGTTAGAATGTTGATACTACATACCTTTCATTAAAAAAGAAAAGGCTCAAAATCTCATTTTATTGTTAGAATGAATGATATACAAACAGGAACCAAACAAAACAAAGCATAGAAATCAACACAGAAAAAATAAGATATAACCAAGAAACAGACAATATTTAAAGGGGGATTTTTGTACTCAACCTGTCCAAGCAGCAAATCACGCACATACACACCCATCGTAGTCATTCGTCCATGCGATCCTGGTGAGAATTCCTGAAACACGTGTAGTATTTTAGACCTTTTTTTTTCTTTTTATAGATTTAGCCTTAAGGTTCCATAAAATTAAAACATGCAACATATCATGGAGTTGTGAGGGAGCAGTCTTTCTCTATTCTTTTTTTTTTCTCTTTCTTTCTTTTTTTTTCTTGGTTGGTAAGCAACAATCATATTGAAAAATGAGTGTTCCAGAGATTGGCAATGAAATGGAGATGTGGATGAGAGGGATGTTTTCCCAAGCGAGACAAGAAAGAATTGAAGGAAAAGATACTCGAGGAGTCAAGAGTCCAAGTACAAGAATCATTAAATTATAATTAGGACAAAAACGCAGGTCCTGAAGAAAAGAAAACAAGGAAGATAAGGTATTGATTTTCTTATCAGAGAGATCTCCTGAAATGAAAAGTATGAGAGAATATTTCCTTTCTTTGTTTTTTTTTTTTTTAAACCATAGAGAATATTTCACACATCTAAAACACCACAAACAATGCAAACTGACTTCCCACAGGTTTCTCTCGGTGCCTCTAGTCACAACGAAAGTGTTCTACCTATTAAAGCCATGTCCATACTTGCTCACAATAATCTTGTGACATAAAATATGAGACTAAGGAAAGGGCTGTGTTCCTCCAAACCAGATTGCCTATGCCTAAACCTCCCTCTGTGAAACTTGAAAGGTTCAGAAACGATCTCCCACTTGACTAAGTGAGTCCCCCCACCCTCCTCCATAAGTTAATAAATAATTTAAAAAGAGAGGATTGGGCAGTATGCATCATACGTGTTGGATTTAGTTATCTAGAAAATTCTCTTTTTTTAGTATAAAGTCACAACAATTATCTGAAAAATGCTCTAATTTATTTTTTGATAATATAAATGCTCTAATTTTCTTTTTGATAATATAAATGCTCTAATTTATTATATTGTAATTACATACCAAATAAATTCTTTATGGTTCATTAGTTTTAAAAACAAAAAAAACAAAAGAGCTTCCAATGTGCATTCACATGACCACACTTACAATTGAGCAATTTCTCCTGTGAAGAAAAAAAACAAATGAAACAAAGGACAGAGAAAAACTTATAATTGTATCAAAGGAAATGCTTAGTCAAATACATGCTAATAGTTATGCTTTAGCAAACCACTTAATAATATGACCTAACACTTGAAATGCATCACATACCTCTTCATCTTTGACATAAGGCTCAAACCAAGTCCAGAGAGTCTTAGGGTCTCCAACATATCTCAAGTAAAGGAATCCAACCTGGAAATAATTTAGGAAACATCATCGATCATTAGCCGAACCAAATTTAATAACAAGAAGACCCATTATATTGAAAACATTGGACAGCAATCAACAGAGCATCATTAAAATAAGACTACAACAGCAATTAGCAAATCACACAGAGAAAAAGGGCATGCAAGAATATAATTATAAATTATGTATGCATTTTATTGTTGTATCTGCCCTCAAATGACAATATGATGTGAAAAACAGATGCATTAGGTGAACCAGTATGCAGACAGAATCCCCAAATGTCAACTTACAGAAAAATAAACCCAGGGGATTGAAATAATCTCAATATTAAAAAATGTCACCTCAAATCTTGGTTTATACTATAAACTTTATAGATAACTGCAAAGCAAAGCAGATGAACTATTATTTTATGGTGAGAAAGCTCAGCAACTCAAAGCGACAATGCTCATCCTTTGTTCACGTTCATAACATCTGGTAAGCAAGTACATACATCTAATGTTAAATGAGTAGAGCAGAGCAGATGTTCCAAAGGAATTTCTGAGGCTGCTTTAATTTTTTCAATCCATATGGAAATCATTAAAATTACATGGATATTCGATAAGCACTGAGCTTCCTAACACATATAGTAATTGAAAGTGAGGCTAAAACAGGACCCCACAGCTCCATCTTTGCATTTATAGAGATTGGACCAATGGGTATAAGACTTCTAAACTAAATAAAAATTGAAGACTGCAGTTAGACTGCAAGCTCCAAAGAGGAAGTTTTTCTTCAGTAAAATTATAAAACTTGTCAAACTTAAAACTCAATTCATGAGACATTTCAGGTAAATATTCATGATGCTTATTCACCGTTAGGTTCATTATTGATTTTAACCTCTTCAAAGGTATTCTTAAAACCAATTTCACAGGCTTAACGGTTAGGTAACTTTGATCACAAGTCAATTAAAATAAACAAAAATTTGGTATTAGATTATAAGCACTTCAAAGGGCTTTCCTTAAAGCCTTGAGGCCATGGGTTCAAATCCATGTATGGTTAACTACCTAGAATATTATCCTATGAGTTTCCCAACGCCAAGTGTTGTAGGGTCCAGTAGTTGTCCTGGTTGAGGTGCACGTAAGTTGCCTACTCACAAGAAAAAAAAACACTCACTTATCATCTTCAATGTTTTTCATAATAATCAAATTATATTTTTCATCAATTGAGATATTTGCGTATTAGGGAATGTGTTGTGACACTCTTTTTTATAATGTGTGTTTTGACACCCTCGAAAAGTAAATATTAAAAAATTATTTGATTCATAATAAAATTACTCAACACTCAAATATTTTACTTCATATTCAGCTAAAAGTGATTTTATAAGATGTATGACACAGGACACCTGATGAAATTTTTGAAAAACTTACATAAGTATTTGAAGAAAAATGCAGAGCATGATGCACATTTTCTACTTACTCATGCCTCAAGATGGAGCTCTTTAGCTACAGTTTTTTAATGGAATGCTACAGTATTTTTTGTAATTATTCTCCTTTTATTTAATGCTAATAAAAAAGGTTCCTTTGTAATCTCTTAGGCAATGTTTTCAAGGTGATGCCAGCCTAAAGCGACAAGCTATGTGACCAATCTCACCACAATGGTCAAGCAAGTGCCAGCAATTGTCGACTTCGCGGTGCCTTTCTCCATTGATAAATGGCAAAGCAAGCACCACAGGGAAGGAAGGAGATCTGATGACTTCAACCCTTTTATTAATTTAATGTATGAAATATTGAAAATAATGTAATGGGAAAGGGGGAAAAACCCTTAAATCTACATGAGGATAGGGATAACTCACGCACAATTTATCTTCTCCACTGTATTGGAACAGAGGAACTCCCTTTCTCCCACTACATCATCTTCTTCAAGAAAGATCAGTGATTGCCTCACAGAGATGAAGAGCTTTTTGTCCTCTGTTTTTTGTGTGAACAAATGAGAGTTAGAGGAGACCGGAGAAACGGAGAGAGAGACTCTTTTGTCTTCCTTTTTGTGTGAGCGGAGGGAGCGAGTCTCCACAGAAGAGTTGTGTAACCAACTCAAGCAATTTGCACAAACTGACCATGAATTATTCGGTAGATGGGTGCCCTTGAAGGGTGAAAATTTAATGGCCATTTTTTTAATCCTAAGAATCAATTTTTTACTCAGTTTCAAGATTAAACCAACCCAACTGACTGTAGTTCACCCATAATGTAAATTATACCAAGTATTGTTGAAGATCTTTGGGAAGAATGGCCCAGATTCATATACGATAACATACATACTCATTCAATATCCTGAAGTAGAGAATATCTAAACATCTAATAGTACATATATTAACTGCTTCTGCATCAAGTCAACTAGACAACTCCAAAACAGAAAGAAATAACTGAATTGTTTTGAGAAAAAATAGAAGTCACCTACAGATGCTGCCTCTTAAAACACCCATGGGTTACTTGTAACAACTAACAACCAAGATCTAGCTGAAACGCATTATAAGTTAAATTATGTTAAAAAGATAAAGAACTTAAAATATATTTGAAATGCAATGCAAGAAAATTACATATTCTTGTAGAAAACAGAAACATTGAAGAAACTACACTATCTACCTTCCGTTTCCCTTATTATAGTGAAATTAAACAAGATCAGTTGGAAGCTATTGACAACAGTTATATTTAATCAAACCCATTCAGTATATCGAAACTAGATAATAAATTCAATTTTTTTCTCAACTAATTATTCGCAAGGGCATGCAATAAAGAGGAATATGATTTATTTATTTTAAATTGCAAGCTGTATATCTTACTGTCAATTACATATTTACATAAATAAAATATGAATATGGAATCTGGAATAGGATAATATTTATTTTAAAAAAAAAAACATAATGAACAAGATAGCATGGATAATACCAGCAATATATTACATCAATTAATTCTTGGAATGTAGTAAATAAAAGTTGAAAGGTTTCTACCTACCGCTCGGATGTAAGGAGAGTCCTCATGCTTTAACAATCCATGCATTTGCTTCACAGTTAGTTTCATGGTGAAAAATTTGTACAGAAGGCAGAATGCTGTTGAAGGACCACGGCAGTTTCCAGTCATCCATGGCTCCACGTGATCTACTTGATTATAGATTTCATCAACCACTTCATGGTATGTCTTCAATCTGTAAAGCTCCTTAAAGTAATCGGAAGACAGAATATTCATACATAGAACCTTCTCCAGCAAAGATTCAATTGGTTTCCCGCTTGTCTTTAATTCCATTTCGGGATCATCAATCAGATATCTGCCTGCAGGGACAAAGTTTTAGTGTTATACTACTCACATAAATTTTATGATACTCAGATCACTTCAGCAAACCTGAGAAATTTAAATGTGGGCAAGGCTGGGAAATTTGACTGGAAAAAAAAACAATATTTTAAATGAAGTACCTAAATTCAGATTTCAACTTACTATTCCATAAATGATAAACCAAAAACAAATCTTCAAAGGAAAAAATAGAATTCACAAGAAACACATAACCAAGCCAAATAAATTAAGTAGCATAATCTATCAAGAGCAGGAAGGAAGGAAGAAGCTCTAAGCTGACTTTGTTATCTGATGTCAAACGGAAAGGGAAGGACGGCAAAAAAAGGAATCTCACTGAGCGAAGGGCAAGCGAACTCGTTGGTTAGAACATTTATAATGCAAGGCCAAATGGGGGCTGAAGATTTTTTTCTTTTTTAGAAAATCAATTAAAAGACGGATGAAAATCAAAATCTAAAACACAAACCAAACCGACCAAACCAATGTCAGACAGGCAGTGGTAAGTTGTCGCTATGTGCCTGCCTTATCCCTAAGAAAGAGAGAGCTAATTGAATCAAGGATTTTAGGCGAGTTTGCCGCATAACAAGCATTTATAAGATTATACACGACAAGGAATTGGCCATGAGACTTAAGATAAGTGATGTCTCGCCTAATTTCCACAAATCAAGAATTGTTAGTAGAAGGCCGATATAATATTCGCCAATGAGGAATTCAAAAATTACATGGTAAAAGAAAGGGCTTGCTTTTTACAATAGATTTTGGGAAAACCTATGATCAAGTTGATTGAAAGCATTAGATCCATGAACTTCTTCTAAATTCTTATCAAATCAATAACAGTTATCTTATGCGATAAACTTCAAATCTTAAATGTAAATGAAAAATAAACTATGATGGTAGGCTTCATAACCCAATCTAGACATGAAAATTAAATCAGAAACCGAAAGAAAATATGGAACTTACAAAGGGCCGGCTATAAAGAGAGGTCGCCGGAGATGGAGGCGGAGATTTGGTTCGAAGAGTTATGGCCGCCGTATGTTTCCGGCGATGTGCTGTCAAGCGGTGGTGATCTAAGAGAGAGAGAGAGATCGGTTGAGCGGCTGAAACGAAAATGAAGAGAATGAGGAAGAGAGATTTTAGGGGGAAATTAGGTCAATGTCTCTTTTTTTTTTTCCTTGCCCAATGAAAGAATAGGATAATGGATGGGTTTTTTTTTTTTTTTTTTAAATTTTAGTTAAAATTGATTTTTTCTTTCAAAAATCATTTGTTATTACAAATCTATCAGTTTATCTCATTTGAAAACATGTCATTTATTTATTATGTGAAATAATATAAACATTATATCAAATTATGAATTTTTAGTTTTATTTCAAATAATTTTGTAATTTATAGAACTTTTTAATCCAACTAGTTACTTCGTACGTGCGTTGCACGTGTCCAAGTATTATTATTTTAAAAAAAAAATGGTTATGAATATAATATATTTGGTTTAGATTTACTAACTTACCTCTTCATCAATTAAAATAAATTTCATAATTTTGAGATCCTCATTGTTAGAAACATAAGAATTTCCTAGGCCAATCACGGCATACATTGTAGTTACACCCTCATGAGAGTGGTTTAATCCCCACCCCAACACTTTGTGTAAAAATTTCCTTTTCGAGCAACAAACACTTTTAACTTCCATACTCTTTCACGTGCAAACAACTCTCGAATGAAAGAATATGATTTAGAATCATATGACATTTTTCAAAGAGAGTGTGTTTGATATGGAGAGTGTATTCACGTTTTGTGTAGTTTCAATTTTGAACACTTTAAGATAATTTATAGGCATGGAGAAAGAAGATAGTTTATGATAGTTCATGTATAAGGATTTGAAATGAAAGGTCAATCTTAAAAATTGAGAAGAATTGAACTGAGAAACAAAGTGAACCTTTAAATTCATTGTACTTTCTCACCTAAAATATGTGATTTAAACTATTGTTATAATTGTTATAAATTAAACTATTGTTATAATTGAATTTCAAGTGTGTCGATTTTAAAAATTTATTTTCATTACTCTCTCTTTCATTTTTAATAAGCTTGGAAGTTGATATACTAAACCTCTTTATTATCTTTCATTTCATCCTTACTCTCTCTATCATTTTAAATGATCTGTCAAACCCATGTAATTTTTCTCTATCAATTGGTTGTATCTATTTATAGTCAGCATTCAAAAATCAATCATAGCCCTTCATGCAAGATTCGAAAAAGAAAGTCGGGCTAAAATAATCTGTCAAACCCATTTAATTTTTCTCATCTAATTACCTGCACCTATTTATCTTCAAGGGATATAATTGGAATACATTATAAAAATAGGGGTATTTTGGGAAGCTAAAATTTCTCCAAATATATTTAAAATATATCGTGTGCGTTGCACGTGTTTTTAGTAATTTTTTTATTGTATATTTAAAAAATATGACTCTTTTGATATTTATTTAATTTGCATAAATATATGCAAGTATCTTTAATTTTTTTAATAATGTTCATTTTTTCTATTACATAATTTAAAAGAATTATTATACCGTACTCTTTCTATCTTAGTAAACTTTTTTATTTCTTCATTTTTTTCCTCAGCCAACAATGAAAAAAGAAACGTTTTGTTATATTGTACTATTTTGTATTTAGGTTTGCGAAAATGTAAGATTTCGATAACTATCAAACACACCAATTAGTTATCATAGTACTATCATAAATTATTTTACATTTAATTTAATTTTATAAAGATCTTAATATAAAATACAACTCACTAAAATTTCTTACCCTAATTCCAACTAATGATAATAACTTACACAGTCTAAATTTAGAACGATGGTTTTTTTCGTCATATGTGAGGGGTAAGAAGTTTGGTTCCTTAAAACCAAGTTTTATTCATTCAAATAAACCAAACAATGCTAAAATTTATATAAACAAAATTATACGTCACTTAAAAGAGTCCTATTTCTTCTTGGAAACCTTAAATTTTTTTTAGTTAGAAAATAAATAAACTATGAAATAAAAATATTAAATCTTTTTTACTCTATAACTTTTAAACTCACTCCCACCGTCTTCATCATCTTCTTCTTCATCGTAGTAATTGTTTCTATATCTTTAATCATCTATACAATTATCAATAATCGTTGTCGTTGATGCTAAATTATCAATAACTATTGTTGTTGCCGCTAATACAATATTGGTGTGGAAGAAGAGAACAAACTATATTAGAGTTTGGGGATTAGTAAGAGCATGAGGAAGATGGTGATTATCTCCAACAAAGCAATTCATTGTTTCTTTCAATCTCTTTTTTTCTATTTTCTCTTCATCAAAGCAAACTGTCGTAATTTGGAATTCACTACCCTTTATTTATAAGCGAAGAAACACAAACACTAAGGTAACCAAATTCATTACACCCTCTCTTCCCAAAGCATTCTCTATTAACTACAAAACAATAAATGTTAGCCCGTACAACCACGCATGAAGTGACTCCATTAATTCAGTACATTGTAATTCTATCAAAGATTAATAAATATTATAATACTAATAAATAGTATGTCATTTTCAAGAAGTTGTGACGAATTGGCGATGCAGTTAAAGAAATGAATGAAAATTAGAAAAATTAATGAAAAAGTCTACATTTTTTGTATTATAGTTAACAAAATAAATGAAAATTAGAAAAATTAATGAAAAATTGAAAAGAGAAAAGATTAAAAATAATAATTGAAGGACATAATTATAATATCTAAATATATTAAAGGGTAAAATGCAAAAAATACCCTTGTAGGTTTGGTCAAATGCAAACACACCTCTTATAGTTTGAAAATGAATATTTATACCCTTATCTACAGTATCTCTAAAAGGTGTTATATTGAGAGAATCTTTAGGTTCCTTTTTTACCCTTAATTTTATTATTAATGCCCAATAATAAAATGAATTAGAAGATTTGTTGGAAATGTTTTGTTCTCAATGTATATTGATCATTTGTTGGAAATGTTTTGTTCTCAATGTATCAAAATGAATTAGAAGATCTCATTCACCATCGATGCCTCCCTATTCTTTCAGCCAACATGCTTTTTCTTTAGAAGAAATCACCAATTTTTTCAATCATTGTTGGTTTCAAGGAGCGAACTCAAATATTTTCAAAAATAGCAAAAATGTTGGTTCGGTTTCACACTTGCTTTGGATGACAGAAGAAAAATGTTACTTTTAAAAAATTTCAAAATTTTTGCTATTTTGAAAATATTATTATATAAAATGTCATTTTATTTTCATTTTTTATTTTGTTTACAATATGACATTTATTATTGCCTTCCTATAAATGATTCGAAAATGACAAAAAACAAAAGTCAACTTCCATGCTTATTAAAAATGAAAGAGAGAGTAAGGAAAATAAATTTTTAAAATCGACAATCGAGTCCGCCAGTTCTCTCATGTTCGAACCAAAGGGAAGCCAATTATTTGGTCATGGTCTGGTGGGTTTGTGCTTGATGGTTTCTTTTCAATTTAACATCTCTTTAGCAGAATGGAGCATTCTTTCATAAAAGTAAGACCTACAAGGTTTATATTGCTTTGAAGTGAATAATATTTTTTTCTTATCAATTGCATTTCAAATATACAATATGAAAAATTCATAAGACACGTGCAACGCACGTATTTACCAACTAGTAGTTTCAAAATTGTGCAAATTGAACTCTTCCCTCTACGCCGTTGATTTTCTTTTAGTTATAACTTTTTCATTTGAACTCTGATTTGAATGATTCAAGATGTTATGGAATCCTCGTTTTGACCTCTACGTTGTAGTCACAAAAAATTCTAAATCATCACTATATAAAAGTGTTTATGACTTGACTATAATGTAGAGTTCAAAACGATGACTCTGTAACATCTTAAATCATTCAAATCGAAGTTCAAATGAAAAAGTTATGACTAAAAGAAAATCAACGGCGTAGAGGGGAGGTGAAACTATAGAGGTATAAATATTCATTTCCAAACTACTGTTTGTATTTGACCAAAACCACATGAGTGTTTTTTGCATTTTACCCTATATTAAAAAAACTAAAAGGGCAAGGTTTGTTTGGGCACAAAACATTAAATTGAGGGTAAAAAAGAAACCTAAAGATTCTCCCAATATATAACACCTTTTAGAGAAACTATAGATAAAATATTGTCAAAAGAAAGTATAAATGTAAATATTCCTTCAAGAACGGGAGGTTTTTGGGTGCCTATTAAACAAAAGAAAGTATAAATGTAAAAATCTGAATTTAATTATCTATTTACAAAAATAATTTTAAAAATTAGACGAATTAGAAAAAGCTTAAAGCTCCTTTTGTTTTATCCGTTCATTTGGCAAAACACGCCACCACTCTTATTTTTTTCATAAATCACAACCCACTTTTATCCCCGTATTCAAATATTATAAGGTTGATTTTTTCCTTCAAATAACAACACTTTCAATCCTACAATTTGATACATGAATGTTCCATCACTTTGAATTTTGTGTAAATAGTGTTGTTGCGTGTTTTCGGCAAGTTCACTAGATGAACACGTCAGCTCCACGTATGCTTCAACAATGTAGATATAGGACGTATCACCTGAAAGTATGAGTCTATAAAAGGAAGTGACACCGGTGTGGTGCCGGCCACCTGCACTTCGACGATCAAGTCAGTAGAGATTTTGGCAGAGTTTTAGTAAGGTTTTTTGACATACCTCAAATCGTTCAGAGTGTAACTATTTATAGAGGACAGGTCCATGGTTTCCCGCCATAAGCAACTTGACTTAACCTATCTCCAGTGATGATGAGTCTAGGTGTATCATATCGTGCATGTTTCATGTAAAGACTCGAATTTTCTCAAATCTTTAAATCAGAATATTCAGCGGAAGACTTTATTTTTATAAAAATTTGGCGTGGATCCGTTTAAAATATGGACTACCAAAACCTGTTTACATGGGCCCATTTCAGAGAAAGTAAAAACAAAGAAGTACATACTTCATTTATGACAAAATCAAAGGAAATAAACTCGATAAGATGTACAACAAGTCTTAGGCTCTTATGAGCCACAAAATATAAGTTTAAAGACAATAACATATAATGTTTCAACTAGCATTCATGGAATGCCCCAAAATATACTTGTAAGTCCATGTCCACAAAGCCATCTGCTCGCGATCAGACAACACCACCTCCACGACCTTGCCCTCTCCCACGAGTATTACCTGAAAAAGTTTAAGTGTAGCAACATTAGCATAAAAATGCTAGTGAGAATAAGATGGATGCAAGCACTTCTATGGACCGAATCCCATATCAGAAAATGTGTCCAAAAATCCTATTGTGCTCTTACTACCCATTCGATATTCTCAAGTACTTTGCATAAGAAAATCAATCCCATTCTACTATATCGTAATTTCGAAAAGTAAACATTCAAGCTCGAAAAATAAAGTACTAAAGCACAACAAAGTAAATTTCTATCATTCACGTCATTCCACACGTTATTTCACATTGTGAACACATTGTCACATTTCACAATTCAACCGTGACCACTTGTCACCATTCACATCACACCGTGACCACAATGTCACCATTCACATTTCACATCCGTGACCACATTGTCACCAATCACAAACCATACCGTGACCTCACTGTCACCAATCACAAACCATACCGTGACCTCACTGTCACCAAACACAAACCATACCGTGACCTCACTGTCACCAAACACAAACCATACCGTGACCTCACTGTCACCAATCACAAACCATACCGTGATCTCACTGTCACCAAACACAAACCATACCGTGACCTCACTGTCACCAATCACAAACCATACCGTGACCTCACTGTCACCAATCACAAACCATACCGTGACCTCACTGTCACCAATCACAAACCATACCGTGACCTCACTGTCACTAATCACAAATCATACCGTGACCTCATTGTCACCAAGCACAAACCACACGAAGAATCTCTCCAAAGTTTCTTTTAACTATCTTATAACCACTCGAAATAAACGGAGTATCTAATACTCTTCTCCAATTTCCGGAATCTAATTCTCCTTGAGAATATAACTTAATCCACCAATAACATCTTACTTTAAATAACACAAAACTTAACTAGTTCTTTCCTTATGCACTTTCCTTAACTCCCAATTATATATCTTCTTGGATAAGTTCTAAAATCTAATAACCCTCTTAACCTCGATCGAACATAATCGTCAAGCAATTCGAAAACATAAAAGTAATCACAACTATTTTAAACTCACCTTATAAAAGAAGTCAACTCCTAATCGTCGGTTGACCAAAATTCACGATCGATGCACAAAACCTATAATTAAAATACACCTAAAGTATATTAATTAATCGAATTGAACAACGATCGTCACGTTATTAAAATAAAAGACAAAACAGCCCGGGAAATCATCCATGAAGCCCACGGCCCAAGGAGAGTTAAAGGTGGAGTTGGTTTTCCGGATTTTTAAGCAAAGTGTTTCGAGTTGGTTTCGGACACTTTGGAGGTTGGTAACATCAATGGGTAAACGTGATTTAGGGTTTAGGTCAAAAGCTCAATCCCAAACAATTATGAAAAACATAAAAACATATCATTTGAAAAACCCTAAGCATCAACAAATAAGAGAAAAACCAAAAGAAATGGCTTTTGGCTCAAACCCGATTCTAGGGTTTAGGGAAAGTTCTAAACATACATAAAACAACTCCCTCGATTTAAATCTTCGAGTTCCCTGGCAAGAAATGGAAGATTTCAACCAAAAACTCCATTAAAACAATATTTGGAGCTTAGGTTTAGAACTTTGACATACCTTAAGGCCTTTAGAAATTGGAGGAAAAGATCGATTGATAGGTTGGAAATGATGCTCGGGCTCATGGCTATCCAACGCAACCGAAATTATCACGATCCGCCAAGAATTGAAGAAAACCAAAAATGGGAAAATCCCAAATGAAGTCCACGGCAAAGGAGAAGAAGGAGATGAAATTTGGTCTAATTTGGCTTATTTAAAGAGATAAATGAATAGTGTTATTGATATTTTAGAAATTGAAAATGACTCCTACGTCCTTTATTTGCTTTAAGCCTTTAAAACAAAACCCGAAACATTTAAACTAGCCTAATGGTGATTAATAATTATTAATTGGCCCATTAATAATTATTAATACAACCGAAACAAATTTAGGCTAATTAAGCGATTAAAACGGTTTTCGAACGAAATTAACTATTTAAATCTAAATAACTAATTCTAAAATTAACTTTAATACTTTAAGCAAATAAATAATTAAATAATAAAAAAAATTCACCTCAAAATATGGGACATTATATTTCACTTAGGAGCTCTTTGGGCTTGAGAGTAGGTTTGGTGGCTTGACTGTGTGGTGGTCCTTGAGTAGTGGTCTTCGGCTCAATGGGCTAATGGGCCCGGTCGTCAGGCTAGTGGGCTCAACAGGTCAAGCGTTCCAGCATGTTGGTCTTAATGGGCTTAGGCTTAAAATAGGACGTGGCCCAATTCACATAATTACTATATTTTATTTTATCCTCAAATTTACCCCTAACAGAGGCCCCTACTCCCTAGTTGAGTAGCTTTGATGAGGTGGTCAGTTAATCAATTAGGGAGTATTAGGGATGTGGAGGAGACATCATTTATTTCCATGCCATAAATTCATGCCACTCATCCTAAATTTAAGATGTCACATGGACCATCATGTGTCATACAATGCATAAGTTTAGCATGCCACATAGATGATTTTGCATGTGATATGGCCTATAAATATGGATTTTGGAAAATGATAGATATGTGGGAAAAAGAGGTTGAGAGCATTAAGGTTAGATTTTCTCTCCTTTCTTTTTTTATTTGTTTTATATATTATATTTATTTCACCATATATATATTATTTTAATTTATTTTTTTATTTTTTTCACCTGACATCACTGATGCCCAGTGCCCTTTTCTCATCCGAGGGGGTGGCGCCCGTCCGGATGAATCCCGGGTAAACCCGCCCGGGTTGTTGCACTGACATGCGTTTGCATGTTAGCCCAACTATTTTTAATTTTTAATTTTAATTTTTTAATATTAAACTGCCTGACATTGATGTCAGGCTTCATTTTTTTTTTTTTTTTTTTGTGTTGGCCTGACATCATTGTTGTCAGGCCAGGCGCTGGCATAAGCCAGCACCATTTTCTTATCCTCCTACCTGACATCAACGATGTCAGATTTGTTTCTCTATTTTTTTTAGAAAAACTAACTGAGTATTCATTGGCTAAACTTTATTAGTGTATACTATATTTTTAGCATGTTCATGCATACTAATTTATTTCTCTAGTATACTCACTAATTTTTCAATTTACTCAGTTTACTTTTGCATGCTTACTAATTATTTAGTGCATACTAACTCTTTAATATTAACTCAGTTTTCAGTGTATACACTAGCCCAGATTTTTTTAGCAAGCTCATAGAAAGTCTACTTGTCTGCGTCAGGTATGTTCACCATTTCTCCTTCTCTCATCTTCATTGAGTAGATTATGAAATTAGATCTTTACTTGTAGCATGACTGACGAAATTAGCGGGTCATCCTCCGAGATATCTATTGTTGAGATTGATTATCCTGTTTCAACTATCACCAGTAGTCAACTGGAACGACTGAGGCGATTGTATCACATTCCTTCTCGAGTTACCTTGAGGGTTCCAAGACGCGACGAGTTGCCACATAACCCCCAGCCGGGGGAAACAACCTTTTATGTGAGAATGTTTGAGTGTGAGATTCAACTTCCTTTACATACTTTCGTCCAGGAGTTTTTGAATCGTGTTTGCATTGCCCCAGCCCAATTAACTCCTAATGGTTGGTGTACCTTGTTAGGGTTATGGTCAATATGGGATGGATACGAACTTTCTTTCCCCAGAAACTATTTTAACTTACTACCTTTTAAAATCTCTACCTGGAGTGACTTGACATTACTACTTTGCGGTTCGTAATTCCGATTGTCACATAGTCAAGTGTTCATCCACACCTAAAGAGTGGAAGTCTGAATGGTTTTTTGTTAGGGGCTACTTGTTATCTCACCCTCCGGGTGAAAACTTAACTTTTTCTATCCCTTTTACATTCCGTGATCCTGGTCTGCTCGTCAAATTCTCCCTCATAATTTTCTTTTGTGAATATATATACATGCGTTATTAACCCTTCTTTTTTTTTAGCTCCTAATCTAAAGGGTACAGTTTCAGAGTCTGTAGAGAGCGTCGTGAGGAGAATCTTAGCCCTTCCAGAATCTGCTCGTCGTACATCTACTTTGCTCACTGAGGAACGTCTGTCAGCTTCTAGACTTACAGGTGAATGTAGTGGTTTTTTATAAACTATATAAGTTAAGAATCTTAACATTCTCATCACAATTTTGTAGGTCCGATGACTAGCTGAGCTTCAGAAAATATTCGCCAACAACGTAAAGCAGCGGCGATCCTTCATAAACAACGTACTGAAGCGGGTACGTCAAAGGGGTGATGAGTCAGCCTCACAACGTCAACGAGTGAGGCCACGTCTAACGGAGGTCATGCAGGTGCCTCAATTTTCTCATGACACCAGGCCTCGAGTTCCTCAAACTGACCCCAGGTTGACACCCCCTCAATTTATTGGGGATGAACTTGATGTGGTCTCCCATGTTATGAGAAATGTAGTTGTAGCAAACCCGAAGCCATTTTCTCAAATCTCTTTTGATGACTAGCTAAGAGTGAGTATCACTTTATTTGTTCATTGTCGAAGATAGCTATAATTCATCCTAATTGACTTTTATTGAGTGTAGTACAGTGCAGCTCTCAGAGTTGTTGCATCTAGGAATCAGCACGACTTTCGTCATCTTAAGCAGCTCTATGATAAGGTAGAAGAAGATTTGGCTCAAGCCTTTCAGCAAATCGATGTTCTTAAGTAAGAGGTTAATGAGCATCAGTCTTCTTCTACTACCTATCAGTCACAGGTTGTTGACCTCGAAGCACAAGTTGAGCGGCATAAGGCCGACTGGAATGATCCACGTCGTTTGAAGGTAAAGTTCGAGATGACTAAGCGTTTTAAGTATCTAGAAACTGAATTGTGGACTCATGGCATGAATTTTGCACTTGACAAACTCAAAGAAATACATCCTGATTGTCCCGGAAATGACTATATTCCGGATCTGGCATGGAGATCAAGGGAGCCTTTTTTCCCTCCTGGCGACCTTTTAGAGGAAGATGAGATCCCAGACGTCTCGAACGCCCCACAATAGATATGTACTTATGAATTTTTGTATATTGTAATGTATATTAGCATGGCTAAAGTAAGGTATTTACTTTACTCACATTCTGGGTTATGCTTTGCCAAGCTTTTTACTTAGAAGTTCTTTTTATAAAAAGCTTTCTGCTTAGCTTGTTTACTTTTCCTCGTTTGTTGCTTATTGACCTGGTCCCCACTCGAGTGGGATGACAGCCTGGAGCTCATCTTGAGTTATTTTAGTAGTGAGTAAGACCAGTAAAATTATGTAGCGACAAAAATTATACTGTCGTCTCAAAATATATTATAATTCATCATTTTGATACAAAAGAAGTGGAATTACCGTGAACTATTTTGAGGGAGTATACTGATAATATGCTTTCAAATGTTCAACATTCCACGGGTGAGGGAGGGACTTATTTTCCATGTCTGCTAACTGATATGCATCAGACCCTATCACCTTTGTGACAATGTAGGGCCCCTCCCATGTCGCACCCAGGGCTCTAGTGCTGGGTAATACTTTCCTCAGGACAAGGTCACATACCTTGAAGCTACGTGGTTTTACAAGATAATTGTAATATCGTGCCACCCTGTTCTTATACTCTGCCACACGAAGGTGACACACTTCTTTAGTCCTTCCGACATGTCTAAGTTTAGCTTAAGACATTCATCGTTAGTGTTCGTATTAAAATGTTGAGTCCTTGAAGAAGGGAGCCCTATCTCAACGGGAACAACAGCCTCAGTCCCAAATGCTAAGGAGAACGAGGTCTCACTTGTAGATGTCTTGGCTGTGGTCCTGTAGCCCATAGAACATTAGGAAGCTCTTCCGCCCAATGTCCCTTAAGTCCTTCAATCTAGGTCTTTAAGTTTTTCTTGATGATTTTGTTGACTGCCTCTACTTGGCCATTTGTTTGCGGATGGGCTGGGGTGGATTTGAGGTGCTTGATATTCAGCTCAGAGCACCATGACTCGAACCTTTCATTATCGAATTATCTTCCATTATCAGTAATTATGGCATAAGGGATGCCAAACCTACACACCAAAATCCTCCATATGACCTCAGTGGTTTTGTGATCAGTTATGGTGGCCAGAGCCTCAGCTTCAGCCCATTTGGTGAAGTAATCCACAGCTACTATAGCAAATTTTGTTTGACCTTTCCCTTAAGGTAGGGGTCCAATAAGGTCAACTCCCCATTGTGCAAAAGGCCACGGGCTTGTGATACTGGCTAGCAGTTCAGCTGGTTACCTGGGTATGACAGCATAACGCTGACATTGATCACATCGTTTAGTGAACTGTTTGGCATCTTCATGTAATGTGAGCCAGTAGTATCCTTGCCTGATGATTTTGTGGACCAATAACCTGGCTTTAGAGTGATTTCCATAAACTTCCTCATGCACTTCTCTCATCACATAATTGGCTTCCTCCTGGCCAAGACACCTGGGAAGGGGTAAAGAGTAACCTCTCCTGTACAATACATCATCTTGCAGAATGTAACGACTAGCTTGATATCGAAGTCTTCGTGCTTCTATTTTATCAGGAGGGAGTTCACCATCTTTTAAGAAACGAATGATTGGCTCTATCCAAGTAGATTTTTCTGCTTGATCAACATCCAAGACTCTCACTTCATTTATACTTGAATTGGGGAGAAACTCCACATGCACCATCCTTCTCAATTCTGTCTGGTATGCAGAGGCCAATCGTGCTAGAGAGTCAGCATTAGCATTTTCAGAACGAGGTATTTGTCTTACCTCCCACTTATCAAATCCACTGAGCATCTCCTTTTCCTTGCTCAGATAAACTGCCATTCGTTCTTCCTTCGCATGATACTCTCCGGTAATCTGATTCACAACCAGCTGAGAATCACTAAGTATTATAAGTTGGCTCACTCCCACTCTTTTTGCCAGCCTCAATCCAGCCAATATTGCTTCATACTCGGCTTCATTGTTAGAGGTTTTGAAGCCAAACCTCAAAGTATATTCGATATGTGCCAGTTCAGGAAAAACTAGGATGAGTCCTGCACCACAACCTTGCGCATTTGATGATCCATCCATGTAAAGTGTCCAGATGAACTCTCCTTTACATGGTGGAGCGAGTTCCCCTTCATGGTTTGGTCCGAATGTCGATTCTTCCCTTTTAGATGTGAGTTTAGCTATGAAATCTACAGCTGCTTGACCCTTCATAGCCGTCTTCGGCTTGTATTGAATGTCGTATTCACTGAGTTCTACTGTCCATTTCATTAACCGACCAGAAGCTTCAGGTTTTTGAAGTACTTGTCTCAATGGATGGTTAGTTAACACCACCACCTTATGCGCTTGAAAGTAAGGTCTTAATCTTCGGCCTGAAGTCACCAACGCTAATGCCAACTTTTCCATTTGAGGGTACCTGGTCTCTGTATCCACCATTGCTTTGCTTGTATAGTAAACAGGCAGTTGGGCTTCACCCTTTTCTCTTACTAGAACTGAACTCACTGTTATCTCTGAGATAGCCAAATATATAAACAATTCTTCACCCATAATAGGCTTAGAGAGTAAATGTGCAGAGGCCAAATATTCTTTGAGCTGTAAAAAAGCTTTCTCGCATTCCTCGGTCCATTCAAACTTATTATTTTTTCTCAGGATTTTAAAGAATGGAAGACATTTATTAGTGGCTCTAGAGACAAACCTGTTGAGAGTTGCAATTTTCCCATTTAAACTTTGCAGTTGCTTGAGATTCTTTAGGGACTCCATCTCCAGCACAGCTTTCACTTTATCAGGATTTGCTTCAATGTCTCGCTGGTGAACCATAAACCTAAGGAACTTTCCAGAGGTTACTCCGAACGCACATTTTTCAGGGTTGAGCTTCATTTGGTACTTCTTTAAGACACCAAAGGCTTCTTCCAAGTCTACAGCATGTCGTTTAGCTTGTGGACTTTTGACCAACATGTCATCCACATAAACTTCCATGTTTTTACCTATCTGCTTCTTAAACATCTTATTAACCATCCTCTGATACGTTCCGCCTGCATTTTTTAGCCCAAATGGCATGACCTCGTAGCAATAAAGGCCTTGACTAGTAACAAATGAAGTCTTTTCTTGATCAGGTTCGTGCATCCTGATCTTGTTATACCCTGAATAGGCATCCATAAAAGTCAACATTTCATGCTCAGCTGTGGCATCTACAAGTTGGTCAATTCGGGGTAGAGGGAAGCTATCTTTTGGACATGCTTTGTTAAGATCAGTGAAGTCTATACACACCCTCCGTTTTCCATTTGCCTTCTTCACTAACACCACATTAGAAAGCCAATCAGGGTAGTGTACTTCACGAACAAATTTAGCTTTTAACAACTTATCTACTTCTTCAGCTATGACATCATTTCTATTCTGGTCAAACACCCTGCGCTTTTGTCTGATTGGTTGAAAGTTGGAATCCACGTTCAACTTATGCACCATAATCTTTGGGTCTATACCAGGCATATCCTCATGAGTCCAAGCAAACACATCTAAATTTTGCTTCAAAAATTCTATCAATTTACCTCTCTTCCCGGCCCCCAGTCTTGTTCCAATGCTGACACACGTTGATCTTCACTCAGGAGTGGAACAGACTCTAAGTCTTCGGTGGGGGTTGCCCTCTGCTAAGTTTTTTCTGGTATAATTGGAGTAGGTTTCCCTGTCATCTCTACCGCCAATGCAGTCTGCACCATTTGCCTTGATTGATTCTTTTGGCATGTTCTAAGTACGTGCACCAAAACATCTTTCATGGCTATTCGATAACACTCTCGAGAGGATTTCTGTTCGCCCCTAATCATTCCCACTCCGCAAGGGGTAGGGAACTTCATTAGTTGATGGTAAGTGGATGAGACTGCTTTCATCGCATGGATAGAAGGCCTTCCAAGGATGATATTGTAAGCTGAAGTGCAATCACGACTAAAAACTCCACCATCTTGGTAACGTGGTTTGGTTCCTCTCCAATTGTAACTAGTGGCTCAATACTGCCTTCCGGAATAACCTGATCACCTCCAAATCCAACTAAATGCATTGTGCTTCTCCTCAACTCCTCTATCCCTAGCCCCATTTCCTTAAATGCCTTAAAGGATAAGATGTTTGCTGAGCTACCTCCATCAACAAGAACTCTACGCACTTTTTTGTTGGTCACTCTGATGACCACCACCAATGCATCATTGTGCGGTTGGTGAATTTCATTTGCTTCTTCTTCAGTGAACATTAGGGCAGGAAGCTCTGCCTTACTAGTAGAACACACTTCCAAATGAGATGGAGCGAGCCTCGCCTCACGGGCGCTCGCTTTTCTTTTTCGATTGGATTCTCCACCAGCTGGGCCCCTAAATATGGTTTTAATTTCACCAGCATCCTTCTTACCACCCTCCTTTTGTTTTGTGTTCTCATTTCTATCCTCCCTATGATCATTCCTTCTCATAAACTCTTTCATGTATCCACGCTGGATAAAAGACTCAATTTCTTCTTTAAGATCAAAACATTCTCCAGTTGTATGACCATGATCTTTATGAAACAAACAATACTTATCTTTGTTTCTTTTATTTGACCATGCTTTCATCTTAGAAGTCCATCTCAGCAAATTCTTATCTATAATTTCCATCAGAAGTTGTTCAACAGGAACAGTAGTAGGCGTGTACCTTTTAAATTTGCTCAGGGGCAGGCCACGACGTTCAGGTTGATCCTCCACTTTCTTCCTCTTATTGTCGAATTGTTGATCTTCAGGACCTTTGCTCCTGGACTGGTGCTGTCTACTGCTCCCTTCATTAGGAACTTTTCTTGAGCTGAGTAGCTCCCCATCACTCATGTACTTCTGTGCTCTTGAAAGGAGTTCAGTTTCTTCCCGAGGGACTAGAGCAGTTTTTCGTCTTTGATCCCAGCCATCATGGCAATAAGGGCTATATCATCACTATAGCTTTCAACCTTAAGGGCCTCACTATTGAACCTTATCACGTAATCTCTATGGCTTTCTCTTGACCTTTGACGCACCGTCAGGAGATGCGTCGCTGGTTTTTTATAATCTCTTCCTCCTAAGAACTGCGTCACAAAAGCCTTAGTCAACTCCTTAAAAGAAGGGATTGAACGTGGCTTCAACTGCCTATACCATCCTCTAGCTAGGGCAGCCAGGGTGAGGGGGAAAACTCTGCACTTTATCGCATCTCGGACTCCCTGGAGCTCCATCTAGGTCCGAAACGTCTACACATGCTCCAGGGGATCGCGTGATCCATCGTAAGGTGTGACAGTAGGCATCTTAAATTTGGAGGGTAACTCAGCCTCCATGATGTCTTCTGTATGGTGGTTCTGTTTGTTCTAATAAATCTTCCAACGCCAGTGGAGCTTTGCCTTTGTACTCTTTCTGCATGCTCCCTAGTTGGTCCTGCAGCTTCCTTAACTCTGGTGCACACGGTTGTTGTTGGCTTTCAACAGTTGATTTCTCCGCATCTTATCGAGCTTTCCTCTTTTGCTCGAGGATGTTTCGCAAATCTGTTCCACCTGGATGGTGAGAACGCTCGTGGTCACGAGAGTCCACTGGATGAGTGTTCTTCCTCTTCGAACCACCCTCCACACGAAACTGATACTCTCCTTCTTACTCTAAAGGTGTTTTTCCTTTAGCATTATTTTGTCGAGTTAAGATATCCAACACCTTAGCCATATCTCTGTTGAAGCCTTACACTTGGCCCAAATAAAACTCGCAGTATTTATTTATTATTTAAATAGAATTTTATATTATTTCCAATTTAAATATTAAGATGAGAAAAATACATATGATTGACAAATGATTGGGTGCAAATCTAGTTGAGATGTATTTATATAGTAGTGATGCACTTTATTCTCAAATATTCATGTATTAAATAATTAATAAAAATATCTATTTTTTAATACTTTTGTGTAATTACTAAATAGGATAAAATAAAATAGTTAAATTATTTAACGGATAAAATTGAACAATTTTTGCTTTCTTGCTGTTCAAAATAATAAGTTTAATATATTAATTTTTTCATTCTTTTTGCTATTTAAAATAATAAGTTTAATATGTTAATTTTGTTAACACTTGTGATGGCTGTCGAAACCAGCAAAAATAATATACTCGCTTTTTAAGATTAACTTATAGCAGTGGTAAGCAAGGTCGATTCCACAGGGACTGGAGAATTAACCTATTGTTATTGACTAATTAAAAAAAAAGGGTTTTTGAGATTTCTAGTATAAGAAAACTAAGAATATTTAAAATATAGAGATTAATATGAGAGAAATTCCAAATAGAGGTATCATCTCTGTTATGGTTTGTTCGATTCGATCATAGACAAAAACATACATTCAAATTCTTTTCTAGATTGACATGAGTCATTAAAGCCTAATTAACAACTTTTATGTTCTTCCTTAATTTGTCGATAGTCAAGATACGATCTAATGACTAATTCCATAATTGATAGACAACCCTAGAATACGATAATAGGATTTAACCTTTCAAAAGCATTAAGAAAAGAAGAACTATCAATCCTAGCCAATAAACACAGTACGACCGATTTATTTAGACTAGATCAAGATTTCTCACAATATGAATCAAATAGTTTCCTAAATCAATTCACACCATTCGTCACTTAGATTAGAACGATTCAAACAATTACGGATTCAAATGTTCTAATTGACTAATTATCAAAACAATACTTGGGCAAAGGATCCTATTTGCACAAACATCAATTCAATAATAGAGAAGTAAAGAGAAATTAAGAATAGAAAACAAATTGAAATCTAAATTAATGAATAGGTCTCACGAATTCAAACAAACCAAACGTCGAATCAATCTCTAGTTAGAAGGATGAAATTAGCTAGACATGGCTTGGAATGAAAAATAACTAAAGAAGTTCTCAAAGTTGTCAAAAGAGAGGAAGCCCTAACAACTAATCAAAGCTAAAATAAATAGGCAGATTTCGCTCCCCGTTGCTGCAGTTGTGAAGATCCCATCGCCGCAGCAATGGAGAAGATAAGATTCTTTGACCCGAAGAAATTTCTTCCATCGCCGCGGCGACAGGCCAAATTTTTCAACAAATGTTATTTTTCATCAATTTTTGCCTCGTTTCGCCTCGTATGACTTGGATTCACTTGAAATAGAGAAAACAAGTGAATTCATACTAGAAACTCTATGGAAAAAGCAATTAGAAAGTTATGCACCATTGGTTTTTGAGATAATGTAATACAAAAATAAACTCATATGATAGGCCGAGTTTGACTCGCTCCAACGAGCCGGGCCCAAACTCAGCTCCATGAGCCTAGCCCATGAGCCGAGCAGCGAGCCTTAAAATTTTAGATTGGGCCGAGACGGCTCAGCTAGACCAAAAGTATAGGCTCGTTGGGCTTGAACCCGAGCCGAGCCTGAGCCTTATAATGTTTGGACCTAGCCGGCTTGGCTCGGCCATTGATGATGGCGAGATCTAAAGGCAACATCACTTTTAATAAATAAATAAATATGAAATCAAATAAATTGAAAAGGGTAAACTTTGAGAATATTTCAAAAAAAATTCCCCTCAAACTCATTTTAGATTGGGAAATTTAATTGGGTAATAGATTTTGATGCAATATTTGTAACAATAGCCACTCTAAAAATATTTGCAAATATGACAATTTTTTTACGAGTTAATAACAATAATGGCCACTTTAATCTAATTTATTAGAGATATGTTTTTTTTATTTTTTCCAAATGATAAACTTTATTAAAAAAGGAGAGCTAAGAACGCTCCAACGAAGCTAAACCCTTACAAGCAAGGGCATGGGCTTCAGAATTACACTCTCGATTAATAAAACGGAAAACAACACTCTCAAGCAAAGCTTGCACTATAAGAAAAATAGGAATAGGACACACTAACTATTTTAATAGGTGACACAATAAAAGAAAATGAGGATGAACAGTAAAAGAAAAAGAAAAAGACGTCACCTGTTCCCTTGCCTTCTCGCTCTCTCGCTTATACGATTAAATTAAAAAACTCTCGCAACTTCTCTCTCTCTCACTTTCCGTCTTAGCTTATCTCTCTTACTTTTCATTCCCTCTCTAAACCCTAATCGCTCTCTCCCAAATCGAACAAAGCTCTCTCCCAAATCGCTCCCAAATTTCGCTCTCTCCCAAATCGTATTCACCTCTCTCCTAAATCGCGATTTCATCTTGCATCGCCGTTATTCACCTTTCATCCGTTCATTAATCGGATTTTGAAGGTTCTGTTCTCTCCCAAATCACGATTTCATCTTCGCAAGGGGTTTCTTCGAAGGGATTTCATCTTTTCAGGAGGTTTATTCGAAGGGAGCTTCTTATTCTTGTGCTTTGTCTCTTCCTTCATTTAATCGTTCAGCGTAATTGATCTCTCAAAGCCCTAATTTCTTTCATTTTTTATTTGATTTTCACTCGTTTATTCTTAAAGTTTTTTTCATCTCCAAAATAGAAATTAGATTGGTTCAGGTTGGAGGCGTTAGCGTTCATTTTCCAATCAACGCGATCACTACGAACAGAAGCAGATCCATCAAAATCTGATAACTTTCTCGGTGATAAAAAGGTATTATTAGGAAATGACATTTGGAGATGGAACAGGTTGTTTCTTCTAAGGTAATCGTGCTCCATATGTGCCTTTTTGTTTTATTATTCATTATCGGTTAATAGTAGTTTCCTCTTCTCATCATTTTTGCTCCACAAGTGATTGTCAAAAATCTGTAAAATTTCAGTTAAAAATCATGGAAGATCTGTCTACTTGGCGACTCTCAATTATTTCAGCCTTTGTTTTTCGTATTTGCACTTTTTAAAGGTATGATTTATCTACTTCTTCGTAGTAAGTAATTTGGAACGGTTTTTTATTTGTAATTTGGAACTGATGCAGTCTGTGTATATAGACTGATATGGATAGCAGCAATGTGTATGCCTACATATCGATTATCGCTCTCATTGTTTGCCTTCCACCTACTATAATTGTAAGTTCAGCTTCATTAAGGATTATCACTCATTGTATTTTTAATTTATTTATGTGGTTTATACAGACTGTTATCAATAGTCAATTTAAATTTTTTGACTTGAGTCCATGGTCCTTAGCTCACAGATTTTCTTCTCTTTGAAATGTAATTTTGTTTTTTCATCATTATGGGATGATCTTTCCATTAATTTAATGAAGTAGTTTCGTATGTGGATTGGAATGGTAGTAATATAGTGTTTAACATTGCGTAATTAGGTATCAACTTCATATTCATTTTTTGGAAAGTATTTGAGTTAAATTTGTCATGGAAAATTATTGTTGGCTTACACAAAAGTAATTGTGGAAAGAGTACAAATATGTGCATCACGAAAATAGATCCTTTCATATGCTTATGTTTAGCTAGATTATATTGTGTACTGCATTTGATTTCATTGATGATACAAAAGTTTTTGTTTTGTACCAGGTTTCATTTTTGCTTGGTGTGATTCCAGTTTTTGTTGCATGGGCATATTTAGAGTTTCTAGAGTATCAAAAGTCTTCACCTCCTTCCAAAGTGTAAGAACTTTCCTTTACCGTGCACCATAGATTGTTATTGAAGTGTTTATTTGTTTCTTGAAATGTTGAGATCCTGAACTGAGGTATTATTTTCTTAATTTTTTGTCACGCACCACCACTTTTTAGTTTATATAAAACATTTGATTTGTTAAAAGTTAGATCAACAAGTTTTTTTTCGAATATCCTAGTCCTGAAATGCTGAGAACTTTGATTTTATGGATCAGTCATTCAGACAATAATCTTGTTGAATTGGGTGATGAGAAAGGAGTTAAGGATGACGAGTCTGCTCTGTTGGAGGGGGGTCTTACAAGATCTGCATCTGCAAAGTTGAATAGTTCATCAATTAAAACAAACATAATTAGGTTATTACCCATTTCTTACAACATACATATTTATGTTTACTAACGATCATCCTTACTGCTGTTGTAAAAAAAAGCATCCGTCTGAAACATTTTTCATTTTAGGTTTTTGACATTGGATGGAGTCTTTCTTGCGAGCAATGTAAGTCATTAACTCAACTATTTGCTAGATGATGATACAAAAACTACTAAAGTTTCAGCCACTGTACTTCCTTACCAATGTATGTAGGTCTGAATTTGGGGCAATTTTGGTGTATTTCTACATATGTGACCGCACAAATATACTGGGAGATTCTAAGAAGATGATTGACTTTGCTTCCACCACTTTTATATCAATACCTGGATTTTAATTTGTTTTTCATCATACATAGCAATGTAATATCACTCTGCTATTAGCCTATTATAATTGTGGCACTGTACGTTATCTTTATAATACCAATGTAAACTTCTCTGTGGCACAAAATTATTTTTCAGTTATTATGAACTCATAGAGTGAATGTTTTGACTTGTCGTTGCTTTATAGTGTCTTTCCTTTCTCATGTTATGTTTTTCTTCTGTACTTATCTGTCTTTAAGCAGCAGATATTTGTTAGATACACTTGATGGAATTGAGTTCATCGACCCTTTAATTTTGATGGTCTTGTCTTAAGCGAATTACAACCGGGACCTCTTCCTTTTTCTCTACATCATTCTCATCATTGTTTCTGCAATGACTTCTTTGAAGAAGCACAATGATAAATCATCATTTTCTGGAAAGGCTATACTTTACTTAAATCGGCATCAAACAGAGGAATGGAAAGGGTGGATGCAGGCAAGTTTTTAACCTGAAATCAAATACTGTGATTAGACAGGTTTAAGTTTTAAATGTGAGTTTTTGACTTAATTTGGAGTCCATTTACATTCCTATTAGGTCAGTTCATTTACTTTTAACAGATAGTAAATGAACTGAATTTGGAGTCCATTTACATTCCTATTAGGTCAGTTAATTTGGAGTCCAAAGTTCTCGCATGAAACTCTCCCAATCGCACGAAGCTCAAGTCGAATGTAACAACCTATCTTAGATGGAATCTTCCACTCTATCTCAATCTCTCTTTTCCCTCTCTATCTCTATCGCTCAATCGCTATTCAATCTCTATCGTTCTTGCTCAATCTGTCTTTTTCCTTTCGATTTTTAATCGAAGAGAAGAATTCACTCATAGATCCATCGTTCTCTTTCCCCTCTCTACGAATGAAAGCCCTAGATTCGAGTTATCACTGTAGTCAAGAAGCCTATTCAGATCTAAAACACATCTGATTTGTACCGTTCATTCGAGGTATAGTTCGTCGCATATCAGATCTGTCTGATCAGATCTGTTCTATTTTTTTTTTCAAATCATGTTTATTGTTTTCTATTTGGGTCCATCGATGAATGCTAGGGAAAAAACTTATGATTTTCATCTCTTTCGTCGTTCCAATTTCCTTCACTCTCTAAAACCTTAGGGTTCAATTTCAACTTCTCAAAACCAAAGGCCCATTCAGATTTTAACATCCCTTAGAAGGTGAATAAATTTTTAAAAGCGGAAATAACAATCATTTGTGAAGTATGAGGTCTGAAACTAATTTCGTTTCTTGCGTTGTGTTCTTTTTATTCTGATAATATTAAAATTTGAGCAGGATTGGATTGTAACTTTTTGTTTGTTTTGTTTTTCCATTTTTTATTGTTATGAAGAGTGAGGCTCAGCGAGATAATCGTTATATTACGAAATCCAGTAATAAAAAAACTCAGACTTCAGTGGTTCGTGGTCGAAGAGAGGTTGGTTTAGTTAGAAGTAGTTCAGATACGTTGCAGCAATCGAAAGGCCTGAAAACACGCTCCATTTAGCTTTCACCTTTGATGCAACTGTGGTAAGAGCTTTTTCATTCTTGTTTTTTTTCCTTTCCTTTCAAAATTTGTATTATTTCTGGATCTTTTTAACTATAAAAAACATCATATGTTTGACAAATTTAACATTAATATCCTATTGCACATGGACAAAATATGAGTAAATAAATGTTTCGTAATTGATATCCTATTACGTTTAAAATTGAAGGGAGTTTGCTTACTTTAAATTCTATTTATTCTTAATCAATAAATGAGATGAGTGTAGAAAAGTAAGTTCAAATGATAAGACTATCTTGTGCTTTTGAAACCGTTGAATACATTATGGACTTAAAGATGGAAGAAAATTCTGGTTTGTGTATGATTAATTGCAGGATGAAAGGCGGGCCATCGGTTTTTCAAGGAACCCATTTTAGGTGTTGTTGATGGCACTGGCTAACCTCTTGTTGTAGTAGAAATTTTAAAGAAAACATACACTTATGATTCAAAGAAACTTTTGAGAGTAACTACACTTTGGTATTAATCTTTCTTTTTCATTTTGCATAATGTCTTTATCTATGGTTTTTGTTTGAATCTATTATTTTGTTTTTTTTGTTAAATTTCATTTTCTTAATCTTTTCCTTGGGAATGTTCATGTTCTCCATTCTACTTTAGAAGTTCAGTTAGTTTAGAATACAAAAGCAATCTAATGAACTTTTCATATGATTATAATGTATGTTGTCAGTATTTTCTTCTTACAAGAACTAAAGTTTGTAATGAGCAATATAAACTTGCTTTTCTTGACAATATGGATGATAATTCTAATGGTGAAGTAATTCTGCAGGTACGCGATTTTTCCCTCTTAAATTGGGTGTCTGCTACTAGAGCTGCTCTTGGTCTTGCATTTAAGTGGAGGTGAGTCACCATTTATTATTCATGATGTAGTTGAGTCAGATTGAGTCGAGTTATAGGATTTTGATACATATATCAAAATTGGTTAGGCATCAACTTCTTCAGAGTCGGAAGTTCGATCCTTCTCAATCCTCGTAGTTGATATAATATTTCAAAAAAAAGCTGCAGGAATGTGGCCCACTCTTCTAAATTAATCACTTTATTGAATTTTCCAGGAAAGACCTCACAAGTTGGTGGCTTGAACTTTAAATTCATAACAAAAACCATGTTTATCTCATAATACTATTCATCCTGACTTTTGTACTATGTTTGTGGAATATCTGCCATTTTTCAATGAACTTCTATAAGCTAGTCTCGATGAATTATGTATTTCTTTTAACATAGATATGTTATTGTTGGGGCTAAGTTATAGTAGAGTGATTCACATTCTACAGTGTATGGTCTAACTGGTCATGGTAAACCAGGTTTGGAGCTTTCCAAATTATATACATGTTGGGCTTGTGAAGTAAAGGATATAGTTGATCATTTATCGAAACTTCTAAAACCATTTTGTCTGATGTCTATAGATTCTTATAGGCAATTACTCATCCGGAGCAAGAAAGGGTACTGTCAATTCATGAAAATGCAAGACTTCAAGGCTTTCCAGAGTACTATAAGCTCTATGGCTTATGAAAAAAGGTGCATTATATAATTCGATTTTAAGTTGTTGGAATTCAATTTAGTAGCATTGAAATTCTAGAGTTATTGTAGATTGATTGTCATGGCTATCCTGCAGTTATGGTAGTCATGACAATGATAAATTGAGTATTATGGCTTCTAAAATTATAGTAGTTGTAAGGCCAATATGAAAACTTACTCTTTTTTATCCTTTACTTATTATAATGTCGTGTTAATATTTTTTTGGACTTAAAATATATGTTCTACTGCTGTTTTGAGTTTTTCCATGTAAAATAGCAGTTTTGGGGCATTTTTTTACATTAAGAAGCTATTTTTAGTCATATATATAGTTTTGCTGTTGTTTCATGTCATTTTGACACTGTAGTAATGGGCTAAAATTGTTAGAATGTCGTGTTAAAAAATTTTGGGTTTAAAATATATGTTTTATTACTGTTTTCAGGCTTAAATTGAATGTTTTGCTGCTGTTTTTTATAGTCATATTGTAGCATTTCATATAAAGTGGCAGTTTTGGGGATTTATTTTACATTAAGAAGTTAGTTTTTAATTATGTACATAGTTTTGATGCTGTTTCATGTCATTTTGACAATGTTTTATGGACAAAAACTTATTATAATGTAAAATAAATAAGTTTTTGGTAGGTAAATAAATTAAGAATATACATCAGTAATAATTATTTCCCCTTCTAATTTCTATGAATATACATCAGTGATAACTATTTCCCCTTGAAAGATAGTTATTAGTACCTATACAATTTAAAAAGAAATGAATATAGAAGATGGTATCTCTTTTCCATTTAGCCAAGAATCGATGCTTTCTGATTTAGGTTCTTATAAATCTAGAAGTTGAAATTCTATTGGACTAATAATTCATAAATAGTTTAGCATGATTGTTAAATTTACTTCTCTTTGGAGTTTCATACATTAAAAAAATAGTTTAGCATGATTGGACTTATTGCAAACAAGTAAGCTTCATTCTTTACTTTTTCTTTATCCTAAATCTTGTTAATCTAACAGTAATTCCCTTGATACTTCATACTATACATTCTTTGGTACTTGTTAATTTGATATTATCTGTAAAGAAAAAAAAGGGTTGGAGACAATTAGATGTCGTGCTAGATCTTTTGATATGTCATTGTGTTTGATTTACATTGACAAAAATGTGTAGAGTTCTTGATTTGTTTTCTTCCAACAAAAATGTGTAATTTTTTATATCTATTGATTGACACAAGGGTTGGCAACTCATAACAAGGAAATGACAGAAATCTTACCTTCTTGGAGATCTACAATGGAATCATTCTATCGGAAAGTCCTGTAAGTTCAAATGCTTATATAGCAACAATATCATTACAATTTAAATACTTTTACTCGATGCATAAAAATTAGCACTAACCTATTTTGTTAGTGCAAATGTACATTTATACATTGTTATGCTTTACATTGCACGTAGAATAAATGTAAAATATGGGCACTGTAATATTTTTTATTTATACACAAATTTTTTTCAACATATGTGAAAATTTATATGTAGCATCTCACATAGACTGTCTTAAGTAGTTTTGAACTTATAACCAACCTTTTCTCGCAATGCCCATTGGAACTCGACGTCTAATCTGGCCATTAGTTTTTCTAACAAAATTGATATGCTATGTGTGTCAATCACATTAAAAGAATAAAATTTAATGTTGTAAATTCATTGCTGTTTTGACTTAGGAATTATTTTATCATGTTCATGCTAAGTTGCTAATGTTTCGATTACTAGATATGGGACACTGCCGGACAAGAGAGATTTCAAAGTCTTGGAGTTGAGGGAAGATTGTTGTGTTCTAGTCTATGATGTTAATGTGATGTAGTCATTTGACACTCTTGACAATTGGCATGATCAATTTCTAAGACAGATGGTTTAATTTGTTTCCTTGAGTTATGTTTTGCTTTAAAAGTATGACTGCGATGGACTATCAATTAAATATCTCTAGTATTGGAGTGACATGTTAGTAACTTATTGTCTCTTATATGATTAAGGCTCTACTTTTGCAGTAATTTTTATAGGCTTCCGTAAGAGGATTTTTGGGTATTGACGATGAGGTGCTTGATGATCTTGACGTCAAGAAGAACATTAATTTGTTATAGTTATTTGTTTCTTTTTGTATTGATATGATTTAATTTTTTGTTTATAGAATGTAATTCCAGGCATAGAGTAATATTTAAATTTTGAGATTGTAATATTTAGTTAAATTTGATAGGTTTATTATAAATTTTATTTATAATTAATTTTTAAAAAAATATTTTTTTTCTCAAATTTTAGACAAAAGGTGACGGTTTTTTATGACCGTCACCTTTTCGAGCGTCACCTATTCGGAAAGGTGACGGTTTACCCGTCACCTATTCGAAAAGGTGACGGGTAAAAATCGTCACCTATTTGAAAAGGTGATGGGCAAAAACCGTCACCTATTAGAAAAGGTGACGTTCTTTTGGCGTCACCTATTCGAATAGGTGACGGTTTTTTTTGGACGTCACCTATTTAAATAGGTGACACTGCCATAGGTGACGCCAAAAGGATGTCACCTATTCCCGAAATTCTTATAGTGTTGTCTTGCTACAATAGCCTCCCAAACACAAAAAAATAGAGAAGAACAAGGAGACTTCTTATTCAGGATGTCGATAAGACATTTCGCGTAAGAGTAAACCACTAAATTATTAATCCCCATCTCCAAGGCACCCTCAATTCCAGCTAAAACACTTTGACCCTCAGCTTGAAGACAGCTCAAACTCGGCGTCCCTCTACCACATAAATTCTTTAAAGTAACCCCATTAGGATTCTTAATAATCCATCCCACACCAGTAGAATATGAATCTCTAAGCCATGCTGCATCACAATAAATTGTAAAACAATCACTAAACCTTGCAGCAGGAGCAGCCACAACACCTTCATTAGTAAGAGAGGACCCTTGTAACAGAGAGTACTCCTTGAAATCTTCTACCGTCTGGACAATATTCCGAACCACATCAAGATTCTCATTCTGAAAAGTACGTAAATTTCTCATTTTTCACACTCTCCATGCTCCAAAAACGAACAAATCTATAAGACTACCATCTTCATCAGCAAGCCGCAACCTTTTACGGATTACAACCCAACAAAGCTAGAAGACTACCATCTTTATCAGCAAGCCACACTCTCCATGCTCCAAAAACGAACAAAGCTAGAGATATGTTTACTAAACAAAAAATATTACACAAATGGCCATTCACGTATATCGCCGGTTTGATTTCAAATTAAAATGACAAAGATGCCCTTTCAATCATGACAGCTGTCTAATCGCTTGGAATTCGCCATTTAAAAAAAATTGTCCAGCAATTAAATTTTTCCAAATATCATACGTGATTAAATTTTAAAAAAAATGTGCGAGAGAAAAGGAAAAAACCTCAAAATCTGCATTCCATTTTCGTTTCTCAGCGATTTTTCTCTGAAATATAGACTTTCATTGAGGATTTGTTGAAAGCTTCAATCATATGCAAGAAACATTTCCATACTTAATTAGACGACGGTAAACAATCGTAAAAACGGCATTGTTGTAAGAAAAATAAATACCATTGTTCTTAGTTTTATTTTAGATTTCCAAGCTTTGAGACATTTTTAATTTAAAAAAAAAAGGTTTACATTCATGTATGAGTGCATGATGATTCATATCTAGCTTTTTTATTTTTACCAAAATGCCTTTTTATGCTTTGGATGTAGAATATTGAGGATCAGCAGGATTATAAAATGGTTGAAACAAAAGAAAATGAAGAACCAAAGTGAGAATTAGGTATATCTAGTTTATTTATTCATATCTTATTTAACATAAATAAGTTTTATAAGCTTGGAATTTTTGCATACCAAAAATAGATGAGGCAAGAAAAACAAAAGCAGCATCAAAAGAATGGCATGGTTCATGCACATAGGTTGAAGAATGGCAGGGGAAATCATGATTAATATTATTTAGTTTAACATTAATAAATAAGTTTAGAAATTAATAAATAGTAGTTTATCTTGTTTAACAAACTAAAAACATGATAAATTAGTATCAGTATAAATTAATTGACTTCAAAAAGAAAATATTAGATAATAAAACATTCTGAAAATAATGATAAACTTGCTAAACAAATACAATCATGTATAAAATTTGGTGTTTAACGGTATAATAAACCTAAACATGTATATTTTTGTGAAAATTCAATGAACTTGAATCTGAATATATGGCGGTTTGTGGTGATCAAAATCATGAAATGAGATAAAGAAAGAGATTTTGTTTGGAATTTCGAAAAAATCAGGTTATCCAGAAAAATGGTGATAAAAAAAGGGGTAAATGCACCAATGACCCCTGCACTTCCAAACTTTTGACGGAAATCTTAGAAAATTTAACAAAAAATCGAACCCTAACTCAATTTTTTTTTCCAGAAAATCATTACCTATTGATATGGAATTTTCGCTCGATTCTACTCCTTCCTTCTCGTTCGCAGATGAACCCAATCGCAGCTCTCTTCATCAATTGCTTGTTAGGAGATGGTTGTTGGCAGAGGAGCTCGATGGAGAAGAAGAACGTGAGATGGAAAAAAAATATAACCAAGGGAAAAGGACCAAAACTAAAGTCAAAAGTTGTTGACTGTTTTAAATGGGGTCTAAAAAGACTTTTCATATAACCATTCTTTTTAATTAATATTAAAAAATGCAAGTCTGTTATAATTGGATGGAATTTTAAACAAAAATTGGACTTTTTAAAGTGTAAGGGTGAAAAATACTAAATTGATAGTGTAAGGGTGTAAATTGAAAAAGCTTGAAAGTTACGGATGTCTAAAATTGATAAGAAACAAAGAGATTTCGGATGAAATTAAATAGTTTAAAAAAAGTGTGAAGGCTGATTAAGCATGACTTCCGGTCGAGGCCCAGTGATATAAGGAGGCCCATTTTTCGTTATCCCTGTTGCAAATCTGTTTAGAGCCCACGTGACCAGCAGGCACTCGATTCTTTTTGTTATTTTTTTGTTGAAACTACGTTTTGCATAAAAAGTTGTCCATTTGTAGTATAAGATACATCAGCTGTCAAGAGAAGAAGATTCCAGATTGTGTGAGAAAAGGTTTTACATTTGAGAGCAAAAATTATTTTTGTGAGAGTTTTTTGGATCAGAGAGAGTGTGAGAGTTATCTTCTTGTTTTATAAAAGCCAAAGGTGGAAAGATGAAGAATTTGTTCTTGTTTGCATGGTATTCTTCGAAGAAGAATCTCTCTTGTTCATCTGTGCTTGAATTTCTTGATGATGGAATCTTGATTGTAATTATTCGAAAGCTGAGTTCTAGTGCATGTTCTTGGAGAAATCTCTCCAGTGGCTGGATGTAGGATCCTTCTGATTTGAACCAGGATAAATTGTTGTCTAATCTTATTCCTTTTCTCTTGTGTTTGTTTACTGAATCTTTGAGTTTAAGTTTTAAGTTCTTAGTTCATAAGTTCACAAAAAGTGAAAACTTCCTCTACACATTGGCACACATGAAGGATTTACCTGAAGCTTCCTTACTTGATTTGGTGTTACACTCTCATAGTATTTTGTCAAGAAAAAAATTAGAGTCATGTTTCACCTTATTTTTCACTTTCTAAGATAATTTATATGGAGTGCATGAGGAAGTTCATGTATTAGATACTATATTTAATTGAAGTTCAAACCATGCAGTTAAAAGTTGTCGACAACAGCGACATTTCGTTCGAAATATCGCCCAATCTAAGTCTCGATATCTTAAAGAGGGGGGGGGGGGTTTCTACTTTTTCCACCAAAATTTCGTGATGTCGCCCTTGTCAGCTTGTCGATGGAGATGTCGCACGCAAGTCGATGGGACGTGACAGTTCAGTATTGCAGGTGAATAAGACTTCTCCTCTTTTCACGACATGTTGTTGGAAAAATTCAATATATGGGACCACAAATGTAATTATTAGATGTAAATTCTATCATGAGTTAGCCAAATAAGTTGATCTACTAATGTTTTAATGTTAGCTTAAGAATATTATATAATTTCATGGAATTATATAGGCATAGATACCTTTAAAATTTCCAATTTGATGAGGGGCCAAATTGGAAATAATTAAAATGTATAACTGACCATTAGTTAGTTGTCAGTTAACAAAAAGGGGTTATGGTCCCCAAGCACTTCTGATCCCCATCAGAGAAAACATTCTCTCTATGAGAAAACTACGGATAGGGGTGTGCATGGTTCGGTTCTGTCGGTTTTTCTGTAATTATTGAACCGAACCGAACCGAACACTTCGGTTTTGTTAAAAATGGAATCGAACCGTCCAATGAAATATACAAAACCGGTTCTTGAACCAAACCGATGGTTCGGTTTACATCGGTTCAGTTTGTCAGTTTTTTGTAACAAAATTTAAACAAACAAACTTAGAGGATATAGATGAAAATGTTAACAATTTCGAATTTTTGTCCACTAAAATCAAGGTTAAAGAAATAAAGGGGAAGGAAGCCACAAGATTGAGAGGTGAATTTACACAGAGAGTCAAGAAATAGATGTGTTTTTTAAATTGTTCATTAAGGTTGCATAGTGATCAAGTAAGAAGAAGCGAAAAAAAACTAATATACTTGTGATTTTTCATCATTATTTACATACATGGTTCGATTTGGTTTTATTCGGTTTTTCAAATATAAAAACCGAGACCAAAACTGATTTATACGGTTTTTTACTATTGTAAACCGAAAGAACCATTGGTTTTAATATTTAGGCCACAAACCGATCGATTTCATTCGGTTCGGTTCAGTTCATCGGTTTTTTGGTTTTTTTTAACACCCCTAACTACAGAGAATAGTGATTGAAAAAGGATTGGAAGATCCAAAACCCAAATCATTCCTTTCAGTCATGAACTAAGGTACGCTTCCGCTTTCGGTATTCTTTTCTCTTGAATCTTGTCATGGGTTTAATTTATCAACAAGTGGTATTAGAGTCATCCTATAACTGATTCTTAAGAACTTTTTTCACCATTTTCAAAATTGTGATATGATTTTAGTTTATTTTGTTTATAGGTTAAAATTCATGAATAAAAGCTAAGAGGTTATAACTTATAAGTGAAAATCAGATATGAGACATAATTTCATCGAGATTCAAATATGGAATTTAAGATTTGATTTATGTCATTGTACAATTTGTTTTATTTGAACTTTATGATTTGGATTATGGCGGTATATGTGGACCCCACAAAAAATCATTTACCGTCAATCGGCTTGAATTTAATCATTTTATCGAATGAGTTTTGTTTTTTTTAGAGCAAAACTTATGATTGATTTCAAAATTATGTGAATTTTCAACTTATGAAATAAAGGATTTGCAATGTGAAATTGGACAATTTATTTTTCAGACAATATGAATCTTCTGGGTATGTTATTGCAAAATTATGGGTATGTGATTGTGAAATTCTGGGTTTGTTTAAAGTCAAATTCCTTAATCCAATAAAAAAAAGGATTAATATTAAAAACCATTTTTTTATTGGGATTGCAATGGTTGGTTCGCAAAGCCATCATTCGTGTAAGTGTATATATATATATGATTGAAATCTCTGATTGATTACATACAATTTAATTATGGTATTGGTCTCTGTGGCAACAACGTGGATTTCTTTCCACTAAAGTATGGCCACAACATGTATTTGTTTTTTATCCCTGTTTTCATCCAATAGTCAACATTTAATTTCATGATCTTATTGATGCAATGAGAGTTTGACTGTTTTGATGTGTTTTATGGATTCAGTTCCACCATTTTGTTCAAAATTATTGAGTTTGGTGGATTTTTTTAAATTGTTGTATCACAACTTATTAGAATTCCATAGACTTAAAATTCAATTTGAATATTACTTTCAAGTTTGAATATTTATTCTAAATCTGTGACGTGATTTCATAAATATACATAATTTATGGTTGGCCACAGTGGTATATACAATATGTATTTGATAAAATTCCATATGTATCGTGCTGCTATATTAAGTTAATAGATTAGATTAGGGGGTAAGTCATGAAGTTTTATATTCATAATATTATGATATTTATGACCCACATCTTGTTTGTTCGGTTTCTTAGTTATATATACTGTGTAACTATTTGGGTATCATAAATTCAAAATTTGGCAAATATTTCATAATTTTTAAGGTTGTTTGAATTAATTGAAACAAAAGGTTTCCAAAGTAACCTCTCTCGTATAATTTTTTCATGAGGGATGCTAAAAGTTTAAGATGTATGTGAATTCATGTGAGTATTAGTCAGCCCAAAGGAAGGTTAATGTTTGGTAGAACTACATACTCAATTGTGGTAAATATGTGACGATTATAAAGTCATTTGTATGTAAATAATAAATCGATCCAAAGATAATTTTATTGTTTGACATGAATTTATTGTCAATATACTATCACGATATCAAGATACCACTTATAGTTAATATTACTGTTCAAAGACTTGATATTAATGACGCACCCGATATCTTGAGATGAGAATTGTCATTCTTTGAATTTATTGATATTATAATGATAAAGTATAATGCAAGCATGGTTTGGTTTGTTCTCTACAATTCATATATTAGGGATGTCCAACTAAGGGTATGTATTACCGACTACATGAAAAATAAATTGGACTCCAAAATAGAAAACAATTATGTCATTGGCTATATTGATTGATCCAAGGGTAAAAATTTTATGATCCCACACTTGAGAAGTTTTTTAGAGGTGGGATCTACTTTTTTTAGGAAGTTGAGTTTGGGGGAAGAAATAAAGTTAAAGATAATTGAGGATAAGAAAACTTATTAGGATACCATTTTTTTGGATAAATATTCCCGAGGAATAAACTCGACAACCTCAAAAATTAGTATATTTAAGGAGATAATTTTAATCTCAATAAATGCTCGGAAAGCATTCTTGCAGTTAAAAAAATACAAAAGATTCTTACTCTTTAGAAGTAGAGAGTCTACTGTATGCAAGGTTAAAAATGTCGATGTCGATGTCGACATCTCAATTTTACGAAGATGTCGAATGTCGACGGATATTCCGGAAAAATCACGGATATCACAGATAACTATAGAAATAGTTTGAATTTGTGGATGAAACTTTTATTAGAGCTTAATTAAACATTAAACCATCATTCTAAGTAGTTATATAAATAAAATACACATATATATGGACATTAGTAGTACAAAATATCGAAATTTAGGCGCAAAATAACATTTTTATAAAAGATAGAGTCATTAATATGGTTTACAAAGAAGAGGAACCAAGAATTAAATCACATGAACGTCTAATAATGACAAGATTCTCTCGGGGGTTGTTGATTGGCTTGAATAAAAATAGTGTATCGTGACGTGTCGATTTTGATGTCGATAAAGATTTTTTTTATTTAATATAATTTAAAAACAACTGTATCATTTAATATAAATAAAAACATCAATAACTCAATATTTATATATAATTATTGAAATTTATGTAAATTCTTTTAAAGATAAAATAGAAAATTCATTTTATCTTTAAATATTATAGTTTTGTATTTTATTTTATTTTAAATCTATCAATTTTAGAAGTTTAAAACTTTAATACTTAATAACTAAATATAATTAAAAAAAATAGACACAACCTCATTAAGGCCCAAACTTCTCAGTCAAAGCCCAACCCACATTTTCCTTTTGAAAAACCTAATTTTAATATTCAACTTCTCCTTCATTTGTTGCCCTAGCCGCCGCTCAACATTCAGACAACATTCTCAGTTTTTTTTTAAGCAAACTCTCTCAACCTCTCTTCAAGTCGACAACAAGATCAATAATACTAGATTTTTCTAGAAAAAGACTCCAACTGTCGATTTCTTCCATCTTTCACAAGATTTTAACAACTTTTGGGTATGAAATCACCCTAAAAATCACCGACATCATCGATACTTCGCCGACATCTTCGTGTTTTCGCCGATATTTCGCCGATTTCTGGGAAGAACGACTCTTCCCCCCAGTTTCGGTGTCGGTATTCTCGTTTTTCCGATATGTCGTCGACATTGTCGACGACATCATCGATTTTTTCATCCTTGACTGTATGTTTATATATGTACGTCTTCAGATACTACACGTACATTATTGGCATGTTAAGTATATACTTGAGTAACCCATATATGAATCATTTAAAGACAATCAAGTGGGTTTTTGTAGATAACTAAAAGATGATATGCTCACATATTAGAGGTCGGATCAGTAACAGATCATAGGGTTTTCCGACTCTAATTTTGATGAATGTCAAGAGAGTAGGAAATCCACTTAAGGCTATATTTATATGTTAGCTGGCGAATATAATTTTGAGAGGAATATCAAATAGAGACTCATAATTTCTTCTATTAAGGCAGCAAAATTTGAGGCATCTAATCATTGAATATGGTTCTGAACATTTATCACGGGACTGCGCATTTTAGAGGGTGTTGAAAGACCACTCAAAATTTTATCGTTATAATAAATTAGTGATGTCATATTCTAATAACAATAGAAGCTTGTATGTTCTTAGTTGTGAAGAAAAAAAACAGAGTGAACAAATATCAATAGAGCATATTCGGTCAAACTCCACGATAGTGGATCCACTTACAAAAGAATTATCACTTAAAGTTTTTCATGAGCATACCACTTATAGGGTGATATCCTATATCATGATATCATATTTAAGTAGGAGTTTGAGTAATTTTTTACTGCTCTATATATGGTTTTATCGATAAATTGTTCATGTAATTTGGATATTTTTCTAATTAGAAATAAGAAATTAAGTTAATTGCACTCTGTTACAGTCAGTTAAAGTTTTCATCTCACTAAAGTAAAGTATGACTAGTTGGAATGGATATGTACAAATCACATTGCATATTATTTCCATGCTATGCATCCATAGTTGATCTATGTCATTTAGTTGTATTGATATTTGTGACCATTGATGGGTTTCGTTATGCTAAATGTGACGAAGACCGCTTTGATCCAATATTGATATTACTAATGGACGAGATTATCAATATACTCTTTATTTTGATAGCATCTCTTAGGATCTCATAAAGTTAAATATATTTGTAAAATTACATATGTGGTCCAGTGGGAGATTGTTGGAAAAACTCAATATATGGGACCACACATGTAATTATTAAATGTAAATGCTATCATTGGTTAGCCAAGTAAAGTGATCTACTAATGTTTTAATGTTGGCTTAAAAATAATTACATAATTCCATGGAATTATATAAGCACAGATACCTTTAGAATTTCCCATTTGATGAGAGGTCAAATTGGAAATAATTAAAATGTATAATTAACCATTAGTTATTTGTCAGTTTTTAAAAAAGGGTATCCTCTGTAATCAGTATGTAACTCCTGATTTCCATCAGAGAAGATATTCTCTCTGTGAGAAAACTAGAGAGAACAGTGATTGCAAAAGAATTGAAAGATCCAAAACCCATTTCATTCATTTCCATCATGAACTAAGGTATGCTTCCGCTTTCGATATTCTTTTCTCTTGAATCTAGTTATGGGTTTAATTTTTTAACACATGTCGCTTCGATGTCGGTGATTTTGAATCAAATGTCACCGAAAGGTGATGAGTTTTGTTGAAAATGGAAGGCTTTTGACTATTGTGTTATTTCTTTGGTTCTTTATGTACCATATCGTCAGCCAAGTGTTTTTTTTTTTTTGCGACTTTTTAGAAGGATTTGATGTAAGGCTGATAGTTGTCATTGCAAAATTGAAATTTCCTTTGAGTTATGATTTTTAGTAGAGTGTAAAATTTGGCTATATAAGTAAGTATATCTGTTCATTTCATTCACAAAGAGATGTTTACATAACATTCTCAATGGAAGACTCCATCTCCTTTCCATACTTTTGGTTAGCGTTTCTTTTAGTCATTTTTTATTTAATTTGTTTGGCTATGTAAGTAACCATGTAGTTGTCTAATTAATATTTTTTTTAATTTGTTTTTAAATTAAAAATTATGTTAAAGTTATTTTTTTTAAATGTTAACTTATATTATATTAATCCTCATTCTATTTGTTTATGTCCTTTATGAAGATTTTAATTTTAAAATGTTAACTTATATTATATTAATCCTCAAATCAACCCACCTAGGTTTTCATGTTGTTTTTAGTATTATCTTTTGATAATTTATTGTAGTAAACATATTTTAATATTATATTTCACCAACCAACATATATTATCCTTTTTAGATTGTGATATGTTTAGAATCACTTATAGGTAGGGATGTGTAAAATAATTGATGAATCGAGAAACCGAACCGGTTCGGTTCAGTTTTAATTAGTATCTTCGGTTTTTATCTGTTCTAGAATATTAAAAACTGAAATTTTCAGTTTTAAGTCGATTCGTTGGTTCTGCTGAATCGAAATAACCGAACCGGCGAAGGGTGTATGTATATTTTAAAATAATCTACATGTAATATTCTACTACATGTAATAATCTAGATCTTTGGCATAGAAGACTTGGACATCCAAGTTCCATGATTGTTAAAAATGTTCTTAAACGTTGTAATCTTTCCACTTCATCAAATAAAGAAATATCTTTTTGTCATTCATGTCAATTAGCAAAAAGTCACAAGCAACCTTTTTCTCATTCTACTACAATTTATCATACTCCTCTACAACTTGTTGAATCTGATTTGTGGGGCCCTTCCCATATCAAGAAATGGATTTAGATATTATATTTCTTTTGTGGATGTCTTTACTAGATACACTTGGATTTTCTTTCTTAAAACAAAATCCGAAGCTTATCAAGCATTCATTCAATTCAAATCTCTTGCTGAAAACACTCTTTCTACCAAACTTAAATCCATACAAACAGATTGGGGGGGGAGAATTTAGAAGTCTTACTTCTTTTCTCAAAAACCATGGGATACACCATAGAGTCACATGTCCACATACTTCTGAACAAAATGGAATAGTAGAAAGGAAGCATAGACACATAGTAGAAACAGGCCTCTCTCTTCTATCACAGTCCTCCTTACCTCTTCATTTCTGGGATGATGCTTTTACCACCTCAGTCTACCTCATTAATCGTTTACCAACCACATTCCTTCATGACATTTCACCCTTTGAAAGATTGTTTAACCACAAACCAGATTATCACTTTCTGAAAGTATTTGGTTGCAGTTGCTATCCCTACACAAGACCTTATAACAGCCATAAACTTGAATATAGATCAGTCAAATGCACCTTTCTTGGATATAGTTTTAACCATAAAGGCTATAAGTGCTTAGCACCCAATGGTAAAATCTATATCTCAAGACATGTGAAATTTGATGAATTATCTTTTCCTTTTCACAACCTAAGACCTATCAAACAACCTACTCAGTCCTTCTATGTTGGCCAAATTCCTATTATCCCACAGACCAAATCAATTACTTACACCTCTCAAGATCTGGTTAATACCCCACATTCTACCCTTTTCAATACCAACTCTGTACCTAATCCTGCAATTCCAACTACCAATATTAATTCTGTCATATCAGCTACTGTACCAAATTCTGATAACTCAATCACTACTGCTCCCATTCCTTCTTTTTCGAGCCCCTCTCCACAAATAAATGACAACACATCAAACCTTTCCACATTACCATTGTCACAAGAACTGATTGTTTCTCATAATACTCATTCCATGACTACCAGATCAAAGAATGGCATACATAAACCCAAGATAATATTCTCTGTTAATCTCTTAGAACATGAGCCAAGGTCTTTAAAAGAAGCTTTAAATTGCCCTCAGTGGAGGGAGGCTATGCAAGCTGAATATGAAGCATTGATGAAGAACAATACCTGGTCTCTCATCCCTAGACCTTCAATCAAGAGAGTTGCGGGTTGTAAATGGGTTTTTAAAATAAAAAGACACTCAGATGGCTCAATTGCTAGATACAAAGCAAGACTTGTAGCCAAGGGTTTCCATCAACAGGCCGATATTGACTACTTTGAAACATTCAGTCCTGTTGTTAAACAAACAACTATAAGGATCATTTTCACTCTAGCTCTAGCTAACAACTGGCAACTGAGGCAGCTTGATATTAATAATGCTTTTCTACATGGTCTCTTACAAGAAGAAGTCTTGATGGAACAGCCCACTGGCTTTGAAATTCACTCTCCTACTTCTTCTCTGGTCTGTAAACTTAACAAAGCTCTCTATGGACTCAAGCAAGCACCCAGGGCCTGGTTTGAAAGGCTAGGTAGCTTTCTGTCTCATCATGGTTTCAAAAGCTCAAGATCTGATCAATCACTGTTTGTTAAATATACATCCTCTGTCATCATCTATATTTTAATATATGTAGATGATATTATTATTACTGGCAATTCACCTCAAGAGATTAACTCTCTCATTTCTGTTATGAACAACACTTTTGCTCTGAAAGATCTTGGTAAGCTGAGTTATTTTTTGGGTGTGGAAGTCTCTTATCCTACATCAGGTGGTATTTTTCTGTCTCAAAGCAAGTACTTCTCAGATCTTCTTCAAAAACACAACATGCTTGACTCAAATCCTATATCCACACCAATGATCAGTGGATCTGTTATTAGCAGCAAGCAAGGAGAAACTTTTTCTGATGTTCATAAGTACAGAAGTGTAGTTGGTGCCCTGCAATATGCTACCATCACTCGCCCAGATCTTGCTTACTCAGTCAATAAACTTTGTCAGTTCATGCATAATCCTACCAATATTCATTGGAAAGCTGTAAAAAGAGTTCTGAGATACCTAAAAGGAACACTTGACTATGGTCTTTTATTATCAAAACCAACTGATCTTCATTTACAAGCCTTTGCTGATGCAGATTGGGCATCTGATCCCGATGACAGAAAGTCCACAAGTGATTTTGCATATATTTTGGTGGAAATCTTATCTTTTGGTCTTCAAGAAAGCAGCATGTTATCTCACGTTCCAGCACTGAAGCAGAGTATAGAAGTCTTGCAAACTCCTCAGCTGAAATTTTATGGCTTTTCTCTCTTCTTCATGAGCTGCGAATTCCAGTCACAATGTCTCCTATCTTATGGTGTGACAATCTCAGTGCTGTTCACCTAAGTGCTAATCCTGTTCTTCATGCTAGATCTAAACATGTTGAGCTTGACATATATTTTGTCCGTGATTTAGTTCAACAAAAGCGTCTATCTGTTCATCATCTACCGGCCTCTGAACAAATTGCAGATATTTTTACCAAACCATTGTCCACTGCATCTTTCTGTCGCTGGCGTTATAAACTTCATATCAAATCTGCAGCTGGCATTGGTTTGAAGGGGGGGTGTTAAGACAGCTCATTAATATCAGTAATAAGGAAGTTAGTATTGGTTGTAATTCTTAGTTAATCTGTTTCTAACTGAAAAGAGTAACTAATTTTAGTTACTGGATATTATTGCTTAAATAGGTTTTAGTCCTTCCTGTATTGATTCATTCGTGAAAATCAAAATGGAATCAAATCTAAGAAATTCTTTCTTGCCCTAATTTCATTTCTTGGTTCAAAACTTGAAAAATCTCAACCTTTATTTCTCATCTTCTTTTCCTCACGCACGACACCGCTTAAGTTCTTCTTCTTCCTCCTTGTGATTCTCGTTCCAGATACTTCATCTTTGTTCGCTTAACTTCTTCATTTTTGTTTTTTTTTTATTTTTTTATATTTTGATTTTAGGGCTTCCCCTAAAATTAAACTTTGCTTGTGGGATTCCCCTAAAATTAAACTTTGATTTTGATTTCTGAGAACCCCTAAATTCGAAATCATTTGATTTTGAATTTAGGATGATGTATTTTAATCATTCGCGGTTCATGCGTGTCTGAAAGAAGCTGAGGAAAATATGGATTTGATAAAAAAAGTAACTATTATTATTCCTTGTCATTTGGAGGATTTTAGAAGTTTATGAATGTTCAAGGTATGATTGATAGGGAAAATTCTTTCCATCCTCTCCATGATCATGTTGGCTTTTTTTGGTTTGATTCAAGAAAAAAATTCCAGAAAATATTGAATTTCGTTTCCTGGGGATTCTTGAGAATTTTCTGTAAATGTTTAGATTTCTAGTAAAAAGTTTAAGATGATGAGTATGATAATAATTCATTTTTTATTTCTAAATTATATGAGTTTTAATTTTCTACATATATTTTGGAAGAAAATGATAATTCCATGGCCCTGTTCTTATTTTATAAAGTATTCCTATTCAAGAACATTTTTAATTCACATTATAGGCTTAAAACTAAATTGGTTTTTAAACTTTCAGCCCAAATTTGTAGGTTAATAAAAAAGATATAAAAGCCCAATAACGCATGTCCAAAATCGAAAAACTGAATCGAAAACCAGGAAAACCGAAAAAACCAAACTAAATGGTTTCTCTAAAAAATTTGAACCGAGCGGTTCAAGCAAATGGTGATCTGAGCACCTCGGTTCGGTTTATGATTTTGTCCAAAACCGACCAAGCCCAACCCTACTTGTATGTTTATAACTTCATCATATGATAGATTATGACTGAATTAAGCTATCGAGAAAGTTTCATTAAAAATGTCAAAAAAATCACATATGTTTCCATCGTTTCCGTGATTTTTTCCTGCAATTTCCGCGACATCAATATTTCAGTAAATTTGAACCTCGACATTTTACTCCTTCAAGGAATGCAATATCGACTATATGGACGACATTTCAGTGGAAATGTCGCTGGAAGGAGGGTCTGACATCGAGAGGTATGGGTAAACTTTTCTTCTCCTTTGTCATCGAAAATATCTCCATTGTCGCCGGAATCGCTCTTTTGATGGGAATGTCTCTGGAGTGACGTGTCTAACGTTAAATGTTCAGGTGGCAAGCATCACGAATCTTCTACCTTTCCATAGCAATGGTTTTTAAAAATCTACACGGATAAGAATGAGAAGATGAATATTGTTATGACATGAATAAGCCAAAACTGAGAAGAAAGAAGAAAGAAATTCGTTTGGCATGAAGAAGACCATCAATGATGATGATTTCTCTAAGGGGGTGTTTGGGAATGGGGATCTAAACACCATGGGATCTTATCCCCATCCCCATGTTTGTTTTGCCAATAAAGAAGGGGATTGAAACCCCATGGGGTTCCCATAGCCTCCCTCTATGGGGTTTAGAACACCTCCAAAACACATGGGGATCTTATCACCCCATGGAAAAGATGAGAGAGGTAGGAAGAGAAGAGAGGAGTGAGAGAAAAAATTTATTTTATATTATAATTTTATTATTCCCATCCCCATCCAAAACCAAACACAGTGATTGTCACGACCCGTCCCAGGTTGTCCCTATACACCCGAGACGAGAAGTGCGCCGATGGCAAGCAATAGCCAAATGCCAACACTTACCATCAAGGCAAACTGAACATGACTATGTTCTGAAAAATATTATAAACTAAAAATGATTCATGTACTAGCCTGAACCAATGTGATATGGGTGGTGGATAAGCTCGTCATAGGCTCGATCATCTTCTGAAACTCGAAAGCTACCTGTGGGGGGGAAAACATTTAAAAAGAATGAGCTAAAGGCCCAGTGAGTGGAATTTTTATTAAACTAGTATTTTCTTCAAAACTACATAATATATAATAGTTTCCAAATTCATAAAACTGTTTAAAACTAATATTCGTAAAACTTAATAATCATAATATTCAAAACTACAGCTCGTAAAAACTGGTTATAGTCGTAATTTAAATATCATAATATTCTGCTGTCGAAACTAGATCAATAGTTGTGCGTAAATATATATATAATAGAAACTGTTCATATACTATATCATAGTGATAAAAACCCACTAAAAATGTACCCTTAACTGGTCATACTGCTTGTAGAGCGAAATCATACATGCAGCAGAGCAACTGAATACTGAAACTAGTCATATGCGCGCAGAGCTGCCCCCAAAGGGCTAAACACCCTAACATACGGCCCAAAGCCTATGTGTATGCTAAAGTGGGTCCCAAAGACCTGCTGAAAGCTGATAATTGAGGGTACTATTTCTAGCGGTTTGAAAATAATCTACTGAAAACATTAACATAATTCTTAAACATTTCGTAAAATAATACTGTTTCTAAAAACATAACTGGGTGCCAATAATATTTGTAAATAATATATATTATATCATAAAATTCATTTCCATAAAATCTGTAGCTAAATATCCAAATATTTATATTTCAAAATTCTAAATTTTGATAATATCATAAATCTTAAAATAGAAACACTCACAACTTTTGCCGTAAATATTCCAAATAATAAATAGTTTACGCCTCGTATCACCTGAAATATTAATTTAATAAAATATCCATTAAAAATCTATTAGTAATCTCTTTAAATGTTGCAAAATATGTTATATATATATATATATATATACATACTAGTTATTGGCCCATGACTAAAGCTTCACATATCCATCTATTTAATTCTTTGTTTTTCCACAATCACTTGTCTTTTCCACCATGTGCTTTAAACCACGAATGACTAGCTTCTCTTTGCTTCAACACCCTCGCTTACGTAATTGGGTTGGAATCTTCAAGGTTACACTTTTCTATGTACTTCCTAAAATCCTAGTAGGTATTGATTTGTTCCAAAAAAAATAGCAATAATTTGATCCATTGTTGTTTAATCCAACCTCACAATAATCCAAATTTACAAACACTTCCTTTATTTCATCCTTTCAATTAAGCTCTCTCTTTTTCAACTATGAAGTTTCAATTCTAAACCTCTTTGTATTTCCAACCCCAAACTTAGAACCCATAAGCATGAGCTTAACCCAAATCAACCATAAAACTCTATTTTTTTTACTATCTAGAATTCTCACATATGCTTAAAACTAACAACAACTTAAAGTAAAAACTTACCAAGAATCCATGGAAGATGAAATCAAGGCACCAAACCCCTCTTCTTCTTCAAACCCAAAGCTTCTTACTTTTAAAATTCTACAAATTGATATTGCTTCAAAATTCCGCATGTTTTTTTTTTCTTTTCTTCCCTTTCTTTTCTTCCCTTTTCTCTTTCTTTTTCCCTTTCTCCTCTATTTTGCTTCCCACGGTGGCTGAACCAAATGGAGTTTGGTTTTGTTTTTTTTTATAAATAAACCTCCTTGCCACATGTCAAGCCCACCTCCACATATTTTTTTTTTGAACTTATCTTCTTGTGTTTTCTTTTCTTTTTTTTTTTTTGAAACTGACGTTACAGTGATCTCGTCCCCGGTCATCTCTTCCCCATACATCTCATCCCCAGGCATCTCAATCCCATGCAAACCCGGAAACAAACACCCCCTAAGAAGTCTGACAATGATTTTTTGCGTGAAGACAGAGGTATCGAGGAGACTCAAAAGGAAAAATTACTAACTAAGGAAGAAAGGGAAAATTTACAATAAAAATTAAATTAAACTTATTTACTGTCACGACCCGTCCCAGGACCACCCTATAGACCTGAGACGAGACGTGCGCTGATGGCAAGTGATAGCTAAAAGCCAACACTTACCACCAAGACAAACTAAACATAATTATGCTAATACTATATCAAACTAAAAATGACTCATATAGTAGCTGAGCTGATGCGAAATGGGTGGCAGATAAGCTCGTTGTAGGCTCGATCGTCTCTGAAACTAGAATGCTACTTGTAGGGGAAAAACATTTGAAAAGAAAGAGCTAAAAAGGCTCAGAGAGTGGAATTTTTCATAAACTAATATTTTCTTCAAACCAACATAATATATAATAATTTGTCAATTCAAAAACTGTTCAAAACTAATACTCGTAAAAAAAATTGATACCGAAAATAGTCGTAATTTAATAATCATAATATTCAGCTGATGAAACTAAATCAATAAATATACACACAATATAAACTTCCCACATATTATACCATAGTGTTAAAAACCACACTAAATATGTACCTTTAAACTGGTCATACTGCATGGAGAGCGAAGTCATGCATGCAGTAGAGCAACTGAATATACTGAAACTGGTTATGCGCGCGCAGAGCTGCCCCCAAAGGGCTATGCACCTTAACATACTACCCAAAGCCTGTGTGTATGCTAAAGTGGGTCCCAAAGATATACTGAATGCTGATAATTGAGGGTACTTATCTTTAGCGGTTTGAAAATAAACTACTGAAACTAATAACATTATTCTCAAACCATTCGAAAAACATAATTGTTTCTAAAAACCATAACTGAACATGCATAAATTTCATAAAATATATACGTATATATATAACTCAATTCCATAAAACTCAATTCAAACTCAATTCCATAAAAATCTATAAAATTTGTAACTAAATATCTAAATAATTGTATAGCATTAAAAAAATATTATATCCACTAAGGTTGGTAAATAATTATAATTTAGAAATCAAAATTTCAGTAATATCATAAATGTTAAAATAGAAATTCACTCACAAACTTTATAGCAAAAACCCACATCGTAAATAATTCACGTCCCGATATAACATGAAATATTTATTTAATAAACAAAACACTAATTAATAATTTGCTACCAACATAATAAAATACTTCTTAATTCCCTATCTAGTCACTATTATAAAACTTAAATCACTAACCAATTGGTAAAATTAGATCCTCAATATTAATAACCTTTCTTTTCCAACGAACCATTTACTCTACTAAAATAGTTCATCTTATGTACTCTCTCACGTGAAATTGTACCACGACCAAAGATTTCACCCTATTTTCCTTTTCCTCCCCTATCAAGTACTAAACTTGATGATGTTAGGAATGGTGTCCTAGAACTTGTAATTATTTAATAATAATGATTTATTAAGAATAAATTAAATAAATAAACATAAGTTCTTTATATTATCTAGATTGATTCAATTGACGATATTAGGAATATATGGAAATATATAAATATCAAACATTCAAATAGTAAACCCTAAGTTACTCTTATGAAATCACGACTTAGTATGTGAGTCATACGAGAGGATTAAAGTCGAGATGAGTAACTTAAACGTGTCTACAGTAAACGGATAACGTTTGGGAACCTTATCTTGGTAACACTGTTGATAGCTTCGCATTTTGTTTATAGACAAATGATCGAATCCTGATCATTCATGTGGGAGACATGAAATGGAAGTATCATATGCAATGTTGATTGTATAAGACAGGACCACGATGTTCGATCAAATTTCTCATTAGTACCGTTTACGAGAAATGATCGAATATCAAACTAAGTTTATCAACCGTGATAGATCTCAATCTTGAGTGAAATGCGGACTCCTATTTGTGGAGTTATGTTCTTTGATTCACATAGTTGAGAGCGATCTGTAAGAACGCTCAATACACTCCTGTTTTGGGAACATGACTAGATAAGTAGCTGAGAACTCATTTTCACGAGATGGAATTCATAACTTTCCTATAAATTAACGGTATCAGTGCGATACCTAAACATTTTAGGAACTTTAGGAAACTCCCTTGATGTCTTATTCGAGACATGAACAAGTGACGTCACGACTTCTATTGATCATAGAAGTATCTTATCTCTAGTTCGACTAAAGATAAAGTTCATTGGAGAATCAGCGGGAACACAAGGATAAAGCGGTAATTACAGGGGCAAAACGGTAAATTTATCCGCCTGTAATTATGAGGGTTCCACGTGAAGGATATATCACAGATATAAATAAAAGATAAACTAAATGGACATAACTCATCTATAGTGAGGGGAGTTCAGCTATGAATCTATAGTGGAATTATTCATAGTTAGATAATAAGTAATTAACTGATTATGTGTTAATCACTTAATTGACTAATTATTAAGCCCATGATCTATAGGTCCATTGGGTCCCTATGCTAGCCCAAATATCGTAGTCGCGAAATCAAGTAGAAAAAATGGAAATTTTAAGTAAAGTGAATTACTTAAAATAGGCAATATTAATTGTTTAAATATTGATATATTTAAACGGTAATTAATATAAACATTATTAATTGTTTAAATAATGAGTTTATTTAAACAGGAAATTAGTAATGAAATATTATTAATTAGATATTATTAATTATTTAAATATTGAGTATATTTAAATGGTAATTAATAATTTGAAATTAATTGACAATTATTAATTGTTTAAATAATTAATTTTATTTGAATGGAAATTAATAATTAAAATTAATTAATTAATAATAAAATATTATCAATAAAGTTATTAATTAAATACTGAGTTTATTTAATGGAAATTAATAATTAAAATATTTATTATTAATTATTTAAATAATGGAAATTATTTAAATGGAAATTAATAATTAAATATAATTTGATAATATTTAGTCGGGAGAAAATATTAATATTATTAATTGTTTAAATAAAATATTTTATTTAAATGGTAATTAATAAATAAATTAATTAAGTTGGACTGATTAATTTAAGAGAGAGTTTCAAGCCCAATTGGATTAATGAACCCAATTGAAATTGGCCCAAAATAATTAATTAAATAAATTTGATTTATTAATTATTTATTATTAATTTTGGCCTTCATAGATAATTTGTAGGAGATAATTATTTGAATTATATCCTATAATAATTATATAGATTTATTTACCCAAGATAAATAAAATAAAGAAAAGAAAATAATCTCCTATTTATCTATGGCATTTTCGAAATTGCAAGATAAAGGAAAGAGATAATCTTTTTGTATTTATTTCTATAGATTAATCCTAATGGGATTAGGATTCCTATTTTTCTATAAATAGGAGGGTTGGGTCATTCATAAATCACACAATTAAATTCCTTAGAAATTCGGAATTCTCTTTTCCTTCTCCCTCCCCCCTTAGCCGATTTTCCCTAGTCCATTGGGAAGAAAATATTTTTTCTTCTTCCCAATTTCTTCTAAAGTTCGATCCCACAATCGAATTTCGTTTGATCGATCGGGATATAGCATAGAAGATCCGGTGTTGCTGAGGATTTGATGCTGTAAAGAAACCTCCAACCGATTCTCCATTAATCAGTCAATGTAAGTTCCGGTTTTTAATTTTCGAAAAAACTAGCATGAATATACATGTTTTATCACAAATTGCATGATATTAATAGATCCTAAATTAAGTGTTAATTTGTGTTACTAAATAAATTCCGCTAATTTAGTAAATCAACCTTTCAGATGAAAGGCATGATATCCTTTTTATAATACAAATTTTTTTTTTACCAATTCCACTTCATCCGTGAACCCATTCAAAACCTCAACTTTTCTTTTTTTATCATTTCTTCCTTTTTCTTTCCCAATAGCAGCAACCTTCTTTATGCTTAAACCCACGAGAATGACTCTCAAAGTACAAACATCATTATCATATAACAAATTCCTTTAACTACTAGGCATAAATTACAAGATTTCACAAACTTTAGTTCTCCCTTTATAAGAACACGACTTCCACAAACAATTAAATAAGAAAAGAAAACCATGGAAATTTATTTACCAAATTGGATTCTTTCATTTGAAAACAAGAACGTCTCTTCTTCCTCCACTATGAACAACGAGAAGAACAAATAAAAGCCTAGTAATCCTCTTCTCCCCTCTCTCTCAAGTCTTATGTAAGTTTATCATTTTATTTTAAAACCTCTTTGCTAGTTGTCAAGCAATTGCTTGATATTTACAAACAAAAACTTTTCATTAAGCCCACCACCACCTTTGTAAATTGGACCTAACTATTGCATAGTTTTTTTTTCTTTCTCCAACTCACATGAGACAAAATTAAGGTAGTGGGTTTGACATTTACAGCCAATGTCAACTCATTTACTATCCATTTCCACATGTGGGCCATTCAAATTTCCCACTCCATTTAAGTTTCAATTCATCTTTTTGAGAGGACACTAAAATTCAATTTTTTTTAGATGGTCTCAAATTCAATTAAGTTCAATTTTTTTTAGCATTTTTTAGTATATTTTTAATTTAATATTCATAAGTATGATCTTATTACTTTCATTTAATTAATAGAAAATTAACATTATTTTTCATTTTTTTGAGATATTACATTAATTTGGGGGTGGGGAGAGTCGAACCTTCGACCTCGAGCGAAGGGAGCAAGTGCCTACCCATTTGGGTTATGCTCATGTTGGCACATTATTTTTCATTTAATATAAATTAATAAACATTATTTATCAATTTTATTTCTTTTTCTTTCTATATGTTATAACCTTCCTTTCAATGTTGAAAGTGCAATCATCATATACACCTTTTTCAAGTGATAAAAAATTAAAGTATATATGATTATGTTATTATCATGCCTCTAATATTTCTTTTAAAAAAAAGCCTATAATATTACTGTCAATTTTTCATTATTATGTTAAAAATAAACAAACATATTTTAGTATAACATATTTTATTGTACTTTTTATATTTTTCCATATTTACCATCATTTGTAGATGTACAATTTCATTATATGATAGATTATGACTTAATTGAACTATTAGGAAAGTTTCATTCAAAAAGTAAAAACATATTTTCCCTCGTCATTTTTTACTTGAGAAAATGCTTTAGGTAGCCACTTTTTGGTTATATGTTTCAAAATTTATCCATGTTCTCTTATATACAAAATATAGCCACTAAGATATTTTTTCAGACTTTTCATACCACTTATATCTCTATATGTAATCATTAGCTACAAAACAACTTTTTAGGCAAGCTGTACCCGGTAGGTAAAAACATAAAAATCCATAGGTTTTGTCCTTGTAGTTCCTAATTTCCATGAAGGATTATCTCCTTCTCACGCAAGATAATCCCTTCCTCTTTTTTTTCCAGAAAATTTGAATTCCACTTCTTCCCACCCATTTGTTTTTTAAGAATTGGTTTCAAATAGCATAAATCTGCATACTAATTACTAAAATGTTAGAATTTTTTAAAAATTACTCAAATAGCATAATTATAGTTCAATAAATTATTGAACTATTTTTCATAGGTATTTTTAATGATTTTGCTTGTTTTTTTTGGTTTTTTAAGTTCAAATTCAATAATTTATTGAACTATTTGATCATTTTTTATTATTATTTTCAATGAATTTGTTAAATTTTTTATTTTTTTAGTTCAATAAATTATTGAACTATAGTTCAATTAATTATTGAACTATAATTATGCTATTTGAGTAATTTTTTGAAAAGTTATGACATTTTAGTAATTAGTGTGTAAAAATATGTTATTTCAGTAATTGCCCCTTATTTTTTATATTGTAGCCTCCTATATATTACATTATGTACACATTCTAGATAGCTATTGTACTAGGCAGTATATTTGTACCTTTTATTGTACCGATCGTACCTAATATCAATATTATATATATGGTTTTCTACTTTAAAATAAGATTGTTTTGATAGTATATATTTTATATTACATAATTTGAGTTATTATTTTTTTCATAAATAAAAGTCATAATCTCCATATTTTATAAACAATTATATTATCAGATGGGTGCATGTGTGTTGCGTTAGTACTCTTCGTACGTTCATTTACCCACAAAGTACATATTGTACTTTGGCTAGTATAATATTTAAAATGTTATGCTCACCTATACTGTATGTGTTCATGTACGTTGTAAACACAATAAAGACATGTGGATCACGATATGAATGAATGCAAAACTGATAGTGTATATATTCCTAATGGATTTCGTTCCAAAGACTGGCTTGACCTTTATGATTATCGAGTTGATTTCAATGTTTTTATAAAGGATATATATATATATATATGTGTGTGTGTGTGTGTGTGTGTGTAGAAGATGCGAATAAAGTACATGGTTGTAAAGAATGAAAAAAAAAAATCAGTGTGTTACTTACCTTCAAATCTAAGGATTTACAGATAATTTATTCTTCAAATGACAACAAAAGAAAGAAAATAGAGAGAAATGTAAAAAACTGATAGAGGAAATGGCTGAGAGATCATAGAGAAAGAAGTTGAAGAAAGAGTGAAAAATTAAAAAAGTGAAGAAACAGGGAAAATGTTTTAGTTCTCAATAACCATAATATGCCTCTGATATGATGTATTGACCATAATGATAGTACACAGTGCCTACTTAGCCTAGCTTTTGACAGTTTTCAGGCATGCAAAGTTAAATTCGTAAATTTGTTGCTTTTCTCGTTCTTGAAACATTAAATGTGGCTATCCTCATTAATATTTTAATGGATGGTTATGTACTCTTATTTCACTCCAATTGAAGCTATTTGGAGAGTTATCCATTTTCACTCCAAATCAATCCTAGAAGATTTTTTTTTTATTTCTCTTTTATTTTCATTTATACTACTCTCCCACCCATCACATCACTCATCTCTCCTACTTTTTCCTTTCACACCGCCTCTTTCTCTCACACTTTTTTTTTTATTTTCAAGATAATGCTTCAAATAGCCACATTTTGGTCATCTGTTTCAAAATATAGCCACGTACTAATATATTACAAAATATAACCACTTAGATATGTCTTCAAATTTTCATACCACATATACCCCTATATGTAATCATTAGTTAGAAAATTAACTTTTGAGCTAAGCCTTACCCGATAGATAAAGACTCCTTAAATCATGCTTTTTGTCCTGTTAATTCAAGATTTCCTGGAATGACTATCTTCTTTTCACGCAAGAATAATTTCTTTTACTTTTTATTTTCGGAAAAATTTGAAATCCTTATTTTCCCTCCCATTTGTTTTTCAAAATTTAGCTTACTATATATTAGTCCATTGTTAGCTTCATTATTTTTTTTGTTTTGAAAAATCATTTTCACTTCCTATTTTGTTCATTCAGCTTCTTCTCCATATCTCATTCTTATGTTTTCAAATGATAAACACTCTTAGTAACACATTTACTCAACATCGTAAGCACGTATATATAATGACAAACAAAGAACATAGTCTTTACAGTCTAATCACTCTCATGACAAGAAAAGCACATATAGCCTTTACAGTCTAATCACTCTCATGACAAGCAAAGCACATATAGCCTTTACAGTCTAATCACTCTCATGACAAGCAAAACATATATAGCCTTTACAATCTAAATTATAACGTTTCATAATAATAAATAAATTCAAGCCTCATGGACTATTTTAATATTTTCAATATAAATCTTATATAATATACATATTTTCATTTCATTCCATTCCATATACGATACATTTAACAATAAACTAAAAGTCTCAAGCATAATCTATATTTCCATTATAAAGTCTTAAGTAACAATTCAAATACAATTTCCGTAAACATACATAATCAATTTTTATTCTATTCCAATATTATCAAATCAATCCCAATTCAAATTTGGTATTTTAAAGTCACAAACAACATAATTCATCCAAGTTCAAACACAATGTATGTAATTAAAAAAAAAACTTATGCGAAACGGGGCGGGGTGAGGCCCTGTCATGGCCATTGCCCATGGCCCTGCCCTGTTTAGTAAATGGGGGAATTTCCCCCCTACCCCTGCCCCTGCCCCATTTACGAAGCGGGGCGGGGGGTTTTGCTTTCACCCCTACAATGCGCCTTATTCCAAGTTCAAACACAATGTATGTAATTATAAAAAAAACTTATGCTAAACGGGGCGAGGTGAGGCCCCACCGTGGCCATTACTCATGGTCCCTCCCTGTTTAGTAAATGGGGGAATTTCCCCCCTGCCCCATTTACGAAGTGGGGCGGGGGGTTTTGCTATCACCCCTGCAATGCACATTATTCGATTTGACATTTACTTTTTAGACCATAAAGGGCAGATACGGTATTTCATTTCCCTTCTTCTCTCCTGACATAATAAATATGGCCATCTACATTCATTTTCATAAGCATGACTATCTACTCTTATTTACACTCAAAAGAGGCTGTTTCCATAGATAGACTTTTTTTTTTCTCTTTCTAAAAGTTGCAGAAATAAACTCTCTTTCTTCACTTCTTCCAAAACCATCATTTCCACCATTTTTGCATTAAAAAAACTTGGAAAAATCTCAAATATTGAAGATATGAGGCTGTAGATATATAGATATGAGAGATATCTTAAAAAAAAAAACTGTATTTTTTCTTCTTCCAAATTCATTCCTTCTTTTACTCCATCATTTTTTTCATAAAATCATGAATCTCGCATGATATTTTTGGTTAAATCGTTATCCTCCATTTTTTAAAAAAATTTCTAGATTTTGTTGTAAAATATATACACCAGAAGCATTATGTTCTGTTTTTGCTTTGTTTTCCTCTTTTGTTTTTCTTTTCTTTCCTGGATTTTGTTGTAAAAGATATACTAAATTTGCATTCTATTTTGTTTTTGCGAAACTATACATATTGTACATGTATGTATATTAAGTATAGTTAGTACATTGCGTGTTTTTTTGTATATTTGTTTTTTTTAAATGCAGATTAAATGATACATATAGTGCGTTTATTACGTATATTTTATTTTTACTCAAATGCAATTACGACATGGAGGGCGGATCTACCAAATGTACAAAAAAAGATATGTAAAAAAACATAAATGTACCAAATGTATAAAAACTGATTTGTTTTGTTTTGTTTTTTGTTTTTTTTTTAAAATTACATACATTGTGTTTACGTTTGGATTAATTATATTTATTGTGACTTTGAAATACCAAATTTGGATTTAGATTGATTTGATAATATTGGAATAAAATGAAAATTGATTATGTATGTTTATGAAAATTGTGTTTGAATTTTAACCCGAGACTTTATAATGGAAATAAAGATTATGTTTGAAACTTTTAGTTTATTGTTAAATGCATTGTGTATGGAATAGAATGAAATAAAAATATGTATATTATATAAGATTTATATTTGAAAATATTAAAATTTAGAATAAAGTCATACAATTTTTTTTTATTTTAAATATACGCCCTGCCCTCCTCTTCGCCTCACCCCGTGTAAAGACCCGACTTTTCAGAGTATAAAACAAACATATTTAAAAGCAGCGAAAGACTCAATAAATAACATTTATTGAAAATACGAAATTCACTTAAACCAAATGAACATTTATTTAAATAATAACTCCGGAGTTACAAAATTGAAAACAAATATCAATGAAGCCATAACTTGTTCTCAAACAAATAAAGCTTTAAAGACTAAACAAAATCTCAAAATCCCATAATTCAGTTAAAACGATAAAAACTCAATAATTTATTCATAAAAAAGAATGAATAAATAAATATGTAAAAGTGATATGTGGCCACCACGACATGAACCCTCATCTCTTCCACATCATCAACCGCCACCTCTCGGTCCATTGTTACCTGAAAAATAACATTATAGCACTGTGAGGCTAAAGCCAGTGAGAAAACAAAATAACTAACAGGTAAGATTTCAAATAGTGTCTAAACAAACCAAACCGAGTCCCAACACTCAACACTCTCCAAAATCTCTTACGCTCAAGCGTCACTTAAAACTCAATCTCAATGTTTTACATGAATAGGTAATTAATCCAAAATTCCATATTCAAGGCCTCACCACAAATACTCTTATTCTCAACCCGACATCAAAACATTCTAATTCATCGATTAACATAAAGCTTATATTAAACTATACTAGCATGCATCACTAAGAAGGCGGTCCCTCGGGACTACTAACACTTCCTAGTACCCGGTTATAGAAACATCTATAACTATATCCTCTAATAAATCATTCTTACGAGCAATGATTATTAGCACTTGGTTATGAATCTTTTTCATAACTGAAATAACATAGTATTAAGCTCGTAGCCTTAATACTAGTAAGCACAATCTGCAGACATTCAATTATCCAACATTCTCAACAACAAACACACATGTCATGCTCTTTATAAACATTATAAAATTCATAATTATGAATCAAAACGCAGCAGCCCAATCAGAATTACAAGCATAACACAAAAACTGCCGAAAACGGGTAAAAACTGCCGAAAAGCTAAAATTCACTAAAAATACTTTCTAATCGATTCTCTTGACCATAAACAACCTTAAACTCCAAAATAATCCCAGAATACAAAAGAACATCCATCAGAATCGATTTAAACAAAGAATCATACAATTTCTGCCAAAAAGGCCTAAACTAGTCTTAACCGAAAAATTAGTTTTCTTAATTTATTTCTCGTACTTCCAATGATCCAATTCAATCCAACACTTCTAGAATATTGATAATAAATATAAGAAAACATTTCGCTACGGTTTGGGCTTTAGATTTCTCCAAAACCTTAACTGTTAATTAATCCGTTAACTCACCTCGAAATCGCTTTAAGTCCAAAATCAACGCTACTTCCCTTGATGAATCAGACCTGAAACAAAGGTCCTAAATAACTTAAAATGAAAATTAAAATATCCTAAAATTATACAAAAGGTTTGGGGTTCGATGGATCAATGAACGGGGAAAAACAAATGACGAACGGGCCGCCATTGGGAAGGGGACAATCACGGCATTTCTGTCCCCTTGCCGTGGATGAACCGTGGCCTTCGGGTCATGGTTTGGTCGCGGTTTCGAGTTCCGGGTGATTGATTTTGATGAGTTTTGGTTTTTGGAAAAGGAGATCAATACCGATTAAGGTTTAGGCCAATGATTGGGAAATTGAAAGTGATATGGAATGGGTTTCAAAGTTATGTTCTTGAAGTTCATAATTTAACATTAAACCATAAATTCCAGAATTTAAAAAGAACAAAGATTGATCCAATTCACTAACTCAATGATAGGAAATCACAAAATTGAACTACATCCTTCGCCTATCAATCAACCACGATCAAAACGAGCACCTAACATCAACAATTTACGAACCGAACATCAATTTCAAGGGTATAGAGGGCGGCGGCATTGGGAATTTAAAGAGAAGAGAAAAATGTACCTTCTTGATTGCAAGGATGATCTCCAACTACGCCAAATCCAAGATCAAAACGAAGATTGACAATCGAACGACGAAGAAAATAAACCGAGCTTCCGACTTCTCCTATGGGCGGCGGCGGCATGAGAGGGAGAGAAGAGAGTAAAAAAAAAGAATATTACAAATGGGATGTCCTCTTAGGTCAAAATCCCGAGTTGCACCATTTAAGAAATTGCCACTCGCCTTAAAATGTCTATATCTTGATCACTGGGTCTCAGAATGACAAACCGTCAGTTGCGTTGGAATCGTGACATCGAGACGATAAATTTCGTGTCAAAATATTAATCAAATCACAAGGTTCAAATTTCGAGGTTTTTTCGGGAAAAAGTACTATAATACCATTTTTGAAAGAACACGATATTTTGTTCTAATTAATTGATCAAGCCTGATTAATATTATTTAAAAAAATAATATTGATTTTTAAATTTCTCGTGACGGGGCGTTACACCCCGCCCCTGTCTCATAAATGGGGTGGGGAAAGGGGCGGGGGAAAAGTTAACAGGGGCAGAGGGAGGGGTGGGGATTTTTCCCTTAAACGGGGTGGGGGATAAACGGGGACCTCGCCCCATTTACACCCCTAATGAACATGATACCATATAAATATTATGTACATTGAAAAATAACACGATACAAAATGTACAACAAAAAGTACTGTATGTTACGGATATTATGTACATATATAGTACATACATAAATTAGATTTTACATGAAAGCTTATGAGTATGTCTAGAAATCCAAAATGTAATTGCAATATCTATTGTATCAAATGTGTTGTCTAGAAAATTAACATGATACAAGCGTACAAAAAAAGAACAGTGTATTATGTACAAAGATGTAGAACATACATAAAACAGATTAAGCATTGAAGCTTGTGAGTATGTCTAAAAATCCAAAATGTAATTACAATATTTATTAATCGGATAAAAATGTGTTGTTTGGGAAAAGTAAAAAGTATGAACATTGTTCACTGTAACTGTTAGACAGACTGTCGACATTGTGTGTATCAGACAGCCTGTCGATACTGTTCACGGCGTCAGACTATTTTTTAGGGTAAAAAGGAAACTTTTTTTAGATAGTTGAAAGTAGCTAAAAATTGATAAAAAGTCAAAGGTTGTTAAATATTGACATGGAAACTTGAAATGTTGCTAGGATTATTATTCTCTATTTTTGACAATCATGCCTCTCGGTGTAAGTTAAGCCAAAGTACATTCTAATTTTCCATTGTCTTATACGGCGGAACAAAATTGGATTTTTTTTTAAAATAACCCAAAAATAATAAATAATAAGCAAAATAGATAGGTTTGAAACTTATTTAGCAAAATATGGCAGTTTTCTGACATGGCGCTATGGTTGACTGGTCCAACATAGAAAACGTTGAATGGTATAACGATTTCAGAAAACGTGGAACGGTTACACGTTTTCTATCCAGAGCGTCTCTTCCCCCTTATTTTTTCTTCCCTTCCCTTATCTCACATATCTTTCAAACCCCTCTCAAAATCGCCCCCCAAGGTTACAAAGACCAGCCGCCACCGCCGCCGGCCACACCAGACGCCGCCGCCTTATCTTTAGGTATTTTTCTAGATCTAATTAATATAAAAAGCCCTAAATCGCCCAAATTATTTTTGAATCGAATTTCGTTTTGATCGACGCCGGAGTAGTCGTTTTGTTGTTGTAATTTCTTAATTTTTTTTGTTATATTGTTCATAGTTTAGTTTTTTCAATTAATTATGTAATTTATATTTTGAAAATTAAGACTGAATTTTTGTGTGTTTATGATCAAAATTATTTGTTTTTTTTTTTGTAGTTTAAGACTCAATGTACTTTTGTTGGCATGCAAATATTTTGACATATATTATGTTGTGTTGAAATATTTTTATTTAGGTTCAGGATGAGTGATAAACTTGTGCCATTTTATGTTTTAAAAATGGGAACATAGTCTATGGATCAAATGGTATTGAATATGATCGAAATGCAGAAAATGGATTTACTATGCATAGCAGTACAAGCTATGAAGAATTTATTGATGTGTTGATTGAAGAAATGAGTATAAACTTGAGATTGAAGGAACATACCATTATCTATAGATATCCAAGTTTGACTACAATGGGGTCGATCAACTATGTGTCATTTCATATTCGTAATCATGCAGACTTAGCTTTTATGTTTTCTGTTGCATCTCCTGCTCCAAATCTACTTGAGTTATATATTGTTAGGAAGAATATAGTAGATGTTGGAATTCAGAGTTCATAGAGATCTGTCGTTGTTAGTGGTTTAATTGATGAAACCCATGAAAATGTGGATGATGATGATGATTATATAGAAGATGAAAATATAGAAGATGAAAATGTGGAGGATGTTGATGATGATTATATAGAACATGAAAATATAGAAGATGAAAATGTGGAGGATGATGATGATATAGAAGTTGGGAATATAAAAGATGAAGATGTGGAGGAGGATGAAAATATAGTTGATGATGAGACAATTGATGGATTAGAACCAGTGTCTGAACGACACTTTAGTATGTTTACATCTATCTTAGCCTCTAATGACTATATTGACATTGCGACTTTAACTGATGATGAAGGAATTGAGGATTTACATGGGGATTGTCCCGAACACGAACCCGCCTCACCTTTATACACCACACTTGATATGGAAATCATTAATTCTAATATGTGTGAGACAATTGCAGTTCCGAATTTTGGTTTCGTTGGGAGATCAAACGAGTTATGTATAGGGAGGATGTTTAACACTAAGGAAAATTTGAAACATGAGGTTAAAAAATATGCCATTTTTAATGACCAACAGTTTGAGGTAGTTGAGTCTACCACTATAGTTTGGTCACTTCGATGTAAGAAACATGTGGATGGGTGTCCATGGAGACTTCGAGCATGTCGTAGGAAGAAGCATGACATGTTTGAGATTACTCAATACAAAAGCCCTCATACTTGTGTTTATGCGAGAGTAAATGAAGATCATAATCAATTAGACGATTCTTTGATCTGTAGAACGATATGTTCTTTTGTGAAAGATGAACCTTCCATAACAATTGCAATGTTACAAAACATTATCAAGGACAAATTTAAGTTCAATGTTTCTTACTACAAGGTTTGGGATGGGAAGAGAAAAGCTATGACACATGTTTTTGGTGATCATAAAAAATCATTTAATCTACTACCTAAGTGGTTGAATGCCATGAAACAAGTAAATCCGGGGACACAAGTCGAATGGAGGATTGATGATATAGATACCCCGGGAGAAGGTATATTGCGTAGTGTATTTTGGTCATTCGGACCAAGCATTGCCGGTTTTGCATATTGCCGACCCATGATTCAAATCGATGGAACTCATTTGTATGGAAAGTACAATGGAAAACTTTTAATTGCTACTACAGTGGATTCAAATGGACATATATTTCCCCTTGCATTTGCCATTGTGAATGAGGAAAGTAAAGACAATTGAGGGTGGTTTTTACGTCATTTGAGGTTTAAAGTCACACAAAGGGAAGGTATTTGCTTAATTTCTGATCGTCACAAGGGTATCATAGCCGCCGTTAATGATCCTGATAATGGGTGGACAGAGCCATATGCTTATCATCGTTTTTGTCTACGTCATGTGGCCAATAACTTTAATAAGAAGTTCAAAAACCAGTTACTAAAGAATCTTGTTTATCGTGCTGGTGCGGAGTCCCAAGTACGTATGTTTCAACAATGCATGGAAGAACTTGACCTTGCAGATCCTGATTGTGTTTCTTTTTTCGATAACTTGAGTCCCGATAGGTGGACACTATCACATGATGGTGGATATCGATATGGGTGGATGACAACTAACGTTGCTAAATGCATAAATGGGGTTTTGAAGGGTGCTCGTATGTTACCGATTACGGCATTAGTTGAGTTTACCTACTATCGAATCGTAAGGTATTTCATGGAACACCGAATTGAGGTAGATGAAGCAATTATCGAAAACAATGTGTACACAAGGTCAGAGTTATCTAATAAATTTTATATATTTTGTTTTAAATTGTCTAGTAGTAAATAACAAGTGTTTACTCTCAGATATGCTCTTAACAAAATTGCACATTGGGAGACACGAGCTGCTGATCATGAAGCAAGATTATATGATCGTCATGACGGGCTTTTTGAGGTTACGACTGGTAGATATAGTATGACTGGAAAAGGTGGGAACACTACAACAAATAACCTTATTTATAGCTTTTAGTTATAGCGTTTAGTGTAAACCGTTATAAAAAAATTGAAAAAAAGGGCGGGTCTCATTTATTTTTCAGGGCCGCTTTTTTTATTTCAAGCCAATCTCTCTCTCTCTCTCATCAGCTCTCCATCTCTCTCTCTCTCTCTCGAACTTGAACAAAGGCGAAAAATGAAAACTCAAACGAACGGGCGATTTCAAGGGCTTTTCAATTTTGGGGTTTCAAAATTTTCTCAAACCATACTCACTCTGTCAATCTTGAAGACAAGACGAAGTTATCAAACCAGACGATGATCAAAAGCTGAGACGAACGGAGGTGATTTTGGGGCTTTTAAAATTTTCTCAAACCACTCTCTCAATCTCGAAGACCAGACGATCATATCAAGCCAGAAGACGATCGAAAACTAAGATGAACAAAGGATATTTTGGTGCTTTCGATTTTGGGGCTTTACATTTTTTTCTAAATCAAACACTTTCTCTATCTCGAAGACAAGATGAGTCTATCTAACGAGATGAAGATTAATAGAAACTAGATTCAGGATGGAGTCCAAAGAGGTTAGTTTATAATGGTTTCTAGGTTTGTTTTGTAAATTTGATTCTACTATGAACTTTTGTTCTAATTTTTGTTTTTTTCCCTTCCTCTATTCCCTTTGTTTCTTTTTTTCATATAAGTCTATATGTTCTGGTGTCTTATTCTGGATGGAAAAAAATCTTTAGGGCTTGTAAATTTTGTACTAATCTAAGCTTTCTTGTTATCTTACTTTTAAAAATTCCATTATGTTTCTATGTTTGATCAAGTTGTGTTAGTTTGAAGAACAGGATTGGAGATGTTATGTCTGATGAAAAGATTAAGGAGTGTGAGGAATTGGGGATTTTGATTGACATAGATGATCAAGGAACTCTACTTCATATTTTCACTAAACCTGTGGGATAGGTATGTCATTGATATCCTTGAAAAAATGGAATGAGCTTTTTATGACTTGTTTAGTTTTGGCCTCTTTAATAGTTATGTGGAATCTGAATATATAGTTTTCCAGAACTTTGAAGATTTGTAGTCTCTATTTATAGATTTGAGTAATCTAATTGCAAAGATTCTCTAGTTAAAAAAAAAACCATTGTTTTGTTTCCCTATATCTATCACACACCAAAGCTCATGATTCTCATGACATATGTCTAAGAATAATCCTTTTCACCTTTTTATGAGCTAAGAATAAGAATGTGATACATTTGGATTTTCGGTTTGACTATGGAAGTTATGTAATCGATTTGGGTTTTCTTTCTTTTACTTTGGGTTGTTTTATGTTGTCCTTTGACTCGTTTCAGGTTTTTATTTTTCATTTTGAGGATCGTCCTCTATCTTGTGATTATCTTTTTTTAATTGATATATTTTTGTGAATTCATCTAAAAAAAATATATCTATCACATACCAAATAACGGTCACCCTTTGTGACTTAAGTTTTATAGCTAAAATATTTTATTTTTCTGTCTCTTTTTTACTATTTAGAAAAATTACTTTTATAGATTTTTCTTTGGCTATCCTTTTGTCAATGAGAATTATTCTTTTTTTAAGTTAACAGCTGCAAATAAGCAGCCTACAGTCAACATTTTTGTGACATAACTATTTCAGTTTGTAATATCTTATGGAAAATAAATCTTGATATACATGTGATTTTTGTCAGGTACTTCACTTTTTTTAAGCTTTATGATCTTTTTATTCGGAATTTTATGAATTACCAGGTTACCAAATTCTTCGTTTTTACCAACTTCGTCCTTTTGTTTTCCACTTTCAATTTTGCTTCTTTTATTGAGTTTTATATATTGCAATAAATTTCTATTAGTGATAAATCATGAGTTTCATATTTTCTTTTCTTATTGAATGGTTAAATACTGCAACTTTGCTTTGACTAGTTAGTCAACTAACGTAGGTTCTACTCTAAATAGAATAAGATTCATTTTTTTCTATTTCTTGATATGTTTTCTTACCTATGTTCAAATACTCAGATTGATCCAATTCAGCTTATTTTCAAAATTGACCCAGCTAAAGACTTCAACTCATCATTCTTTCTTCAACCATAGTACTTGTAATTTGAACTGTTTCTTAGTCCAATTTGGGTTTTACCTAGTCATGGTTTGAATATTCAATTTTCCTAGATATTTTTCCTCCCTATTATTTATTAAAGTTAACAGATATTGAATTGTTAATTTGGCATATTTAGGGTAATTAATTACTCTAACTTATATTTTTCTTCTATTTTTTATTACAGATTGTTGAAAAGATGGTTTAACATATATGGATGGAGATGACAACTCACTCAGGTTTCGTCTCAGATCTTAGTTATTTAGAGAATTACTATCATGTAATTCAACTTGTGTTTTTTTTACTTGTTCGTTTATTTTGAAATCGTTGGAAGTTTGGTATATTGTTGGAGACCCTTTTTCATAGTAAAAGTCATATTTTTTATGTAATGGATTACCAATGTTCAAGTAGATTAAGAATACAAATTATGGTGTAGATCAAGATATATTTTATGATTAATGGATTTTTATTTCATTATAACCAGGTGTTGATGGTTGATCAAAATCAATTAAAATAATGTTAATTTGATTTAAAAAGAACAAAAGATTATCTTTTTTAGCTATTTAATATAGAGATTGATTGTTCTGACAGCTTAATTTTCTGAATGAAATATTTTCTTAATGATGTTGAGTTTTTGTAATCAATTTACGTCAAATATGGGCCTTTTATAATATTTCAAATTCCAATCAATAGAGTTTTTTTTAAGGAGATGGACAAGTAGCACGTGAAGGAGACTTGGTAGAATTCAATTTTATGTTTGCTTACTTTCAAATGAATATTTATCCACAGGTAATGTATGTTAATTTGGTCTTTAGCTTGTGGCTTTCTAATAAGGAATTTGATATAAAATTACCTGATTCCATTGAATATGATAATTTATAAGCTTGTTAGAGCTTATATCTTCTCCTTTGCTTTGCGTTAATTAGCATTGAATGTAAGAACTTTGGAGTTACCCGTTTCTATTTTATTTTAGATATCGTGGCTTTCTAATGTATTGTCTACAGTCTAATTTCCTTATACATGCTTTATCTTAAGACATACAGGTGGATCCGGATATGATCCTCCACGGTGGTTGTATGAAAGTAGCTTGCCAGAAGATGAACAATTTTAAAAGCTGCATATAATGTGAGTAAGTGTTGTAGCTACCAAGAATTTAGATTTAATTGTGATGCGTTTTAAGTGTTCTAATTTTAGTTTTGGTAGAAATGATTAATGAAGTGTGTGGAATTGGAAATGATGCTCTATAAATTTATGCGTCTTATGAATGTAATTTCCGTGCCAAGAATAATGTTATTGAGAAGGGTTGTATGAAGATTGTTTGTGCTGATGTGAAAATGGTAAACAGTTTTCTATGCAATTGATGTAGCTAAGGATTTTGCAATATTACTGTATATCAGGAAAATGTATTCCTATATAACATTAACATTCAGGTGTCAAAATAGATCTCCCATTTTCTTTTTCGGATTGCTCTAGATTTAGATTTCGATTGATCGAGAACACATGTCCCAACTCTTCCCACCACCCATGTTAGAGAATTTTATAGAAGTTAGTCCAATTACAAAATTACTTTCATTTACATACTAAGTTTTAAGAACATTTTAAATGATTAAATTTATTTAGTAGAACAACTTAAACGTAGTTTAATATGGAATCGGGTTAGTGAGTGTTACCAATCAATCAACCAATTCCATGGAGATGATATGAAGGAAGACCCAAATCTTTCCACTCTTTGAATAGTTCGCTTTGATAGGTTGGTTCATCTTTTATGGAAAACACAATTTTTGTGTCTTTTTTTTTTCTGTTCTGTATTTTGAGTTTTGTGAGTTCATTTTGAGTTTTGTTTGCAAAATTAGTATTTTTAGTTAGAGAGTTGTTTTCTGTTTCGGATTAGCATATTGCTTTGCGTTAATTGAAAATATTTATGCCATGATAACAGGAGTTATGGAACAAATTTAATGCAGATGAACTTTTCTAATTGTTTCCCTACTTGAGGCATATTTAGAAAGAGAAAGAGTATTTGATTTAGAAGAACTTTTTCATTCTTGCTTGTGATATTGTACAATCAAAGTAAATGTGTAGAAGTTGTGCATTCATAAATCATAACCACACATTTAAGACATTACTCTTATGCCATTATATAAGTGTGATGAGAAATTTTACAAGTGAGATGTTCAGTCTAAGTTCTATGTATAAGTGAGATGAGAAATTTTACAATTTCGTTGTTCGTTTTAAGTTCCATGTATAGAAAAAATAAGAAAGGGTCTATTTCCATTTGAGACATTACTCTTAGTTTTAAATTATGTGATGATGAAACGATAATGGATAACAATGTGAATACATTGAGATGTTCATATGGATGCATTTTAGGGATAAACATATATTTGTATGCATACCTAGTTTATTTTGCTTTACTAGTGTTTACTTATCTTCAGGCTAATTTAGGACTTGAAAAGTTCTGCTCGTGGGTTTTCAAGTTGTTAATTTGTTTTACCCAAATTTTGTTTTTTAAGAGGGTTAAGATGAAAACTTATTTGGTATTCTTAATTTTGCATGCAGGTTTATTCCTCTATAGGAACGCTCACGAGTAGTTTCATTTGTTTTTGGTGGGCTTAGTGTAAAAAGTATTTCAAGGTATGTTTTATCTTTGGAATTGAGAAGTATGTTATAATTTGGTCCAAAATATGAATTTGGTTCATTCGTTCTGTACAGACACATGCGTTTGCATCCTCACTAGCATATTGCATTTGCCGAGTGAGTATCACCAATGGCTTTTATCATACATATGATTTCTACTCAAAGGTGATTCTCATTCAATTTCCTAATTGCTTCAGTGCGTATTTATATAATGGACCACCAATTAGGATGGCTGAAGATGCAGAGGTTGTACAAAGAATCCCAACTTGGGATCCTTGTATGCTTGTAAGACTTTGTCAATTTTTTTTAAGGAAAAAAAATTACAAAGTGGATCATGGAAGCTGTCTGCAAAAGGGTCATCCTTTATTTTGCCATATAAGCTTCATTACTTATACTTTGTCAACCTTTTCTAAAGTTTTTTTTTTATTTTCTCCCTTTCCATTACACCAGCAAAATAAATTGACAGTGCTTAATTTGTTTTCCCTAACACATGGAGGTTTTAGTAAATTATTTATTTGTATGGAAGTCTTCTAACTTCTTAAAAAAAATTGTTCATAAGCTTCCAATTTTTGTTCCTTTTTAAGATATGTCTTCAGATTTCCTATGTTTTGAATGGATAAGTCAAGATGGAAAATGTCTTGCTAGTGATAACTCCATTGGGTACATCTAAATTATATAGTTTTTTTTCAATTTTATGCCATGGTGTATTTGGCTCTAACCTTTACTGCAAGTTGATGCTTTTTATGCTTTAAGAATGAATATAGTAAGGACCATCAATCTGGCTTTTATCAAAAACTCCTATGATTAGTCTCTTTCATTTTGCATCTCAAGTTTATTTTAGCTTCTCTTTTTAATTCTTTGGTTAATAGTTGTGTTATTTTAGCTTTTCTTTTATTGCTTTCATTATTTTATCTTCTCTTCGCTGTCCACCAATCGCTTTTTGTTCATTTGACTGTTCAATTGTGCTATGTTTAAAAGTTTCTGCTTTTTCTACATCATATAACACGTTTATGCTAAGTAATTTTTTATGACTATAGATCGACACAAAGGTTGGCTACTCCTCAACAGGAAATTCATGAAGTACGAATAATTAATTCTTCAAGTTGGAGCTGAGGTTACATTCCACAAAGGGAGTTTCAAATTGTAACGACTGCTTGATGAGAGAAAATATCAGTATGTATTTTTTAATCTGTAATTGTATGTAGTTTGAGATTAGAAACTATTCAATTACTGAAGTTTGTGTACTTGAAGGATTATTAAACCAAGGGTGTAATAATTAGTATACTTCCGCCTTCTGCATTCCTTGTAAAAATGAAGATAATGGTGAAAAACTAAACCGCCTTCTGCATTCCTCGTAAAAATGAAGATAATGGCGAAAAACTAAACCAGAACCTATTAGATGCCGTAAATGCAACCAGAAAGATTTGTATGTCTTATACAGTAAATATTTTAGTCTCTCTAGATCTAAAATGAGGTTTTCTTTGTGGCCCAGTCTCAGAAACTAATACTCAAACTGGTCATTTATGTAAACTCAATCTTGGATATATAAGTTGGATAAAATTCCTATAGCATCTTTGAGGTGTGGTTATATGCACGCGAAAACCAGTCGACTCTACGTTACAGGTGCCTCTGTAAAATCAATGCAGGTACTGCATTCTTATGATTTTCCCCCCATAACTATATCAATTTGTATACTCTGTTAGACTTGGATTGGTGTACCCGAGTCATGATTGAAATTCTGAAACAAGTAGTCTTATTAAATGAGCATATTGAATCTCGCACAATAAAAATAGGGATTCAGCTGCCTGAACCTTGCATTGACATGGAAATCATTTCAAGCCTCAGTGCCCAAAGAAAGAACAAACAAGATAATCTACTATTGATTGGAAAATCTGGCCACATTTATGCTTATGATTGCATAATTGAAAAATATCTCTTGCAACAGTGCTAGTCCAGGTCACCCACCTCACTTCCAAAAGAGGCTACGATTAAGATTCCGTTTGTCGATTCAATCATTACTGTTGCAAGATTTTTCACCAATGACTATGAGTAAGCCAACATGCCATGTAGCAAATTTCAGGTTGTTCATTTTCCTTTATTTTGTACTTAAAAATTAAAGAATTTCACTGATATAAAATATATTTTTCATAATTCAGAGTGAGGATTTTTTCTCAAGTGGTATACTAGTGACAGCACTGCATTTTGATGGCAATTCTAGGATTCTTGTTTCTGGATATCAAAGCGGAATGGTGAACTAATATTTTTAGTCACTTTACAAAATTATTACGATAAAATAGGCTTTTCAATTGTTGAATTGTATTTACTATTGGTTTTTACAGCTTCATGTGTTTAAATTTCAACCAGAACCATATGCAGCAAACAACAATTTTATACCTTTCCAAGGTACATTACAACTTACTGAAATTGTATTTCTATGTTGGTGCAATTATGTGTTCTCATAGTGACCTTCATCACATAACACAGGAAGTACAAAGAAGAGGAACAATCATATTATCGAGAGTGTTAAACTTGTAAAAGTTGATGGTTCAGTACTTGCAATGGACATAAGCCCCAGCTCAAAGCATCTTGTTGTTGGATCTGACCAAGGATATGTAAGTGTATCCTCTTATTTTTCCCTTTTTACTTTTGTTTAATCTTGATTTTTGATGTTCATTTCGTTATTAGATCACTTACTTGTACAATATTCTAGATAGATTTTGACTATGGAGATGGAAAGGAGATATAATGTGTCTTCAGCTACTTTTAGAAATATTTTCTTTATGTTTGGTGGATATCTGAAAAATCTAATTGGTGATGTATTTTTTGTAGGTTGATAGAGCGGAAGTCTCCATGATCTTGCTTGCCATAGCCTTTTTTGTCGGGATTGTTTAACCTCGGTGTCTATTTTAATTTAAAGTTCCTATAGACTTATGTAATCGAGTAATACTTCATTTCTATGGATTTTATGTTCTTTTGTCTTAGCTGATACATTTAAATTACTTTTTTGGATGGATGGATATTTTATTGTGTATGACTTTAACTTACGAAATTTCTGTTAAGTTATAAAAGTTGGGAATTAAGATGTAATTTTTGTGTGTACTAGTTCAAAAGCTTAGTTTTATACCTTCCTTTATAAATATTATTGATTACAAGTTTTTTTTATAGAAAACTAGATTGCTGGTTAAAAAAGTTATAAAATATAAATGGATCTGAAATATAAGATAAATCATGATGTTTGTTAAAAGATATTACAAATATACAATAGCATTTTAATATAGTTATATTAAAGATTATCATAGTGTTAGCAGAACACTATGTTATATTGTTATAACTCTCAAAGTATGCAATCAATAGATATGTTGATAGCGTATGTGATAGCATGTATCTAATGCTATCAAATGTTTCAGACTTTTAATGGCGTGGGCAACCATGATGTTGTTCAAAACGCTGTGAAATATCAATCATAGCGTATTTCCGATGCTATTATAGATATTTTATAGCGGAATGTAAACGCTATATTATGTTTTCATAGCAATTAAAACATGCAATCAAATGGATATTATTATAGCGTATGAAAAACGCTATCAAAAGTATCATACTTTTAATTACGTGGTCTACCATGGCGTTAGGCAAAACGCTATGGAGCAGCTATCATAGCATTTTTTCGATGCAATGGAAGGCCTTTTTTGTTGTAGTGGAACTTACACGCTGTCAAGTTGAGCTCCAGGATGTGTACATGTAACAAGTGGGTGACTTATGGAAATCCTTGTTCACATGCGATAACGGCATGTAAATTAGTTCAGATGGACTACTTGTCGTTGATTGAAAGTTATTATAGGCTTACCACTTACAAAGAGTCATATTCTACCCAGTTTCAACCTATCCCACATAGAGATTATTGACGTTATCCTGAATTCCCTATTCTTCATCCTAACAACGATCTTTTAAGGAAGTAAGGAAGACCACGTACTCGCCGTTTTAGGAATGAGATGGATTGGTGTGAATCAAGTACTAAAAAACATTGTGGGTTATGCAAGAAAGTGGGCCATAATCGACGTTCTTGCCCGTCGAGACCTCGAAGCAAGTCATAGACATTTGTTTAGGGTATTTATATTGTGATTGTCTTATGGATTATGTAATAGAAATTTTTAGTCTAGACTTTTATCATTTCGATGTTGATTATGTAATAAACTTGGTTATTCTAGTATTATGTTCTTTGGATGCTTATTATGTAATAGACTTTTTTAATTTGGACATTTTCTATTTGGATGTTGATTATGCAATAGATTTTTTTATGCTACACTTTTGTTACTTGGATATTGATTATGTAATGAAATCTTTATACAGGCTACTCGTCATGAATCCAAGACCATTAGATCCTTCATTATTGTATTTACAGTCTACTCATCGATCACAATTAGTATGGGAGAATGAGATGTCTGAATCATTGACTTGTAGGCGACGAGAGGTTGGAAGTGGATGGTCTATTCCAGTTGACCCACGCATGATTCCACTTTTATTATAATCTGGATTTTACGAAGTTTCCCGTATTGGTTGTATTTCATTGGATTGGGCACTGATCACCGCTCTAGTGGAGAGGTGGAGACCATAGACTCACACATTTCATCTACCGACTGGAGAGTGTACATTTACATTACAAGATGTTATACAATATGGGTTACCGATTAATGGTTGTGCAGTCACAGGATCACTCATATATTCATGGCCTACAGTATGTCAAGATTTCTTAGGTGTGACGCCTCCTCCTAACAAATTGAATGGGTCACGATTGAATATGCCGTGGTTGACTGAGGAGTTGCCTTACATTCCCAATGGCGCTGATGAGGTTACCATTATGCAACATACACGAGCATATATTTTATGTTTGTTGGGTGGTGTCATCACACCAGATAAGTCTAATAGTCTGGTTCATCTTATGTATCTCCCATTACTTGCCGATTTTGAGACAGCTGGTCGTTTTAGTTGGGGTAGTGCATGTCTTGCAGTCCTCTACCGTGAGATGTGCAGGGCAAGTAACCAGAATGCTTCAGAAATAGCTGGTCCTCTCCTTTTACTACAGTTATGGGCATGAGATCGTCTACCATTTATAGCTCCAATTAGACATCACATGTATGAATATGAAACAGAAGATCGTCCTTTGGGATCAAGGTACTAACTACATTCTCATACTTCTCTTTATAATTATTTATCAATTTCACTATATTAAATTTACTATTCGATGTAGATGGGTTGATGCTTTCACATGCAATGATCTTCCCACACATGTACTTATTTTATACCGTTATATGCTAGATCAGCTCACTTCAGAGTAGGTATCAAATTATTTATAATTATATTTTAAATACCAGTGTAACATACTAATCGAGTGTTTTAATTAAAAATACAGATTATATGGCAACCATATACAAACGTTATTATGTTGTTACCGGAGTATTGTAGACGGGATCAGAATGTGTGGATGACTGTAAGTCCACTCATATGTGTTTCTATATATGTGAGTGGCATCGACCCGATCGTACTATGAGACAATTTTGGATTCCGTCAAATAGTTCCTGTCGATTGTGACACTGAACCACAGCTTCATAGATTTGACTTACGGGGTAGACACAATCACGATTGGATTTCACAATTGGATGGGTACCTACAACGGTGGAATCGAAGAATGGATCATATACTTGACTGTGATGATGTTCAAGAGGGTTCTGATGTTTCAGATGATTATTATGAGTGGTATTATAGTATCAAACATCCATTTATTACCCACATTGGCGGAACTTATGACACTTTGGTATGTATTCAGTCATTTTATGTATAAATCTATTACAAGTTTTTTTTTCTTATACATATTGATTTTGTTTTTTTTCCTATATAGATTGATATGTTCAATGACTTGTCAACGGATGACCCTAATACTAAACTTGCTAGTGAGCGTGGTTTAAGTATTATTCGTGAATCTAGACGAAAGCTCGTCGCTCAGGGACCTAATGTGCGATGCACCCGTGAACATCCTGAAAGAAGGACAGCAAGAGAGAGACAACTTGTTCCGGTTGAAGATCCAGCTGATACTGATCATCCTACGCAGATATTTTCATCCACCACTCCACCTGACTCATCTTTTACCGGAAATCCATCAGACTCAGTTGGTGCATCAGGCTTATACTCGCCTCATCTTTTCATGATTCCGACTCCTGGAGCTATTGAATATTCCCTACGTACATCTCTACCATTTGGTGAGGGGTCTAGCATGCAGTTTGATCAAGAATCAGTTCGTCCACCACCACGTCGAGGGTGAGGTCGAGGTCAAGATTTGCCTCTACGACAACATCCTCGGCGTGATAGACATCCTCCATCGTGCGGGACATGATTTCTTTTAGCATTCAATTTAATTTTCTTCAATATTAAACGTTTATGATGTTTCATTTGAGAAAATTAAGAAACTAGCCATATTTGATACACCCAAAACAAAAAATAGCCACATACTTTGATAAAACATTTTTTAGCCACATTATGAAAAGTTAATTTGTATTATGCCATGAATACCCTTTTAGTAATCATTTGCTAGTTCCTACCTCTTCTTTCCTTGTACCTTCCTGACACTATGCTCCAACTGGATTTCAAGGAAAATTCAACTTCCCATGCAAGCTTTTGAGATCTTATCACCTCTTTTCCAAAATTTGAGTTTCCTTTTTTTTTTTTTACTATTCACAACAGGTATGGTCATATCCCAAACAGCCACAAAAAATTAGAGCAAGACTCCATTTTTAGTTTTTTCATAATCATTTTTTCTTTTCCTCTGATTTCCTCTAGACGAAAATGGCAGATTGTTGATGGTAGTTTCTATTTTCATTTTCCATCCTTTTCAAGTATGTGTTGTTACAATGAGTTTTTTTTTTTTTTTTTTTTTTTTTTTTTTGCATTTTATGGTTTTGGGGCGAATGATTTCATAGTGTAAATGTATAGTAACGAAGTCTTGAATAACACTTATAAGTATGGTTAGTATAGTCGGTAAATATATATTTAAGATACCCACTGTACAAGCATTTTTTATCTAAGCTATTCTAACTATGTCACAGATATAATATATAAAAACAACCAGTATATGTCGTATAAACAAATACATATACCTGCAATACTGATACTACGAACAGCTAGTTGATAAAAGTAAAACGTATTGTATAATTTATTATAAAGAAGCAATATATATTGAGTGTAAATCATACTTATGGGTATGGTTAGTATTGTCGGTAAATATATATATTTACGATACCCACTGTACGAGCATTTTTTATCTTGAGTCCTCGATTCATATATATTGAGTGTAAACCATACTTATGGGTATGGTTAGTATTGTCAGTAAATATATATTTACGATACCCACTGTACGAGCATTTTTTATCTAAGCTATTCTAACTATGTCACGGATAATATATAAAAACAATCAGTACATGTCGTATAAATAAATACATATACCTACGAAACTGATACCATGAACAACTATTGGATAAAAGTAAAACGTGTTGTATAATTTGTTAAAAAGAAGCAATATATATTGAGTGTAAACCATATTTATGGGTATGGTTAGTATTGTCGGTAAATATATATTTACGATACCCCTTATCACAGTATTTTTTTTTATCTTGAGTCCTCGATTCATATATATTGAGTGTAAACCATACTTATGGGTATGGTTAGTATTGTCGGTAAATATATATTTACAATACCCACTGTACGGGCATTTTTTTATCTAAGCTAGATCTATGTTTTTTCATGAATTAAAAAAAACATACCTTTCATCAATTTAAGTCACATTTTGCTTTGAATCTTCAAGCCATTTTTCAGAAAAATGGAAGAGAGAGAGAGAGCCACATTTGTGGTGAAGGAGAGGGAGAAGAAAATGAAAAATGGGAGAGAAAATAAAGAATAAATTAAATGTGAGGAGAGAGATTTTTTTGAAAACAAAAATCTGATTTGATGGCATAGAAATTCGTGAGAGTGTTTTTTAGTAAATCAATTGACTCTTGATGGCTATTTATTGTCATTTTCATACATGTGGCTATAAAGTGTTATTTCATTGAAAATTTGGCTAGTTTGTTAGTTAACCCGTTTCATTTTGTGCACTATCTAATTTTTTTAGAATGTTTAACTTCGATGTTATAACTAATCTTCTATCATATTTTGCTTCAATTTCTTCATTTCTCATAGTTTATTATTATTTTTAAATGGAGATTAATATGAGAACAAGAGAAGAAAAGCATGTTGGTCATCATAAATGAAAAAAAAAAATCATTCTGCATTGAAAACGTGGAATGATTTCGCGTTTTCATTGATTCCATGCTTTTGTTAAAAACGTGGAATGATTCCACGCTTTCAATGACAACGTGAAATCATTCCACATTTTTAATAAAAGCGTGAAATCATTCCACGTTTTCTGCTGACATGGATTAATAAGAACGTGGAATGATACCACGTTTTCAGTCAACGGTCAATAATTGCCCTAGTTTGCTAAAATGTTTCACCAGTAGTCTATTTTGCTATATATTTTGAAAACCTGCATTAGTCCGAAAAATACCCCACAAAATTGCAAGCAAAATTAAATTTTTGGGCTTTGACTTTTTAAATGGGCTTTAATAACCATATGTGAGCTTGGGCTTTTAAAGACAAGTATATTGATTTGATCCAATTTGTTGTCCCTTCACAAAATTATAACAGATTTAGTTGAAAAATGATATTTTTGAAAACCCCTAATTTTAAGCCTACTAGTAAGAATTTAAAAAGTAGAGAAATAAGAGTCTATTTGGGATAGTTGTTAAAATTATTTTTTAATAGTTATCGAAAACAGTTTTTTTAATTTAAAATAATTTTAAAAACTTCCAAAAGCTATCACAAACGGGCACTAAAAAAAGATAGTATAGAATCTGGAAAAAAAAATGAAGAGAAGCTTTTTCAAATAAGCTAAAACACTAGGTCTTATCTCGTACCTTCAAAATCCTTCAATTTCTCCTCATCGATGATTAAAAAATTTGCATAAAAAGAACAACTAAAAGTTATAGTAATGAGTAAGAAAGGTGTTACTCCTAAAATTCAAAGGGTGATAAGATTCAAAAATATTTTTTTCTTCCATATGGCTGCTTTTTTTAATGTAGTAGAGATAGAGTAACTTGAATAAAATCAAAAGTTTTCAAAGATTTTTATTCTAATTTACACCCATCGTAATTTTTCTTCAATAATTTCAAATTATTAAATTAAATAAAATTAGTTCTATAATCTATTTAAAATCAAAGCTTCTTTTTATTAAATTTATTTTAAAACAACAATGATTATTTTGTATTAAAATAAAGAGATGATTGCAAATCTACTAAAATTTATGGTAATATTTATATAAAAAAGCATATATTAAAAAAATAATCAAATATAATTAGTTTTGAGCCTATCTGATTGACATTGAACTATATATTTTTACAATTAATTAATTAATTCACACAGAAATAAATGTTAATCACTTAGTAACACAAAATTTTACTATCTTTTTCCTAAAATAAACTCAACAAACACTATTTATTATTTATTTGCAATATATTTATTTATCATATCCGGTCATTTATTTTACTTTCTTCTTTTATAAATTAGTTATTATTGACTCTTCTAGTAATTAAATCAATTACTTTCTTTTAAAAATTTAAAGTGAATAAACCATTATTCTGGTTATTTATTCATTTTTAATTTAATATTAACCGCATTATTCTAATTAATCATATATATTTTGGTCATACGTTAGCCACATCCCCAGTTATAGTAGATTTTTTTTACGCAATTTTTTATATCTTTGAGTCGTGATATAGGAGGAGAAGTAATTACGAAATAGAAATGAGAAATAAGAGAGACATGTATTTTATTCAATAATTTAGGCCAAGAGCCTAAAAACGTACATATAAATTACAAAGTATGTAGGGACAAATTCAATTCATTTCATTCTCAAAAACTTGAAAAATTGTTACTTTGAGTAACATTTTCACAGTTTCGACCATCTCGAAAACGCAAACATCGCCTTGTTTCAAGTTATTGTCTAGGACAAATCTCTTCCAACCACATGTAAATTCACCAATCCTCCTTTTCCCAATCCAACGCACACAATATCTAAGATTCCAAACTCTTCTTCCATTTGAAACTTGAATATTGATGTCTTTGAAATTCTTGAGATGTGTCTCTACAAAGCTTTTTGGTATATTCTATATGACCAATTCAAGACTAAATGGTTAAAGATAAGAACTAATATAATGGAAGACAATAAGGAAAAAAATTACATGTAAAGATAAATTTTACTTACCAAAGAGCTGCCTCTATGAATATATGAAGGCCACATTGTGACCATAAAAGAAGGATTCACGGTCATGGATTCGAAAGTTTTAGCCTTTTCAGTCACTCTAGACTTTATTGTTTTTTGAGATTTAGAGCCATCTCCAATTTTGTAACCTGACAATTTTAAATCAATCATTTTCTCCCTTGGGTTCATTATGCAATATGAAAGAGAAACAAGAAACAAAAAGTCTTTAAACAAAATAAAGTCATCATTATCCATACCGACTCAATCGAGTTAGATTTTTTTTTTTTGTATAAAATTGTCTAAAAAAATTTGTCTATTCACTAAAAGGCGGAATTCTTTCTTAACTTTCATATAACTTATCTTATAAGATTAAACATATTTATGATATGGATGTATATTTATTAACTATAGTATAAAAAATCTAAATAAAAATGAGACATAAAAATAACGATGGAGGTAAGTTTTTTCCTAGAGTTATCTACCATTTTAAACATAGTAAATCCAGATTTTTAATAAACTCAATTAATCAAATTATAGAATGAAAACAATAAATTAATAGAACCCCTTTTAAAGGAAAAATAAAAAATTCTCCATACCTTTAGACTCTCTCTTGTAACAAAGCAAGTCTTCATTTCCCAATATTTGCTCTTTCTTCAATTCTTCAAAGTTGAATCTTTCAGGCTTAGAAGGTTCATTTCTTGATCTCTTGCTTCCAATTTTGTTATCAAATATTTGGATAGAACAATCATCTTCAAATTCTTCAACATTCTCATTTCTTTTCCCATTAAAATGATCTTTCTTATTTTCATGATTATGATAAATTCTCTTAATAGGATATTGAATTTCTGAAGCACTATGATCAAATATAATAACATTGAAGCAAGAATCTCCTTCATATCTAAATACTAGAAAATAACCAAATTGAATAGAATAAAAATCCACAAAATCTTTCCAACCATTTTGAAACCATATCAAAATTTGTCCATTATTATTATTATTATTTTTATTTTTATTACTTTTTTCCAATCCCACGTTCCATTCTTCACCACTGGGAATCTTCAAACATACTTTGTTATCTAAGAAAGCACTTCCATGATTTCTGACAAATTTTCTAGGAATTTCCTGAACAAAGAAAATGGAATATATGTATTAAATTAAATTAAAAGGTTAAAAAGAAGAATAATTTTATACTTACTAGTTTTTGTTCCCTGAGAGTATGAGGGAGAATGATCTTGAAAAAATGGGGAGTTTCGTCCGTAGAAAAGAGACGATCGTTATCCTTCCGGTGGAAACTCCATGAAGACATGACGGAGATTTGATCTATGCTACCACCACAATTCTTTTCTGATCTTGAGTTTGAATGAAAGCAAAATAGCAAAATAATGTATGTTAAGTAGTGAGAGATGAGAGCTTTGTAACTGCCGTTTATAGACAATGAACAGTCTTATTCTTAAATGTTTAAATGAACTGTTTGTCTTTTTTCAAAAACTCTCCACACCAAATTTAATGGGTGTATTTCTATGGTAATTTGGAGTGGAAATTTGTGAGCTTTAATTAGCAAATAATAAATTATTGAATAGAACCTCTTTATTTTTTTTTTAATTTTTTTTTATAGATATTAGATGAAAATGGGGACACTACAAATTTCAACCTCATCCGAATATAAATGGATGTTAGTTAAGAGAAATTTTGCATACAAATTTGACTGAAAAAAAGAAGAAGAGAATTATAAAATTTAATTGAATTTAATCTCTTATCCGAAAGCAAATTCTCATTAAAATTCGTTTCCCTATGACAAGTTTTAATGTTTCATGCCCACTCACATTAATACATTAATGATATTTTTATTAAGATAACGGGTAAACACACATCAATTAATGGATACAAGTAACTTTTTCATGGGAGACTCCAAAAGCCTACTTTCTCTCTTTAAAATGGCTCCTTTTCTTTTGAAAGAATTTGATCCTTTGAAAATTTCAACAAAGTTAAGCGAGAGAGGATAACTTTTAAAAGTGTTTTTAAAACAAAAAGAAAAAAAACAATAAAAGAGAGATCGCCTTGCTTCCGGCCATGTCCAGAATTTAAGAAATTATGGAACTAACTTCTGTGACGTCTAAAGCCTTCCTATTAAGTAGACGAATAACGCCTAGGCAATCCTAATTCCACCAACATCGTATTCTCTGCCAAATTCAAGTTTTGAATACCTTCTTTGATTCCTAGCGTGAAGAAGTAAAATGGAATTTGAGTATAAAACGACTTTGCACCCAGAAAATATAACTTCACCAGAGTAATTTCTCAAAATACTCTAACCCAGGATCTTCTCAATGGAGATTTGTATTGGTAAATTTGAACATTGAAAGCCCATTTATTCCTGTTATTCCAAATATGCCAGAGCAATGAGTACTAGCGCTGGTCTCTCCTCGCAATGTTCAAACATCCCAGTGAAATGCATTTTTAAAAGTTTTTTTTTTAATGGTTATCAAAAATATTTTCTTTATTTAAATACACTTTTAAAAGTTATGTCTTACCGACACGGTTATAATATGAGATTTTTTACAACTCTTTACAAAGAGACATTGATTTTAATAGGTAAGATAAGATTCTTTATATTAATTTGTAGCCTGCTTGTTCTTAGTGTTTCTGAAGTGCCAAGAGATGACAAAAGATTTTCTCAACATTGGATTGATCGTCTTCTTGAAGCATCCATTATAAACATGCTCCAATGATTTTCTTAGGATAAGTAATTATTGAGATATATGTGATTCAATTTACCTTTATGTACTCATAAGGTTAAACTTTTAGGTGTAGTGGTGGAATAAGAGCCGGAGGTCTTGAGTTTAAACTCATGTGATGACATTTCCTCTTCATTTATTAGAAACTTCCCATGTTTGGATCTTGTACAAATATTCAAACCCACATGTAAGAGGAAAATATTGAGATATATGATTAAAATTATGTGCATCCATTAACTTAAGCTCTTGGATGAAGTGGTGGTTTAATATATCTAATAATATTAAAAAAAAGTCATGTGATTTTACATTTTTATGGTTTGGAGAAGTGGAAATTTAGGGCCGTTTGGTAACTTTCCTAATTTTCATTTCTTGTTTCTTATTTCTATTTTCTGTTTCTTGCTATGTTTTTTTAAAAAGAGAAACAAAAACATGTTTGGTAACCGTTTTTTATTTCTTGTTTAAAAAGAGAAACAAAAGCATGTTTGGTAAATATTTCTTATTTCTTGAAGAAAAAAGAAACGTAAATGTTGTTTGGTAACTATTTCTTGTTTTTGTTTCTCATTTTAAAAAATAAAAATATTCTGAAAATATTACAATTTTAAATGATATGTTTAAAAATATTATATTAATATAATTTTTGGATATTTATAATATATTTTATAATTCAAAATAGAATAACGTAATAAACTTTTATTATTCGTCTCAATTGTAATCTTCATCTTTATAGTGGAACCTGTAAAATTTACAGAAGACATGACGTACTAATTGGAAACTTGTATAAAAATTCTCTAGTGTCGTTTTCTCTTGTTTACTAATTTATTTTTTGTGTTTCTATTTATCGTTCTTCAATTAGGAAGTTTAGAGATTTGCAAACCCTTCAAATTCCCAGCGTATCTTTCATCTGATGATTTAATTTGAATTGGTAAGTTTAAATTTTGTGAGATGTTTCTTTTAAAATCCAAATTATGGTAGTTTTGAATTGAAAATGTGAGTGATACATGTTTATGTAAACTCAATAATTATAGGTCTAGAAATTAGGAAGAGCATAAATAATTTAGTATTCAATATGTGCGCGGTAGGGCATTTTTTTTATATTTTTTATAAAATCACTCTTATGTGTTGGTAATGTGTTTATGAGGCACATTTGGAGATATAATTGATAACATACATACATACAAGTAAATGTCAAAATGTGAATTTATTATCTCAATCATTAATCTTTTCTCTACTACTTTGTAATTAGGTCTATGTTTTATCATAACATTAACATGCAACTGTTATATTACTAAATATTTTATCCTTTTACTTTAAATTTTATGTATATTCAGACCATTTTATATCATTAAATTTAACAACGTTAGTAGGGAAGTTCAGGAGTCTATTTTCCCACAATCTCAAAATGAGGATTAGACTCAAGAGTCTGAGTTTGATTCCAACATTATCTTTGTAAATTAATAAAACGATTTTAAAAATATAAATAAAACTTAAAGCTAAATTATCTTAAATATTTACTTATAATATAAAGATAACAAATAATCTTTTAAATACTATCTTTAAAAAAGCTAATATATATTCCTTAATATACAACTGATAATATTTTAAATTGACTTATTATATAAACTATTTTTTAAAAAACATCAAAACAACGAATATCTTTTCTATTATCTTTTATTTTTAAAAATAATAATTAATAAAATCTTGAATAAATACTTTTTGATATAAAAATAACAAATCAATTTTTTCTTTAAAAATTCCGATAACGGATGTTAGAATTTTAAGAGTCTGATTTCTAACGATCTTGAGGTGAAGAGTTATTCTGGGAGTCCAGAGTTAATTCCAATAATATTTGTTCTGATGGACTAAGCGTCACTCATAATTATTAATTCATACTTTATTCTTGAAGTGTGCATTAGTAAAACATGAGACATTTAAATCTAAAATAAAATAAATATTTTTAGACCTTTATAAATAAAATAAAATGGATAATTTAAGATAAAATTTGGTAACTGTATTTAACGGGTGTTGTAGGGTGCTAACACCTTCCCTACACACAATAGACTCCCGAACCCAATTTTGGTATTTGCAGACTAATTATTTTTCTTTAATTTGGTGATCAATCACACCGTCAAATTTGATTGGTGGTGACTCCATCCTTTTCTCTCTTTCTAATCAAAAGAGACCGTCGGCCACTTCGCATTTCGACCACGTCGTGACATAACTCTCATCTTATTTTAAGGTTTATTGACCATTTGATAACGTCACAATCCCATAAAAAATCTCTAATATATATATATATATATATATATATATATATATTAAGCTTCTTCTTTCTTCTTTCTCTATTTTTTTCTATATTACTAAAACCACAAATCATATTTCATCTTCTTTTTATCTTCACACATATGAATTGAAACTCGATTTTTTTTTTAAATCGAAATGTTAGAAAAAAAAAAGTAAAAAAAGTATCCATTTAGTTTTAAAAGTTTTTTCATTAACCAATTCGACATAGATTTAAGTATTTTGTAAGAAATTTTTTTGGATCATGGACCGAGATTGGGATCTCGGGCTAAGACAAGAAATCTCGGTCGAATCTTGATCCAAAACTCATATAAATCTTCAAACTCAGACCAATCTTGGTCTTAAGATTCCAATCTCAGTCCAAGATCGGTCCAATCTCCCCAATCTCGGTCCAACGATAATTCATGATTTCTAGTCAATTCTTTCAATCACCTCATCCACGTGTTCCAATACAGTTAAAAATAAAGAAAATTTAAACAAATGGGCATTTACAAATATGTTAAAATGGACTCTAATATTTAAAAATTTGTTAACCAAAAAAAGTATTTACAAAAATATTAATTTAAAACTTAGGATCCTGGTCAGTAAGTCATTGATTTACCATATTAACAATAGTATATCAAATGACAGTATAGCTTAGTACATCAATGCTTCATCATTACTGATTGTAACAACCCATTACCAAGTAAAAGTATAAAAGATTAGTAGTTATTATAACTCTCTCAAAATGATACTAATGAAGTTGGATTGATGAACATGGTGAAAAATAATTCATTATCTTGTAAGGGTATTTTGGTAATTTCCCCAAACCTCAAAATTAAAACCACATATATAATTTACTATTTTTATATGATGTTGATCGTCTCATTATTACGATTCTAACGCAACTGACGGATCATCGTTCTGAGTCCCGGTGAGTGAGTTATGATCATTTTAGTTCAGTGACATTTTCGTAAATAGTAGAACTTGGGATTTAGCCCTAAAATCCTTCTTCTTCTTCTTCCATTATAATCAATTCTCCCATTTTCTTCTAAACATCATCTCCCGAAGTATTTTCGCCCTAACTGCTTCATCTGGACTCCGATTTGTGCAAGTAAGTAGTCCATTCTGATCGTATTTTCATTATTTTTCCATTTAGATTAGTTTCAAAGAAATCCAAGATCTGAAGAAAGAGTTATGAGCCAAAAACTGTTCGGGTCTCTTATATTTTTTTAATTTAATTAATTTTTGCTTGATTTCTCGTCATATTAGGTGTGATTCACGTTGGTAATTCTTCGATGAAGGTTTGAAGAAGAATCAAAGAGTTTGCATCCAAGATGCGATTCAAGGTTGTGGAAGTTCTTGAAAAAAGGAGAATTTAAGATCTTGAAATTTTGCTTGAAAGTGAGTAAAATTAGTTAAGGGTTAAGTATTATCATGCGTAGTTTTTCTTTTTCATTAAAAGTAATTCATGTTTTTGATTTTGGGTGTTTGAGATACGTTTTAAAGCATGAATTGTGTGATCTTGTACTGAATTAAAGTTGTACATTTTTTTGGTTAAAATGTAGAAAAGTTGAGACTTGTATGTTTTAGACTAGTATTGTTTTCCTTGTCTTGTAGCTTTAAGTCATCAATTGTATAACTTTTGTATGATGTTTAAATGTAATTTTTGGATGTTTTAAAGTCATCCAAAGTTGCTGGAATTATTGTACAACTTGTGAGTTTATTGCCCAAAAGAATTGAAATTAGCCTAGCAGGATACTCAATTTTGTGAGACATTTTTGGGAGACTTCTAAGCATATTAGAATGACTTTGGAAGTGTAAATAGTATCACTTTACTTCTAGTTTTTGTTTAGAAAAATCACATTCACCTAGTGACCGAATTTAGAGCAAAACTACACTAGTTTATGCTAGTTTTGTTCTTTTGATTGGAAATTCTTTGGTTGATCATTTTACGAGTTGAGATTGTGATCTTATGTGATTTTAGATCATTCTAAGGTTAGGAAATTTTTATTTTTCCAGAATTAATTTTCTAAGTTTAAGTCGTTTAAAAGTCGATTTTGGCAGAAATAGGGTTTCTAGGCTAGAAACTAGACCTAGACTTGTTAAAGCATTCTGGTAGTGATGCTTTTAGGTAAATTACGTTTTTTTGGTGCCTTGAACAACATGGTTGGAGGTTCGCACTAAGTAGGGCCATACTTAGTGAAAAATATGTCGTTAATGGGATGATTACAGCTGTGCACAACATAATATCACTTAGCGGGGCAAGTTCACTCCAATTGATCAATGGGAAAGAATATCAAAGTAGGTTTACTTGTGTTCTTTGAGAACACATAAAAAAAAATACCTCAAAAAGTTGAAATGTGGGAACCCGTATTTGATGCTTTTGAGCGAGAAACTCACTTTTGATTGCGAACAATAGTTGAGTTAAGGCATTGTGTAAAGTTGGAATCTTTTAGAGTTGAGAAAACTTGTTGGAAGTGAAGGAACTATTTACTAAATTAGCGGAAATTCTTTAGTAAACTAATTAACTCTTAATTACTTATTCGTTAATAACATGCAATCGTGATCAAATCGAAAACTGAAATTATAAGATTTTTCGAAAAACTTACATTGTAGATTTATGGAGAATCGGTTGGGGTTTCCTTTACAGCATCAATCCACTTCACCAAGCCTTCTATGCTATATCCCGATCACAAACTAACCCGACTTGTGGGAATCGAACCGGAAGAACAAAAGAATAAGAAGAAAAATTCTTCTTATTTTTCTATGCCAAAATCGGCAATGGGAAGGCAAAGGAGAGAGCCTTTTGATAAATTTCAAGTGTTAAATATGAGCACCCAATGGTCATATTTATAAGAAAAATAAGAGTTTGTTTCCTAATCAAATTAGAACTCTTATTTCATTTAATTTAAATAATCAAATTAAATAAATTAAATTAAAAAAAAAAAATAAAAAAAATGAAGATAATGGCGTCAGCTCCTTAGGAATTGGAATTCAAAAATTCCATATATCCTTGACAAGTGGCGTGGCCAATTTGGCTTTATCCTTTTTTTTTTTTTTTTTTTATTTAATCTTTATCTTTATCTTATTTTCTTTTTATGTATTTTAAAAAAAAAATTCAAATAATCTTTTTCTTTTAAATACATATTTTCGAAAATGCTCTTAATTAATTAACATTGAATCAAATTCATTTAATTAATTATTTTGGGCAAAATACTAATTTGTTTCATAAACAAATTTAATTCTCTCCTTTTATTATTAAATTAAATAAACTCATTATTTAATTAATAATATTAATTATTAATTTCTATTTAAATAAACTCTTTATTTAAACAATTAATATCTCCCTCATTTAAGTAATTTAATTACTTAAATATAATTAATTCTTCCTAGTTAAATTAATAACTTGGTTAGTTACAATGATGTATGGGCTAGCATAGGGACCTGATGGACCTATAGATCATGGGCTCCAATAATTATTGATTTATTAATTAAACTCATTAATTAATTAATCATAATTATTAACTTAGGGTAATTCCACTATAAACCATAAGTTGAACTCCCCTCACTATAGATGGGTTATGTCCATTTGTTATTAAGTTTGTTTTGACATATCCTTCACATGGTAATCTCATAATTACAACTGGGTCTAAATTACCGTTTTACCCTTGTAATTATCTCTTTTATCCTTGTGTACCCGATGATTCTCTAATGAACATTTTTCTATAGTTTTCAAGTATAGAACGATCCTTCTCGGCCAGGTGAGAAGGTGAGGCCTCATGTTCAAGTACCGAATCATTACAACAAGGGAGATACCTAAAGTTCCTAAGTTAGAATAGTGTCGCACTAACACTTTCATTTGTTTTAGGAAAGTTATGAATGCCATCTTGTATAGAAATGTTCCCAAGCACCAATTTAGTCATTTCCCCCAAAACGGGAGTTTATCGAGTGTATCAACAGATCACCCTCAACTATGTGAATCAAAGGAAAAGACTTCATTAATGTGAGTTCACAACATACTCGGGGATTGAGACGTATCAATCTTAATAACGTAAATTTGATATTATAAATCATTTCCTATCAACGGTGTTATTTAGGAATCGATTTATTATCCTGGTCCAGTCTTATATAAACTCATTATATATGATGTTTCCACTTGCATCTACATCATGCTAATGATTTGGATCAAATCGTGAACAACATCAACAGTGTTACCAGAATAAGGTTTCCTAACCGTATTCGTTTACTGTAGACTATTTGAGTTACTATCTTGGACTAGATCCACTTTATATCTCATAGTAGTCAAGATTACAGAATTAGTAACTCTGGAATTTTCTATTAATGTTTGAATATTTAACGAATATCAACATATAATAAATTGCACAAAATTCACTAAAATAATACTTTTATTTATTCATAAAATATTCTATTACAAATTACGAATTCTAGGGCATAAATCCCAACAGGAAGTTGTGAGGCCATTTATGGACTTAATTAACTTAGGAATCTTCTCATAGAAATACTTTTCTTTTAACTTTTTCTACTCATTGGGCGTAGCCTCATGATGCTACATTTTTTTTCAGGTAAAAAGAAGAAGAAAACTGGGCATTGATGTGGTTCGTGATCAGTGGCTTGGTTCAAGTGGATTTACACCGCCGGCGACTCTTATTCTCTTCTTTAGTTGTTTTAGTGGGATTTAGATTTGGATTTATGTTAATACTTTTATGGTGAAATTTTGTGTTTTCTAATAACATTGTTTTTGTTAAAATATTACTTGTGAATTTATGGATTTGTTTTTAAACAAGTTCGATCGAACCCATAAACTTGTTTTGTTTTGCACTTTTGTGAAATAAGAAAAGAAATTCAATATTTTATATTATTTCCACTATTAATTATTGTATTTCCACGTTTTGAGAATTTTGGGGATGTTACACTAATATTCCATGATGCACTATTATTGATATACCATGATATACTACCACTAATTTACCATGATATACTATCACAAATTTACCATGACATACTACCACTAATTTTCCATAGTTTACATACTGATTACTAAGTTGAGAGAGGTCTTGCAAAAAAAAATTAAATTCTTGTCGAAAAATTGGAGAAAGCTGTAGGATCGGTATGGCAACCCTAAAGGGGGGTGAATAGGTTTTTAGGTTAATTTAAAAAAAATTTTGATTAATGACTTCTAATTAACTAGTTAATTAGACTTTTTAAGCTCATACAAATTATATGAATTTTATCCTAAAATTCCCTTTAACAAAGTAAACTAAATTTCAATAATACTTGGAAATATTTAATCATAGACAAATTCTAACAATCAATTATGCTTCAATAAATTCTAGCAACAAATATGTGAAGCAATAATCAATTTAATTCTCAATGGTTGATAATTAATGATCCCAATTAATATGCACAATAAATATTAAGCATTTAATATGGTGCAATAAATAAAGAGGATAGGGTTAGAGAATGACACCAAATATATAGTGGTTCGGCCAAAATCCGGCCTAGTCCACTCTCCGAGCGCCTCTCGGGAATTTATTACCTTTTCCGGGAGTAAAGTATAACCCAATCCTTTTGCGGGATCAAGATCAAACCCGACTCTATTACACGGGATCAAAGTCAAACCTAACCGTTCTTTTTTCGGGATCAAGAACGAACCTGATCCTTTTACCAGGAGCAAGATCAAACCCACGTTCCTATTTTCAGGGGCTAGGAAACCGACCCCAAGTGTGAATTATAATATTTCACACAATTACAAATCTCTCTCAAAGAGTAAATATGAAAGAGTAATTCACAATAATACAAGGCTCTCAAATAGCCAATTTAATCATTCAAAATAAACTCAAAATAATATGAAAATAGCTTCAAATTGCTTCAACAATGGATGCTCAAAATCTGATTTATCTTGTCATTTTTGCCACTGATTTTTGGACTAACAAGGAGAGGAAGGAAGGCAATAAAGTCGTTGGTCCACGTGGCAGAGACTGATTGACTGAAGAAATCTGATATTTGAATTAATAATATTATATGAATAAATTCGGTCAGCAGGGGCAAACCGAACAGCAGAGACAATGTGAGAGCTTCAAATTTTCGGTTAGCAAGGAAGTAAACAAGTGGCCAGGACATGCAAGGCATTAATATAAAAGGAAGGGGCAAGGAAAGCTTTCGCCAAATCTGAAAAAAGCAAAAAATATATTAGGAACACCCAAGCCCCGTGTCGAGCACTGGTTGGAGGAAGGAAGAAACGGTGGGGCCCACATGCGTCAGCAACAGCAAGGCGCGTCAGCTTGTGGTCTTCAATTAAGGAAACGTGGCAGAATGAAGAGTGTCGGATGGCGAGCCAGGGGAGATCGATCGGTTGTAGAAAAAATCTGATTCCCTTTTTCTTTTTCTATTTATTTTAAATCCGAATTATATAAATATATATATAATAATATATTTTTAATGGACGAACGTGGAGCGATAGATTGAAGGCCTTTTTGAGATCAACGACTGGAGACGTTTCTGAATTTTCTTTTTCTTTTAATCTGAAATTATATATAAATATATATTTTAAATCGAATTTTCTTTTCTTGATATCTTCTCTATTTTAGCTCGGAATTGGACGATTCAAATTGTATCATGCTCGATATTTTCCGCTCTATAAAACACAACACTAAAATACTAAAATTTATTAGTACTAAGTATTGGTTATCATCAAAACATAATTAAGTGAGATCAAATGGCCCAAAAAGCCAACAAAAACAAGTTGGAAGTTTTGGGGATTGTCAAATATAAGTTTGGGGATGAGTTTTGGTAAAAAAAATCGATCATTTGTAATTACTTTTGGGTTTGGTTAATTTCTTGTAGAAATTTTTTTTTGGGTTTGAGGTCGGAAAACTTCAAATTTTTGTTGAATAACAAGGGATAAGGAATTAGAAACTTCAGGTTTTTTCAACTTTCATTTGGGGATAAATTCTAGCAAAAACATGATGGTTTTGTGTATTTTTTTTTAAAACTAATGCTAGAAAACTTTCTGGCGACGACAACGACGTCGAAGATGGTCCCGACGGTGGTCAAGATGGCAGCGAAGATGGCAGGAAAGTTGGAGAGATAAATAGAAATATGTAATTTAGGAAGATGATGATGGAAGAAGAAGGAGGAAGGAAGGAAGGAAGGAAAATAAGGATATTTTGGTAATTAAAAAGATTCATAAAACCCTCTTTCAAAAAAGTAACATCTGTGTAAATATTTTTAAAAAATGATAGATATGTAAAGATTTAACCAAATTTTTGAACCAAAATAAATGTCCCTTAAACTTATGAGTATGATTTATAGATTTAACTAACATAATGGTTTATTCTCAAAATTCTACACATGTTCAAATATTTCGTTATTTTTAACGGTATTGGAATATGTGGCATATGTATAATATTGTGCTTGAAAAATAAGAGTTGTACATGTAAAGACCTGACTCTATAAAATAGAATTAAGTAAATAACGCAAGTGGAAGACTTGGAATAATAAATAGAAAACCTGTAAATCGTTAAAATATCCTTTCATTTCAATATGAAATCCAAAATCCTTAAACATTCAAAGATGGAAAGCGCTTTCCTTTTCATAAGTTCAAAATTCAAGATAAGATAAAACCATAAATCCAGAAATCCAACGGAAGAGTAAACGTAAGTAATATTACTTAAGAGAGCTCAACAACCCAATGTAAATAAACAGATAAAGTAAAAGTGTCATGACACATGTAACGTCCTATTAAATTTCACTCTAAATTTTTTATTTATTATTATTTATTATTTATTTGCTTATATAATTCTTAATTACTTTTATTATTTTAGTATTCTTAATTATTTAGTTATTATTTAAATTAAATTTATTTAGGTATTTAAATTAGGATAGGATAGTCTAGCTTATAGTTAAATTTAAGATTTAATTAATTGATTTCCCTAATTTTGTTAAATGAGAAGATTGCACTCAAGTGGGCCACCCTCATTGATTATTCCTAAAAACTAGGGTTGGTGTAACGTCCCGTTACAAGGTAAGATTAATTTTGAATTAAATTATAATTTTCTTTAATTTAATTAATGGGTTTGGAATTATGGATAAATATTCTGTTTTATTTATTTAGGCTTTTGGTTGACACTTAATTTTAAGTGTCACATTTGTAAATAGTGAAGTGTCTTGGAATAGGAGATAGTTGATGATGTGGCAAGTTAGCCCCAAAACCTAATTTTAACTAAGGAAAAGAAAAAGAAAATCTTCCTCCTCCTTCCCCACACCCCTTGCCGCCGCCCCCCTTACAGAAAGAGAAGAAAGATTCGTCATTTCGTCTCGTTCTTCGTTTGATCGTGAATCGGGTTTTGGATTCAAGCGTTTTGGGAATCGATTTTGGACATGAAGGTAACGAAAATCCTCCTTTTCTTTTCTTCTTGTTTCTGTAGAGCCTAGGGTTAGAAATTGATGAGTTTTCATCAATTTTATTAATTAGGAGATCGTTGGAATCGCACGGAATCGAAGAGGGAAAATCGGAAGCCCTTTTCTTAAAATTCAAGTAACGGGTAAGCATTCATGATTGATTTATCAATCATTTAAATTCTGGAATTTAATTATTTATTTTTCTTATGAACACCAAGAACCCTAACCCTTGATCCAACCTCCATAATTGTCAATTTTCCAAACCATGGCCAAACACCCAATCGATTTTGATTCCGATCCTTATACCTAGAACCATCAAGATCGATCACCATAGCCATGAAACTGTGACCGAACCACGACGCAAAGGCCATGGCCAGCCGTGGCCCACACACCACCCACGCCCCCAAATTTTAGCCAATTCCCTTCGTCGTTTGTTTTCCGTTCTTTGATCCATCGAACCCCAAACCTTTTGTATAAATTTAGTATATTTTAATTTTTATTTTAAGTATTTTAGGACCTTTGTTTCAGGTCTGATTCTCCAAGGGAAGTAGCGTTGATTTTGGACTTAAGCAATTTCGAGGTGAGTTAACGGATTAATTAACGGTTAAGGTTTTGGAGAAATCTAAAGCCCAAACCATAGCGAAATGTTTTCTTATATTTATTATCAATATTCTGGAAGTTTTGGATTGAATTGGATCATTGGAAGTATGATAAATAAATTAAGAAAACTAATTTTTTGGTTAAGACTAGTTGAGGCCTTTTTGGCAGAAATTGTATGATTCTTTGTTTAAATTGATTCTGATGGATGTTATTTTGTATTCTGGGATTATTTTGGAGTTTAAGGTTGTTTATTGTCAAGAGAATCGATTAGAAAGTATTTTTAGTGAATTTTAGCTTTTCGGCAGTTTTTACCCATTTTCAGCAGTTTTTGTGTTTTGTTTGTAATTCTGATTGGGTTGCTGCGTTTTGATTCATAATTATGAATTTTATAATTTTTATAAAGAGCATGACATGTATGTTTGTTGTTGAGGATGTTGGATAATTGAATGTTTGCAGATTGTGCTTACTAGTATTAAGGCTACGAGCTTAATACTATGTTATTTCAGTTATGAAAAAGATTCATAAGCAAGTGCTAATAAGCATTGCTCGTAAGAATGATTTATTAGAGGATATAGTTATAGATGTTTCTATAATCGGGTACTAGGAAGTGTTAGTAGTCCCGAGTGACCGCCTTCTTAGTGATGTATGTTAGTGTAGTTTAATATAAGCTTTATGTTAATCGATGGATTAGAATGTTTTGATGTCGGGTTGAGAATAAGAGTATTTGTGATGAGGCCTTGAATATGGAATTTTGGATTAATTGCCTATTCATGTAAAACATTGAGATTGAGTTTTAAGTGACGCTTGAGCGTAAGAGATTTTTGGAGAGTGTTGAGTGTTGGGACTCGGTTTGGTTTGTTTAGAGACTATTTGAAGTCTTACCTGTTAGTTAGTTTGTTTTCTCACTGGCTTTAGCCTCACAGTGCTATAATGTTGTTTTTCAGGTAACAATGGACCGAGGGGTGGCGGTTGATGAAGTGGAAGATATGAGGGTTCATGTCGTGGTGGCCACCTATCTTTTATGCATTTTACTATTCATTTTGTTAATGAATAAATAATGAGATTTTATTGATTTTAAGTTAACTATTGAGTTAGTGGATTTTGTTTTATTTGAATGATTTAAGAATAAGGATTAGCTTATTGATTTTTTTTTTTTGTTTTAAAGATTATAACTCCGGAGTTATTATTTTAATAAATGGTTATTTTGATTTGTGTTTTTCAATAAATGATATTTATTGAGTCTTCCGCTGCTTAAAAAAAATATGTTATTTATTACTTTGAAAAGTCGGGTCTTTACACTTGGACCATTGGGCAATACTCCTCAATTTGAGAGAAGTTTAAAAGGGAATTAAATTCCTTATATTCCTTATCAGCTCAGCGCCGCAACTCAAGCCATCTTCTTCTTTTTTTTCAATTTCGTAAGCAACCCGAACAACCAGCCTCTATTTCAAAATTCTTCATTTCGTTTTTCTTCCCTTCCTGGCCATGGATAAACATGAACTCCACCATCAACTGATTAGAAGGTCACCCCGAACCTGGCTTGAGTTTTGCTATCGTAGCTCGCCTGAAAACACCTCCAAAAGGGCGGTTTTCCCTTGACTTTTAAGAGGTAATGGTTCGAGTTTTATTCGGGTTTTTCTTTCTGATTTTTTACTCAAACTCTCTAGCTAATCTTTCCCTCGTTTTTGCAAGTATAAGCTGACCCTAACCTCGCAAGATTCTGGATCGTTTAAGCTTGTCGGAGATCATTGATTTTTGAAGTGGGAGCTCGTGTTTGCACTGTCATTCTGAACCATTCATTTTAGTCAAGCTTTCCCAGCCATTAAGTCCGTGAACAGCCTTGAAAACGGCCGGAAAATCGAAGGTGAGGGATAGCTTCCTTTTCCGACGAGCTGCGCTGTCCGTGGCTTTTTTTTAAGGAGAAGCGGTTCACTTTAACCGGTTCAGCTGATTCAATTTGGTTTTTGGTCAATTTGAGCTAATTTGGTTCGGTTTATGCTAATTTAAGTTGGTTCTCGTGCTAATTAGTTGTATTTAATGATTTTCCAGGTTCCAAGCAACTCTAGGGGTGTTAAATTCATTTAATTGAGGCCGGTTCCCGATTTTAGCTACTTTCCTAAGCTTCAAAGGTGAGTGTAAAGTGGTGGTGTGTGTTCTATGTACGTGTTTCATAACGATTTTGTTAATTGAGTTTAAGAGGGATTTGGTTGTTTAGTTGTTTAGAGGTGAGTGTTTGAGTGTTTACTTTGAGATTAGTTTTGGAGTTATAGACGGATTATCGGTTCGATCATTTAAGATTTGAGTGTGATTGGTATTTAATTTAGAGATTTAGAAGTTCTCGGTTTGGTTCTTGGGAGTTAATGGTCCTTAAGGGAAGTTGAGGAAAGTAAGGTACGATTTTGGGAAATTGGATTATGGTTATGATTGAATTAGGAGATCGACCTTGTTGTTGGTAGTCAAGGTAGTCTCGGCTTGTGCATTTACTTTATGACTACATGGTGTTTCCCTTAATTTTTGCTGAATCGTTAGTAATAGCGAATTGTTATTCTTGTGCGTACTTTATCTTTTCGAAATGTTCATGATTGAGAAGCTTTAGTGGAATCGTTGAAATTGTGGAATTGTAAGCCATACTCGAATTCATTGTGATGGAGTATGTGTGATATGCAAATGTGAATTTACAATATATACCCGGATTCTTTAGATGGGGTATATGTATCGGTTAACGAGAAATTACAAACATGCTCGGATTCATTGTGATGGAGTATGTGTATTGTGTAAATGTGAGATATGAATATATACTCGGATTCATTGTGATGGAGTATATGTAACGATTAACGAGAAATTACATACATGCTCGGATTCCTTGTGATGGAGTATGTGTATTGTGTAAATGTGAGATATGAATATATACTCGGATTCATTGTGATGGAGTACATGTATCGATTAACGAGAAATTACAAACATACCCGAATTCATTGTGATGGACTATGTGTATTGGGTAGATGTGAAATTGGGATTATAATGTACTCAGATTCTTTAGATGGAGTGCATGAACGGATTATTGCCTTTGATAATGTTGTTGCTACTTTATGATTTTGTTCGAAGAGTGTTCTTTCTTTGATGTTATTGGGTATGAATTGTGGGTCTAATTTTGTGACGACCCGACCCAAAGTAATCGGACAAACAAGTAAATACAAGACTCGTTTGAAATAAAAGAATCAAATCAGAGTAAAACCAAATAATTAGCGGAAGCATTTATATATTAACCAAAATATATATTCATAATAAAACCTTTAATTTTGGCGCCATTTTAAATCATTCAAACAATAAATCAAAACCAAATAAAATAAATGAAAATATAAAATCTGTAAATAACTGACGAAATAGTTAATAAAAAGAAATATCTGAAAAGAAATTAAAATGAGTAAATGACACCATCCTAAGGGCTTTTAAGTGTAGCGCCATCCTCGTCAATCGCCACGGTTCCTATTAACGTCAATATTACCTGCAAAATAAAAGTTTGCAGGGCATTCGAATACCGTGAGTTTTTAGCTTAGTAGATTAAATCCATACTCAAAAAAAAGTAAATTATATACATTTAATCTCATATTTATAATAACGTATGGATACTCGTCCATTCCCACCATTCATCAACAACTAGTAGGTACTTAGCCTACAAAGATCATAACCACAGTGTTCAGCTCTATAGAATAGTATCATAGTGGCCACTATGATACGTGCCACACTATCCATCGTGGTAATCACTTGTCCAACTCATCTCAACTACTTAGATATATCATAATCACAGTGTTCAGCTCTATAGAATAGTATCATAATGGCCATTATGATACGTGCCACACTATCCAACGTGATTATCATATATCTGAGTAAAATCATTCAAATAAATATCAAACAATAATAAATCTTAAATTAACTCCCCGATCGTAACTCATGGATAATAAAATAACAACAAGAACAAATATTTAAATCAACACACATTCGCATCACAAATAGTTAAAAGAAAAGGAATAACGCAATCGAGTCACAACAAGAAAATCATCTAGTTACTATTTAATTTTATAAATTATCTATATTATTATCTCATAATTGGCTCTAAAACTTATCCTAAACATTATTGTAAATCATTTTAACTAATTATTAGGTGGTTGTTAATTATTAATATTAATTAATTATAATATTAAATTTAATATGAGTTTATTTAACTTAAATATTTTATAAGCTCTAATTATAATTAAAAACCAACTAACGGTCATAAACTAAATAAACACAATATTTGCAAATCAAACAAGCACACAATAATAATAATAATAATAATAATAATAATAATAATAATAATAATAATAATCACACAATCACAATGAATTTAATTTAACTTCTAAGTAGGGATTAACCTACCTTAAAACCAAATTGGGCAAGCAATCGAGCTCGAAATAACTCCAAATAAAATCCTAACGATGCCCACAACCTGTAATAATATTAATTTGAAGTTAATTTGGCGAGAACCAAGCTATTGGGACGAAAACCGGCTAGAATTGAGTCCAAAAAGCCCCTGAACCGGCCTGGACCAGCTGAACCGGTCCAATTGGACCAGGCTCAGCCGGTCCATCTGGACCGGTTCCCCTACCTCCAGCTGCACGCAGGAAACGCAGCAGCTGCGTTTCCTTTTTTTTTTTTTTTAAACTTAAAACTCATCAATCTTACCTTCACGAATCTGCCCCACACTCACCTTGGATCCACGCACGAAGGACACGACAAAAGCAATGACCAAAAACGATATGAAACTCGAAGATTCCGACGGCCAAAATTCCAGAAAACGGCGAGGATCCGGCGAGCTCTAAAACCAACGAAAACGACATCTAAAAAAACTTGAAAACTTATAGAAACTCGAAGGAATGCGATTGAATGATTTACCGAAAGAAAACTCTAACAAAACTCCACGAAACTTCAACTTTTCTTGCGAATGGAGTGAACTCCGGCAAGCCTCGTTTCTGTCAATAAACGGTAGCCAGGGAGATTAGAAATCGGTTTGAAATCAACGGGAAAACAACGATTGGCAAATGAATGATCGATACCTTGTGAAAATTCGAAACGAAACTCGCCCGGCTTGAGACTTGCGGCTGGCGGGGAAGACGTTCACGTAGAAGAATAGTAAAACTAGGGTTGGTGGAAAAATATATATATATATATATATATATATATAAGTTGGAATTTACGAAATTGCCCCTGGAATGAAAAGTAAGAATTTGGGACGTAAACGGTATTCAGGTCATATCTTTTTACTCGGAACTCGGAATTGAGCGTAGTCAATTTCATTGAATTCGTATCGACGTGACGGTTCGGGAAAGCTAAAGATGACATTATTCGGATCAAAATTGGTAAAATGACCAAAATACCCTCGAGTGAAAATCCGGGTTGTTACAAATTTGATTGTTGATTCATGAAATTTACCTTTCAGTAATCGTGTACTTTGTAATTGGGAAATGGTTTGATTTGGAATGTATGTTGTTAGGGAGTAAAGAATGGGTAATAAAGAGCATGCTTAGCTTTGGACACAATTTCCGATGTGGAATTTGTCCATAGGATTACATGCCTACATTTTATCCACACTAGCATTTTTATGCTAATGTTGATACACTTCAATCTTTTTCAGGTACGCCTCGAGGTGGCGGTTGTGGTAGAGGTGGTGGTACCGCGTGCTCACGGGATGGTGTAAGAAGGACAATGACTTGGATTTTTGGCATTCTATGAATGCAAGGACTTATTTGCACTTGATTTAAGTTTTCTTCACATTTAGTACATGTATTTTGGGCTCGTGGGAGCATTTATGATTTTATGATGTGTTTTGTCCATTTTTGGACCTAGAAACTTATTAGGAATGCGCATTCCTTGATTTTACTGTTTTTTTTCTGCTTGGGACAAATGTATACAGGCTTTTGGCTAGTCCGAAATACAAACGACACCATGCCGATTTTTCAAAAATTCTTGACTTTCGCTTCTTTATCTAATTTAAAATACATATGAATTTTCTAGTCTGTACAACACATGCAGTCTATGGACTACCACAACTCTAGTCCATCCATCATCATCGATCTAGAATCATGCCGCACCAGCTCTACAGCCACGACCGCCACCACATCCCGTACCAAAAAATGTAATATAATAAGCGGGAGACCCAGTGAAGATAAATTGAAAATAAAGTAACTTTAGATTCCAAATCCGATCCAGATTTGTGTCCAACGAAACCTACTATCTCTTGACTACCCAAATCAAACTTTCGAATGCAAAATCATGCAATTCTCCCAAGAACAAGATTAAAGAACATGCAATTATCCAAGAATAAAGAGCAAAGAACAAGAATAAAGATCATGCAATTCTCCCAAGAAACAAGAGCAAAGAATAGGATAAAGATCATGCAAGTAGTCAAGTCTCCCAAGCTCGTAATAACTAGAACACGTAATCATACGTTAAATCTTTCAGGAATATAAATAGAACGAGTTAAGCTCACGTAGTCTTAACAAAGAACAAGATCAAGAACAAAGAATATAGAACAAACATTTTGTGAATAATGTCAGATGATGCAAGCTCACGCAGTTTATGCACGACCCCATTATCTCACTCCAAAATCAAGTAAAGCTCACCAAGCCTTTACTTTCTTATCAAGAACAAATGCAAGCTCACGTAGTCTTTACATTATAGAACCAGAATCAGAACCAGAACCTCTTAGGTGAATAATGTCAGATGATGCAAGCACATGTAGTCAATGCACGGTCCCGTTATCTCACCAATGACATGCAAAACTCACGTAGTCTAAGCAGTCTAGAATGTATATGTATCATAGCAATTATGAATAATAACAGATAATACTAGCTCACGCAACTAAATATTATCTCATTATTGATCTCCTTCGTTCATGCAGGTCACGTAGTCTATGCATTTCTCAAGATACATGTACTGAACCATGAATAATACCAAACAATGCAAGCACACATAGTCTATGTATTATCTCATTATTCATCTCCATGCAAATAAGTGTGATAATAAAGAATAAGAAATTCTAATACTGAAATATATACAGATAACCAATTTCAGAGCAACTTATCAGAGTAACATTAATCAAGAACATTAGAACGTATAGGCTCATAAGCCCATACTTTAATCGATCACAACAATCCTGTAAAATCGAATAACTGAAGTGTCAAAGACTCTAATTACTGGAAGAACCCAGTTTCAGAAAATAAGTGTAACGTCCCGGACTATTTGAGGTAATAAATTAATGATTTTAATAATTTTTCTTTTTAAAAATTTAAATTAAGAGTTAAGTCATGGGCATGGAAAATTTTTGTTAGTCTAATTATTAATAAGTTGTGATTTTTAAATATTATTATTATGTAGTTGAAATTTCATCTTGAGCATGTGGATTATATTTAAAATAGAACTTTAATTATTTTAATAGTGGACTATTAGTGGTGGGCCTAAATTTAAATTCAGACCAATGGATCCATCCTCTCTTTTAGGGTTACTTTCTTACTCTTTGGGTATAAGTTGTTAAAAGAAAAGGGACAAACAATTTTGAATCTTCTTCTACCTCCTTCAGCCGCCCAGACTACCTGCATTATTTTTCTTTCTTTTCTTTCATCCTCACGGCAACATGTAAGAAGAGAGCCCCATTTTATCTGCTTCTTTTTCTTCCCAGCCACATCGCCACCACCTTGAAGGTGACAAAATCACTAAGCTCTTTTTTTTCCATTTCTTCTTGCACCAGCCAAAGCTTCTTTTTGTGGGAGCATTCCTTGCTTTTGTTTTATCTTGTGATTGGTGGAGTTGGGGGAATAGTGGAGTTAAAGGAAGATTTCATTTTCATCAAAAGAGTAAGACCAAGCTTCATCCCTAACTTTTCTCAAGCTTTCTTTGACTTTTAATGGTGGGTTTTGGGTAACTTGTTCAAATACTTGTGATTCTTTAAAACCATTCTAGTTTTAGTTGTTATGGTGATTTATGAAAGAAAATAAGAGATCAATTCATCTTTGATTTGAAAAGAAACAAAAGAAATCCATCCCCATTTGTTTCTTTTCGCAAGCTACTCTCGGTTTGGGGGGTGCCATTGATGGCCATGGTTTTATTTTTATTTTATTTTATTTATGTGTATCATTTGACCCCTTTCTTTTTCAAACCAAAATACCACACCCTAAAAAAAAAACAAACTATGAACAACTTCAACTTTTGTTATTTTCCTTCATTCTCTTTGTTATATATTTAATAATTTAAATACAATTGTTTACTCTCTCCTTCACCCAACCGAGACCACAATTTTTACCCAATTTGATACCCACGGCCAAGTGATGTTATTTGGGCCCTTAATCTTTCTTTTAATTTATTTATTTCTCTAGTTGTCTCATTAGCCTTTTGGATGATTTAATTAAAGAGTAAATTAGTATTTATTTGTAATTGGTTGACTAATGTAGGTGGAGGTTGCAAGTGAGCATTTTGACTTTAATTGGAAGTTGGAGATATTGGTGAATATTGTTGTTTAGAGGTGGGTAATGAATTAGAATTGAAATAATTTTTTGGGGAAACCCAAAGGATCATTTGAATGGTTAACGATGACATAATTGTTATTTTCTTAATTTACATGTTAGAATATGTTCTATGGTTTTGCATGATTTTAAAATGCCATTATGTGTTAGCATGAGATTCAAATTGAAAATTGATTGTGATAATGTAAAATAGATTATTTTGTGCTTACATTCATGAAAGCATTTAGCATAGGGTTCTCATGATGGAGATAGCATATAATTGCATTTATATGATGATGTGAATTGAATGAGTTGATTAGAGCAATAATACCATTGGTTGTATTGCGTGAATTGTTTGGTGAGGTGTGATGCAAAAAGACTCTTGATATTGCTCCAAGGAGAGCGTACCTTGTGAGTTTATGGGAGAGCGTACCCATGGATAATCTCGGTGGAGAGCGTACCCCGGATTGATCCCTTGAGTGACGGTTGAGTATCACACCTTGATACATGCTAGTTGCTTGATAATATAATTTTGTGTTAAAAATATATTGTGATATTACTCCAAGGAGAGCGTACCTTGTGAGTTTATGGGAGAGCATACCCATGGACAATCTTGGTGGAGAGCGTACCCCAGATTGATCCCGAGTTTATGTTTGTTTAAAGTTTTTGAGAAAATGTGCCTTATATTTTTAATAGATGTATATGATACTGAATGATTGATACGTATCGATATGATTTATAATTTTAGAGTTATTGTTAAGTGGCAATTTTTATATGTTTAAAGAGGAATTATTCGTGAGAAAGTATCGTATTGATTGGATATTAAAGTAAAGTTATTTTCTTGTTAAATTGGGAATGGTTGGGAATTCAAATGATGTTTTGGGAAGTATTTAAAGAATCATTTTGATTCTAGTTTATTGCTCACTAGTCATGTGTTGCTAATGGTGCTACACCAAACATTTCAGGTAATTTTGGAGGTACTCGAGGCGGCTGATCGATATGGAATCATGACTTAGGATCTAATTTCAAAGCATGGTGTTTAAACTTGGTCTTCTTGGAACATAGTTATTTCACTTTTATGGGATGTAAACTTATAACTATTTTGACTTTTGTTCGACTATTTGAACTTACTTTATTTTGTGACTTCCAGAAGTCATTATTTTGAAATGCATTATAGAAATTATGTTTATCAAATCTTCCGCTGCATATAAGTGATTTTTTTTAATATAAAAAGGGTCGGGTCGTCACAATAAGTCTCAAGTAAAACAAAAAGTCTCGATATCGTAATTAAATCATCCAAGAATACATGATAATCAAACTTCAAGTATAAACATGCTTGAACCCAATAATTTGTCATACTTTAACTTCCAAGAATATGTAAAATCCATAATTTCCCAATATCAATTATATACTCCCGATTCTAATAAATCATAAAATTAGCATGCTCAATCACTTAATTCCAGAGCCATACAAATCGTTCAAGAATTTAGCTCCTAAATTTACCGCAAATTTTATTTATCCTCACCTTTGGCAATTAACTTGAAATCAAAATCCCAAGCGAACAATCGAGCGAGCAATAAAGAATTACATACAATTAAATATATTCTAATTTCATTAATTATCAAACAAACAACAAACGATGTGTAAAACAAAACGAACGAAGAAAAAACCCGGTTTTTCCCCCAACAGGCCGAGAGGTATTTTGATGATAACCTTTTCCATAGAACTTTAGGTATGAAATTAGATTCAAAAGATAGATCTCGAAAAAATGAAAAGTTTGATATCTCAGTGGTTCAAAACGGAGTTCGGACGAAGAAATTATGGCCAAAATACTTTAAAATTTAACTACACTCCAAGAAAAGAAAAAAAAAATTGGCCAAATCTACATTCAAGGGTTTGGGTTTTGCGATTTCCTTTGAAGTTTAAGCCAAGTATACCAAGAACAAACTTAAACACACTTTGATTTGAAATCTTCAAGTTCCATATAATGGAATTGAAGATTTCAACTCAAATCTACAAAAAGCTAAAAAAGGAAATAAAACCCAATTAGAAAAACGAGTAATCTTACCCTTAGGCCTCTTGGAAGTTGGAAGAATGATTCCAAGGTTAGTTCAAAAGATAGATCGAGGCCGATCTATCCAACACACCAGAAAACAAGAGAATCGGAGAAGAGATGGGAAAATCCCGGGCGTTGGGAGCAATAGAGGGGCGACGACTTTGGGAGAGAAAAGTGAGAGATATTTCTATTTTTTTTTTCTTTTGCTTCAAATGAAAGATGAGGAAGAAGACCTCTAAAACTTGAAGATGTATTTTCAATTTGCAAAAAATACCCTTTTCCTTTTCCTTTTCTTTTAAAAATTACCTCATGCTCTTAAAACATAACCCACCTCTTAAATTTAATCAACACAATTAATCTAGGATAGAATGTAATTAATTATTATTATTATTAATTAATACACCTAGTTCAAAATAATTACTTGAAATCTAAATTTACCAAATAAAGATTAAACTTCTAAATTCTAAATTACCGAAATTAAACTAATTAAATACTTTCATTAAAGGAATAATAATAAATTAATTAATTAATTCTATCTCAAAATAACGGGATGTTACAGTACCCAACCACAAATTGAACTTCTCTTTCGAACTATAAATTTAAAAAATCCTTTGAAAAATATATTTGATTTCAAGTTTAATTTACCCAGCTAAATATCCAATACGTAAGGTAAATACACAAAAACATCTTTTGTTGAGCGATGTACAAAATAAGGGTAAAATACCATTTTCGTCCTTGAACTTTACATCTGGTTTCGTTTTCGTCCCTGAACTTTAAAAAAAGATCAGAATCATCCCTGAACTTTCCAAATCGTTTCGTTTTCGTCCTTCGGTCCATTTTTCCGTCTGGTCATTAACGGAGGCTGACGTGGCATGCTGACGTGGCTTTTTTTAATAATATTTTAATATATTTTTCAATTTTTTTAATCTCTCTCTTCCTTTTCTCTCTCCTTTCCCCCTTTCTCTCTCCTCCATGGCCATCTTCTTCCCCTCTTGAGCAAAATCAATCCAGCCAAAGCTTCTATGCTTCCATGGCTTTTAACTAGCTCTTCATATAATCTGGCAGCATCTTCTTCACGGCCATGCCTGAGCTTGAAGGAAGCTGCTTCCTGCAATATAACATCAAGCTTGCCGCCTTGATCATGGCATCCGACCACCATTTGATCGCAGAATCAAGTACACAGCAATAGCGCCTCGATGTCTCCACGACGTTCTTTCGGAGACACAAGGGTGGCAATGGTGGCAGGCATGTGCTGAATATCAGGTATTTTAGACAGGGAATTAAAGGCAATATGATGGTGACCAGCAGCAGTAGCAACCTGCGCCCTTGCTAGGAGAACCAACTTGGACTTATCAGGGAATTTTTCAGCAAAATGACCAAGAATTTCTTCAGCTTTCCCAGCCTTATTCTCTCTAACTAATACAGCTGCTAGGGTAAATCTGACAACCGAGAACCGGGCCCCATCGATCTCTCTCCCGATTCACAGCCATGGAAGACGAATTGAAGCCACATGCGTTTTCGTTTCTCCCTCGCGTAGCAGCTAAAAATCGAAGACTCTCTCTCTCTCTCTCTCTCTTCAACGCTAACCTGAGGAAAATCCATTGAAAATAAATTGATTCAAATTGAAGCTACAGATCGAGCCAATTGAAGATCACCTTTGCGTTCTTCTTCTTCACCACGAATCGAGTCCAAAATTCGAAGCCTTGGAACTATGGAAATCACCGATCCTCTATTCGGTGGTCTTCTTAAAGCTGAATTCCATAACCAGATTGAAGCCTAGAAGGGAAAAGTTGGCCTTCGTCATCTTCCATGGCCATGAAATTGGTTTTGCTCAAGAGGGGAAGAAGATGACCATGGAGGAGAGAGAAAGGGGGAGAGGAGAGAGAAAAGGAAGAGAGAGATTAAAAAAATTGAAAAATATATTAAAATATTATTAAAAAAAGCCACGTCAGCATGCCACGTCAGCCTCCGTTAATGACCAGACGGAAAAATGGATGGAAGGACGAAAACGAAACGATTTGGAAAGTTCAGGGACGAGTTTGATCTTTTTTGAAAGTTCAGGGACGAAAACGAAACCAGATGTAAAGTTCAGGGACGAAAATGGTATTTTACCCACAAAATAATTATACACGATCGTAAGACTCTCTTTACACCACTGGTAATTTGGCTCTTTAAACACTCTTGCTCAAATAATCAACTAATGCATGATACACCAACAAAAATTCCATAGCCAAATCATATTAGAGGGGGTATAAAGTCCACTTCTCACCTTGAATTACCACACAATCTTGCAAACAATGATGTTTCAACAAATAAAGTCATTATAACTCATTTTCTACCTTCAAAATATTTCATAACTATACAACACTTCTACACACTTTCAAACAATTTCAAACAACAGCTGAATAACATTGTTTTTATTTCAACAGAAAAATTTTCCATTAGTTATGAGCTCTTTAAATTCTGAAATACTTTCTAAGGTTTACTATCCAATATTATGATTATTTTAAGAACTCACTTTTTGTATGACTTCAATCTACTAGTTGATCATTTCTGCTTTTCTCAAACGGTTTTCACTTCAAAATATATTAATTGACTCTAAAACCTTCTTCACATTTCTAAAATTTACCAAAGTTTCATTACCTTCGAGCCTACGAGCTTTCCCACAACAAACCATAATTCTCGTTTTAGAATCGTAATGCTTTGATACCAACTTGTCACGACCCATCTCGAGATCTCTTCATAGACTTGTGACGAGTCGTGCGCTGAGGGCAAGCGATAGCTAAATGCCAACACCCACCATCGAGGTAAACTAAATATAAATGTGCTAAAAAATATTTAAAACTAAAAGACTCATGTGCTAGTTGAGCAGATGCATAACAGGTGGAAGACAAACTCGTCGTAAGCTCGATCATCTCTGAAATTCAAAAGCTACCCGGGGGGGGCGAATTTTTGAAAAGAATGAGCTAAAGGCCCATTAGTGGAATTTTTAATAAATTAATATTTTCTTCAAACCAAAATAATATATAATAATTTCCCAATTCATAAAACTGTTCAAAACTAATATTCGTAAAATTGGATACCATCTTAAGGTTTTACTGATGAAACTAAATCAATAATCTACATAAATATATGTACAATAGAACTGCTCATATATTATATCATAGTATTAAAAACCACACTAAAAATGTACCCTTAACTGATCATACTGCATGTAGAGAGAAATCATGCATGCAGCAGAACAACTAATATACTGAAAGTTGGTCAATACTCAGCAGAGCTGCCCCTAAAGGGCTATGAACCCTAACATACGGCCCAAAGCATATGTGTATGCTAAAGTGGGTCGCAAAGATGTGCTGAAAGCTTATAATAGAGGGTATTATTCTCTAGCAATTTGAAAATAAACTACTAAAACTAATAACATAATTCTAAAACCATTAAAAAATAACAAACTGAATCTTCCATAACAGTCATAGATCACATGAATATCTAAAAACTATTTGTATATATACATATTGATAAACAATCATATATGATAATATAAACTCCAAAACGGTTAACGTTTATAAACTACTAAAAGCTCAATACTACTAGTAATTAAAAATGTCAAAATAGAATCCACTAACAAACTTTTGTTATGAACATGCTAAATCGTAAATAGTTTACGCCTCAATGTCACCTGAAATATTAATTTAATAAAAATACCCATCAATAATCTCTTAGTACTTTTATATGTAGAAATCACATGGCTAGAGCTTCAACTTTCCTTCAATGACTAAACTTTCAATATATTTTTCAAAGCTAAATAATATCAATTTCTTGTTCTCCCTTTTCCCACATATAATCCCAACTCAAATTGAAGAAAATCACATACAATCATTTTTTAATTCATATAATTTTCCATACCAACTCCATCAAAAATATGGAAAATCTCTCTTTCTACACTATCTGTAATCCTTCTTAAAACTTCAATCTCTCAATTAAACTCATGGAGGTTCATCTATTTCATCATTTCACTTTAAAAATTGAACAACAACAAAACTCATAACCCAATCTTGAAGCATAAACTACCAAAACTCATCGAATAGAAGAACTGAATTGAAGAAATTACTTACCAACTAGCCATTACACCATAAATTGAAGCTTGAAACTCCAAAAATTAACGTATATTCAAAAATTCCTAAGTCATTTTTCCATTATTTTCTTTTTTTTTTGTTTTGTTTTCCCTTTCTTTTGTTTTTCTGTCTGGGTTGCAGGCCACCCATTTGTATTCTTGTTTTTTTTTTCCTTTTTTTTTTACACATCCTACTGCCACTTGTCAAGCTAAGGCAAAAGAACATCCACATGTATTTTTCTTTTTTCTTTTCTTTTCTCCTTAATTTTTTTTTTTTTAAGATAAGAGTTTACAATTGGTTTGGAACCCAATAGCTTTAATGATGCAATGGCTTTCATGAAGAGACTACTTTACTAAATTAGCGGAATTTCATTTAATAAACTAATTAACATTTAATTAATGATTTATTAATGTCATGCAATTTGTGATAAAAGACATGTAGATTCATGCTTAATTTTCGAAAATTAAAACTCTTTACTTACATTGAGTAATGAAGAATTGGTTGGAGGTTTCTTTACAGTATTAATCCTCAGAAACATCAGATCTTCTACGCTATATCCCTATCGAAAACAAAACTGGGAATCGATCCGGAAGAACAAAAGAAGAAAAATGTCTTCTAAATTTTTTCCTAAGGAAAATCGACAATTGGGCAAAAAATTGAAGAGAGAATTTTCACTTTCCTAATTAAAGTGAGGAGAATACAAAATATGAATCTCAATAATCATATTTATAGACAAATATGATATCTAATCTCATTAGAACTCATTATCTCCTAATTATTAAATATTATAAAAAAGATAAGTAAATAAATTAAGTAAAAATAAAAGAAAAAACAAACCTACCCATTACGCATGCAGGCTGATGGAGATTTGAACTTTTCATTTTTGGTTTTTAATTTCATAATTACTTTTCTTTAATATGTATTTAATATTAGAAAAAATTGAAATAATAATTTCTAATTAAATATATTTAGCCAAAAATTAATATAGCATTGAATTTTATTCAATTAATTAATTATTTTGGATCAAAACCAATTTGTTTCTTAAACAATTATCTCTAATATTTATTATTAAACTAAATAAACTCATTATTTGATTAATTAGAAAGAAAAGAAAAAAGAAATGTTGAAATATTTTGTGATAAAAATCGCTTTGATCTCCACATTTGGAAATTTTAAACATATATCAAACACATATTTTCAGGGAGAAAAATGGTGGGCGTCGAATCCACCAAAAATAAAAGTCTCTACTTTCAGATTTATGGATTTGTAGTAGTGGAAAGTAGGGTCGAATCCACAGAGATTGGTGAATTAGAATTGGGGGGTTTTTGAGGTTTGTTGAGAAAGAAATTGAAGAAAACAATAAAAAGTTTAAAAGAGATTCAATGGGAGAAAGTTCCAACCAAAGGTGTAATCATCGTTTGATTTATATTATTTGATCATTGATTTTCTAATGAAATCCTAACTCATTCTCTAAATTGGTTATGATTATTAAGAACGTCTTATTAATCTATCCTTCCTTAGTTTGTCGGTAATTAAGATACGATCATTAATTACTTCCCTAATCAATGACAACCCTAGAGTACGACAATAGAATTTAATCAATGACAAGAATAAGATGAGAAGGACAACCAATTCTAGCCAACAAATGCGAAACGTTCGATCTATTTAGACTAGATCCTATATTTTCATAGCATGAGATGAAAAGACTTATTAATCATTCATACTAATTGTCACATGGATTAGAATGCATAAACAATTACGGATTTAAACACTCTAATTGACGATCTATCAAATTGAAGAATGATCAAAGGGCCCTATTTGAACAATCAAACAATATGATATTGAATGCATAAAATAGAAAATATAGAAATAGAGAAGAATTAGAAAGAAAGATGAAGAACAAATCTCACAAATATAAAAATCAAACTTTGATTAACCTTGGTTGGAAATTGGGAGTTTAGCTAGATATGGAGTTCATCATTCTCTAAGAAAACCTAGGGAAAAACGTTCTTCCCCTATTAGAAAAGAAGTCTCCCTTTTTATATCCTTGAAAACTAGGGTTTGAGCATTTAAAAGAAAATAAAAACTAAAAAATCGGGCTGGCGCCACGGCGCTAAAAGTTAGCGCCATGGCGCCTTAAAAATCTGAAATTAACGCTTTCGTTCTATGGCGCTGAAAATGCGGTGCCGTGGCGCCGAGCTCCTGGATTTTTGGCTTGGGAGCAGACTTTTCCTTGCGGCCGCGGCCACTGAAAGTTGTTGCCATGGCGCCGAAGTGTCAAGAAAGCTCCAAAATGCTATTTTTAAGCCCTTTTTCATCCCATCTTCTTTAATCTAGCACATAAACACAAATCAAAGATAATTAATTAGTTCTTAGGCTATTTAATCATCAAAGTATGAACAATTAACACAAATTTATATGCTAAAATAACGACTTATCAAATCCCCCACACTTAATCCATGCTTGTCCTCAAGTATGAAACAAACAACTCAATAAAATTCAATTGCTCACCATTCCTTTCAACTTTAACTTTCAATCATCAACAACCAAAATTATCAAGTTTTAGAGAATTAAATTGAAGCACAAACAAAAGATAAACAGTCATAGCATAAATTCCTATCAAACATGCACATGAGTAATTATTCTAATGATCTTTTAAAGTCAAAGTGCTACAAGATTTGAAACCTCACTTGGATTCACTCAATTCACTCAAGTGTTTAAGGGATCATTCATGAAGCTCTCAAGTCAAAACATAGAAGATCTTACCATAGGCTTGCTAAATTATCACATCAAGGCCACCAATGCATGAATTGAATGCTAGAATTAAAGGGTCTTTTGGGTTGTAATGAGGCTTAGGTAAAGGGGTGGATGGAAGGAAATTTGAGCTACAATCAAATGAAGAATTAGATGAACATTGTTCCTATGCTTCAAATTAACTTCCTATCATACAATGAATTCACACCTTTACTACCAATGTCTTCTTTACATAACATCCTTTTTTTTTTCTTTCACAACTCCCTTCTTTCTTTTTCAATTTATTTCAAAACTACTCATAATTCTCATCAACATTGTTTTTTTTTCACTTAAGCACTTTTTCACAAAAACTTTAGTTGTTTTCTTTTCTTTCCCCCTTTTTTTTTTTTTTCGAAGATGAGAAAAATAAGAAAGAAGAGAATCAAGCAAAGACCTATTTGTCAAATCTTTCATTGAACTTGAAGAGAAGATGCATAAAATGAAGCAAAGTTCAAATAATTCTTCAACAATTGGGTTCAAAAGGAAATTAACAAATAGAAGGATATTGGGTTATTCAAATTGTGGTTAATTCCCAAGAAATAAGTCTAGGCTCAAATTTGGCTTTCTAATGATATATGTCAAGGTTGGCCTTTTAAGAAAGCTAAAAATGGCATCACCTAATTTGCCCTTTCTAAACTCTAAGCATTCAAAACAACACAGAGGCCTCAACATGCATAACAAAGCAAATTCTAGTTTAATCAACTATGTTTGACAATCACACAAGAAAAGAATAGGGCAAAAATATTATGAAGATATGCTCTTTTTGGCCCAAAAACTCACAAAGGTTAGATTGTCACAAATCCCATAACACATTTTCATTCAAAAGTCATCCAAATCAACTACTCAAGACAAGCCAACAAGAATTTAACTACTCATGCTAATCTCTATTTTGCCTCAAAATAATTCAATAAAACCAAACAATCCCAATCATCCAAGAATGAAAATTAAAAGTATCAAGAGCAAGCAAGCAAATTGAATTTTATTCCGTTTTCTCTACCCCCACACTTGAATCATGCATTGTCCTCAATGAACAAATAACAAAAATAAAAGAGGGTGAGAAAACGTCCCTGAAAGAGCAATCATGAGTAGTTGAATTTCAATCTGCTCGAGAGTGTGAGATTTCGGCGAAAAATATCATCCTCAGCATAGCCCTTATTAGATCCTATTTATTTTTAAAGATAAAATAAAGAAAATAAATCAAATCAAACTAAAAAAATAAAATGAAAATGAAAACAAAAACAAAAACAAAAAACATAAAACATAAAAATTTGGGTTGCCTCCCAAAAAGCGCCTTTTATTTAATGTCTTTGGCTAGACCGGGTTGCTTTTTCATTAATGCACATCCCAAATCGACTTGACATATTTCCGGATTATGGCTCGCAGTTCTCCAATTTTGGGTTTCTTTGTTGAAGCAACCTGCATGTCATCCTTCTCAAACAACTTAAGAATATCATTAGTCAATGGATCGACAAAATCAATCATCGCAAAAATTGAAGAATTAGCATCAGAATGTTTCATGGAGTCATGTATATTGAATTTTATAATTTCTCCATCAAACTCCATAGTAATTATACCAGCATGTACATCAATTATTGTTTTAGAGGTATATAAGAATGGTCTTCCTAATAGAACTAAAGATGAGGTAAAAGCATCATCCCCCATATCTAGAACATAGAAATCTGCAGGAAATACCAAACCATTAACTTGTACTAGCACATCCTCTAAAATTCCTTCAGGATAAGCATTGGATCTATCAGCAAGTTGGAGGATTACACCTGTTTCTCTTAAATGGCCAACATTTAAAGATTTAAACACAGAAAGGGGCATGACATTAATTGAAGCTCCTAAATCTAGCATGGCTTTATCAATTCTTAAGTCTCCTAACTTACATGGAATTGAAAACATACCTGGATCTCCCCCTTTAGGAGGCATTTTCCTTTGAATAATCGCCGAGATGTTTTCCCCCACACTTATTTTCTCATTACCCTTCAATTTCCTCTTGTTTGTGCACAAATCCTTAAGGAATTTTGCATATCGAGGTATTTGCTTAATTGCATCTATCAACGGAATATTTACCTCAACCTTTCGAAAGGTTTCCAACATCTCTTTTTCTTCTTCAGATTTCTTTGAATTAACTAAACGAGATGGAAAAGGAGGAGGAGTCAATAATACCTTGGTTTTTACTCTTTCGGGAACCTCCAATTGAACATTTGGAGATGAGACAGCTTCCTTTTCGGTTTCTTCTCTTGGAATATCAAAAGTCTCTTTCATTCTAGGTTCTTCCAAAACTTTTCCACTCCTCAATGATATAGCGCTAATATTTTCAACTCGATATTCCACAGTTTGAGGTGGTGGATGATCTTGATTCTCAAATCTACTAATTGAAGATGCTAGTTTAGCTATTTGATCTTCTAGATTTTGGATGCTACTTCTTGTGTCCTGTTGAAATTGAAGTGTGTTAGTAGCAAGAGATTTCACCATTTCTTCTAAAGACAAACCTGAACTTGAAGACGATTCTTGAGGTGGGTCGAGATGCCTAGCTGGGTATTGTTGGTAGTCTATTGCTCTTGGCTCATAATAAGGACAATCCCTCCAACCTGGATTGTAAGAATGAGGATAGTGATCATAATTTCCTGGTGATTGATCTTGAAATCCTTTAAGCTGGTGGCATACTCATAAGGGTTGCTTTGAAATCTAGAACACATGTCGGCTCCATGATTAGGTGCGGTGTAAGTTCTACATGTGTTCATTTGTTGTAGATTTTTCAACGCCAGTTGTTGAACAACAGACCAAGTTAGTTAATTGTTGCTCAAATCTACCTAATTCCCTTAGAGTAGCCATTGAATCGAAACACTAAATAAAACAAAAAAAAAAAAAACAAAACAAAAATTTAATTAACACCAATTCCCGGCAACGGCGCCAAAATTTGGTGGGCGTCGAATCCACCAAAAATAAAAGTCTCTACTTTCGGATTTATGGATTTGTAGTAGTGGAAAGTAGGGTCGAATCCACAGAGATTGGTGAATTAGAATTGGGGGGTTTTTGAGGTTTGTTGAGAAAGAAATTGAAGAAAACAATAAAAAGTTTAAAAGAGATTCAATGGGAGAAAGTTCCAACCAAAGGTGTAATCATCGTTTGATTTATATTATTTGATCATTGATTTTCTAATGAAATCCTAACTCATTCTCTAAATTGGTTATGATTATTAAGAACGTCTTATTAATCTATCCTTCCTTAGTTTGTCGGTAATTAAGATACGATCATTAATTACTTCCCTAATCAATGACAACCCTAGAGTACGACAATAGAATTTAATCAATGACAGCAATAAGATGAGAAGGACAACCAATTCTAGCCAACAAATGCGAAACGTTCGATCTATTTAGACTAGATCCTATATTTTCATAGCATGAGATGAAAAGACTTATTAATCATTCATACTAATTGTCACATGGATTAGAATGCATAAACAATTACGGATTTAAACACTCTAATTGACGATCTATCAAATTGAAGAATGATCAAAGGGCCCTATTTGAACAATCAAACAATATGATATTGAATGCATAAAATAGAAAATATAGAAATAGAGAAGAATTAGAAAGAAAGATGAAGAACAAATCTCACAAATATAAAAATCAAACTTTGATTAACCTTGGTTGGAAATTGGGAGTTTAGCTAGATATGGAGTTCATCATTCTCTAAGAAAACCTAGGGAAAAACGTTCTTCCCCTATTAGAAAAGAAGTCTCCCTTTTTATATCCTTGAAAACTAGGGTTTGAGCATTTAAAAGAAAATAAAAACTAAAAAATCGGGCTGGTGCCACGGCGCCCAAAAGTTGGCGCCGCGGCGCCAGAAAATCTGGAAATTAACGCTTTCGTTGCTATGGCGCTGAAAATCTGGTGCCGTGGCGCCGAGCTCTCTGGATTTTTGGCTTGGGAGCAGACTTTTCCTTGCGGCCGCGGCCACTGAAAGTTGTTGCCATGGCGCCGAAGTGTCAAGAAAGCTCCAAAATGCTATTTTTAAGCCCTTTTTCATCCCATCTTCTTTAATCTAGCACATAAACACAAATCAAAGATAATTAATTAGTTCTTAGGCTATTTAATCATCAAAGTATGAACAATTAACACAAATTTATATGCTAAAATAACGACTTATCAAAAAAAAAATCTAAGCAGAAATTAAGTCTTTTTATTTTTATGAACTCCCAAAAATGATAGCTTTGAGTGATATTTCCATGCTTTCGATCAACTCGAAGACACAAATATCACCTGATTGTAAGTTATTGTCTCACATAAATATCTTCCAAATAGATAGCAGTTCAACCTTTCTTTCATTATAATTATATGATAATTATTCAACTTAAAACTAAAGTTAAATAGTAAGTATATTAAAAGTCAACAGTACATTTATTATCAATTATTTATTGAATTAGAGAATATATTATTTTCGTAAATCTATAATCTCTATCTCTACAATATTAAAAGGGGCTAACATGGAGAAACATTTTTGGACCATTGTGCCCCTTATCAATTTCTAAAATCACATACCATACCACTAACTAATTGTCCACTAATAATTCATAATAATTACAAATACAATATAATATAATTATCTCTACTCTATTAAAAAAAGTTAGTTATTGAAACCAAAATTTAAAAAAAATAAAAAAATAGAATAAATTATTTATTAACACAATAATTTAAATGATAAGAAAAACAAAAATAAAGTAATGGTTATTTTATCTTACAAACGTAAACATAAAAAAATAATAAACAAAAACATATAATTCCTAGAACCTAATATTTGTAACTTAAAAAATAAAATTGAATAAAAAAAATTATCTTTAAGTTGGTTAATTAATCATGAAATTAAAACTAAATTCATATTCTAAACTTATTTAGAAAAAGAAAATATTCACATTATACACATAATTATTTAATATTATAATAATACTCTCCCTGACATATCTTATTAAAAAAAATAACTATAACAGTTCAAACCATCCAAATTCTTAAAAAGAAAGTAAACCTTTTCAAATTCTCTATTCATCCCTTAAGAGTAATTAAATTATTAATTTATTAAGATAATTTTAGACCTTTGAAATTCTAAAATAACAATTATAAATACCAAACGCAAATCAACTACTCACATAATTTGGGGTTAACATTTTCTATGAAAATCACTATTTTATCTACCACTTTTTATGATAGAAATAAAGATGATACTTATAGGCCGTAGTTTGATTTTATTAGAAAATGGAGGGATCAAAAACTTACACAGCTAGAGAGAACCTCAAACATTATTTCTGAAGTGTAATAAATAGGCTGGTTATTAAAAAAAAAAAACAAACTTTAACTATTGCTTACTTTAAAATAAAAAATAAAAAACAGATTTATTTAAGATAAGAAAAAGGTACCATTATGGCTAAAATATTGTTGCTTTCTTTCTCTTGATATTTTTTAAGGCCTAAATTGGTATAAATTTATTTTCATATTTGTTGTTTAAAAAGCTCTTGCACATTATTATCAATATTTGAATTTTCAGAATATTACACATAATTATTCGATTAAAAAAATTATATTAAATATTACTTGATAAGTTACAAAATAAAAAACGGTTGTTGATTCATTATCCCTCCTTGATAATTTTTTTTTTAGCGGCAAAAAGGTACTCTTAATTAATTAAGTGTATGAGTTGGTTTTTGAAATAAATTTAGTTTAGAGTCTTTCCCTTAACAATACAACCTTTTGATTTTCTCTCATTTACTATAAATTAAGGGTGGAGTTATTCATTGGTTGTAAAACAGAGAGGAAAGTTGAGACTGGGTTTGAGGCAAGTAATCATACTGAAGTTAAAGTGTTAACATGAAGGATTAGAGATCAAGCCTTTAATTTCGCAAGAAGAGATTTGTAATTCAACGGTCCATAAAAACTTGGTGAATAGAGTTTTGTCAAATGAAGAAAATAGTATATTTGAATAGAAAACTCTCTTTTACCTCTGGCTATATTTTTTTCTCTCTTATTTTGTTGTTTTGTCTATTTTGTTTACTTCCTATTAAAAAAAGATAAATAATCAAGAGAGATTTTTATTTAGTAAAGAGAGATATCTTTTTTTTGCATTCTTTTGTATGTTTGTAATTGAAATTGTTGGTTTCATTTTTTATTGTTTTGCCGTGTCGAGTGAAATTTTTTTACTTTTCAATTGATTTACTCAGTAAACAAGAAAAAAATTAAGAACCTTTAAATATAAAATACATCAATGAAAATTTAAATTGATATATAAAAATTGTAATTTGTTTTTTTAATTATAATCACTTGTAAGATTATATAAATATTTTGAATTGCATATTTATATAGAAAAAGATTTTCCCATGTTTTATCAGGTGGTTGTTAATAACTAGATAATTAATTTCAATAATTTATACACATGAAAATGATTATGCACAATTAACTATATTATTAAGCATAGTTAGTTAGCTTAGTTTGTTAAAATAGTTAGATAGTTAGTTAGTGTAAAGCTTGTCTATATATACTTGTAAATATTATCATTAATACAAGAGAGTTCATTCAATATGGTATCAGTTGTAATTTCCGTTTCTCTCTCCTCTCTCTTCAATTTTTCGCGCCTATTTTGATTTCCCCGCCATTGTTGTGGTTTTTCGTTCTCTGTCATTCCTTCGAATCACAGATTCATCATCATCTCTTGTTCAAGATCATCAATGGCTGCTACAACCTCTACTGATTCACAGGCTCCTTTGCCTGATTCATCATCAACCTCTGATATGCCTGATAATCATCAGCGCAATCCCTATTATCTTCATCATAGTGATGGATCTACAACAGTGCTTCTCCTTTGTTAAATGGCTATAACTACCATTCCTGGAGCAGATCTATGCGTCTAGCATTATCTGTAAAAAATAAACTCGGATTCATCGATGGAACTTTGCCTTGTCCATCCTCGGGAAACCTAATCCAGTCCTGGAACATCAATAATGATGTTGTTGTTTCCTGGCTTTTGAATTCAACAATCAAGGAAATCTCAGCAAGTCTCTTGTACACCGATTCAGCACATGAAATTTGGCAAGATTTGAAAGATCGATTTCAGCAAGGTAATGGACCTCGAATCTTTCAACTTCGCCGTGATTTGATGAATATTTCTCAAGGTGATTTGAATGTGAGTTGCTATTTTACAAAATTGAAGACTTTGTGGCAAGAACTCATGGAATATAGACCTAAATGTATCTGCAATCAAGGAGATTATGTTCTTCAATTTCTCATGGGGCTAAATGATTCTTATGCCCAAGTTATTTCTCAGATATTACTTATGGATCCTATTCCTCCGATTAATAAGACTTTTGCATTAGTACTTCAAGAGGAACGCCAAAGAAGTATCAAATTACTGGATTCATCTTCATCTGCTGATTCATTAGCCTTTGCTGTCAATCATCAATCTCAGAAATCTTCTGGTCATACTAGTTATCCAGGGAATAATGGTGAACGTTTTCGCAAGAAGGACAGGCCTCTATGCACTCATTGTAACATATCTGGTCACACCGTGGACAAGTGTTACCGTCTTCATGGATTTCCTCCTGGCTTTAAGTTCAAGAACAAAAATATTATTCATTCTACGAATCAAGTTACATCATCTGATTCTACTATATACCATCAGCCTCATTCTCACCAATCTTCATCTCCTGGATTTCCTGTGATTCCTGCTTCTCAGCCACAGCCACAGTTTACTCCAGATCAATACCAACAGTTGATGCACCTCTTATCCACACAGTCATCTAGTTCAATACCATCTAGTTCTTTGGCTCAGCCAACTGTTCACCCTACTTCCCATGTTGTTGGTATGTGTTTATCAGTTAATGAGTATTATCCCCTTGAATCCCCACGCACATGGATAATCGATTCTGGTGCCTCTAATCATATTTGTTGTGCAGCCAATCTTTTCACCAGTTTAACAGATCTTCTACATACCTATGTTTCATTACCCAATGGTCAACATATTGTTGTTTCTGCCATTGGAGATATCCTCCTTAATGGCAATATCACATTAACCGGGGTCTTTTATATACCTTCTTTCAAATTTAATTTGATATCCGTGAGTTCTTTGGCAAGAAATTCTGGATTATATTCCGTCTTTATTTCCACTGAATGTTTATTTCAGGACAAGTTCAATTTGAAGATGATTGGCAGGGGTGATTTTGTTCACAACCTCTATGTGTTCACTACCACAAATAAGGCTGTTTCTCTTGTAGACAAGCCAGCATTCAGTTGCACTACTACAAACCACTCCGCATCTCTTTGGCATCAAAGATTAGGACATTTATCATACAACAGGCTCTCTTAACTTATTGCTAAGCTAGGAATCTCAAATAATTATGTTGCTAATGAACTATGTGACATCTGTCCATTGGCAAAACAGAGAAGGTTGTCTTTTGTCTCCAATAATCACCTGTCTGCAGCACCTTTTGACTTGATTCATTGTGATGTCTGGGGCCCGTTTCATGTCCCCACTCAACAAGGTTTTCAATATTTCTTGACTTTAATAGATGATAGTTCAAGATTTACTTGGATATATTTGCTGAAACATAAATCTGATGTGAAATCTATTATACCTCGTTTCTTTATGCTCATTTCTACTCAATTCAATAAGAATATCAAGTCTTTTCGTTCTGATAATGCACCTGAATTGCAATTTACTGATTTCTTTAAAGAAAAAGGAGTTTTGCATCAGTTTACATGTGTAGCTACCCCCCAACAAAATTCAGTAGCTGAAAGGAAGCATCAACACTTACTTAATGTTGCCTGGCTTTATATTTTCAATCAAAGGTTCCTATTATTTTTTGGGGAGAATGTGTTCTCACAGCCACTTTCTTAATTAATAGAACACCAACCCCTTTATTACAAGGTAAAACACCTTTTGAAGTCTTGTTTAGCAGAGAAGTCCCTTATCATTTGATGAAAACATTTGGGTGCCTCTGTTATGCATCAACACTCTTTCAAAATAGACACAAATTTGGTGCAAGAGCCATAAAAAGTGTTTTTCTGGGATATCCACCTGTGATAAAGGGCTACAGATTATATGATCTTGAGAAAAGACAATTTTATATTTCAAGGGATGTTGTATTTCATGAAACCACTTTCCCATTTCATGATTTGGAAAGTTTACCACCTGTTGACATCTTTTCTGATATTGTTTTACCAATACCATTGGCTACTGATTTACATCAGCTATCATCCCTTCCTATTAATCCTTCTGAACCTGCTACATCTATCCCAACTGAAACATCTATACCTACTATTCCTTTAAGAAGATCTAGCAGAAACATCCACCCTCCTCATTACTTGTCTGATTTTCATTGTAATCTGCTCCACAAAACCCCTCTACCACCTTCTGATCACAAATATCCCTTGACAAAATATCTTTCTTATGACAAATTTTCAAATAACCATGGTCATTTTCTCATGAATATTTCTCTCCAATATGAGCCACAATTTTATCATCAAGCTGTAAAACATGATCATTGGAGACTAGCAATGACTGAAGAATTGGCAGCAATGGAAAGGACCAAAACTTGGTCCCTTGTTTCTCTACCTCCAGGACATCAAGTAATTGGTTGTAAATGGCTTTATAAAATCAAACACAAGGCAGATGGCAGTGTTGATAGATATAAGGCACGTTTAGTTGCCAAGGGCTACAATCAACAAGAAGGTTTGGATTTTTTTGAGACTTTTTCACCTGTTGCTAAAATGGTAACTGTTAAAGTTTTGATCTCCTTAGCTACTCAGTATTCATGGCCTATAGCTCAGCTTGATGTCAATAATGCCTTCTTGAATGGTGATTTATTTGAGGAGGTGTATATGCAAATGCCTTTGGGTTATGCTTCTCTTTCTCCCTCATTTCCTCAGTCAGCTGCCACTGGACAGGGGGAGTGTTTACCTACTCAGCAACCATTAGTTTGTAAACTACACAAATCCATATATGGTTTAAAACAGGCATCAAGACAATGGTTTGCAAAATTTTCAAAAACAGTCACTCATTATGGCTTCACACAATCTCAGGCAGATTGTTCATTGTTTACCATGGGCTCTGCTGATACTTTTGTTGCCCTTATCGTCTATGTGGATGACATAGTCCTCACTGGTCCATCAATGGAGGTACTTACCAATGTCAAATCATATCTTCAGCAACATTTTTTACTCAAAGACTTGGGCCCTCTCAAATTTTTTCTTGGCTTGGAATTCACAAGAACCAAAAAGGGTATCTCATTATCTCAAAGGAAGTACTGTCTTCAACTACTTGAAGACTCAGGTTTTTTGGGTTGTAAACCAAACCTCTTGCCCATGGATCCTAAAAATAGCCTCACAGCTGATCATGGAGATCCTCTTTCCTCAGATGACACCACTCTCTATCGAAGACTTATTGGTAGACTTTTATACTTGACAATTTCAAGGCCTGACATCACTTTTTCAGTGCACAAGTTGAGTCAGTATCTTTCAAAACCACATACTACTCACCTCCAGACTGTCCATCATCTGCTGAGATATCTCAAAAATGCACCAGGACAGGGAATACATTTTTCCAATGATGCCTCTACTCCTCTTCAAATCAGGGCCCTTGTGGATGCTGATTGGGGTTCCTGCTTGGACACAAGGAGGTCTGTCTCTGGTTTTAGCATCTTCCTAGGCAACTCCATGGTTTCATGGAAATCCAAGAAGCAACCTACTGTTTCAAAGTCGTCTGCTGAAGCTGAATACAGGGCATTAGCTGCTGTCACTAGTGAATTGATATGGCTTCACCATTTATTGACTGATTTCCAGATTTCAAGTCAATCACCATCTGTGATTTTTTGTGATAACATTGCTGCAATACAAATTGCATCCAACCCAACTTTCCATGAACGTACAAAGCACATTGACATTGACTGTCATTTTATACGAGAAAAGATCCTTCTTGGTCAGATTAAAGTGCTTCCAATTCGGTCTAGCATGCAGTTGGCCGACTTGTTTACAAAAGCTTTACCTAGCTCTCTTTTCTTTCCTTTATTATGCAAGATGGGTGTTGTAAATTACCACAATCCATCTTGAGGGGGAGTATTAAGCATAGTTAGTTAGCTTAGTTTGTTAAAATAGTTAGATAGTTAGTTAGTGTAAAGCTTGTCTATATATACTTGTAAATATTATCATTAATACAAGAGAGTTCATTCAATATATATGACTGGCTTGACAAAATAAATATAGCTCATATTCATACCCAAAAAAAAAAAAAAATCATGTTTCATAAAGTGGTTGATATACTTATTTCAAAAAAAAAAAAGGTGATTGATATACTAATTTGATCATAGTAATTAGAACACATGAAAATAGAAGAAGCTTAATCACATAAAAAAAAACCCTTGATAATAAGTTTTTTTGTTTTTAATATATTCTAAGTGCTTACAAAAAAATGAATTAGAGCTTGAAAATAAAAAGTCAACCCACAAACGTGCTTAACAAAGTGTGATCTAAAAACTAATAGGTTTGTAACTTCTACAATTTATCATTTAATAGAATTCTAACCTAAAATAATTTAATTTAATTAATTAAAAAGACCGTTTATATTCTTATAAAATAATAATCAATAACCTAATATTAACTAATAAATTAATAATTATTATACATAAAATAAGAGTAGATACTAATTACATTCTTATCATTTGTAGTTTCCCACACTACAATTTAAATTTAATAATTGAAAGGAGAAAAGAAAAGTTATGTCAATTATCTCTCTTGTCAATTGAGAAGGTAGATCTTTTTAAGTGCATAATCTTAGAGAACAATTGTGGACTAATTTTTAAAAATACAAAACATAAATTACAAGATTGTCATGTACTCTATAAAGTTTGATTTTTTTTTTTTATAATTCTTAATTATTTTATAAGAATATAAACGGTCTTTTACGTTGATATTTTACATTTTAGTGAAAATTATAAGTAACTAATTAAAATCTTTAAAAAAAATAACAGTTTAAATACATTAAATATTATTGCTTTCATAATTATGTATAATAAAAAATACTATATATCATATATCTAAATATAGAGTAGATGCCATTTTTAAAATCAAATTAATTAAATGATATTAAATAAAATTTATTAAAATATATTTCATTACAAAATTAAATTAAATTATATGAATTACATACGTGCATCGCACGTAGTAAAAATCTAGTCCCTTTAAAAGGATGGAAGATTAGAGAAATTTTATCTCTCCATTTTAGCCTTATAATTTTCGAAAATACCACATTTACCCTTAATATCTCATGAGTTGTAGTTGAGATGTTCTTATTAAGTTCAAGTAGACGCAGATAAAGAAAAAAAAATACATTGAATCATACATGTCCCATTTATTTGAAACCTCAAAGACCCAACAGTCATACTACACTTTCCAATGCTTTGTTTGTGCCAAAGCATTTAAAATTATTGTTTATTAATCTCATGAACTAGATGTCAAATGGCAAACCAAAGAGGATTCTCATTTATTTTTTCCAATTCCAGCAAAAAATTTCTTTATTATTTGTCGATCGTTTTTAGGTGGGTTTTAAAGATGAAGCTCCACATTTGGTGTCTTTAGTCTTAACATGATCATGTTTTTTCTTTTTATTTTGTGTTAAGAGGTTTTAGTACGAAACTTTTTAAATATTTTATTCAAGTTTTAACTCTCCTTTATACGTAGCTATGAAATATATGTATATTTCTCATCTTTTGTAAATTTCAAATACGAATATGTGGAGGAAGTTTTGATTTGTGTTGCCTGCAGACCCATATTGAAAATTCATGGATTCTTTTGGAACCACTACATGGATACAAAGATTCAAACTCAAAAATTCATATTATGCCATAAGGAAGAAGTCGTTGAAAATCTATTGTCATCTGTATATTTTTTATTTAATTAATGCAGTTAAATTTATTTAGGCTCTTCTTATTGTCATCTGTATTGTGTGCACTTGAAATTTTTTAATGTCATATCTTTATCTTTGGTTTGTTCTATTATACCTTAAATTAATTCCAATTTTTGAAGAAAGAAGGCATTTGTTTCCATTCATGCGGTAACTCCTTGCTCGAAGTTCTGATTAAGATGATGTGATAGATTAGATGATTATTTAATGGATACTTTTATGCTAAATTACAATAAATAGCACTTTTATTTCTTATTTTAATAAAGGCAAAAGTTCTTTTATTTAATATGATATGATAAATTAAAAACATTAAACGATAATTTTAATAAATAGAAAAATTTGTATTATCTCTTATTTGATATGATAAATTAAAAGCATATTATATGTGATAATTTTGATTTACCTTATTAGTATTTATTATTAGAAGTTATAGAATAATATAAAAATGGGAAAAAGACATTTTTGGTCCCTGAGTTTTGAGTTTGTTTACCATTTGGTCCATGAGTTTTCAAAACCGACATTTTTACCCCTGAGTTTTCGTTTAGCTTTCAATTCGGTCCCTGCCGTCAAAACTCTTTTTAATATTATAAATAATAATGACATTTTTAGTAATTTGAAGGTTTTAAAAGGGTATATATAATGGCATGTTAGTAATTTTAAGATTTTAAAAAGGGTATAGTAGTCCAAAAAAGTTTCTTAAACATCACCACTTTTATATATTAAGGATAAGGATAAGGATGTATCAACCGAAAAAATAATATGATTTTTAAACAAAAGCGAAAATGTAAATGTATTTGTGTGATTTTTTTTAAATAGATATTTGAAGCTGTCCCTAATAATTTTTCCATTTACCCTTCATAAATTATAAATATTAGTTTATAATTTATTTCATTTATATTAAATCATACATGCATTTTAACATTTTGCATAGAATTTGTAAGAACTTTATTTATATCATTTTGGGAATTCGATGTTATTATCTGATTCATGTAATTTTGAACCATTGATTAATTAATTAATTTTATATGTAATTAAATAAATCGTTGGAAATTGAGAAATTTGTTGATTCATGTATTCGGTTTCATATATTAAAGTACAATTAATTAATTGTTTTCGAAAAAATCAAAAGGATTGTCTATGTCACATTTGGATCTCAAGTAGAGATTAAATTCTAAACTTTTTTTTTTATATATAGAAATAGACAGGTCTTCTATTATTTATAATTAATTCATAAAAATATATAGTAAAAGAAGAATTTGAAGGGCGGAAAATCCTAAAACGTGAATTGGAATTGTTTTTAAAAAATAGCACCTTTCCAATTGTAGCTTTCAAAAATAGCAAAAAAAAATCATAATTTTAAAAAATAACACTTTTTTTTAACATTCATTAAATGAAGAAATAAATTTATTATATAATGAATTTATCAAAATCGTAAAAACTAATAAATAAAAAATAGTGAATTTTAATTAAAATGTCCTAATAAAAAACTTAAAAAAAACAAATGAGATTCATCATTTTATAATATAAAAGAAAAAAATGAATGAAAATGAAAGTAAAAAAGTATTATTTAAAAAAAATCAAACTTTTATTATTTTTGAAATTAATGTTGGAAAAAAAAAAGTTATTAGCTGTAAATTTTCATTTGGAATTTAACTAGAAATTGAATGGGAAAATGAAAAGGGTTTGCTTTATCCGTAAACCCTAAAAAGGAAAGAAATAATTGTAAAAGGCAAGCAACAGTGAACCGTTGGTTTTAAATTTGAAAATCACGAGAGAAAAGTAAAGCAGACGAAAGAATACAAAACTGATTAAAACAAAAAACCAATATTACTTTACCTACCACTCAATTACTGATTAAGGATGCATGAATTAAAAAAAATAAAAATTGAAAACCCATTATTTATTAAAAAAAAAACATGTTGTTTCTTATTCTCTAAATTTTTAAAATGAAAAACTATTTACTTGAAATTAATTTTTTTGAATATTATAAATTTTTGTGTCCTTTATTTTTAATTCTTATTATGCATTTATAAGTTAAAATTAATATTTTTATTAATGTTTTGAAATTTAAGAAAGAAGGGAAAAAATGTTTTACTGAACGAAACATGTTTAAAGAAAAAGAAAAAGAGAAACCGTTACTAAATAACGTGTAAGAGTTTACATGTTAATAAATGTCAGTTTTGTTTGAGTTTGTTGGATTTATATATACGAATCAAGAGTTAAAAGTCGATGTCAATAGAAATGTCGAACTTCAAATTTATGGATATATCGATGTCGACGGATATTTGGATAAAATTATGGAAACAATGAAAACTTAATTAAATATTTAGAATTAATCAATGAAACTTGAACTACTGTTTAAATAAGTCATAATCAATCATATAAGTAAGTTTTGCACTTATAAACGGTATTTAACATCAAGAAAATTAAAAAAAAATACAAGAAACTAAAGAGAGAGAGAGAATAAATTAAAAGTTTTATTAAAATTAATGAGAAAATGAATTAAAAGTTAGTAATAAATTAAATAGAGAGAATGATTAAAATAAAAAGTAAAAAAAGAATAAAGGAGAGAGAGTGATGAACGATAGTTGAGTAGTAGTTCGATGGAAATATCGATAATGTCGAAGATAATGTTTATCCCAGTTTAAAAAGCCGAACCTCTATTTTAGAGACATATCGACGGACATATCGACAATGTTGAAGATATTTAAAACCTTTTATGAATAACTTTTGTATTAAGAATTGGAGTCAATACAAAATTAACTATGTAATTATCTAATCATTAACCGTTAATTTGAACATAACTCAAGCCGGTAATTTATCGAATAAAATTAGAAAAATTAAATTCAACTCTACAATTCGGCAGAGATCTTTAGAAAAAACTTTCCATAATTTTTTATGAAAAGAAATAGAAAAAGAAATATTTGCTTTTAAAAACCGAATAACGAACTCCAGCTTTACTATTTTGTTATAATTACGTTGATAGCTTTAATTATTATATATGGGTGGCTAAAATTAATTCATTGCATAAAATTAGAAAAATTATATCATGATTTCTATTTATGCAGAGGTTTGTCACCTCAAATTTGGCATAGACATTTCAAAGTTGGGTTCCAAGAAAACAAGAAGAGTTTACTTTATTTTCCCATCATTTTTTTTTGGGAAAGAAAAGTTTTCTTTTAAAATAAAAAGTCTATCAAATAAAGGGAATCAAAGTCCTCAATCTCCCTGTTTCTTTCCCTTTCTCCCAAACAAAATATTAATTAAGTGACTTTTTTTTTTAACTCAATTCTATTATTGTTCAGGTTGTAAATTTATACAACCAAATGACCAATATAATATAATGGACTAAACATAATTTAATGAATATTTAAAAAAAGGGTACAGTATTAGTTTTAATAATTATATTAAAAGTAGTACATTTATGATACTTAAACTGTTTGATAAACACTATGAAAGAAATCAAATACACATATTTTCGACTAAAAGATTATTCGAAGAGGCCGCCACTCATGAAGTCCGAAAAATGGTAGCTTCGAGTGATAGTTCCGTGCTTTCGATCAACTCGAAGACACAGATATCGCCGAGTTGTAGGTTGTTGTCTCTTACAAACTTTCTCCAACCCGATGACAATTCGACCTTTCTATGCTTGTCACTAACAATGCGAACCTGACATTTAACATCCCAAGATCTTCCATCGGAAACTCGAACGGCCATCATCGACGACCCCTTGATATGTATATCAGAAAAGTTTTTCGGTACAGCCTATAATATGACCAACATTTTGAGAAAAATAAAAAGAAATCTAAGGATCCCACGTCGAAAAAGTGAGTGCGTAATAATGTATGTAGGTTTACCATTCTTTTGCCTACGACATAGGAAACTTGCATTATGACCATAAAAGCAGGATTATTTCTCTTGGATTCAAAAGCGGTAGCTTTTTTCAATACTCTTGCTTGTGCTAATGCATCCAATTTGAAACTTTTTTTAGCAACAGAACCGGTCTCTCCAATTTTTCTTTTGACCTCTGCCAATTTTAAAATATTCAAACCCTTTAGTTTTGTTGGGAAAAGGGGAAAGTACAAAAGTACAATCGGGACTGTCTCCAACTTTCAATATTTTTTTTATTTTGGTCTGAGAAATTAAACAAAGTTTTAAGCAAAATAAGATTTTTAAAAAAAAAATTAAAATATATACCTTTAGACTTGAACTCTTTTTGAACTTTCCCTTTGCCTTTCTCCCTTGTCTTCCTTTTAGATCCAAGAACATGCGTACGTTGCTGCATTACGACTGTAGTGCAACGAAAAATAACAAAAAAAAATAGTAATGAAACTTAAAAAATTATCACATATAATAAAACAGACAACAATAGGCAAATGGAAACATTTCATACCTTTTTTGCTTGAAATATCTTCCAAAATTTGGAGATCGGAGTCGGAGTCGGAGTCGGAGTCGGAGTCGGAAACGGAAACGGAAACGGAATCAGAATCAGATTCTTCATCATTCTCACAAAACACGTTATTACGTTGGAATGGATATTTGATTTCCGAACCAGAAGTATCAAAGATAAGAACATGAAAGCAAGAACTTCCTTCATATCTGAATACCGTTAAGTATCCGTATTTGATAGAGTAAAAATTCATAAACTCCTTCCAACCGTATTTGAACCTTATTTTTCCATTGATTTTCTCCAAACCCACTTCCCAGATTGCTCCATTTCCCAACTTAAGCCATACTTTGGTATTTAACAAAGCCCTTTTATTCCTTTTCACGAACGTGTCTGGAACTTCCTGAACAAAAAAAAATAAATCTAAATCTAAAGAAAGAAAGAAAGAATGAATCAAATATATATATATAAAGAAAAAGCTTACAAGTTTTCCTTGGCTGAGAGTATGATGAAGAACAATCTTGAAAAAATGTGGAGGATTGGATGTTGAAGCCATTGATGAACATATGGAGATGTTTTCTTCCTTTGATATATGTTTTCTCTGCCTTCTGTAAAATGGCAAAAGAACCTTATTTATTATATAAGACGTCTCAGCTTCTTCTTTTTTGTCAAAAAAAAAAAAACACATTTTTAATTATGTTTTTCTAAAAAGCTGTCTTATCTTAAAAGCATTTTTTCAGACAAAACAAAAAGTGTTTTAAATTAAAACATTGGCTTTGTTAGTTACACCATATTTTTAAAAGGTTTTTTTTAGTACACTAGCTTGTTCGGTTGCTTTGAATTCATTATAAATGAAACACATTTTTAATTATGTCAAATTATCAAAAAGATTATGATTATATAATAAGGAGTATTTTCAAATATGACATTCTTTTTAATAGTAAATTTTAAAATTGACATTTTTTTTAACTTATTTAATGAAAGAAAAATATTAACTAATGAAATAAAACAAGTTATTAAAACTAACAAAATTTTAAAAATTATTGAATTTTAATTCAAAACATGCAAACAATACTATTATAATAAATGAAAAGTGTGTATGAAAATCTTCGGTTGAACAAAAATATAAAAAATTATATCATCTCTCATTCTAACTAGCTTAAAGTTTTTTTTTTTGGAACTACCCTAGATAAAAATTGAGGTTTTTAATCTAAACCATCCGAAACTCGAACGACCATCCTAGAAGACTCCTTGATGTGCATATCAGAAAAGCTTTTCTGTATTCCGTAATAAAATGACCTACATTTTAATTAAAAAAAAAAGAAATCGAGAACGTTAAGGATCCCATATCTGAAAGTGCGTGCATAATGTAGGTAGTGTTTACCATTTTTTGTTGGATACGATATACGAAACTTGCATTATGAACATAAAAGTAGGATTCTTTCTCCTGGTTTCAAATGTTTTTGGAACTTCCTGAAAAAAAAAAAAAATATAAATATATATATATATATATATATATATATATATATATATATATATATATATAAAGAAGCTTACAAGTTTTCCCAGGTTGAGAGTATAAGTAAGAACCATCTTGAAAAAATGAGGAGGGTTGGAAGTGGAAGTGAAGAAAGCCCTGGAATGGAAGTAAAAAAGACTGATTTCAGATTTGATGGAAAAGCTTAAAGATATTAAACAAATAGAAATGCTTTCTCTTAAACTTCTTTAAATATTAACAAATAGAAAGTAAGGATGGTTGGGTTGTGTTTGGATATTATTGTTACAAGAAGACAAAAAAATTTGGTTTTTTTTTTTTTTTTTTCCATCAATTGAATTCATAAAATGAAACTTTTTTTAAAAATAAATTTCAAAAAGTATTTTAAAATGATAATTTTTCTGAGGCTACTTATTGTTATGAGAGTTTTGACGATTTGAGGTGTGAAAGTTTGTCTATTCAATTAGATAAATTTTTAAAATTGTCCTATCTTTTATTTTCTTAAATTTTAAAAATCATATTTCAATATTTTTTTTTCTAAAACAGAGAGGTTTTGAAGGGAAGAAAAAAAAAATCCTAAAACATGAATTGGAACTATTTAAAAATAGCACCTTTCCAATTGTAATTTTTAAAAATAGCAAAAACTTTCATGATAAAATTAAAAAAAAAAAACACACTTTTTTTAACATTTAAATATGGAAAGAAATTTGAGTTTATCAAAATCAGAAAACTAATAAAATTATTAAATTTTAATTTAAAACATCGTAATAAAAAAAATTACTAAAATATAAAAGAAATTCATGAATGAAAATGTATTTATTAAGTTCATGAAAGTAAAAAATATGTTATTTTAAAAATTTAATTAAACGTTTATTATTTTTAAAAGTGTTAATTTTTACTTTTATTTTATTATTTATATTTTTGAAAGTAAAAATTGGAAAAAAAGTTGAAAATTAAAATAAGTAAACCCTAAAAAGGAAAGAGGGCAAGCAACAATGAACAACTGGATTGAAAATACAAATTTGAATTAAAAAGAAAATCACGAGAGAGAAGTAAAGCTTCATAATCTGGAGTTTTTATGTTTTTTAATATTTTTTATTTTAGTTTTAGAGGAGGAATTATTGGGTTAATGGTGTTTTCTTTTCATTGAAATATTTCAATTTTAAAAAACGATTTGTGAGTACCAAAATTTATGATTACAGCTGTTAGACTAATACTTGTTTCTGATTTTCTGTCATTTTTTTAGTTGCTATTTTTGTGCAACTTTTCAGAAGAAAAATTTAAAGAGAAAAAGTAAGGGTTAAGAATATTTGGGGTCAAAGATATAGCTTTTTTTTTGTACTTTTTTTATTTGTAATTTAAATATTAATTTTAAATAGACAATATAATCTTTTTTTATCTATAATTTTGTAACCTTTGTATTTAAAAAAATATATATAAATATATTGGAAAATATATATTTCGTTGCTTGCAATGTAGTCATCTTGTTTATATTAATTAAAAATTAAATAATTGATTGACTTTTTTTTCACATTATTAAAATCTTTATCAAATATAAACTTTTAATTATTATTAGAAATAAGATCAATTAAGGTGGGTTTAGTATATCCACATAAGATTTGAGTGTATGGAAATATGATATTTTTATTTCATATGCGTGGGATTATAATTTGTATGATAAAATTAAAAATTTAATTGTATATTTAAATATTATTCAATTCTAAAATTAATTTTTCATTTTATTTTTATTTAAAAAATTACTTAAATTTTTTAAAAAAATCTAATTTAAAAAATGAATAAAATAATATAAAATAAAAATATTTATACTACCAGTAAAGGCCCCCAATGTCTTCAAAATTTTAGTATATTTATGGTTAAAAAATTTAACTGTTAATCTCATATAATATATAAAATATTCACTAATACAATTTAAGTTTCTATGAATGAAAATGAAAATTACCAAAAATATGAAAGATAGAAAAATCTCTCCTAAAAAGAAACATGACTTTTCCTTGCCAGTGAAATCATAATCAATGATTAATGATCCCCTTCTTCCTTTTCCTTTTTTTTTTTTTTTTTTTGTCTTATTTTGTTTAGTTTTCACTTAATAGCTAGCTTTATCTGAAAGTTCTGCAACATCAACAAATAGAGAAAGTAAGTAGGATAGGTTAGGATATTATTATAAGAAGAGAGAAATATTGGTCTCAATTTTTTTTTTTTTTTATAAAATTTTATCAGGTAGTTTGAAAATATTTGTAAATATAAATGGGTGATAACTTATATGCATGAATTTAGACCTCATGCAATATTTCCATATAAGTTTTTGCATAAATATAATGATTTAAAAAATATATATATTAAAAAGTTATTTCATTATTATAAAATGGAAGACAAAGACCTTCATAACCCTTTCACATTTAATTCTTTTCTAATTATTTTAAGAAAATCATGCGAGAGAAATAAATATATTATTTATTAGTCTCAGGGCCTCAGGCTTAGCTTCATAAATAATCTGTAGTGTTTTTTGTTTTTATTTTTTATTATTAATTTTAGAGGAGGAATTATTGGGTGAATGGTGTTTTCTTTTAATAGGAATCTTTAAATTTTAAAAAACGATTTGTGGGCTGTTGGAATCCTAAGATACAATACAATGAAAAAGAGCTACTTTTCTTTACTATAAATGGCAAAACAAAACCTTCACATTTTTATTTGCCAGAAGAGAGGAGTACAAAAATTTAATATGGGTTTTTTATTTGCAGCCGTTAAAGTAAGATTTGTTTCTGATTTTCTTACCTTTTTTAGTTTCTGTTTTTGTGCAGAAGACAGATTTAAAGAAGAATATTTGGGGTCAAAGATACAGCTTTTTTTTTTTTGGGTACTTTTTTATTAGCAATTTAATTATTAATTTTATATACACAATGTAATCTTCTTTTATCTATAATTTTTTAACCTTTGTATTTAAAAAATATATATTGGAAAATATACATTTCGTTTCTTGCAATGAGTCATCGTGTTTAGATTAATTAAAATTAAATAATTGACTGCCTTTTTTCTTTCACATTATTAAAATATTTTTATCAAATATAAACTTATAATTAAGATCAATTAAGGCGGGTTTAGTATATCGACATAAGATTTGGATGTATGGAAATATGATGTTTTTATCTGATATGTAGGATTATAATTTATATGATAAAATTAAGATTTTATTTACTTATCATCCAAAATTTAATTGTATATTTAAATATTATTCCATTCTAAAATTAAGTTTTTATTTTATTTTATTTTAAAAATTTATTAAATTAAAAAAAAATTATTTCTAATTTTAAATATGGATAATTAAAATAAATGAAAAAAAAAATATTTAAAAGTGGTTTTAGTGCACTAGCTTGTTTGATGCTTTGAGTCATTATAAATGAAAAACAACTTTACTTATGTGAAACTACAGCAAAAGACCTATAATTATATAATTTAGAGAGGGAGACCCGAACCTTCCAACTTTGTATTATAAGTTAAAGATAATACAAAAGTTAACTATGTTATTAACTAAATTAACTGCTATTAACTATAATTTTTTTTCCTATAAAATAAAAAAAGACTTAAGTCCATGATGGAGATTATTATCTGATAATTACCAGATAAAAATGTATTTTTAGTGCAAAGTTAATTATGTTATCAAGTCAGTTTCTAACTAAATCCAGCTTTACTATTTTGTTATAAGTTGATAGCTTTAAATATTATATTATATGGGTGACTAAAATTAATTAATTGCATAGAATTGGAAAAAATTTATGAACTCTAGTTATGCACGGGTCTGTCACCTCAAATTTGGCATTAGACCTTTCAAAGCAAAGTTCCAAGATACATACAACTTAATTAATTATTGTAGTGTTTTTTAAACGTATCCTGACTTAATGATTTGTTTCTGATTTCTTACTTTTTTTTAGTTGCTTTTTTTTGTCTGCAACTTTTGAGAAAGACAAGTTTAAAGGAAACAAGTAAGAAAAGCTTAATCCAATGAGTAAGGGTAAATTTAATCATATATTTCAACAAGTCATTTTTAAAAAGTTTTGACATTTTAGTAATTAGTACGCAGATTTATGCTATTTGAGATAATTTTTAAAAAAAAAGTTTATACTAAATCTTATTTTTAAATTTAATTTATTAGTTAAGAAAAAAAAATATTGGTTAATGGCGTTTTCTTTTCCAATGGTAATATTTCAAAATTCAAAACTGAGAGTTAGCTGTAGACTCCGCAGACTTATAAAAAATCATCTTCATAAATATTAAAGAGTTATTTCATTACTATAAAATGAAAAACAAAAACCTTCATAACCCTTTCACATTTAATTCGTTTCTAATTATGTAATACATTTTACGTACTGAATCTGCATGTTCTATTCACTTTTCCACTTTTCTTAGTCCTTTTTATAGGGTTTTATTATTGTTAAATCTCTCACTCTTCAGACTCACACAGTACAGATGAAGAGCTCCTATGAAGAAGATGAAAGAATGAAAGCAGAAAATAGACAGATTAAAAGAAAGAAAATAAGCAACACACAGATCTATAGTGGTTCAGCAAAATTGCCTACGTCCACTTCTAAGGGAGAGATTCTTATTCATGATGCCTCAATCAATTACAGAGATGAGCCTTTTATAATATAGCTCCAATTCGTACAGCTTGATAACAGAATTGACAGTGTATGGATGACATGGCAGAATCATCTAGAACCCACACTTTTGGCATTTATTCTGTGCTGATGTGGAGATGCTCTCAACAAGGCTATTTCTACAATTCTCCACCTAGCCTTTGAGCAGCTTCTCTACACACCTCTCTCCCTTAGTCTGCAATGGCCTTTTAGCCATAGCCAACCTTCAGCAAGCTCAAAAGATATAAGAACTTGCTAGAAGGTAACACCTTTGTTAGAGCATCAGCTGGATTCTCCTCAGTGCTAATCTTCTCAAGAATTAGCTTCTTCTGACTGATTACATCTCTGATGAAATGAAAACGAACATCAATATGTTTAGATCGTTCGTGATGAGCTGGGTTTTTAGCTAGGTGAAGTGCACTTTGACTGTATGTCATCACAAGAGCTGTAAATCTTGTTCCCAGTAGCTCAGAGACAATCCCTTTCAGCCATAATCCTTCTTTTACTGCTTCAGTGATTGCCATATACTCGGATTCAGTGGTTGAAAGTGCTACTACAGACTGAAGTGTAGACTTCCAGCTAATGGTATTACCAAATAGAGTAAAGACATATCCAGTCAGAGACCTCCTTTTGTCCAAATCAGCTGCATAATCTGAATCTACATACCCCTTGACTTCAAATTTTGCATTTGGATCAAAGTTATACACTAAACAAGTGTTTCCAGTCCCTGACAGATACTTGAACACCCATTTGACAGCCTCCCAATGTGTCTTGCCTGGATTAGCCATATACCTACTGACACAGCTCATTGCATAGGCCAAGTCTGGCCTAGTGCACACCATAGAATACATCAAGCTGCCTACAGCTTCAGCATATGGAACATTTTTCATTTCATCTATCTCAGCTGGTGTCTTTGGAGCTTGATCTGAGGACAAAGTAAAGTGTTTGGCCAGAGGTGTTGATACTGCTCTAGAGTTGTTTAGATTGAACTTATCAATAATCTTAGAAATATAACTTTCTTGATCAATTTTCAGAAGTTTCCCATTCCAATCTCTGCTAATTTCCATACCAAGAATCTTCTTGGCAGCCCCTAGATCCTTCATCTCGAATTCACTATTTAGCAGACACTTCAATTTATCAATCTCCTTAAAATCTTTAGCAGCAATCAGCATATCATCAACATACAATAGTAGATAGACAGTGACAGATGTAGAGGACCTTTTAAAATACATGCAATGATCATAAGAGCTCCTCTGAAAATCATTTGAAGTGATAAAGGAGTCAAACCTCTTGTTCCATTGTCTTGGAGACTGTTTGAGTCCATATATAGATTTTCTCAACAAACACACCTTTGATTCATCTCCTTTCTTCACATAACCTGGTGGCTGTCTCATGTAAATTGTTTCATCAAGACTTCCATTCAAGAAAGCAGTGGTAACATCCATCTGTTCTAGGTTCATGCTGTATTGGACTACAATAGAAAGTAGAATCCTTATGGTTGTGTGTCTTACAACAGGAGAAAACACTTCATTAAAGTCAATGCCAGCTTGTTGTGTGAATCCCTTTGCCACAAGCCTGGCTTTGTATCTAGGCACATTGAATCCTGCCACAGGAGATTTTACTTTGTAGATCCATTTGCAGTCTACAATTCTCTTGTCTTCTGGTTTTTCAACAAGCTGCCATGTTTCATTTTTGTGAAGAGATTTTAGTTCTTCATCCATTGCATATTCCCATTTTGCTCTATCCTTTGAACTTAGAGCTGCTTTTAGGGAGTTAGGTTCTGATTCAATCTGCTCAGCTGCAATTGACAAGGCATATACTACAATATCAGCTTGACCATATCTCACAGGCTGTTTGATTTCCCTTCTCTGCCTGTCTCTTGTCAATTGGTAGCTTCCCTGAGATGATTGACTTTGCTCTACTTCTGTCTCTAGCTCAAAATTTTCTTGATCAAGATGTTCCCCAGATGTATCAATATCAAAATCAATGTTATTCATGCCATTTCCTTTGCTGCTATCAAAATCAGCAAACTCCACCTCAAGATAATCATTCTGTTTCTTAGGTTCACTTTCAGAATTTGTGGACTTGTCTTTCCAAGCCATTTCGTCTTCATTGAAGACAACATCTCTGCTCACAAAGGTTGTTGCTTCCCCTTGGCCAAAATTCCATAGCTTGTATCCTTTGACACCCTCTGGATACCCTATGAACATACATTTCTTGGCCCTTGGCAGTAGCTTGTCTTCCCTGACATGTGCATAAGCAGTGCACCCAAATACCTTTAAGTGTGACAGATCAGGAGGCTTACCAGTCCATTTTTCTTGGGGTGTTGCTGAATTTAATGCAGCAGAGGGACTCCTGTTGATTAGGTAGCAAGCTGTTTTGACTGCTTCTCCCCAAAAAGACCTTGGAAGGCATGAGTTTGATAGCAGACATCTTGTTCTTTCAAGAATAGTCCTATTGTATCTTTCTGCCAATCCATTTTGCTGTGGAGTTCCTCTTACTGTTAGATGTCTTGCAATTCCTTCCTTGGTACAAAATTTGTTAAATTCATCATTAACAAACTCTAGTCCATTATCAGTGCGGATTTTCTTTACCCTGAGACCAGTTTGGTTTTGCACCATTTTGATCCATTCAGAAAATCTGCTGAAGACTTCATTCTTGTGCTTTAACAGATAGATCCACAACTTCCTGCTATAGTCATCAATGATTGATAAGAAATAACTAGCTCCACCATGAGTCTTAACCCTTGCAGGACCCCACAAGTCAGAGTGTATATAGCTTAGTTTTTCATTAGTAATCATTGTTGATTTATTGAACTTTACCCTTCTGCTTTTGCCTAGCACACAGTGCTCACAGAAATTCAGCTCCACTGTTTTCAATGTTCCTAGCAGGTTTTGTTGTGCCAAGGCTTTCAAGCCCTTCTCACTAACATGAGCCAGTCGTTTATGCCATATGTTAGCTAGATCAATCTGTTTATCTGCAGCTACACAAGCCTCTCCCTGAATTGCTTCTCCCATCAAGTAATACAGATCATTTTTCAATTTACCCTTGATTTTCAACAAAGATCCTTTGTAAATCTTCAACACTCCATTTCCTCCCTTGAAGGTGTACCCGGATTTGTCTAGGGTGCTAAGTGATATCAAGTTTCTATGCAGTCCTTCAACATATCTTACATCACTTAGTACCCTAATCTGGCCATCATGAAGCTTGAGGGAAACAGAACCAATACCTTTGATCTGGCAGATATGATTGTTTCCCATCACTACCTTTCCAGCTGACAAAGGCTTGTATCCCTTTAGAAGCTCCTTGCATTGTGTCATGTGAAAAGTGCAGGCTGAGTCCAGAACCCATTCATCCTTAGATTCACTATCAGACACTAAAAGAAGTTCAGCTGACTCATATCCATCAGATACATTTGCTGTGTTTTCTTCTTCTTTTTCCTTCTGATTTTTGTTCTTCAACCTGTCAGGGCAGTTTCGTTTGAAATGCCCCTCCTTATTACACATATAACACTTCTTGCTTCTTGTCCTGGACTTGGATCTATTCTTCCCTTTGTTCTTCCCTTGCACTTTTTCAGATCTGCCTCTCATGAACAGTGCATCACCATCCTTCTTCTCAGATCTTAGTTCTAAATCCTTAGAACGTAATGCTCCCAGCACAATTTCCATGGATAAACTATCCCTGCCATACTTTATTGCAGATTTCACCTCCTTATAGGATTCTGGTAATGAATTGAGCAAGATAACAGCCTGATTCTCTGAATCAATCTTTTCTCCAGTATTGACAAGTTCAGAGGTTACCTTGTTGAATTCATCTAAGTTGTCTTCCAAATCCTTCGATGGATCCATTCTAAAACCGAAGAATCGTTCCTTGAGGTAGATCTTGTTTGTAAGCGAGCTTGATTGATACAATGCTTCAAGTTTACTCCAAATCTTAAGAGCAGTGTCTTCCTCAGCTATCTGTCGCAATACATTATCAGCAAGATAAAGTATGATTGTACTGAATGCTATTTCTGACATTTCCTTCTTCTCTTCTTCCTTCATTGTTGCAGGATAAACCGCTGCTGCATCGAGAGCTTTCGCAACCTTCTGTTGGACCAGAAGAGCTTTGATTTTCTTCTTCCAAAGAGAGAAGTCTCCCTTTCCATTAAACTTTTCAACATCAAATCGAACGACCATTTCTTCCGACCTTTTGAGTTTCGCGAAGTTCTCCCCTTCCTGAAGAACGATTCTGCGATTTGAACTAAGAGAAAAGAAGTAGCTCCGATACCACTTGTTAAATCTCTCACTCTTGGGACTCACACACAAGATGGATGAAGAGCTCCTATGAAGAAGATGAAAGAATGAAAGCGAGAAAATAGGCAGATTAAAAGAAAGAAAATAAGCAACACACGGATCTATAGTGGTTCAGCCAAAATTGCCTACGTCCACTTCTAAGGGAGAGATTCTTATTCATGATGCCTCAATCAATTACAGAGATGAGCTTTTTATAATATAGCTCCATTTCGCATGACTTGATAAATGAATTGACAAGTGTATGGATGACATGGCAGAATCATCTAGAACCCACACTTTTGGCATTTATTCTGTGCTAATGTGGAGATGCTCTCAACAAGGCTATTTCTACAATTATAAAATTAAAAAAAGCTTAAAGAATAAGGCCTCATTTATTTATTGATTCTCTGGCAAAAAAAAAAAAAAAAAAAAAGATTGTTTTAACCTGTAGTATGATTTCAGTAAAAATGATTATTTTTTCCCACAAACACATCTTTAAAGTACTACTTGTTTTCAATTACTGCAATAAAAAATTCATAGTCAGGTTGTATATATGATAATAAATTTCTTCATTTTCTTTTTCCACGTTTGAATTTTAAGATTTCTTTTGAAAACTTAGCAAAATTTAAAAAACAAGAAAACTAGTTTTTCATAATTATGTCTCTCTTGTTAACATGTCATATAAACTTGCAAAGCACCAATAATTAATCTAAATATTTTGCATAATAATCTGGGAATAAAAACAACAAATAAAGATAACATAACTAAAGTCTTTTGCTTAAACAATCTGGGCATAAAAAAAGATCATCGTTGCAAACACCGAAAAATGGTAACTTTGAACGATTTTTTCGGTGTTTCGATCAACTCGAACACGCAAGTATCACCGGTTTTCAAGTAATTACCTTGGACAAATCTTCTCCAACCGGATACCAATTCGGTCTTTCTCTGATTTTAACACATACGCACTTGACATTTAACATTCCAAGCTCTGCCATCATGAACTTGAATCACCATCATTGAAGACTCCTTTAAATGTTTTTCAGCAAAGTATCTTGGTATTCCCTAAAAAAAAAACAAAGAATTTGAGGACATAAATTTAAAAAAAAAAAAAAAAAAATACTAGAAGGATTCTCAGAATGTATGTTTGTGATTTACCATTTTTTTGCCGGTTTCGATATATGTAGGTTGCATTACGACTGTAAAAGAAGGATTCTTTGCGTTGCACTTGAAACTACTGGCTTTAATGAACGCCGGTACTTCTGTCGAAGCTTCTAACGACTTCTTCTTCCTCTCGCTCGAACCGTGCTCCGATTCGATGTTTTTTCGAGCATTAGAATCATGATGATCTCCAACTTCCACCTTTGGCATTATCTTCATACCATCTTGAAATATGGCAACTTTCATGTGTACTTTAGCAGTAGTGCTTTTGATCATTTCAAAAACACAAACACAGCCTTCTTCCAATTTGTTTTCAATTACAAATCTCTTCCAACCAACGCTGAAAAAAGGCTTAATTCCATTAAGAGACAGGTACGCAACGTATCGAATGTTCCAACTTCTCCCGTTTGAAACTTGTTGTAACGTCAGTTTTTTAAAAAAAAAAAAAAAGGAAAAGAAAAGAAAGGAAGATAAGTTCAAAAGAAATATGTGGTGGTTGGCTTTGACAAGTGGCAACATGAGGTGTTCAATAAACTAAAAAAAAAAAAGGGACCAAATTCATATTTGGGATGGAGCAGCCCGTAGACAAAGAAACCAAAACAGAGAAGAAAAGGGAGAAAAAAAAGAGAAAGAGAAAATGGAAGAAAGAAAGGAAAAAATGAAAAATTGCTTGGAAATTTTTGAAGATGCATCAATTTGTGGTCTTCCAAGCTTCAATTTATGGTGTAATGGCTAATTGGTAAGAAATTTCCTCAACCCAATTATTCTATTTGATGAGATTTGGTAGTTTTTGGCTATGCTTCAAGATTGTTTCTATGAGTACTGTTGTTTATGGATTTTAAGTGTGCTGTAGAAATGGATTATTTCCATGTTTTTGGATGTAGTTGTTATGGAAATTTGTGTGAATTAGCAAGAGGATTGTGTGTGGTTTTATAGATTTTAGAGTTGAGATTTGTGATAAATGAGATTTAAGTTTGAGAAAAATATTGATTTTAAGGTTATGAAGAGATGTGTTTCATAGAGAAAGAAATATTGGAAAGGAAATTGTAATTGAGTTGGAGACTAAAATTTTGGAAGTTTTGTTTGTAATAATGAGGAAAAAGGAAGATTTTGTGTTGCTGTTGTGAGAGGTGAACTAGAGAAAAATCCAACCATTATGAGTTTTATTTAAATTTCATATGATTAACAATTAAGGTTTATAAGTGGTAAATAGTTTTAAATTTGAAATTAATTAGTGATATGTTTATTAAATTAATTTTCAGGTGATATCGAGACTTAAAATACTAACGGCTTGGAGTATTCAAAGAAAAAGTTTGTGAGTGGATTCTATTTTTACATTTAAAATTATTAGTAGTATTGAGCTTTTAGTAGTTTACAAAACATAAAAGTTTTAGAGTTTATATTATCGTATATGATTATTTATTGATATAAATACATATAAATGAAAGTTTTAGATATTCATTATTCAGTATATATGATTTATGCCAGCTACGGATTTTATAATGGTTTGAAAATTATGATATTATTTTCAGTAGTTTATTTTCAAACCACTAGAAACAGTACCCTCAGTTATCAGCTTTTAGCAGGTCTTTGGGACCCACTTTAGCATACACATAGGCTTTGGGCCGTATGTTAGGGTGCTTAGCCCTTTGGGGGCAGCTCTGCGCGCGTATGACCAGTTTCAGTATTCAGTTGCTCTGCTGCATGCATGATTTCGCTTTACATGCAGTATGACCAGTTAAGGGTACGTTTTTAGTGGGTTTTTATCACTACGATATAGTATATGAACAGTTTCTATTGTATATATATATAATTACGTACAAGTATTGATATGGTTTCGACAGCTAAATATTATGTTTATTAAATTATGACTTTATCCAGTTTTACGAGTTTTAGTTTTGAATTTTATGATTATTAAGTTTTACGAATATTAGTTTTGAACAGTTTTATGAATTTGGAAACTATTATATATTATATAGTTTTGAAGAAAATACTAGTTTAATAAAAATTCCACTCACTAGGCCTTTAGCTCATTCTTTTCAAATGTTTTCCCCCCACAGGTAGCTTTCGAGTTTCAGAAGATGATCGAGCCTACGACGAGCTTATCCACCACTCGTTTTGCATCAGTCCAGTTAGTACATGAATCATTTATAGTTTGATTTAGTATTAGCATAATTATGTTTAGTTTGCCTTGATGGTAAGTGTTGGCATTCGGGCTATAGCTTGCCATCGGCGCTCGACTCGTCACGGGTTTATAGAAAGATCTCGGGTTGGGTTGTGACACTTGTAGACTGATTTCTACACCTTCCTTGAGATGTATCCTTGCAAAAAAATTTGATATACCCTTCAAATATTAATTAAAAAAAAGATCATTAGAAGGAAAAAAACAAACTAAAAAAAATAATTATATACTGCCATTTACCACACAGTTTCCAGGATTGATGCTTGAACGGCACATCTTTATCAAAAAAGAAGGATTCAAAATCATGGATTGAAAAGTTGTAGCTTTTTCCATCAACCTCTCTCCAATTTCCATATCTGGAAATTATAAAAATAAAATAAAATAATAATCCCTTTTTATTTTTTAAAAAGCAAACACAGTAGATTAAAGATTTATTTAAGAAATACCTTTAGACCCCATTTTGATGCTTTTGGAGTTGAGTTGTTGAGGCTTAGAAGTTTGTCCAGTTTTCATCTTCTTATTAGGGATAAAACAGTGATCTTCTTCATCGTCAAGAACAACAACAACTTCCTTGCCTTTGCGATCACGATCACGATGAGGATGTTGTGATTTCTTTATCGGATAACGGATTTCGGTAGCGCTCATATCAAAAATAACGACATGAAAGCAAGAACCCGGCTCATCATATTTGAATACCAATAAGTGTCCAAGTTTAACAGAATAAAACTTGATAAACTCTTTCAAGCCTTTACTAAACCAAATCTTTCCATTTCTTTTCTCCAACCCCACATCCCAACGATCTCCTCCATCGGAAACCGAAAGATACACTTGGTTATTCAACAAAGAGTCCCTGTGATCTCTAACAAATTTCTTTGGAACTTCCTGTGAAAATAAAAGAAGAAAATGAAATTAAAAAAAATAAAAAAAATCACGACTTGTGTGAAAATAAAAAAACAAAAAGAAAAGATTTTTGCTAACGAATTTGGCATTTTGGAGTGTATGAGGAAGAAGGATCTTGAAAAAATGGGGAGTGTTGGATGTGAAGAAACCACTTGAGGAAGCCATTGAAAGAATTCTTTCTGTTTTCGTTGAAAGAAAATATGTTTCGTTTAGGAAGTTCAAACACACTAATACCTTTTCTTTTCTGTACTGACTTTTTTTTTCCAGTCCAAAGAATCTGACAGTCCTTTTTTTTTTTTTTCATTTTTTATATATTATTTTTAAGTTAGTTATGATTTTCTTAAATTCTAGTAGGATTAGTTAATCATACAAAATACTAATTAAGTGACTATCTTTTTAACTCAATTCTATTATTGATTGGAATATATATTTTTGGTGTAAAATTCTATTCCCGTTTAATGATTTCAGTAGAGTGAGAATCTTAACAATTGGTATTAGAGCTATGATTAGGGTTATGAAAATTGGATTGAAAGATATTTTTATGTTCGTGCTCTTTGTTTCGACTGTGTTCATTTCCCGAAAGAATAGAAAAATTCACGGGCAAGGATAAAGATTCAATGTAATTAGTAAAAAGAAATTCATTCGGTGTATTGATCAAGCATCTCTTTAGCTGCAAATTGAAGATCATACTAAGTTATTAAATAATGTTATTAACTAAATTGAAAGAAAAAAAATTAATCCATGATGGAGATTATTATATTCTAATCATTATCATATATAAAAATGTAGTTTTTAATTTTGTTTTATGGTTAATACACTTAACTTTACTGACTTTTTTTTTCTTGTCAGTCCACAGAATTCTGACAGTCCTTTTCATTTTTTTTAAAAGTTAGTTATGATTTTATTGGCAAAGGTGGGCGTCGTTTGGGGTGTTTTGGCAGATATTCTTCTGCCGCCGCGGCGGTGAGTCTGAATCCATTTTGTGATTCTCCCAGCCAAGAAACCCGAGAGTGGGCGCCGCGGCGGTGTCCCTCACCGCGCGGCGACCAACTCGTGAATTTTCGTGAGTACGCTTTCACCGCCGCGGCGGTGGCCCGTTTTGGTGATTTTTATGATTGTAAATTCAGATTTTGTATATTTTATTCCTTATAAAGCTTGCCCTAATTCTCTTGTATAAATATGGGTCTTTGACCATGAGAATCAATGAGAAAAACCTTTATACAAATTTCATCATGGTATCAGAGCAGGTTAATCAATGACCTCGCAAGAAGAAATACAAAAGAAGAAGAACATCGAATCAAACATGGGGACTGTCAAACCTCCGTTAGATTCATCTTCTCCATACTATTTGCATCCTTCTGATGGACCACAAATCACAATCTGCCCAATTGTGTTGCGTGGTGAGAATTATAATGAATGAGTCCGATCGATGCGAAATAACTTTCGCGCAAAGAACAAATTGGGTTTCATTGATGGAACCATAAAGAAACCAGAGCCGGGATCTGCAGAAGAGAACTTATGGGTGACGGTGAATTCGACTCTTGTAGGGTGGATCCACAACACCTTGGATCCAGGGCTTAGATCTTCTATCCCTCAACCTGATGATGTGAAGGATATGTGGGACGATATTCGAATGCGTTTCTCGATTGGAAACGGACCGAGGATTCACAAATTGAAAACACTCCTAGGTGGGTGTAAACAGCGAGGCACAACGATAGTTGCCTACTATAATGAACTGAGGAAGATTTGGGATGAACTAGAAGGGTACACAATTGTACCAACTTGTACGTGTGAGGCGACGGTAATCTTGGCTAAACAGAGGGAAAATGAAAAGGTACATGATTTTCTTGTGGGGTTAGATTCGACCTTGTACGGTAATGCGGTATCGAATATTTTGATGATGGAACCCTAGCCGAGTCTAAATGTCGTCTTTGGAAAGTTAGTCACAGAAGAAAGACATCATACAGTTGCTCGTTCTCAAGAACCAAAACCAGATGCAATTGGGTTTGCTATGCAAGGAGCATCGAATAAGGGAAAAACACAGACTCGTGGTGGAGATAAATCAAAAGTTAATCTGTTTTGTTCTCATTGCTCTAGATCAGGACATGACAATGCAACCTGTTTCCAGTTGCATAGGTACCCTGATTGGTGGCCTTCTAATGGAGGGCAAGGACGAGGAGGAGGACGATTCGGTAGAGGCGGAGGAAGAGGTGGTAGTGGCCGTGGGCAAATGGCGAATGTGGCCATCACAACAAATTGTGAGAAACAAACACCTATTACGGCTACTGATCGAAGCGGGTTACATGGCCTTTCTGATGATCAATGGGCTACATTGGTGAATATGTTGAATTCGAAAGGTCAATCCTCTACCACTGAGAAATTGAATCGTAAGTCTGTTGATGCCGATTTGTGGATCATCGATACTGGATGTTCCAATCATATGTCTGGTAATGCTAATTTGTTTTCTAATTTGGCTGATATTTCTCCTATCTTGGTTGGACTTTGTGACGAACCGACACTTTTAAATAAATTAAATCAGAGAAAACAGCGGAAGTCTTTTATTTTAAGAAAATTTTGCGTGGTTTTGTTTGAAAATTGGCTAGCCAAAAACCTGTTTACATCCTAATTCTTCAAATCTAATAAAATCACATGGACTTTAAGTCCCAAATCAGGAGTTCAAAGATTTAATACCATAAAACATAACCATAAGCTCTTATGAGCTAAATACAACATACAAATCCTCAAAGTCTTAAAATTTCACAAAAATAATTACATAAACTTTACAACAAAAGAGTCCATCTCGAGTCAACATCCCTTGATCACGCAACACCACCTCCTCTCCCTCGACCTCTTGCCAGGGCATTACCTGAAATTTTTTGTAATATCATGAGCTAACAACTTAAGCCTAGTGAGAATAATAAGCATAAAAAGTAAAGATAGACCTCAAACTCGTATTCTAATTTGTGTCCAATTAATCTGACACAATTCACTCCTAAAGTTCTCTAAACTCTAGGTAATTTCGTTTAATACTTCCTAAGGATGATATTACTAATAATCATAGTCAATACTCATCCATCAACATTGTTATAACGTAAGTAAGAAAAGTAAATATACTTTGCACAACATACAACTTCTCGATTCTCTCTTTCATCTATCATAAACATGAATGCATGAGAGCATCCCGTAGGATTTCGCATTTGCCCTTTTGTGCGTGAATGAAGGTAATGCGGACATCCCGTAGGCTCCCATTCAACCTTATGCATGAGGAAGTAATGCGTACATCCCGTAGGCTACCATTCAACTCCCTATGCATGAAGAAGTAATGCGTACATCCCGTAGGCTACCATTCAACTTCTTTTCTTTCACATTCTTTCTTTTCTCTGAAGGTGATGTGAACGCCACGTAGGGTTCATCAATCTTCCTTCTTTTCTCATTCACTTTCTTTTCTTTTCACTTTCATTTCTTTTTCACTAAAGGTGATGTGAACTCCACGTAGGGTTCATCATTCTTCCTTCTTTTCTCTTTCTCTTTCACTTTCTTTTCTTTTTCACTTTCATTTCTTTTTCACTTTCGTTTCTTTTTCATGAATGGTGCGAGAATGGTATGATGCAATATGATATGCATATGCTTGCATATCCTTGTAAAAGTAAATAAGTAAAGTGCGGAATTAAAGTAGTTAATGCAAGCATAAAGTAAAGGGGCATAAAGTAAAAGATATAAAGTAAATGTCATAAAGTAAAATAGATAAGCATCTCGGACAAACGATATGTAAATCGAACTCCGCTACAATAATAAAAGTAAATTTTATCTTAACGATTAACCTATACCTTCCGGGATTCTAAACTTCCAATATAATCCGAGGTTCTATTAACCGTTCTAAAAACAAGTTGGATCTTTTAACTTCCAATGATCCAACCTAAGCTTCAAAACGAATCTAACTTAGAATCTTCTAAGATTCAATACTTTCCTCGAGAACTCCTAAGTTCTTACTTAAAGGATTAACTCTTAATCCTAGGGGCACTAACTCTCTTCCCCCTAATCTTAGGTTCGAATTCTAATCTTAGTTTCAAATTCTACAAACCTTCACACTTATTTGCTTTCTATAGATACTTTAAATCCTAACTATTCTCACCTTAAAGAAAGTTAGCTTTGCTCCTAAGTCCGAAGGAGCGATCAATCAAGCGGTTCGAAAACACCTACAATTGAATTATATCACAAAATCAATAATTTTACCAACTATCGATCAAACAACAACTAAACGATCAAAACAACGAAAAACTCAACAACCCTCCCACAAAGAGGCTCTCGACCCTCTCAAGTAAAATGGGCTTCGGGTTTGGTTTTCCGGCTTTTAGGCAATTTAAAAGTGTTTCGAGTTGATTTTAAGCAAATTAGATATTCCCGATTTCAATGGGTATCGATAATTAGGGTTTTTGAACATTAAGCCCTTTCCTGAATTGAATTTAAATAAACATTATTTCATTAATTTATAACCCATAATTAAACCCAAAAAGGTAAATTTCAAACGGGAAGGGCTTCGACTGAAACTCGGTTTTAGGGTTAAGGAAAAGTCAAGTAATAGTTACACAATAAGTTTTCCATCAACATTCAACAACAAAGGTTGAAGGGGATGAGGGTTTTGGCCAAGAACTCAATAGCTTGAATCAATTTCCATGGAAACACTATGAAAATTCGAGATCTAGGGCTTACCTTAGAGAGTTGAAAACATTCCAAGAGTGTAATGGGTAGAAAGGTCTCGGCGAGAGCTTTCCAACGCATCCGAAATCACGTAAAACGGCCAAGAAACGAAGCCGGGACGACACTTTCTTCCTCTTCTCTTTTCTTCCTCTTGTTGCTCGGGTTTGGAGAGAAAAAATGGATGAGCAATGTCAACTTTTTTGGTCAAAGGTAATTTAAAGAAGAAAGGGAATAGTAAATAGATATTTTAGGAATTTTGGAAATGACGGTTGCGTCCTTTTATGACTTTTGACTTATAACTCGAAACCCGAAGTTCTTAAACTATCCCAAAGGTGATTAATAATTATTAATTGGCCCGTTAATAATTATTAATACCACCAAAACGTATTTAAACTAATAAAGCAATTAAAATGACTTAAATCGAAATAAACTACTAAATTATAATTTACCGATTAATAAATAAACTTTAATTACTTAAATTAAAATAAAATAAATAAATTTTTTTTTCACAAATTAACGGGACGTTACAGACTTCCTAATGGAAAGCAGACTTTTGCACGAAAACGGGGATCAATTACTTTGAGCAGAAATATGAAGTTAGATCGTGTGCTATACATTCCCGATTTAACTTGCAATCTTTTATCCGTCTCTCAACTGCTTAACGATAATTACTATGCTCTAACGTTTACTGACAAGCTTTGTGTTATTCAGGACCGAGGTTCGAGGATTATGATTGGAGCGGGTGATCAATGTGATGGGGTTTATTGGTTTTGTCCGCTTCAACATCAACAAGTGAATCAGGCAGTTGTGACAGTTAATAGTGAATTGGGGCATCGACGTCTTGGTCATCCCTCAAGAAGTGTTGAATATTCTTTATCCAGTTTATTTTATTCTTCTAGCAATATTAAGAAAAACACTAGTTTGCATCAATCTTGTGATATTTGTCTTCATGCGAAACAAACGAGAAGTGTATTTCCTTTGAGTTTTAATAAATCAGTTGCTATTTTTGATTTAATACATTGTGATATTTGGGGACCATATAAGACTGCTTCTAGTTGTGGGGCACATTACTTTCTTACTATTGTAGATAATTGCTCCCGAGCAGTTTGGGTTTTTCTTATGACTGCCAAATCTGAAGTTCCACAACTATTGCGGGATTTCTGTAAAATGGTGCAAACTCAGTTTAATACCACTGTGAAAGTTATTCGAAGTGATAATGGTAGAGAGTTTACCTCCCTACATCGTTTTTATGGGGACAAAGGTATTCTTCACCAAACCTCTTGTGTTGACACACCCCAACAAAATGGGAGAGTGGAAAGAAAACATAGGCATATTCTTAATGTTGCACGGGATCTTCTCTTCCAAGCTAACCTTCCTACTTCGTTTTAGGGTGAAAGTGTCTTAACTGTTGTGTACCTTATTAATCGAACCCCTACTCCTATTCTTCACAACAAGACACCATATGAAATTTTATTTAATAAATCCCCGTCTTTTACCCACTTGCGTGTCTTTGGTTGTCTTTGTTTTGTGAAGAATCAACCTCGCGTTAAAGATAAGTTTGGTTCTCGATCTCGAAAGTGCATATTTATGGGATATCCGTTTGGGAAGAAAGGGTGGAGAGTTTATGATCTTGAAACTCATGAATTCTTTGTTTCACGTGATGTAACTTTTTGTGAGCAAAGCTTTCCCTACCTAGATAATGCTTCCTCTCCCGCCTTAGGCCTATCCTCTTCCTCCCATAATAACTCAGATTATGATGATCCTGTTCAAGAAGAAACTCTTGTTAGTAGTACGACTTTACCATCTACTTTGCCAGATGATGACGGTTTATTGGTGTCTCTTATTGATACTTCTAATATTGTTGGTGATGTGCCTACTGATTCTTCAACTTCGAATGTATCTATTGATGCTTCTCCGGATGCCATTTCATCTGGGAGAGGCCATCGGATTAAGAAGAGTTCAACGAGGCTCACAGATTATGTTACAAATAACGTTCGCACTATAAACCCCGTCACATCACCTTCTTGCGCTTCATCATCATCCTCAGGTACTCGTTTTCCTATTGCTTGTTATGTAAATTGTGATAGATTTTCGCACAACCATTCTTGTTTCTTGGTTGCCATTACTACAGGAAAAGAACCATCCTCTTTTCACGAGGCAGTTCAGGATGCCGGTTGGCGTAAAGCAATGAAAGAGGAGATTGATGCCCTTGAACGTAACGGGACATGGACCTTGGAAAATCTCCCACCCGGGAAACGTGCAATTGGTTGCAAATGGGTGTATAAGATCAAATATAAGTCTGATGGATCTGTTGAAAGATTGAAAGGTCGTCTTGTGGTTCATGGAAATCGACAAATTGAAGGTATCGATTTCAATGAAACTTTTACACCCGTTTCCAAAATGGTAACTGTTCGGACTTTCCTTTCTGTTGCTATTGCTCGAAAGTGGGAGTTGCATCAGATGGATGTTCACAATGCGTTTCTGCATGGTGATCTTGATGAAGAGGTCTATATGAAATTGCCTCCGGGTTTTGCCTCTTCTGCTACTGGTAAGGTTTGCCGTCTTCGTAAGTCCTTATATGGTCTTCGACAGGCTCCTCGCAACTGGTTTGCTAAATTATCTTCCGCATTGAAAGATATTGGTTTTGTTCCATCTTACTCGGATTACTCTCTATTCAGCTACTAGAAAAATTCTGTTTCTTTGCATGTGCTTGTGTATGTTGATGACCTGATTATTACAGGCAGTTCTTCTAAGGCCATTGCTTCTTTCAAGAAGCAACTCAGTGACAAATTTCATATGAAGGACTTGGGTGCATTGAAATACTTTCTTGGTATTGAAGTAGCTCGTGGAACCGATGGCCTTTATTTATCTCAACGTAAGTATGCTCTTGATATTATTGGAGAGGCTGGTTTACTTGGAGCCAAACCTGTTTCTACTCCTATTGAACAAAACCACCGACTTGCTCTTATCAATGGCAAACCTCTTGATGATCCTGAGAAATATAGACGTCTTGTTGGCCGTCTTATTTATTTGACTATTACTCGTCCGGAGCTGAGTTATTCGGTTCATATCTTGGCCCAATTTATGGGAAATCCTCGACTTGAACATTGGGATGCAGGCTTGCGCGTTTTGCGTTATTTGAAGGGATGTCCTGGTCAAGGTATTCTTCTACGCGGTGAATGTGATTTTCAGTTAACTGCCTATTGTGATAGTGACTGGGCTAGTTGCCCCTTATCTCGGCGTTCTTTGACTGGCTATTATATTCTTTTGGGTTATTCCCCGATTTCTTGAAAGACTAAGAAGCAGTTCTTGTGTCCGTTCCTCTCGTTGAAGCGGAGTATCGTTCTATGGCATCTACGATCTGTGAGTTAAAATGGCTTAAGTCTTTGTTATCCTGTTTTGGTACAACTCACTCGCAGACCTATTCGACTTTATTGTGATAGTCAATCCGCGTTACATATTGCCGCTAATCCAGGTATTTCATGAACGAACAAAGCATATTGAGATGGATTGCCACTTTGTTCGTGATGCTCTTTCTGCTGGTCTTGTTCGCGCGGCACATCTTCGAACTGATCTTCAACTTGCCGACATTCTCACTAAGGCTCTTGGTAAAGCTCAGTTTCAGTTCCTTCTTGGCAAGTTGGGCATTTGTGATCTACATGCTCCAACTTGAGGGGGCGTATTGGCAAAGGTGGGCGTCGTTTGGGGTGTTTTGGCAGATATTCTTCTGCCGCGGTGGCGGTGGAGTCCTCACCGCCGCGGCTGTGAGTCTGAATCCATTTTGTGATTCTCCCAGCCAAGAAACCCGAGAGTGGGCGCCGCGGAGGTGGCCCTCACCGCCGCGGCAACCAACTCGTGAATTTTCGTGAGTACGCTTTCACCGCCGCGGCGGTGGCCCGTTTTGGTGATTTTTATGATTGTAAACTCAGATTTTGTATATTTTATTCCTTGTAAAGCTTGCCCTAATTCTCTTGTATAAATATGGGTCTTTGACCATGAGAATCAATGAGAAAAACCTTTATACAAATTTCATCAGATTTTCTTAAATTTTGCAGAGATAGCTTTCAAAAGCTGAAACTTTTGATCATTGGTGTTTGGTTGGATTGGTGAAATGGTAAAAGGAAAGAAATAGTTTTAGGTTGAATTGGTTCAAGTTTTTCATATTCATTATTTTGTTATATGAAATTAATATAGAGATATTAAAAAATGTTGATTACAGATAAAAGAAATTTTTAATAAAATAATTAATTAATTTAGGTTCGCTCAACTATCTAAAATAATTTTAAGAGAACTGTAAATCGACCAGACTATACAATTTTAAACTATTTGAGATGAACTTATCCAACTCAATTCATATGAATTAGATTGGGTTAATCAAGTTTTTTAAACACCCGTTCCTCAAGTAAAAATTTGTAAATATTATAGCCTATTTTGACATATTTGTGAATGACTGGATCTAAAAATTTAGATGGATTAATAAAGAAATGTTGTTTCTTATTTCTTCTTTTTAAAAATGAAAATAAAATTGTGTTTCGTTAGTTTTTTTTTATTATTAAAAAAACATATTTTTGTTTCTTGTTCTTTAAATTTTAAAATGAAAAACTATTTATGATGGAGAACAAATCCAAATCATGACCTAATTAACAAGTAAGTTTATACTTAAAGGAAGAAACATCCCAAAGTTAGGGTAAAATCATCCCTAAAAAAGAAAACTTTCAAAGTTGTATTTTAATTGATAGGATAAAAGCTAAAATAAACTGCATTCTCCATTCATGTGAATTATTACAAGAAGAGAGAAATATTACTGTGATTATTTATTTATTTTTTTGGAAAATTTTATTGAGTAGTTATAAAGTATTTATTAATATAACATAATTTAAAAGTTCTTCATTTACGTGAATTATAATATAAATCGGTGATTACATACACTAAATATCAATTAATATTGTGATCAGAAAAATTAGTGATCATTACCTATTTAGTGAATCAGTGATTACATGTACAAAAATTAGTGATTATTTTCGTGACACTAAGTGATCATTTTGTAGTATTTTATGCACAAATTTAGACTTTATGTAATATTTACATATAAATTTTTGGGTGCTACTTTTGTATTTATTTTTTTTCTGTATATAAATATAATGATTTATAAAAAATATATAATTTAATTAATTGGATATATAATTCTTTAAAAACACCATAATGATTAATTAAATTTTTGAGTAAGCCAATAAATTACTAATATTTAAGTAACCTTAAAACTAATTGCATAAATGTTCTTACATTTCGAAGTTCTTACATCTACTTATATGGAAAAAAATATTATAGATCTTTTATTCACAATTAGTGTGGTAAAAATAATTCCTGATGAAACCGACTTAATAGATCTCTAAAACCCTAAATCTTAATAACCAATATTATAGTTATTTATTATATATTATGGAATAAAAATACTTTCAATCCATAATGGATATTTGATTAAAGATAATCAATTAATTAAAACTGTTAAATTTATTCTTACTTATTATGATTCATATCAGCCCCAACTACTTAATTAATTAAACTTTTTGTTTTTTAAAGGTATTGTACAGTAGATCCTGACTTATGATTTGTTTCTGATTTTCTTACTTTTTTTTTAGTTGCTTTTTTTTCTGCATTTTTGCAGATAGACAATAATTGTAAAGGACAGAATTATGGGTGTTTTTGTGTGTGTGTGTCAAAGATACTGCTGTTTCAAACAGATTTTTTTTGGGGTACTTTTTCTTTGCAATTTAATTCTTAACTTCATATAGACAATGTAATCTTCTTTTTTTAATAGCATTTTTTTATATTATTTATTTCTAAAATAAAATAAAATAAAATATATTATGTTTTAAAATTAATATTTTAATTTAAAATTAATTATTTATAATTTTAAAAAATAATATTTAAAATCAATGAAATAAAATAAACTATATATAATTTTAATAGGATCTATTAAAATAGGTTTGATAGAATGATATTACATAAGATAAATATTGACAAAATGTTTTTCCCCCTTATAAACCATTTTCTATTAAAATTACAAAATGATATATATATATATATACAACTTAAATACTTCAATATCCAATAATACAATTTAAGTTCGTAAGTAGTTAATTTTGGAATATTTTTCAATTCTTTTTTCGATTTTAAATCACACATTCACTTCTCTGGCCAATATCCGTTAATATATATATTATATATATTTTAATTTAATCGTTTTAATTTATGTTTTATTATTAATTTATCTGAAGATACACACAAAATCATCTTTTCTTAAATGTTAAAGAGCTAGTTCGTTACTATAAAATGGAAAACAAAGATCTTACCTTCTTTTTTTTTTCCACATTAATTCGTTTCTAATTATGTAAAACATTTTACGTACTGTATTGCATGTCAAATTATTTTTCCACTTTTCTTAGTCCTTTTTATAGGGTTTCTTTTCTATCTTTATTACAATACAAACAAACTTTAGGAATATGGCCTAGCCATCCTATTTTTAATTCCTTTAATTAGTCAATAAATATTATCGTGTTTGAATAAAGTGTATGATAATTTGATATGTGTTTGTTTTGTAGAATGTATTATAAGAATATATATTATTATTCAACTAATACTTTTTTATACGTCTTTAAATATTTATTAAACCCTATTTTTATTAAATTAAATTAATCATAAAATCATACTACATTTTTGAAACATACTAATTCAATCCAGTTTCAATACGTAAGATTAAAATGAGATTTATCTCTTTCACTAAACCAAACCGCTTTTGTGAAAAGAAAAAAAAGCTAACCAAAAGCATTGTTTGAAGAAAAAAATTATTTAAATAAAGTACTAACATGTCATATAAACTTGCAAAGAAGAAAATATTAATCTATACATTTTGCTTAATAATATGGGAATAAAAACAACAGTCAATGTAGCAAATAAACATAAAATAATTGTTTAGGGACCATGAGTCTCCACAATCTTCACTTTGGGTCAAGACTCGTATAGTTTAGCTTTTGATTTCATCCCAATAAAAATATGTCATTTTTCTTATACATCCATGATCATACTCTTTCCTAATCGAGACATAAATTAAAAAAAAATTATATATATTCTTGCTAACACGGAAAAATTGTAACTTTGAACGATATTTTCGGGGTTTTGATTAACTCGAAGACGCAAATATCACCAATTTGTAGCCCATTGTCTTTGACGAATTTTCTCCAACCCGAAGCCAATTCAGTCTTTGTGATATTAGAACATTTACGCACCTGACATTTAAGATTCCAAGTTCTGCCATCAACTTGAACCACCATCATTGAAGACTCCTTTATATGTTTTTCACTGAAGCTTTTTGGAATTCCCTTAAAAAAAACAAACAAACAATTTGAGGAAATATATAAAGAGTGAAAAAAAGAAGAAGAATGAATCATAATGTTTGTATGAATTTACAAATTTTTTGCCGGTTTCGATATATGTAGGTTGCATTATAACCATAAAAGATGGATTCTTTGTCTTGAGTTTGAAACTGTTAGCTTTAATGAACGCTATTGCATCAGTTGAAGCTTCTAACGGATTCTTCTTCTTTCGAATCGAACCGGGCTCCGATTGGACCGTTGTCTTCTTCTTATCAGGTTTGAAACTTTGATCATCATCTTCATCATCATTCAATATTATAATATCGTCGTTGTCGTCGTCATCATCAAGAACAATTGTTTTACCTTTGTGATGATGATGAGAATTCTTAAATGGATACCGGATTTCGGAAGCACTCATATCGAAAATAACGACATGAAAACAAGAATCCCCCACATCATATTTGAATACTATAAAGTATCCAAATCGAACAAAATAAAACTCCAGAAATTCTTTCAAACCTTTTCCAAACCAAACCTTTCCATTTCTTTTTTGCAATTCCACTTCCCATTGATCTCCTCCGTCAGAAACTTTTAGACTCACTTTGTTATTCAACAAACATTCTCCATGATCTCTGACAAATTTTTTTGGAACTTCCTGAAAACCAAACCAAAAAAAAAAAAAACCAAAACAATAAAAATCAAAACTTTAACAGCTAATATTCATTAACATTCTTCTGAATAAAGAAATCTGGAATTATTTTAAAAACCCATCATTGGAATTAAAAGAAAATGAAGAAGAACGACTATTAACACCTACTAAATGTAAAAAAAAAATGACCCATCCCATATGAACTGAGAAAAACTTTGCCGGATCTTCGATTTTTTTACTACCGGAGATTTGTTTAAGAACCAGAAAATGAAACGGAGAGCTAGGACCCGGCCTGTTCAGCATCGATTCCTCTATCATTTTTTTTTAAAATGGAGATTTTAAATCAGCGTCTGCTAGCCCCCCCACCCAAAAATAAAAAATCAAGACTTTTGTGTGAAAAGAAAACCAAAAAAGAAGAGATTTGCTTACAAATTTGCCAAGTTCGAGTGTACGAGGAAGAATGATCTTGAAAAAATGGGGAGTGTTGGGAATGAAAAAACTACTTGAGGAAGCCATTGGGGGGTTTGGAATAACTTTTCAAGATTAGTGTCTGGGAAATGAAGGAGAAAAGGGCAGAAGAAAGTTAGTGTCTGGAAATGAAACTTCAAGGTCTCCTTCTGAAGCTTTAACAAAAACGAATTTTTTTTTAAAATAACCCAAAAATAATAAGTAATAAGCAAAATACAGAGGTTTGAAACTTATTTAGCAAAATAGGGCAGTTTGCTGATGTGGCGTAACGTTTGACTGGTCCAACAAAGAAAACGTTATATCATTCCACGTTTTCTAAAGAAAATGTGGAATGGTTCCACGATTTCATAGAAAACGTGGAACCATTCCACGTTTTTAAGAAAACGTGGAATGGTTCCACGATTTCATTAGAAAACGTGGAACCATTCCACGATTTCTGTCCAGAGAGCTAAACGCCCTCATTTCTTTCCCTTCCTCTCTACGCCCCCTTATTTCTCTTTTCCCTTTCCTCTCTCAAACCCCTCCCCCCCAAATCGCCTCCTCCCCCAAAATCGCCCCCCAAGGTAGAACCGCCGCCGCCTCCGGCCATTCCAGACGCCGCCGCCGTCCAGACCAGTCGCCGCCGCCGCTTCCATCCCAGCCACCACCATCTTTAGGTATTTCTAGATCTACTTAATATAAAAAGCCCTAAATCGCCCAAATTATCTTTGAATCGAATTTCATTTTGATCGACGCCGGAGTAGTTGTTTTGTTGTTGTAATTTCTTGATGCTTGTTTGTTATATTGTTCATAGTTTAGTTTTTTCAATTAATTATGTAATTTGTATTTTGAAAATTAAGAATAAAATTTTTTTTGTGTTTATGATAAAAATTATTTGTTTTTTTTTAGTTTAAGACTTAATGTACTTTTTGTTGGCATGCAAATATTTTGACATATATTATGTTTTGTGTTGAAATATTTTTGTTTAGGTTCAGGATGAGTGATAAACTTGTTGCCATTTTATGTTTTAAAAATGGGAACATAGTCTATGGATCAAATGGTATTGAATATGATCGAAATGCAGAAAATGGATTTACTATGCATAGTAGTACAAGCTATGAAGAATTTATTGATGTGTTGATTGAAGAAATGAGTATAAACTTGAGATTGAAGGAACATAACATTATCTATAGATATCCAAGTTTGACTGCAATGGGTTCGATCAACTATGTGACATTTCATATTCGTAATCATGCAGATTTAGCTTTTATGTTTTCTGTTGCATCTCCTGCTCCAAATCTACTTGAGTTGTATATTGTTAAGAAGAATATAGTAGATGTTGGAATTCAGAGTTCACAGAGATCTATCGTTGTTAGTGGTTTAATTGATGAAACCCATGAAAATGTGAATGATGATGATGATGATTATATAGAAGATGAAAATATAGAGGATGATCATGATATGGAAGTTGGGAATGTAGAAGATGAAGATGTGGAGGAGGATGAAAATATAGTTGATGATGAGACAATTGATGGATTAGAACCGGTGTCTGAACAACGCTTTAGTATGTTTACATCCATGTTAGCCTCTAATGACTATATTGACATTGCGACTTTAACTGATAATGAAGGAATTGAGGATTTACATGGGGATTGTCCCGAACACGAACCTGCCTCACCTTTATACATCACACTCGATATGGAAATCATTAATTCTAATATGTGTGAGACAGTTGCAGTTCCGAATGTTGGTTTCGTTGGGAGATCAGACAAGTTATGCATAGGGAGGAGGTTTAATACTAAGGAAAATTTGAAGCATGAGGTTAAAAAATATGCCATTCTTAATGACCAACAGTTTGAGGTAGTTGAGTCTACCACTATAGTTTGGTCAATTCGATGTAAGAAACATGCGGATGGGTGTCCATGGAGACTTCGAGCATGTCGTAGGAAGAAGCATGGCATGTTTGAGATTACTCAATACAAAAGCCCTCATACTTGTGTTTATGCGAGAGTAAATGAAGATCATAATCAATTAGACGCTGCTTTGATCTGTAGAACGATATGTTCTTTTGTGAAAGATGAACCTTCCATAACAATTGCAATGTTACAGAACATTATCAAGGACAAATTTAAGTTCAATGTTTCTTACTACAAGGTTTGAGATGGGAAGAGAAAAGCTATGACACATGTTTTTTGTGATCATAAAAAATCATTTAATCTACTACCTAAGTGGTTGAATGCCGTGAAACAAGTAAATCCGGGGACACAAGTCGAATGGAGGATTGATGGTATGGATACCCCGGGAGAAGGTATATTGCGTAGTGTATTTTGGTCATTCGGACCAAGCATTGCCGGTTTTGCATATTGCCGACCCATGATTCAAATCGATGGAGCTCATTTGTATGGAAAGTACAATGGAAAACTTTTAATTGCTACTGCAGTGGATTCAAATGGACATATATTTCCCCTTGCATTTTCCATTGTGAATGAGGAAAGTAAAGACAATTGGGGGTGGTTTTTACGTCATTTGAGGTTTAAAGTCACACAAAGGGAAGGTATTTGCTTAATTTCTGATCGTCACAAGGGCATCATATCCGCCATTAATGATCCTGATAATGGGTGGACAGAGCCATATGCTTATCATCGTTTTTGTTCACGTCATGTGGCAGGAACTTTAATAAGAAGTTTAAAAACCAGGTTACTAAAGAATCTTGTTTATCGTCTTGGTGCGGAGTCCCAAGCACGTAAGTTTCAACAATGCATGGAAGAACTTGAACTTGCGGATCCTGATTGTGTTTCTTTTTCGATAACTTGAGTCCCGATAGGTGGACACTATCACATGATGGTGGATATCGATATGGGTGGATGACAACTAACGTTGCTGAATGCATAAATGGAGTTTTGAAGGGTGCTCGTATGTTACCGATTACGGCATTAGTTGAGTTTACCTACTATCGAATTGTAAGGTATTTCATGGAACGCCGAATTGAGGTAGATGAAGCAATTGCCGAAAACAATGTGTACACAAGGTCAGAGTTATCTAATAAATTTTACATATTTTGTTTTAAATTGTCTAGTAGTAAATAACAAGTGTTTACTCTCAGATACGCTCTCAACAAAATTGCACATTGGGAGAAACGAGCTGCTGATCATGAAGCAAGATTATATGATCATCATGACGGGCTTTTTGAGGTTACGACTGGTAGATATAGTATGACTGAAAAAGGTGGGAACGTACACACTGTCAAGTTGAGCTCCAGGATGTGTACATGTAACAAGTGGGCGGCTTATGGAATTCCTTGTTCACATACGATAGCAGCATGTAAAGTAGTTCGGATGGACTATTTGTCGTTCATTGAAAGTTATTATAGGCTTACCACTTATAAAGAGTCATATTCTACCCAGTTTCAACCTATCCCACATAGAGATTATTGGCGTGATCCTGAATTCCCGATTCTTCATCCTAACAACGATCTTTTGAGGAAGAAAGGAAGACCACGTACTCGCCGTTTTAGGAATGAGATGGATTGGTGTGAATCAAGTACTAAACAACATTGTGGGTTATGCAAGAAAGTGGGTCATAATCGACGTTCTTGCCCGTCACGACCTCGAAGCAAGTCATAGACATTTGTTTAGGGTATTTATATTGTGATTGTCTTATGAATTATGTAATAGAAACTTTTAGTCTAAACTTTTATCATTTCGATGTTGATTATGTAATAGACTTGGTTATTCTAGTATTATGTTCTTTGGATGCTTATTATGTAATATACTTTTTTAATTTAGACATTTTCTATTTGGATGTTGATTATGCAATAAATATATTTTTTAATGCTACACTTTTGTTAATTGCATATTGATTATGTAATGAAATCTTTATACAGGCTACTCGTCATGAATCCAAGACCATTAGATCCTTCATTATTGTATTTACAGCCTACTCATCGATCACAATTGGTATGGGAGAATGAGATGTCTGAATTATTGACTTGTAGGCGACGAGAGGTTGGAAGTGGACGGTCTATTCCAGTTGACCCACGCATGATTCCACTTTTATTACAATCTGGATTTTACGGAGTTTCCCGTATTGGTTGTATTTCATTGGATTGGGCATTGATCACCGCTCTAGTGGAGAGGTGGAGACCAGAGACTCACACATTTCATCTACCGACTGGAGAGTGTACAGTTACATTACAAGATGTTGCTGTGCAATTTGGGTTACCGATTAATGGTTGTGCAGTCACAGGATCACTCATATATTCATGGACTACGGTATGTCAAGATTTCTTAGGTGTGACGCCTCCTCCTAACAAATTGAATGGGTCGCGATTGAGTATGTCGTGGTTGACTGCGCAGTTGCCTTACATTCCCGATGGAGCTGATGAGGTTACCATTATGCAGCATACACGGGCATATATTTTATGTTTGTTGGGTGGTGTCATCGCACCGTATAAGTCTAATAGTCTGGTTCATCTTATGTATCTCCCATTACTTGTCGATTTTGAGGCAGCTGGTCGTTTTAGTTGGGGTAGTGCATGCCTTACAGTTCTCTACCGTGAGATGTGCAGGGCAAGTAACCAAGATGCCTCAGAAATAGCTGGTCCTCTTCTTTTACTACAGTTATGGGCATGGGATCGTCTACCATTTATAGCTCCAATTAGACATCACATGTATGAATATGAAACAGAAGATCGTCCTTTGGGATCAAGGTACCAACTACATTCTCATACTTCTCTTTATAATTATTTATCAATTTCACTACATTAATTTTACTATTAGATGTAGATGGGTTGATGCTTTCACATGCAATGATCTTCCCACACATGTACTTATTTTATATCGTCATATGCTAGATCAGCTTACTTCAGAGCAGGTATCAAATTATTTATAATTATATTTTAAATACCAGTGTAACATACTAATCGAGTTTTTTTAATAAAAAATATAGATTATATGGCAACCATATACAAACGTTATTATGTTGTTACTGGAGTATTGTAGACGGGATCAGAATGTGTGGATGACTGTAAGTCCACTCATATGTTTCTATATATGTGAGTGGCATCGACCCGATCGTACTATGAGACAATTTGGATTCCGTCAAATGGTTCCTGTCGATTGTGACACTGAACCACAGCTTCATAGATTTGACTTACGGGGTAGATACAATCACGATTGGATTTCAGAATTGGATGGGTACCTACAACGGTGGAATCAAAGAATGGATCATATACTTGACGGTGATGATGTTCAAGAGGGTTCTGATGTTTCAGATGATTATTATGAGTGGTATTATAGCATCACACGTCGATTTATTACCCACGTTGGCGGAACTTATGACACTTTGGTATGTATTCGATCATTTTATAAATCTATTACAAGTTTTTTTTTTTCTTATACATATTTATTTTGTTTTTTTTTCCTATATAGATTGATATGTTCAATGACTTGTCAACATCGGATGATCCTAATACTAGACTTGCTAGTGAGCGTGGTTTAAGTATTATTCGTGAATCTAGACGAAAGCTCGTCGCTCAGCGACCTAATGTGCGACGCACCCGTGAACATCCTAAAAGAAGGACAGCAAGAGAGAGACAACATGTTCCTGTTGAAGATCCAGCTGATATTGATCATCCTACCACTACAAGAATAAAGAGCTCTACCGGCGCTACCATTGCCGGCGCACTCAAAATGCGTCGGTAATGAGTGTTAAAACACTACCATCGCCGGCGCACAACATATGCACCGGCAATGGTAGCCCAATACCGGCGCAGACTTAATCTGCGCCGGTATTGAAGCCCAGCGAGGCTCAAGGCCGGCGCTGGGCTACCCCTGCGCCGGCGATGCAACTTAAATTAAAAAAAAAATTCCCTTCCCCCCCCTCCCCCCCGACCCCATCTTCCCCAAACCCCTTTTTTTTTTCTCCCCACCTGCTGCACAGCCGAAGTCGAGTTCTTCCTCCCATTTTTTTTTTTCATTTTCTTCATCAAATCTCGATCGTTTTACTCTGTTCAAAAGACAAAATATTCATAATCCATCGTTTTAGGTACGTTTCTATAGTCTATTTTACTAAAGTAGCTTTTATTTTGTTTGATTTCATAGTTTTTCCTTTAGGTTTTTTTTTAGAAAATTGAGTTTTTTTGGTACTTTAAGTGTTTAATTGTTAATATATAGTTGAAGGGCGTTGCTATACCTGGGGACGAAATGAGGTATGCTCATATTCAGACTCTGAAGCTCACAAGTTTTTAAAAATCGTTTCTTTTTTTCCAATCTTTTTTGTTTTGCTGGAAGTCTAACGTTATTTGTGTTCAGAAAGGTCAATTGGGTCATGGAGATCTGATTCAGCGTGATCGCCCTTCTATAGTTTCTGAACTTTCAAAGTATGATACCGCATATTGGTTTAATAGTTTGTTTTTCTTTAAGCTTCTGTTGGATTCTTGAAATCGGTATGTTATGTTGAGATTTGATGTTGTGTTTCTAGGTACAGGGTGGTTGAAGCTGGAGCTGGGAGAAATCACACGGTTGTGGTTACAGAAGATGGGAATTCTCTATCCTTTGGCTGGAACAAACATGGACAGTTGGGGTCTGGTACAGTTAAAAATGGTGAGTGGATTTCATTGAAGTTTTTGTTATTTGGATTTGTTTTTCATTTTATATTAATTACTTATTAGTTATAAGAGTTTTATAGATGTACCTTGATTGTTGGCATGTAAGAATTGGGCTTCGGCACATCTTCACATACCATATGTATATTTCTGTGCAACTCACAATTTCTCACGTGTTTGATGTTTTTTGTTCCTTGTTCTGTAGAGATTGAGTCATCTCCTGTACGTTGTCTTGTATCTGAAGTTAAAAAAACTGCTTGTGGGGGTGAATTCACTGTGTGGTTATCTTCTATTGAAGGAGCTTCTATACTGTATGGTTTGTCAATATCTTTGCATCGTATTTTCTTTGTTCTTCCTGGTTGATTTGTCGGGTTTTTCATGCCTCTCAATTTCATGGAGCAAGAGTTATATCCGCTTCTTCCTTTTCAGGATCAGGGTCTTCCGAAGACGGGCAGCTTGGTCATGGAACAGATAATGAGGTACTATGTAGTGTTTTAGCACTATGTTCAATTGCGGGATCTTATTTCTTAATTTAAGTTCCTGTATATCTATTTATGAATTATGTTCTTAAGTACTGCTTGTGGAAGCTGTAGATGTGTTTTTCCACCATTAGCTTCCCTCAAGGTTTGGCTAGCTTTGGAATGTGCTCGGTACCCTTAGCTATGAATTATTCTGATTGCATCATGGAATGTTTTCTACGCTACTTGTTTTGGGAAGATATATTTCTGTTTTTGGTGTTTCCATCTTCATTTTATTGTTATTAAATTTTACTTGATTTATGCTAAACAAAGTATTGAATAGTTGATTGAGATAAGCAAAAAAACGACACTTGAAAACATCCAAATGATATTTCTGTTAACAATCTATCAACACTGATGCTATCACTTGTAATTGGCTTTTGTTAAGTGTTTTTCTTCTTCTCAGAGCTGCCCTTTTCTTGTAATTTCACTCTGCCAAATAAATACTCCTGCTAAACTAAATAGATTATTCTTGTATGGTTGCTATATGGAGTTTTGGTCATATAACTAAGTCAGAATAGTTCTACAAGTGCTCCCCAAGAACTGTCTGTTTGTAAAATTTGTGTGCTACACTCTTCTTACATTGCGTTATGAGTTTTTTTCTAAAACAAGCAATTTTTTTTTAAAAAATAACCCTTTGCCGGCGCTATGACGCCGGCAATACCCCTCTTTTTTACACATTTTTTTAACCCTAGCGCCGGCAATACCCCTCTTTTTTACATATTTTTTTAACCCTTTGCCGGCGCTATGACGCCGGCAATACCCCTCTTTTTTACACATTTTTAACCCTTTACCGGCGCTATGGCGCCGGTAATGCTCTCATCTAACACCGACATTGACTTTTACGCCGGCATATTATACATCGGGGATGCGTAAAGCATCACCGACGTATACAAATATCACGCCGGGGATGCTAAAAAAGGGCAACCCCGACAAGGAATTGCCGGCATAAATACCGACATAGATTTTTCGCTGGTAAAGGTATTGCCGGCGTAGTCTTAGGGCATCCCCGGCGCACATGTGCGCCGGTAGTGCCCTTATGTTTTGTAGTGTACGCAGACATTTTCATCCACCACTCCACCTGACTCATCTTTTATCGGAGATCCATCAGGCTCAGTTGGTGCATCAGGCTCACACTCGCCTCATCTTTTCATGATTCCGACTCCTGGAGCTATTGACTATTCCCTACGTACATCTCTACCCTTTGGTGAGGGGTCTAGCATGCATTTTGATCAAGAACCAGTTCGTCCACCACCACGTCGAGGGAGAGGGAGAGGGCGAGGTAGAGGTCAAGATTTGCCTCCACGACAACATCCTCGTCGTGATAGACATCCTCCATCGTGCGGGACATGATTTCTTTTAGTATCTAATTTAATTTTCTTCAATATTAAACGTTTATGATATTTCATTTTGTGCACTATCTAACTTTTTTAGAATGTTTAATTTTGATGTTATAACTAATCTTTTATCATATTTTGCTTCAATTTCTTCATTTCTCATAGTTTATTATTATTATTATATGGAGATTATTAATATGAGAACAAGAGAAGAAAACGTGGAATGATTTAGCATCACAAGCCTGTTCCTATAAATGGAGAAAAAAAAAAAAAACCTTCTGCATTGAAAACGTGGAATGGTTCCACGTTTTCAATGAAAGCGTGGAACCATTCCACGCTTTTTTTAAAAACGTGGAATGATACCACGTTTTCAGTCAACGGTCAACAATTGCCCTAGTTTGCTAAAACGTTTCACCAGTACTCTATTCTGCTATATATTTTGAAAACCTGCATTAGTCCGAAAATTACCCCTAACAAAAACCGCTTTCCCACCCTTTTTTTTTTCTGGTCTTATCTTCTGAAACATCAATAAAGTAAGTAAGTAGGTTAGGTTTATTATTAGGTAATGTTTTTTTTTTAAGAAAAGGGAAATGTAATAACTTAAATTTTAGAAAAAAAAATAAATGAATAAATGAACATGTGTAAAGAAAAGGGAAATGCGAAATAGAAAATGCAAACATTACCATATGACACGTCTAAGGTAATAAATTCATATTTTATTTAAGTTTATTGATTTTAGATATAGGATGAATTTTGTACCGTAGTTTTTTTTATTTTAAGATATTATATCAAATTAAGAGAGATCAAGAGACTAAAAAACTTCAGGGAAAATGAGCAGTTATCTAACTCGTTGAGTTATGCTACACAATTTTTTTTTTAATAAAAAAGTGAAGATGATAAAAAAGGAGTTAATCATAAAGGTGACTATTAAATTTTAATAGTAACCAGATTAAAATGTAATTTTGTGTAAAGTTAATTATGTTAGTTAACTAATCTTTCGTTTCTAACTCCCTCCAAATTTACTATTTTTGTTATAAGTTTTGTTGATGGCTCAATTATTATTATATGGGTCGCTAAAAATTAATTCATTGTATAAAATTGGAAAAATTATATGAACTCTACTTATTCAGTCACCTCAAATTTGGTATTAGACCTTTCAAAGCTATGTTCTAAAGAAAGCAAGAAAGATTTTATCAAAGCTATGTTTCCATCATTTTTATGGAAATAAGTGGAAAAAAAAAATCAATCAAATAAGGGAAAAAGTCTATCATTTTATTAGTCTCAGCCTCAGCTTCATAGAAAATTAATAAACTTTTTAAGATAAAAAATGTTGCCAGAACAGGACTGGCAAAATTTTAATTTTCAGCCATTTATGTGAGATTTTGTTTATGATATTCCGACCCTTTTTCTAGTTGCTATTTTTGGGGTCAAAGATACGTTTCAAACAGCTTTTTTTTCCCTCTCCTTGTAATCTTTATTTTTATTTGTTTACATCCTTATCTGAAACTTTTAATACGGTAGATTATGAAATTATTACAAGATATATTATAAAAAAATTAAATATAATTTAACTAATCAAATTATTTAAATATTGAAAACTATATATATCAGGAAAAAAAAATCATGATGGAACATACATTATAGATCCCCAAAAACATTAAATCTTAGTATAGTTATTTATGGATAAAACGTCGTTTTTCGTAATTTATTATATTATGCTATAAAAATACTTTTAATAAATAATGGAAATTTGAGTAAATAATCAATTAAAACTGTTTCATGTGTATACAAATAATTAGAGGCATTTGCAAATCTAACAAAACTTTTTAGTAATATTTGTAAAAATAAAAGCTCAAAAAATATTTGTAAATATAGCAAATTTTGATCAGGTTTATCAGTAATAAATATTAAATTACATATTTTTACACTATGCTTATCACTGATAAACACATAAATCACTGTTAGTATATTCAAATAAAAGCCAACAAAAAGCATTGTACGAAGAAAAATATATTCAAATAAAAGCAAACAAAAAGCATTGTACGAAGAAAAATATATTCAAATAAAAGACTACTTGTTTTCAATTACTGCCAAAATGATAATAAATTTCATCATTTTCTTTATACACAATTAATTTTAAGATTTCTTTTGAAAACTTAGCAAAATTTAAAAAACGAAAACTAGTTTTTATAATAGTGTCTCTCTTGGTAACATGTCATATAAACTTGCTAAGCAGCAAATATATATTAATCTAAATATTTTGCTTAATAATCTGGGAATAAAAAAAAACATCAGAGCAGCAAATAAACAAAAAGATACAGATCCACACAAATTCATCCTTGTGAACACGGAAAACGGGTAACTTTTAAACAATATTTTTGGGTTTTCGATCAACTCGAATACGCAAATATCACTCAAACCGTGCTCCGATTCGACCTTTTTTCGAGCATTAGAATCATGATCTTAAACTTCCACCTTTGGCATTGGTCTTCATTCATTGCCTAACGAAATAGATTTCTAAAGAAAGAACTCTCTCTTCTTTTTCTTCTCCTTCGATGCCTTCCTCAAGTAGCTTTTTCATAACCAACACTCTCCATTTTTAAAAGAGAGAGATATGAGTTTACTAATATGGGAAAGGAGAAATTTCATTTTTCTTTTTCATATTCATTTGTTTTTTGGGATTTTATCTCTTTTTGGTTATACACTTTACTTTTGCAGACTTTTTTTTTTTCTTTTCCAGTCCACAGAATCTGACAGTACTTGAATTTCATTTTTTTTTTAAAGTTAGTTATGATTTTCTTAAATTTTGCACAGAGAGATTTTTTCAAAAGCTGAGACTTTTGATCCTCGGTGTTTGGTTGGATTGGTGAAATGGTAAAAGGAAAGAAATAGTTTTAAGTTGAATTGGTTCTAAGTTTTTCATATTCATTATTTAATATAGACTATACTCAATATTGTTATATGAAATTAATACAGAGATATTAAAAAAAAAAAAATTTGATTATAATAAAAGATTTTTTTATAAAATAATTAATTAATTTGGGTTCCCTCCGTCGCCCAAAATAATTTTTAGAAAACCGTAAATCGACCAAAGCTAGACAATTTTAAACTATTTGAACTTAATCCTAGCCAAATCACATGAATTGGATTGGGTTAATCAAGTTTTTTAAATACCCCTATCTCAAATGAACATTTGTAAATATTAGAACTTATTTTAACATATTTATAAATGACTCAATCTAAAATTTTTGATGGGTTAGCAAAGAAACTTTGTTTCTTAATTTCTCCGTTTTAAAAATTAGAAAATAAAATTGTGTTTCACTAGTGGAAAAGATAATGCAACTAAAAATAAAAATTAAATGGAAATATATGCGAATCAAAGATGATATGCAACCAAAAATGACAATATCGTTTAAATTAAGATATTACTAAAATTACACTCGTGGAGGGTATAAATGGTAAAATAGTACACTTATAAATTGAATCTTGTTAGTTTTGTATTTTAAAATATGTTGGACGATTAAATTTTGAATTCAACCCAAACGGAATAAATTTATCATCTATCCTAATCTAGATGAGTTGAAATGGAAGCCTTTTTGCAAGAATAACCCAAAAATTTAAGGAAAATAATTTCGAGTTTAATGTTGATCTAAAACATATTCTAAACTATGGTAAATCATCTATTTATCAATACCTGTCAAAGACTTTCCATCACTTTTTATAGAAAGAAATGAAAAAAGGGTAGCATTCTTTAAGGGGAAAAAACTCAAAGGAACAATTCATCAGTAATAAAAATAAACGGTTGTAAATGTTAAATTCCCTAATCTAAAAATGGTAAAATATATAATAAAAAATAAGACAATAAAAATCAAGGTCGTTCCTAAAAAAATAAGGGTCCAGTGCGATATATAAATTTGGGCCCTCGATCAGACAATCCCTAATATGAAAAATCATACAAACATATATATATATATATATATATATATATATATAATATTTTTATTAAAACACGATATCAATAAAATAATAGCATAAAATTATCAAATTAGTATAAAAAATAAAACTTGTGTTGGGATCGCACTCCACACATAATGTTGGAGAACATATGGATATTGTAGGGAGAAGGTCAGCCAACGCGACTTAGAATAAATACTCATTTATATGTTATTAATACTAAATTTTCAATTCAAGATTTGGAGCCCCCAAAGTTTAGGGATCTGTTCCGTTGCACCATATCAACGACGACTCTCATAAAAATAACACCTAAATTTATACACACTTATCATAAAATAGACAACATTGTGTCTTAGGCAGATTTCACTATTGAATTTGAATATTATACCAAATGAAACAAGTAATAGAGTAAATTTGAGAATCTATCAAAATAATTAACCCCTAGCTAATTTTTCACTCAAGAGAACTAAACCTCAACTTAAACCCAATTTGATTTACCGTCAAAACCCACCCTCTTCTCACGTTGCAACGAGAAGACGCTGTTTAATGCTCTCGGTAAAGGCCCTATAGTGTTGGGTTATTATGGACTTTTTACACTTGGGCTTTATGTTGGGACTTCGAACCATTTGATTTATTTTAAATTTAAAAAAAAAAAAAAAAAAAAAACCACCTGATGCAGGTTATTAAAATAACTATCATTTTTTTTCCTTTAAAGTTACTCCTTAATTATGCAAGTTATGACCAATATTCCCTTTACTATAGAGATTATGATAAATATACCCCCTAAACTTTTTTTTTTTAAGTAAAGACCTCATGAACTATGTAAATTATTTATGAGGAGTAATTTGAGTTTTTTTTTTCACCTCTTTGCTCCTATCCAATATTGGGACAGGACAATCATATTCAAATTCTTCTTTGATCTTACTAATTAGAGGCTTATTAAATTTCTTCCCTTCCCCTTTTCCATTAAAATTATTCTCCTTATTCACATCATTTTGATTCATTTTCTTGACTGGATATTGAAGTTCTAAAGCACTATGATCAAATATAACAACATGGAAACAAGAATTTCCATCATATCTAAAAACTAGAAAATAACCCAATTTTAGTAAAAATCAACAAAATCTTGCCAACCCTTTTGAAAGAATATCATAAATTGTCCATTTTTATTTTTATTATTATTATTTTTTTTTTACTTTTTTCCAATCCCACATTCCATTCTGCTCCACAGGGCTTCAAACAAATCTGATTATTTTCCAAATAATTTCCATATTTTCTGACAAATTTCTTTGGGATATCCTGGAAAATTTTCCCAAATGAAAAAAAAATAAATAAATAAAATTTCATAGCTAGAGCTAAAATTGATAAAATTAAAACTAAAATAAAGAAGAAGATTCAGATTCACTTACTAGTTTTTGTTCCTTGAGAGTATGAGCAAGAATTATCTTGAAAAAATGGGGAGTCTCAGAAGAATATAGAGCCATCTTCTTCTTCTTCTTTTGATTTTGAATGAAAAAAAAAAAACCTAATTTTACAGAGTTTTGATGGAGGTCTTCTCTTTCGGACATTTGTTTTATTTTATAGGTAATACACTGTTTTCCAATAAACTCATTACAAAAACACTTTTCGTCAGTTCAGTCCACAGTCTGTCTGTCAAGTGTCAATTAATTCCCCCCCCCCCCCTGTTGGGAAAAATCACCTTCCCACTTTCACCGTTAGGAATAAAATAGATAAACGAGAAATTAAAGAATAAAACACAATCAGAGGGACACGAGAATTTATACTGGTTCACCCAAATTGGCTATGTCCAGTTGCTACCGCTGCGGAATCCACTATGATGAATCAGAGTTACAATGGAGAAATATTCAATACACTAACTCGTGTATTAACCGCTCGAAAGCCCTCAAGAAAGAAAACCCTTTCTTTTACAATATTTCTCTCAAACTCTCACCAACAAAAGTCACTCAATCGCTCAACATGAATGAAGACCAGAAGAAAAAACAATCACCGTTTTCTTTTTCTTCTCTCGGTTTTGGCTCAGCCGTTTCCACCGCCTCACAAAAGAACCATGAAGCTGCTGCCCTATTCCTTTTTAATTTTCAACACGCTTCACGATGCAAGTCTTGGCCCAAGAGAATTGTAATTGTTTTTGTCTTATACGGCTGATTAAAAACTAAGCAAAACAATGATGTGGGCTTGGGCCTTCTTTGATTTGTCTTCAAAAAACCCCAACAAATTCCACCTTGAAGACAACATCAAAACACCATGTCTTCACTGTAGCGGTAGCAATTCCAATTCCACCTAGACAAGATAGAATAATCCATAGCTTCTGCTAAAATCATTGTCTTCACCGACAATCATAGTTCTCAAATTTGAGAGCTATCCTACTCCACCATATAAGTAGACCCACTTGAAATATCACCTTTCAAGATTTCTCTTTTTCCGGCACATGTCGATAAACCTTGTTGAAATTATGGTGCAACTTCCACCTACTTGACTTCCCCGGAAGGTCTTCAACCATCGACATCATTCCACACGCCTTGCATAACCGTCAAGCCAATGCCCGCGTGCATCCGCTAACAACACATCCTCTATCATGGTAAAGTGGTCATACCATGAGGATGAATTTCCTCTTTCTTCAAACAAAGTCTTCGTCTCCCTTTACAAGAGAGACAATGTTAGCTTCCAACTCAGAACCCTTTGCCGAACCTGCTCTGTTTGGACAATCTCTTTTCAGGTGACCAGATAATCCACATTCCCAGCAGTCTTTCTTTTGTATGAAATTCTTCTTCTTCCCATTGCTAACTACCAACATAGAGTTGTTATGTGAATCGCGCCCTTCACTCTTCAACCTCCTCTCCTCTGATAAGAGTTTACTTGTAGTTTCTGCAAAATCTAAAGAATCCTTTCCATACATTAGAACCGTCTTCATGTGCTCATAAGATTTTGGAAGAGACAAGATAAGCCTAAGAGCCTTATCCTCTTCATCTACATCCACTTCAATTGCTTCCAGTTCTGAAACGATACCATTGAGAACACTCAAGTGATCTGAGATTTTTGTACCTTCATCCATTCGCAGTGTATGAAACCGCTCCTTCAGGTACAACCAATTTGAGATACCCTTAGCTTGATACAAGGCTTCAAGCTTCTCCCAAAGTTCTTTAGCTGTCAAAATTCCATGCACATTTGCAAGAACATTTTTAGCCAAACATAATCTTATTGCGCTCGCCGCCCTCAAATCCATCTCCTCCCAATCTTCATCATTCGAACTAGACTTCTTAGCACCTCCACTAGAACCACTACCATCTGATTTCGTTGAATCACCATCACCACTTGACTGATTGAGAGTACCACCGCTCGGTCTTCCTTTCAAAGCCTTGTGTAACCCAGATTGTATCAATACATCCTTGACTTGCACTTGCCACAAGCCAAAATTGATCATCCCATCAAATTTCTCCACATCAAACTTCACCGGACTCATAAAGTTTGACATACCTGCTTTTCACTCCTAACTTGAATCTGCGGACAATTATAACCTAAAGCTCTGATACCAGTTGTTGGGAAAAATCACCTTCCCACATTCACCGTTAGGAATAAAATAGATAAACGAGAAATTAAAGAATAAAACACAATCAGAGGGACACGAGAATTTATACTGGTTCACCCAAATTGGCTACGTCCAGTTGCTACCGCTGTGGAATCCACTGTGATGAATCAGAGTTACAATGGAGAAATATTCAATACACTAACCCGTGTATTAACCGCTCGAAAGCCCTCAAGAAAGAAAACCCTTTCTTTTACAATATTTCTCTCAAACTCTCACCAACAAAAGTCACTCAATCGCTCAACATGAATGAAGACCAGAAGAAAAAAAAATCACCGTTTTCTTTTTCTTCTCTCGGTTTTGACGCAGCCGTTTCCACCGCCTCACAAAAGAACCATGAAGCTGCTGCCCTATTCCTTTTTAATTTTCAACACGCTTCACGATGCAAGTCTTGGCTCAAGAGAATTGTAATTGTTTTTGTCTTATACGGCTGATTAAAAACTAAGCAAAACAATGATGTGGGCTTGGGCCTTCTTTGATTTGTCTTCAAAAAACCCCAACACCCCCCCCCCTTCATTCATACTAGATTCTTATCACGTGCGTCGCACGTGATATTCTATCTAATATAAAATAATTTAAAGGTTTAGCATATTTTTTATTTTATAAATCTTTTTTGAAATAATTTTTCTTTTATTAATTTTTTTAATTATTAAACGTATTATTATTTTTTATTTAAGATTTAAATTATTGTATACTTTACTAATTCAATGAATTATATGTAGTTGATTTTCTTTTTATTTAAGACATTTTTTTTCTTCATATATGCTACCGAATAAAAATAAACCGTTTGTTCTAAATATATATACTTCCTTTTTTAAGTTAATTTATTCATTTATATTTTTTATTATAATTATAGAATTTATATTAGTTTTTTTCCAGTTGATTTTAAATTTATAAATATTTCTTATAAAAAATATAAAGTTTATTTTAATATTATAAAATATTATACCCTTACAAATTCAATAAATTATATTTTGTTGTAATTGTTTTTTATATTAACTTAAAAAAACTATTTATTTTTTTAGTTATTTTAAAATTAAATCACCATCACCTTTAGTAAATCATTAAATATTTAAATACTTAAATATAATTTATTTTTTATAAATGGGTGATAGACCTAAATAAATAATAGTTATTCTAATATCACATTCAATTTCACGTTGTACTTAATTTTTCAACTATTTTGTAATTTGATGTTGTGAAAGCAATAAAAAGCCAATGAATTTATTAAAAAAATTGACAATTTCTTATTAATTGATTGATAAATATTTTAATATTATTATATAAAAAATGACGTAAAAAGAAAAAAAATCAAATTAGGTTAATATATGAGAAAAGTAAAAATATGAAGAGAAAAAAAATATATCATCATTATCCAAAAAAAGTCACTTTACAATGTAAACCTATTATTTTTTACATCTCCAAAATTTATTCTTCTAAAAGTATATGAAATGTGGCATGCAATGGAAGATAAAAAATGGGCATAATAATCTACAAATGTGATATTTAATAGAAAGTTGAGTATTAATAACAATGACATATTTAGTAATTTTGAGATTTTAAAAGGGTATTTATAGTGGCATTTTAGTAATTTCAAGATTTTAAAAATGATATAATTGTCTAAAAATGTTTCTCAACCTTCCCCACTTTTATATATTAGAGATATATTTTTGCTAGCCCATTTAAATGAAATTTAATCACCCTACTCTGACCCGTACTATTTAATTGTCACATTTACCCCTACTTCGTCTAATTTAATAAACGGGTCATGTTTAAATGCGGTGGGACAAAGTCAGGGATATATATAATTTTTAAGATATTTATATAACTTTTCTAACTCATTGTACCTAATAAAAAAGATTAAAAATCTAAACGGGTCTGAAGGCCCCACATCCCAACCCCGTCCCGTCTAATAAACAGGTTTGGAGGGTTTGAGGCGGGGACGAGGTAGTGGGGTCAATTTTCACCCTTAATTTTTTGAACTGCTATTTAAGTAAATTTTAAAATGTTATGATATTTCAATAATTAGTTTGTTAAAATATGTTATTTAAGTATGTGGGCCTGCAAGAAAGCTTCAGGTCAAGGTACAGTGAAGCTGTCCTTACGTGGTAAGAGAGTTGTAGAGAGCGTTTCCTCTCTATCGTTTTTCTTCTCTTTCCTTTCTTTTTCTTTGATTCATGGATGAAGATGTTATTCAAATCATGGAGAAATTCCATCTCAATGAAAAAGATTGTGTTCCAGTTGTTGTTTCTGACGAAATTTTATGTGAAGAATTCGAGGATCACAAATGGAGTTAAATCGGAGAATTTCTTTCCTTAAAGAAGTACAATCGTAATGCTTTTAAAAAAACAATGCTGCAAGCGTGGGATTGTAAGGAAGATGTTCGATTTACGGAATTGGAGGATAATGTTTTTCAAATTAAATTTTCCACTCCTAGACCTATGTTGTTTGCTCTAAATCAAGGCCCCTGACTTTTTGAAGACCACCTGTTTGTTCTTTATAAATGGGATAAGAACGTGAGATCTTCCTCTGATCTTTCAGGGCTCTGCCATTTTTGGATTCAATTTCATGCACTCTCATTTAACTGTCGTGGGAAGCATTTATCGAAGTTACTTGGAGAGAAAATTTGTAAAGTGGTAAAAAATGAAAATGATTTTTTATTTGATGGTGTCTCCCAGCATCGTTTCATTCGTATCAAAGTGGAGATAAATGTGAAGAAGCCATTAATTTGTCGAACTAGCCGGGAAAAAGTCTTAGATTAGCAATCGCTATGAACGCTTGCCAAGATTCTGTTCTTACTGTGGTATTATTGGGCACGATTTATCTGGTTGTCTGTTGAAACTAGAAGCTGAATCTAAAGGAGAGAGAATTATTGATAATTCCTTTGATATTAGATTGAAAGTAATGTCTTCCTCACTTCTTCAGTATCAAAACATAAATTGGATAGTGTTATGTGGGGATTATAAGCGATAGAGTAAAACCGTAGCTAAAATAGAGTGGAGAACATCAAAATAATAAAGAAAGATGAAGAGAAGTATGAACACACATATTTACGTGGAAAAACCTCCAAACGAATTAGGGTAAAAAACCACAGGCAAGGATAGAAGAATTCACTATAAAAATAGGATTTTACAACTTTCTCTCTTATAAGGAAAGAACAAGACTTCTATCTCTTACAAGGAAAAACTCTCTCTAGTTTTATCTCAAGCCTCACACTTTCTTTCTCTCACTCAAGCTAATGCTCTTGGTGATTTTGGGATGCTTTGCCAAGAAAAGGAATGCCTCTATTTATAGAGTAAAAGACTTGGCCTCCAAGTTCAATCCAAGGCTGTATATTTCACCTTGCTCCCCAAGTAAAAATCAATGGATAAAATTACTTCTTGGTCACCAAGTCAAGATCAAAGAAGTTTCTATGCATCTTCCTCCATCAAGAGGATTGACTTGGGCTTGGGCTTGGGAGACCTTAAGCATGGGCTTTAGATGATTAGTCCAACATATAGTCCAGTGTTATCTGGTTCTCATGGCGGTGGTCAGAAAATTCACTCTCCGGTGGTGCAAAGCGTTGATGAAGACGATGTAGGCATCGCGGGTAGTTTGCAAGCGAATATTCAGGAAGATAGTCTTGTAATGGTGGTTTGTGTCTTCTTTGAAAAAAGGAGTTTTATGTTTCTATTATCAAGAGCTCTTCGTTTTTCATTGAAGCCGAGGTTTGTGATAAGGAGTCAAATATTATGTGGAGCTTATTTTGTATTTATGCGAGTACCGATGATTCTGTAAGAGCTTCTTAATTTTCTATCCTCTCCAAAAGATTACAAATTTGTTGCTGACAGACTCTGCTTGTTGGGGATTTCAATGATCTTATTCTTCAGGATGAAAAAATAGGGGTTATTCCTAGAACTCCTCAAAGTCTGAAGAATTTTCGTGATTTTGTTTTTGACAATCATTTGCAAGATCTTGGTTACTCAAGGTATCCTTTCATTTGAGCTAATAGAAGAAAACTAGATGATTTCATTCAGAGGCGTACTGATAGAGGGCTTGTTTTTCATTCTTGACTCAATATGTTTCCTTCAACTATTTTATTTCACTTAAATTCATTTGGTTCTGATCATAGAATGATATTGGTAAATATTGATCCTGAAATTCGGAGGAACAAATCCTATTTCAAGTATGATCAGTGTTGGGGTCGTGATGACAGCTATAAAGAAGTTATTAAAAATGCTTGGAATCTTAGATGTTTGGGGAGTAACTCTTTTTGTTTGGTTGAAAAAATTAAGAAGGTTAGGAGGAGTATTTTAACTTGGAGGAAAAAACCAAATGGAGTGCTCATGACTATTTAGCAAAATACAAAAGTGAGCTATCCGAAGCTTTGAGTAGTGCTTCTCCTGATTTGGATAAAATTCGTTTCTTAGAGAACAAAGTTAGAGAGGCAATTACCTTTGAGGAACATTATTGGAGAATTAATTATATAGTTCTCTGGTTGAAGGAATGTGATAAGAATACTTCTTTTTTTCACTCCAAAGTTAAATTGCGAAAAAGATACAACTCTCTTAAGGGACTTGAAGATGCTACTGGTGTTTGGAGAGATGGGGATGAAGAGATAGCAAATATCGGGATAAAATACTTTGAAGATTTTTTCACTTCTCCTCCTCCTACTGATCTGTCTTTTTGTCTACAAGGCATTTCTCCTAAAGTTAGTGCTGAAGACAATAAACTCCAGACTCAGGATGTTACTAATCATGAAATTACCCAAGCTCTTTTCCAAATTCACCCAAACAAATCTCCTGGCCCCGATGGTATGACTGCAGGCTTTTTTCAAGACCATTGGAACGTGGTTAAATTGCCCAATAAGAAATAGTAAAGTAATTAATTTAAAAAAAAACCGTAGTCTTACATTAATTTGTTATATTATTAATCATCAAGTGATAATTTTAATCAATTTAAAAAAAGTTTAATAAAAAAACAATTTCCAATTAGACTTTGCTTTGCTATGACTATAAACAAGGTACAAGGATAGACAATACCAAATATCGGAGTATATCGTCCTCAAGACGTATTTTCCCACCAGCAACTATATGTGGCATTGTCAAGAGGTTATCAATGGCAACAACAAAAATAATGGTCAAAACAGATAGAGACAACAGCCAAAACTGTGTTCTCGTACAAAAAATGTGGTCTACAAAGAAATACTTTGACATAAAAGGTAAACATAACATTAATAATATAAAGCCAGCTCACTAACAAACTTATTCAAAGTTTAGTTAAGAGTTTGTTAGTGATTAGTTACATTTGGTAAAGTTGTAATAATGAAGTCTTATAGTTATTTATATCTTTTAGCTCTCATATTCTAGCTCTATATAAAGAGCTCTTGTAATTCATTTTGAAATTAATGAAGAAATTCCTCTCTTGAGCTAAACACATTCTTAATATGGTATCAAAGCCCAACAAGCCCAAACGGGTATTCGATCCGAAAATGGGATTCGACCCAAGAATGGTGAACCCAAAAGAGGCACCATCTTGAGGGGGCATGTTGAGAATCCCACATCGGAAAGATGTAGGGAACACACAAGGTTTATAAATTCTAAGGGTCTCTCCTCTCATAACCAATTGGTTTTGAGATGGATGCCCACATTATTAATATGGTATCAGATTCTTCAGGCTAACTGCCCTAACAAACTTCGATCCTCTCTCTTCCGCTTCTCTTTCCTTTCTGTTTTCTTGATTTCTCGGCTCTAATGGCGTCTTCTTCCTCAACTACTACACTTACCCCTTCTGCAGAATCATCTTCTCATTCAATTACCTTTGGAAATCAATCTTCCATCGTGAAATTGAATGATGATAACTATCTGATGTGGAAGTTTCAAGTTCTTTCTACAATCGAAGGTTTTGGTCTTGAAGACTATATTTCCAGTTCTCCATCAATTCCTCCACGAACAATCACAAGCTCTGGTTCATCTTCTACTCCTCAATTGAATCCAGAGTTCTTGAAATGGAAACGGCAAGATAAATTGTTGTCGTCTTGGCTTGGAGGTTCCATGACTGAGTCTGTTCTTGCTGAAATCACAGATTGTTCATCTGCAAGCGAAATCTGGAATTGCATCACTGGTTTGTTTTCTTCTCAAAATATGGCTAGAGTTATGCAATACAAATCAAAATTACAAAATCAAAAGAAAGAAGGATTAACAATGAAGGAGTACTTGAGCAAAATGAAGTCTTATGCCAGTGCCCTTTCTTCTGTTAATAACAAAATCTCTGAACAAGATCTCATTATGAGTGTTCTTGAAGGACTTGGCACTGAGTATGATTCAATTGTATCTGTAATTACAGCCAAATCTGAGATTCAATCTTTTCATGATGTTTCCACTTTACTTCTTTCTCATGAAGGCCGAATTCAAAGAAAGAATGTAGTCACTGATACTACTCTTCCATCTGCCAATCTCACTACTCAATTCAAAAGAGAAGGTTTCACAAATGCAAATGCTGGATCTGGGAATAATCAACAACATAATTCTTCACAGACTCAATATAACAGAAACAAAGGCAGAAACTTCAGAGGAGGAAGATATGGAAATACTAACAGACCTCAATGCCAACTCTGTAGTAAAATGGGTCATACCAGTTTGAAATGTTATTCAAGATTTGATCCAAATTATCATGGCCCAAATGCAAATGGGTCCTCTGGTAATACAAATGGTCAATTCAATGCCAATGGCAGAAATTCAATGCAATATCAGCAAAATACTACCAATCCCATGACTGCATTTGTTGCTTCTAATGATCTGCCCTCTGATTCGAACTAGTTACCAGACTCAGGAGCAACACACCATATTACAAATGATCTAAACAATCTGAACATTGGCAGTGAGTATCATGGTTCAAACAGGGTTCAAGTTGGCAATGGTGCGGGTCTGAATATATCTCATTCTGGGTCATCTTCTGTTTTCTGTCCAAAAACTTTTGCTTCTTTCAAATTGCAAAATCTTTTTCATGTACCACAAATATCTCAAAATCTCCTTAGTGTACATCAATTTGCTAAAGACAATAGTGTCTATTTCGTTTTCTATCCTAATTACTGTCTTGTGAAAGATCAGGTCACTGACAAGGTGCTGCTTGAAGGGACATTACATGAAGGGCTTTATAGACTCAACTTAAAGAATCAACATCCCAATTTTGCAAAGACAGCACCATCTTTCCTCTCAAATTTTTCAACCTCTCAGTCATCTTCAAAGTCCACGACTTTTCATACTTCCTTATCAAATTCAGTCAATTTACATTCTAATACAAATAAATGTACTGTTTTAGATCTCTGGCATAGACGTTTAGGTCATGCTCATATAGATTCTGTCAAACAAATTCTGCAGCAATGTAATATTTCATTTCCTATTAATAAAGATTTTTCCTTTTGTCACTCTTGTCATGTGTCTAAAAGTCATAAATTGCCTTTTCCTACTTCACAGACTACATATACCTATCCTTTACAACTATTATGTCTTCGATGTCCGGGGTCCTGCAAAGAAAGACCTCTAGAAATGGCTATAGGTATTATCTCAGTATAGTTGATGCTTACTCTAGGTATACCTGGATTTACTTCTTGCAAGCCAAATCTGAAGTCTACAAAGTTTTTGTCAAATTCAAGTCTCAAGTAGAAAATCTTTTAAACACTACCATTAAATCTCTTCAAACTGATTGGGGTGGTGAGTTTAGAACTCTCACTCCTTTTCTTCAAAGTCATGGCATTACTCAAAGAGTCACTTGCCCTTACACTTCAGCCCAAAATGGAATGGTGGAAAGAAAACATAGGCAAATAGTAGAATATGGTCTCTCTCTTCTAACCCAAGCTGATATGCCTTTACAATTTTGGGATGATGCATTCAACACAGTTGTTTATACAATAAACAGATCGCCTACTAAAGCTCTTCAAGGTAATACTCCTCTCAAACAACTTTTTGCAATCGACTTTGATTATTCAACTCTAAAGGTTTTTGGCGACTCTTGCTATCCTTTGCTTAGACCTTATAACAGTCATAAACTAGAACCTATATCTAGTCAATGTCTCTTCTTAGGTTATAGCTCAACTCATAAAGGCTATAAATGTCTAGCAAATTCTGGTAGACTATACATCTCAAGACATGTCATATTCAATGAACATGTTTTTCCTTATCCTATTCTTTTTCCACAGCCAACCACTCCTATGATTCCTCCTACTCCTTTTCCAATAGTTTCTACCTTTCCACAAACCTATTCAAAGTCCTCCTTACCATCTATTTTAGGACCACCACCCACTCATTCATCAATTTTGGGCCAATCTTCCTTCAGTCCTTCTGCCTCTCACCCACCTGCTCTACCAAATTTACATTTAGATCTCAATCCTCTATCTCCACATACTGCTATATCCAATTCTGAAGTCTCAAATACACATCTTCAATCAAACACATCTTCTACACCTTGTTCAGTATCTCCATCTAATTCCTCTGATCAGCCTGCTATCACTAGTCAACGTGAATCTTTGCCACCTTCTGATCATTCTACTGTCAATGTTCATCCCATGACTACAAGAGCAAAGAATGGTATTGTCAAACCAAAGGCCTTTGTTCTTGATCTCACAGAAAATGAGCCCCTGAATGTAAAGCAGGCTCTCCAGTCTCCTCATTGGATTGCAGCCATGAAGACAGAATATGATGCTTTACAAAGAAATCACACATGGTCTCTGGTTCCTCAGTCAACAGCTCATAAGGTCATTGGATGTAAATGGGTGTTCAAAATTAAAAGACATTCTGATGGGTCTATAGCAAGATACAAAGCACGATTGGTTGCCAAAGGTTATCATCAAGAGCAAGATATTGATTATACAGAGACTTTCAGTCCTGTAATAAAATCAGTGACCATTAGAACAATACTGACTTTGGCCTTGGCAAACAAATGGAACATTAGGCAACTTGATATCAATAATGCATTTTTACATGGAGTCCTCCAAGAAAAAGTCTATATGGCACAACCTCCAGGTTTTCAAACTGATACTTCTACCTCTGCCCCTCAAGTCTGCAAGCTGCACAAGGCAATCTATGGGTTAAAACAGGCCCCTAAAGCCTGGTTTGATAGATTGAGCAAATTTCTCATTACTCAAGGATTTCAAGCTGCCAAATCTGATCAATCTCTGTTTTTCAAGCATACATCATCTCTGTGCATCTACATTTTGATTTATGTTGATGACATTTTGCTTACAGGCAATTCATCCTCTGAAATTCAGAACCTAATTCGACAACTTCACTTGGAGTTTGCATTAAAAGATCTTGGCTGTCTGACCTATTTTTTAGGTGTTGAAGTGTCCTATTTACCTAATGGTGATATGCATTTGTCTCAGTCAAAGTATCTCACTGATCTTTTAAAAAGGGCTAAGATGCAAGATGCAAACCCAATTTCAACACCTATGATTAGTGGCGGTGTTCTTTCAAGATTTCAAGGAGAAAAATTTGATGATATACATCAATATAGGAGCATTGTTGGAGCTTTGCAATATGCTACCATTACTCGACCTGAATTATCCTATTCTGTCAACAAAGTTTGTCAGTTTATGCACTCTCCTTCTCTTGTTCATTGGCAAGCTGTTAAAAGGATATTGAGATACATCAAAGGCACACTCCATCATGGACTCCTTCTCAAATCACCTAGAGATCTGCATTTACAAGCGTTTGCTGACTCTGATTGGGCATCCGATCCTGATGACAGACGATCCACATCAGGTATGTGTCTATTTTTGGGAGGTAATCTCATTGCTTGGAATTCGAAGAAACAGCATGTGGTCTCTAGATCAAGCACTGAGGCTGAATACCGAAGTCTAGCTCTTGCATCTACTAAAATACTCTGGATTTTATCCTTATTTCGTGAGCTACAGATTGTGACTTCTAGAATACCTACACTGTGGTGTGATAATCTAAGTGCAGTCCACCTCAGTGCCAATCCTGTTCTTCATTCCAGATCAAAGCATATAGAACTGGATATATACTTCATTCGAGATTTGGTCCGATCTAAACAGTTGGCAATACAACATCTCCCAGATTCTGAACAACTAGCTGACTTACTTACCAAACCTCTGTCTGCAGCTTCCTTTCTCAAATGGCGTACAAAACTTGGAGTTGTTTCATTAGCAGACATGGGTTTGAGGGGGGATATAAAGCCAGCTCACTAACAAACTTATTCAAAGTTTAGTTAAGAGTTTGTTAGTGATTAGTTACATTTGGTAAAGTTTTAATCACTACAAGAAAAAATGCATTTGGAGGCCCGGGTATAGCGACGAAATGCGACTCTAATTGAAAATAGCGACAAAATTAGCGTCGAAAAAGTGGATCGCCAAAAAAGGCGCCGCTCGGGAAAAATAGCGATGTATTTCGTCGCTAATAGCGACAAAAAATTAATGGGACGCTATGAAAATGTTGACTATTTAGCGACGAATTTGATCGCTGAAAATAGCTATCACGCCTCTAATTATAGAGACCTAATTCGTCGCTAATATTAGCGACGAATTTGATCGCTGACAATAGTTATTACGCCTCTAATTATAGAGACACAATGCGTCTCTAATATTAGCGACGAATTGTGTCTCTATAATTACAGGCGAATTGCATCTCTAAATTAGACACTCAACCAATTGACTTTAGCGACGCATTACGTCTCTAAAATAAAAAAAATAAGTCAATTTTGTTGACGTTAGCGACGAATATCATCTCTAAAATAGTTATTTAAAAAAATAAATAGAGACACATTTTGTCGCTAATTATTCATTTTTTTTTAAAAAAATAATTGTTAATAATTAATTTTTTAAAAATTAATTATTAAAATTAATTTTTTTTAAAACAAAAATAAAAGATACTAATAGTTAAGAAAATATAAAACATCCAAACTGAAGGGATGATTTACTAAATTAGCGGAATTTTATTTAGTAAACTTATTAACATTTAATAACGGATCTATTAACATCATGCAATTTGTGATAAAACATGTAGATTCATGCTTATATTTTCGAAAATTAAAACCGGAACTTACATTGACTGAATAATGGAGAATCGGTTGGAGGTTTCTTTACAGCTTCAATTCCTCAGCAACACCAGATCTTCTACGCTATATCCCGATCGATCAAACGAAATTCGATTGTGGGATCGAACTTTAGAAGAAATTGGGAAGAAGAAAAAAAATATTTTTCTTCCCAACACTATGAGAAAATCGGCAATGAGGGAGGGAGAGGAGGAAGAGAGAGTTCCAACTTTCTATGGAATTGTATTGTGTGATTTATGAATGACCCAACCCTCCTATTTATAGAAAAATAGGAATCCTAATCACATTAGGATTAATCTATAGAGATAAATACAAAAAAAAAAAAAATTATCTCTTTCCTTTATCTAGCAATTTCGAAAATGCCATAGATAAATAGGAGATTATTTTATTTTCTTTATTTTTATTTATCTTGGGTAAATAAATCTATGTAATTATTTTAGGATATAATTCAAGCAATTATCTCTTCCCAAAAATACATATATAGCCGAAAATGCATATATTAATTAATAAATAATTCTAATTTATTTAATTAATTATTTGGGCCAATTCCAATTGGGTTCATTAATCCAATTGGGCTAGAAATTCTCTCTTAAATTAATAAGTCCAACTTAATTAATTTATTTATTAATTACCATTTAAATAAAATATTTTATTTAAACAATTAATAATATTAATATTTTCTCCTGACTAAATATTATCAAATTATATTTAATTATTAATTTCCATTTAAATAATTTTCATTATTTAAATAATTAATAATGAATATTTTAATTATTAATTTCCATTAAATAAACTCATTATTTAATTAATAATTTTATTTGATAATATTTTATTATTAATTAATTAATTTTAATTATTAATTTCCGTTTAAATATAATTATTTAAACAATTAATAATTGTTAATTAATTTCAAATTATTAATTACCATTTAAATATACTCAATATTTAAATAATTAATAATATCTAATTAATAATATTTCATTATTAATTTCCTGTTTAAATAAACTTATTATTTAAACAATTAATAATGTTTATATTAATTACCGTTTAAATATACTCAATATTTAAACAATTAATATTGCCTATTTTAAGTAATTCACTTTACTTAAAATTTCCATTTCTTCTACTTGATTTCGCGACTACGATATTTGGGCTAGCATAGGGACCCGATGGACCTATAGATCATGGGCTTAATAATTAGTCAATTAAGTGATTAACTCATAATCGGTTAATTACTTATTATCTAACTATGAATAATTCCACTATAGATTCATAGCTGAACTCCCCTCACTATAGATGAGTTATGTCCATTTAGTTTATCATTTATTTATATCTGTGATATTATCCTTCACGTGGAACCCTCATAATTACAGCGGATAAATTTACCGTTTTGCCCCTGTAATTACCGCTTTATCCTTGTGTTCCCGCTGATTCTCCAATGAACTTTATCTTTAGTCGAACTAGAGATAAGATACTTCGTGATCAATAGAAGTCGTGACGTCACTTGTTCATGTCTCGAATCAGGACATCAAGGGAGTTTCCTAAAGTTCCTAAAATGTTTAGGTATCGCACCGATACCGTTAATTTATAGGAAAGTTATGAATTCCATCTCGTGAAAATGAGTTCCCAGACTACTTATCTAGTCATGTTCCCAAAACAGGAGTGTATTGAGCGTTCTTACAGGACGCTCTCAACTATGTGAATCAAAGAACATAACTCCACAAATAGGAGTCCGCATTTCACTCAGGATTGAGATCTATCACCGGTTGATAAACTTAGTTTGATATTCGATTATTTCTCGTAAACCGGTACTAATGAGAAATTTGATCGAACATCGTGGTCCTGTCTTATACAATCAACATTGCATATGATACTTCCATTTCATGTCTCCCACATGAATGATCGGGGATTAGATCATTTGTCTATAAACAAAATGCGAAGCTATCAACGTGTTACCAGGATAAGGTTCCCAAACGTTATCCATTTATCGTAGACACTTTTAAGTTACTCATCTCGACTTTAATCCTCTTGTATGACTCACATACTAAGTCGTGATTTCATAAGAGTAACTTAGGGTTTACTATTTGAATGTTTTGATATTTATATATTTCCATATATTCCTAATATCGTCAATTGAATCAATCTAGATTATATAAAGAACTTATGTTTATTTATTTAATTTATTCGAAATAAATTATTATAATTAAATAATTACAAGTTCTAGGACACCATTCCTAACAATCTCCCACTTGTCCTAGATCTTTGGAGATTTGACTTGTAATTCCAGTCCAACTGGATGACTATCAACTACTTAGCCATGGTAGTCATTTTAATACTTTATCGAGAACGTTTTCATCTGTTTAGTATGTAATTCTTTTGTCGATGTTAGTTTCATTAAGTGTAATAGATTCCATATTTTATCGCCATAAAATAAACTCTATTAACTATTGATTTGAAACTATCATGTTCAAATACCTTTTCATTTACTAACGACTTAGTAATTACGCGAATCTAGAGTTTAGTTAGCAAAAACTCATTTTACTTATACTTAACTCATCTGATATTTAATTCGCAAAGGTCTTTTGTCGAATTCTTACATGGAAGTAAATTCATGTTCGAATTTGAGCCCGTGCAACTCATAAAATCTCCCATTTTATCTATGTGCACTAACATACTATTTGTTAATTTTATTTTAGTCACATTGGTTCTAGGATTCTCGAAATTCTTAAGCTCCCACTACAAAGTAATTTTCCATTACTTTCATTTGTTTAATGATTACAATTCTATACTTCTTATTATTTCCAAAAATAATGTATAAGTATAAGTAACCCTTTTCAACTCAACTATTGAAAATTCGTGTCATTTTTATTTCACTTATTTTGAACTTTATTCATTGATTTTGAAGTCAATGAGTTTCACTTGAACTTCGAAAGTCCTTTGGTTCGTATTATGACGCTCCCACTCAAATAAAGTTCTATAAGTAGTTTTACCATTTAAACTTTTAAATGACTACTTGTTTTATTGTGAAATAAAATCATTGTAATTCTTTTCTATCTTAAGTATGGTTTAAACTTTTTCAAGATATCACCGATTTCATGAACTTTTCTTTGATAATTTGTGAATTCAATTATTCACTAATTATTACTCTCGATTCTGTTTTGTTTATTCCATATCGGTTATTACATTTAAAACATCCTTTTAAATAACCGAATGTTTGGAATATAAGAAATCGATTTAATGTTTACTTATCACTTAAGTCCTAACATCTAAATGTCCAACTTTAGTGATGTTTAAGTCTAGTTATCTTTGATAAATCAAAGATATTTGATTTTACTTATCCCATAAGTTCGTGGATTAATATGGTTATCATCTCAAACTCCTTGAGAACCATCTTTAAGAGATTAATCCCTCCAACTTATTTAAGTAATTTTAGACTTAAGTATTTAAACATTTTTAAACCTTTATAACTTGTTTAGATATTTTGGAGTTTAGAATTTGGTTTTGGAATTTATTTGTTTTATACTAAGTATTTTGAATAACCATCCAATCACACTTTGGAACTTTGTAATATAGTTGTAGAGGAATATCTACCTAAATAACTCTTATTTAAAATATTCCCAAACTTGGTTCATACGAAATGAGAACCAATAGTTATTACATATTTCAAAATAAAAAACAAATTGATAACTAAACTAATTAGAAAACTATGGTTTTGGTAAGAAGAATATTTTCTTCCCTTTTAGACTATAGTAAATCGAATATGAGGAAAAATAGGAAGAATAAGAGTTTTCAATTTCGTAAATTGAAATTAGAAGCTTTTGAATGAATAACCAAGACGTTTGTATTTATAAGCAAAATAGTTTTCCAATCGAATTAGGAAATACTATTAAAATAAATACAAGATAAATGCCAAGAATAAAATCAAATTTTATTCCTTATTTATCTTACGTGTCGATTTTATGTGTATAAAATCAATAAGAAAAACTAATTTTTCTTTGTTTTAATTTGTCTTTGGTTAAACATTCTTTTATATATTTATTTTAGACAAAATAATTCAATAATTATTTCCTAAAATATCATATATGTGCCGATTTTGGTATTCAAATAATTTGAACCAAAATTCTATTGAATTCACTAATTCAATTCTAGATTCTTCCTTATTAATAAATCTTATTTATTAACTCTTGATATTTATTTAAATAAATCAATTATTCAAATATCATATTCCGATTTTGTATTTTATTATTAATAAATATTTATTATTTACTATTTAAATAATCGAAATTATTTGAATTAATAATAAATATGTTATTTACTATTATCCTTTTAAATAATCGCTATTATTTAAAATTAATAATAAATGTTTAATTATTAATTTCCATTTAGGTAAACACATTACCTAAATAATTAATAATTATATATTAATAATATTTTATTATTAATTACCATTTAAATAAACACATTATTTAAATAATTAATAACAATGATATTAATTTCCATTTAAATAAACTCATTATTTAAATAATTAATATTGTCTGTTTATTTAAGTAAACTTCTTTACTTAAATTATTCATTTCCTTTTCTAGGAAACATAGTTTCATCGTTCAGTTTGTTCTTTCCAAGTATAGTGACTAAAACAGATGCTATATTATTGAAATTTAAATAAACTTTATCTTAATAATCTAACATGCATTCAACATTCAAATACTCAAAAGTTTTGACATATAATTAAATATGATGCATGAATGCGAACATATTAATGAACGGAAAAGCCCTAAAACATGTTACTATGTCACGATATTTTAATGATACCAAGTGAAGTGCCGTCGAATGATAGGTCGGTTACCATCATTAAAACGAGATGCCACTCGAACAATTGACAACTCCGAATAACTCATATTCCTATGTCATTGTTTACGTGTATTTGGTCAAGAATTTCGATAACAGACTTTATCAAATTTCTTTTTAAGTGTGACCCACCAATTTAGTCTTTCAAATAAAATTGAAGAGTGTCTACGAAGTGTAGATTCAGTCTTCAATCAATCTCATTTAAAATTCTTTATCCCTTTCGGGAGACCCAACTTGATATTGATTTATACAATAAACCTTCCTATGGGAATGAACACCTGCAGCAGTGTTACAGAGGCCATGTATAAATCTCACGTTTCGAGCCCATTAGTAGAGACCATAGGATACATTGACATGTTTCCTTCTCCCACTTAATATTTTAAGTTTAGGGTTTCATAACTTAGACTAATTCAGGCTAACTCATTAATCCAAGTTTTAATTAACCTAATCAACTTTAACTCTTAAATTGGTTAGATTAATTTTATAAAGTGATTGTTCAAGTTTTCCTAATTTAAACTAATCACATTATGCGCCGTCTTAATAATTTTGATTTATTAATTTGAACTTTTCTCCCAGATCGCTCCCAGGTTAGAGGCGCTCCGTGTTAGGGGAACTTTATGAAACCTCATCGCCAGGCGTGAGCTTTCGCTGGAGATCCGTTCAATTTAATTAATCTCAATTATTAATTTTTTAATTAACCCTTAATTAAAAGTTTCTATTTGTTTATCTTATATGGATTTGGCCCAATTGTTTAAACAATAATTCCATATTACAAATAATTCATTTAGTTTCTATTCAACTTTTAAACTAGATTTAACTTTTGAATTTTAACTAAATAAGCATGCTTTTAATTCTAAGACAATTAGAATATAATTTTCGATAATAACATTTATAAAATAAAATTATAGCATGCTTCACATACATTAGCATATAATAACACATATTATATCATGATGCATGTATGTACAATTAATTAAAATCATACAACCTATGGTGGGATTTTCTACATGACATACTCTTATGCATGAATATTATTTAAAAACAATTATATCATACATATAAACAATTTAAATAATAAATAGCTAAATTGACCAGTATTCTTGGCACTATTTCTAAAACGGAAAAATTAAATTACAACTTAATTAAATCTTCCATTGTAGATCTTGAGGCTTCATCTTTCTCTCTCCTCCATGGTGTAGGCGTGGACATGGGTATTTATGGGGCAAATATTATCTCCTTAATATTTCCATAAATACTTGTTTTAAAATAATTATCTTTTAATTATATGGAAAAATAAAGAAAATATTTTCCATGTAATCTTATCTCAATTTCTAAATTTATAATTTAAGATAGAGATATAATCTTTAAAAAGATTTTATCCTTATCTTAAATATTTAAATTTTTTAAATTGAGATAACAAGATAATTATGTTAAAATATCTTACCATATCTTTACCTTATCTCATCCTTGGGCGTGGGCATCATGAATGATGGGGAAAAATTTTCTTCTCTTCCTCCCTTGGTGTAGCCGATTTTGCCATCATTGGGTATGGGAAAATTACAAATTTTTCCTATACCCTAAAATTTAGGGTTTACAAATTTTTCTACTAAAATTTAAAATCCTAAGTGCCTCAAGAATACCTAAACAGTCAATAAGCAAACCTCCACAATTTATATAAACATACATAAAACAACTTTTTATGCAACCCACCAAATTTTCGAAAAAACACAAATTTGCATGATAATTAAAATTAGCTCTGATACCAATTGAAGGGATGATTTACTAAATTAGCGGAATTTTATTTAGTAAACTTATTAACATTTAATAACGGATCTATTAACATCATGCAATTTGTGATAAAACATGTAGATTCATGCTTATATTTTCGAAAATTAAAACCGGAACTTACATTGACTGAATAATGGAGAATCGGTTGGAGGTTTCTTTCTGACTTCAATTCCTCAGCAACACCAGATCTTCTACGCTATATCCCGATCGATCAAACGAAATTCGATTGTGGGATCGAACTTTAGAAGAAATTGGGAAGAAGAAAAAAAAATATTTTTCTTCCCAACACTATGAGAAAATCGGCAATGAGGGAGGGAGAGGAGGAAGAGAGAGTTCCAACTTTCTATGGAATTGTATTGTGTGATTTATGAATGACCCAACCCTCCTATTTATAGAAAAATAGGAATCCTAATCACATTAGGATTAATCTATAGAGATAAATACAAAAAGAAAAAAAAAATTATCTCTTTCCTTTATCTAGCAATTTCGAAAATGCCATAGATAAATAGGAGATTATTTTATTTTCTTTATTTTTATTTATCTTGGGTAAATAAATCTATGTAATTATTTTAGGATATAATTCAAGCAATTATCTCTTCCCAAAAATACATATATAGCCGAAAATGCATATATTAATTAATAAATAATTCTAATTTATTTAATTAATTATTTTAGCCAATTCCAATTGGGTTCATTAATCCAATTGGGCTAGAAATTCTCTCTTAAATTAATAAGTCCAACTTAATTAATTTATTTATTAATTACCATTTAAATAAAATATTTTATTTAAACAATTAATAATATTAATATTTTCTCCCGACTAAATATTATCAAATTATATTTAATTATTAATTTCCATTTAAATAATTTTCATTATTTAAATAATTAATAATGAATATTTTAATTATTAATTTCCATTAAATAAACTCATTATTTAATTAATAATTTTATTTGATAATATTTTATTATTAATTAATTAATTTTAATTATTAATTTCCGTTTAAATATAATTATTTAAACAATTAATAATTGTTAATTAATTTCAAATTATTAATTACCATTTAAATATACTCAATATTTAAATAATTAATAATATCTAATTAATAATATTTCATTATTAATTTCCTGTTTAAATAAACTTATTATTTAAACAATTAATAATGTTTATATTAATTACCGTTTAAATATACTCAATATTTAAACAATTAATATTGCCTATTTTAAGTAATTCACTTTACTTAAAATTTCCATTTCTTCTACTTGATTTCGCGACTACGATATTTGGGCTAGCATAGGGACCCGATGGACCTATAGATCATGGGCTTAATAATTAGTCAATTAAGTGATTAACTCATAATCGGTTAATTACTTATTATCTAACTATGAATAATTCCACTATAGATTCATAGCTGAACTCCCCTCACTATAGATGAGTTATGTCCATTTAGTTTATCATTTATTTATATCTGTGATATTATCCTTCACGTGGAACCCTCATAATTACAACGGATAAATTTACCGTTTTGCCCCTGTAATTACCGCTTTATCCTTGTGTTCCCGCCGATTCTCCAATGAACTTTATCTTTAGTCGAACTAGAGATAAGATACTTCGTGATCAATAGAAGTCGTGACGTCACTTGTTCATGTCTCGAATCAGGACATCAAGGGAGTTTCCTAAAGTTCCTAAAATGTTTAGGTATCGGACCGATACCGTTAATTTATAGGAAAGTTATGAATTCCATCTCGTGAAAATGAGTTCCCACTACTTATCTAGTCATGTTCCCAAAACAGAGTGTATTGAGCGTTCTTACAGATCGCTCTCAACTATGTGAATCAAAGAACATAATTCCACAAATAGGAGTCCGCATTTCACTCAGGATTGAGATCTATCACTGGTTGATAAACTTAGTTTGATATTCGATTATTTCTCGTAAACCAGGTACTAATGAGAAATTTGATCGAACATCGTGGTCCTGTCTTATACAATCAACATTGCATATGATACTTCCATTTCATGTCTCCCACATGAATGATCAGGATTAGATCATTTGTCTATAAACAAAATGCGAAGCTATCAACAGTGTTACCAGGATAAGGTTCCCAAACGTTATCCATTTCATCGTAGACACTTTTAAGTTACTCATCTCGACTTTAATCCTCTTGTATGACTCACATACTAAGTCGTGATTTCATAAGAGTAACTTAGGGTTTACTATTTGAATGTTTTGATATTTATATATTTCCATATATTCCTAATATCGTCAATTGAATCAATCTAGATTATATAAAGAACTTATGTTTATTTATTTAATTTATTCGAAATAAATTATTATAATTAAATAATTACAAGTTCTAGGACACCATTCCTAACACAAACATATATTGTTTATCAAAAAAAAGTATTCCAAAACAATTCTGAATCAAATGTTTAGAGAAAAATTTAAGGAGGGCTCGTATGACTGGAATCAGGATGCCTAGAAGTAGACCCGGAGCCGGCATCTGCATTCAGGTTCAACATCAATACCCGCACACGTTTTTCAAAAGCATCCTGCCGGAGCTCAATGGCTTCCACCTTTAGGCGTAAGGATTCGTTCTCTCGCCTCAAAGCCTCCGACTCAGCACGTGAAGAACTCGTAGCACGCGGCTGGTCAGCATAAAGCTCCCTCCCGTAAGCGCCAAGACCAGGGACCGAACCATCCGAACGAACACCACCGACTGCAAGAAGGAAAGCATCGCGATGGTTTTCCTGAGTAGGCTGGGACTCTGGAGTGGGCAATAAGGAAGTGAGCTTATCTTTTACTTTTCCCTACAAAAAGAAGGAAACAAAAATATTTGTAAGTAAATAAAAATATATATAACTTAACCATAGGGAAGTGTCAATGCTACCTGGACCATTACTTATTGCAAAATATATTTGCTAAACATACATCAGTAGTAATTCACCAAAGTCTCCTTATATTTGTCATCCATTCTCGAGAACAGCCCTCTCCAATGAATTATGGGCACTCTATTTTAACTAGAGTACCAACGCCGGACATGTATCCAATGTAGACACACTTAAACACAAAGAAATGTATATTGGACATGTGATCTGTAGCGTTCATTTTGTTGAAATATATTTTTTTTTATAAATTGAACGTTCAGGACTTGCATGAGACTTCTTTGGTTAGAGTAAATAAAGATTCTTTTAAATGCATTATTTCTATTAATACTTGCGGATGTCGTATTAAAGAACTAAGAATAAATCAAAACAGAGAGAATATGTCATCCTATTGTTGTACGTTGTTCAAGGTTCTTGCTACAGAGGGGTAGACCGAGAAATTTTAATCAGAAAGGGCTAAACAAAATACAACTTTTGAATTTTTAACTATCAATTTGTTTCAGGTGATTAAATGTATATGATTTTAATCGTGAAGATTCTAAATAAATAAATTAGAATTCACGAAAAAAATAAACTAACATGTAATTCTCGCGCCCGGTCATCTACATAAGTGACCCCATCGTGACCCTTCGTATGCAGATGGAGAAACAACTCAATCGGGGCTACCTCACTTCCATCCCGAGTCTGTGAAAATGAGAGAGAAAAATAAAATATCATGAAAACATTAAATTAATTAAAACATTAAAGATATAAACGAAATACTACAAGTACTTACCCTGATCTCGTAGTACTCGTCATGGCTGCGAGTCCCACCGGTGTGCATAGTCGGGTTCGCCAGTCGATTGGCTGAATTGATTTGAGAGATACGCAACTCTTCGGGAGTCTGACTATTTGCTAACAGCTTCAGACGAGCCTCCTCAGTCATCCACAATAGTTTTTCAGCTGGTTTATTCTTCGCTTTACTGATGGTGTCCCTATAACGTTTTCCCGCCATTTTGTCCCATGGTTTGTAAATGATATCATCAGTGAGATCGGCGGGGATCGTAAAGTGTTTCTGAAAAGAAAAAATATATATAAATTTGTTAGAATTTTAAAACACTATAAAAAAATTAAGTTACAAGTCTATATAATTTACCTTCCATGTCTCAAACCAACGCAATTTGACGAGAGCAGAAATGTCCTTCCATTTTCCAAACTCGGGGTTCTTCTTGTAAACATCGGTGAAAATTCTGGAAACCCTACCAGATGGAAGTAATCTATAAAAAATACACAGAAACATATATAAGTTAAAAATAATTAATGTATAAAAAATTAAGAGTGATCGAGTATAGCTTTAAAATAAAAATTGAAATTCCTACCCATTGAGTGTGTGTAATATAATACCTGAGTCCAAACAACACACAATATGTAGAAAGTCTATAGTGCACAAAAATGGTACATACAATCGGAGGTTACAAATGAAAAAACTATATAGATTTGGTATATTTAACTTACCAAATTCATCTTTTTAATGGGAACTTGAAAAAAAAAATCCATCTTTTTAATCAAATTCTATTCAAAACCATATACAGACCCAAAAATACCCACACTTTCTCTCTCTAAAGCTTGAAACTCTATAAATCTTTCTTCATTTCCTTTAATATTTAAAAAAGATGAAAATAAAAATAAAGTGCACTCACCTTTTATTATGCATCCTCAAGACGACCCCTGTGATAGGCAACTGCTCGATGGCAGGGGTATCAGTCGATGTCACAGATGTGGTCGAGACAAGGGGGGTAGGTGTGATGGCCACATGTGTATCCCCTAGTGCAGCTGCACTATCAGATGTGGCAGGAGTATCGAACTCCTGAGAACGGGGTGCATGTCGCCTCGATGTAGACATCTACAAAAACATTAACATACAAATTAAAATACATAAATAACAAACATTGAATTAAAAAAAGTAACATTTTTTTCTCATTTATCTCTCTTTTCTTCTCATATATTAATCGTTCAATTCCACCTCTGTTTATTCTTCATTTTGATTTTGATTTTAATTCTGGTTTACGAAAAAATTCTATAGCCAACGAAAAAATAATTAATCAGAAGGGATTAGCAAGATCTATCTAATAAACAGAGACAACGATCTAAATCAACTAAGAATGCTAAAAAATGCTAAGATATCATATCTACATAAGAAATCAAAACATAACAAACAAAATGATCAAATATAACAGTCTAATTAGGATAGATTTCTATGATCCTTAGATCCATGTAATAAAAAACTCAGAATTAGCTTCATTATTGAAGTCAAGTATCTACTTTTGAATGAAAATATGAATTTGTATACTTGCACAAGTAAAGGAGGACTGATATCTTTAGCGCAATAACATTTGCATCTGTCTCAAGAATGAAGCTGCATAAAACACGAACAATTGAAATACATTAAATTACAAAGATACTACTAACCCGATTCTTTTGCAGTTAACACAAGTCAAATAATGCCCATATGGTTAGTAAAAATAATGAATGTGGCCTTGAACTACTTGCATTGCAATTTTAAAAAAGCATTAATGATTATATTCTGTACAAGGGGCAATGAAAACATTAAACTAATATCATTTTCCAGTGGAAAAGGAACTTATATTCCTGAACGATATTGTGAAAAGACTAAATAAATCAAGTTTTCTTTAGAATTAGTTTACTTGAAAAAAAAAAAAAAAACAAAACAAAATGATAACTTTCTGATCTCATGTTTAATTTTTTGCAACATTTATCGATGAGTGTAAACAAATACAATATGAAAACCAATTAAGGAACATGTCCTTTAAACTAATATAAGACTGTTTTGTTTTATACATTTAACTTGGGGCTAATTTACCCGTTTGAAATACACAATCAAAAAACTAGCACAAGAGCAAGAGATAAAGCACTCCATCAAACACTTGACAGGCATATACAAGTAGAATTCAACAAAAAGCAGTAAACATATATGAAATTAAAGAAGAAGAAAAAAAGATAAGGGTATATGGAGATGGCAAATCAATCCTCAAAAGGGATACCCCAAAATAGAATTAAAGCAGTAAACACTTGAGACGATTATCTATTAAAATCTATCAATTAAACAAATATAATTCCAAAATAAATAAAGATAATAATATAATAATATACTTACCCTTGATTTTTTGGGAGCGTAAAAGAGAAAGAGAAGGATGTAAATGGTCACTGAACAACGCAAACAAGTTGATGGTAATAAGATGGATAGCGTAAATCCAAAGCATAGCATTGAACAACGCCACCACATATGGTGATGACTGAAAACCTTCCGCTGATTTCTTCTTCAATATCTTGTAAAACGTTGGCCTGCCTATCCAACAGATGAAGGAAAAAAACCATAAAAGGAATTAAAAGAATTTTCAAAGTATTCTTCCAGATAGTATTATTGTCAATCAAAATAACACATCAAAATGACATAATTACCAAGGTGAATCACAAAAAAAGCACTCATTATTTCAATTATCATCAAACATTAACATGAGTTTAACTAAACTCCAAACACATCAACTCTCTCAAACACGTGTAATGGATTAGTAAAGTGTACGATTGAAAGTTTAAAGCACAATAATGGAAGAAAATAGTGAAACTTTAAAATGTAGCAGAATCATCATGTATATTTTTCAGTAATCCATAAATTTATCTTTCACATTGCCAACCTATTGATAACACAAAGTAAAAAAAAAAAGAAAAAGACCAATTCAAGCATATCTTTAAGATATCTTCACGTCTTTCACTGGTCCTCTTGTGATTTTAGATAGCACCTCAATATCAAACATTACATATTGCTTTTGAACTCTGCTATTACCTTCTCTGTAAGTTAATCCACTTGGTTGTCAAACTTCTCGTAAGACACATGCACAGTGAATAACAAGACAAATGTTGTTTCCTAATGAAAAGATTATAATGTTTTATCATGAATTAATATTGCTTGTTCATGTTAAGTAATAAAAAAATTGAAAAAAAATAATGATAATAGCCATAATCGAGTATCGATATCTTTTGTCCCCTATTTTATATCAACACTATTTTTTTACGAGAACAATATTAACCCATAATAAGAACATACTTAAACTAAGAATAATAAGATGTAGATTTTCTCACCTTTTGTCCCTGCTTGACTAAGCTATGTGGCTTTTTACTTCACATCATCTTGAAGAAACCTTTATTTATAGGAGGACAAAATCAATTAAGCTAAACAGTCATAGTAAACTTTAAAAAAACATAAATGAAAAAGGTTATGCAATTTAAAGTTTAAAACGTAAAACATGGGATTAAAAAAAGAATTTACCCTTTCAAGTGAAACTTGTGAAAAATTAATATAGCCTCAACTGCAAATGCCAAATAAAAACACAGAAAAAAAAACTCAGTTATAATATTAAAACTAGCAGCCACAAATAGACAAAAGAAGTCACATTGCTAAACAAGAAAAAATATGTGCAACACGTCTTGTCTTTCAATGTACCTTGCTAAAATAAGAAGATAAAACTAAAAAAGAAAACGTAACATAAACTCTATGAAAATGTTCAATAACGTAGAGAAACTAATTCATAGCACACATGACTAATATTCTTTAATAAATTATATTCAAGCTTGCAATATATATAAACAACAACAAATTACATTCAAGAAAACAAGTATAAAGTAATAAACCTCTATGAAGAAATATGCAACATACTATCATAATGTTGTGTGAAATCGTGATACGCAAGTGCACGCAGTCAAACAAGTAATAAAGTGATAAGAAGATATCGTTCCCACGAGGATTAGTGATTTAAAATGGTGTTTAACAAATAATTTAAAGAAAATAAAAACAATGATAAATTGGGGTGATTTGATTTATGAAACTAAATAACTAAAATGGTGAAATTATGCAAAACTAAATGACAAAATTCTAAATTAAATATGGAAAATAAGTAAGATGGATTAAAGTGGCTGAAATTACTCCTAAAGTATGCAAGAATATTAAAGTGAATAAACTATGTAGAGATGAATGGTTGGAATATCAAGAATCCCCCTAAAAAGCCTTAGAATTCAAAATATGCGCAATCTTGTCTTGTGGTGCATCTTGCAACATCCTGCAATATTAAATTCACTTTTTATGCAAGTAAACCCATTTGTTCAAGTGACTTCGTCAAGCCTAACATGATTATGATTACTAATCCTATTTAAATCCTATGTCTAGGTAAAATTGGATTAAGAAATTATGGTTTTAGTGTTCCTGGTTTAAGCTTTAGGGTGTAATTACATATGTCTATGCATTACTAAATAACAATTCAAATAATCATTAAACCCTATCAATCAATGTTTGTCCATTCAATTTTAACCTTTTCGAATTAAAATTAAACTAAGCAATTCACTTAGGTTGATCAAGCATAAGCAAAAAGAATAAAAATATCAAGCCATTTATTGAGCATAAAAATTGAATTCAATAAAGCTTTGAATACTAATCCCCCTTAGGGTTCATCTATCAATTCCAACCTAAGAAATTTAGTTCATAATGAAAATTGAATTAACAAAAGAATTTGACAAAATAAAAACTAAACCTAACATTACTTCAATTCAATAAATAAATTCTAAAAGAATGAAGAATAAGGAATGGAGAGAAGAATAAACGAATTTCTCTAATGGCGAGGAAAGATCCTTCACGTATTTGTTGTCGCCACTTTTCTCCCACGAACTCCCCGCCTTCTCACGCTCGTCGCCTTCTTTTTCTTTGCCGATTTCCTCTTCTCTAATCGCCGCCCTTTTCATCACAAGCCTCCTTTTTTTTTTTAGGTTTGTTTTTTTCTTTCTTTCTCCAATTGGGCTTTGACTTCTTCTCTTCCAACTTGGGCCCAAAGTGGTGGTTTTAATTTACCAAGCATAGATGTCTTGAAAACAGGCCCACAATATTGATTTTTAATTAATTGTCCGCCGTGTCTGCTCTTGTCCATTTTTCGCTTCGGTGTCTTTGAACATTGTCTTGTCAGCAAGATCAGCATAAAGACTATTGTAAAATTTGCAATTTTTTCTATGTTCCTGCATGAAAGTTTCAATTATTTTAGGACTTTCTCTCATTCAAATTCACATTATTACATACCAAAGGCCAAGAACAGTCCAAATAATACATTAAAGTGCTAAGAACCCGAGTTTTTCCCAAAAATAAGCTTTATTAAAGAATTATGCAAAATGAGTTCAAAGCATGCATAATATGAGCAAAGTTCAATCAAATAATCATCACAAAAGCATTAAAATAGGACCAAATAACTCTATTTTATAGAGTTATCACATAACAGTCATTTTAATAGCAAAAAAATGTAGAGATTTTCACCTAGGTAGAGATTCCAACAAGTTAAAGTTTCTGATAGAAGTATAAATAATATATCAATGCTGAGTAATACTTCACCAATAATTTAATTGAAGATATTGATAACTTTCATAATATCCCATTCAAATGAATAAAAAGATATCAAAATATCAAGAGAAAAACATTCTTAGGTTTTAAGTTCAGAGAAAAATAAAACCCAACTTCATTTTCACCAACCAAGACGAGTATATACCTTCACTCCAAGTTAAAAAAAAGGTACTGATATAGGTGATAAATAGACGTATTAATATTAAACTAAACAAAACAAATGAAGTAAGAGATGAGTCATACGATCAAAATGTGGTCAAACAAAACAAATGAAGTAAGAGATGAGTCATACGATCAAAATGTGGTCAAAAGATTGAGAAAACTTTGAAAATACTATTCACCTGCAACAAAGTCCATATCTTAGTCAACAAGAGCTCCTTGAACAAAAAAAAAAGAGAAAAATAAATAAATAAGCTACACTTATAGGATAAAGAGAACAACTAAATCACCCAGTCCATTTTAATACAAAAGTCTCATTTTTCTTATAACCATTACTTACAGTTCAAAAAATATATTGTTCAACAAATAGGATTCAAAATATTTCCACTTGATGCACCTTAAACATGAAATATGACATAAACAATAATTATTGAAAAAGCTTAAGAGGAAGAAACAAAAACTGTAACATTCCAATTTTCTCATTAATCCTACTCAAATCTTGAAAAAACTTACTATTTCCCCCCAGTTTCTTACAAAATAGCACTAATCACATTCAACGATAAAGACTTGTTCTTCCTTTTGAGATAGAAGTTGAATCAAAATGAGAATAAACTAAATTGCCTGGAAAGAGATTTTCAATATGTATTCAGGCAATACCGACTTCTAATAACCCAGTAACTATAGTTTCATTAGAGGATTAAATCAAGAAACAAAAGAATACATTGGTCTTATTAATCCATTAGGCCATTTTTTGTACCTTGGATTTATAAGGGAATTCAAATGGATAATTTTCTTCTTGAAAAATTCCAAGAAACCTTTGCTTCTCTTACAACTTTTTGTCAATTGATGACACAACTCTAATGACAAGTGAGTCCGCTCAAGGAACCTAGGGCCACCAACAGCCAACAGGATAACGAATGAGTTGCAAGAACCTAACATGTCATCTCTATATCAGCCGTGCTCCATCATAAATAAACAAGTAAAAAAATTAACAAAATCAAATTTACAATAAAGCTTAGAATTTTGACAATCTGATGCAACAAACGTAAGATGACAAAGTAGCCTGAAGATGAGAACTAAAAAAGTGTCAAAAGGATTAAATGCATTCAAACTTTTTTAATTTACACAGATCAATTTAATTTTTTTCACCCCTACATATTCATGCCGACATGGAAGGTGGATACATTAAAAAAAAAATCATCCAAATTGAAATTTTTTTAGCTCTACTGTTCTAGAGCTAAACCATTCCCCTAAGTTCTAAAGAATTTTTTCCCAAATTTATAAAAAAATTCAAAAACCCTAAGTATTGCAAAAAAAAAGAAAAGCTAAAAAACCATAATATTTCGTAACAAAGATGTAGAATATATGAACAATTTAAAGAATGAAAGAATTTAAAAAAAGAAATACATACCTAAAACGATGAAATAGGTCGGCAATCGCTGTCTCTTCCTCTTTCGTTCGCAACGGCTGCTGTTTTGGGAAAACGAATAGTGAGGAATAAAGGGTTCAAATCCTTTTGCCAACGATTTATTGTATTCGAGGGAAGACGAAGAGGGGTTGGTTTGGCGTGGCGATGGAGAATATAAAGAGTCGATGGCTTGGTTTGGCGATGGAGAAGATGAATTTCTCCATGGAGACACGAAGATGCCGTAGGTTCGCGATGGAGAAGACGAGAGACTGCTTAAGATGGGGAGGACAAGAGGCTGCTTAGCTAGGGATTGAGAAGGACACGGGAAGACGAGAGGCCACTTAATGGGAATATATTTTTAAGTTATTTTAGTTTTTAATAAAATAATACTTTTCTTATGTTTAATTGCAATGGATGGAACATAAATCGAGACTTGCATTTTTTTTTCTAACTAGGAAACCATATTTTTTATTTTGTACTAACTTTAAAAATAGTATTAATATACAAAATATCAAACTGATATTTAATTATAAAAATATTTCATTCCTTATAAAATAAATTCTGACGATTAATTTCATAAACATTTGTATTAAAATCAGTACTTTATAAATTATATATATCTAAACATTAACAATGTTATATAAGATTTTTTTAATAAGATTTTTGTTCCCTTGCATTCTTCAAGGAAAAGAACCGGTTAGAAAGATAAAAAAAAAAAACCGGGTGTGGATTTAATCAAAATTAAGGACACGTGTCATTTAAATGAGATAGAGCCTCATTCTACCCGCCTCTTCCAATAATCTCTCTTCCACAGCAATCAGTATAATTTAATTGAAGCATTTTCTAATAAAACATGATTAAAACCAATTTGTCTTATCTTAGTTGTAATTTTTTTTTATGTAATTAAATTTTGTTCAATTAGCATGTCATATTTTTTTATTTCATTAATTTGACCATAGTTTAATTTACACATTTTGTTATTTTTTTAACTTAATTATCATGCCATATTTTTTTTTACTGTAACACAGATTTCATAATTACATTGATTTTGTTAATTACTTAGTTTGTAATTTAATTGATGATTATTATATTTAGGTCAAATTAATCAACATGTCATATCAAAGTAAATTTTTATTCTAATGGATTTAAAATATTTTTTTAACATGATTGACATTTTGTAAAAATTTTGATTTTATTATTTTGAATAGGTTAATAGATAAGGATCGAAATTGAAATTTAACAAAATAATAAATAAAGATTGAAATTAAAGTTGAAATTGAACAAAATAACATAGTTAGAGACGAAATACATCGCTATTATATATGATTTTTTTTTTCATTTTTTTTTTGTTCCCTTACAAGTTTAACAATTTAAACTTCATCATCAAATTCATCAGTGTTGGATCTAGAGCTGTTGTCCTCAGTATCTTGTTCTTCCTCCTCAGAAGGTTTTGGAGATTGATCATCAATGAAAGGGAGATCAATATATAAGCCGTCGGGATCAAACAATGTTTCTGTTACGTCATTTAACGGTCGAGCAGTTTCAGAGTTTATTCCTTCGTCTATTTCACGACTCTGCACCTCCTCTTCTTGGAAAGCTACAAATTCCTCATTGTCTTTATCCTGGAAGACTTTCGTCAATGTGACACGGCCGCACTTTGCAAACAACTAACCAATCATTGAATTGTCTAGAAGACCGGATAAGGTAAAAAATACGTTTGAATCGCTTGTTGTGCCAACACAAATCGATCATTTGTGCACATTTCCTTTTTCTTATTCACCTCTAAAATATGCAAGTGTGGTATTTTTCGCATTCCACCTCGTCGAATTGTCTCAAACCACGTACGGTTAAATAGTACCGCACGCTTTACACTCCCTCCTGCATAATCAAGCTCAATAATTTCATCAATGACTCCAAAGAAATCTTCTTCACTTACTAGAACACTTGACCCTTAATGCATACGCCATCGCTATCTGTTGATCTATTTTGTGAATGAGATTTTGTTTGAAATTTATAGCCCTTCCCTAAATAACCAGAGTAAGAGTTGGCAATTCTAGCAGGTCCTTTTGCCAACATTACAATGTGATTGTTTGTAATTGGTGTCGTTGGCGAATCAACCTGCACGACTATTAAATTTGGTTGAAGAATAACATAATTGCAGTTAAGATGAACAAATATAACATGTAATCATACTCACGAAAGCATAGAACCATGAACGAAAGTCTCTGTCAATTATAATCCCCTCCCCGGTTGCGTTCAGTCCAGGATTTATCGGTCGTACGAAAAACTCAACAAATAACCTATTATTGAAAATTATGTATTATAAACTTGAAAAGGAAGTAATATAACTCTAAACCATATTATTTTAGTTCTTGCTTACTCGATATAAGGTTCCACCTCCGGACAATTACACAACACATACATTTGTGCGATGTGATACTCTTCCTCGTTTAGGGGTCTCCACACGGGTTTTCCAATAGTTCTGCCTAATACTGTAAAAATAGACAAATCAGTTGGATCGACTCCAGAAGGAAGTGAATCTTGAACAAAATTTCGCTTCACTGTTCTGTATTGTTCTGCAATTCTCTGATCAAAGTAATATGAACAGAACGTGGTCGTCTCATGTATTTGGTATGCATTGCATATAGATCCTTCCACTCTAGCCTTGTTTCCTACACTTCTTTTTAGCCTACGTAAATACCTAAAATAAAAAGCAAACAGCTGAAACCAGTAATTTATATACGAGTCGCTAATAAAAATAGTGAAATTATTTACCTCTCAAAAGGATACATCCATCGATATTGAACTGGGCCTCCTAGAGACGCCTCGTACGGTAGATGTATCGGTAGATGCTCCATCGAGTCGAAAAAGGATGGTGAAAACATTCTTTCTAACTTGCAAATGATGACAGCAATCTCACTGCTCAATGACTCCACGGTGGTCTGTGACAGTTCTGCAGATGTTAACTCCCTGAAGAAAACGCTTAACTGTGCCAACGGTTCCCAATGTTTCTGCTCAAGAAATGGTCTGAATGCAGCTGGCATGAGTCGTTGCATGAATACGTGACAATCATGACTCTTCATCCCAAACACAGTATGACTATGCACATCAATGCACCTGGTCAGATTCGATACGTATCCGTCTGGAAATTTAATCGATCTCATCCACTCAAACAATGTTTTCTTTTGATCCGCTGTTAGCATGTACTTTGCCTTCGCGTATTTTTTTCCACTTTCGTCTGGCTCTAATTCAGGTCGATGACAGATTTCTCGAATGTCGTAACGTGATCTCAGATTGTCTTTCGTTTTGTTTGGTATATTTAGAACTGTGTTGAAGACATTGTCGAAAACGTTCTTTTCGATATGCATGACATCTAAATTATGCCTGATCATTAAATCTCCCCAATACGGTAGCTCCCAGAAAATACTCCTTTTTTTCCATCCTGTATTTTTCCCAGCTGCCTTATTCCAAGCCTCACCTCCAATCTCTGTAACCATTCGCATGTCAAGCGCATCTAACTGTTGCAATACTTGGTATCCATTGATAACTTCAGGCGGGCCTTGATTTCTTGCAGTACGCCCTTTATACCAGTCAGTTTTGTTCGATCGAAATGAATGATTGAGAGGTAAGAACCTTCTATGACAGAAAAACCAACATGTTTTTCGACCATGCACCAACGAGAATGCACCGGTATCGTCCATGCAATGAGGGCATGCAAACTTTCCCGAAGTGCTCCACCCTAACAAATTTAGTTAGGGTAGTATACATTCGTTACGTTAGGCGTAAACCATAAATTTTAATCTAATATAAAATAGTGAAAAATTATAAAATAACGAATGAAGTAATTGAAATACAAATTATTTTACGAACGTACCTGATAACATAGAATATGCCGGGAAGTCACTTATCGTCCAAATAACTGCTGCCCGCATCAAGAAATTCTGTTTTTGTGAAATATCGTACGTCATAACTCCTTCGTTCCATAAACTACAGAGCTCAGCAATTAATGGCTGGAGGTAGACATCAAGCTTCTGCTTTGGACTTTTTGGGCCAGGTACAATTACCGTTAAGAAAATCACAGGATCTTTCATGCACATCGATGGAGGCAAGTTATACGGCGTCAACATAATTGGCCATGATGAATATTGAGCTCCCGAAGCCCTGAAAGGGTTGAACCGTCACAAGACATAAACCCAATCTAACGTTTCTAATTTCTCGAGCAAATTCAGGATGACAACAATTTAAATGCTTCCACGCCTCTGCATCGGAAGGATGTCTCATTACTCCATCATCTTGAGAGTGCTCGTGATGCCACCTCATGTGCGAAGCAGTGACTTCTGACGCGTACAATCGTTGGAGACGTTGTGTGATCGGTAAGTAAAACATGCGAGTATGCGGAATAAGACTTTTTTTACCTTGTTTGTATCTCGAATGATTGCACATTTTACACATATGAAGACTTGCATCATCACCCCAATATATCATACATCCGTTTGGGCAACAATCAATCTTCTCCACAGGTAAACCGAGACCCTCCACTAATTTTTTAGTATCATACAAAGCGTGCGCAACGTGTTATTTGCAGGAGCACACCGATGAAACCATTATGAAATCGAGTTAAAACCCGCCTAGGGATATGAAACTCCGCCTTGATATTCAATAGTTCGGTCGCGCAGCCGAGTTGCGTTACATCACATCCTGGGTACAACGGCCTACTCACCGATTCTATCATGTGAAACATTCTTTGCGCATCCTGGATTTAAATCTTCGTTTACTAAATTATGAGGATCATCTCCGTGATAACCGCATCCATCAACTACCATTTGTTCTAATTGCCCGTACTGATGTTCAACATTTTCAGAATTATCATTCACATTCGAATAGAACTGTGAGCTGCTTCCTTCATTTCGACATGACTCGCCCCTCGCTGCATCGTACATTTCTGTAGATTCTCCCTGATACACCCAATGATAATAATTATCAACGAAACCACGAGTATACAAGTGTAACTTCACATCATCTTTCGGCAACAACTTCTTATTTCTACACTTTTTGCATGGACATCGTATCTTCTGTCCGTTGTTATCAAAAATCATCGTGGATTCACAGAATTCAACAAACTATTCGACCCCAGCTACAAAATCGTCGTTGAGAAACCCTCTAATCAAACGAACGTACATCCACTCACGCATTTTCTCTCTCTCGGGAAAACGTTTTAATGTAACTTGATTTCATTTAAAGTGATTCTGCACGTCTATTTATAATTTTTCTCCTGCTCTTTTAGCGACCAAATGTGTCTCTAATATAGAGGGGAAATATTCCCGCCAGAAAATATTGGAGGGAAAATTTCCCGCTCAAATTTAGCGACGAAATGTGTCTCTAATATAGCGGGAAATATTCGGCCGAAAAAATTGGGGGGAAAATTTCCCGCCCAACTTTGATAATTAGCGACGAAATGTGTCTCTAATATAGCGGGAAATAATCGATCCAGAAAAAATTGGGGGGAAAATTTCCCGCCCAACTTTAGCGATGAAATGCGTCTCTAAAATTAATATAAAAACATGTAAAATAGAGGCGTAATTGGTCGCTAATATAGGCACATATTAGGAGGAAGAATTAGCGACGAAATGTGTCTCTAATATAGCGGGAAATATTCGGCCGAAAAAATTGCAACTTTGATAATTAGCGACGAAATGTGTCTCTAATATAGCGGGAAATAATCGAGCCAGAAAAAATTGGGGGGAAAATTTCCCGCCCAACTTTAGCGATGAAATGCGTCTCTAAAATTAATATAAAAACATGTAAAATAGAGGCGTAATTGGTCGCTAATATAGGCACATATTAGGAGGAAGAATTAGCGACGAAATGCGTCTCTAATATTAATATAAAAAACATGTAAAATAGAGGCGTAATTGGTCGCTAATATAGGCACAAATTAGGAGGAAGAATTAGAGACGAAATGCGTCTCTAATATTAATATAAAGAACATGTAAAATAGAGGCGCAATTGGTCGCTAATATAGGCACATATTAGGAGGAAGAATTAGAGACGAAATGCGTCTCTAATATTAATATAAAAACATGTAAAATAGAGGCGCAATTGGTCGCTAATAGAGGCACATATTAGGAGGAAGAATTAGAGACGAAATGCGTCTCTAAGATTAATATAAAAAACATGTAAAATAGAGGCGTAATTGGTCGCTAATACAGGCACATATTAGGAGGAAGAATTAGCGACGAAATGCGTCTCTAAGATTAATATAAAAAACATGTAAAATAGAGGCGTAAGAAGAAGTAGCGACGAAATGCGTCTCTAAGATTAATATAAAAACATGTAAAATAGAGGCGTAATTGGTCGCTAATACAGGCACAAATTAGGAGGAAGAATTAGCGACGAAATGCGTCTCTAAAATTAATATAAAAAACATGTAAAATAGAGGCGTAATTGGTCGCTAATATAGGGACAAACGAGAAATTCTCCCATGAGCCCGGCTCATTGAGGCTGATTCATCTAGTGTTGACATGTGTCCCTTCATTACATGACCAAGCCTAAGATACTGCCCGGGCCGTACTTTCACATTAACGCCTCATTGAACGGACTAGACGGAAAGGAAAATTTATTTGTTTTTATTGAAGGACATTCAATTGATCTACGTTGATGGAAGATTACTGAACATTTTTAATATTTTAATATTAATTTTTTTAAATTTATTAGATTATATAATTTGACATTTGTAATATAATTTTTTTTAGAAATTATCTCAAATTTATGCATCCGAATTATCAAAATTTTAAAATATTTAAAAATCATCCAAATAGTAGTTAAATAATTTATTAAACTTTTTTTTTTTTAATTCTAAGTGAATTTTTAGGTTTTTGGCCTCTTTGAATTCAATAAATTGAACTTCTATTTGGATAACTTTTAAAATGTTATAACATTTCAGTAAGTAGTAATATGCTTATAATAACAAATGTTTTGCACGTGAAATAGAAATTATTAATTAAAAAAATATGCTTGACTTATATAATTGAAAATCAATATATGTTTCATTTATAAAATATATCTAATTAAGATATTTTAAATAATATTATTATATATGACAACTTTTCTCGTGTAAAACACGTATAATTATTACTTGTGATTGAAATATCAAAATATTTTAAAAGTTATCAAAATAGCAGTTTAATAATATGTTATTTGAAATATTTTCTCCAAGAAAATCTAATTATATAATATAAAATTATATTAAAGTAAAATTAATAAAAAACAAAATTAATATTAAAAATTAAAAATATTCACTAATCTTCCATCATGGATCGAATGAGTGTCCTTCAACAAAAATAAATAAATTTTCCTTTCCGCCATGTCCGTTCAATGAGGCGTTAATGTGAAAGCACGGGCAGTATCTTAAGCTTGATCATGTAATGAGGGGACACATGTCAACACTAGATGCATCAGCCTCAATGAGCCGGGCTCATCGAAGAATTTCTCCAAATTGTGTCTCTATTCTTTCATGAATATTAGGGCTATGATAATTAGCGACGAAATATGTCTCTAATATAGCGGGAAATATTCCGCCAAAAATATTGGGGAGAAAATTTCCCGCTTAAATTAGCGACGTAATATGTCTCTAAAATTAATATAAAACATGTAAAATAGAGACGTAATTTGTCGCTAATATAGGCACAAATTAAGAGGAAGAATTAGCGACGAAATGTGTCTCTAAAATCATGTAATTTAGAGACATATTTCGTCTCTAATTCTTCCTCCTAATTTCTCACTAAAATTAAAAAATTATGTAAAAACAGAGACACATTTCGTCGCTACTATAAGGATAAAATGAGCTAAATAGCGACGAAATATGTCTCTAAAATTTTAAAAAATCATGTAAAAGACAGAGACAAATTTCGTCGCTATTTTAGGAACAAAATTCTTCGCTAAAAGTCAAACGTGCAATTAGCGATAAAGTTCGTCGCTAAATAGCGTCACACCCTTTTTGTCGCTAAATTTAGGTCGCTATTTCCAGTTTTTCTTGTAGTGAATAATGAAGTCTTATAGTTATTTATATCTTTTAGCTCTCATATTCTAGCTCTATATAAAGAGCTCTTGTAATTCATTTTGAAATTAATGAAGAAATTCCTCTCTTGAGCTAAACACATTCTTAATAAATAACAATAAATAAATATAAACCATTTCATACCTAGGGAATTAACATGTTCAATTCTATTACAGCATGGCAAAATCATATGAAGGACAAAGAAAGATAAGGGAAGTGACAACATCTAAAAGGTATTTTCAATAGGTTTCACAAGTTACACTATTTCATTACATGCGAAAACATGAACTTGGCCAAATAAAAAAAACATGAATTAAATACGTTAACTGTGCGTTTATTATGTATACTTGATAAAATAACATAAAAAAAAATTACTCTTTCTCATAATATTTTCTACAGAGGTTTCGTTATGGGCGATTGAAAATATTGCAGGATATTGTCTGTTTAACAAACAAAATAAAATTCAATCTTTTGGTTTAAGAGAATATTTTAGCTTCTGTTATTCATGATAATACAACAAATTCTACTCCAAATTATGAAACATCTATAAGTAAAACTGTAAAAGGTAACCATTTCATTAATTTTAGGTTTAATCTTTCAAGTGAAGCTTTTTAAAGGACCAAATCAATTATTCTTCCGTTTCGTTAATTATTTTTATTTTCTAATAAGGTGGGTTATTCATTTATTTTGGATGCAAAAAAATATATTTAATCTTCTTACTTATTCAAATGAATGTTTTTGAATTATAAAGGTGTAAATTAAAAAAAAAAAAAAAAAAAAAGAGCACCCAAGAAAGATTGAAGATGAAGTAAAAAGAAAAGGAGATGAGGCTTAAGGAGGACTAGAAGGAGAAAGCGAATCAGGTTTGTTTTAGTACAAATGGAATGCCAGACTTAGTAAATAGTTTGTGGAATTTTATTATTTAAACTTAACCCTGCTGATATAGATTTTCATGATAAAAAAAATTACATGTGCATTCATACTTGAATGGAAAAATATGTGGCAAACAAAATTGAGAGTTTAATTGACCAATTAAATATTAATATGAAAATAAAAATAAAAAACACGTGCAACGTACGTGCCAAAAACCTAGTATTAAAAAGTGACTTGAAAGGAAAAACTTTTGATTTCCCTTTATGCTCCTTATAGTTCATTTTAATTTCTATAATGCCATCACTCATAATTAATAACCATTTTATTATTAGTAATTAATTAAAATTAATACAATAAATTTTAAAATATTATTTTCTAAAAAAACGAAAAAAAAAAATCATACTGCCTCATTAATTTTTATTTATCATTTCTCATTTTTTAGAAAAAGTTGGAGTTAATAAGAATTTGTTTACAGCATTTTACAAGATTTTTTAAGGATTATATTTATCAAATTAATTTCTAATAAATATTTAGAAACAAATTCGTAAATAAATGATTTCTTCTGGACTTTTTAGATATTTTTAATAATATTATTTCTTTAAAAAATTTAATATTTTCATGATTTTAAATAAATTATTCAATTTTATTTTATTAAAGGTCCAAAATATATGTTCACAACTTTTTTAATCTTATAAAAACAATATGCCTATTAATTCACTTTATTATCTTTTTTTTTTATATAAGATTAACTTTATTATCTAAACTAGCTATTCTCCCATATTAAATTATCACTTTCAATTTATTCAATAATATATAATATACCAATGATAATTTACACTTATATATATTTTTAAAGAATTTTCATTTCAAGAAAAATAGAATTTTTATTAAATAAATAAATAATTTAATTAGTTTTTCATAATTATAGCAAAATTTATATAAATCTCATAGGTGTAGACACCTATTTTCGTCCGGTGTAATTTAAATTAACTTTAGTGAAAACAAAAATGTCGAAAAAAGAGAGAGAATAGTGTTATTATGTTTATTTAAAATTCAGTAAATATAAATTTTGAGGATAAAATTAATATAATTGCAATTTTTGTTTATGATTTAAATGATAAAAAAAAATATAGTTCAATTTTGTAACGTAATTTTAATTTAGTGAAAATAGGTTTAATATAGATTTATTTTGATACATGGATTTGTTTATTTGGTTTTGATTTGGCTATTTCAAAATTTTGATTTTTATCAATAAAAAAAAAAAAAAAGAGAAGAGAAAAATCTAAAATAAAAAAAAGGGGGTTCCTGACAGCTATTTAGTTTAGAAATTAAAAATTGAAATTGATTTTTATGACAAAAACAATTTTGGAAGATAGCTCAAATTAAGTCAATTAGTGACAAGATACAACTAATTGAGCAAATTTTAGGGGAAGTGATTGCCAATCAAAATTAAATTTCTATAACCTAATTAGTCTTTAAATACTCTCTCCCTCACACTTAAGAAAAGGGGAATTCTCCAACTCGTTCACGGCTTTCATCTTCACGACTCATCTCCTCGAAATCCCATAAATCCCTTTCATAATCCTAATATCTTCAAAAAAATTTCCAACTTTCTTCCCTTTACCATTGAGAATCACGCCAAACTTGCCAAATTCTCGATTGACGGAATCGTTTTTTTTTTCATCCATTAGTGTCGTCTGCCCTTAATCTCTTATTGGTGATAAGTAGGTTCGTTTATGTCCATCATCATAATATGAAATTTGCTATGTGATATTAAAAGTTCATTAAATGTGTTTGTCTTGGCCTATTGAAAATAAATGGAATTGGGAATTGGAATTTGTATTTCATATTTATCCGTTTTGACTTTTTTTTCTCTTTTTTGTCTTTATTTGTTATATATCCACATTTGTTTTTTCTTATTTGAAATAGGATAGATTTATTAATTAATATCATCAAATTTATGCATTTAGAATTCATGATCATGTCTTGTTTTTCTTTTCTTAAAAAAATAATAATAATACATTTAGTTCAATCAGTATGATTAAATTGAAGCGTTTTCTAACAAAACATGATTAAAACCAATTTTGTCTTGTCTTAGTTGTTTTTTTTATGTAATTAAATTTTGTTTAATTAGCATGTCATATTTTTTTGATATCATTAATTTGACTGTGGTTTAATTTACACATTTTGTTATCATTATTTTGTCAGTTTTTTAACTTAATTATCATGCCATATTTTTTTACTGTAATACAGATTTCATAATTACATTGATTTTGTTAATTAGTTAGTTTGTAATTTAAATGATGATTATTATATTTAGGCCAACATTTAATTAAAAAAAACTAACAATCAAAATAAAAATAAAATAAAATTGGAATTAATTAGGATACTAATTTTCCAAAGCATAAAAATTAACAATTAAATTTAAACATAAAAAATTGGAATTAATTAGGATACTAATTTTCCAAAGCACAAAAATTAACAATAAATTCAAATAAAAATTGGAATTTATTAAGATATTAATTCTCCAACTTTCAACAAAGTATAAAAAAATATTTAATAATTTAAAACCTTAAAAAAAAAATGAAGAAGATAAGTTTGTAAATATAAAATATTTCTAAGTTTAATATAATTCCTAAACACAATTTTCTTAAAATTTCAAAATTCAGAATAATCTCTCATTAAATGTCGAGATTTATCAATTAAAATATTTCAAAGATGATTTTCACACAAATTTCCTATGATGGAGTTAGGTGTTTTCAGGATACTTATCTCCTATATTTCTTAAGAAATAAGAATTTAATTAAGGGATACCGAGATTAAATTCTATTAAAACTTTTTTCCTAATGGCTTTTATGCCACTCATCCAATTTGATTATGCCTTCTAATGTTTAGGGTATTAATCAATAACATATGAGACATTTAAAAAATAAAAATTAAAAACATATTGTGTGTTCAAGAATAATAAAAGGCTTTAATAAGAAATAACAAAGATAATAAACAGTAATCGTTTTCAAACGAACATAATAGGGTGCTAATACCTTCCCTATGTGTGAATAAACTCCCGAACCTACCATCAAACGTTAGCAGACCATCCTTAACTTAGAGACTAGGTGACTAATCACACCATACCTTAAAACCAATGATTAGTGGCAACTCCTCTTCTTTTCGTGTCGTTATCACGTAGCGACAGCATGGCGACTCCACTGGGGACAACTTTGTGAGTCTTACTGTTTAAGTTTATCTTTATTTTTCTTTCTTAGCCTTTTAATAGATGTTGTTTATTATATTGCATGTTTACACACACAATCACAAGCCTCCTACCCGGGCTTTACCTTGTAAGATTAGTCGAGATGAATAATGGCGCCTTTCGTGGAGTTTTTACTCCCGTATTTGGCCCATGAAAAATCTCACCCAAGTCAACCTTTCTAGGATACTGGAAAGGGTACTTTGCTATAATGGGAAAACCTTATCAGGATACTGCTAAAGGTTACCTATTATAACATAGACTTGGAACCTTGTATAGATAGATCAGTATACCCCACATCAATTTTACATTTGTTATTTAAGCATTTGTAATTTGTTTTAAAGATAAAAGTTTTTTTTTCATCATTTATGTAGTTTATTTTTTTCATTTTTTTAAAAAAAATCTCACCCCCCATAAAATAAAATAAAAATGTAAAAAAAAAAAAACTTTTATAGGCTGATAAAGTTGATTAATTCATTGTGTCACATATTCATTGTTTCTAATTATGAATATTTCATTGGAGTAATTACTTCTCAAAAATTTAAAAAAAAATCATTATGCATAAAAAATACTCGAGGATTTTAATCATTTCATGCACAAATAAATTTGTACATAGTTATCACCGTCACTTATTCATACATATTAGATCCAAGCATGTCATCCATATTCATTGCATTTAAGAGAAAATATCATCAAAGATATATTTCTCTCGTGCATTTAATAAAAAAAATTGAAAAAAAATATATCAATCAAAAGAAGTTTTGACATCTCAATCATGCATTGCATTTTCTGAGATCATGGATTAGTAATTAAATTATTATTTTTTTGTCAAAAAGACCAATTGATTTGACCTTATCTTCCTTAATGAACTATCAAGAAATTTGAAATCATAATGAAACAAAGCGGACTCATATATGTGGGAAGAAGTTTACAAAAAAAAAAAAAAAAAGAGAGAAAATGAAATGAAAAAAAAAAGATGAGAAAATGATATGAAAAAAAAGTGAATGTCACCAATGAGCCCTAAAATTACTTTGGGCTATTTAGTTAGACTCTCATCAAACTTCCATATGCTTTAATCATGACCATTATTCTCTCGAAACATCTTAACTTGTATCAGTTTGTTCATATCTTAGTGATTCGTGACTCAACCCTTTTTTACCAACACCATTTTTGATAGCCATACATGCCCGAGTTATAACATGAGCATTCTTCCATCAATTCATCCTGGTCATTTTACTGGGCACTTGACCATATCTCTCCTTACCCATATAGGCCAACTTCTTGCTACTAGCCATCCAAACTTGGGCTACAGTTGAACCAAAATCTTCTTTGACTCACCCTGCAACACTACACTGGGGTAATTGGTCATGTTTGTATCTTGACCAATTTCATACAGACTCGAGTTTTTAATCGAACCAATTTCATATCGACCCACCACGGTTAGCCCAACACTGGGGCAATTGACCATTTTTCTCTTTTTCCCCTTGCCCGTACATGTCATGTCATGTGTTCAACCCTTTAGAGCCTAAACTCATATCACTACAAAAAAACTATCAATTTGCGACCATGAAATTGCGACCAAATGGTCGTTTTTTTTCTATATTGCGACCAAAAAAGCGACAAAATAAGTGGTGGCCAAAAAACTGGTCGGTCCGGAATTTGTGCGACTGGATAGTCACAAATATACGACCATAAATATTTGGTCGCAAAAAAGTCAACCTTTTGAAAATACGACCAGATGGTCGCCTAAAAAGTGACCATATGGTCGTAATTTATCTTGAAGATAAGTGACCAATTGGCCACGTACAAAAGTGACCAAATGGTCGTATTTTGTGTGACCAAATGGTCACTTTTAGACTCAGTCAAAATACGACCAGATGGTCGCCTAAAAAGTGACCATCTGGTCGTAATTTATGTGAAAGATAAGTGACCAATTAGTCACATACAAAAGTGACCAAATGGTCGTATGTTATGTGACCAAATGGTCACTTTTAGACTCAGTCAAAATACGACCATTTGGTCACGTTAAAAGCGACTATATGGTCGCATTTAAGAATTTTTTTTTTAAATTTAAATTTAAATTTAAATTTCAATAATTAGTTAATTAATTATTAATTATTAATTATTTATTTAATTAATATTAAAATTTAATAACAAAAAATTTGAATTAAAATAAAAAATATATATATCAAATATTCAAAAAACGTTTTATACAGACGAAAGCATCCTAGAACTACTGGGGAGGGGTGGGGGGTGGCGGAGGAGGCGTCGATGATGAAGGGCCGCCGCCTAGGGATCTGAAGTACGCGGGCCAAAGCTGATGCGACTTGGGTCTCGACTCGTGCCTGCATGCCGGCCTCAATCGCAGCGACTCGAGTAACGAAGTCCTCGTGCATAGCGTCCATGTCCGCGCGCAGCTGCTGCTCAACCGGAGAAGGGCCGGAGCTAGTGCTCGCTCCGCTCCGCTCCGCTGAGGCCGGGGCACATCTGCGTAAAGGCGTCGCCGGTACGAACCGAGCCCAGGAACTGATCCATCAGGCCGAACCCCTCCAGCAGCCTCCAAGAACGCCTCTCTACGGTCCTCCTGAGTCGGTTGAGAGTCTGGTGTGGGCAACCGCTGACTCAAGGACTCCGTGAAACGTTCCTAAACATTTAAAATTCAGAAAATAAAATAGTTAATATATAAGGTAGGAAAAATTTTAAAGAAAAAATAATAATTGAAAAAATTATTAAATACCTGAACTGCTTTCGCCTTATCGTCGACGAACGTCCCTTCCTTCTTCGTGTGAAGAACGCGGTGCAGCTCATCCGGCGGGACGAGGCGCCCGTGCTTTGCTTCCTAAAAAATTAAAGATTGAAGAATAAAACATAATAAATTAATAACTAACTGGAAAAAGAAAACGAGAAAAAAGTACGTAAGTAAGAAAACGACAAAAAAAAACTTACCAATCGACCATGGTGCACGTCGTGTGTCCGGGCCCCCGCTGTGTGTTTGGTGGGATTCTTCGCGCGGTTGGCCTTATTCCTGCTTGACACTGCCTTGCCCTCAGGAGTGCTTAAGCTCGCGAGAAGCCGGGCGTGGTCCTCCGGGCTCATCCACACGGGGCGGTTTGCTGCTTGCTTTCTGCGCGCCCGGTACATGAGGTCCTTGAATCGATCCCGGACGTGACTGTCCCATAGGGGGAACAATCTACCGTCCGTGATATCGGGATCGATAACAGGAAACTTGCCTTGAAAAAATTGAAATAAAAAATTGTTAAAGTAATAAATTTATTTCTATAAATTTCAAAATTAATTAATTATGAAAATAAATGATGTTTTTTACCTTCCAATTGTCGTACATCCGACGTTTCTCCGTCGTCGGAATCTTCTGCCAGCGAAGGTCGTTGGTTAGAGGCATGCTCTGGAGGATCTCACGAAACCGTTTTGAAACGGTTGTATGCGGCTGTACTCTGCAAAATCATAAAAATTATTGTGCTATTAGAAACTATTAGTTAACGGGAAAAAAAAACACTTTGAAAAAAGTTTAAAGGTTTAAAAATTAAGTAATTAAAATAATAAACAAAATTACTTACGTATCCCCTTCAATCCGAAAGGTAGAGTCTGCGGCCCGAGACCGCTGCGTGCATGAAGTGGAGGGGCCAGCTGGATCAGGCCTTGACGCAGACCCGGACGTAGACCCGGACGCATACCCTGATGCAGACCCTGATGCTAAGCCGGGAGTCGTTTTTACCGTTACTAACCGATTGGTTTTACTTAAAATAATAAAACATTGAAATAAAGGCAAACTTAACCATTGCCTAAGAATTCTCAAACAAAAGTTTAACTATTGTTTTTATTCAAAACAAAACAAAACATGAATCATAAAAATTTTCCCCCAATCATAATAAAAAAAAAGGCCGATTCGCTAGCGTGCAAATCCGTGCCAACCGGTCACCACATCGAACCGCATCAGCCACCGAGCTTCTTCTTCCCTTTACCTGAAAAAAAATTAAATGTAGCATCATGAGGCTACGCCCAATGAGTAGAAAAATGTTAAACTAAAAATCACGCCATGAGAGATTTTTCTAAGACTTTAAGTCCTTAATCGGCCTCACCGACTTCCGAAGATACTCTTTCACCCAAAACTCTCTTAGCTATTACATTCCTCCACAATATCTTTTAATCCTTAAATTAAAAGAATATAAACTTTCGAAACAGTTCTAAACTCCCTTTCTCATTTTAAAACTTTTCGATCATTAACTTTCCTAATACCTCTAATCTCCTCTTTGTCCGCAAACAAAAAGAGACTATACTCAACAAGGCATTTAAAACTGTTTTCACATTTTAAATCCTTAAGAGTTTTAAAAATATTCTTTTCCATTGTACATATGGAATGAACCTGCCTCGTTAAGTGCTATATAGTTGTGCACAACCGTATAATCTCCCTTAACGGCAAATATTCTTCTTTAAGCAAGGCCTTTGCTTAAAGCGAACCTGCTACCATATTACTCGAGGTATTTAAGTAATATGATCCTATACATCACTACAATGATGTTCAAACAAGTCTAAACTCAAACTTCTCGAAATACTCTCGTTAAAGGCCGAAAATTCCTTAAAATTAAATTCTGGAAAATTCCCCTTTAAACCACTCTAAAACGTCCCAAATTCACCCAACAAATCATCCTTGGGTCACTTCCAACAACTCCCAACAGTTTACAAGTCTAGAAGCGAAACTAGCCTAAACTAGTGTAGTTTCGCTCCTTTTTCGGACAATTTAAAGTTTCTGATAATCTAACTAAATTTTGGCAGCATAACGCCTATAATATGCCTCCCAAAACAGTACCTAAACATAGAGAATAATGATCCAAAGTCCAGAGCACAAAATTTAAAAACGTAATTAACCACCTAGGCTAAACTTTCGACCTAAGGGCACTAATCTCCAAATAAGATATTCATGGACAGCAACTTTAAAACATCTTAAAACATCCAAAATATGCATAAACATTTAGTTTTAAGGCCAAAGATCACAAAGAAATAATTTATGCAAATACCGATTCCAAAAGTCACCTAATGCATGCTTTAAAATCCAATTCTAGTCATACTTAATCTCCAACACATCATTTCGTTAAAACAGCCCCTAAACATCCTTAATATACTTTTAGTCACCCAACATCATGCTTAAATTTCAGAGGTTACTTGTAAAGAAAAAGAAAAACGCAAACATACATAATTTAAAACTTAACAAATTTCTACTCACCTTTTCAAGCCTAGTTTTCTTCCAAACTTGAACTCCTTTCCAATTTAAATTAAGAACCTGAAAAGGCACCTAAACCATTCAAAGTACATCCTAAAATACCTATAATTGCAAAGGAAAAATACCACGAAGCATCGCACGAAACGACGGACCAAAAACAAGCAAAGCAGCCCTATTATGGGGCTGCCTTGCCACGGCAGCAGCAGCCTTTTGGCTGCTGCTAGGCAGCGGCACAGCGGCCCATCGTGGTGTCCCGTTGTGTCGTTTGACGGTAGTTTTTAATGGTAGGTAGTTTTTCTTCAAGAAGGGGGAAAATTAGGGTTTCCAAATTAAAGAAGGTGGGTTTTGAAATCATGAATTAGAGGAATAAAAAATAAGAATCCATGAGTTTTGAAACCATGAACAAAAAGGAATTTATAGATTAGAAGATAAAATTCCCTTACCTTGAAACCTTTCTTGAAAGAAACCCTAATCTTCCTTTCAACTCCACCACCACCAAAAACCTATTACCAAGCAAAGAGGAATTGAAAGGATGGTTAGAAACCAAACCCCGAGATCTCCATTATCGACATTGAGGAGGAGAAGAAGATGAAGAAGAATTTTCCTACCTTTGTCTCTGCCTCTGTTTTCACGTGAAGGAGATGAAGACCAACCCTATTCTCTTTTCTCCCTTCCCCACGTTTACACGCCTCCCTCTTTTCTTTTCTTTTCTTTTTTTTTATTTTTATTTTCCTTTATCTCCAAATATTGATAATTAGCAATTATATTTATTCCTGAAAAAGAATAATTAAATATAATTACTAAAGCTTATCCAAAATTTTAAATAAATATTAAAAGGAAAAATTAATATTTATTTATTTACTTACCAGAAATACGAGACGTTACACTAACTTATTTCTACATAGGTTCATTTCTACACACATTTTCTCTAAAAAGCACTTTTAAATATTAGAATCAAACAATAGATAATATACCACTAAACACTTTTTATCATAATACTTATAATAAAAGTACTTTAATTAAAAACACTTATTTCATAAACACTCTCAAACAAGCCTTTATTTTTATTTGAGTTTTGAGGATTGGAGGTGTGAAAGTTATATATAACATTGATTTAATTAGAAAGAAAAGAAAAAAGTGTTGGTAAAATTTCTAAACGATTTGCTAAAGAATAGATAAATGAAGAATTGTATATAGGAACAATAAATCAAATAAATATAAGCGAAGGAAATTTAAAACGAAGTGAGGTATGCAGATATGAAAATTTCCTTAATATTTTTAGGTGCTACAGATAATGGACAATAGTCTCCCAAGATACAACACTTCTAACCAAAGTTAATAAAGCACTTTACAAACCTTGACAGTCGAACCAAAAACTTGAACGAAACTCAATCCCGAAGTTGCAGAGTAAATCCATAACACTTTGTGAAAGTAGAGAGAAATATTAGAGAATTCTCTCTTGTATTTTTCAAGTGTGTTATTTTGAAATGTGGAGGCCTATTTATAGGCATAGTCATGACTCTTAAAAGTAACTTTTGTGAAAAGTCATATCTATTAGTAAATAACTACCTTTAGAATATAACCACCATTTAAAAGTGACCTTTAATTGTGACTTTATATCAAAGGTTGTAACTATTCAATAAGTAACCACTTTTATCAATAGTTGTAACTATTGAATAATTAACTACCTTTATGAAAAGTTGCATCTATTCAATAAGTAACCACCTTTATGAAAAGTTGTAACTATTGAATAAATAACTACCTTTATGAAAAGTTGCATCAGTTGAATAAATAACTACCTTTTATGGAAGGTTGCATCTATTGAATAAATAACCACTTTTATTCAACAGTCACTACCCATCCAACGGATACATCCATTCATAAAGTCACTTTGTGATAAGTCACAATTGTATTGGAAACCATTCATTCTTATAACCACCATATCCAATGGTTACTTCCTATCAACGCAACTATTGGCGATACATGTGACTATTCAAGGGCCCTTTCGAATATCATTGTCACCATAACGAATGTTTGGTTACATTAAATGAAAATCATTAACATAGGTATTTGGAGTCTTATTCCAACTAACCTAAACATTAATAATGTTTTTTCCAACAAAAAGAATGTTGAAATATTTTGTGATAAAAATCGCTTTGATCTCCACATTTGGAAATTTTAAAAATATATCAAACACATATTTTCAAGGAGAAAAAAAAATCTAAGCAGAAATTATAAGTCTTTTTATTCTTATGAACTCCCAAAAATGATAGCTTTGAGTGATGTTTCCGTGCTTTCGATCAACTCGAAGACCCAAATATCACTTGCTCCGACAAATATCTTCCAACTAGATAACAGTTATACCTTCCTTTCATTACAATTTGATGTAGCGTGAGGCCGATTCTATGGCCTCAACTAAGCAAGTTCATGCTTGAAGGGAAATTTATCCCAAGAATTAGGGGAAGCTCATCCCTAAAGTGGAGAAAACTCTTTCAAAAATATTTGTATTGATATGATAAAATGTGAGATGTCCTAATGAAACCCTTGTCACAACGTGATTGCGACGCGGAGCGGCCGACATCCTTAAAATTAGGTCTTTTATATGAAAATAAAGTGGAAGTCGCCATCAACCAATTTTGGGTGTGATTGATCACCAAATTCATTGAAAATAGGAATGGTCTACGAAAAACAAATTGGGTTCGGGAGTCATTTGTGTGTAGGGAAGGTGTTAGCACCCTACAACACCCATTTTAAAATGGTTACCATATTTTTACTTTATATTATCTTATTTTTTTAAAATGATGGTCCTTAAAAAAAATTGATTTTAATTTATAAAAACAAATGTCTCATTTAATCATTTCTCAACTTCAAGAATGAAGCAAGTAATAAGGATTAAAATGAGCGGGGTTACGACCGTTAATTGAACAATATTGAAATTTATAAAATTTCACCTTAAGAAATTGAGTTTTTTTACTTCTCAAAATCCATCATCGGAATTGTATTTATATTTTAAAACATTTTATTTTATTTTATTTAATATACTTTCAATTAATTTATTTTAAAAATAATATTTAAACTTGTTTGAAAATACCCTTATTTTATATTTTTAAAAAAATACTTAATTTTATTCAAAAAATATACATATCCACCTTCTTTTTTTTTTAAAGATTATTTAAACGTATTTAAAATATTCTTTTTTTTTAATATTATTTAAACTTATCTGGAATATTCTATTTTTTATTCTTTGAAATAATATATGTATGTGATGCTGTTTATTTTTATTTTTAGAACATTTCTATTTATACATTTTTTGTTATCGATTTATATGGAGATCTCGATAAGTACATTACGCAGTCTTCACAAACGTGATGATTTCCACGTACTTATCGAGATCCCAACGAGCATAGTAAATTAACTTTAATCGAATAATTATAAGATTTAGTCATTTCATTTGGTGGACATGAGAAATTAATCTTGATAAATATGAAACGTGATTAGGTTTGATAATTCAAAGTAAACAATAAAAAATTTAATTTAATTTTTATTAGAAAAAATCTGAGTATATAGTTAACAAAAAAAATATATATATATGTATATAACACTAAAATTGATAAAAGTATTTCTGTAACTTATAATTATACTTATGTTTACATATATATATATATATATATATATGCTAAGAGAGACCATAAACAGAACCATTTACCTATAAATTAATGAATTTTATAATTATAATTACATCCATACATATGAATATATTATGAAAATTCTCATAAAGACAGTTTGATAAACCCATAAGCAATATACGAATTTGTTACATAAAATGATTTAAAAAAAAAAAAAAAAAAGAGAACTATCAAGAAAACTTTTTAATATATTTAAAGTCATAATGGAAAGATGACCTAATCATTTGAGTATATAAGACAAAAAGAAAAAAAACTCTATAAATATTAAGCTCCAATCATATATAAAGATTTAAGGGATAAACTCAAACAATAGTATTGTTAATTACCTGATCCAAATGATGTAGGAAACTCCAAGAAGACTATGAACGAGTGGTGGTAATTTTATCCAAATGAATTTGATTTTTGCTACTTATCAAATATATCCAAACGTAAATTACAGGAGGTTGCGGCTATAGGGAATTTTTTAGGCTCCTCTAGTCATTGGGGGTGGTGGTGCTTTTATAGGGTTTTTGAAATCAAAATTAGGGCCAACTCTACATATTAATAATTGACTCAAATTTAGGCTAATTAGGGGAAAATTCAAAAATAAAATCAATTTTCTTCCAATCACCCTTTTCTTTCCAAAATTAAATCAATCATGTATTTTTTTTTTACAGCCAAATTTCAACCAATTTACACCAAAAATTAGGCTCACAAATTGTTTCCTTCTTAAAAGGTTCTTAATCAAGTCAAAATAAAAAAATAAAAAATAAATCTAGATACTTCTACTTAACCTCTACGTCCAAAACCATTCCTTAATATTTAAATTAAAATTTAACTTTATAATAACAATGAAAATAGTAATAACAACAACACTATTTTTAAAACACTACATTAAAAGAATAAAATAGTAATAGTAATAATAATAATAATAAAAATAAAAAAAAGAAATAAAATAAAACAATCACAGGTTAATGTAAGAAAAATAAGAGAGAAAAAAAAATAAATAATTTTCCTTTTTTAAATCCAACATAAATAAATAAATAAAAAGATAACAATAATAAAATTAATAAAATTGAGCCGGGCAAAATACGGTATCTACAGTTTGTCCCCCTTTGTACATCCTTTAAGAAATATGAGGTGGACAAAGGAAAAGATAAAGTTTTGAATGGTGAAAATTTTATTAAAAAGGAAAGATAAAGACATGATTTAATTTAAAAATTTTGATCAAAAGATCCAATTATTAAATGTAACTGAATCGAGTTTATAAAAGCTTCAAAATTTAACTGGATCCTGTTCCAGGTTTCAATCTCTACTGGAACTGAGTCGTAAGTAGGATTCGATTTAATTGAAAAAAATGAGATAAGATGTAACGAACCTGGGTTTTGTCCCAGGCTTCGATCTCTACCGGGACTGAGCCGCAAGTAGGATTCGATTTAATCGAACGATAAAGTAAAATATAATGAACCTGGGTTTTGTCCCAGGCTTCGATCTCTACCGGGACTGAGCCGCAAATAGGATTCGATTTAATCGACCAAAAAAGTAAAATGTAACGAACCTGAGTTTTGTCACAGGCTTCGATCTCTATCGGGACTGAGCCGCAAATAGGATTCGATTTAATCGAAAAAAGTAAAATGTAACGAACCTGAGTTTTGTCACAGGCTTCGATCTCTACCGGGACTGAGCCGCAGGTAGGATTCGATTTAATCGAGCAATGAAGTAAAATATAACGAACCTGGGTTTTGTCCCAGGCTTCGATCTCTACCGGGACTGAGCCGCAAATAGGATTCGATTTAATCGAACAAAGAAATAAGATGTAACGAACCTGGGTTTTGTCCCAGGCTTCGATCTCTACCGGGACTGAGCCGCAAGTAGGATTCGATTTAATCGAATAACGAACGTGATAAAGTATTTGTTAAAAATGATTCGATTTTAACTCGACTATCGCATTCGCATCCTTTCTAAAGATATTCAGCTTAAAAATAGAGTCATGTAACCCTCTTTGATTTCTGTTATCAAATCCTTAATATATTCATTTTCTCATATCTGTGTTAGCTCTGGTGCTCGAGCGCCAAGAACTTTTCAGGATTGTAACTCCAATGATGCGTTATTTCTTGCTTTTGGTTGGAATCAAACAAACTTACCATCATTATATATCAAAGTAACTTACAACATTTCTTTTTGTCAATATTAATAATAGAGTAAGGAGGAAAGTCAAGAAATATGGAATTCAAAGTTTTGAGATATTTTATTGATAATGAAGGAAACTAAAACGAAGATAGAGAGAGACATGATGAGGGTGAGAGTATTGGGTACATGACATCTTAAACGTTCACTTAAAAACATAGCACAAATAATTTAAGATACTCAATGAAACTCTTATATATTTGTTGAGCCTTCCCCATTTGCTTTCATGCATAGTACTTTTGGACATAGTCAAAACTGATGGGGTTTGGTAATTCGTCTCCATCCATATTGGTCAAAATCAAAGCTCCTCCTGAGAAAGCTTTCTTCACGACATATGGCCCTTCATAATTTGGAGTCCATTTGCCTCGATGATCCTTTTGAAATGGGAGGATTCGTTTTAGCACCAAGTCTCCTTCTTTATATGCTCGTGGGCGAACCTTTTTGTTGTAAGCTTTCGTCATTCTCCTTTGATAGAGTTGGCCTCTACATAGTGCTGTCAACCTCTTTTCTTCTACGAAGTTCAACTGCTCATAACGATTCTGAATCCATTCAGACTCTTCTAATTTTGTCTCCATAATAACCCTCAATGATGGGATCTCAACTTCAATCGGGAGAACTGCTTCCATCCCATAAACTAAAGAAAAAGGTGTTGCTCCAGTTGAAGTACGAACAGATGTGCGATATCCGTGTAAAGCAAAAGGAAGCATTTCATGCCAATCCTTGTATGTGATAGTCATCTTTTGCACAATTTTCTTGATGTTTTTGTTAGCTGCTTCAACCGTGCCATTCATTTTTGGTCGGTAAGGAGTTGAATTCACATGCTTGATCTTGAATTGCTGACATAACTCATCCATTGTTTTATTGTTCAAATTCTTCCCATTATCTGTAATCACTAGCTCTGGAGTGCCGTAACGACAAATAATTTCCTTTTTTAAGAATTTAACTACGACTCCCTTTGTCACTTCTCGATAAGAGGCAGCTTCAACCCACTTTGTAAAGTAATCAATAGCTACGAGAATAAAACGATGTCCGTTTGAGGCTTTGGGTTCAATGGGGCCAATTACATCCATTCCCCACATAGAAAAAGGCCATGGTGCAGATAGAACATGTAATTCAGACGAAGGGGCATGAGCTTTGTCAGCATAGATTTGACACTTATGACATGCTCTTGCATACTTGATACCAATCGGTTTCCATAGTTAACCAATAATAACCCACTCTTAAAACCTGTCTAGCCATTCTATGCCCGTTTGCATGAGTTCCACATATACCTTCGTGTATATCTTCCATGATTTTACTAGCCTCTATTGCATCAACACATCTTAATAAAACCATGTCGTGATTTCTCTTGTATAGAATTTCTCCATTGAGGAAGAAACTCATTGCTAACCTTCTGAGGGTTCGCTTATCATTCTCTGAGGCGTCAAGAGGGTAAATTCTATCTTTTATGTATCTCTTGATATCATGGTACCATGGCTTTCTATCTGGTTCTTCTTCTATATTCATGCAAAAGACAGGAACATCTCGCTTTTCAATCTTGATGGGCTGGATTTCTCCTTTAAAATCAACATCAAACATTACCGCCAAAGTAGCTAATGCATCGGCTATTCGATTATCATCTCGTGGTATATGATCAAAAGTAATCTCTTCAAACTCCGAGATAATTCGTTATCAACTCATAATAAGGAATCAACTTAGAATCTCTCGTTTCCCATTCTTTTCTTAATTGACTGATTACAAAGAAAGAATCACCAAAAACTTTGAGTTTTCTAACTTTCATATCAAGCTACCGCTTGGACCCCCATAGAACATGCTTCATATTCGGCCATGTTATGTGTGCAATCAAAACATATTTTGGCAGTAAGTGGGAAATATTTTCCTTCAGGTGACATTAATATTGCTCCTATTCCCTGGCCTAATTCATTAGAGGCTCCATCAAATAGCATAGTCCATTTCTCAGGATCAGAGCATTCTTCTCTTCGCTTCGTCATAAAAACATACTCATCTGGAAAATCTAATCTCATTGGCTCGTAGTCATCTAAAGGTTGTTGGGCCAGATAATCGGCAAGCGCGCTCCCTTTCACTGACTTTCTAGTGACGTAAACGAGATCTATATTCGATAATAAAACCTGCCACCTAGCGATTCTTCCCGAGAGAGAGGGCTTTTCAAAAATGTATTTTAGGGGATCCATTTTTGAAATCAACCAAGTTGTATAGTAAAGCATATATTGTCTCAAACGGTGTGCGGTCCAAGCTAGAGCGCAACAAGTCTTCTCGAGTAGGGAATACTTGGCTTCATAATCAGTGAACTGTTTACTCAAATAATATATCGCTTGCTCTTTCTTTCCGGAATTGTCGTGTTGTCCCAGCACACAACCCATTGAGTTTTCTAATACAGTGAGGTACATAATAAGAGGACGCCCAGATGTTGGAGGAACAAGTATAGGAGGATTTTGCAAATACTGCTTTATCTTGTCAAATGCCTCCTGGCAATCTTCGTTCCATATCTCAGTATTACTTTTTCGAAGTAATTTGAAGAGAGGTTCACAAGTTGCTGTAAGATGTGATATGAATCTAGCGATGTAATTCAACCTCCCTAAAAATCCTCTGACTTCTTTCTGTGTTTGTGGTGGTGGCATCTCTAAAATAGCTTTGATTTTATCAGGATCCACTGAAATTCCTTCTTGGCTCACAACAAAACCCAACAACTTTCCAGAACTTGCACCGAATGTGCATTTATTAGGATTAAGCTTCAACTGAAATTTTCTTAATCGAACAAACAATCTTTTGAGAATATCTGTATGCTCCTCTCCTTGTTTTGATTTAGCAATCATATCATCGACATAAACTTCAATCTCTTTATGCATTAAATCATGGAAGAGTGCGACCATTGCACGTTGATAGGTTGCCCCTGCATTCTTCAATCCAAACGGCATGACTTTGTAGCAAAAAGTTCCCCATAGCGTGATAAATGTCGTCCTTTCACGATCCTCCTCTGCCATTTTGATCTGATTATAACCTGAGAAACCATCCATAAATGAAAATGTAGAGAATCCAGCGGATTATCCACTAGGATGTCAATGTGGGGAAGTGGAAAATTATCTTTTGGACTTGCACGATTCAAATCTCTATAATCAACACACATCCTGACTTGGCCATTCTTCTTTGGTACTGGAACGATATTCGCCACCCATTCAGGGTAATTAGACACTGTCAAAAAGCCTGCATCCATCTGCTTTTTAACTTCATCCTTAATTTTGAGTAACATATCAGGTTTCATTTTCCTCAATTTCTGTCTAATTGGTTTACACTCAGATTTAAGTGGTAAACGATGAACTACAATATTTGTGTCTAATCCTGGCATATCCTTATAAGACCAAGCAAATATGTCTACATATTCGTGCAATAAGTTGATTAACTTTTGACGACTTTCCTTGAAATATTGGTTCCAATTTTAACCTCTTTTACTTCTTCTTGTTCCCAAGTTAATCGTTTCTATTTGTTCCTGGTGAAGTCCTAACACTTTTTCCTCTTCTTCTACCATTCTCAATAATTCCGAGCTTGGTTCAATATCATTCTCTTCATCGGACTCAACATTGTATATAGGAATATCCAAATTATATCTCAAATTGTCGATGCATTCGATTTCATTATTCTCGTTTAAGATATCAAGTATTTGGTGTAAGAAAAGAAGAGAAAGGATAATAAGTAGAGATATAGATAGGTGGAAAATAAATTGACTTTTATTAATATGAATTGAAATGTTGACATAGAAAAACTCAAATGAAAGAAAAACAGGATTCGGAAATGAGAAATGATAGAAAATTACTTTGAAATATTAAAAAATGATGGTAACTCTGTAATCTTCCAATTATTGAGCTCAAAATCTTCAGAACACGGATAAATGAATGCATCCATCTCTTTCTCATCTTCCGTTAAAGCTGCAACAGAAGAATAAACCTGGTGCGGCGGTTGTTGCTCGACATGGATTTTACCAGCACTTCTGAATATTCCATAAAAGTTAGAAAAATTTAACTTTCCACACTTGGGCTCTCTGTTTTCAAGCTTTGCCATACGTTTCTCTTTCTTCTCTTTTCGTACTCGGATCTTGTCAGCTCTGCTTGGCTTGAAACCTAAACCGAACTTTTCCCAATTATCCACTAACTTCAACAAATATTCCAAGATTTTATTATTTCCTGCGAAAGAAGACTTCAAAAGTGATGGTTCTGTATATTCGACCTTTCTGCCTGTGGTTATAGCATTTGCGACTTCAAAGGATCGAAATGAACATTCTAATGCCTCTTCAGCTGCTTCAACATAAGGCATCGACTCAAGCTTTGAAATAAGAAAATCTTCTTCACCAGATACACAGATCAGTTTGTCATCAACGATGAATTTTAGCTTTTGGTGCCATGAAGAAGGAACAACTCAGTGAGAATGTAGCCAGGGACGCCCCAACAATAAGCTATAAGCTGAAGAAATGTTCATAACTTGAAAAGTAATGTTAAATGTGCACGGCCCTACTTGAATTGGGACATCAATTTCCCCAATAACCTCACTGCGTGCTCCATCAAATGCTCTTACCACCATTGTGCTTGGCTTCAAATAAGACATATCAACAGGTAATTTCTCCAGGGTAGATTTTGGCATTATGTTCAGAGATGACCCATTGTCGATCAACACTTTTGCTACAACAAAATTTCTACATTTAACGAAATGTGGAGAGCCTTAAAATTCCCAGAGCTTCCAGGTGGAACCTCGTCATCGTAAAGGCTAAAGTGTTAAAAGCTGTTACGTTCCCCACTATTTCACTCAAATTGTTCACTGAAATGTCTTGTTGGACGTAAGCTTGACTTAGAACCTCTAATAAAGCCTTTCGATGTGCCTCTGAATACATTAGTAAAGATAGTATGGAAATTTTAGCTGGTGTCTGACCCAATTGCTCTACCACCTTATACTCACTTTGCTTGATAAGTTTGAGAATTTCTTGGCTTTCTTCTTCAGTCACGAGTTGTTTATCTTTCTTTCCTTTGATCCCATTTGATCCATCAGAAAGTTCCTTGTCTCCCATATCGTTCTCTTTCATCTGGGCCTTCCCTTTTTTCTGTAGAACTCTTTCTTCATTTTTTTCAGTATTATTGGGAGCATAGCATCTCCCGCTCCGTGTCAATCCACCTATCCCTGTGATATTTTCTACAGGAAGAGGCTCCTGATCAGAAATCACTGTACAGTCATATTTCCAAGGAACTGAATTCAAATCTTTAAAGGGAAAAGGACTCGGGATGTGGATGGTGATTGGCCTCGGATTTAAATTGGATGCACCAATGCTAGGCTTCTCATGGTAAGTAATTGTGAGTGGTTTCCTCCTGTATGGTGTGCGGGAGCTTTCACTTGGAAAAGAATTTTCAATGACACTAACTTCTTTTCTTTCATGCTTACAAACTTTTTCCGAAGTAATGACAAGCTGTCTTGAATCTAACAGAGCTTGAACCTTCATCCTGAAAGTAGAACAATGTTGCCCGAATGACCTTTTCCCCAGGCATGGAATGAACAATTCAAACTCTCATCATAACCTTCATTCTTGATGTCTTCATCGAGATACTCTGTTTGAACAAAACCACTACTCGTGAAGGAATTCAAATAATTGTCCCATTGGCGTCTTGATCTTCTCTATATCTTCTTTAAAGGTGTCTTCAAAACATTCTCTCGCATTTACTCCAGGAGTACCATGGTTTGGGAGAGGGTTGTTATTGACATCAGGAGCATTTTCCTTCTTAAAACTCAACCATCCTGCATCGATCAAACCCTTCACTCGGTATTTGAGAGTGGTACAATTTTCAGTTGAATGTCCTGGGGCTCCTCCGTGAAAATCACAACGGACATTAGGGTTATACCACTTCGGATACGGTGGCTCTAGAGGTTTTACTGGGATAGGGGTTAACAAACGCTCTTCGATGAGTTGAGCTAAAAGCTCAGTATAAGACATCGGGATAGGATCAAAATCTGGACGTTCTTTTGGGTTTCTATTGCTCTGCTGGTTTGGGGTATAAGAAACGGGTTGATTTTGAGACTGATAAGTTGGAGGGGTAAATGGTGCAGGGTTCTGTGCAGGAGCACGGGGGCGAGGGTGTTGGTAAGATGTGTGGTTCACGAATGGTTGGGCATATTTGACTGGGGTTGAATAGGAATTGGTCGGATATTGTTTTGGGCGATTATCAAAGTGTGGCTGTATCCAAGGAGACATATTTCCTCCTATCATCTGTACTTCTCCTTCTTTCTTTTTAAAAGGCATAACCTTTTTTGTGATGGACGATTCAGTTCTGTTGTCCATTATCCTTCCATGCTTCACACCATATTCAATCCTCTCCCCGATGGTCATTATATCAGAAAAGTTGGTGGAAGCATTCCCGATCATTCGATCATAAAATGGAGACTTCAGAGTATTGATGAATATGGCAGACAACTCTTTGTCAGTTAGGGGTGGTTGGACTTGTGCAGCTGTGTCTCTCCACCTCGAGCATACTCTTTGAAACTTTCGGTTCTAGTCATCTCCATTTTCTGTAGATCAAGTCGATCAGGAGCTAAATCAATATTGTGCTTATACTGTTTCAAAAAAGCATCTGCCAGATCCTTCCATGTACAAATATGGGCACTATCAAGCTGCATATACCAACGGCAAAGGGCTGTTAAGCTATCCTAAAAGCAGTGGATGATCAACTTATCATTCTGGACATGAGCAGCCATCTTTCTGCAATACATAATAAGATGACTTTTAGGACAAGTTGTCCCATCATATTTCTCGAACTCTGGTACTTTGAACTTAGACGGGATTATCACATCTGGCACCAGGCATAACTGAGTGGCGTCTATATTTCCAAAAACATCGGTTCCTTCAACTGCCCTTAGTCGTTCCTCAAATACTTGAAACTTTTCAGGTGTGATTGCCTTCTTCTCCCTATCAGCTATTTCTTTTCTTACTTGAGGGCTGTCGAAGTCTGGTATTGTGACATTGGCTTTAAACTGCTCTCCCGTCTGATAAGTCATACTTCTGTAATTGCTTGTTGGGATCTGTTGGCCTCTTTGAAAGGAAGGAAATTGGTACTGTTGTGAAGGGTTGAATGAACATTGTGGAATTCCTTCTTCTTCTACTGGTGCTTGTGAAAATGTAGGGCCGAATCCAGGTGGATAAAATGAAAAGTCCTGGTCATTTGTAGATCTTTGTTGAATAGCCGAAGTTTGACTGACTCGCTCGCCACATCTTTCCCTTTTTCAAGCAAGCTAACGAGTTTGGCCAGTTGTTCTTGGATTGTGTCAACATCCTTCCTCAATTTCTCTTGCTCGTAAGTTGCTCCTCCATTATCTTTGCCTTAGATCTTGTATTATAAGAGTGCGAGTGCGATTGTCGAGCTATTTTTTAAGACTTTATCTTTATTATGGTTGAGAGAATAAGAAAGAGAGAAAAAATGAATGAATAAAGTAAGAAATCTAAATTGGAACGCGAAAAGAAATACTTGTATTAAATGGTAAAAGAAAAGCGACGAAATTTAACATTATTGTGCAAAATAAAGATAACAAATGTTCCAATTCACCAAAATTTAAAAATAAACATAAACATAAAAATCAATAAAATGTCCCCCAGTGCTCCAAGTCTTCATGAATTTTCCCCAGGAATTTGATAATCTCTTGGCCATTTGGTTGAGTCGGCAAGATGAGAGCCTCCAAAGCAAATGCCTCTCTTGCTAATCGACCGCTCTTCTAGCCGCCTTCCTGGATTTGCATGACGACTTGTTCAATATTACGATGTAACGTAGCATTCTCATGTCGCACTGACTGAAAATCATTCCTCAACCTGTGGTAGTGATCTTCTAAAATTTTATGCTCCCTCATCAAAGTTTCATAGGCATTCTGAAATTTCTCAAGACGATTCACAAGTGATTTAGCTGTTTCCTTCAAACTTTTATTTTCACTCAGCGTGTGAGTCAACTCTGCTTCGCTTCTATTAGCTCTTAACTGCCAGTCTTCAACTGTTCTTCGTAAGAGACAATTGCTTTCCTCTATTTCAGCTATGTCTTTATTCCTTGTATTGATAATTTCTTCCAATTCTTCAGCCAACTTCTTGAGTGAAACAAATTCTGACTGATGCCTCTCGATTTCATCATCTCGTGATTTCACAGCTGTTTGCAAAACTGCCTTATCTCTTCTTAGTTTGTGCATCCTCCGATTAATATCACGATTTTCTGTGTCTAAATCAGCAATCTCTTTCTCTAACTTTCCTTGATTCTTCGCATTGTCTCTCATTTTCTGCAACTCTTGCTCCAACAGTGTTTTTCGTGACTCCTCCAACTTTAAATCCTCTTGCAAACGTTTATTTTCTTCAACCAAAATCAAATTCTTCTCTTGAATGCTAAGAAATTCTTCATCACGTGACTTTTTCTCAGGAATTTGTACTACGTTACATCCTCATCCATCTTTTCAATTCCTCCATGAGTTGGTAAATCAACTATACTCTTACCCCTTTTCAAATGCCATAATTCATATCCAGGTGTGGCAAGGCGACAATGAAACCCATTTTGAATAGCGCAGACAGATTTCCATGCAGTCTCTATCAGTTGTATTTTCAATTCAAAACCTTCTGAGCCATATGCAAATTCAGAATTTCTTAAATCGCTCGTAGCTGGAATAAACTGCTTCTGGCCTACTTGTCGCAACACCAATAATGGGGCGTAAGATATGCCTCCCCATGGACCAAGAAGCGGAAGTGTTTGGAAGTCACCACATCTATACATCATAGGCTTAAGTGACATCCATAATGCTTTCCATCGTATGTTTTCTGGCTTCAAAGTTGAGAAGAAATCCACCCAAACCTTCTTCTCTGGTAGAATTTGACCCACACTTGTTCGAGTGAACTCATAGATAGGATTCTGCGTCATATTCCAAGAATTGGTGAACTTCATTTTTGGAATATTGAATTCGGGTGGACATTCAACATGGCTGAGGATCCATATATATAGGAGTGGAGCACATCCTATAAATTTCCCCGCTTTCTTCGTGCGACAATGATTCAATGATCGAAAAGTTTAGCTAAAATGGGCATGATAGGATTAACCCCCTCTTCTATCTTGACAAATAACTTTACCACCCGCTCTTCAACATATCCTGCAACCTTTGGAAACAACACTGCACTATAAATGCCGAGAGCTAGTAATGTGAGTTCTCTTGAATCGTTAGCAAATTTTTGACAAAGGCTTATCAAATACTCCATAGAGATACAAAGACTTTCTCCTTTCTTCTTGGTCTGTTTGTCCACTTCTGCAGCACGAATCTTCTGTAAAATATTAGATAATGCTCTGCTCATTGTCACATCCTTGTCATAGCTATAAACTCCATTCTCAAATGGGCAAGGTATATGAAGGAGAGATTGATACTCTTCGATAACAGGGGTCATATCTATGGGCCCGAATGTGAAAACTGACTATACGCGGGATCCCAATGCTGAATCAATGCTCTCAAGACAGAGTAATTGATAGACACATATAAAAGTTGAGCTATATGGCCATACTTCTGAACAAATTCTTCCTTCCTTTCATCAGTGAGATTCTCCCATATTTGTTTTAGAGGGTCTAGCTGAGTTCCTAGAAAACTGATGCCTTTGATTGGTATTGTGACATTCTCTAGCAAACTGTCTCCACAAGCTTGTTGTGTATGCTCCGACCAAGTCCTGACAGCTTCGCCCTCCTCGACTTTCAATGCAATGACGGGTGGGGATGTTTTACTGATATTCATATTTCCGTCTACTCCTAAATATTGATGAATTGAAACGAATGTCACTTTTTTTTAACAACAAATGAAATGATATATGCATGAAAAATTACATCATCTTTTTTTATTTTTTTATTTTTTTTATTTAAAAAAAAAATTACATGGTCATTTTTTTTTTATCTTAAGTTTTTTTTTTTTTTTAACTTTTTTAAAAAAAAAAAAAAAAGTATATATGCATAAAAAACGTGAAGAAGAAAGAAAAAATAATAATAAAGAAAAATAATAAAGGAAAAAAATAATGCAAAAAAAAAAAAAAAAAAAAAAAAAAAAAAAAAAAGAAAAAAAAAGAAAAAAAGAAAGCTTTATTTTATTTTACTGATATTCATATTTCCGTTTACTCCTAAATATTGAATGAATTGAAATGAATGTCATTTTTTGCATGAAATAATGCGTATGAATAATAATTACTTTTGTGTTCTATATATTATTTTCTTATTTTTTTTTTCATTTTGCAATTTTCTTTTAAAAAAAAATAAAACAATATGCATGGTCAATCTTTTTATCTTAAGTTTTTTTTAAAGAGAGAAAAAAAAAAAAAAAACCTTAAAAACGTGAAGAAGAAAAATAATAATAATAATAAAGAAATAAAGAAAAGTAAAAAGAAAAAAAGAAAAAAAATAATGCAAAAAGGTAATAAAGCTTTATTTTATTTTTTTTAAAAAAAAAAATAGAAATAATATAAAAAAATTAGAAGAAAAAAAAAAATTTGTTACGTACAAATTAGGGCGAAGAATGATTTTTTTTTTTTTAAAACAAAACAAAAAATAATAATAATAATTTTAAAAACAAATCTCTTTTTTTTTTTTTTTTTTTTTTTTACAAATTAGTTATCAGGTATATAAAATAAATACAAGAATAATGAAATGAAATGTGAGGGTGATAAATAAAGGAATGGAACCTAAACACTAAGTTGGCTTGAGGGTAATTATGAGTGTAAAGTTAAGATCTAAATTACTTAAAGGATGTTAGGCCCCCAAATTATCCATAATACTATTCCAAATTGAAATGGTAAGTGGATAACTTGAGTGAGGAATTTCATACCGCTTGCACGGAGCCGAAACTCCACGAAAGCAACAGATACTCAGTCCTCGGTCTAAACTTAAAGGGTAGAGCCCGGGTAGGAGGCTTGTGAATATGTGTGTGAAATGAATGACTTACATGTAATGATATGAATAAACAATAATTAAGCATTAATTAACATACAACTAAAATAAATAATATATAACAGATAAATAAACAGAAATAAATCAATACAATTTAAATAAATAAATAAAAAAAAACCAACAATAAAGATAATATATGATAAAAATAAGTGGCTTGACTCTCTAAAGAAAAACTGTCCCCAGCGTAGTCGCCAAGCTGTCACAACGTGATTGCGACGCGGAGCGGCCGACATCCTTAAAATTAGGTCTTTTATATGAAAATAAAGTGGAAGTCGCCATCAACCAATTTTGGGTGTGATTGATCACCAAATTCATTGAAAATAGGAATGGTCTACGAAAAACAAATTGGGTTCGGGAGTCATTTGTGTGTAGGGAAGGTGTTAGCACCCTACAACACCCATTTTAAAATGGTTACCATATTTTTACTTTATATTATCTTATTTTTTTAAAATGATGGTCCTTAAAAAAAATTGATTTTAATTTATAAAAACAAATGTCTCATTTAATCATTTCTCAACTTCAAGAATGAAGCAAGTAATAAGGATTAAAATGAGCGGGGTTACGACGTTAATTGAACAATATTGAAATTTATAAAATTTCACCTTAAGAAATTGAGTTTTTTTACTTCTCAAAATCCATCATCGGAATTGTATTTATATTTTAAAACATTTTATTTTATTTTATTTAATATACTTTCAATTAATTTATTTTAAAAATAATATTTAAACTTGTTTGAAAATACCCTTATTTTATATTTTTAAAAAAATACTTAATTTTATTCAAAAAATATACATATCCACCCTCTTTTTTTTTAAAGATTATTTAAACGTATTTAAAATATTCTTTTTTTTTAATATTATTTAAACTTATCTGGAATATTCTATTTTTTATTCTTTGAAATAATATATGTATGTGATGCTGTTTATTTTTATTTTTAGAACATTTCTATTTATACATTTTTTGTTATCGATTTATATGGAGATCTCGATAAGTACATTACGCAGTCTTCACAAACGTGATGATTTCCACGTACTTATCGAGATCCCAACGAGCATAGTAAATTAACTTTAATCGAATAATTATAAGATTTAGTCATTTCATTTGGTGGACATGAGAAATTAATCTTGATAAATATGAAACGTGATTAGGTTTGATAATTCAAAGTAAACAATAAAAAATTTAATTTAATTTTTATTAGAAAAAATCTGAGTATATAGTTAACAAAAAAAATATATATATATGTATATAACACTAAAATTGATAAAAGTATTTCTGTAACTTATAATTATACTTATGCTTACATATATATATATATATATATATGCTAAGAGAGACCATAAACAGAACCATTTACCTATAAATTAATGAATTTTATAATTATAATTACATCCATACATATGAATATATTATGAAAATTCTCATAAAGACAGTTTGATAAACCCATAAGCAATATACGAATTTGTTACATAAAATGATTTAAAAAAAAAAAAAAAAAAGAGAACTATCAAGAAAACTTTTTAATATATTTAAAGTCATAATGGAAAGATGACCTAATCATCTGAGTATATAAGACAAAAAGAAAAAAAACTCTATAAATATTAAGCTCCAATCATATATAAAGATTTAAGGGATAAACTCAAACAATAGTATTGTTAATTACCTGATCCAAATGATGTAGGAAACTCCAAGAAGACTATGAACGAGTGGTGGTAATTTTATCCAAATGAATTTGATTTTTGCTACTTATCAAATATATCCAAACGTAAATTACAGGAGGTTGCGGCTATAGGGAATTTTTTAGGCTCCTCTAGTCATTGGGGGTGGTGGTGCTTTTATAGGGTTTTTGAAATCAAAATTAGGGCCAACTCTACATATTAATAATTGACTCAAATTTAGGCTAATTAGGGGAAAATTCAAAAATAAAATCAATTTTCTTCCAATCACCCTTTTCTTTCCAAAATTAAATCAATCATGTATTTTTTTTTTGACCAAATTTCAACCAATTTACACCAAAAATTAGGCTCACAAATTGTTTCCTTCTTAAAAGGTTCTTAATCAAGTCAAAATAAAAAAATAAAAAATAAATCTAGATACTTCTACTTAACCTCTACGTCCAAAACCATTCCTTAATATTTAAATTAAAATTTAACTTTATAATAACAATGAAAATAGTAATAACAACAACACTATTTTTAAAACACTACATTAAAAGAATAAAATAGTAATAGTAATAATAATAATAATAAAAAATAAAAAAAGAAATAAAATAAAACAATCACAGGTTAATGTAAGAAAAATAAGAGAGAAAAAAAAAATAATTTTCCTTTTTTAAATCCAACATAAATAAATAAATAAAAAGATAACAATAATAAAATTAATAAAATTGAGCCGGGCAAAATACGGTATCTACAACCCTAAGATGGCTATTTATAGCCTTACAATAAAAACCCTAATTTTAACTAAAATAACTAGAACTAATACTAATTAATTACATCAAAGTAAACTAATAACTCATAAATAATCCTATACTAATTAACCTATAACAATTATTTAGATGATAATTATTCAACTTAAAACAAAAGTTAAATAGTAAGTATATTAAAAGTTAACTAACAATACATTTATTATCAATTATTTATTGAACTAGATAATATATTATTTTCGTAAATCTTTTATACTTGTGCTATGTAATTAATTACATATTTTTTCCGCTATTTTGATAATTTCCTTTTTATTTTTAAAATTTTTATAACTATATTTAAAAAAATTATTATCTATAGTAAAAGAAGAATTTGAAGGAGAAAAAAAATCCTAAAACATGAATTGGAATTGTTTTAAAAAATAGCACCTTTCCAATTGTAACTTTCAAAAATAGAAAAAAGTCGTAATTTTAAAAAATAACACTTTTTCTTGACATTCATTTAATGAGGAAATAAATTTATTATATAATGAATTTATCAAAATTATAAAAACTACTGAATTTTAATTTAAAACATCCTAATAAAAAACCTTAAAAAAAACAAATGAGATTCATCATTTTATAACATAAAAAAAAAAAAAGAATGAAAATGAAAGTAAAAAAGTGTTATTTAAAAAAAAATCAAACTTTTATTATTTTTTAAATTAATGTTTGAAAAAAAAGGTTATTAGCTGTAAATTTTTGGAATTTAACTAGAAATTGAATGGGAAAATGAAAAGGGTTTGCTTTATCCGTAAACCCTAAAAAGGAAAGAAGTAATTGCAAAAGGCAAGCAACAGTGAACAGCTGGTTTTAAATTTGAAAATCACGAGAGAAAAGTAAATCAGACGAAAGAGTACAAAACTGATTAAAACAAAAACCAATATTACTTCACCTACCACTCAATTACTGATTAAGGATGCATGAATTAAAAAAAAAACAAAAAAAATTGAAAACCCATTATTTATTATAAAAAAAAAAACATGTTGTTTCTTTTTCTCTAAATTTTTAAAATGAAAAACTTTTTACTTGAAATTAAATTTTTTGAATATTATAAATTTTTGTGTCCTTTATTTTTAATTCTTATTATGCATTTATAAGTTAAAACTAATATTTTTACTAATGTTTTGAAATTTAAGAAAGAAGGGAAAAAATGTTTTACCGAACGAAACATATTTAAAGAAAAAGAAAATGAGAAACCCTTACTAAATAACGTGTAAGAGTTTACATGTTAATAAATGTTAGTTAGTTTTGTTTGATTTTGTTGGATTTATATATACGAATAACTTTTGTATTAAGAGTTGGAGTCAATACAAAATTAACTATGTAAGTATCTAATCATTAATTGTTAACTTGAACTTAACTCAAGCCGGTAATTTATCGGATAAAATTAGAAAAATTAAATTTAACTCTACAATTCGTCAGAGACCTTTAGAAAAAAATTTCCATAACTTTTTATGAAAAGAAATAGAAAAAGAAATATTTCCTTTAAAAAACCGAATAACGAACTCCAGCTTTACTATTTTGTTATAATTAAGTTGATAGCTTTAATTATTATATGGGTGGCTAAAATTAATTCATTGCATAAAATTGGAAAAATTATATCATGATTTCTATTTATGCAGAGGTTTGTCACCTCAAATTTGGCATAGACATTTCAAAGTTGGGTTCCAAGAAAACAAAAGAGTTTACTTTATTTTCCCATCATTAAAAAAAAAAAAAAGTACAGTATTGGTTTTAATAATTATATTAAAAGTAGTACAGTATTACATTTATAATACTTAAATTGTTTGATAAAAACTATGAAATAAATCAAATACACATATTTTCAACTAAAAGATTATTCGAAGAGGCCGCCACTCATGAACTCCGAAAAATGGTAGCTTCGAGTGATAGTTCCGTGCTTTCGATCAACTCGAAGACACAGATATTGCCGAGTTGTAAGTTGTTGTCTCTTACAAATCCTCTCCAACCCGATGACAACTCGACCTTTCTATGCTTGTTACTAGCAATGCGAACCTGGCATTTAACATCCCAAGATTTTCCATCCGAAACTCGAACGACCATCATCGAAAACTCCTTGATATGCATATCACAAAAGGGTTTCGGTATAGCCTATATTATGACCAACATTTTGAGAAAAACAAAAAGAAATCTAAGGATCCCACATCGCGAAAAAGTGAGTGCGTAATAATGTATGTAGTGTTTACCATTTTTGTCTATGATATAGGAAACTTGCATTATGACCATAAAAGCAGGATTATTTCTCTTGGATTCAAAAGCAGTAGCTTCTTTCAATACTCTTGCTTGTGCTAATACATCCAATTTGAAACTTTTTTTAGCAACAGAACCGGCCTCTCCTATTTTCCTTTTGACCTCTGTCAATTTAACCCTTTAGTTTTGTTGGGAAAAGGGGAAAGTACAAAAGTACAATCGGGACTGTCCCCCAACTTTCAATATTTTTTTCTTTCGGTCTGAGAAATTAAACAAAGTTTTAAGCAAAATAAGATATAAAAAAAAAATTAAAATATATACCTTTGGACTTGAACTCTTTTTGAACTTTCCCTTTTCCTTTCTCCCTTGTCTTCCTTTTAGATCCAAGAACATGCGTAGGCTGCTGCATTACGACTGTAGTGCAACGAAAAATAACAAAAAAAAAGTAATGAAACTTAAAAAATTATCACATATAATAAAACAGACAACAATAGGCAAATGGAAACATTTCATACCTTTTTTTGCAGAAATAGCTCCACCAGCTAACAGATAAATATAGCCTGAAGTGGATCTTCTACTGTCTTGGCATCCAGTAAAATCAGAGTCAGAATACCCAATGATCTCTAACTGATCCGATTTCTTATATGTGAGCATATAATCTTTAGTTCTCTGCAGATACCTCATAACCCGTTTAGCTGCTTTCCAATGATCCATACCAGGGTTACTTAAGTATCTACCTAACATGCCAACAATATACGCAATATCCGGACGCGTACATACCTGAGCATACATTAAACTCCCAACTACAGATGAATAAGGAATCTTTTTCATTTCTTTAACTTCAAGATTATTTTTCAGGCATTGATTGAGACTAAATTTATCTCCTTTAGAAACTGGGGTGTCTCCTCGTTTACAGTCCTGCATAGCAAACCTTTTGAGCACTTTATCTATATAGCTTCTTTGTGATAATCCAAGAATACATTGAGAGCGATCTCTATGTATCTGGATTCCTAATACAAAGGAAGCTTCACCAAGATCTTTCATCTCAAAATTCTTTGAAAGAAATCTTTTGGTGTCATGCAAAATGCCTATATCATTTGTGGCAAGCAGAATGTCATCCACATATAAAACCAGAAAGATGTGTTTACTCCCACTGAACTTAGGATACACACAATCATCGACTGCGTTTATCTCAAAACTAAATGAGATAATCACTTGATGAAACTTGTAGTACCATTGACGAGAAGCTTGTTTTAGCCCATAAATAGATTTTGTCAATTTGCAAACCATATTCTTTGGGTCTCCCAACACAAAGTTTTCTGGTTGAACCATATAAATAGTTTCATCAATGTCTCCATTGAGAAACGCCGTTTTAACATCCATTTGATGAAGCTCAAGATCAAAATGTGCAACTAGTGCCATGATTGTCCTAAAAGAGTCTTTCGTTGAAACTAGAGAGAAGGTCTCTTTATAGTCAATCCCTTCCTTTTGAGTAAAGCCCTTAGCTACAAGACGAGCTTTATATCTTTCCACATTACCCTTTGCATCCCTTTTGGTTTTAAATATCCATTTACAACCAATAGGTTTTGCTCCTTCTAGTAATGGGACAAGTTCCCAAACTTTATTGTCTTGCATAGACTTGTACTCTTCATTCATAGCCTCAATCCACTTTTGAGAATTAGAACCTTGTATGGCTTGATGAAAGTTGATAGGGTCATCTTCCATCACTCCAATATCCTCATGTTCTAGGAGAAGTACTATATAATCCTTTGAAATAGCATTTCTTCTTTCTCTAGTGGATCGTCTTAAAGGCACTATTTCTTGAGATTGTTGAGTTTGTTCCTCAGGAATAATTATTTCATTATAAACAGGGGAAATATCAATATTATCTGATTGAGGATCTTGATCAGCTTCCTGGTCAATGACAGGTAAAGAAACCTGCATATCATCAGAAGCAATTGTGGGAATATAAATTTCCTCTTCCTCAAAGATAATATCTCTAACCTTATTTCTCCCCTCAAACTCAACATCTTCAAAAAATATTACAGTTCCCGTCTCAAAAATTTTCCTCATCGTGGGATCATAAAATTTATACCCCTTGGATCGTTCAGCATAGCCAATAAAGTAACTACTTACTATTTTGGAGTCCAATTTATTTTCATGTGACCTGTAAGGCTTAGCTTCAGCTGGACATCCCCAAATGTGAAAATGTTTTAGACTTGGCTTCTTGCCTGTCCAAAGCTCATAAGGCGTTTTAGTAGTTGCTTTAGTTTGCACTCTATTTAGAATATAAGCTGCTGTCTTAAGTGCTTCTCCCCAGAGTGACTCTGGTAAGGAAGAATGACTAATCATACTTCTTACCATATTCTTAAGAGTCCGATTTCGCCTTTCAACTACACCATTCATGTTGGGTGAACCCGGCATGGTGTACTGTGGGACGATTCCACATTCCTCCAGGAATTTAGCAAATGGTCCTGGACGTTGTTCACCTGAACCATCATATCTGGCGTAAAATTCACCTCCACGGTCAGATCTGACACTTTTAATAGTTTTGTTAAGTTGGTTCTCAACTTCAACTTTAAAAGTTTTGAACACGTCCAGAGACTGTGATTTCTCATGAATTAAATATAGATAGCCATATCTTGAATAGTCGTCTATGAATGATATGAAGTATCGTTGACCATTCCAAGATGCCGTAGGGAATGGACCACAGATATCTGTATGAATCAATTCTAAGACGTCTCTAGCTTTATCGGCACCTAATTTCTTTATTTTAGTCTGTTTTCCCTTAATACAATCAATACAGATTTTAAAGTCTGTAAAGTCAAGAGAATTCAAAATTTTATCAGACACAAGTCGTTCAACTCTAGATTTAGAGATGTGCCCTAATCACTTGTGCCATAAAATTGCTGAATCGTCTTTATTCCTTTTGCGTTTAACCCAATTTGATTCTGAATTCAATGATTCATTATAAGACGCATTTGTGTCAAGTAAATACAATTCATCATAATTATGACGAATACCAGTTCCAATCACAATTGAATTTAAAGTCAAATTAACCTTATTGTTTCCAAATAAACAATAATAACCAGATTTGTCCAATAAAGAAACAGAAACTAAGTTCCTCCGAAAAGTCGGTACAACAAAAGTGTCTTTCAAATTCAAATAAAAACCAGTACTTAACAACAACTTAAAATGGCCTTTTGCCTTTACTTCCACCGTTTTGCCATCAGCCACATAGATGTATTTTTCATCATCATCAGGCTTTCGGTAGCTCAGGCAACCCTGCATAGAAACACTAATGTGACCGGTTGCACCAGAATCTAACCACCACGTGTTTCTAGGTACTGAAGCCAAATTTATTTCAGAACAGACCAAAGTAAGATTTGTACCTTTCTTTGCACGCCATGTTTTATACTTGGTACAATCCTTTTTCACATGTCCAGGTTTTCCACAAAAGAAACAACCCTTAGGTTCATGTTGTTGTTTCTTTGGATTAGTTGGACCCTTAGCAGCTTCATAATTCTTTCTCTTTGTGCCCTTATTCTTAGAGGTGCTAGCCATATGAGCACTTTCAGTCCTTTCTAGCTTCAATCTCTCTTCCTCTTGCACACAATAAGAAATGAGCTCATTAAGAGTCCATTTCTCCTTTTGACAGTTGTAACTAACCTTAAATTGGTTAAACTGTGTAGGAAGAGAGATTAATATCAGATGCACGAGCAAGTCGTCTGACAGGTCGAGCTTCAATGCCTTAAGTTTTGAAGCAGTATGGGACATTTCCATAATGTACTCCCTCATATTTCCTTTTCCTTTATACTTCATAGAAATCAAGGTTTGCAAAAGCGTGCTTGTTTCTGCCTTATCGTTTTTAAGAAAACGTTTCTCAATTTCGTTAAGGAAATCTTTGGCGTTGGTAATCTCTTCGGATACCGCACCCCTAAATGCTTCTGGAATGCCACGCTTAATGATCATAAGACTCATGCGATTTGAGCGTTCCCACTTCTCAAAAGTTCTCCTATCAGGAAGAGAACTTTCATCCGAAAGAGGAGTGGGTTCCTCAATCCTTAGTGCAAGGTCTATATCCATGCATCCCAGGATAATAAGGATATTTTCCTTCCAGTTCTTGAAGTTAGTTCCATTAAGAATAGGAATATTGTTGATATTAGAAGGTAGATTAGAAACATTAGCTGAGAAAACATAACAAACAAGCAAACATGCTCACATTAATAACTTATTATAATATAATCAATAAATTCAAATAATGGCAATCCCTTCTCAAGATACCGAGTACAACATTAATATCAAGTCTTTGGACAGTAATATTAACTGTAAGTGATATCTTGATTCGTGATAACATATTGACAATAAATTCATGTCAAATAATAAAACTATCTTTGGATCGAAATATTATTTACATGCATATCACTTTATAATCGTCACATGTTTACCACAAGTGTAAGTGTCATTCTGCTAAACATTAACCTTCCTTTGGGCCGACTAATATTTACATGAATACATAAACACTTTAAACATTTAACATCTTTCATGAATAAATTTACATAAGAGAGGTTACTTTGGCAACGTCTTATTTCAATTAATTCAATTAAAATGTTAAACTTAAAATTACAAAATATATATGCCATAATTGAACTTGTGATTTCTTTATATACTTCATTTTTAGTATTGAGGCAAATATTACACTTATATATATATTACACTTATATATATAATTTGCAACAAATCCCTTTCCCGTGCATATGCAGACTATATATATTGTCATACCAATACCAAAAGATCTAATTATATATATATATATATATATATATATATATATATATATATTGACAGTTCACATAATAACCCACAAGGAAAGAGTCAAATCAAAATCTGCAATTTACCAGACTTAAAAGTTTGAATGATTATGTGCACTCAATTTATTTCATAAGTTCAATTTAAATGGAGACTATAAATGCAACACATTTGATATAAATTCCTTAATTAAATAACTTTACTTTATTTATATTATATGTGCTGTTGTCAATTAAATTAGAACTTGCAATTTACAAACCCCAAAATCGAGGCATGCTTTTCTTTATACAAACAAAATTGCAACATCAATATCTCTGCTCTACAGTAAAAAACAAAAGCGGTTTTCGAGGGTGTATTCGTATTACTATTTTAATTTGGAAAACAAGAACCCTCCGACGAAAACCAAAACATAATACGAACAGATTAATTTCTTTATCATTATTTAAACTTTATGAATCATGGTTCTTTCGAAGAAACTTTATAATTAAAGTAATGCGGAATAAAAAGAATAGAGAGAAGAAGAGAAGAGGGGAAGAGAGAAAAACGGTATAACCCGTAAGACTACATTGTTAATTTCTTTCTTTTTTTTTTAAAACTAAACCTATTACATAGTTTATATAGAAAACCTAACCCTAAATAATTAAGGAAAATATAATCTAAATAGGCAAAGATAATTATCATAATGAATATGATAATTATCAAAGGAAATAAAGATAAATAATGAAAATATATCAAAATAGAATCAACTAATTTTGGCAGCTTTTCTGCCGAACCGTCGCCGCGGCCACGAACCCTCGTTTCCACGGCATCGTTTCTCATCAAATCTCTATATATATATATCCCCGATGAACGCCATTTAACTGTACGAATGGATTCAGTTTTTTTTTTTTTACTCACAAAAAAATGACGAACAAAGGCGATGATCAAATTTCTCAAATTCAATTCAATGAAAAATCAAGAATTGATTGGAAAATTCAAAGAACCCACAGATCGGTTGATTTCGAATAATTTTTTCAATTCAACAAAATCAATTCGTAATTATAAGAATTGAAAAGAAGTTCTCATGAATAAGTCAGTGGGGGCTCTGATACCACTTGTTATAATTTAAATTCCATGACCAATTCAAGAGATTAATAGCGGAAGCGTACCTGAATACATTGATAAAAGCAGAAGACCGAGTTTAGCCTTCCTTTCCTCTGTAGTTTTACTGTTTGGGATTTTTTCTCAGAAGGGATGATGAAGAGTACGTAAAACTGACAGGGAATGAGGACTATAACCCACCCTGTAACTGCTTAGCAGTTTTACAAGTTTTATCTATTTATAATTTAGCCCCTCATTAAATTATAAATATCCAATGGTATCTATGCATATATGTAAGTCTATGGGAATATCTAATTACTCTATTAAGCCAATACCTAAACTTTATTAGATCACTTTAATTGGCTAATTAAAAATAGCATACACATTTAATTGATTACATGTGTGGTCCCCAAATATTGAATTTATTCCAACAATAACTTCTTTAAAAATCTAATGATAAGAGGTTTATTTGTATCTTCATAAAAGAAAAATGAGATTTTTGCTTTATTATATGTTATCTGGACATTTTTATTTGTTTAAAGTTGTAAAAATTAAACTGAAGTTTTATTCTTATACGGAGAAATGACCATCCTCCCAGTCTTTTTATTCATACCAAACTGAAAATTGGCTTCTTTCCATTTCTTCTTTTTAAATCTATTCTGGTTCAATATAGACGGTTCAAAAAGTTTATAATGATCTAAATTAATTTGTTTGAGAGTTATTTATTTATTTATGACATAAATTAGAAGGTGCATATGTTAATTAAATTATCTTCACCACATCATCGTTGTATCTAATTCATTATTAAAAAAAAAAAAAAAAAAGGGGGGGAGGGAGGGGGGGGACCAAAATGGAAAGATAAAAGGGATATAATTTTGGCAAGTTGTCTAGAGTCTTCTTAAAAGTAGTTTTTAATGTTATAAACAAGTTTAAGTGGCAAATTTTTTATAGTTGTTTTATTTTCTCTCTTTTAATTTCTTTGCTCTGATGATTTATTTATTTTAAATAATTGAAGATTTTTTTATATATAAAATCATATTTTATAATAATGAACTCAAATATAGAACAATTTTTATATTTATAAATCATTCAAAGTTATTATTAAAAGTTCAATGAAAGTGGAAATCCTTTTCTAAAGAAGTCATCAAATAAAGGGAGTTTAAAAGATAGAATCTATATCATATAGCATAAATTTACATATTAATTATTAAAAGGTTATAATTTTTTAAAAATTATTCAAATAGCATAATTATAATTCAATAAATATAATTATGAATTATATTTATAATTATATAATTCATAATTATAAATACATAAATTTACATAAATTTGCTTCCTTGAACTTTTGATGAGACGTCTTGAAGGTAATTCTGGTTTGTTTCCCTGCCAAGCAATGTGCACACCACTTTAAATGTGCATTCTTTACACCGGAAAGATTCTTGGCCAAATGCATCAAACCCTTCTCACTCATGTGATTAAGCCTATCATGCCACAACTCTATTGCATTATCACTACCAACTACATTGATAGTAGAATCTGTCACCCTTGCCTTCAACAAATACAATGAGGAAATCTTCTCACCTCTAGCTACAATCATGGAACCTCTAGTAAGCTTCCATTTACCATCCTGAAAGGTATTGCAAAACCCTTCATCATCAAGCTTACCAATGGAGATCAAGTTCAACGAATATCTAGGATGTGTTTCACATTTTTCAGAATCAAAGTAGTACCCTTACTTGTTTCCAAACACACATATCACCCATATCGATGGCTTTAGCATAACCATCATTACCCATCCTAACAGTGCCAAAATAACCAGACGTGTAGGATGTGAAGAAATCTCTTCTCGACGTAGCATGAATTGAGGCACCACTATCAATCACCTAATCAGTCAGTTGGCAATCAACATTCAATAAATCACCATCACACACAAAGAGAAATTGCTCTTCTGCTGTGGTAATTCTGTCATCATTGTTGTCATCATTAACTCTTTCTTTACCCTTGTCATTTTTGTTCTCTCTTTTGAACTTGCGACAATACTTCTTTATATGCCCTTTCAAACCATAGTGGTAACACTCAACATTTGAAAACTTGTTGGATTTGCTTTTGCTTCTATGTCGATTCTTTGAACTTCTACTTTGACTTCTCCCCTATTTTCAGTGACTAGGACATCGGACTGTGAAGAAAAACCTTGCTATTTTTTTCTCGTTTCCTCATTCAAGACACTACTCTTGACCAAATTCATAGTCATCTCTTTATCAGGAATAGAGTTGGACAAAGAAGTTATAAGTGTTTCCCATGAATCTGGCAATGTGGCAATAACCCATAAACCATTTACCTCTTCCTCAAACTTGACATTCATTCCAGCTAACTGATGAAGAATCCCTTGGAATGTATTCAAGTGATCTGACATAGAAGTACCATATTGATATCTCAAATATATCAATTGTTTCAACAGAAACAATTTATTGTTACCGGTCTTTCGAGCATACAGTTCTTCAAGTTTCTTCTACAAAAATCTAGCATGTGTCTCCTCAATAATGTGATTGAAAACATTATCATCTACCCATTGCCTAATATAGCCGTATACTTGCTCGTGCATAAACTCTCATTCCTCATCAGTTTTATCTTTCGGCTTTTCAGTAGCAAACACAGGTAAATGCATATTTTTCACCATCAAAATATCTTTCATCTTTGCTTTCCAGATATAATAGTTTGATCCATTCAAACTAATCATTCTACTTGTATTACTTTCCATCATTCAACACAAGGCACAAATCGATTCCAACCTACGCTCTGATACCACTTTGTTGGGATAAACACCGATTTTATAAGACAAATTACCCCTCTCTTGTGTGAATCTAATAGGAAACAATAATACGAATAATAGGAAAGCAATAAAATGACATCAATAATAGAAAAATTCTCACTGGAACTACAATTTTCTATCAAATTTTCTTTGATATGAGAGGATTTGGTCGTCACTTACTTCAATCTATCTGAAAGGAGGACACATCAACACAAGATGAGAGAGATATCAACCTAAATAACAGTTCCGACGATTACTCATAACAACAATCTTCTAGCAAAAAAGAAACCTAGATCTAACGGCCATCGTAACAACGCCGTTCATGAGGGCGGCGATGACGAGACTATTACGCACCTAGATAGGGTGGCGCTGGTCAGTGGGCGGCGACGACAAGACTATGACGATGATAGCTGCTATAGGAAGAAGAAGAAGATACTTAAATTAGGGTTTGTAAAAAGTGAAAGAGAAATAAACGTAAAACATATAAAAGTCTTGTATTTGATTTAAATTTAATTCAAATAAGAGGAATAAATGTAAAAAATAAAAAATAAAAGCAAATATTTAAAAGTTTGAATGAGATATGGAGAGAGAGAGGGGGGTGGATAGCGTGAGAGAGGGAGAAGGAGAGAGAAGGTGGGATGGGATATAAAAAAGGAAAAATAAATAAATAAGGGACAAACCAGTTATATTAAAAAAAAGGGTTAAATGCATAGATAACCCCTGCACTTTGATAGTTTTTCAATTTACACCCTACACTTTTAATTTGAAAATTTTCACCCTTACACTTTCGAAAGCCATTAAATGTTAACTTTTCCATCCAAATTAACAGCAACTTTTTTTAAAAATATTTTTTCCTATTTTTTTTTATTTACAATATGCTAACCCTTAGTTAGAATAATCCAAATAAAAAATCATTTGACCTCTTCTACGGTTATTGACTAGGATAATACTTCATTTTTTTAACTTAACCAAAAAAAAAAACCACCACTCAGCAACTTCATCCTCACGATTGCGAAGTCCAGATAGTCCACAATAGCATAATTATGAATGAATCCATTGATTGTAGTATGTGGCATTTTATTTCCTAAACTATTAATGCTCTTATTGAACAGTTAAGCTTTAAAATTTGCAAGTTTTGGCTTCTGGGTTTTTTGACTTCAACCAATAACAGTCTTTACAAGGCCACAAACAGAGAATATGGCGGAGAAATACCGACCACGACGGAGGCGTAAGGAAAAGACCATGGGGCAAATGGGCAGCCGACGACCAAATTAACTAATCCCGATTTCATAAATACTCTTTTGGCCATTTCGACTAGATCTGAATCTATTATTCATTCCCAAACGATTTTGATTCCGATTCATATAAGGTCGGGAAGAGATTTTGATGCTCCGACCATAAATTTTCTTAATTTTTAGCAATCGATGGATGTTTTTGGTGAGATTAATAATAATGTTTCATCTTCATCAATGGATTCCTTTAATTTCCAATCTTCTTCTTCGATTGGGAATTTCGAATATTCGTCAACTCTCTTCTATTTCAACGTCATTTTCTTTGCTGATGGTTTGATATCAATCAATCGCTGGACCACTGGTGGTGGCGATGAAGATCATTACGAGGATGGAGCTGTTGAGTGGCCTTTTTTGTTAAGTTGAAAAACGTAGTATTATCCTTAGGTTAATAGTAAAAAGATTTTTTGACTTTTGGTTGGTTGTGTTTATTCTAACCCTGGTTAGAATAGTGTGAATAAAAAATAGGAAAAAATATTAAAAAAAAGATTGTTGTTAATTTGGATGGAAAAGTTATTAATTGCTTTTGAAAGTGTAGGGTGAAAATTTTCAAATTAAAAATGTAGGGGTGTAAATTGAAAAACCGTCATCCATACATTTAACCCTAAAATAAAAAAGAAAAAGAAATCAGATATGTGTGGAAAACCAAAGAAAAAAGAGAAGAAAATTGGTAGATGCAAGTCGAGCCTAGCAACCCGATCCCTAACACTGAACACATGCCTCAAGTTTTATTACTTTAAAAAAGTCACGCGACAGGCTTTCGGGTAGGCTCATAATAGCATAAGAGTCACCCACTAATAACATGTGTGAAAGTTGAGCAAATTCATAGGCTATCTGCACCCAACCCCCCACCCACATCCAGAGAGAGAGAACAAATGGAATAGGAAGATCACACTACATGTGTATGGAATTTTGGAGATTTTTCTTTTAATATTTAATAATAATAATTTATTATCACATGCTTGATACTTACAACTAAGCACAATTTTGTTTTAGGTTTAAAATATAGTTTTGGTTATTAAACATTATTTTGATTTTTTATTTTTTATTAAGAATTTATCTCAAATAGTATAAATCTCCGTACTAATTATTGAAATGTTAAAACTAAGTTCAAGTTCAATAATTTATCGAGCTATTTGATAATCTTTCATTATTATTTTCAATAAATTTTTTAGTTTTTTTTTTATTCAATAAATTATTGAATTATAATTATGTTATTTTAGTAAACTTAAAAAAATTCTAATATTTTGATAATTAGTATGCAAAAAAAATATGTTATTTCAATAGTTTCTCCTTTTTTAAATGATTTATGAATATTTTTTTGGTACTATATACGGTGTAGTTGTAAACTACTGAAGTTTAATGTTAAAATTGATGTACTTAGTTTTGAAAATTTTTTAATTAGTAATTCAGACGGGTTGGGTTTTTTTTTTTTTAATAAAATAAATTCATGCTTTGATTTTAATTACAAAGATATTTGTATTTAAATATTATTAAAAATTGATTGAAATAGAAAATGAATAAAGTTTTTAATAGAATTTTTTTTTTTCAATACGTTTTAATAGAAATAATTGAAGATGAGAAAATGAAATAAGTAAATGAATATTCACGTGACAAAGACGTTGATATTTTGATGATAAAATTTTGAGTTTGGCTCATCGCGCTTTCTATAAAGGAATGAAATGAAATGAAATAGTACGATGGAAAAGGAAGGAACAAAAAAGCTTTAATCACAATTCCAATAGGATTTCTTACATTTCACCAAAAGTATCTTACACTACAAATAAGTTTGAAAACATTATATATTTTAGATCTACAACATTTTACCAAAAACTATGCCATTAATTTTCCAAGCATTTTTTTTTATTTATAGTGGTTAAATAGTTGTTTTATTAAAGTCTATAGTTATATTATGTATTTTTAAAAAAAATAAAAAACTATATATAATCAAATCTACTGCTCATAATCATATGTTAATCTATAAATTCTACCATTCACCTTCGTCTACAAATTTTAATAGAATTAGAATACATAACTAACATAAACAGGTATGATAAAAATAGAAAAAATCATGATACGATAAAGAAGAACAAATGGAAAGAGAAGAGACAAACCCGGTGCAAGGTGATTTATTTGTTAAGATTTTATGTAATGAATAACAAATGATTTTAACCGTCATTATATAGGTAGTTTCAATCATGTTCATATATATCATTTTTAATTTATTAAAAATAAAATTATAGTAGTAAAATATTTATAAATCAAAATATCAATAATATTATCCTTTATTTATATAAACTAAATTAATATTAGTAATGTGTAGCTAAACCTTTAAATTTAAACGAGAACATAAATTTAGAAAATTAGTAAAAAAAATGTCTAGGAAATTTCTTTAACATTATGTAAGAACTTGCATTTAAAAAAAAAAAAACATATACATATTAAATTAATAATTATAAAAATAAAATCATGTTAGTGTAAGCGGTGTAACAAAAAATATAGAAAAAAATGGGTATATTACCATTTTAGTCCCTGAACTTTACTCAGATTTCATTTTCGTCCTTAAACTTTCAAAAGTTACATTTTTCGTCCCTAAACTTTACAATTCATTTCGTTTTGGTCCTTCAGTTTTTTGTTTTTCCGTCTAAGATGCTACCGAAAGGCTTATATGGGCATGTTATCGATGATATGACATTATATAAATATACAATAAGGTTAAATGACGTGGATAATGAATATATAGTGAGATTTAAGATTAGAATTATGGAGGAAAAAATGAGATTAACTTAATTGTATATTCGTTTTTTCATGGTATTTAACCTCCTAGTATATTTATATAATGTTACGTCATCAATTATATACCATATAAGCCCTCTGGTAGCATCCTAGATGGAAAAACAAAAACTGAATGACCAAAATGAAACGAATTGTAAAGTTCAGGGACGAAAAATGCAACTTTTGAAAGTTTAGGGACGAAAATGAAATCTGAGTGAAAGTTTATGGACCAAAATAGTATTTTACCCAAAAAAAATTCACAATGATACTAATAGTAGAATAAATCATGAAAACCCAAAACACAAATTTACGTTAATAGAGGATGAGGCTAGTGTGTTACTCTAATGTCTTTAAAATAAATTCGTGCCTCCCTGGTGTTTGGATCAACTTAAAATATACATTCCAAGATACAATGAACTTTAAACTAAATTTCAATGATCTTTATTTTAGCATATACAGAATCTCAAAAACTAAAAACTAAAAAACAATAACTTATCTAAGAGGGAATGAAAGTTTAAGTGATGGAATGAAAAATGGGTTGAAAACACTTTTATAGTAGAAGAGGACGAAGATGTTTGAAACTTTTAAAATTACTTAATAAGATTTGATATTTTTTTTTAGTAAATTAGATTTCATACTTAAAAATGGGGTAGCAAATCTTTAAAAACTCTATATTAATTTTAAGAAAATGAAGGGACTAGTCTTTTCAGGTTCAAACTTTTCACATTTCCTTCGTTTATTAATGAGTATTAATTTATCATTCACCAATTATTGTTTCCAAAAAAAAATGTTATTTCTTTAATATCTTAAAAGTGGGGATGTTGGGAAATCATTTGGATTATATTCCTTAGTGAATTAAATTTACTAAATATGTCATTATAGTAATTAATTAATTAATTTAAAAAATGTATTATCTCTTATATTAATTAATTGACATTATCTCTTATATTAATTAATTGACATTATCTCTTATATTAATTAATTGACATTATCAAGTTATTAATTAATTGATTTTTATAATGTATTCTCTCTTATATATTATAATAAGTTTAAAATATTATGCTATAATAAAATAGAATTTATCTTTAATCTATCTATACTATATATAAAAGTGACTCGGAAGGAAAACTTTAAATTTTGTTCAATAATATACATATTTGCAAAAGCTCAAAAAAAAAATATTTGTAAATATAGCAAATTTTGATCAAAATTATTAGTGATAAACATTAAATTACATGTTTTTACATTAATTTTATCACAGATAAACATGATAAAAGTACTATAATTGTAAATATTTTTTGAGTTGATATTTTTATAAATATTACATAAAAATCTGTCACCAATATCAAATTTAGATATTAATTTGAACAAAAATAATCAATTCACATTTTCTCTCGTTATTTAATCACTCTCTCTCATCGCTCTCTCTCTCAGTGGATTGCCCATCGCCTGAAACAACAAAACCCTTCTTTTTTGTTATTTCTTTCCGATTAAAGTCTGGTATACTCTCATACTTTTTTTTTTTTTTTTTTTTGTTAAATACCAAAAATCATATTTCTCTCTTCTTTATAATATCATATATCACTATTTTCAATTACTTATCATACAAGTTATTTACATATTATTTTTCCTACTATTTTACTAATTTTTCAAATTTATTTTCATTGTTTATTAATTAACTCATGCTTTCTTTATACTATTATAATGGCATGGAAAATAATATGTTGTGATTTTTATCAACTTTCAATCATTTATTAAATTATAAATAAAATACTATCTTGATAACTTTTAAAAATTGTGCTAATAGAGAAATTATATACTCTTTCACCTATCTCGGTACCTTTTGTTTTAAATAACTACAGTATGTAACAAATTGCATTTAATCTTGAAGAATTTTTTTTTTTAATAATTGTTTTTTAGCAAGTTTTTCGAAGGTTTTATTATTATTATTTGAAATTATTACTGTTTTCTAATAATTAGTATAAGTTATACATTAATTTTTTTAAAAAAAATATAGTGGCTAAATATTAAAAGGAGTATCTTAATAAATGACTTTTTTTTTTATATATTGTAAAAATTAAAAGAACAAAAGTTTTAAGAATTTTTAAACTTTTTATTTTATAGTTATTTTCATTAATTTAATATTTATAGATATCCATTTTTAATTGATACTAATTCAAATAAAAGATTTTCCATAAATCGATATCATTTTAAATTTATGTTTTTTTGTGAATAAATAAAGATGAAATAAGGGTGTGAAATTAGTAGTGTTGTTGAGTAATGAAATTTCAAAAAAAATTAATGATGAATTGATTTAATTTGAAAAGGAAAAAAAAAAATATTTAGGTTTTACAATTTTAGAATAAATAATTTCATGATTAATTTTTTTTTTTTTTTAAATATATAATCTTATCTGAATGGGCCTCATTTTTGGTATTAAACTTAAGTTTCGAATTCCTACTTTCTATTTTACGTCAATAGATCTATTTATTATACATGAGAGATTATATTTGCCATCATCGCTCTCTCTCTCAAGAAACCTTAAACCCTTTTCTCTCTCAAGAAACCTTAAACCCTTGTCACTCTCTCTCTCAAGAAACCTTAAACCCTTGTCACTCTCTCTCTCAAGAAACCTTAAACCCTTTTCTCTCTCTCTGATCCCTCTCGCTCTCACACTGGTATTATCTCATGCTTTTTTTTTTTCATATACAAACCATATCTCTCTCCTTTATATATCATATATCACTATTTCATTTTACTTATCGTACAAATAATTACATTTTCATTTTCCTACTATTTTTCAAATTTGTTTTTATTGTTTATTAATTAACTTAGGGTTTCTTTAAAGAAATTTCATTATGTGATAGATTTTTATGCAATATTTATAAAAATATCAACTCAAAAAAATATATGCAAATATAGCAATTTTTTAATACTTATTAGTAATTTATGTGTTTATCAGTGATACATTTAATATAAAAATATGTAATTAAATATTTATTATCAATAAACCCAATCAGAATTTGCTATATTTATAAATATTTTGTTGAGCTTTTATTTTTACAAAACATTACTAAATTTTTTGCTCAAAAATATTTGCAAATTTAGCGAATTTTGATCGGGTTTATTAGTGATAAACATTGAATTTCATATTCTTTCATTAATTTTATCACAAATAAACACATAAATCACTAATAAACTTGATAAAAAAAGTGCTATAATTACGAATACTTTTTTGAGTTGATATTTTTATAAATATTGTATAAAAATCATCAGGCATATCAAATTTGGATATTAATTTCAACAAAAATAATCAAGTCACATTTTCTCTTGTTCTCTAATCACTTTCTCATAGCTCTCGCTCTCTCTCATTAGATTGCCCATCGCATGAAACAACAAAACCCTTCTTTTTTTTATATTTCTTTCCAATTAAAGTCTGGTATTTGTCTCATACTTATCATACAAGTTATTTTTCCGACTATTTTTCCATTCTTTATTAATTAACTTATGGTTTCTTTATATTATTATAAAATAATGGTATGGAATAAAATATGTTGTTAATTTTCCAAACAGAGATAATATGGGGTCAAAGAATCATGTTGCTGATGATGTTGAAGACAGTGACGAATATTTCAGTTCTTTTCCAAACGGATATAAATTTTGTCCCGGTAATGCTGAACTTATTGAACATTACTTGCTGAAAAAGGTTATGAAGCAGCCTCTTCCAAGAAACAGAATTAAAAATGTCAATATCTATAAGTACAGCCCTCAACAACTTACTAACAAGTATAGGCCACAAGGAAAGAAAGAGTGGTATTTTTTCACCTCCAGAAACAAGAAATATAGAAACGGAACTCGCCCCGATAGAACCGCGGGCGACGGGTTCTGGAAGGCGTCCTGGAGGTGATAAGGTTATATTGAAAGGCGACGATGAGGATGAGGATGAATATGTCGACGCCGAAGATGATGATGAATTATATTATGATGATGAAGATATTTTGGGAGCAATGAAAACTCTTGTGTATTACGAGGGAAAGCTTCCTAATGGTTCTAAAACCAATTGGATAATGCATGAGTTTGTTCTTAAAGATCAACCTTCAGTTGTTAGAACTACAAACCAAGATGACATGAGGGTATGTTTTTATGCTTTTCATTGATAACATTTCTCTTATAAGTTTTTTTTTTTAATTAATAGGTTAGGGTTAGGTTAAACTTAAATATTTGAGAATTTTCATTTGATAGCAGATTTTGATGCAATATTTATAAAAATATCAACTCAAAAAAGTATTTATAAATATATATATATATATATATATATATATATATATATATATATATATATATATATATAACAATTTTTATTATGTTAATCAGTGATTAATGTGTGTATCAATGATTAAGATAATGTAAAAATATATAATTTAATGTTTAGCATTGATTCACCAGATCAAAATTTGCTATATTTACATATATTTTTTTTTTAACTTTAATTTTTTCAAATGTGAGTTAAAAAATTCTAGATTTGCAAATTTCCATAAATATTTCTTCCATTGTTTCTAACAATTTTTTTTTTTTTTTTTTTGGGGGCAGTTGGATGATGTGGTGTTATGTAGAATTAAGAAGAATGGAAGGGATAAAAAAAGGAAAAGAACAAAAAGAACAACAACAAGTGCAACAACAAAGAAGCAGCAGAGGGATCATCATCATCATCATAATAACACTCCTCAAAATGATCTGAATGTTAATAGAAATGTCCAAATTCCACCTGTAGAAGAAGAAGATTATTTAATGTTTGGACAATCTTTGAATGAAATGCTAATGGATGACCAAAATCAGCTTGAAATTCACAACAATGATGATGCATTGGAATTGGCAGAAGCACCCTCTAATTACTCTCTTGCTGCTCCTTCTGAGATGCAAATTCAATATGCTTCTCCACCCATGGATTTTGAATTTCACACCAATTCAACATCAATCAACTCTCAACCAATTGATGTTCAACCTCTTCAATCCAGCTATGACCCTTTTGCGGTTCATTATAATCATACTTCACCGTTGATTGAGCCGGTTTCTGATGACGTTACGGTTCCACTTCCCGAGGATCTACCATCAATCAACTCTCAGCCAATTGATGTTCAACCTCTTCAATCCACCTATGACCCTTTTACGGATCATTATTATCATACTTCACAGTTGATTGAACCGGTTTCTGATGTCGTTACGGTTCCACTTCCTCCTGAGGATCGACCATCAATCAACTCTCAGCCAATTGATGTCCAACCTCTTCAATCCAGCTATGACTTTTTCATGGATCATTATAAGAATAGTTCACAGTTGATTGAGCCGGTTTCTGATTTCGTTACGGTTCCACTTCCTCCTGAGGATCTACCATCAATCAACTCTCACCCAATTGATGTTCAACCTCTTCAATCCAGCTATGACTTTCTTACGGATCATTATTATCATACTTCACAGTTGATTGAGCCGGTTTCTGATGTCGTTACGGCTCCTCCACTTCCTGAGGATCTACCCTCTGATTTCTATACGTTGTTGCCACAAGATGATCATGATGATTTTACTATCCAGCAAGAACAACAACAACAACCACCGATGCAATCTAGTCCCAATCATGAACCATTGGGATTCCCCGAGGCTTACGATAACAATAGTTCGCAGCTTATGGAGCTGATTACTGAAGTCGTTACCATTCCACAATCTGAGTTCTCAATGTTGCAGCAACAGCAAGATGATGATTTTAACCAGAAGCTACCATGTCATGATTTCACAGCTATGCAACAACAACTCAGTGATGATACTTCAACCAATATGAAATCTGATCTCAATATACAAGACCTGCAACAACAACTCTTGACTATTCATTCTTCATCAACCATTCCATGTCATGATCATGGTTTCAATATGCAGCAGCCACAACTCATGACTTCTTCTTCAACCATTCACCGATCTGATTCTCTCCCTACAGACTGGGGTCAATATTTTGATTACTCTGACTCTGTTTTTAGTTTCTAGTTTTACCCCACCATATTGTTTCATTCATTTATTCAAAACTGACCAAATTGTAAATTCTTGTTATTATAAATATATATACAGTTGGGACGGGACAGATGATGAGGGTGCTAAGGGTGTGCCAACCTAGTTGGGATACCCCGGTGCACCTCCTGATTCCTGTCACCAATTCTTTTTGTTTTGTTTTCAATATCATTATTTGTAATTCTTCGTATAGTCTAGCAACCAAAACGTATGATCTTTTTCTACCACTTAGATTTTAAATGCATATAATTTCAAATTAGGAAAACATAGTTTGAACAAAAATCATATTATAAATATCAAATTCATTGGGCCCTGTTTACTTAATATCAAAGAATGTGTCACTGAATTTGATTATTTCTCGGTCCCTCTTTTCTCTCTACTTTTTCTCGGGGTCCCAGGTAATTTAATCATTTATTCTCATTCCAAACTCTAGTAAACAACGTCAATGGTAATTATTTTCATTCTGATTCCGATTTCAATTTTTTTAAACATGATCAAAGAAATTTTATTCCAATTCCATAATTTTTCATTCCGATTGATTTTCATTCTGATTCTTTCCTATTCTCATTCCCGCTAAGTAAACGAGACCTAAATTTATTATTTTATATATATTTTTTTTAATTTCACATGTGGATTTTTATTTCAAAGGTAATAAAATGGTTAGCCATTTTTTATTTAAGTATCTTTTCAGAGTGTAATTATGAGCAAAACTCTTTCATCTCCCTACATTAGTTTAGATATAATAAAATAAATTATTATTAAATTAAGTAATACTTTAGGATAAAATTAAAGTGTTCAAATATAATTTTATTTTATATATAAGTTCATCAATTAAATTGAAGAATTTTCAAACGTTTTTTTTTCTCGAGTTTATTAATATCACACATATTTTTTTGGCCTCAATTAATTAAAATTTTCAATAGTTTTTTTTGTGATTATTCTTTATTTTCTTATTAAAAAAAACACTTTTTTATTTTTATTTTCAAAACATTTTATTAAAATGATTCTTTATTCAAATTAGTAATATGTCAAAATATGACTTCTAAATTAAAAATCATTATTCTAGTTTTTCTAAAATTATTAATATTATTGAATATTGAATAAAATGAAAGTGGTGATAAAAAAAAATTTAAAATGAAAGTGATTATTTAATGAGAAAATGAAAAATTTAGACATTTAATATAATTAATAAAGGCAAAAATGGAAATCAAAAGTTTTCCATCCAAGTCACCTTTTAATACCGTGTAGAATAATGATTACCTATTGATGCCTTCAAAATCTATACATTTTAATTAGTAATTTAGATGGATCGTATTTTTTTAAAAAAAATCCTTGCTTTGATTTTAATTAAAAAGATATTTTTATCTAAATCTATCTATCTATAATCTATCTATAACATATATAAAAGTGGGGAAGTGAGGAGAAACATTCACTTCCCATTTTACCCCTACTATTTTAATAAATTTCATTTATATCCTTTGATTTAATTTAATAAATTTTTTCTACCCGTCCCTCTTCATGTTTAGGAATTGTAGTAATTAGAAACGGCGCATGTATATTGGATCTCAAAATCGCCGAGGCAGTTATCTGCCTTGAGAATCCATACGACACAACCATTTAATGAGGCATTAATAAAAGGACCCTTTCTATCTTTTCCAAAGAGGGCAACAAAACCATCATCATTTCCATGTGTTCTCGGTTTGGATCTTTTTACTGGTTGTTGGGAAGGACTTCAGGGAGAGGATAAAGGTTTAATTAATGGTCACAATATATCAAAGGAGAAGAAACATGGGAATATTGGTTTATCAGATTATGGACGTCTTTTCTAATTTCATAAAAACTCCATTTTCTCATCTACTTCGCTTAGAGGATTATGGAAACTCTCTACTCGCTTTTTCTAAATAGTTTAATTGTAATATTTTTCATATTAACCTTCACCTTTTGAATTGATAACTAGGAAACTTAGTTTTAACCACTTTAAATTTTATATAAATTTGTCATTGAATGGTCAACTTAACAGTCATTTAAAGAAAATGTAATAGCTTAGGTTGGATAATCTTTTGAGTGAATATTCTAAAAAAACGTGTGGTACATTAAACAATTTATTTTTTCTTTAAAAGATAAATAATCATCTTAGAAGATTTTATAAATTAAAATATATTTTAAAATGTATAATAAAATATTCATAAGCCACGTGCAATGCACGATTCGCCAACTAGTATTATTAAAAATTGAGTGAAATAGAAAATGAATAAAGTTTTTAATAGAAATGATTTTTTTTTCCAATACGTTTTAATAGAAATAATTGAAGATGAGAAGATGAAATCAGAAAATGAATATTTACGTGACAAAGATGTTGAATATATATTTAGTATAAAGACGTTGATATTTTGATGATAAAGTTTTGATTTTGGCTCATCACTTTCAAAAAACCTGATGACCTGAACAACCCGACCCAACTCACTCAACCCATATATTTTCGAATTATTTGAAACCAACCCAACCCAAATAAGTTACAACCCGACCCAACTCATACGGTTTGGATTGGGTTATAACTTATTTGGGTTGGGTTGGTTTCAAATAATTCGAAAATATATGGGTTGAGTTTGTTCGGGGTTATTCTAAAATTAATTTGGATCGAACCGAACCAATCCAAACTTATTAATTAATAAAAATATTCATTCATTTGTAATCTAAATACTCGTATTTATTAATTTCATACATGCTAATGACCCTTTGAAATAATTAAATTAAGGTACCATTTTTCATTTAATAAAATGAAATATTAAGCTATTATTTTTAATATAATATATCAAAATAGGTAATTAGATCCTTAAAATACGTCTATTTCACTTTTCATTGTCTTATATAGTCAATGAACCAATATAAATGAAAAAAGAACTTAAATTTATTTATTTAATTTATTCAAAATATATTATATTTATTAAATAATTACAAGTTCTAAGACACCATTCCTAACAAACACATTCATTCTCATTCCATTTTTCAAGTCTGAAAGACTATAATATTGCGTCACATTATAATCCACAAACAAGCCTCTTTCTTCATTCTTTTACAAGTTTCAAATTTGTTTATTTCTCACACTTCAAAATTTATTGAGTTTATAAATCCATCACGGGTCTAATTTATTAAAAAGAAAGTGAAAGTAAAAAAATAAAAGAAAATACACTCTAAATAATAAAGTGTTAGGGTGTCTCATTAAAGATATTACAGTCAATCTGAGAGAGGAGAAGGAAGTCTCGAACAGGCGACTTCACATTTGTGTGGAGTCATTGTGTTAAATTTGAGTCGAAGACTTTTGGTTTGATATCATGTATCCACTCCCAAGTAGTTTCACATTAAATTTCTCTTTTTGCAATTTCATTACTTCTAAAAAGAAAACATATTATTGTAAATGACATCATTATTATTTAATTTTAAAAATCCTTTAAAAAACCAATTGTTTGTGTGAATTTAAAAAGTGTACCCTCTATTAGCTTATTTTGTAGATGTAATTGGACTTACTTGGTAATGGGCCGGCCCACTTAACAGGATTTCGTATCTTAAATTGCAACCTTTAAATGATGCACTCTAGCATATTTTGCATATTAATTACTGAAATATCTGAATTTTTTTTAAATTACTATAATAGCATAATTTTAGTTCAATAATTTATTGAATTGTAGTTCAATAAAATATTGAAATAAAGAATTTGAAAAAAACTAACAAATTCATCGAAAATAATAATAAAAAATATCAAATAGTTTGATAAATTATTGAAGTTGAACTTAAAAAAGGAAAAAAAACAAACAAATTCATTAAAAATACTCATGAAAAATAGTTTAATAATCTATTGAACTATAATTCAATAATTTATTAAATTGAGTTTATGCTATTTGAATAATTTTTAAAAAGTTCTGACATCTTAGTAATTAGTGTGTAGGTTTATGTTATTTGAGACAATTTCTCAAGTTTCTAGCAACTCTAAAATCAAGGCGTTTTTTTTCCTAAACACAAATCCAGAATATTATTACGTTAAAATTAACTTCAGGATAAATAACTATTATTTTAAATTTAAAAAAAATATAGATTCAAATATAACAAATTTATACGATTTAAGAAACTAGCTTTCCTTCAATTCAAACACCATTCAGCAATACAATACCCAATAGTGACTAAAATTGTATTACTTTTTGCATTCACATCAATTTTCAAATATAACACAAACCAATTTAAACAAATCTCACTTAAATTAATATTATTGTCACATTAGCCCAAATAAACCTCATATTATATTCTACTAAAAGTTAAAGTATTGCTTATAAAAATCATTAGTCATTTTTATGTATAGTGATTAATGATTTTAAAAAAAACCCACCTTTTTTTCTTCTTCTTTAGACAGGCTTTATCCTTACTCTCTCTAGACCATTCTTTCTCTCTCCACATGAAGTTTTGAGAGGTTCATCCCTCCAATGATAATCAAATTTTAATACTAATTAAAGTCACCAAAGTTTTTTCTTTCTTTCTTTCTCCCACTTTATGGTAATTAAAAAAAAATCGTTGGGAGTACCCACACCATAAATAATTAAGAGTATCAACCAAGGGAAATGAATTAATATTTGCTTTTGTGAAGGGGGAGAAGAGGACCAATCCTTAAGGGCAACATGATGAGCTCAAATAATGGGGCCTTAAGGTTCAACAAGGAGTACCCATATGGGAGACAATTTATTTTTACAAGTTTTTTTTTTGTCTCTTTGAAAATCATTTGTATTTAGTCTTTGAAGTGAGGCTTTGTCAATGGCCTTTACCCCAAAAAAAAAAAAAAAAATTCACAAAGCCTATAAAAAAGCAATGGTTTCTCTATGAGCCTCATCATTCTTTGGGTTTGTGAAAGCCCAAACAACCCAATATGCTCTTACTTGAGTACTTTTGGTCCACTACTCCTCCCCACCTTAAAGGAAAAGGCTCTATTCGGTTCGATCACGCCGGATTCACCCTCTACTTTTAACAATTCTCCGGCTGACCATTTGTTCCTCAATGGACGTCTCTTGCCACATTCTTTTCCACCCCAGCCGAGTATCGATATTTCGCGCCCGACGAGTCGGACGAGCAGCGTTGGCAGCAAGGATTCGTTTATGTCGTAACGGAGTAATAGTACTAATAGTAGGAGCAGCTGCAGTAGTGCAAGAACAAGCTCGAGCGACATTGCTCATTCAGAAAGATCGAGATCTTCGTATAATTATTTGAACTAAGGGAAAAAATCTACGGTTTCTGCTCAGGTGTACGGATCATCTAAGAGGTGGCAGTTTATCGCATCGGTGCCGGTGCCAGCGACATTGAGCCGTGAGAATTCGAGGAGGAAGAAAATGGAAGTAGTTGATGGAAATAAGGCGGAATTGAGAAGAAAGAAAAGGAAGACAACTAATAAGAAGAAAATGAAGATGTGGTTTGGAAGGAGAGTATTCAGATGGATTATATTGGTTTGTAAAGAGTGTCATGCTATTGAACCATCAAAGAAAAATGACCTTTTGAAGAACACGAAAACGAAGCCGAAACCGAAAACGAAACCGAATTCTCATTCTCATTCTCATTCTCATTGAGTTATTCAGTTTAATTTTATTGATTGTACAATGTGGGGGTTTTGCCATTTGTTTTGATTCCCATTTTAAATTTCTTTATTTTGATGGTTTTTATGGCGTTGGTATGAGCACTCTCTATTTCAAATGTTGAGCAGTGGACAATATATATATATATATATATTTTTTTTTAAATACAAAAACTTCAGTATTGTTTATATAATGTTATTGTTCATGAAATTCTTGGAAGGTGATTTCGAAGGTTGATGAATCTCTCTCTGAAATTAATTAGGAATTAGTCCATCAATAGCTTCAATTTCAAAATTATTTTTAGGTTAAATAACGATCTTCATATTTTTTTGCACTTCGTTGATAACCTTTTTTTTTTATGCTTTAAAAGTTCATTATAGTGTACGTATTCTATTTGGATTTTATATATAGTCTTTGTTATTGGCAAGTAATTGGTGTTAATTTTGATAACAAATTAATAAACATTAATCTTTAAGATATATTGTTGTGGATCGTTCTACCGAAATAAAAAATCGGGGAAGGAATTTACACCGAGAAATATACTGGTTCCGATCACTAAGGATGGTACATCCAGTTGCTGGATTGACCAGCCAATCCACTAGATATGTGTTTGTTTACAAAGGAGAAAACTCAAGAGAATACAATGCATAGACATGAGAACTCTCACCAAGAACCCATTTACACCCCATCTCACCTTCACACGATGATAATGAACTTATTCTCTTAACTCCCTTATCTCACTTTATATATATAATGATAAATACAAATACCAAATACAATAACCACCTATTAATTAAACTCAATTAATAGTTAAGGTCTAACTAATATAATAACCAATTTTAACATATATTTATACTATCCACGATCATTAACATGTATCGTCACTCACAAACTTTCATATTTTAGGGTCCCAAGGTTCGAGTGTCTTCTCATCTATCTTCATTTGAGTTATATCTAAAATTGATGTGAATCAAATAGAGATTTAACAAAACGGGGCATTTGTAAATTTAGCTATTTTTTAGTAATATTTATAAAAATATCAGGTCTAAAAAATATTTGTATATATAGCAATTTGTTATCAGGTGAATCAATGATAAACATTAAATTACATATTTTTACACTAAATTTATTATTGATACACATATTAATCACTATTATTTAACTGATTAACATAGTAAAAATTGTCACATTTACAAATATATTTTTAGAGTTGATATTTTTATAAATATTACATCATAATCTCATACCCAATGAAATTTCTCTATTGCAAATCTGGCAATGTCTTACCAATAGTTGTAAAAATATCAACTCTTAAAAATATTTGTAAATATGACCAAAAAAAAATTCTAGTGAATCGGTGATAAACAATGAATTACATATTTTTACACTAAGTTTATCACTGATACACACATTTAATCAATATTAATCACTGATTAACATGGTATAAATTATCACAGTTTCAAATATTTTTAAAAGTTGATATTTTTACAAATTTTATGTCAAAATTTACTATCCAATGAAATTTCCCATAATTTAATAAATTATTATTTCTAGATTTTATAAACTATATGGATATTGGAAATTATTTTATATATAGGAGTATAATTTATTGGATAAGCAAATCACACTAATATAATTTACAATTTTCTCAAAAAAAAAAAAATGCGTTCGATTGCCTTGAGTTTTTTTTTTCATTAAAAAGAAATCCTATATTTAAAAGAAAATATCTATAAAAAGCGGGGAGGGGAGGGGAATTGAGAATTTAAAACCCATTAAAATTAAATAATATAAGTCCATATCTATTTGACCACATAGTGAAATGATGAAACTTTTTTAAAAAAAAAAATAAAAAATGTCCTTTCTTTTCTCACTTATAACTTTTGATTTAATTTATCATAAAATAAAAAAAGCTTCATTCAATTGATTAGTAAAATATAAAGATACCCTACGTTTATATATTTAAAATTCACCTATTTTACTTTAAAAATTCTCTAAATTCACAAATGAAGAGCAAATTAGAACAAAATGTTATTCTAGAATCATTTTTCATGATGCAAGAGTGAAGATGGAGAATGAAAGAAACTAAAAATTTTACGATTCCTGCACTAAAAAGGAAGTCATATCACCAAACATACTTGATAAAATATGTTAAATTTCAAAGTTGGAAAGAATTTCATAAAGAAAGCAAATTCTATATATATATTTGAAATATATGGATGACAATCAAAAGGATGCATTTACATGGACCATCTCGGAAACATGTTTATAATAATGGAGTAGAAATATTAACCAACCATTGGTCAGCGAGAATGGGATCTAAGCAAATGAGGAAAATAGAGCTCACACATAGGGCAATCAATATTGAAATTAAAAAAAAAAACAATTAAATTTATAAAGGAAAAGGAATGATCCTCCTCCAAAGAGAGTAATGTAATAAACAACTGTTTAAACTAAATAATAAATACTTAAGTCAATAATTAATTCTTTAAAACAGACCCTAAAAATAAATTGAAAATTAGACTCCTTCACTCTGGAATTCATTTTTTTTCACTCACTTGCTCAATTAAATGAAACATTTCAACCATTTGGAGAAGTTTGTATACCTTTACAAAATGTTTCATTGTTATAAACAGGAAAAACACATTAACTTTAATTTCACTAAAATTAAAGAAAAAGAATTGCACAAGTAAAACACACCTCTTGAAAAATTTGATATTAGAAGTTGCATGTCTTGGTTGGTAGGGGATATAGCATATGTTCTGCAATTAACCTGTAGAAAATGAACAAGAAAACAAATATCATAAACAATGGATTTATAAAGAGAAGAAAAATGTACACAAAAGCATATTATACAGAGCTTGAATAAACTCTGTAAAAAACAAGCTTGAATACAACAGGCGGGGCTATTCTTGAGTAATGACTCAAAAGCTTGAATAAACTCTGTAAAAAACAAGCTTGAATACAAAAAAGTTATTGTTGTATCTAAGTTTTTGGTTCTTCTAGTTTTGAATTTGGACTTTCAATTAGTGTTTCAAAGAAACCAACTAACCCTCTAATAATGCCTTCTATTGTATAACAACTTCCATTTCCTTAATAAGCTTCTCAGGTTAGAAATGCTGAAAGACCAAAAGTAAAATTGTTCAATTAATTACCACAACATTACCAGAAGAATAGAATAGCAAATTCAATGACTTCCACTATGGAACTTCCTAAATTGGGCCTCCAATATTCTTCCAAATCATTTGGTGTGGCTTGCTATCCATGAGCAACTGTACAATACCAACTTTTCCTTATTGAATTTTTTATTATAACAGCGCAGAGAAGATAATTTTAACGTTATGAAATATAAAAATTTACAAATAGATGATTAATCATACATTAGAGTTGTCAATAAATCTTTTCTCTACTTGAAATTAAACTAAACAACACTTTACATTATAATATTAATGGTAACAATAAAGATACACAAAGGCACATGCTGTGTTATGAGAGTAATCCAATTTTGTATTCAACTTTCTGGACTTGTTCAAAAGACGACCTTAACTGCAGCATACAATATCATGATCATGATACGAACGGCAAAGAACACACAATAAATTACTTTCACGGGTCTAATACTCTCAATCCATGAGGCCTAGATGTTATGATAAATCCTAAGCATATCCAATGAAATTCATCGTAAATTCAAATCAGGAATTCATCAAAAAAATAAAAATACTCCACTATGAATATAATCAAGCATGACATTAAAAATCTCTGTCAAAACTCCAAGCTCCTAATGAATCTTACAATTTTTCTGATTGAACATGATTAAAGAATCAGGTAAGTATTGATGTTTACCTTGATAAATCTGCCCCAATCATGCTTCCTCTTTTTCTTAACTATCTCTCTAGAATGTTCTTGACCTCTCTATACTTTTCTAGAACTTGAGCTTAGATAACTAAGGCCCAAAACCATACTTAGCCCAAATCAAGTTTATATTTCAACACCCCCCTTTAAACTTGATTTGTCACTCCAATCAAACTTCTTAGCTTCACAAAATCTTCATGCTTGAGAGGCTTGGTGAATATATCAGCTGCTTGATCTTTAGTCTTCACATATTCAAGTTCCACATCCTTCTTCGCAATGCACTCTCGAATGTAATGATAACGCGTATCAATGTGCTTGCTTCGATCATGAAAAACAGGATTCTTGGCCAAGGCTATTGCTTGACTTGTTGTCCACACAAATCTTGGTTGGTTCCTCTTGTGAAAATCCCAACTCCTTTAGTAAATTTCGAAGCCAAGTTGCATGACAAACACATGCGAGGACTACATATTGACTTCACATGTGGATAGAGTGACAATTGGTTGCTTTTTTGACATCCATGTGAAGCGGTATCTCCCATGTAGAACACAAAGCCACTTGTGCTCTTACGGTCATCTATATCTCCACTCCAATCGCTATCACTATATCCAATAAGCTTATAATTGTCAGAAACAGAGTAGTATAAGCCAAAGTTTGTCGTACCTTTAAGATAACGAAGGATTCTCTTTGCTGCCTTCAAATGAGTTGTAGTTGGATTCTCCATGAATCGGCTAACAACTCCAACTGCATATAGAATATCCGGTCATGTGCATGTCAAGTATCTCAAACTTCCAACCAAACTCTTAAAGAGTGTGGGATCCACTCTTTCTCCTTCCTCGTGCTTCGATAATTTGATTCCACATTCCATTGGAGTACCAACTGGATTAGAGTCATCCATCTTGAATTTCTTGAGGACCTCCTTGCAATAACCCTCTTGAGTTATTAGGATGCCTTTGTCTTCTTGCTTCACTTCAATACCGAGGTAGTAAGACATGAGCCCAATATCGGTCATCTCGAATTCCTTCATCATCTCTTTCTTAAAACCATCGAACATTTTTGGATTGCTACCTGTGAATATCAAGTCATCAACATATAGGCACACAATCAAAACATCATTGTTTTGATTTTTGATGTAGAGTGCGTGCTCATATGGACACTTGATGAAACTTCTTTCTTGCAGGTACTTGTCAATTCGAGCATTCCAAGCTCTTGGAGCTTGTTTCAACCCATAAAGTGTCTTTTTCAGCTTTAACACTTTATCTTCATTTCCCTTGACTTCATAGCCTTGTGGTTGCTCAATATAAACTTCTTCTTCAAGGACTCCATTAAGGAAGGCAGATTTCACATCCATTTGGTGAATTCTCCAATTATTTTGAGCTGCTAAAGAGATTATTAGTCTAACAGTTTCTAATCGAGCGACCGGAGCAAATACCTCATCATAGCCGATTCCCTCTCTTTGACTGTAGCCTTTTGCCACCAATCTTGCCTTGTATCTCTCAACATCTCCTTTAGCATTTTTCTTTATCTTGTACACCCATTTTACACCAATCGCCTTGTGCCCTTTTGGAAGTGAAGCTAGTTCCCACGTCTCATTCTTCTTGATCGCATTTATCTCTTCGTCCATGGCCTTCTTCCAATTCTTATTCTTCATAGCTTCTTGGAAGTTCATGGGCTCACAATCGGCAAAGAGGCAAAAGAGAGTAGGGTTATCTTGATTTTCAGTTACCTCATAAAGTTCTTCTATGCTTCCATAACGCGGCACTCTTTCACTTGAGTCTTCATCTTCTTGAGAACTCATGGTTGGTAAGGTTGATGGAGTAGTAGGCTCCTATCTTCCTTGTTCCATATCATATTCTTCGAAGTCTGGAAGGTTTTAATCTTCATCATGTGTTCCCCAATCCCATTCTTCTTCTTCATCGAATATGACATCTCAACTGATGATTGTTTTTCCAGTATCAGGATTGTATAACTTGTAGCCTTTGGAGTTTGCGTCATAGCCGATAAATATGTATTTCTTACTCTTGTCATCTAGTTTACTTCTTTGTTCATCTGGAACATGTGTATGAGCTATACTTCCAAAAACTCTAAGATGAGAAATACCTGGCTTTCTTCCATTCCATGCTTTTTGCGGAGTTTTTCCCCATACACTTCTTGTTGGAGATCGGTTGGATAGATAGACTGCACATGCAACTGCTTCTGCCCAAAACTCCTTTGGTAGTCTTTTGCTTTTAAGCATGGTCCTTGCCATGTTAAGGATTGTTCTATTCTTCCTTTCTGCAACTCCATTTTGTTGGGGGGATCTTGGAACTGTCATTGGTCGACATATCCCATGAGTCTCACAGTATTCTTGAAATTCTTTTGAGGTGAATTCTCCTCCTCAATCAGACCTCATGGCTTTGATCACTAAGCCACTCTCTTTTTCTACTGCGGCTTTAAATTTCTTGAAGACTTCAAAAACTTCTGATTTTTGCTTCAAGAAATATACCCATGTCTTTCTTGAGAAATCATCTATGAAGAGAAGGAAATAGTTACTCTTACCAAGTGAGCTTGGTTTAATCGGACCACACACATCTGTGTGTATAAGTTATAGCGGCTTCTGAGCTCTTGAGTTTGACTCCTTTGGAAAACTCTTCTTGAATTGCTTCCCAAGTAGGCATCCTTCACATATCTGGTCGGGATGACGAATGTTAGGTAATCCTTTCACCATGTCTTTCTTGGACAGCAACTCTAGGCCTCCAAAGTTTAGATGTCCAAATCGAAGATGCCAAAGCCAAGATGAATCTTTATAGCATGTCTTCAGACATTTGGCGATATCATTTTGAATTTTGAGCACGAACATTCTATTTCTTGACATCGGCACCTTGGCGATTAGCTTACCACCACTATCTCTTATAGAAAGGCTACTATTTTTCAAGTGAATATCATAACCTTTTTCCAAGAGCTGCCCCAGGCTTAGGATATTGCTCTTCATGTTCGGCACATAATAGACACTTGAGATGAATGTGTGTCTTCCATCCTTTAATCGGATGAGGATATTACCTTTTCCTTTTACTGCCACTTTAGATTCATCTCCAAAAGATACATTGCCGCTTACAGATTCATCAAGCTCAACGAACATGTTTCTTCTTCCGCACATATGATTACTTGCACCAGTGTCTAGATACCATGTGCAATTTTCTCCTTCATTATCCTTGTAAGCTAGTAACAAGATTCCATCTTCCTGACTTCTTTTTTCAACGTAGTTGGCCTTCTCTTCAACTCGATTATTGCTAGGAGCTCTACATTCTGAAGCATAATGACCGAATTTTTCGCAATTATAGCATTTCACACGTGACTTATCATACTTTGATTTTTGGTTTCCTCTACCCCGGCCTCTTGATGAGCTTTCTCCTCTTTGGAAATTGTTGTCATTATTGGGTCTCCAACCACGTCCACGTCCGTAGACACGACCTCGACCTCGTACTTGATTATGATCTTGTCTTTGTTGACTTCTATCATTGTGATCACTTTCTTCTTTAGTTGAAACTACTCGGGTTTTGAGTAGTTGCTCCACGATCCCTTCTCTCTTCTTTTTCTTTTCTTCATAAGCTTGCAATGATCCCAAAAGTTGCTCTATTGTCATTTCTTCCAAGTCTTTTGTTTCTTCGATGACAGTGACAATATGTTCGAATTTGGGATCTAACGATCTAAGAATTTTCTCCATGATTTTTACTTCATCTACCTTTTCACCATTTCTCTTTAATTGATTGGTGACCGCTAAGACTCTTGAAGAGTAATCAGAGATGGCTTCTCCTTCTTTCATATGTAAAGTTTCAAACTCAGCTCTTAAAGTTTGAAGACGTACCTTCTTGACTGGATCGGCTCCCTTGTATGAGGTTTGAAGCTTATCCCATGCTTCCTTAGCAGACTTTGCTTCTGAAACTTTCTCAAAAGCATCGTCATCTAATCCTTGAAAGATTAGATAGAGAGCTTTCTTGTCTCTCTTTCTTGAGTTTCTCAAACCATCTATTTGAGTTTGAGTTAGATTATCCTCATTCTCTGGCTCCGTGTGGCCTTTTTCTACTATTTCCCACACGTCTTGAGCACCTAGGAGAGTCTTCATCTTGATGCTCCAATTATCATAATTACTCTTGGTGAGTTGTGGAACTTGGAAGGAACTCATACCATTATTTGCCATCTCTCTATGAAGGATCTTCAAGCTCTGATACCACTTTGTTGGAAGGGAATTTAGTAGTGGAGGAAATATTTTAAAAGTGGGAGAGATTTTGGAGAAAGTAGGCTACTTATATTATTGCTAGAATTGCTTTTTGATTTTTCTTGATACAAAACACTAAGACAACACTCCTATTTATACTAGTGACACCTCCTCAATCAATGGCTAGGATTATGCCACTACAATTCTAATCTAATGGCTAATAATAACTATCTAGAATATTCTTCATAATTACAAATCTAGCACATTATTCTAGATCTTTCTATAAACTACTTTAGTAGACTAAGGTTCTAGAGAGTTCTTTTCTAGATCATGCTTCCTCTTTTTCTTAACTATCTCTCTAGAATGTTCTTGACCTCTCTATACTTTTCTAGAACTTGAGCTTAGATAACTAAGGCCCAAAACCATACTTAGCCCAAATCAAGTTTATATTTCAACATTAATATCATTGTTAATCTTTTTTTTTGGTATAGTATTTGTTACTGTTAATATCAATTTTCCAAAGCAAGAAATGATGTACTGAACTTAAAAAATATCTGAAGTTTGATTGAGCTTAATACATTATTAGCATAAGGAATGGATTGTGGATCTCAAGTGAAGAAGAAGAGAAAGCTGGCCAAAGAAGTTCATTACAAAACAGACATTGATGAGCTGGATATTCTTGACAGTTAATTAGTTTGTTTGTTACTGATTTGTTAAGTGTAAAAGGCTTGAATATAAAAGCCATAAATCAGAAAAACTTCTGTGGTTGAAGCAATTCATTGTAAACTTCTACTTGATCATCAATAAAGAGTTCTTGTTCTATGAAACTCCATCTTTCTTCTTTCTCAATTCTCGAAATATCATTAATTCATAATTTCTTGTGTTTGTTGTTTAGGGTCTTTAAACTTGCAACAATATCAACAACTAAAAATTTCTAACCATTTAAAATAACTAGATTTTTAACACGTGTGATGCACGTTTAACTTTTAAATTTATTTTAGTTTAGATTAATAATATAAGATAAAATTATGAAATATAATTTTTAAAAAATAATATAGGTGAGACTACATTTTAAAAGTTAAATATTCAATTGATAATGGTAATTAATTATTATAATGACACAATTTGTAAATAGGAGAATTGATGAAGAGGTATAGTAGTCCAAAAATGATTTCCCAACATCCCCACTTTTAAGATACTAAAAAAAAATTATAAATAACATTCTATGACTCTAATTTCATCTCTAATAAAATTTAAACTATAAAAATAATGATATATAATAAATATATAGTTAGTATTATACCTTTAAGATAGCTCGAGTTGGTGAAAATCAATAAAGGTAATTAAAATTTTAGGTTAAATTTAAAGAAATGAAATAAAGATTAATATTATAATATATAATATACATATATATACCTTCTAGAACAACAACAAAATTCAAATGTATAGAAACTTACCTTTTAGAACAACAAAAAATAGCAAATCTAGAAAACAAAAATAATAAGGATATTAAAAAAAATAGTTTACAGAAATAAAAGAATGAATATATATTATTATTATTGGAATAATTCTAAAATTATTAAATTAATATATATATATATATATATATACAAAATAATAAAAGGAAAATAAAAAACGCAAAAATTACCTTCAATTTGACATCTTGCAATGGATGATAGAAAAAAAGGATGTTCAAGGGTGTGTTTATATAATGAATTAAAATTTAAAGTTACAAAGGAGGGAATATCATAAGTCATGTTGAACTAAACATTAATAGACCTTTTATTATTATATTTGGGAGTTTTTTTTTTTTATAAAGATTAATGATAATAATTAATACATTGTGCTTGTTTCTTTCTCTTGTACGTGAAGCCAAAAATAGGTGTTTAGTTGTAAAAATATAAAGAGTCCATTTTTTTAATGAGTCCAATATTTAAGAGGTAAAAAGTTAATTTAGTTACTGTCAAAATATTTTAGTTGTTAATTTAGAAGGGTAAAAAGTTACTTATAAATATGTTGTGTGATATAATCAAAGTGATGATAGAAAAATTAATATTGTTAAACTTTAATATATAAACATGACATTTCAATAAAGGGATAATAAAAATGACATTTTATAATTTTATTTTATTATACTTTTAACTTACTGTCAAAATAAGTTTTAAAGATTCATTTATTAAATATTTAGGGAAATTATTTATAAAATAAATAATTACTCATTTACAATAGAATAATTCACGTCACGTGCATTTGCACGTGTTAATTTTTCTAGTATAATTAAATACATTAACTACTTAATTATTTTTTAAAAGAACATTAACTACTTAATGGAAATAATAATAGTAAAAATAAAGTTGACGGAATAATAATAAAAATTAATCATCATCAAGGAAAAAAACATATACAGATTTATAAATTATAAATAAGAGAATAGTTATATGTTTTCTCAAAATTAAAATTAGAAAAAAAAAACTAACTAATATACAAAATTTAAGTTATTATCGATTAATCCACATTAAAATCTAAGTTTAATTATTATAATGAATGCATGTTTTCTAAACAAATTCATTAACCACATATTATAATGAATGCAAAGCTCCTCCTCGACATCTATGAGCAATTTTGTCAACAAATTAATTAAATACCTTTTTTTTTAAAAAAAAAAAAGTGAAATGAAGTATTAATAAGTTTTAAATGGCATTTTTGAAAATTCTTAAAAGTGGGGAGGGACAAAAGTGTCCAAAAATGATTTCCTAACATCCCCACTTTTAATATACTAGTTTTAACCACGTGCGATGCACGTGTTTAATTTTATATTTATCATAGAATATATTTTTATAAAATTTTGATATAATTTATTTTTATTGTATGCTAAGTATTTGTCAATATTATTTCTCTAAATTTTGAAACATAATCTATTAATGACCAAATTATGAAATTTTTTTTTTTAAGATCAACTAATAGGTAGAATCATCTTTGTCTTTTTTATGCATATTAATAAAATCATTTGTAAATAAATCTTAATATTAATTATAATATGATTAATAGAATATTGTGGCATAAAATGAAACGTCTCAATTAAATATATAAATTAAAAATAATGATTAATCTATTTATTAGGGAATCAATAAATTATTAACAGTTTAGTAACTGATATAATATAATAGTTATCATTGGATAAATTCATAAGAGGCAACAACTAAATTTTTTAAATTTTGATATAAAAAATTTTACATTGGACAACTTTTATCCCACAAATCCAATTTTCTAAAATTTGATATAAGCATTAATTTTTAATTCAAATTCATTTTAGACGTCACTCTTTTGAGTTTTCAATCGTTTATTGCTATTAAGCATATAGTTCTATTTTCAGTGGCGTTATCGTTTAGCACTGCTCTCTCCCCCTATCCTTCATAATTTCTGAATATTCTAAACTATTTTCTATTTAATAATGGAAATATATTGGGTCAACTTCTTATTTAAACCCACGTCATTTAATTAATATATACTATATGAGATTTTTTAGTATTTGAAAATTTTAGATTTTTTTTCATACAAAATTTTAATAAAACTAATTGTGTGAAATAAAATAATCATTAGATCTTATAGAAAGACCACATCAGAATTATCATTAACTTATTTCAACATCAGTACTAAAACTAATTAACATATTTCATGATATAAAGAATTAATTAGAAACTTATTTTTATTTATTTTTTATTGATTCATATAAACTAATGATCCTAATATATATTATAACATTTTATTGTCTTGAAATATTAAATTTGAGATTATATGAAGATTAATTTATACATTATATCTTATAAAATACTTAAAACTAAACGAATCTTATTTATTATTTTTATTGTAAAACAAAGGAAAGACAATGTTAAAAAAAAATAATTTACCCTTGACTACCAATTGACTCAAATAAGCTCTAATACATAATGTATTAAAAAAAGAGGGGATTCTTTCAGTATTAAAAGGGATATATGAAGGTTTATTAAAATTAAAAAGAGATATGGAGGACGACAAAAAAAAAAAAAAAAAAACAATTTGTTGTAAAGTAAACTTGAAATATTACACATAAAAAATGTCTCAAATAATTATTGTGTACTTTAGAATTAGCAATAAGACATCATCCATCCAAAATAAAATAAAAAAGTTATCGATGGCATGAGCAAGCAGTCGTAACGAAAGAAATTATATTTTCATCATAATAAAATTGAGAAAAATATAATACCTGCCATCTTAGTGTTCAAAATTTATCATATAATTTTCAATTTGCTCCTTAACCCCGAAAGAATGTGTAATTTTTTTAATATATTTGAAAATATGAGAATGAAGAAATTGATTGGAATCAATAAAAAGGAGAAAATGGTGGATTTAAATAGTAAGAAAAATGAAAAAAAAAATGCCAATAGTAAAGAAAATAAGAAAGCATCACCTGCCTATCATTGTTTGAAGTCGACTGCCATGGGTTCTGAAGCTCCTGCAAGGAAAACAATGGGAAACGGTAAGAATAGGAATAGCTTTAATGAAAAGTATAGAAAAATAGGTAGAATAGACCTCTTTTTATAATAGTAGGTGATGGGGGAGTTTCAAACTCTTGATATTCTACAATTAAATTAGATAATTAAGAAAATATGTTACAAAACCTTTTCAATTTTAAAACTTACTTTCTTGAAAAATGAAGGGACTAAAACTTTTCAATATACTAAAAAAATGAGAAGATGACATTCAATTTACTAAATATATTTTGAAAATAATATTTATCTAATTATTTTTAAATTAATATTTAGTTTATATACTTTTGAAGATTTTCTAAAATAAAATAAAAACATGAAAAATTATTTCTAAAATAATTCTCTCTCGTCCACATTTTTATATATTATAGTAAATTGAAATTGATCAAATATAATTTTATTTTACAGTATACATTAAATCATCTAAATTGATTAAATGATAAATAAATTAATATAATAAAATATGAATTAATGAATATAATATAAATGATATAAAATAAATTGGGTTAACTATAAAACTAGCCTAATTTTTACCAATTTAACAATAAATAGCAACCAACCATGAAATAACAAAAAATAGCCACTAAAATAATGTCAGAGGAGGTAATTTACCAAAAAGCCCTCATTAGTTTAAAATCACAAACTGCTGCTTCTGTTGATCACGGTGTACGAGGGAGACTGTCAGACATGTCCTATCCGTATTGGGAAGCACAACATACTTGGATTATGGTACAGTTGGTGTATTACGTATAGTTTAAAGGATTATACTAACAATACACATATTGTGCGAAAACATTGCTAGTCAAATTTCATTCAACAAAACACAGGTATGTTGTGCTTGGATTATGGTACAGTTGGTGTAATACGTATAGTTTAAAGGATTATACTAACAATACACATATTGTGCGAAACATTGCTAATCAAATCTCATTCGATAAAAACACAAGTATGTTGTGCTTGGATTATGGTACAGTTGGTGTAGTACGTATAATTTAAAGCATTATACTAACATTACTCATATTGTACGAAACAATGCTAATCAACTCTCATTCGACAAAAACACAAGTATGTTGTGCTTGAATTATGGTACAGTTGGTGTAGTACGTATAGTTTAAAGGATTATACTAACAATACACATATTGTGCGAAAACATTGCTAGTCAATTCTCATTCAACAAAACACAAGTATGTTGTGTTTGGATTATTGTACAGTTGGTGTAATACGTATAGTTTAAAGGATTATACTAACAATACACATATTGTGTGAAACATTGCTAGTCAAATCTCATTCAACAAAACACAAGTATGTTTGTTCTTAGATTATGGTACAGTTGGTGTAATACGTATAGTTTAAAGCATTATACGTTCAATACACATATTGTGTGAAACAATGCTACTCAAAATCTCATTCAACAAAACACAAGTATGTTGTGCTTGGATTATGTTACTTTTGGTGTAGTACGTATAGTTTAAAAGATTATACTAACTATATTAATAACATTAATAAAAAAGACTCTATCTGTCCAAGAGTACATGATATACGTGTATAGTTAGTATACTTAATATACTAACAGTACTATAAACAAGACACATTAAAAATGCGAATTAATGATGAAAATCAGAAAGACCCAAAATAAATAAGACGGTTTCAACCACTAATTCTATTTTCTACCAAGACAAAGAATCTCTAAAAAACAAACCAACTACCAAAAACAGGGATGTCTAAAAAAAAACAGATCTCAAAGAACCCAAGTCTCATTAGAGACCAAACTTCCTTCCATCATTTCCTTAAGTTATGTTTGGCAATATCCCATCTCTTTATTTGTCTTCAAAGTCAAACCCCACCTTGAGTAAATGCCTGGAAAATCCCACAAAATAGATCCCCATTAAACAATTTCTTAAATAAAATCAAATTGTAATTAAAAAAAATCCCCAAGTGTGAATAGTGACTAAAAAAGGAGGGAAAAAGCAATTGGGATTTGGTGAAAAAATCCAAAAAGGAAGCGTGGGAAGATGATATTTCATCATAAAAATCTGAAATGTAAAAGATAAACCCCATAGATTTATGACCTCATACCACTGGATAAAAACTCCCCTAAAAAATGCAATGAAAAAATGTAAGAAAAAGTAGGTGAGATTTCTAAGTAATCATAACTTTCAGGGGTATAAATGGAATAATCAGGATTAAGAAAATTGATGGTGGCTAAAAACTGAACTATGAATGGATGTGGCTATTCTTTGATGCGTGGATACCAAATGTGGCCATTCCTTGAGTTTTCTCAAATAAATTTCATTTAGTTAAAAGTATTATACTAAATAGTATGGATTATTTTTATATTATATGAGAGTAAATTTTTAATATTATATTATTACAAAAATAGTAATTTAATAAGGGAATTGGATATTTTAGATATTATATAGTGAATTATAAGGGTATAGGAAATCTAAAGTTTTTCCACCCAATCCACTTTAAATATAGTATAGATTAAAGATAAAGATATTATATTAAATATTATAGAAATATACTTTATTTTTCCTTACTATTTAAAATATTTTTCAAAATTTAATGTCATTTCATTTTATCGATGGAAATAATTTTACATTACGTTATACTTTTTAATAATAAATATTAAAATAGGTTCATAAAATTATTGAAACATAGACTACTAATTTTGTCAGCCAATTATATATTTTATTTTTCTTTACTATTTTAAAATATTTCTCAAAATTTAATGTCATTTCATGTTATCAATGAAAATAATTTTACATTACATTATACTTTTTTTAATAATAATTACTAAAATAGGTTCATCAAATTATTGAAACATAGACTATTAATTTTGTTAGCCAATTATATTTTAAACTTGTTATATAAAATAAGAGTGTATATGTTTTAAGAATTAAATAATAAATTGATAATAATAATTAATTATTGATAATGGCACAAATTGTAAATTTGAGAAATAATATAGGGGTAAAATAGTCCAAAATTGATTTCCCAACATCCCCACTTTTAAGATACTAGTTAATTACCACGTGCGATGCACGTGACATTTTGAAATTATTTCATTTTATAATAAAATAATAATTATATTTAATTTTATATTTCTATAATAATTGTATAATTCTTCTATTTAAATGATCTTTTCATTGTTGAATTTAAAACCAAATAATAAGAAAATTGTGAAACTACCTTTGGTTTAATATAAGTTTTTTCTTCAATAAAATACTATATATTTGTTTTAAACTTGGTTTGATTTTAATAATTCAAGTAATAAAATAATAATTTAAACTTATATTTTTTTAAGAATCAACACTAATATAGAAATTAAATAGACTTTATTACAATTATAAAGTATCTAAATAGAAATTTTTAAAAAAATCGATAAATCTCATTTTTCTTAATTTTATTTAAATTCGTTTTAGACACGGTATAAAAAGATTATAATTTCATTTTATTGTCAAGTATTTCAAATTAATCAATCTGTTTACGAAAGAGATAATTTTTTAATTGTATTTTAGAAAATCCTAAATTTAATTTTAAATTGAATGAGTTCGAGGTTGTTTTTCTTGAGATATTTATCCGTTCAGATCAACATTCTATAAAATTTATTAAAAAATGTATTACACAAAAAATTATGTATTTAAATTATTTTCAATCTCATCCTCATCCTTTAATAGGACAGTTTTTATATATATACAGGGGCGAATCCAGGAATTTGCTTTGGGGGGACAAAAACTATATAAGATTATTTTTTAAAATTTTAGGGGGCAAAATATATAAAATACATTAAACAGTCAACTTTTTTCCTATATTTTTTTCATTTTTACATTATAAAAAAATTAAAATGAAAAAATTTAGGGGGGGGCAATTGCCCCCTTCCCACCTTAGTGGATCTGCCCCCGTATATATATATATATATATATATATGTATATAATTAAATCAACAAAATGGTTATCTTTTCAAAATTGAAAGACGTGCCTAACATAAGTTACATATAAAATTATATCAATTAAATAAACTAATAACTATTACCTAAAAATTATATAGATTACAGATTTAGAACATTAAAATAAGTAAATAAAAGAATAAAGCAATATAATACTAAAGACTGAAAATATTTAAAAATAGAAAGTAGCATAATACTTGAGGTGTGGATAAAACTAATTACATCTTTCTTCCTCTAGGTATCTCAATCTATTAGATGAGATAGAAGCACAACATACTTTTTTATGGAAGAGAGCAAAAGGAAAAAATACATAAAAAGTAAGAACACACTAATACTATAATTGTCGAAAAATATTCAAAAACCACAAATAATTTGATTTCTAGGACAAATTGAACCAAAATTTTATATAGTAGGAATATACTGAATCCGCTTCATTTGACGTGTTTTGCATGCGTATCTAGTATATAAAAAATTCGTTTCAACCAGATAGTGTCTGTATCCTATTTTATCATAAAACATAAGACGTAAAAAAAAAAAGGATTTTTGTTCCATTGAACTCTGAGGTGTTGTGTGCGAAATAAAAAAGGACAAAAAGAGTAGAGAAAAGATGAGTAAAAACACCTTTCCAACGGAACCTGCACTAGCAAAAGAACCTGTTTCCTTTCCTGTCAAAACAAAAGTTTGTAAGAGAACTAAAAGGGAAGAATACTGGAGGTCAGATATAATAAATATTTAATAACCACAGTCAACACTAAAAGAGAAAGCAAAGTAATGAAAATGATGATGACAATGAAAACATGATAAAAAAAAAAAAGAACAGGGAGAGAATATGAGATTTGCAATCTCTGTTCATGGGTTTAATCAACACCAATCTTTTGTAGGAAAAAAGAGAGGGGGTCGTTATGAAATGGAAGCTTAAAAGTGGGTCAATGAAAGGCCACCGTTGGAGACTTGAAAGACATAGTTAATGGATCAAGCCATATAAATTAGGAAGAGAAAACGTTAGGGGAAAGAAGGTGAAATTGGAGAGAGAGAGATGGACATGGATGTCATTAATGGGAGGTGTAAGATTTAGTTATTGTACGGCCATAGTGATGGGAAGAGAGGTTCCGATCGTTTCATTTCTATAAAATTTAATTATTATTTTATTTAAAACAAACAATAATTAAATTTCATTGCTATTGATTGTAAAGGTCAAATTAAAAAAAAATATCATGGATAGTTTCATTTAACATGAATGGTTTGTTTTTTTTTTAATAAGTTAATGCTAATACTTTTTTTTTATTGAGTTAATCCTTTTGAAACTGAGGTTTGCTTTCACAAATAATATTAGAAGGACTAAAACTTATTTGAATCAATCATCTTAAAATTGATAATGATATTAACTAAATGGTCAATAAGTTTGTAAATAATTTTATTTATTTTGAAAAACTATAATAGTAGGGACAACCACGTAAAACATTGAACGAAACAATCTTTTAATAGTAGAAAATAAAAAAAATTTACTACTCAAGTCATTTTTAGATATAGTATAGATTAAGATTAAATATTGAAGATTAAAGATAATTAAATTAATATGACATTAATATCATATTATTTTTTAACCTCAACATATTTAGTTTTAGCATAATATTTTAAACTTATTATCTTTAATCTTTAATATATTAATATAATTAATATTAAAAGTGGGGATGTTTGAAAATCTTTTTTGGACTACTATACCCCTCAGTGAATTCTTAAATTTACAAAATGTGCCATTATAATTATCAATTGATTAATTAATTCCTATAAAAAAATTGATTAATTAATTTTAATATATATTATCTCTTATATTAATTAATTAACATCATCAGTTGATTAATTAATTTTCATAATGTATTCTCTCTTATAATATATTAAGTGTAAATTATCATGCTATAATAAAATAGAATTCTAACTTTATTTTTATCTTTATATCTTTAATATATAAAAAGATGATACATTTTTAATCAATTTTATCAATGGTTAACATATATAAAAAGTCCAATTTTACATTTTTTTAATGGCCCAATTTTACATTCCTATAATTTAATTACAATTTTATTTTCTTATTATATTTAAAATAAATAAATATTAAAAATAAAACTTTAATTCTAATGGTATTATTATAAATTAATCATTAAAAAAACATGAAAATTTTAATTATCATCCATATTAAATATGTTGATGTTAAAAAAACTAATACATGCCAACATGAGCATAGCTCAATTGGCATATACTCCTTTCCCCTTGAGATCGAAGGTTCGAGTCCTCCCTCCCCCACTTTGATGTAATCTAAAAAAAAATAAAACTAATACATAATAATATGATATTAATGTCAGATTAATTTAATTATTATAATAAAACCAGGTTAGTGGACCCACGTGGGTACTAAATATTACTCACTAATTATCAGTTATTAGTTTGTTTTCTTGATAAGAGGCAGCTGATTGGTTTTTTTTTTCTTTTCTTTTTATTAGACACAAGACAATGGATTGGTGTATTAAATAGCTATCATCAATTACCAATTAAATTCATCAAAACAACAAGCGATCGGTGGGACTTCTTCTAAAACAAAACTGACGGAATCCAAAGAATAACATAAAAAAAAAAAAAAAAAAAAAACTATTGTGTTGCCGATTTCTAATCTCTTCAGCTTTTCTTTTTTACTATAAATCAAGGTGTATTTTGGAAAATTTTATTATTATTATATCGGATGATTTTCCACCCAACTAAACAATTCCTCGAGTAAAATCCTTCCATGAAATCAAATAAATTTGATTTTGAAGCCAACTAAAAATTCAAATCTTTGCAAATCATTTGGGATGAAAATCTTGGCGCCTTCGTTATTATTTACATCACCACTAAACTGATTTAGAAAAGAAGATCGAAGATTGTTGTTGTCATTATATTGTTGGGATTGTTAACGTTACTCATATTTCTAATGTTTTTAGTTGTGGTACGGGCAATGAATTACAAGAAAGAATGGAATGACATTGTTATTTGTAAGAATATTTTTACTCTTTGTTGAAAAAATAATGAGTTTGATTTTTATGCTATTTAAGAAATTCTCATTTGTGATTTTGATACGTGTTTTTTGTAAGAAGAGAAAATTTTCGCAGCAACCAAATAAGTTTTTTCTCTCTCTCAAGAAACTCTTAATTTGTGTTGTACTAGCCAAGTTTTCTTACGATTTTCTTCACCATAATTCAGCCCGTCTCATTATTTTATACTCAAACTATTTGAATTCTTGAAAAATATCATAAACTAACCACTCCTAACATTGAGTAGTAACCCATATTTTAAATGAACGCTAAGGTAGGTAGAGATTACGTTACGCATATATAACGTTGTAATATATATCTTAGTTTTTCTGAAAGTCTTGAGAAATTTAGAGTGTCTCCATCAAATTGTTCAATAGTAAATACAATTGTAAAAGGAATTGAGTTTTTTTTAAGAGCTTGGACAATATATATGGTAAATTAATATGTGGTAAAATATATATATATAAATAAATATATTTTATAAAAAATATAACAAAAAAAGGAAATATATAAAAATTAATATATGGTAAAATATATACGTGGTAAAATATTTATATTCTTTTATATAAATATAATATATAAAAAAAGGAAGACAATACGTGCAACGCACGTGGTAAAAATCTAGTATCTTAAAGGTGGGGATGTTGGGAAATCATTTTTGGACTACTCTACCCCTATATCAATTCTTCAATTTACAAAGTTTGCCATTATAATAATTAATTATCCTTATCAATTACTAATTAATTATTTATTTATATTTCAAAATGTTTTCTCTAATTAATTAATTTGTAGTTCCACACCTAATTACACATTCTTTTGGTATTCTTAATTAACAAAATTCGATCTCTCCATTGGTCCACCATTTTTTTTTTATTTGATCAAATTAGATGACATAGAAAAAAAATTGTATTTCATAAAATTAGAGTTATCAATAATTATTAATTTATTAATTTAATGACAAATTATTTTATCAAATAATTAGCCTATTAATTTTACATTTAAATTAGACTTATGACATTCTTTAAATTTGTAACTATGAAATTTTATCCTTTATATAAACTCATTCCAATAATACCATTATGTGAACATAGTCCCTAATTGGTGATTTTATATATAAGAAAAGGTAGTTTAAAGGTAACTTTACAGTTATTTTTTTCTTTCTTCGGTATATTTATTTTTAAACTATTATACCCCTTTAACAATTCTCATCTTTAATCTTTATCTTTAATCTTTAATATATTAAAAGTGGGGATGTTTGAAAATCTTTTTTGGACAATTATACCCTTAATGAATTCTCAATTTTACAAAGTTTGCCATTCAAATTAAAAATAACTATATATTTATTCAAACAATTACGGTGAGATTGCAAAACACTATGATTTATTGTTCTTTATTGTATATGATAATAGGTCACCCTTTTTTTTTTTAATGAAATCCTATTATTATTGTTCCCATAAAAATATTTATGATTATTTCATTTGTTATTCTATCAAAAATATGTTAATAGTATAATTAGCCATGAAAAAAATTCATCTAATTTTAAAACTTATAAATTATAATTTAAATATTAAAATTTATAGTATAAAAATTTTAAACTATTAAGTAAAAGTGATTATTTGCCCGTCATACCTATCCAAATTTTAGAATTAACACAATAATTTGTATATCCTTTCAAATTTTATATTCATCTTATCGATTTTTTTCTAAAAATATGTTTGTTAAAATGTTTTTTTTATTGCATAAAAGATATTATTTTCTTTATAGTCTTTAATTAAGTACAAAGGAGGCCAATTGGCATAGCTTTTATTAGAAAAAAACGGACAGTACAAATGGTGTCATTATTAGCCTAATGCCTGAAAGGTTTTAATCAGTGTTTAATTGCTTCGTCAATCTAATAGCCTTGGCTGTAAGTCTCCTCATCTTCCTTAATCGCTTCTAAGAGTAATATATATATGGACTTCTTATGATCCTTCCTATTCATGATTGTTTTGGGAAAGTAATCAAATATGAAAGAGCCAATATTGTTTATATAATAATCACCATTGATGAACAACTTGAGAGCTTGCTGTCGGGTTCCATCCACTACATATGATGCACTTGCTTTACTTTTTTTTATTATCATTATGTTTTTGTTAATTACTTATATATTAACGAGGTTTGTGATTTTTTGATGACAATCTTTCCAGAGTTAAGTTTAGAGCTACACACGAATATTGTCTTCATGGTAATATTTTACTTTTAATTTATTTGAATTATTCATTTGTTTCTTTCATCTTTTAATTTTTATTAAGATAAAAAACCGATAGCTTTTCAGAGGTACATCATGAAATTGATGAAATAACATAGTTCTATCTTGAGGATAAATGTCGCTAATGTTCCTATCTATTATTGAATAATTTTATTACAATTTATCTTATTACAATATATTAAATTTATATAGTTTTTTATTAATAAAATAAAATATTTATTTAAAAATTTAAAAATAGTAAATTATATAGTTTTTTTTAATAAAAAATATAATTTATAAAATTAATACAATTTTTTTGTTAAATAAAAATAATGTATTTCACTTTTAATATTATCTACTTACATATTTATTATTAAATTATTGTACACTAGATTTAAAACTTAAATCATTACAAGTACTATTTTTAATGATCTATATGAAAGAAGCAATTTTTTTTGGAAAAATAAATATCCAAACTAATATAATATAATATTTTAAAAAAAAAATTGTGTAAACTTCCACCTTAGATAGGAAAAATCTTTAGTTAACAAAACTACGGTTACTAAATTTTTTTTGATAATCATTACACGCTTGAGCTTTAACAGCACTATCAAATTGGAAGGTAAAACATCAAATACCTTATCAGTAGTGAAACTAATTAAATTAGGTCCTAACTATTCTCAAGCCAACCCCTTAAATATACACAATAGATATTCTTGAAATTGCAATGCAACTACTAATATTGTTCCAACATCACCACCACCCTCCACCGTAAACGTCAATTGAGTAAATTGTTGACTTAAAATCCATGTTTATTAAAAGAGTAAAGTTGATATATATAATAGAATAATCATGATTTTTTCAGCTATATAATCTACGTTTAGTTAATTTGAAAATTATAAGTAACACTATGTGTGATATCAATATCATTTTAAAATAATATCTATTATCATACTCCAAATTGCTACAATATTATTATTTTGGTTCAGATTATTGACAATGATTTGATAACGCAGACAATTAAATCACCATATGAGATTAAAATAATAAAAACTAATTGATTTTTTTGGTAAAAAAAACACATATTGAATTTTTTTAGAGTAATATTTACGGGATGATTTATATTGAAAAAATTGTTTAATTTAATTGTGAAATGAAAAAACTAATATTTATCGCATATATAAAAAGTCATAAAATTGAAGTGTGTGCATTAAGTTTATTGTATTCATATAATTTTAATTAATTATATATTTTTAGTTAATCATAACTGATAAAAACTTAAAATTACACGTGCATCGCACGTGGTAAAAGTCTAGTATTATAAAAGAGAGAATACATTATAAAATTAATTAATCAATTGACAACATTAATTAATTAATATAATAGATAATACATTTTAAAAATTAATTAATCAATTGATAATTGTAATTAATTATTATAATGGCACATTTTGTAAATTTGAGAATTCACTAATGGGTATAATAGTCCAAAAATGATTTTCAAGCATCCCACTTTTAAGATATTAAAGATTAAAGATATATAATTTAATTTATTGAACTATTATTTAAGCAATTCTTGAAAAATTTATGACGTCTATTTTAACTCTATATTCAAAAAGCAATTATTAAATAACAATTATATTCCACTTAATTTGAGTATCATAATTTCCACGATGATTGGTATTGTTTAATTGCCAAGTGATTAGGGGATTTGTGTATAATACTTATTCAGTTTGACTTGAAAAGGTCAATTTCACCTGGGTTCACCTTCTCATCTGATCGTGGGTCCCACATTAAATATTAATCTTTTCCTTGTTCATTAAATATTGGAAAATACTTGCCTCCATACTAGTTTGGAGGAGCTCCTCCATACTTTCATATTTGTTTTGTTCTAATTGGTTTATAAAAGTTATCGGGACCCACGTATTCATTAGAAGTGATAATATTTAATTGAAATTGACCAATGAATATTAGAGGATGTAGGAGCTCCTCTAAACTAATATGGAGACAAATATTGTCCTTAAATATTTATTCAATCAAATTTCCGTTTCAAGAAAGCTTTATGTTTCTTAATTTTCAGTTTTCAAGCACATTCGAGCTCTCTCTCTCTTTCTTTTTTTTTTCTTTTTTTATCTCTCACCTGATTGCTCTTCTCTCTCAACTCTCAAAGACCCCCTCTCTCTTTCATTCAAGAGCTTAAAACACTACAAAAAACTGTCAAAATGCGACCAAAAATTTGCGACAAAAAAAAAGTGGTAGTTTTAAAGTGACCACTTGGTCACTTTCTTTGAAGGTTGACTTTAAGTGACCATCTGGTCACTTTTTTTGCGACCAGATTGCGACCAAAAGTAGATGTAGTCATAAAAAATGGCGCGAAATTATGGCGCAAAAGAAGCGACCACTTGGTCACCTATAAAAACGACCATTTGGTCGCATTTTTGTGACTAAAATATGCTTTGGTAGCAAAAAATGGCGCGTAATTTTGGAGGGAAAAAAGCTACCAAGTGGTCACAATTAAAAGTGACCATCTGGTAGCAAGTTTTGTGACCTTTTTTGGGGAGTGGTAGCTTAAAATTGGAGGGAAAATAGCTACCAAGTGGTCACAATTAAAAGTGACCACCTGGTCGCAATTTTTGTGACTAAAATATGTCTTGGTAGCAAAAAATGGCGCGTAATTTTGGAGGGAAAAAAGCTACCAAGTGGTCACAATTGAAAGTGACCATCTGGTCGCAATTTTTGGACCTTTTTTGGGGAGTGGTAGCTTAAAATTGGAGGGAAAATAGCTACCAAGTGGTCACAATTAAAAGTGACCACCTGGTCGCAATTTTTGTGACTAAAATATGTCTTGGTAGCAAAAAATGGCGCGTAATTTTGGAGGGAAAAAAGCTACCAAGTGGTCACAATTGAAAGTGACCACCTGGTCGCAATTTTTGTGACCTTTATTGGGCAATGGTAGCTTAAAATTTTGGCGGGAATTAAGCTACCATATGGTCACATTAGAAAGTGACCGGGATGGTGGCAAATTATGTGATTTTATATGACCAATAATTTATAAATAACTATTTTTTAACACGTGCGATGCACGTGGAATTTTTTGTCTTATTTTACAATTCAATAATTGTATACTTAAGAGTTTTATGTGTATTAGTTAAAATGTTTGTTAATCAATTTTTAAATTATATTTATTTTATGAACAAATAAAATATTTAATATTTTTTATTTTTTCCCCAATTGTATTTATGGGGTAAATTCCTTTTACTTTATCTATTTTACCCCATAAATACAGTCGGAAAAAATCAACAAATATTAAATATTTTATTTGTTCATAAAATAAAATTACATTATAAGCTTAGAAAGAAAAAATAAAAATAAGAATAGATGATTGAAAAAATTACCAATAATTCCAAAATTTAAAGATGTGGTTAATTTTATTGATTGCATTTCTTAACAATAATAATAATGTCAATTAAATAAAAATTATTCACTTTCAATTAATATAAAAACTCTTCATGATCAATAAGCTGCTATCTAAACGCCTTTAGATTTTTCTAAAATTTGTGTAGAGTAAATAATAATATTTAACCTCGTCTTGAAAATATCTGAATTTCATACAAAGAGAGAACAATAATATTGTACAGAGAAGAATTATATTATCCTTAAACCTCTAGTTGAATCTAGTCGTTTGACTCTTTTTTGTTCAAGAAAAGCATTTACAATTATGAATAAAGCAATAGACCAAACTTAAAATCAAAAGATGATGAAATACGATGAAAATGAAATTAACTTTTTTTTTTTATTATAAGAAAGATTCCTCTTGATTTCAACTTTGACATGTTTATATCGAATTCTCATAGTTGGAATTGCTTCAAATGAATATGTGGATGCAAATTAATTATATATAAATATGTACATCTTCAATAGTCTATTTGGTTCCCTTCTAGCACTTTCTATGTTGAAAAACAAGAATAAAATTATCTATATCTATTAAAAAAAACTCTTAAATAGAATCAAATAGTTCCAAATCAAGAATTACAAAAATTTATCTCGAAAATCATGAAGAAACATATCAATGAATATAACAACATGGAAACAAGAGTTCCCGTCATATGTAAATATCAGAAAGTAACCCAATATACAAAAAAAAAGTATAATATACATATTAATATTTGCGACCAGGTGGTCGCAATTTCACAAAAAATGTGACCACATGGCAGTAATTTAGAAGGGAAAGGCGACCAAATGGTCGCATTTTAGGATTTAGGGTTTAGGGTTTAGGAGAGAAATGCGACCAAATGGTCGCATTTTTGCAAAAGTAAAATAATATTTTTTAAAAAATACAAGTAGAATTGCGACCATTTGGTCGCAATTATGGGCGGTAACTTTAAATTTTCATGAAATTAATGGCGGTGAATTTAAGGAATGCGACCATATGGTCGCAATATTTGGCGGTGAATCTCATAATTGCGACCAGATGGTCGCAATAGTTGATGGGACTCGTGAAATGACAGCTGTTCTTGGTAATGGTAATTGGGCGACCAGTTGGTCGCTTTTTCAATAAATGCGACCATATGGTCGCATATGTATCTGAAAATGCGACCATATGGTCGCGTTTTCCCCAGCACGCGTGACTGTTCATTTCCTGTCATAATTACATATTTGCGACCATTTGGTCGCAAATTATGATTTAAATTCCCTTCCCTTTCCTTACCCCCGTTTCTTTTCTTTTCTCCGTTTTTCTTTCTCTTCTTTTCTGCTTTTCTCTTCTTTGCCGCCCTTCTCTTTTTCTTCCTCTCTTTTTGTTCTTTTCTCTCTTTCCCCTATCCCGTTCCCCGTTATTTCTTCCCGTTCCCGTTCCCATTCTTACTCTAAACCGAAAACCCTCAACCCCCAATCCCGGTTTCGATTACACGAGGTTAGTTTTCGTAACAAATTGAAGTTTAGTTGAAGAATTTAGTTTACTTAGTTTTAGTTTTTAGTTTTGTTAATTTAATTAGTTTTAGTTTAATTTAGTTTTGTTAATTTAATTAGTTTTAGTTTAATTTAGTTTTGTTAATTTAATTAGTTTTAGTTTTAGTTTAAGTAGTTTAATTTAATTAGTTTAATTTAATTAGTTTAGTTTACATTAACTAATTAATTAGTTTACTTTAATTTTATTACTTTAAGTAATTTTAGTTTAATTAATCTATAGTTTAATTAATCTAACTTAGTTTACTTTAATTCAATTTAAGTAGTAATTAATTTAATTACTTAATCTAATTTAGTTTAATTACTTATTTAGTTTATTTAAGATAGTTTACTTTAATTTAATAAAATTAAACTAAATTAATTTATAATTACACTAGTTTAACTTTTAATTTTAGTTTAATTGATGTAATTTAGATTACTTTAATTAAATCAATTAATTTAAAGTAGGGTAATTAATTCAAATAGTTTAACTTCAATTATACTTAAGTAGTATAAATTAATGAGTTACACTAATTTAATTAATTAATTTTAGTTTAATTATTAAATAAAAATTGTTTAATTACTTAATTTTAGTTACATTTGATTAAAGTAAAGTACAATTAGGTTAATTTAACTAAAATTAATTCAATTAAACTTAAGATTAATTAATTAAAACTAAAATTAACTAACTTGGAATTAAAGTAAATATAAATTAGGTTAATTGAACTAAAATTAATTCAATTAAACTTAAGATTAATTAATTAAAACTAAAATTAACTAATCAATTACTTGGAATTAAAGTAAACATAAATTAGCTTCATTGAACTAAAATTAATTCAATTAAACTTAAGATTAATTAATTAAAACTAAAATTAACTAATCAATTACTTTGAATTAAAGTAAATTAAAATTAGATTAATTGAAACTAAAATTAATTGAATTTTAGTTTAATTCAATTAATTTTAGTTCAATTAATCTAATTTTACTTTACTTTATTTCAAACTAAATGATTAGTTTATTTTAGTTTTACTTAATTTTAGTTTAATTAATGTAATTTAGATTACTTTAATTAAATCAATTAATTTAAAGTAGGGTAATTAATTCAAATAGTTTAACTTCAATTAGTTTAATTTACATTATTTCATTAATTAATTAATTAATTAAATAAACTAATCAATATTTTACTTACGTAATTAGTATTAAATTAGTTTATTTTGGTTGTAGGATTATGACGGGCAGACGACGTCCTCCCCAGTCAGACGAGCCTGACGACGCGGGTGACGAGGGGTCTCCGCAGACGCCTACTGGCGTTGCCCCTGATGCGGACCTGACTACGGAGGAGTTGGACATCCTCTTCAGTTACGAGACGCGACTTGCCGCCACGCTCGATGATGGAGTCCCTGAGACCGAAGTCTTCGACACCACGGCCGCCGCAGACTCCCTTGCCACGCCTCCGGGCTTAGCATCAGGGTATGCGTCGGGTCCGCATCCGGTCTGCATCGGGTCGGATCACGTGGCCCCTCGACTTCATGCACGCACGCCGTCTCGGGCAGACTCTACCCTCTGGATTGAAGGGGATACGTAAGTAATTTTGTTTACTATTTTTCAAAAAGTTTTTTATTCTTTTTAACTAATAGTTTCTAATATATAGCACAATAATTTTTTGTGATTTTGCGAGTCTGACCGCATACGACCGTTTCAAAACGGTTTCGCGAGGTCCTCCAGGAGCATGCCTCTACCCAGCGACCTTCGGCCGGGACGAAGATTCCGACGACGGAGAAACGCTTGGATGTACGGCTGTTGGAAGGTAAAAACATAATTTATTTTCATAATTAATTAATTTTGAAATTTATAGAAATAAATTTATTACTTTAATAATTTTTTATTTCAATTTTTTCAGGGCAAGTTTCCTGTTATCGATCCCGACATCACCGACGGTAGATTGTTCCCCCTATGGGACAGTCACGTCCGGGATCGATTCAAGGACCTCATGTTCCGGGCGCGCAGAAGGCAAGCAGCAAACCGCCCCGTGTGGATGAGCCCGGAGGACCACGCGCGGCTTCTCGCGAGCTTGAGCACTCCTCAGGGCAAGGCAGTGTCAAGCAGGAATAAGGCCAACCGCGCGAACAATCCAGTAAAACACACAGCGGGGGCGCGGACCCACGACGAGCACCATCGTCGATTGGTATGTTTTCTTTCTCGTTTTCTTTTTTCAATTACTTATTAATTTATTATGTGTTATTCTTCACTCTTTGATTTTTTAGGAAGCGAAGCACGGGCGCCCCGTCCAGCTCGATGAGCTGCACCGAGTTCTTCACACGAAGAAGGACGGGACGTTCGTCGACGATAAGGCGAAAGAAGTTCAGGTATTTAATATTTTTTTCAATTATTATTATTTCTTTAAAATTTTTCATACATTATATATTAACCATTTTATTTTCTGAATTTTAAATGTTTAGGAACGTTTCACTGAGTCCTTGACTCGGCGGTTGCCCACACCTGGACTCGCAACCGGCTCAGGAGGAGGACCGTATAGAGGCGTTCTTGGAGGTCCTGGAAGGGTTCGGCTGATGGGTCGGTTCCTGGGCTCGGCTCAGACGGGCGACGCCTTTATGCAGATGTGCCCGGCCTCGGGCAGGCGAGCGAGCACTAGTTCCGGCCCTTCTCCTGGGTGAGCAAAGGCGTGCGTGCGGACATGGAGGCTATGCGTGAGGACTTCGTTACTCGAGTCGCTACTATTGAGGCCGACATACAGGCACGAGTTGACGCCCAGGTCGCATCCGCTTTGGCCGCGTACTTCAGATCTCTAGGCGACGGCCCTTCTACATCGACGCCTCCTCCCCCACCCCCCGCCCCTCCGCAGTAGTTCTAGGATTCTTTCGATTGTATAAAACGTTTTTTTAATATTTGATATATATATTTTTTATTTGAATTCCAATTTTTTTTTTATGAAATTTTAATATTAATTAAATAAATAATTAATAATTAATAATTAATAATTAATTAACTAATTATTGAAATTTAAATTTAAAAAAAAAATTCTTAAATGCGACCAGATGGTCACTTTTAAGCAACCATCTGGTCGCATTTTAACTGAGACTAAAAGTGACCATTTGGTCGCATAAAATGCGACCATTTGGTCACTTTTTTATGTGACCAATTGGTCACTTATCTTTCACATAAATTACGACCAGATGGTCACTTTTTATGTGACCAAATGGTCACTTCTATTGATGTGACGACCCGTCACTTTTAAATAAATTAAAATCAGAGAAAACAGCGGAAGTCTTTTAATTTACGAAAAATTGGCGTGGTTTTGTTTGAAAATTGGCATGCCGAAAACCTGTTTACATCCTAATTTTCACATCTAATAAAATCTCATGGACTTTAAGTCCAAATCAGGAGTTCAAATGTTTCATCACATAAAAACCACATCAAAAGCTCTTATGAGCTATATACAACATCAAAGTGTTTGAAAATTCATAAAGTATTAACATATACTTTACAAAACCAACAAGTCCATCTCGAGGCCAGGCATCCCTCGATCACGCAAGACCACCTCCTTCTCCTCGACCTCTAGCCAAGGCATTACCTGGAAATTGGTTGTAATATCATGAGCTAACAAACTAAGCCCAGTGAGAATAATAAGCATAAAAAGTAAATATAGACCTCAAACTCGCATTCCGATTTGTGTCCAATAAACCGACACAATCCTTCCTAGAATTCTCCAAAGTCTAGGTCATTCTAAGTCATATTTTCCATTTGATGAAACTAATTAGCACACTTAGGCTAATTGTTCATCCTTTAACTTGTTATAACATAAAGTAAGAAAAGTAAATGACTTTGCAAAAAAATATAACATCTCGACTCTCTTTCTCATCTATCATATGCATAAAAGTAATGAGTACATCCATAGGATACGCAATTGCCATTTATGCATGTAATGAAGGTAATGTGGATTTTTACAAACTATCCACCCTTATCCTTATGCATGAAGGTAATGTGGGAATCCACTCATCCACCATTCAACCTTATGCATGATGAAGGTAATGTGGGAATCCACTCATCCATCATTCACCTTATGCATGAAGGTAACGTGGGAATCCACTCATCCACCGTTCCTTTCATTCTTTTCATTCTTTTCTTTTTCTCTTTTCAATGATGCGAGATGTTGTAGTATAATAAATAATGGTGCAAAATGTTATGCATATGCTTGCATATGCTTGTACAATTAAATAAAGTAAAGTAAATGATAAAGTAATTAAAATACACATAAGGTAAATGGGCATAAGTAAAGACATAAAGTAAATGACAAAAAGTAAAATAACCGAGAAACTCGAATGAACGATATGACGATCGAACTCCGATATTAGTAATAAGATTAGAATCATAATTTAAACGATTAACCTATGTCCTCCCGGATTCTATACTTCCAAATAATCCGGGGTTCTATTAACCGTTTTAAATTACAAGTTGGATCATTTTGACTTCAAAATAATCCAACCTTAGTTTCATAACGAAACTAAGTTAGAATCTTCTAAGATTCAAAGTCTTTCTCGAGAATTTCTAAGTTCTCACTTAAAGGATTAACTCTTAATCCTAAGGGCACTAACTCACAACCCTCTAATCTTAGGTTCGATTCTAATCTTAGTTTCAAACTCTCAAACCATCACACTAGTTTGCTTTCCATATTTAATTTAAATGCTAACTATTCTCACCTTATTAATAAGATGATTTAGCTCCTAAGTTCGAAGGAGCGATCAACCACGAAGTTCAAAAACACCTACAAACGAATTACATCGTAACAATCAATAACGAAACCAACTATCATTCAAACAATTACTAAACATACAAAGCAACGAAAACCCAATAAAACCCACAAAGAGGCCCACGGCCCTATCATAAAAAACGAGTCTCGGGTTTGGTTTTTGGCTTTTTGGCAATTCAAAATACGTTTTGAGTTGGTTTTAATCAAATTCGATAATCCCGATTTCAATGGGTATCGATGAATAGTGTTTTTGAACATTAATCCCTTTCCGAATTGAATTTAAATAAACATTCATTCATTAATTTCTAACCCATTTTCAATCCCAAAAGGGTAAATTTCAAACGGAAAGGGTTTCGACTGAAACTCGGTTTTAGGGTTATGAAATAGTTTCCAAAAACACATAAAACTACTCCCGAATTGACAAACACCGAGTTTCACGGCAAGAAATCGAAAGAACACAAAAGCTTGAATCAATTTCCATGGAAGTTCAATGAGAATTCGAAATCTAGGGCTTACCTTAGAGAGTTGGAAACGTTCCAAGAGTGGAATGGGTAGAAAGGTCTCGCGAGAGCTTTCCAACGCATCCGAAATCACGCAAAACGGCCAAAACGGCGGGGCGACCGTTTCTTCCTCTTCTCTTTTCTTCCCTTTGTTGCTCGGGTTTGGAGAAGAAAATGGTGATGTTTTGGTCAAAAATGAGTCAATGACTCATTTAAAGAAGATGACAAATAGTAAATAGATATTTAGGAAGTTGGAAATTACGATTTTGCCCTTTTTAAGACTTTTGACTTAAAAGCGAATCCCGAACATCTCAAACTAACCCAATGGTGATTAATAATTATTAATTGGCCCGTTAATAATTATTAACACCATTAAAACGTAATTAAATAAATAAAGCCATTAAAAGGAATTAAAATGAAATAAATTGCAAATTTCTAATTTAATAATAAATAAATGAACTTAATTACTTGAATTAAAATAAAATAAATAAATAAATAAATAAAATTTTATCACAAAAAAAATAACGGGACGTTACAATTGAAGATAAAATGCGACCATATGGTCCCTTTTAATGCGACCATATGGTCGCATTTTAAAAAGTTTGACTTTTTTTCGACCAAAATTTTTTGCTACCAGATGGTCGAATTTTTGTGACCATGCAGTCGCACAAATTCAAAACCGACCAGCTTTTTAGCAACCACTCAGTTGGTCGCATTTTGGTCGCATTTTAGGTGAAAAACGACCATTTGGTCGCAATTTCCTGGTTGCAAATTGGCAGTTTTTTTGCAGTGAAAACTTTGTTACATCAAAATTCATGGTTTCGAAATAGATAGATAAAGCTGAGAGGAGAAATCAATCTCAATATCTAAATGACGGTGGATCCACGTCTTTTTTTTAAACCATTAAAGTAAAATTTAATGGATCCAAACTCCCTCTCTCTAACCTCTTTCTACACACTTTCTCTCTCTCTAACACATTTTCTTTCTCTAACTTTTCGTTATACATTTTCTCCTGCTACATTATTTCTACATAATTTCTTTCTCTACACATTTTTTTTCTAAAAATAATTACATAAATTTAAAAGCAATTGTTAAATGTTGGAACTTAAAAAAAAAAATAATAATAATAATTATAACACTAAGCAGTTTTTATCATAGTACTTTAATTAAAAGTACTTTTTCACAAACACTCTCAAACACACCTAAATATTACTCACTCTACATTTGAATAATCATTCGTCATCTTCATTATTTATACCTCAATTATCTTCCTCGAAAAAACTCTCTTCATTTTCAACCCCTACGTATCCTTCAACCCTTTGCTCCTTTCTACCATAAAGTGCCTCAAATGGTGCCATCTCAATAGTAGCCTGATAGCTGTTATTATAAGCAAACTCTACCAAGTACAACTGAGAATCCCAACTACCTCCAAAATCAAGAACACAAGCCCTCAACATATCCTCCAGGAATCCGGTTAACTCTCTCGGTCGACCATCCTGCCTGGGGGTGAAAAGTCGTGCTAAAATCCAAGCCTATACCCATGGTCAATGCAAACTCGCCAAAACTTCGAGACAAAACGAGTGTCCCGACTCGATACTATCCTCACAGGCACACCATGTAATCTAACAATCTCCCGTAAATACAATCGTGCCCATGTCTCCCTGGGTAGGTAATCCTCCCAGGTATAAAGTGCGCGGTCTTCGTCAAACGGTCTACAATCACCCAAATGGTATCATAACCCTTGGGCGTCCTCGGCAAACCACCGATAAAGTCCATGGAAATCTCCTCCCATTTCCATTCTGGCACACTCGAGAGGGTTAAGTAAACCCGATGGACTCTTCCTCAAAGCTTTGACTTGGCGACAAGTCAAACATCTACTAACAAAGTCCGCTATCTCAAACTTCATCCCAGGCCACCAATAATGCTCTCTCAGGTCCCCTGTACATCTTCGTACTACCTGGATGTATAGAGAAGATAGAAGCGTGAGCCTCCTCCAACAGTTCCCTCCTAAAAGTCGATCCTAAAGGCACACATAGCCTCTTACGATACATCGAGAGCCCCGTCGTAGAGAAGGTAAAATGACTAGGAACATCGACTCGGCCTCTCTAAAACCGGCCGCAAATGAACCTCTCCCCTCGGGCATCAATCATCCTCCGCCTCAAAGTAGGCCCCCATGTCAAACTAGCCGGACTCACGGTGACCTCGGCGAGCAAGCAATGCTATCTCGGCTCGCTCCATATCCCACCTCAATCTCAAAGGTAAGGCCGACAAAGTCAAGAATGAGAAGACTTCCCTCCGAGCGCATCGGCCACTACATTGGCTCTCCCAGGATGATCCTGAATGTCACAGTCATAATCCTTGACGAGCTCTAACCATCTCCTCTGCCTCATATTCAATTCCTTCGAGTGAAGAAATATTTGAGACTCTTATGGTCGAGTAAATATCATAATCTTCTCACCGTACAAATAATGCCTCCATATTTCCAATGCATGCACAAGCTGCCAACTCTAAATCATGAGTCGGATATTTCTTCTCATGCTCCTTTAATCGACGAGAAGCATAAGCTATAACTTTACCATGCTTGCATCAACACACATCCCAAACCTCGTGGGAAGCATCCCAGTATACACAGTCAAACCACCAGGTCTTATCAGGCGATACTAGAACCAGGTCTTTGCCACAAGCCTCCTCTTGAGCTCCTCAAAGCTCCTCTCACAATCCTCGGACCATATAAAATCAACCCCCTTAGGGTCAAACGTGTCAAAGGTGAAGCAATCTTGGAGAAATCTTGCACAAACCGTCTATAATAGCCTGCAAGTCCCAGAAAACTGCGAATATCAGCCACACTCGTCGGTCTAGGCCAGTTAGTAACTGCCTCAATCTTAGAGGGATCAACAGATACTCCTTTACTCGATACTACGTGGCCTAAAAATGCCACTTCCCTCAGCCAAAACTCACACTTGGAGAACTTGGCATACAGTCTCTGATCTCATAGTATCGTCAAAACCTCTCGAAGATGTATAGCATGCAACTCCTCTGTCTTGGAATAAACCAAGATATCATCGATAAAAACAATCACAAAAGAGTCAATGAACCTCCTAAACACCGTGTGCATAAGGTCCATAAAAGCTGCAGGAGCGTTAGTCAAGCCAAAGGACATAACTACAAACTCATAATGTCCATAAGCGCGTCCTGAATGCCGTCTTGGGAATATCCTCATCCCGAATCCTCAACCGATGATAGCCAGGATCTCAAATCTATCTTGAAAAGATAGTGGCTCCCCTCAACTGATCAAACAAGTCATCTATCCTGGGCAAAGGATACTTGTTCTTCAACGTAACACCTGGTTCAACTCTTTGTAATCAATGCATAAACGCATAGAACCAGTCTTTCTTCTTCACAAACAACAGGGGCTCCCCACCTGGCGAAACACTTGGGCGTATAAACCCCAAGTCTAAAAGTCCTCGAATCGGCTCCGGAGTTCTTTCAACTCAGCAGGTGCCATACGATATGGTGCTTTGGACAATGGAGTGCCCCAGGAGCAACCTCAATCGAAAATCAAACTGTCTCACCAGGTGGCAAACCGGGTAACTCATCAGGGAAAACATCAATGAAATCTCCTCACTCGGGCACGAACTCAAACTAGCCCTGGTATAGAAGTGTCAACCACACTAGCTATGTAACCCAAGGCTCCATCACTTAGAAGCATACTAGCTTCTAACATCGATATCAAAGTGGGTACTGATCTACTACTAGTCCCACGAAAACGTACACTAGTCCCACGAAAACGTACACTAGTCCCACATGGACTCATAAAATCAACCACTCTCTCTGTACAATCAATAGTGGCACGATTAGCTGATAGCCAATCCATACCCAAAATCACATCAAAATCTGACATAGGCATGATAATCAAAGTAGCATGCAAACAACAACCCATAAAACACAAATCATCTGTGCTAATCATACTATCGGCAATAATAAACTTCCCCCCCTGGGGTAGAAACACGCATCTCAAACCCTAACGGTGCGAGACTCAAGCATAGCCGACTCAACAAATGCGGAAGAAATAAAAGAGTGGCTAGCTCCAGAATCAAATAAAACAAAGGCCGAATGGCCTAAAACGATCAGTACCAGGAACTATAGTACTGCGCCCTCTGCCTCCTCTCTAGTAGCATAAACTCGGGCCTGATCATCGAGCGGTGGAGGCGTGAACCGACGTGGCGGTGGAGGAAATCTCGGTGGTGGTGGAGGTAAAATCGTGGCGGTGAACAACAGGTGGAAGTCTGAAGCTGCGTGCCTGACCACCCTGACCTCTACCTCTAAAGTCCTCTCTGCCCTGGCCCCGACCTCTGCCTCGGTCATGACCTCTACCTCTAACCTGGAGGAGCATACAAAGCAGGTGGTGCCTGATAAGGTCTCTGCTGCATACCCTGACCTGGGTAACCATACTGTGGTGGATGAGCCTGATAAGTCCTACAGGACCTAGATAGGTGACCCTCCTGACCACAAGTAAAACACCTAAGTGGTAGGGGAGCCGCCTCGTGCTCTCAGTTGTCCCAAACTGAATCCCACCCCTAGTCTGCTGCTGCTGATACTGTCTCTGCTGTGGCGGTGGTACTCGACCAGTACGGTCATCCTCCACCTTCCTCTTATGAGAGGAAGTCTCTCCGGTAGCAGCTAGTTTGCCCTTCCTTTCTTGGATGCCAAATCCAAAGAAAGGGCAAACTCTAAAGCCTGCTTCATAGGTAGTCGGACGCAGGGTGCGTAAAAAACCCCTAATCTCGGCTCTCACCCTACCAAAAATCTCCTCATCTTGCTCTCGGGATCAGCAATCGTCCAGGAGCAAATCTAGACGATCGGTCAAACTCTCGCTCATACTCGGCCACCGAGCTATCACCTTGTTTCAGGGTCACAAATTCCACCTCCAATCTATCTCTCAAATCAGTAGAATAGTATTTCTCATAAAATTTCTCACGAAATACCTTCCAAGTAACCTCCATAGTCAAAGAAAGTGACCTATGGAGACCTCTCCACCAATATAGAGCATCATCAACCAAAGAATACGTACCACAATGGACCTGCAGATGGTCTGGGCACCTGATAAACTCGAAAGCTCTCTCAACTCTATCAATCCAGAGCTCAGCAAAAGATGGATCCAAAGACCTACCGTTAAACTCACCAGGTGCATGTCTACTATACTCTCTCAAAAATCTAGCAGCCTCGGTAGATCCAACCTGATCAACTGCCACGTCAGCTGGTCTAGGTGGTGGTACAACAGGCAATACTGGTCTACCAGCATCTCGCAATAATCCCAGATAATCCTCCTCAGAAATATAAACTCCTCGCCCCTGAACAGGTGGCGGTACAACAGAATCATCAGGAGGTACTATAGGAATCACAGGTGGAGGTGGTGGTGGAGGTGTAGGGCTCCGAGCTCGCCTCTACCTCTACCTCTCACTCCAACTCGTCTAGCCCCTCTTCTAGGAGGCATACCGAAATAAAGTCAATAAAACAAGATAAGTCACTTGTAAAAGAGGATTCACCACTCTTTTACCAAATCGAAATGAAATGCGAGTTTAAAGATAAGGTCTAGGAATACCGGGTGCGTGATCTCGGATGTTGACTTTCGAGAATGGACTTAAAACAAAACATGAAATACAAACATGCATCGCATGTAGTCTAAGAACCCGTCGGCTCCGATACCAAGCGTGACGACCCGTCACTTTTAAATAAATTAAAATCGGAGAAAACAGCGGAAGTCTTTTAATTTACGAAAAATTGGCGTGGTTTTGTTTGAAAATTGGCATGCCGAAAAACCCGTTTACATCCTAATTTTCACATCTAATAAAATCTCATGGACTTTAAGTCCAAATCGGGAGTTCAAATGTTTCATCACATAAAAACCACATCAAAAGCTCTTATGAGCTATATACAACATCAAAGTGTTTGAAAATTCATAAAGTATTAACATATACTTTACAAAACCAACAAGTCCATCTCGAGGCCAGGCATCCCTCGATCACGCAGACCACCTCCTTCTCCTCGACCTCTAGCCAAGGCATTACCTGAAATTGGTTGTAATATCATGAGCTAACAAACTAAGCCCAGGTGAGAATAATAAGCATAAAAAGTAAATATAGACCTCAAACTCGCATTCCGATTTGTGTCCAATAAACCGACACAATCCTTCCTAGAATTCTCCAAAGTCTAGGTCATTCTAAGTCATATTTTCCATTTGATGAAACTAATTAGCACACTTAGGCTAATTGTTCATCCTTTAACTTGTTATAACATAAAGTAAGAAAAGTAAATGACTTTGCAAAAAAATATAACATCTCGACTCTCTTTCTCATCTATCATATGCATAAAAGTAATGAGTACATCCATAGGATACGCAATTGCCATTTATGCATGTAATGAAGGTAATGTGGATTTTTACAAACTATCCACCCTTATCCTTATGCATGAAGGTAATGTGGGAATCCACTCATCCACCATTCAACCTTATGCATGATGAAGGTAATGTGGGAATCCACTCATCCATCATTCACCTTATGCATGAAGGTAACGTGGGAATCCACTCATCCACCGTTCCTTTCATTCTTTTCATTCTTTTCTTTTTCTCTTTTCAATGATGCGAGATGTTGTAGTATAATAAATAATGGTGCAAAATGTTATGCATATGCTTGCATATGCTTGTACAATTAAATAAAGTAAAGTAAATGATAAAGTAATTAAAATACACATAAGGTAAATGGGCATAAGTAAAGACATAAAGTAAATGACAAAAAGTAAAATAACCGAGAAACTCGAATGAACGATATGACGATCGAACTCCGATATTAGTAATAAGATTAGAATCATAATTTAAACGATTAACCTATGTCCTCCCGGATTCTATACTTCCAAATAATCCGAGGTTCTATTAACCGTTTTAAATTACAAGTTGGATCATTTTGACTTCAAAATAATCCAACCTTAGTTTCATAACGAAACTAAGTTAGAATCTTCTAAGATTCAAAGTCTTTCTCGAGAATTTCTAAGTTCTCACTTAAAGGATTAACTCTTAATCCTAAGGGCACTAACTCACAACCCTCTAATCTTAGGTTCGATTCTAATCTTAGTTTCAAACTCTCAAACCATCACACTAGTTTGCTTTCCATATTTAATTTAAATGCTAACTATTCTCACCTTATTAATAAGATGATTTAGCTCCTAAGTTCGAAGGAGCGATCAACCACGAAGTTCAAAAACACCTACAAACGAATTACATCGTAACAATCAATAACGAAACCAACTATCATTCAAACAATTACTAAACATACAAAGCAACGAAAACCCAATAAAACCCACAAAGAGGCCCACGGCCCTATCATAAAAAACGAGTCTCGGGTTTGGTTTTTGGCTTTTTGGCAATTCAAAATACGTTTTGAGTTGGTTTTAATCAAATTCGATAATCCCGATTTCAATGGGTATCGATGAATAGTGTTTTTGAACATTAATCCCTTTCCGAATTGAATTTAAATAAACATTCATTCATTAATTTCTAACCCATTTTCAATCCCAAAAGGGTAAATTTCAAACGGAAAGGGTTTCGATTGAAACTCGGTTTTAGGGTTATGAAATAGTTTCCAAAAACACATAAAACTACTCCCGAATTGACAAACACCGAGTTTTCACGCAAGAAATCGAAAGAACACAAAAGCTTGAATCAATTTCCATGGAAGTTCAATGAGAATTCGAAATCTAGGGCTTACCTTAGAGAGTTGGAAACGTTCCAAGAGTGGAATGGGTAGAAAGGTCTCGGCGAGAGCTTTCCAACGCATCCGAAATCACGCAAAACGCCAAAACGGAAGCGGGCGACCGTTTCTTCCTCTTCTCTTTTCTTCCCTTTGTTGCTCGGGTTTGGAGAAGAAAATGGTGATGTTTTGGTCAAAAATGAGTCAATGACTCATTTAAAGAAGATGACAAATAGTAAATAGATATTTAGGAAGTTGGAAATTACGATTTTGCCCTTTTTAAGACTTTTGACTTAAAACGAATCCCGAACATCTCAAACTAACCCAATGGTGATTAATAATTATTAATTGGCCCGTTAATAATTATTAACACCATTAAAACGTAATTAAATAAATAAAGCCATTAAAAGGAATTAAAATGAAATAAATTGCAAATTTCTAATTTAATAATAAATAAATGAACTTAATTACTTGAATTAAAATAAAATAAATAAATAAATAAATAAAATTTTATCACAAAAAAAATAACGGGACGTTACAATTGAAGATAAAATGCGACCATATGGTCCTTTTAATGCGACCATATGGTCGCATTTTAAAAAGTTTGACTTTTTTCGACCAAAATTTTTTGCTACCAGGATGGTCGAATTTTTGTGACCATGCGATCGCACAAATTCAAAACCGACCAGCTTTTTAGCAACCACTCAGTTGGTCGCATTTTGGTCGCATTTTAGGTGAAAAACGACCATTTGGTCGCAATTTCCTGGTTGCAAATTGGCAGTTTTTTTGCAGTGAAAACTTTGTTACATCAAAATTCATGGTTTCGAAATAGATAGATAAAGCTGAGAGGAGAAATCAATCTCAATATCTAAATGACGGTGGATCCACGTCTTTTTTTTAAACCATTAAAGTAAAATTTAATGGATCCAAACTCCCTCTCTCTAACCTCTTTCTACACACTTTCTCTCTCTCTCTAACACATTTTCTTTCTCTAACTCTTCGTCGTACATTTTCTCCTGCTACATTATTTCTACATAATTTCTTTCTCTACACATTTTTTTTCTAAAAATAATTACATAAATTTAAAAGCAATTGTTAAATGTTGGAACTTAAAAAAAAAAAAAATAATAATAATTATAACACTAAGCAGTTTTTATCATAGTACTTTAATTAAAAGTACTTTTTCACAAACACTCTCAAACACACCTAAATATTACTCACTCTACATTTGAATAATCATTCGTCATCTTCATTATTTATACCTCAATTATCTTCCTCGAAAAAACTCTCTTCATTTTCAACCCCTACGTATCCTTCAACCCTTTGCTCCTTTCCACACAAACCCATCTAATTTTCTCTATTTATAGATGGCACGTGTACTGGAGTAGATATATTAACCAACCATTGGTTGGCGAGAATGAGATCTAAGCAAATGAGGAAAATAGAGCTCACACATTATTGAAATTAAAAACTAAATATATAAAGGAAAAGAAATAATCCTCTTATAGAGAGAGTTATGAAATAAACAACTGTTTAAACAAAATAATAAATACTTGAACTCAATAATTCTTTAAAACAGAACCTAAAAACAAATCGAAAACTAGACTCCTTCACTCCGGAATTCTGTTCTTCACTCACTTTCTGATCCATCACTTGAGAAACCATCTGAAGATAAAGACCGGGTTAAAAAACCGTTATGTTCCTAAAATTAGTTTCACATGTTTATAAAAAAAAAAATATAGTATGTGTTACATAGACTTACCAGAGCTTTGTGTGTAAAGAATATCACTGGTGAGAACCATTTCAGGCAAAAAAACCTACCAAAAAAACTCATGAATTAAAAAATAATGAATATAATTTATACAAGAGTGGAATTTACCTCTTTGTTTTTGTTGTTGGATTTGGAGTGGAGTATTGGAGGTAGTGGTGTAGGCCATATGGGATAATCAAGAAAGTAGGCACCCGGTACCCAATGATAGACATTATGAATGTCTCTGTCTAAAGATGAAAATGTTATTGAAAAATCAATTGGTAACTCTATTATTTTTTCCCTAAGATTGCAGGGATAAACTAACCCCCGATATCTGTGTAAATGCACGATGTCTCCATCATTAGGGTGAAAATCAATACCCCTGCTCAATAGGGTCAAAATCATTACCCCAAACATCTCCATCATCATGGTCAAAATCATCACCCAAAACATCTCCATCATCAGAGTCAAAATCATTACCCAAAAAATCTCCATCATCGAATTCGTTGTAATACAAGTCATGAACCAATGACCATGTATTTGTATTTAACGATTCGAGTTCCCATATGCAAATATGATCATCCTCCGTCCATTGACATATCCGCAAACTCCCATATCCTTAATCCCGACTGAATCGATAAACGGAAACGGAGGTAAATCAATCAAACGAAACAGGTGATCAACAGGATTGAATCCAATCAACCTTTTCAAGTGGTCACGCAAGAATATTGTTCCGTTACAAGCGACAGTGCACGTAAGCCCTCAAATGGGAATGGGCTGACGATACGCAGGGAGCGGGTATGGGGCCGGGAGTTGGTATAGGTTTGCGTACTTAGGGTACCTCCACTGTCCAACATCAGAAGAGAAGATCTTGACTTGATAATAAGGAAAAGACGTCAATAGAAGCCTGTTGATGCGGAAGCTTTACTTTCTGTCAATGAGAAATTAGCTCTTTTGGAATTCAAGAATTGAATCAATCAATCATGAAAGAAAAAGAAGAATGAAAAACACACGGTAGAGAAAGAAAAAACGAACTTCTCATTATTGAACAACTTGGTAAAGTAAGAGAGATATTACAGCTTATATTCAATAGGATATGTACATGTGGCAAAACTGAAAAACAATTAACAACCTGTTAACTACTTCTTTAAATCCTAATAAACCAATGCTAGAGTGCCACATCACAACAAATCACCCTCTTGGCACCTAAGCATTGAAGAAACACAATACAGCAGAAGAATGAAACAAACAACATCAACCAAAACCCAGCTTTAACAACCTGCACAGTTCATCAAACCTCTTACTAGGTAGACTTTTAGTGAGCATATCAGCAGGGTTTATATCAGTTCCAATCTTAACCACAGCAGCCTGCCCTTCCTTGATCACATCTCTTACATAATGTAACTTCACATCTATGTGTTTAGTGCGATCATGAAATGAAGGGTTCTTGGATAGTGCAAGAGCACTTTGACTATCACAATGGATAGTAACTACATCATTTAGACCAATCATGTCATAAACAATACCTTTCAGCCACACAGCTTTTTTAACAGCATCACAAAGGGCCATATACTCTGCCTCAGTGCTAGACAAAGCAACAACTGACTGAAGACTAGTTCTCCAGCTGATGGTATTTCCAAACAAAGTAAATACATACCCTGTCAGAGACTTCCTTCTGTCCATATCAGCTGCAAAGTCAGAATCAACATACCCAACAAGCCAGTTTGAAGTTTTCTCAGATTTGTCACTGGCAGAAAACAACAAACACTTCTCAATAGACCCTTTAATAAATCTGAGAATCCACTTAACAGCCTCCCAATGGGGCTTTCCAGGATTACTCATGAATCTGCTCACTAAGCTAACAGCATGAGCTAAATCGCCGAGTACAAATCATTCCATACATTATACAGCCTACAGCATTTGAATAAGGAATTAAATTCATTTCTTCCTTACCTACATCATCAACAGGAGACTGACTCATAGACAGCTTAAAGTGAGAAGCCAAGGGAGTTTTTACAACTTTAGCTGATTGCAAATTAAACCTCTTAACAAGACTCTCCAGGATATGATCTCTGACCTATATTCATTTTACACAAATTTTTGTTTCTTGTGATTTCCATTCCAAGAATCTTTCTAGCCTCTCCAAGATCCTTCATTTGAAATTCATTGCTCAACATCCTCTTAGTTTTATCAATTTCCAAAACATCAGAAGAGGCAAGCAACATATCATCAACATATAATAACAACAAAACAGAAACAGATTCTGAAATCCTTTTGACATAAACACAACAGTCAAACATGCTTCTTCTAAAACCATTTGCAATAATAAACTTGTCAAACCTTTTGTTCCACTGCCTGGGGGACTGCTTCAATCCATAGAGAGACCTATTAAGATGACACACCAAATCTTCCTTCCCAACCTCAATAAACCCAGCAGGTTGGTTCATATATATTTCTTCCTCCAAGGTGCCATGAAGGAAAGCTGTTGTAACATCCAGCTGCTACAATTCCCAATTGAATTGAGTAACTATAGCCAAAAACAGTCTGATAGAGGTGTGCCTAACCACAGGGGAAAACACCTCATTGTAGTCTATTCCATGTCTTTGAGTAAATCCTCTTGCAACCAACCTAGCTTTATATCTAGGTTGCTGAACACCATCAATTCCAGGTTTCACCTTGTAAATCCATTTGCAGTCCACAGTACTGTGACCATCAGGCAAAGGTTTCAATGTCCATGTGTTGTTCTTATGAAGGGAATCCATCTCTTCAATCATAGCTTTTAACCACAGATCTCTATCTTTTGACATTACAGCTTCTTCATAGCTCTCAGGTTCTTGATCTGATGACTTCAAATCACAGCTTAAAGCATAAGCTACAAGATCAGCCTGATCTACTTCTCTGTATCTAGCTGGCAAACGAATTTCTCTTCATCTCTATCTCTGGATAGCAAGTAATCTGGCTGCCCTTGAACACTGTCACTCCCAGTGGTATCAGTCTGAACATTAACACCAGCTGAATCTTGTTCTTCACTAGTTTCAACATCTGAAGGATTAATCATCAAATCTGTTTTCTCCCCTTCTGTATCTTTCTGTCTCTTGTCATTCCATCCCATCTCAGACTCATTAAACACTACATCTCTACTGATGATGCACCTTGAGCCTGTAGGTTCCAGAGACCAGAGTTTGTATCCTTTAATTCCTAAAGGATAACCAATGAAAACACATTTCTTGGCTCTAGGATCCAGCTTGTCCTATTTAAGGTGTGCATATGCAGTGCACCCAAAAACCTTCAAATGAAACAGATTTGGGGGCTTTCCTGTCCATACTTCCTGTGGAGTTTTGAAATTCAATGCTGAAGAAGGGCTTCTGTTTATTAAATATGCAGCAGTGTATAGAGCTTCCCCCCAGAATGATTTAGGCAAATTAGCATCTAATAACATGGCTCTCACCCTCTCCAATAGAGTCCTATTGAATCTCTCAGCTAACCCATTTTGCTGAGGAGTATATGTGACAGTGAGGTGTGTTAGGATCTAAGGCAACCCTAGAGGGGGGGTGAATAGGGTTTATTAAAAATTTATAAAACTTTTTCAATCAATTCAAAATTTAAGATTAACAAAACAATTACACTTTTTAAATTTAATCAATATAAATAAATTTTATACTTAGAATTCTTTTTAGCAAAGTAAACAAATATGATAAATACTTGGAAATATTAAATCAAAATTAATTTCTAACAACCAATAATTTCTCAATTTAATTCAAACAATAAATATGTCGAGCATAAATTTAATTTCCAATTATTGTTATTCAATGATCCCTAATAAAGATGCACAATAAATATTTAGCAATTTATATCAGTGCAATAAGTAAAGAGGATAGGGTTAGAGAAATGACACCAAGATGTATAGTGGTTCGGCCAAAATCCGGCCTAGTCCACTCCCCGAGCGCCTCTCGGGAATTTATTACTTTTTCCGGGAGCAAAGTAGAACCCAATCCTTTGATGGGATCAAGATCAAACCCGACTCTTTTACACGGGAACAAAGTCAAACCCGAACCAACGACCCTTTCCACGGAGCAAGGACAACCGTTATCTATCACTCTTTTTTTTTACTTAGGTTTAAGAATAAACCTTTTACAAATAGTAAATCCTCACAAAGGATAAATATTACAAGAATTTGCTCACAATAAGAGATAATACTCTTAATAAAATAGCCCTTAAGGATGGCTAGAAATACTCAAATTTTGCTCACAAAAATGCTCACAAAGAGATTGAAGAAGAGCTTAAGCAATGAGAAGAAAGCTTGTAATTTTCGTTGGTGTAAAATCTGTCATTTTCGAGCTCCTTTTATAGCCAATGAAAAGTTACTATTCCATCCACCTTCATAAATATTTTTGACTTTAATTGTGTGAAATGAAGAAGAAATGGGCTCCATTTTTGTCAAAAATGAGGAAGAAAAACTGCCATTTTCGAGCTGTATTTGTCCAGAAACTGAGCTGATGAAGAAGGTCAGCAAAATTACGTTTCTAGCCTTTTAATTCTTCTCACAAATTCAAATCAGGAAGGGCTATATTGTAATCAACCATAATAGTGTAATAATTGCTTCAACAAAGTCAATAGTGGGATCCACGTGTCAAGCAGTCATTGGTTGAAGCAAATATGATTTTGAAATTAATAATAATAATATTATTAATAGAAATCCGGGCAGCAGGGGCATTCTGGGCAGCCAAACCGTTGTGAGAGAAGTTTAAATTTTGGTCAGCCAAGTCAAGAATGAAGGTCAGGACATAGGAGGCATTGACAAAAAGATTAGGGGCAAAAGAGACAATTCACGTGCATCAGAAAAAGCAAACAGCTGTAATGGAGGACAAGCTGGCCACGTGTCGAAGCGGGAGAGGCTGGAGCAGCTTCGGTGGGGTCCACGGCAGCAGACGACGTCAGCGAGGGAAGCAGGCGCGTCAGGCGGCTGAGACACACGCGCATACGTGGCGCGATCTGGACCGCTGAATAGAGCGCGATCGAACGGACAGGAAGATATGCATACGTGGACGCTTCAGGATGGCGTGATGGGCGATGATCGGACGGCTGAGGCCTTTTTCATTTTTCTTTTCCTTTTTCTTTTATAACCGAAATTATATATATAAATATATAATAATATTTTGAATATCTGAATAGATCTTGGCCTTCAATCTCAACTACCATCTGATCTGACGGTTATGAATAAATCTGATTTAATTTCTTTTCTTTAAATTCAAAATTATGAATTCATCTGGACCTTCCATCTCAAAATAAAATCTGATCTGACGGCTGATAATTTGAGCGCATGAAAAGTATAATGAGCTTGCCGCATACGATCCGAATGAAATAATAAATTTAATTCCAATCTTCTAAAATTAATATCTTGCTCGTTTGACTACCGATTGAGTCGATTCCAATTGCGTTGGACTCGTTGTAATTTTCTCTACATAATGGACTATCAAAACACAGAAAATTGATTAATAATAAAAACACGTTTGTTATCATCAAAATAAGAAATAAGATTAATTGGCTTAGAAAGTCAACAAGATGCCTTCTGATTCCTGACTTAGTGCACATATCCTTGAATTCTTTGTTTAGAAATTCAAGTCCATTGTCTGTCCTCAAAGTCTTGATGCTCTTTCTAGTTTGATTCTCAATCAGTTTCTTCCATTTCAAGAATTCAGTATACACATCTACCTTGCTCTTCAACAAAATAACCCATAATTTCCTTGAATAGTCATCTACTATGGACAGAAAATACTTGCCTCCACCATGTGTGTCTACTTTGGCTGGCCCCCACAAATCTGAGTGTATATACTCCAAGATTCCACTGGTGTTATGCACTCCATTTCCAAATTTTACCCTTGTTGATTTTCCAAAGGTACAGTGTTCACAAAAAGGTAAGTCTGCTACCTTGTGTTTGCCAAGAAGTCCTTGATTGATAAGTTGCTGGAGACCTTTCTCACTGATATGGGCCAACCTCTTGTGCCATATTTCTATCTCACTTGACTTCTGATTGCTAACCATGTTTACTTCCCCTTCTGATACTGCAGCTGTTCCTTGGAGATAGTATAACCCATTTCTCAGAGTTCCCTTCAACTTCAAGAGAGAACCTTTATATATTTTAAGTATACCCCCTTCAGATTTGAAGGTATACCCTGCAGCATCTAGAGTACCTAATGAAATTAGGTTTCTTGACAGGCTTGGCACATATCTAACTTCAGAGAGCACCCTCTCCATGCCATCACATAGCTTCAATTTGACAGACCCAATGCCCTCCACACTGCATGGATGATTGTTCCCCACCTTTACTTGACCTCCCTTCATGATCTTGAAATCAGCAAGATACTTTAAATTTGGAGTCATATGGTGAGAGCAACCTGAGTCTAACACCCATTCTTCATCAGATTGGGTTTCTGAGACCATCAAGCTTTCTATTGAATCATACCCTTCTATTGCCATTAATACCTCTGCTGACTCATATCCCTTCAAGATATTTGCAGATTGGTCTTCTTTCTTAGGCTGTGGCTTTCCACCATAATTGCCTTGTTTCTTGAGTAGATAGCAATTTCTTTTCAGATGGCCTTCTTTGTTACAATGATAGCATTTATAGGTCTTCCCCTTAGACTTTGATCTTCCTCTTTGTTGTCTATCATTCTTCCTGTCATTCTTGATGTATCTTGTTTCTGGTCTACCTCTCACCATTAGAGCTTCTGATTCCCTTTTATCAGTCTTCAATTCAAGTTCTTTAGATCTGAGTGAATCTAACACCATATCAAGTGTAAGAGTATCTCTGCCATATTTAATGGCAGTCTTTATCTCCTTTAGACCTTCAGGCAGGGAGTTCAATAATATCACAGCTTTGTTTTCATCATCCAGCTTATCACCTGCATTTGTAAGATCCACACAAATCCGGTTGAACTCATCTAGGTTCTCCTCAAGATTCTTTGACGAATCCATTCTGAAACTGAAGAACTGCTCCTTTAGGAAGATCTTGTTCGGTAAAGATTTAGTTTGATAAAGCCTTTCCAACTTCTCCCAAAGTGTAGACACTGTATTTGCATCATTTACTTGTCTAAGCACATTATCGGAGAGGTATAGGATTATCAAGCTATAGGCAATTTCTGCCATTTCAGCCCTCTTCTCAGCAGTCAATGCAGCCGGCAATGTAGCTGGATCATCTAGGGCTTTCGCGACCTTTTGGTGAACAAGTAATGCTCGCATCTTCTTTTTCCACAGACCAAAATCGCTTTTTCCATTGAATCGTTCAATTTCGAATTTGGCTGCCATTGGAGCTTCTTCTTGTTTCTTTCTTTTTCCAGAAATTCGTAACAAGCTCTGATACCACTTGTTGATGCGGAAGCTTTACTTTCTGTCAATGAGAAATTAGCTCTTTTGGAATTCAAGAATTGAATCAATCAATCATGAAAGAAAAAGAAGAATGAAAAACACACGGTAGAGAAAGAAAAAACGAACTTCTCATTATTGAACAACTTGGTAAAGTAAGAGAGATATTACAGCTTATATTCAATAGGATATGTACATGTGGCAAAACTGAAAAACAATTAACAACCTGTTAACTACTTCTTTAAATCCTAATAAACCAATGCTAGAGTGCCACATCACAACAAAGCCGTAACACCGTGATCTTCATCTCCCCATCCTCATCATAGTCACAGATGAAACCGAGTAACGATTTTCCGTCGAACCAACGACAGGGCAGGAGAGTAACCCATTGCTTAGTACGAGGGTTGCAAACATAATAACAAACATCATCATCATCATCAGATTCACGCTTGTGACATAATAAAACCAAGTCTTTGTAAATTGCCAAGACATTAAAGGATGTTTTGAGAAATTTTTTGAAATTTAAGCTTACTAATCTATTTATTTTAGTCAATACTGGATTGTTGCTCAAGAATTCCGTAGTTTCCGGTAATTTCGGGCTCGCGAAAAATGCTGCTAATCCTTCATGGCTATGATTTTGTTGGCGGAACCGTAGACTGAAATAATGATTAGATATTAAACCTAACCAACGTTTGCACACACACTTACATTGAGTAGCAACTTTACAACAACCCAATTTGATTAGAATTTCAACCAAAATTTCATCATTTTCAAATCAATCATCTCCTTTTTATTTATCGGACCCTCCTCCTGTAAGAACAATCAAAAATTTATTTATTTTAATACAACCAAAAAATTGAATGAATTCGATTAGATTTGTTTGTTACCTCAGTTGGGAGTTGCTTGCTATTTTCTCCGATAAATAATCTCCCATCCATAGCGTCGATAAAAAAACGACAAAACCCAAACCCTAACCTAACCTAACCTAACCTGTTAATATATATATATAGATATTTTCCTAAGTTAGGCAAGTATTTTCCTAATATATATAGATATATATATATTCTATCTGTCTATATATATATACTATAGATTTTTACCTTGTACGTGTATTTCTTTTTATTCTTTAAAACAAAGCTAACCATTTAATTTTGACTATAGATTTTTACTTAGAAAATAATATAGATTTGCTTTGAAATCTAAAAAAAATATATAGGTTCTATGGGAAAAATATTATTTTTTAGAAATGTAAATTATATTTTTATAATTCTAATATAAATAACACTTTTTTTATTTCATCTAGAGTAGTTTTCAAAATTTAATAAGTGGTTTTTCTCTGAAGTATTTTCAAATCAATATACAATTGGAAGATTTTTTTTATTTAATATTTTATATGATTATTTAAATTTTATTGAAATACATTTTAAAATGCATATAACATTATTTTTCTTAATTATAAACTATTTTTAATGGCTTTTTAAAAAGAGAATTGTGATGAAAGTTTACTATGATTTTGTTTTTTAATTACATCAAATTAATAATGGCTAATTTTTGAATTATTTACTCATGATTACACTAATTGATGATAAGATGCATGTGCACGTGGACTATATCTTAATATATATAATTTGAATATAATTTTTGAACCATAACTTTTTCGTTTGAAATCTGATTTGGATGATCCTAGATGTTTTAGAATCTTTATTTCAGGCTCTACATAGTAGTCACTTCGAAACTTTGAAGTCATTAATAAATAAAAGAGTTTATTAACATCAAAATATTAGGTATGATTGACACTGTTAACTCTTTTGGTTATTGATAATTTAGAAGTTTTAAAGTGACCATAGCGTAGAGACCGAAATGAGGATTCCAAAACATCTTGAATCATCCAAATCGAAGTTCAAACGAAAAAACTATGATTAAAAGAAAATTAATTACATTGAAAGGGAGGGGTCTGATTGAAAATATTTGGAACCACAAGGGTGTGATTTGCCATTTTCAAACCACAGTGGGTGTTCATGCTTTTGAAAAAAAATCACATGGGTCTTATTTGCATTTTACCCTATTTTTTAATCACGAACTAATTATTGGCTTAAAAATAGTAATTATGATGAAAATAACTAAGTTGGTTTTTTTTAGAAGTTAAATTGGGTACTTAGAGCCTGTAGTTTGAATAGCTTTTAACAGTATTTTTTTAATGGTTACCAAAAACACTTTCTTTATTAAAAAATATTTATAAACACTTTTAAAATTATTTCAAACAGACATTTACTATTATTAGTTTTTTAACACTTGCAGTGCACGCGATATTTACAAATTAAACTAAAATTTACTATTCATGAAAATAACATAAAACATAATATAACTACATACTATATAGAGATCATGAAAGCTCTATGTTGATTTGGTTGATTTCTTCGAAAACTCTATGTTGCAACATCTCACCATAAAGATTGATCATGAAAGCTAAACCATCCTCTCCTCTTTGAAAAATTGATTTACCCAATAGTTACTGACATTTCTCGTGTTTTTCAATATTTACAGACGTCCACTCTACCATTACATTTATATTGGGGAACCACCCTAAACCTTAAATCCTAAACCAATTGATGAGACGAAAATAAAAGAGAAGCCACCGTTTTAGTTTAGTTTCCGATTTTGTTTTCAATAAAACTGATGGTAGCTGTTTTAGTTATTTTAATTGATGGCAACCGTTATAGATTCTGCAATATCTCAACTCAACCAGTTACAACAAAAAAAACGCTAATTTGGAATTTTTATGATCTCCATTGGACCATTGGTAAATAATATATAGCATCAATTAAAAAAAACTAATAAATCATTATATGACATTTTTTTTAAAGAGTCATTTGCAAATCTAGCCAATTTTTTAGTAATATTTGCAAAAATAAAAACTCAAAAATATTTGCAAATATAGCAAATTTTGATCGGGTTTAACCATGATAAACATTGAGCTGTTACATATTTTTACACTATGTTTATCACTGATAAACACATAAACCACTTTTATTGACGGATAAACATGATAAAAATTGTTATATTTGCAAATACTTTTTTGAATTTATATTTTAATAAATATTGCATAAAAATCGGCCACCCAATAAAAATTTTCTTTTTTAAATTACAAAGTAAAGAGATGGAAACCAAAAGTTATCATCTTCAAACTTTTTATATCACTAGACTTTTACCCCGTGTGTTGCACGTATTTTATTTTTCAATGATTAAATTTTAACAATTTTATTGCTAGTATATTTATTATACTTTTAGAAGAGAATTGAGAATACTGATTAATAATATAATGATCGCAAGTGTTTAGTTGAATATAAAAATTCAAAGGTAGTTTCAATTATATGATTTTTTTAAGATTAGTAGTATCAATGTTTAAACTATTTTAACACTGAACTATATTTTTTAATTTAAAATTTAATTGAGGGATATACTTTGATTTACAAATTTATCAATTCATTTTTTATCTTCTTTATCCTAACATAAATTTAAAATACTACATTACCCTTGAAGAAAAATTACAATACATATTTTTTAAGACAACACAAAATTACTATACCCTTAATAATTAGCAGTTATACAACTAAAAATACATGAAAAGGTTCAAGCTTTTACCACATTATGATAAAATAGATGAAGGGCTCAAGCTTTCACACACAACGATTTATATATTTTATTAAAATTGATATAAGAAATCTCTTCTCGACGTAGCATGAATTGAGGCACCACTATCAATCACCCAATCAGTCGGTTGGCAATCAACATTCAATAAATCACCATCACACACAAAGAGAAATTGCTCTTCTGCTGTGGCAATTCTGTCATCATTAACTCTTTCTTTACCCTTATCATTTTTGTTCTCTCTTTTGAACTTGCGACAATACTTCTTTATATGCCCTTCAAACCATAGTCGTAACACTCAACATTTGAAAACTTGTTGGATTTGCTTTTGCTTCTATGTCGATTCTTTGAACTTCTACTTTGACTTCTCCCCTATTTTCAGTGACTAGGACATCGGACTGTGAAGAAAAACCTTGCGACTTTTTTCTCGTTTCCTCATTCAAGACACTACTCTTGACCAAATTCATAGTCATCTCTTTACCAGGAATAGAGTTGGACAAAGAAGTTATAAGTGTTTCCCATGAATCTGGCAATGTGGCAAGAAGCCATAAACCATTTACCTCTTCCTCAAACTTGACATTCATTCCAGCTAACTGATGAAGAATCCCTTGGAATGTATTCCAGTGATCTGACGTAGAAGTACCATATTGATATCTCAAATATATCAATTGTTTCAACAGAAACAATTTGTTGTTACCGGTCTTTCAAGCATACAGTTCTTCAAGTTTCTTCTACAAAAATCTAGCATGTGTCTCCTCAATAATGTGATTGAAAACATTATCATCTACCCATTGCCTAATATAGTCGTATACTTGCTCGTGCATAAACTCTCATTCCTCATCGGTTTTATCTTTCGGCTTTTCAGTAGCAAACACAGGTAAATGCATATTTTTGACCATCAAAATATCTTTCATCTTTGCTTTCCAGATATAATAGTTTGATCCATTCAAACTAATCATTCTACTTGTATTACTTTCTGAAAAGACTGATGAAAGAGATAGTTTGTATTAATGATAATTAGATATTTATACAAGAAGAGTAGTTAATCATAGAACTCTAACTAACTCTTAACCACTCTAACAAACCAAAACTAACTTATATTACAATACTCTCTGATATCCCCCCTCAAACTCATGGTGGACATTCCCCAACCAAGAGTTTGTTTCTGAGCAAAAGAAAACGGGAAGAAGACAGTGCTTTGGTGAGAACATCAGCAGTCTGAGCAGCTGAAGGAACATGCCGAACATCAATTACACCTTGAGCTACCTTCTCCCGAACAAAGTACAAGTCTAACTCAATGTGCTTTGTCCTAGCATGTTGTATTGGATTAGCTGCAAGCATGACTGCACTCAAATTGTCACACCAGACAATAGGCACCTTTGGAGGTTGAAAAGTAATTTCAGACAGCAAGTGATGAAGCCAAGACAACTCTGCTGTGACAGAAGCCAAACTTCTATATTCGGCCTCTGTACTACTTCGAGACACGACAGGCTGCTTTCTAGAACTCCACGAAACAAGATTTCCACCATAATAAACACAATAGCCAGTGGTGGATCTTCTATCATCCGGGTCTGATGCCCAGTCAGCATCACAAAAAGCCACAAGATTGAGCTGAGTTGCTGGTTTAAGCATAATACCAAAAGAAACAGTACCTGCTAAATATCTCAGCAACCTTTTAACTGCCCTCCAGTGAGTATCCCTTGGTTCTTGCATAAACTGACACACTTTGTTAACAGCAAAAGAAAGTTCTGGTCTTGTGATTGTCACATATTGCAAAGCCCCCACCACACTCCTATACTTGTGTACATCATCAAACAGATTACCATCATGTTTATTAAGTTTTTCTGTGCTAGCAAGAGGAGTGGCAATACCCTTGGCTGTCTTCATATTAACTCTATTAAGAAGATCAGTAATATACTTGGACTGTGATAGATGAAGACCATCAGAAGTAAAAGTGGCTTGAACTCCAAGAAAATAGTTAAGTACACCCAAATCTTTAAGAGCAAAAGTGGCATTAAGTTGTGTAATAAGGGAATTTATGAAAATCTTATCATTTCCAATGATTAGTATATCATCAACATATACCAAAACAAAGATAACACAGCTGGATGTAGTTAAAAGAAACAAAGACTGATCAGCCTTAGATGATTTGAACCCTTTCTGAAATAAGGCAGAACTTAACTTGTCAAACCAAGCCCTAGGGGCCTGTTTTAGGCCATACAAGGCCTTATTCAATTTACATACATGAGTTGGGTGAGTAGAATCAACAAAACCAGCTGGCTGTTCCATATAGACCTCTTCAGACAATGTACCATTGAGGAATGCATTATTGACATCTAGTTGTCTTATGCACCATTTATGAGTCAAGGCAAGAGTAAGAATAATCCGAGAGTAAGAATAATCCGAATAGTTGTTGGTTTTACCACCGGACTAAAAGTTTCATTAAAATCAAAACCTGCCATTTGATGATACCCTTTGGCTACCAATCTGGCTTTATACTTATGAACAGTACCATCAGGGTTCTCTTTCAGTTTAAAAACCCACTTGCAACCAATTATCTTCCTATGAGAAGGACTAGGCACTAAAGACCATGTATTGTTTCGAGCTAGAGCCAAGAACTCATCATTCATAGCATCCTTCCAGAGAGGATGGGCAAGAGCTTCCTTAGCAGTAGTAGGTTCCTTTGTAAGAAGTAATATCTTGGGTTTGAAAACCCCTGCTTTAGCTCTAGTTGTCATAGTATGATTATTAACTGGTGGAGTAGTATGATGAGGATGAGAAAAAGGAGTAGATACCCCATTATTCGAAGAACTGGCAATTACAGTGTTAGATATGGGCACTTCCACATTCAAATCAACAGCAGAAATAGGAAGTACAGAACCAGATTCAATAGGAATTGGTACTTGTGTCTCAGTATCAACATGTGATGTTGCAGTTGGAATATAAGGTGAAGTAACAGTAGGAGTTGGAAGAAGAGGTGGAAGGGCAGAAGGCAACATAGACACATCAGAAGTATTATTTAGAATAGGAAAAAGAGTTGTATAAGGAAAAGAATGTTCATTAAAAATGACATCCCTAGAAACATAAACTCTACCATTGGCATCTAAACATCTATACCCTTTATGATTAGAACTATACCCAAGAAAAACACAACAGTCAGATTTGAAATTAAATTTATGCTTATTATAGGGTCGAAGATTTGGGAAAGCTGAACAACCAAAAACTTTTAACACAGAATAGTCAGGTTTGACTCCAAAAAGACACTCCAGGTGGTGTTTTTCCATTAATAATCACATGAGGGCAACCTGTTTATTAAGTAAACACTAGTTTTCATGACCTCATCCCAAAAGGATAAAGGCATAGATGCATTAGCAAGTAAGGTTAATGCAGTTTCAATGATATGCCGGTGTTTTCTTTCAGCCAAGCCATTTTGTTCATGAGTATGAGGACAAGAAAGTCTATGAACAATGCCATTTTCATTTAGAAAATTTGTAAAAGCCCTATATTCCCCTCCCCAATCAGACTGAATAGCTTTAATTTTAACTCCCAATTGAAGCTCAGCCATCATTTTGAATTTTATAAAACAGGAGAGAGCATCAGACTTCTGTTTTAATGGAAAAACCCAAGTAAATCTGGAAAATGTATCTATAAAATGTATATAGTACTGATAACCTCCAAAAGAAAGCATTGGAGATGGACCCCATAAATCAGTATGTATTAATTGAAGGGGTTCAGTATATTGAGAAACAGATGAAGAGAAAGGAAGTTTATGAACCTTTCCTAAGCAACAAGAAGAACAGAAATCAGAAGCTGTTTTATTAGTAAAAGGTAGATTACATTGAGTAAGAACTTTGTGAACAACCTTAGCAGAAGGATGTCCTAAACGACAATGCCACAAATTGAAATTTGAATTAAAAAGAACAGCATTATTAACAATAGGCAAAGAATTATGTAAACTAGGTAATTGCTTAAAATCAGACTTGCTCACTGTGTTATTATTGGAAAACTTCCCTATATCAACTGAAGTAGAATCAAAAGCATAGAGACCGTCCTTAAGTTTCCCTTCCATTAGGATATCCTTGGAAACCTGATCTTTCACAAGACAAAAGTCAGGATGGAATTCAAAGAAAACTCTATTATCTCTAGCAAATGATGACACACTAATAAGATTCTTAGTAATAGATGGGACATGAAGAAGATTATTTAGATTTAAGACCTTTGGAGTAAAAGGAGACAGAAAAGAAGCACAACCAACATGTTTGATAGAGAGAGGTGTACCATTTCCCATGTGAATCCTATCCTGTCCTTGATATTCAATTCGAGGATTGAGATTGTGAGCATCAGCAGTCACATGATTTGTGGCTCCCGAATCCTGGATACCATACAGAATCAAGAACACATTCAGGTGTGGCCATATATGAAGCCATTTGAGAGACATAGGAGAAGAATTTAACTGGTAAGAACCACCAAAACCAAGAGCGGATCCACCATATTGTGTTGAGCCAGAATAGAATTAGAAGAATTCACAAAACCAGTGGAAGATCCACCAATACCATTCACAGACCCCAATCCTGGAAAGTTAGGATCAAACCTTCCATAGCATCTTCCACTAAGATGACCTATTTTACCACATAATTGACACCGAGGTCGATTCCGCCAAGATGTCTTCCCACCTGGCCATTACCTCTTCCTTTGCCATTTCCATTTCCCGAATTACGAGATGTTGCAAAAGGATTCCTATAATTTGATTCTGTTGAGAAGTGGAATTAGAAGATGTATTCTTCTTTCCTTGGTTAGAAACTTGGATATTTGCAAGATTGATAGACATTGAATCAAGCTGTTTTATTACGTTTTTCAATACGAATTCCTGAGCTAGTAACAGAGATTCAATCTCATCAACAGTAAACTCATCCTTTCTTGAATGAACAGAGACAATGAAAGAATCATATTCTTCAGTCAAACCACTGAATACAGAATCTATATGCTCAGAATCAGACAATACATGACCAACAGAAGCCAATTGATCAACTATATGTTTCACTTTAAGAAGATAATCATTGATTGATTGATTACCTTTTTTCAATTCCTTCAATTGATCTCGAAATTGCGAAACCTTAGCCTTCGTTTGATTTGCAAAATAGACAAGAAGAGAGGACCAGATCCTTGAGGAAGTATTACAGCCAACCATTTTCGTCAGGATAGAGTGAGTCATGGAAGATAGAAGCCATGAAACAATTAGGTTATCCTGCGCATCCCAATCCAGAAATTCCTGTGTATAGATTTCAGATTCTTCATCCTCGGGAGTAGCAAACCGTGGTGGAACAAACCTATCTTGCGAAAATACGAATTTCTGAAGACGATGTCCACGAATCGCTGCTTCAACCTGTTGCTTCCAAAGCAGGAAGTTACTCTGATCCAACTTGACAGAGAGAGGATGTGAGAACGATACTTGCTTGGTTAATTGATTTCCTTGAGCAACAATGGTGGAAGCAGGTAAAGAACCAGAGTTTTGCGAGCTTGAATTTGCGGAAGACGAATTGGAAGCCATGACAGTATGAAGAAGCTTTCGTAAAGAAAAGAACGAAAAAGAGAAAAAGAACCAAATGTTTGCTTTGGCGGTGAAGACTCAGAGAGAAGAAATGACTCCACTCAGAATGGTGGAATCTAGCTGTCAATCACAGAAAAAGCATGGCTCCACTAAGAATTGAAGAGCTTTCGAGAGAAAGAAAAAGAAAAAAGGAGAGAAAGAGAGAAGAAAATTTCAGTCAAAGTTGCTCTGATACCATGAAAAGACTGATGAAAGAGATAGTTTGTATTAATGATAATTAGATATTTATACAAGAAGAGTAGTTAATCATAGAACTCTAACTAACTCTTAACCACTCTAACAAACCAAAACTAACTTATATTACAATACTCTCTGATACTTTCCATCATTCAACACAAGGCACAAATCGATTCCAACCTACGCTCTGATACCACTTTGTTGGGATAAACACCGATTTTATAAGACAAATTACCCCTCTCTTGTGTGAATCTAATAGGAAACAATAATACGAATAATAGGAAAGCAATAAAATGATATCAATAATAGAAAAATTCTCACTGGAACTACAATTTTCTATCAAATTTTCTTTGATATGAGAGGATTTGGTCATCACTTACTTGAATCTATCTGAAAGGAGAACACATCAACACAAGATGAGAGAGATATCAACCTAAATAACAGTTCCGACGATTACTCATAACAACAACCTTCTAGCAAAAAAGAAACCTAGATCTAACGACCATCGTAACAACGCCGTTCATGAGGGCGGCGATGACGAGACTATTACGCACCTAGATAGGGTGGCACTGGTCAGTGGGCGGCGACGACAAGACCATGACGATGACAGCTGCTATAGGAAGAAGAAGAAGATACTTAAATTAGGGTTTGTAAAAAGTGAAAGAGAAATAAACGTAAAACATATAAAAGTCTTGTATTTGATTTAAATTTAATTCAAATAAGAGGAATAAATGTAAAAAATAAAAAATAAAAGCAAATATTTAAAAGTTTGAATGAGATATGGAGAGAGAGAGGGGGGTGGATAGCGTGAGAGAGGGAGAAGGAGAGAGAAGGTGGGATGGGATATAAAAAAGGAAAAATAAATAAATAAGGGACAAACCAGTTATATTAAAAAAAAAGGGTTAAATGCATAGATGACCCCTGCACTTTGATAGTTTTTCAATTTACACCCCTACACTTTTAATTTGAAAATTTTCACCCTTACACTTTCGAAAAGCCATTAAATGTTAACTTTTCCATCCAAATTAACAGCAACTCTTTTTAAAAATATTTTTTCCTATTTTTTTTATTTACAATATGCTAACCCTTAGTTAGAATAATCCAAATAAAAAATCATTTGACCTCTTCTACGGTTATTGACTAGGATAATACTTCATTTTTTTAACTTAACCAAAAAAAAAAACCACCACTCAGCAACTTCATCCTCACGATTGCGAAGTCCAGATAGTCCACAATAGCATAATTATGAATGAATCCATTGATTGTAGTATGTGGCATTTTATTTCCTAAACTATTAATGCTCTTATTGAACAGTTAAGCTTTAAAATTTGCAAGTTTTGGCTTCTGGGTTTTTTGACTTCAACCAATAACAGTCTTTACAAGGCCACAAACAGAGAATATGGCGGAGAAATACCGACCACGACGGAGGCGTAAGGAAAAGACCATGGGGCAAATGGGCAGCCGACGACCAAATTAACTAATCCCGATTTCATAAATACTCTTTTGGCCATTTCGACTAGATCTGAATCTATTATTCATTCCCAAACGATTTTGATTCCGATTCATATAAGGTCGGGAAGAGATTTTGATGCTCCGACCATAAATTTTCTTAATTTTTAGCAATCGATGGATGTTTTTGGTGAGATTAATAATAATGTTTCATCTTCATCAATGGATTCCTTTAATTTCCAATCTTCTTCTTCGATTGGGAATTTCGAATATTCGTCAACTCTCTTCTATTTCAACGTCATTTTCTTTGCTGATGGTTTGATATCAATCAATCGCTGGACCACTGGTGGTGGCGATGAAGATCATTACGAGGATGGAGCTGTTGAGTGGCTTTTTTTGTTAAGTTGAAAAATGTAGTATTATCCTTAGGTTAATAGTAAAAAGATTTTTTGACTTTTGGTTGTGTTTATTCTAACCCTGGTTAGAATAGTGTGAATAAAAAATAGGAAAAAATATTAAAAAAAAGATTGTTGTTAATTTGAATGGAAAAGTTAACATTTAATTGCTTTTGAAAGTGTAGGGGTGAAAATTTTCAAATTAAAAGTGTAGGGGTGTAAATTGAAAAACCGTCATCCATGCATTTAACCCTAAAATAAAAAAGAAAAAGAAATCAGATATGTGTGGAAAACCAAAGAAAAAAGAGAAGAAAATTGGTAGATGCAAGTCGAACCTAGCAACCCGATCCCTAGCACTGAACACATGCCTCAAGTTTTATTACTTTAAAAAAGTCACGCGACAGGCTTTCGGGTAGGCTCATAATAGCATAAGAGTCACCCATTAATAACATGTGAAAGTTGAGCAACTTCATAGGCTATCTGCACCCAACCCCCCACCCACATCCACAGAGAGAGAGAGAACAAATGGAGTAGGAAGATCACACTACATGTGTATGGAATTTTGGAGATTTTTCTTTTAATATTTAATAATAATAATAATTTATTATCACATGCTTGATACTTACAACTAAGCACAATTTTGTTTTAGGTTTAAAATATCGTTTTGGCTATTAAACATTATTTTGATTTTTTATTTTTTATTAAGAATTTATCTCAAATAGTATAAATCTCCGTACTAATTATTGAAATGTTAAAACTAAGTTCAAGTTCAATAATTTATCGAGCTATTTGATAATCTTTCATTATTATTTTCAATAAATTTTTTAGTTTTTTTTTTATTCAATAAATTATTGAATTATAATTATGTTATTTTAGTAAACTTAAAAAAATTCTAATATTTTGATAATTAGTATGCAAAAAAAATATGTTATTTCAATAGTTTCTCCTTTTTTAAATGATTTATGAATATTTTTTTGGTACTATATACGGTGTAGTTGTAAACTACTGAAGTTTAATGTTAAAATTGATGTACTTAGTTTTGAAATTTTTTTAATTAGTAATTCAGACGGGTCGGTTTTTTTTTTTTTTTTAATAAAATAAATTCATGCTTTGATTTTAATTACAAAGATATTTGTATTTAAATATTATTAAAAATTGATTGAAATAGAAAATGAATAAAGTTTTTAATAGATTTTTTTTTTTCAATACGTTTTAATAGAAATAACTGAAGATGAGAAAATGAAATAAGTAAATGAATATTCACGTGACAAAGACGTTGATATTTTGATGATAAAATTTTGAGTTTGGCTCATCGCGCTTTCTATAAAGGAATGAAATGAAATGAAATAGTACGATGGAAAAGGAAGGAACAAAAAAGCTTTAATCACAATTCCTCTTTTATTAGGTCAAACAAATAGGATTTCTTACATTTCACCAAAAGTATCTTACACTACAAATAAGTTTGAAAACATTATATATTTTAGATCTACAACATTTTACCAAAAACTATACCATTAATTTTCCAAGCATTTTTTTTTTTATTTATAGTGGTTAAATAGTTGTTTTATTAAAGTCTATAGTTATATTATGTATTTTTAAAAAAATAAAAAACTATATATAATCAAATCTACTGCTCATAATCATATGTTAATCTATAAATTCTACCATTCACCTTCGTCTACAAATTTTAATAGAATTAGAATACATAACTAACATAAACAGGTATGATAAAAATAGAAAAAATCATGATACGATAAAGAAGAACAAATGGAAAGAGAAGAGACAAACCCGGTGCAAGGTGATTTAGTTGTTAAGATTTTATGTAATGAATAACAAATGATTTTAACCATCATTATATAGGTAGTTTCAATCATGTTCATATATATCATTTTTTAATTTATTAAAAATAAAATTATAGTAGTAAAATATTTATAAATCAAAATATCAATAATATTATCCTTTATTTATATAAACTAAATTAATATTAGTAATGTGTAGCTAAACCTTTAAATTTAAACGAGAACATAAATTTAGAAAATTAGTAAAAAAAATGTCTAGGAAATTTCTTTAACATTATGAAAGAACTTGCATTTAAAAAAAAACATATACATATTAAATTAATAATTATAAAAATAAAATCATGTTAGTGTAAGCGGTGTAACAAAAAATATAGAAAAAAATGGGTATATTACCATTTTAGTCCCTGAACTTTTACTCAGATTTCATTTTCGTCCTTAAACTTTCAAAAGTTACATTTTTCGTCCCTAAACTTTACAATTCATTTCGTTTTGGTCCTTCAGTTTTTTGTTTTTCCGTCTAAGATGCTACCGAAAGGCTTATATGGGCATGTTATCGATGATATGACATTATATAAATATACAATAAGGTTAAATGACGTGGATAATGAATATATAGTGAGATTTAAGATTAGAATTATGGAGGAAAAAATGAGATTAACTTAATTGTATATTCGTTTTTTCATGGTATTTAACCTCCTAGTATATTTATATAATGTTACGTCATCAATTATATACCATATAAGCCCTCTGGTAGCGTCCTAGGATGGAAAAACAAAAACTGAATGACCAAAATGAAACGAATTGTAAAGTTCAGGGACGAAAATGCAACTTTTAAAAGTTTATGGACGAAAATGAAATCTGAGTGAAAGTTTAGGGACCAAAATAGTATTTTACCCAAAAAAAATTCACAATGATACTAATAGTAGAATAAATCATGAAAACCCAAAACACAAATTTACGTTAATAGAGGATGAGGCTAGTGTGTTACTCTAATGTCTTTAAAATAAATTCGTGCCTCCCTGGTGTTTGGATCAACTTAAAATATACATTCCAAGATACAATGAACTTTAAACTAAATTTCAATGATCTTTATTTTAGCATATACAGAATCTAAAAAACTAAAAACTAAAAAACAATAACTTATCTAAGAGGGAATGAAAGTTTAAGTGATGGAATGAAAAATGGGTTGAAAACACTTTTATAGTAGAAGAGGACGAAGATGTTTGAAACTTTTAAAATTACTTAATAAGATTTGATATTTTTTTTTAGTAAATTAGATTTCATACTTAAAAATGGGGTAGCAAATCTTTAAAAACTCTATATTAATTTTAAGAAAATGAAGGGACTAGTCTTTTCAGGTTCAAACTTTTCACATTTCCTTCGTTTATTAATGAGTATTAATTTATCATTCACCAATTATTGTTTCCAAAAAAAATGTTATTTCTTTAATATCTTAAAAGTGGGGATGTTGGGAAATCATTTGGACTATATTCCTTAGTGAATTAAATTTACTAAATATGTCATTATAGTAATTAATTAATTAATTTAAAAAATGTATTATCTCTTATATTAATTAATTGACATTATCAAGTTATTAATTAATTGATTTTTATAATGTATTCTCTCTTATATATTATAATAAGTTTAAAATATTATGCTATAATAAAATAGAATTTATCTTTAATCTATCTATACTATATATAAAAGTGACCCGGAAGGAAAACTTTAGATTTTGTTCAATAATATACATATTTGCAAAAGCTCAAAAAAAAAATATTTGTAAATATAGTAAATTTTGATCAAAATTATTAGTGATAAACATTAAATTACATGTTTTTACATTAATTTTATCACAGATAAACATGATAAAAGTACTATAATTGTAAATATTTTTTTGAGTTGATATTTTTATAAATATTACATAAAAATCTGTCACCAATATCAAATTTAGATATTAATTTGAACAAAAATAATCAATTCACATTTTCTCTCGTTATTTAATCACTCTCTCTCATCGCTCTCTCTCTCAGTGGATTGCCCATCGCCTGAAACAACAAAACCCTTCTTTTTTGTTATTTCTTTCCGATTAAAGTCTGGTATACTCTCATACTTTTTTTTTTTTTGTTAAATACAAAAATCATATTTCTCTCTTCTTTATAATATCATATATCACTATTTTCAATTACTTATCATACAAGTTATTTACATATTATTTTTCCTACTATTTTACTAATTTTTCAAATTTATTTTCATTGTTTATTAATTAACTCATGCATTCTTTATACTATTATAATGGCATGGAAAATAATATGTTGTGATTTTTATCAACTTTCAATCATTTATTAAATTATAAATAAAATACTATCTTGATAACTTTTAAAAATTGTGCTAATAGAGAAATTATATACTCTTTCACCTATCTCGGTACCTTTTGTTTTAAATAACTACAGTATGTAACAAATTGCATTTAATCTTTTTAATAATTGTTTTTTAGCAAGTTTTTCGAAGGTTTTATTATTATTATTTGAAATTATTACTGTTTTCTAATAATTAGTATAAGTTATACATTAATTTTTTTAAAAAAATATAGTGGCTAAATATTAAAAGGAGTATCTCAATAAATGACTTTTTTTTTTTTTATATTGTAAAAATTAAAAGAACAAAAGTTTTAAGAATTTTTAAACTTTTTATTTTATAGTTATTTTCATTAATTTAATATTTATAGATATCCATTTTTAATTGATACTAATTCAAATAAAAGATTTTCCATAAATCGATATCATTTTAAATTTATGTTTTTTTGTGAATAAATAAAGATGAAATAAGGGTGTGAAATTAGTAGTGTTGTTGAGTAATGAAATTTCAAAAAAAATTAATGATGAATTGATTTAATTTGAAAAGGAAACAAAAAATATTTAGGTTTTACAATTTTAGAATAAATAATTTCATGATTAATTTTTTTTTTTTTTTAAATATATAATCTTATCTGAATGGGCCTCATTTTGGTATTAAACTTAAGTTTCGAATTCCTACTTTCTATTTTACGTCAATAGATCTATTTATTATACATTAGAGATTATATTTGCCATCATCGCTCTCTCTCTCAAGAAACCTTAAACCCTTTTCTCTCTCAAGAAACCTTAAACCCTTTTCTCTCTCAAGAAACCTTAAACCCTTGTCTCTCTCAAGAAACCTTAAACCCTTGTCACTCCCTCTCTCAAGAAACCTTAAACCCTTTTCTCTCTCTCTGATCCCTCTCGCTCTCACACTGGTATTATCTCATGCTTTTCTTTTTTCATATACAAACCATCTCTCTCTCCTTTATATATCATATATCACTATTTCATTTTACTTATCGTACAAATAATTACATTTTCATTTTCCTACTATTTTTCAAATTTGTTTTTATTGTTTATTAATTAACTTAGGGTTTCTTTAAAGAAATTTCATTATGTGATAGATTTTTATGCAATATTTATAAAAATATCAACTCAAAAAAATATATGTAAATATAGTAATTTTTTAATACTTATTAGTAATTTATGTGTTTATCAGTGATACATTTAATATAAAAATATGTAATTAAATATTTATTATCAATAAACCCAATCAGAATTTGCTATATTTATAAATATTTTGTTGAGCTTTTATTTTTACAAAATATTACTAAATTTTTTGCTCAAAAAATATTTGCAAATTTAGCGAATTTTGATCGGGTTTATTAGTGATAAACATTGAATTTCATATTCTTTCATTAATTTTATCACAAATAAACACATAAATCACTAATAAACTTGATAAAAAGTGCTATAATTACGAATACTTTTTTGAGTTGATATTTTTATAAATATTGTATAAAAATCTGTCAGGCATATCAAATTTGGATATTAATTTCAACAAAAATAATCAAGTCACATTTTCTCTTGTTCTCTAATCACTTTCTCATAGCTCTCGCTCTCTCTCATTAGATTGCCCATCGCATGAAACAACAAAACCCTTCTTTTTTTTTATATTTCTTTCCAATTAAAGTCTGGTATTTGTCTCATACTTATCATACAAGTTATTTTTCCATTCTTTATTAATTAACTTATGGTTTCTTTATATTATTATAAAATAATGGTATGGAATAAAATATGTTGTTAATTTTCCAAACAGAGATAATATGGGGTCAAAGAATCATGTTGCTGATGATGTTGAAGACAGTGACGAATATTTCAGTTCTTTTCCAAACGGATATAAATTTTGTCCCGGTAATGCTGAACTTATTGAACATTACTTGCTGAAAAAGGTTATGAAGCAGCCTCTTCCAAGAAACAGAATTAAAAATGTCAATATCTATAAGTACAGCCCTCAACAACTTACTAACAAGTATAGGCCACAAGGAAAGAAAGAGTGGTATTTTTTCACCTCCAGAAACAAGAAATATAGAAACGGAACTCGTCCCGATAGAACCGCGGGCGACGGGTTCTGGAAGGCGTCTGGAGGTGATAAGGTTATATTGAAAGGCGACGATGAGGATGAGGATGAATATGTCGACGCCGAAGATGATGATGAATTATATTATGATGATGAAGATATTTTGGGAGCAATGAAAACTCTTGTGTATTACGAGGGAAAGCTTCCTAATGGTTCTAAAACCAATTGGATAATGCATGAGTTTGTTCTTAAAGATCAACCTTCAGTTGTTAGAACTACAAACCAAGATGACATGAGGGTATGTTTTTATGCTTTTCATTGATAACATTTCTCTTATAAGTTTTTTTTTTTTTTAATTAATAGGTTAGGGTTAGGTTAAACTTAAATATTTGAGAATTTTCATTTGATAGCAGATTTTGATGCAATATTTATAAAAATATCAACTCAAAAAAGTATTTATAAATATATATATATATATAACAATTTTTATTATGTTAATCAGTGATTAATGTGTGTATCAATGATTAAGATAATGTAAAAATATATAATTTAATGTTTAGCATTGATTCACCAGATCAAAATTTGCTATATTTACATATATATTTTTTTTAACTTTAATTTTTTCAAATGTGAGTTAAAAAATTGCTAGATTTGCAAATTTCCATAAATATTTCTTCCATTGTTTCTAACAATTTTTTTTTTTTTTTTTTTGGCGCAGTTGGAAAAACATTTGATTAACATTGATTAACATTGATTTTACGTTTTGTGATCCTCTCATGCACTTAGTCCTCTTAACAGAGATTGAACAACTGAATGCTAAAGTGATGAGTTTTTTATTAGAGGATAGGTCATCACATTTACAAATGATGATTTTACACATATAACTAGATTTCCATGAGGATCACTCTGTTAGATTTTTATTTAAGGATCATTTTTCAATAAGAAAAGGTGATATAGAAAAAAAGTTTCTTGATCACGGATTGTCAGAGGATGAAGATATAGTAAAGTTGGCACTTGTGTATTTCGTGGAGCTGGTGTTGTTTGGTGGACTGAGAAGAAAACATATTGATAACGGTTTTCTTTAATTGGTAGATCATGAAGATATGTGAGAAATTTTTGACTGGGTTGACACGATCTCTTCGACAACACTAGCTTCACTCATGGACGCAATACAAGGAAGCTACATAGAGTCGTATAAGCAAAGACTTCCTTTACATAAAGAACAAATGCCAAAAAAAGAAAAAAAAAGTGAAACCCAGATGCCAAGTCTTTATATGCAACCTACATTCTAGCAAGATTCATGTATGCATTTCAGGTAGTATTCTAAAAAATGTTTTTTTAGTAATTAAAATGTGATATCTCCTTGATGTTTTATGTATTCAACTATTGCAGACATGGTTTACGAACAAATACCTATGCTTCTTGCTAAAGAATATGTATCCATAATTGATACAATTTCACCACCAGTATGTTCGTGGTGGAATTAAAATGCCATGACACAAATTGGCCTTACGAATAGGGTATTTGGCGGCGTGGATAAGGTATTTTTTCAATTTGAGTATGTCATCTTCTTTTTATACACAAGATTTTATATACATGTTATGTAGAATTAAGAAGAATGGAAGGGATAAAAAAAGGAAAAGAACAAAAAGAACAACAACAAGTGCAACAACAAAGAAGCAGCAGAGGGATCATCATCATCATCATCATCATCATCATAACACTCCTCAAAATGATCTGAATGTTAATAGAAATGTCCAAATTCCACCTGTAGAAGAAGAAGATTATTTAATGTTTGGACAATCTTTGAATGAAATGCTAATGGATGACCAAAATCAGCTTGAAATTCACAACAATGATGATGCATTGGAATTGGCAGAAGCACCCTCTAATTACTCTCTTGCTGCTCCTTCTGAGATGCAAATTCAATATGCTTCTCCACCCATGGATTTTGAATTTCACACCAATTCAACATCAATCAACTCTCAACCAATTGATGTTCAACCTCTTCAATCCAGCTATGACCCTTTTGCGGTTCATTATAATCATACTTCACCGTTGATTGAGCCGGTTTCTGATTACGTTACGGTTCCACTTCCCGAGGATCTACCATCAATCAACTCTCAGCCAATTGATGATGTTCAACCTCTTCAATCCACCTATGACCCTTTTACGGATCATTATTATCATACTTCACAGTTGATTGAACCGGTTTCTGATGTCGTTACGGTTCCACTTCCTCCTGAGGATCAACCATCAATCAACTCTCAGCCAATTGATGTCCAACCTCTTCAATCCAGCTATGACTTTTTCATGGATCATTATAAGAATAGTTCACAGTTGATTGAGCCGGTTTCTGATTTCGTTACGGTTCCACTTCCTCCTGAGGATCTACCATCAATCAACTCTCACCCAATTGATGTTCAATCCAGCTATGACTTTCTTACGGATCATTATTATCATACTTCACAGTTGATTGAGCCGGTTTCTGATGTCGTTACGGCTCCTCCACTTCCTGAGGATCTACCCTCTGATTTCTATACGTTGTTGCCACAAGATGATTTTACTATCCAGCAAGAACAACCGATGCAACAAGATGATGATGATTTTAGTATCCAGCAACAACAACCGATGCAATCTAGTCCCAATCATGAACCATTGGGATTCCCCGAGGCTTACGATAACAATAGTTCGCAGCTTATGGAGCTGATTACTGAAGTCGTTACCATTCCGCAACTACCACAATCTGAGTTCTCAATGTTGCAGCAACAGCAAGATGATGATTTTAACCAGAAGCTACCATGTCATGATTTCACAGCTATGCAACAACAACTCAGTGATGATTCTTCAACCAATATGAAATCTGATCTCAATATACAAGACCTGCAACAACAACTCTTGACTATTCATTCTTCATCAACCTTTCCATGTCATGATCATGGTTTCAATATGCAGCAGCCACAACTCATGACTTCTTCTTCAACCATGCACCGATCTGATTCTCTCCCTACAGACTGGGGTCAATATTTTGATTACTCTGACTCTGTTTTTAGTTTCTAGTTTTACCCCACCATATTGTTTCATTCATTTATTCAAAACTGACCAAATTGTAAATTCTTGTTATTATAAATATATATACAGTTGGGACGGGACAGATGATGAGGGTGCTAAGGGTGTGCCAACCTAGTTGGGATACCCCGGTGCACCTCCTGATTCCTGTCACCAATTCTTTTTGTTTTGTTTTCAATATCATTATTTGTAATTCTTCGTATAGTCTAGCAACCAAAACATTTGATCTTTTTCTACCACTTAGATTTTAAATGCATATAATTTCAAATTAGGAAAACATAGTTTGAACAAAAATCATATTATAAATATCAAATTCATTGGGCCCTGTTTACTTAATATCAAAGAATGTGTCACTGAATTTGATTATTTCTCGGTCCCTCTTTTCTCTCTACTTTTTCTCGGGGTCCCAGGTAATTTAATCATTTATTCTCATTCCAAACTCTAGTAAACAACGTCAATGGTAATTATTTTCATTCTGATTCCGATTTCAATTTTTTTAAACATGATCAAAGAAATTTTATTCCAATTCCATAATTTTTCATTCCGATTGATTTTCATTCTGATTCTTTCCTATTCTCATTCCCGCTAAGTAAACGAGACCTAAATTTATTATTTTATATATATTTTTTTAATTTCACATGTGGATTTTTATTTCAAAGGTAATAAAATGGTTAGCCATTTTTTATTTAAGTATCTTTTCAGAGTGTAATTATGACCAAAACTCTTTCATCTCCCTACATTAGTTTAGATATAATAAAATAAATTATTATTAAATTAAGTAATACTTTAGGATAAAATTAAAGTGTTCAAATATAATTTTATTTTATATATAAGTTCATCAATTAAATTGAAGAATTTTCAAACGTTTTTTTTTCTCGAGTTTATTAATATCACACATATTTTTTTGGCCTCAATTAATTAAAAATTTCAATAGTTTTTTTTGTGATTATTCTTTATTTTCTTATTAAAAAAAACACTTTTTTATTTTTATTTTCAAAACATTTTATTAAAATGATTCTTTATTCAAATTAGTAATATGTCAAAATATGACTTCTAAATTAAAAATCATTATTCTAGTTTTTCTAAAATTATTAATATTATTGAATATTGAATAAAATGAAAGTGGTGATAAAAAAAAAAATTTAAATGAAAGTGATTATTTAATGAGAAAATGACAAATTTAGACATTTAATATAATTAATAAAGGCAAAAATGGAAATCAAAAGTTTTCCATCCAAGTCACCTTTTAATACCGTGTAGAATAATGATTACCTATTGATGCCTTCAAAATCTATACATTTTAATTAGTAATTTAGATGGATCGTATTTTTTTAAAAAAAATCCTTGCTTTGATTTTAATTAAAAAGATATTTTTATCTAAATCTATCTATCTATAATCTATCTATATCTATAACATATATAAAAGTGGGGAAGTGAGGAGAAACATTCACTTCCCATTTTACCCCTACTATTTTAATAAATTTCATTTATATCCTTTGATTTAATTTAATAAATTTTTTCTACCCGTCCCTCTTCATGTTTAGGAAGTGTAGTAATTAGAAACGGCGCATGTATATTGGATCTCTAAATCGCCGAGGCAGTTATCTGCCTTGAGAATCCATACGACACAACCATTTAATGAGGCATTAATAATAAAAGGACCCTTTCTATCTTTTCCAAAGAGGGCAACAAAACCATCATCATTTCCATGTGTTCTCGGTTTGGATCTTTTTACTGGTTGTTGGGAAGGACTTCAGGGAGAGGATAAAGGTTTAATTAATGGTCACAATATATCAAAGGAGAAGAAACATGGGAATATTGGTTTATCAGATTATGGACGTCTTTTCTAATTTCATAAAAACTCCATTTTCTCATCTACTTCGCTTGGAGGATTATGGAAACTCTCTACTCGCTTTTTCTAAATAGTTTAATTGTAATATTTTTCATATTAACCTTGACCTTTTGAATTGATAACTAGGAAACTTAGTTTTAACCACTTTAAATTTTATATAAATTTGTCATTGAATGGTCAACTTAACAGTCATTTAAAGAAAATGTAATAGCTTAGGTTGGATAATCTTTTGAGTTAATATTCTAAAAAAACGTGTGGTACATTAAACAAGTTAAATTTTAAATAAAATTATATAATAAATATAGTTTCAATCAATTTATTTTTTCTTTAAAAGATAAATAATCATCTTAGAAGATTTTATAAATTAAAATATATTTTAAAATGTATAATAAAATATTCATAAGCCACGTGCAATGCACGTATCTGCCAACTAGTATTATTAAAAATTGAGTGAAATAGAAAATGAATAAAGTTTTTAATAGAAATGATTTTTTTTTCCAATACGTTTTAATAGAAATAATTGAAGATGAGAAGATGAAATCAGAAAATGAATATTTACGTGACAAAGATGTTGAATATATATTTAGTATAAAGACGTTGATATTTTGATGATAAAGTTTTGATTTTGGCTCATCACTTTCAAAAAACCTGATGACCAGAACAACCCGACCCAACTCATACGGTTTGGATTGGGTTATAACTTATTTGGGTTGGGTTGGTTTCAAATAATTCGAAAATATATGGGTTGAGTTTGTTCGGGGTTATTCTAAAATTAATTTGGATCGAACCGAACCAATCCAAACTTATTAATTAATAAAAATATTCATTCATTTGTAATCTAAATACTCGTATTTATTAATTTCATACATGCTAATGACCCTTTGAAATAATTAAATTAAGGTACCATTTTTCATTTAATAAAATGAAATATTAAGCTATTATTTTTAATATAATATATCAAAATAGGTAATTAGATCCTTAAAATACGTCTATTTCACTTTTCATTGTCTTATATAGTCAATGAACCAATATAAATGAAAAAAGAACTTAAATTTATTTATTTAATTTATTCAAAATATATTATATTTATTAAATAATTACAAGTTCTAAGACACCATTCCTAACAAACACATTCATTCTCATTCCATTTTTCAAGTCTGAAAGACTATAATATTGCGTCACATTATAATCCACAAACAAGCCTCTTTCTTCATTCTTTTACAAGTTTCAAATTTGTTTATTTCTAACACTTCAAAATTTATTGAGTTTATAAATCCATCACGGGTCTAATTTATTAAAAAGAAAGTGAAAGTAAAAAAATAAAAGAAAATACACTCTAAATAATAAAGTGTTAGGGTGTCTCATTAAAGATATTACGATCAATGCGAGAGAGGAGAAGGAAGTCTCGAACAGGCGACTTCACATTTGTGTGGAGTCATTGTGTTAAATTTGAGTCGAAGACTTTTGGTTTGATATCATGTATACACTCCCAAGTAGTTTCACATTAAATTTCTCTTTTTGCAATTTCATTACTTCTAAAAAGAAAACATATTATTGTAAATGACATCATTATTATTTAATTTTAAAAATCCTTTAAAAAACCAATTGTTTGTGTGAATTTAAAAAGTGTACCCTCTATTAGCTTATTTTGCAGATATAATTGGACTTACTTGGTAATGGGCCGGTCCACTTAACAGGATTTCGTATCTTAAATTGCAACCTTTAAATGATGCACTCTAGCATATTTTGTATATTAATTACTGAAATATCTGATTTTTTTTAAATTACTATAATAGCATAATTTTAATTCAATAATTTATTGAATTGTAGTTCAATAAAATATTGAAATAAAGAATTTGAAAAAAACTAACAAATTCATCGAAAATAATAATAAAAAATATCAAATAGTTTGATAAATTATTGAAGTTGAACTTAAAAAAGGAAAAAAAAACAAACAAATTCATTAAAAATACTCATGAAAAATAGTTTAATAATCTATTGAACTATAATTCAATAATTTATTAAATTGAGTTTATGCTATTTGAATAATTTTTAAAAAGTTCTGACATCTTAGTAATTAGTGTGTAGGTTTATGTTATTTGAGACAATTTCTCAAGTTTCTAGCAACTCTAAAATCAAGGCGTTTTTTTTCCTAAACACAAATCCAGAATATTATTACGTTAAAATTAACTTCAGGATAAATAACTATTATTTTAAATTTAAAAAAAATATAGATTCAAATATAACAAATTTATACGATTTAAGAAACTAGCTTTCCTTCAATTCAAACACCATTCAGCAATACAATACCCAATAGTGACTAAAATTGTATTACTTTTTGCATTCACATCAATTTTCAAATATAACACAAACCAATTTAAACAAATCTCACTTAAATTAATATTATTGTCACATTAGCCCAAATAAACCTCATATTATATTCTACTTAAAGTTAAAGTATTGCTTATAAAAATCATTAGTCATTTTTATGTATAGTGATTAATGATTTTAAAAAAAACCCACCTTTTTTCCTTCTTCTTTAGACAGGCTTTATCCTTACTCTCTCTAGACCATTGTTTCTCTCTCCACATGAAGTTTTGAGAGGTTCATCCCTCCAATGATAATCAAATTTTAATACTAATTAAAGTCACCAAGTTTTTTGTTTTCTTTCTTTCTCCCACTTATAATTATAAGCAAAATGTACGATTAAATATACAAATTTGGTACTTTAAACAAACTTTATGGTAATTAAAAAAAAATCGTTGGGAGTACCCACACCATAAATAATTAAGAGTATCAACCAAGGGAAATGAATTAATATTTGCTTTTGTGAAGGGGGAGAAGAGGACCAATCCTTAAGGGCAACATGATGAGCTCAAATAATGGGGCCTTAAGGTTCAACAAGGAGTACCCATATGGGAGACAATTTATATTTAGTCTCTTTGAAAATCATTTGTATTTAGTCTTTGAAGTGAGGCTTTGTCAATGGCCTTTACCCCAAAAAAAAAAAAAAAAAATTCACAAAGCCTATAAAAAAGCAATGGTTTCTCTATGAGCCTCATCATTCTTTGGGTTTGTGAAAGCCCAAACAACCCAATATGCTCTTACTTGAGTACTTTTGGTCCACTACTCCTCCCCACCTTAAAGGAAAAGGCTCTATTTTTACGGAATTTTGTGGGAAGTTGTGTACTTGGATAGACAAAAGCAAGGGGGGACAAAGACTAAAGCTACATTCTTTCAAATGGGAATAAAGAAGGTCTCACCCCATAAAATATTTCTAACTAGCTAAATTTTATTACAATTTAATCTTTAATTTAGTACATCTAAAGATATTATTGAACGTAACTGTCATAATATGGCTCTCCACTCATAAACCATTAGATCTATGTAACTGTTTCTCTCTTCTATTAAATACACAGATCTAAAAATTTATGAACATATACCACATTATTTCCGTCTCCCCCTCAGAATTTGTCTATATAAAATGGTAGGTAAGAGAATTTCCATTAACTTTGACACATTCAACAAATTTTCATCATGATAGAGAATTGAAATTACTTGGGTTTTCATGCAATTGTGGCTAGGGTCAAAACCAATATGAGATTGATGAGTTTTTATTGTTAGAAGTTTGACTAGTGATGACAGGAACCTCAGCTATTATACTTATATATATATAGCATCATTTTTATAACACAAACTTCTTTTGGGACATTGGATTTTTTGTCTCCCCTTCCCAACATCTATAATGCCTCATTAGCTGGTCTTAAAAGCTTGACTTGGTCCACCACATTCTCCCATCATTTACATCACTAATGACTTATCCAATCACTCATCAAACCGTCCAGATCACTCCACGTGTCTCCTCTCTCATCCTATATATGATATTATGATGAGGATAATGGTAGGTTAATTAGTATAGGGTTTATTATGAGTTATTAGTTTACTTTGATGTAATTAATTAGTATAATTAATTAGTATTAGTTCTAGTTATTTTAGGTTAAAATTAGGGTTTTATTGTAAGGCTATAAATAGCCATCTTAGACATCTCATATCTTACGTCTTATCTTTTATCCAATTTTGAATATCAATCAAATAGAGAGAGTTTTCTCCTCTTCTTTGGATTTCAACCCTTTGTTCTTTGGGATGGATTTCCCATTCAAGCATGGATTTGCTTGTTGAGGCCGTGGACTCGGCCTCGGCCCCACATCAGTTGGTATCAGAGCCTTGCCGTTCCAGAAGGTCCGATTACGAAGATAGTCGGAAGTGAAGCGTCGGAGGTGGATTTAACCACACCACGATTCGTTCTTCGTTCTTCGGCATACTCGTAAGTTGCCATTTCCATTTCCATTAAACCTTCACTGTTCCATCTCTGTTCCGTTCATCAGTTTCAAAAAGAAAAAATCAGATTCAGATTCAATCCCCTGTTTCATCTCCATTCATAAAAAAAAAAAAAAAAAAATTCCCATTCACCATCTTTTTATCATCTCTATTCCTTTCCATTTCTTTCCAACACAGCTCTAAAAAAAAAAAAAATCAAACAACCTTCATCATCCCATCTCTCCAAAATTTGATTAACAATGGACTTGGACCCGATAGCAAAAGCAAAAATCCGTAGACTACTTCAGAATATTCAGATGAGTCTAGATTTGAACTTCCGGCGAGATTCTATATTGCCAAAAGTCATTATTCCGGCGACTATTCAATCTAAAATTATTTCTACTTCCAACGTTGAACTTCTTCGTCTTAATGAATTCTGTCAAATTAACGAGGGAGAAGATGAAGTTAAGGAGTTTTCGAGAGATTGTAATTTGGTTCTCCAATCGGAGGTTGAGAAGAATTTTAACGATGAAGAAGACGTGAACGAAAACGAACACGGGATCGTTGGTGACGAGGAAGATAAAAAGGAAATGAAAAATAATTTTACAGAGGAGGACAAACTTGAAATATGTGTTGTCAATGATGGAGATGGTGCCACTATCAGTAAAGCGTTCGATGAAGAAGAAGAAGAAAAGCGGGATTCAGATGAAGCTATTATCAAAGTAGAAGCAGTCGATGATGGCGCCGGCTTTTTCGTTCTCGAATCGGCGGTGGCAGAAAAGAATTCCGAAGAAGACGCAGTTCAAAGAGAATATCGGGCTAAAGAAGTTGATGATGGCGCCGGTGAAGAAGTCGATAAAGGCGTCGGTGAAACAGTCGATAGTTGCGCCGGTGAGACAGTCAATGAAGAAGAAAGGAAGCTTCAAGCGATGATGGCGGCGCCGTACATTTCTTTTCTGCAACAAACTTTTAGCCTAAACCTAATTGAAATTTCTACTGCTAAACCAATGGGCCAAGCCACTTTATTTGAAATCAAGCCCACTCATCATTCGTCTTTGATTTTAGAACATTTGGGCCACAATGACCACTTTCCCCTTCATATGGCTTCAAATTCAACTTTTAATGGGCCACACTTTTTTAATTCAGAGCCCACTTTAAAAGTTTCATATTTTAGCCCATCAATTCCAATTCCACCAAAACCCAATTTCACATTTCTTTTATTGGACCCATTTCTCACTCCACTTAAGCCCAAGCATGATTTTTCCATTTACTTTTCACCATCTATTTTGAAGCCCAATTACCATAATTTTAATTTCATAAAGTGTGCTCGTTGGAACCAAATACCATGGATTTTACTATTTCCACATTTTTCGTGGGCCATTGCTTTGGTACCCCTTTGGATTTGGGATGAGGTGCGTCGCGGGTTCTCGATTGGAGTGTTCTTCTCTTCGGCGGGACCGAACTCGAGGACGAGTTCATTTTTTTTTAGTGTGGTAGAATGATGAGGATAATGGTAGGTTAATTAGTATAGGGTTTATTATGAGTTATTAGTTTACTTTGATGTAATTAATTAGTATAATTAATTAGTATTAGTTCTAGTTATTTTAGGTTAAAATTAGGGTTTTATTGTAAGGCTATAAATAGCCATCTTAGACATCTCATATCTTACGTCTTATCTTTTATCCAATTTTGAATATCAATCAAATAGAGAGAGTTTTCTCCTCTTCTTTGGATTTCAACCCTTTGTTCTTTGGGATGGATTTCCCATTCAAGCATGGATTTGCTTGTTGAGGCCGTGGACTCGGCCTCGGCCCCACATCATATTATTTCTTGTATAAAAGCATATTCATGCAACCAAACCAAAACAATATAGACTTTTTTACCTTTCTTGATATGGAGGCAGAGACTGGCCCGGAAAAGAGCTCCTCCGCCGAGATGTTTTCGTTTCCGAGCACCCCTCCGATCCAGGATCAAGATTCGGATTTCGAATTCGGTTCGATCACGCCGGATTCACCCTCTACTTTCAACAATTCTCCGGTGACCATTTGTTCCTCAATGGACGTCTCTTGCCACATTCTTTTCCACCCCGTAGAGTATCGATATTTCGCGCCGACGAGCCGTGGACGAGCGGCGTCGGCAGCAAGGATTCGTTTATGTCGTCATGGAGTAATAGTACTAATAGTAGGAGCAATTGCAGAGTGCAAGAACAAGCTCGAGCGACATTGCTCATTCAGAAAGATCGAGATCTTCGTATAATTATTTGAACAAAGGAAAAAAATCTACGGTTTACGCTCAGGTGTACGGATCATCTAAGAGGTGGCGGTTTATCGCATCGGTGCCTGGTGCAGCGACATTGAGCCGTGAGAATTCGAGGAGGAAGAAAATGGAAGTAGTTGATGGAAATAAGGCGGAATTGAGAAGAAAGAAAAGGAAGACAACTAATAAGAAGAAAATGAAGATGTGGTTTGGAAGGAGAGTATTCAGATGGATTATATTGGTTTGTAAAGAGTGTCATGCTATTGAACCATCAAAGAAAAATGACCTTTTGAAGAACACGAAAACGAAGCCGAAACCGAAAACGAAACCGAATTCTCATTCTCTTTCTCATTCTCATTGAGTTATTCAGTTTAATTTTATTGATTGTACAATGTGGGGGTTTTGCCATTTGTTTTGATTCCCATTTTAAATTTCTTTATTTTGATGGTTTTTATGGCGTTGGTATGAGCACTCTCTATTTCAAATGTTGAGCAGTGGACAATATATATATATATATATTTTTTTTTTAAATACAAAAACTTCAGTATTGTTTATATAATGTTATTGTTCATGAAATTCTTGGAAGGTGATTTCGAAGGTTGATGAATCTCTCTCTGAAATTAATTAGGAATTAGTCCATCAATAGCTTCAATTTCAAAATTATTTTTAGGTTAATAACGATCTTCATATTTTTTTGCACTTCGTTGATAACCTTTTTTTTTTATGCTTTAAAAGTTCATTATAGTGTACGTATTCTATTTGGATTTTATATATAGTCTTTGTTATTGGCAAGTAATTGGTGTTAATTTTGATAACAAATTAATAAACATTAATCTTTTAGATATATTATTGTGGATCGTTCTACCGAAATAAAAAATCGGGGAAGGAATTTACACCGAGAAATATACTGGTTCCGATCACTAAGGATCGTACATCCAGTTGCTGGATTGACCAGCCAATCCACTAGATATGTGTTTGTTTACAAAGGAGAAAACTCAAGAGAATACAATGCATAGACATGGGAACTCTCACCAAGAACCCATTTACACCTCATCTCACCTTCACACGATGATAATGAACTTATTCTCTTAACTCACTTATCTCACTTTATATATATAATGATAAATACAAATACCAAATACAATAACCACCTATTAATTAAACTCAATTAATAGTTAAGGTCTAACTAATATAATAACCAATTTTAACATATATTTATACTATCCACGATCATTAACATGTATCGTCACTCACAAACTTTCATATTTTAGGGTCCCAAGGTTCGAGTGTCTTCTCATCTATCTTCATTTGAGTTATATCTAAAATTGATGTGAATCAAATAGAGATTTAACAAAACGAGGCATTTGTAAATTTAGCTATTTTTTAGTAATATTTATAAAAATATCAGGTCTAAAAAATATTTGTATATATAGCAATTTGTTATCAGGTGAATCGATGATAAACATTAAATTACATATTTTTACACTAAATTTATTATTGATACACATATTAATCAGTATTATTTAACTGATTAACATAGTAAAAATTGTCACATTTACAAATATATTTTTAGAGTTGATATTTTTATAAATATTACATCATAATCTCCTACCCAATGAAATTTCTCTATTGCAAATCTGGCAATTTCTTACCAATAGTTGTAAAAATATCAACTCTTAAAAATATTTATAAATATGACCAAAAAAAAATTCTAGTGAATCGGTGATAAACAATGAATTACATATTTTTACACTAAGTTTATCACTGATACACACATTTAATAAATATTAATCACTGATTAACATGGTATAAATTATCACAGTTGCAAATATTTTTAAAAGTTGATATTTTTACAAATTTTATGTCAAAATTTACTATCCAATGAAATTTCCCATAATTTAATAAATTATTATTTCTAGATTTTATAAACTATATGGATATTGGAAATTATTTTATATATAGGAGTATAATTTATTGGATAAGCAAATCACACTAATATGATTTACAATTTTCTCAAAAAAAAATAAATGCGTTCGATTGCCTTGAGTTTTTTTTTTCATTAAAAAGAAATCCTATATTTAAAAGAAAATATTTAAACCCCATTAAAATTAAATAATATAAGTCCATATCTATTTGACCACATAGTGAAATGATGAAACTTTTTTTAAAAAAAAATTAAAAAATGTCCTTTCTTTTCTCACTTACAACTTTTGATTTAATTTATCATAAAATAAAAAAAGCTTCATTCAATTGATTAGTAAAATATAAAGATACCCTACGTTTATATATTTAAAATTCACCTATTTTACTTTAAAAATTCTCTAAATTCACAAATGAAGAGCAAATTAGAACAAAATGTTATTCTAGAATCATTTTTCATGATGCAAGAGTGAAGATGGAGAATGAAAGAAACTAAAAATTTTACGATTCCTGCACTAAAAAGGAAGTCATATCACCTAACATACTTGATAAAATATGTAACGACCCGTTACCAATTAAGATAAAAAAAATGAAATTAATATTATTTTCTCAAATGATATTAATGAGGTTGGATTGATAACTTGGATGTGAACTATCTCGTTTTCTCGTAAGGGCATTTTGGTAATTTCTCAAATCTCAACAATAAAATCACAAGTTTATTTCCATATTTTTAGATAATGTTGATCGTCTCATTATTACGGTTCCAACGCAACTGACGGATCATCATTCTGAGTCCCGATGAATGAGTTATGATCGTTTTAATGCAGTGGCATTTTCGTAATTAATTGAATTCGGGATTAAACCCTAAAACCTTCTCCTCCTTCCTCCTTTTTCCGAAAATCAGCCTCCACTTCTCCATTTTTCTCCAATTTTCGCCTAAATGTAACCCATAGAAGTATTTTGGCCATAACTTCCTCATCCGGACTCCGATTTACGCAAGTAAGTAGTGCTTTCTGATCAGTTTTTCGTCCTTTTTCCATCGAGACTAATTTCACAGCAATCTAAAATCTGTAGAAAAAGTTATGGGGTAAAAACGAATTCGGCCCTATTAAGTTTTATCCAAATTTAATTGGTTTTCGATTGTTTCTTCGTCGTAGTAGGTGTATTTTTCGATTGAAAGCATTTGGTGAAAGATTGGTGGAGAATTGAGAAGTTCTTTTCAATTTAGGGTTCAAGGTTTTGGAAGTCTTGGATAAAGAAAAGCGAAATCTTGAAATTGAAGAACCTAAGGTGAGTAGAACTTGTAAAGATTAGAAGATTACCATGTTTGTTTTTCTTTCTCTTTATAAGATATAACCTCTAAATTTGCAGCATGTTGTTGGGTGATTTTATGTATGTTAAGAGAGGTTTGGGGCTGTTTTACTTTGGAGTTAAAGTTTGGATTAATGAAAGTGAAAAATTGGTATTAAAGCATGCTTTAAAGTGACTATCGATTTGGGTTTTGCATATATTGTTTCCTTGTGTTCTTTGACCTTGAAACTGAATATTTATGCATGTGTTAGATGTTTTAAGATGTTTCTAAGTTGCTGTCCATGAATACCTTATTTGGAGATTAGTGCCTTTAAGTCGAAAGATTTGCCTAGGTGGTTAGTTGCTTTCACAATTATTGTGCTCTGGATTTTTAGATTGTTTTCTTTATGTTTAGGGGCTGTTTTGGGAGTCGTTTTATAGGCGTTACTCCGCCGAATTTTATTTAGATTATTAGTAGATTTAAATTGTCCGAAAAAGGAGCGAAACTACACTAGTTTAGGCTAGTTTCGCTTCTAGACTTGTAAACCATTGGGAGTTGTTGGAACTGACCCAAGAATGTTTTGTTAGGTGATTTTAGGTTGTTTTGGAGTGAATAAAAGGAGAATTTTCCAGAATTTAATATTAGGGAATTTTCGGCCTAGTACGAGGGTGTTTTGAGAAGTTTGAGTTTAGACTCGTTTGAACATCATAGTAGTGATGTGTAGGATCATATTACTTAAATACCTCGAGTAATATGATAGTAGGTTCGCTTTAAGAAAAGGCCTTGCTTAAAGAAGAATATTTGCCGTTAAGGGAGATTATACGGTTGTGCACAACTATATAGCACTTAACGGGGTAGGTTCATTCCATATGTACAATGGAAAAGAATATTTTTAAAACTCTTAAGGATTTAAAATGTGAAAACAGTTTTAAATGCCTTGTTGAGTATAGTCTCTTTTTGTTTGCGGACAAAGAGGAGATTAGAGGTATTAGGAAAGTTAATGATCGAAAAGTTTTAAAATGAGAAAGGGAGTTTAGAACTGTTTCGAAAGTTTATATTCTTTTAATTTGAGGATTAATAGATATTGTGGAGGAATGTAATAGCTAAGAGAGTTTTGGGTGAAAGTGAATTTTCGGAAGTCAGTGAGGCCGATTAAGGACTTAAAGTCTTAGAAAACCTCTTATGGCATTGTTCTTTTTTTTACATTATTCTACTCATTGGGTGTAGCCTCATGATGCTACATTTTTTTTTTTCAGGTAAATGAAAGAAGAAGCTTGGTGGTTGATGACGTTCGAGGCGAGTGGATTGGTTGGAATAGATTTACACGCCGGCGACCTTTTATTCTATTGTTCTTAGATATTTTGGGTTGGGATTTGATTTTTAACAATGATGTTGTTTTACCATTTTTTTTATATGAAATGATTAGTTCATTTACTTTGAAATAAGAAAGTACATTGATTTTAATTTTTTTGAATAAAGATCGCGATCAATGTTTGAACAAATTTTTCATTGAAATTTTAATGAAAATGAACTGAAGTTGTTTAATTTAAGCTTCCGCTGTTTTGATTTATGATTTCCATGTTTGGGAAAATTTCAGGCTGTTACAAAATATGTTAAATTTCAAAGTTGGAAAGAATTTCATAAAGAAAGCAAATTCTATATATATATTTGAAATATATGGATGACAATCAAAAGGATGCATTTACATGGACCATCTAGGAAACATGTTTATAATAATGGAGTAGAAATATTAACCAACCATTGGTCGGCGAGAATGAGATCTAAGCAAATGAGGAAAATAGAGCTCACACATAGGCCATCAATATTGAAATTAAAAAAAAAACAATTAAATTTATAAAGGAAAAGGAATGATCCTCCTCCAAAGAGAGTAATGTAATAAACAACTGTTTAAACTAAATAATAAATACTTAACTCAATAATTCTTTAAAACAGACCCTAAAAATAAATTGAAAATTAGACTCCTTCACTCTGGAATTCATTTTTTTTTTCACTCACTTTTGGATCCTTGAGAAACCATCTGAAAATAAAAGAACGGGTTATATTCATTCATAAAATTAGTTTATAAAAATATAGTATGGTATTATAGAGACTTAATTACCAGAGTTTTGTGTGTTGAAGAAGATGACTGGTGAGAACCATTTCAGGCAAAAAAAACCTATTAAAAAGAGAGAAATTAAATTTATATAGAGTTTTGGTTAAAAAAAAAGAAAAGAGTGGAATTTACCTTTTTGTTTTTATGGTTGGGGTTGGAGTTGGAGTGGAGTATAGGAGGTAGTGGTGTGGGCCATAAGCGATGCTCAAGAAAGTAGGCACCTGGTGGTACCCAAGAACCGGGAATAAGGGGGTCGCTCTCAATAGATGAAAATTGTGTTGGAATATCAATTTCTAACCCGATTTTTTTTTCCCTAAGATTGCAGGGATAAACTAACCTACGATGTATATGTAAATGCACAATATCTCCATCATTAGGGTGAAAATCAACAGGCCGAAACGGTCGATAAAGCCGTGTAGTATTCAATTCGTTGAAATATAAGTTATGAACCAATAACCATCTATTTTTTGTATTTAACGATTCCAGTTCCCATATGCAAATATGATCATCCGTCCATTGACATATCCGCAACTTACCTCTGCAAACTCCCATATCCTTAATTCCGACTGAATCAATAAACGGAAACGAAGGTAAATCAATCAGATGAAACTGGTATTCAACAGCATTGAATCCAATCAACCTTTTCATGTGGTCACGCAAGAATATTGTTCCGTTACAAGCAACAGTGTGTGTAAGCCCTGGAATTGTCTCCAGATCCGCGTGGTACGGGTGCGGGTATGGGATCGGGATCGGGATTCGGTATAGGTTGGAGTATTTAAGCTCCCTCCATTGTCCAATATCAGAAGAGAAGATATTGACTTTATAATAAGATTTTGAATATGATTCAGACATCAATAGAAGCCTTAACACCTTGATCTTGATACGATCATCACCCTCATAGTCACATATAAAACCAAATAAAACACTTCCTTTGAACCAAGGACACGGGGGGAGAGTAACCCATTGCTTAGTACGAGGGTTCCAAACATAATAATAAACATCATCATCATCACATTCACGCTTGTGACTTAATAAAACCAAGTCTCTGTAAATTGCCAACACATTGAAGGATCTTTCGTGTATGTCTTCGGAATGAAAACTTCTAAAACCTAATCGTGACAAGTTGCGGAGGAACGTAGGCTATGATTTTGTTGGCGGAACCGTAAACTGAAATAATTATCAGATATTAAACCTAACCAACGTTTGAACACACACTTACATTGAGTAGCAACTTTACAACAACCCAATTTAATTAGAATTTCAACCAAAATTTCATCATTCAAATCAATTATCGGAGCCTCCCCCTGAAAAAACAATAAAAATTTTATTTATTTATTTTAATACAAACAAAATTAAATCAATTCGATATGATATGGAAATTGTTTGTTACCTCAGTTGGGAATTGCTCACTTCTTTTTCCGATCTCCTCCATAGCTTGAAAAAAAAAAGGTGCAAACTTTAACAAAACCCTAAACGCCAGGTTTCAGTGCATATGAAATTATGGACAGTTACTCAAATTACATATTTATTGATCTCAATTTTTTTAAATTACCATAATTAATATCCATATCTATATCCTATATCTTTTTTTTTTAATTACCATCTATATCTATATCAAATCTATCTATTTAAATTTTCGATTTCCCCTTTAATCCTTATTTCAATATTTCTTTTATTGTTCAAATCTATATCAAATGTTTTTAATAGTTTTTTTCTAGAAATAATTGCACCCATAACCACGTTAATTCACTCAAATCCACTTTTCATGGTTGTTTTATTTTTATTTCAAAATTACCCAATAACCACCATAAGCTTAAACGGTTATGAGTGAAATCGAAGGTTACGTTTTTACCCTCATAGACTCCTTCAAATCATATCAAATCTTAAATGTATTTTTTTCCTTTTTATTTATTTATTTAATTCAAATCAATCGTATCAAATCTTAAATGCATTTTTTCCTTTTATTTATTTAATTAATTCAATCTTTATTTAAGATAAACTAGATTTATTTTTCTCTCTTTCCTTTCTCATCAACATTTTCTTCTTCTGACTAACCTTCTCCTTCACATATTATCACCGTCATTATTCCAAGCATCGCAATCCATCCATTTATCCACTTGTTGTACGAACTGAATCCGAAATCGACCTTCACGCCGTCGAAAATTGTTTCCTTCAAAGGCGGCAACAGATAAACGAAGGATCCGGCTGCGGCGGCGGCGTAGTCGGACTTTGGATAATCGATCCTCGAAATCATCGGCGTTTGAATTTGATTGTGAGGGTTCTAGATTGGAAGGGGGACACTACAAGAAAATTGACTTTTTTCGAAGGACTAAACCCTTAAAAATTATTTAAAAAATCTTCGATAATTCTTTTTTCAAAGCCAAACTAAACCTTTGAAAGTGGTCGAAAAAAACCCCGTCGAAAAAACTTTTTAATTTTTTTCGAAGGTTTATCAACCTTCAAAATTATGATTTTTTCGAGAGTTACAGTTTGTCAATAATCCTGATATTATTTATCGATAAAAACATTTTTAATACTCTTTATATCCTTTGAAAATAAGTAGTCTTTTTCAACAACTTTGAATTCTTTGAAAATAAGTAAGCCTTTTTCAACAATTTTGAATCCTTTGAAAAAAGAAGTATTTTCAACAATTTCCTATCCTCTGAAAAACGACGTGTAATCTATAATCAATCATTTAGGTTGGTACCACTCAAACCATTGAACAAAAAACATACAAAAAATAAACAAACTAAGAAAAAACAAATAATCTCAATCTCAATTTTGTTGAGAGTTCAAATGACATCATCCTAATTAATAATAAATAATAAATGAATAGATGAATAAATTACAATTTAAGAAGTTGCAAGTTCTATAAAATAAATTCAATAGTAATTCTAGCCAGTCTTACCGCCAAAAAAATTCTAATAGTTCAACTTGTATGCAACAGGTCCACAAAAATAAAAAAATAAAAACAACAATAAAGTAGCATGTGGAAAGTGAATACTTTTAGAAGTCCATATTCCAATAGACATGCTAGCATCGTCAGCCGATCCTTCTTGGAGGCCACCCCATTCAGCAACTTCACATAATACTAATTCCCAATAAATTTTTGGTATTAACTATCCTGTAAATTAGAGCAACAAAATTAATAGTGTTTGAATATGTTTCTAAACATCTTCAAAATACCTTTTTGAAGATACGGGGAGGGTTGATAAAACTTACACCTGTAATTACCTAATTCCTTAATAGAACAAAAATGGGTTTATGAGCTAATATGGAAAACACAAGTAAACTCATTCTTATTGTTGGAGAAGATTTAAAAAATAATAAAACAATAAACTACATAATCCCTTCACCTAATTCATAACCGCCCTTGCAATTTTCCCCAAATGTTAGCAAGAACAAGTAAATAAAATTCAACAAACCAATCACCAAAGCTAATTAAATGAAACATGGATATAATTGTTTATTGAAAACAAAGCGAAGGGGATCAACAAGTAAACGAAAAAGTCACTGACTACAGAATGTAATAGAGATCTTAAACAACTTATTGATGAAGAGAGAATATGTAGTATGCTCACCAAAGCTTATTGATGAAGCATGAGAGAAGCTTAACGTGGCCATAAAATCTGATGAAACAAAACTTAAAACAAAGTTATTCTCTTTCTTCACCACTATCTTCTTATTGTTGAAGACCTTCATCTTTGTTGATAGGAATTATGTAGTTATCTCTTCAATCAACTTTGAATCTGCAAAAAAAGTTGTAAGAAACTAATCTGCTCAAAATAAAAATAAAAAATTGCATAGTTTCAAATATAATTAAATAGCAACAGACTAATTTGTAAGAAAAATTTATTCCCTTATGGAGAAATTAAATGAAACATTTCAACCATCGTTACACACCCATAAACCAACATAGTTAGTAAGAAAAGGCGTGAAGATACTGCTCAATTAAATGAAACATTTCAACCATTTGGAGAAGTTTGTATATGTTAGGAATGGTGTCCTAGAACTTGTAATTATTTAATTATAATAATTTATTTAGAATAAATTAAATAAATAAACATAAGTTCTTTATATTATCTAGATTGATTCAATTAACGATATTAGGAATATATGGAAATATATTAATATCAAACATTCAAATAGTAAACCCTAAGTTACTCTTATGAAATCACGACTTAGTATGTGAGTCATACGAGAGGATTAAAGTCGAGATGAGTAACTTAAACGTGTCTATAGTAAACGGATAACGTTTGGGAACCTTATCCTGGTAACACTGTTGATAGCTTCGCATTTTGTTTATAGACAAATGATCTAATCCTGATCATTCATGTGGGAGACATGAAATGGAAGTATCATATGCAATGTTGATTGCATAAGACAGGACCACGATATTCGATCAAATTTCTCATTAGTACCGTTTACGAGAAATGATCGAATATCAAACTAAGTTTATCAACCGTGATAGATCTCAATCCTGAGTGAAATGCGGACTCCTATTTGTGGAGTTATGTTCTTTGATTCACATAGTTGAGAGCGATCTGTAAGAACGCTCAATACACTCCTGTTTTGGGAACATGACTAGATAAGTAGATGGGAACTCATTTTCACGAGATGGAATTCATAACTTTCCTATAAATTAACGGTATCAGTGCGATACCTAAACATTTTAGGAACTTTAGGAAACTCCCTTGATGTCTTCGATTCGAGACATGAACAAGTGACGTCACGACTTCTATTGATCACGAAGTATCTTATCTCTAGTTCGACTAAAGATAAAGTTCATTGGAGAATCAGCGGGAACACAAGGATAAAACGGTAATTACAGGGGCAAAACGGTAAATTTATCCTCCTTGTAATTATGAGGGTTCCACGTGAAGGATAATATCACGGATATAAATAAATGATAAACTGAATGGACATAACTCATCTATAGTGAGGGGAGTTCGGCTATGAATCTATAGTGGAATTATTCATAGTTAGATAATAAGTAATTAACCGATTATGTGTTAATCACTTAATTGACTAATTATTAAGCCCATGATCTATAGGTCCATCGGGTCCCTATGCTAGCCCAAATATCGTAGTCGCGAAATCAAGTAGAAGAAATGGAAATTTTAAGTAAAGTGAATTACTTAAAATAGGCAATATTAATTGTTTAAATATTGAGTATATTTAAGCGGTAATTAATATAAACATTATTAATTGTTTAAATAATGAGTTTATTTAAACATGAAATTAATAATGAAATATTATTAATTATACATTATTAATTATTTAAATATTGAGTATATTTAAATGGTAATTAATAATTTGAAATTAATTAACAATTATTAATTGTTTAAATAATTAATTATATTTAAACGAAATTAATAATTAATATTAATTAAATTAATAATAAAATATTGTCAATAAAATTATTAATTTATGGAAATTAATAATTATAATATTTATTATTAATTATTTAAATAATAAAAATTATTTAAATGGAAATTAATAATTAAATATAATTTGATAATATTTAGACGGGAGAAAATATTAATATTATTAATTGTTTAAATAAAATATTTATTTAAATGGTAATTAATAAATAAATTAATTGAGTTGGACTTATTAATTTAAGAGAGAGTTTCTAGCCCAATTGGATTAATGAACCAAATTGGGATTGGCCTGAAATAATTAATTAAATAAATTAGAATTTTTTTTTTAATTAATATATGCAATTTTTGGCCACACTACAACAAAACAGGCTTTCTATAGCGTCTAAAAAACGCTATGAATTACCTATCATAGTGTTTTACAAAACGCCGTGGTTGCCCACGTAATTAAAAGTATGAGACTTTTGATAGCGTTCATCGTACGCTATTGAATACGCTATAATAATAACAATTTGATTGCATGTATAAATTGTTATGAAAACATACCATAGCGTTTTACAATCCGCTATAAAAACATATAACAATAGCGTCGGATTCACGCTATGAGTTATATTTCATAGCTTTTTTAACACGTCATTGTTGCCCACGTAATTAAAAGTTTTAGTCATTTGATAGCGTTGAATACATGCTATCACATACACTATAAACGTATCTATATGTATTGCATAATTTGATTGTTATGACAATATAACATAGCTTTCTACTAACGCTATGATAACGTTTACGATAGCTATTTTAAAATGCTATTGTATATTTTCTTATATTTCATAACCATTTATATTTTATAGTGTTTTCAATAAGTTATCTAGTTTGCTATAAAAAAACTTGTAATCAAGAATATTTATAAAAGAATGTATAAAACTAAGCTTTTTGAACTAATACACACAAAAATTATCACTACAAAAAATATGTAAACATATTCTTATTCAGACACAATAGTAATCGAATTTGAGTTATAATATGTAATGATCCAAAAAGTATACCATTTAACCCATTAAAGACAATATATAAAGTTCAATAATAAAAAGGTACTAAATTGATCAATCCACTATCTAGTGCATTTTTAAAAGTACTAAATTTGAAAACAAAAGTTATTGAACACAGCTGCTTGCAGACCTCTTTTCTCCGTCTCTTGTTCATGTACCTATAAAAAGTAACATGAAAATTAATATTCAACAAACCATGCATCATCTATATATAAAGCCCCATGTATACATAATCTCTAAACACTACCAACTAGGCTAATAAATGTAGAGGAATGATACATAAGACCATAGTCATCATTTTTCTCCTTCCAGGAAAGAAGACCTTGAAAATAATAAACAATAAAAGGAAAAGAAAACATTGAATTCAATCTCATGTTCCTAAAATAAAAAGTTTATCAAACTCCATATAATCAAATTTCAAATGCTTTGGGTTCGTGGATCTGCGAGATAGAAAACTCATGCCACAAACTAAATGCTTTGTATATAAAATTCTTTATTCGGCATTTTTCAAATTAAGATACAACAACCAAGTAACACCAAAATACAAAGTGCAAAAACAGTTTCCATATTTTTTTTGTATAAGATAAACTTACAAGATTAAAAATTAACGGACTTAGGTTTACTTACACAATACAACTTTTCTTAAATGCTACTTGTACTTTTTTTGTCCCAAGTAATAAGAAAAAAGAAAAGGTAATGTTTTCCCAATGAAAGCAAGTATATGGTTTCCCATTTCTCTACTCATAAAAAATAGTGTGTAATGAACTATTAATTTATATGTTATATAAAATAATCTCTATCTAACATATTAGGCTAATCATCTATTCTCAGAGACATGATGGTATGTACAAAAATAAGAAATTTAATTCTTAAATCACATTTAATAGGCCGAGGGAAAATACCTTTTTTGTCTCAGCCAATTTCTTAACATTCACCCAAGAACCATTCCCACCACAGCCCAAAAGTAATATCTGCTTGAAAAACCTGTGAAATTTGAGCAATTTCTTATAAGTTAATCAAAACATGAATAGAGAAAATGTCATTACTAAATCATAAATTACCAAAATTTAAAATAGTTAGCAAGTAATAAGAATTAAAATAACTATAATATATAATGCAATATGATTTTTTATCGCATCACTCTAGTAAATAGTATCAGATAATCATATTAATCATACTAGTTAAGGAAGAAATTTTAAAGTGTGTTGGTGATTAATAAAATCATATTAAAACTCAAAAATTGAATAGTCATTCATGGGTCATTTAAAAGCATATTTCAACATTTTATAGCAGCAACTATTATAAATAATGTAAGTCAAGCATCTATACAAGTTGCAAAGAAGAAAAATATACAGCAAACTTGTTTTTCAAAGCTAACTAGATTAAATAAAAAAGTAAACAGAGGATACTAATTATTAAAAAACCTCACTCTTGAATGCAACTACAAGTCTTGCATCTATAATAAAGAAAAAAGAAGAGTGAAATCAATTAAAATCAAACACATTTATAATGTACTTCAACAAGGCTTCTTCAACATCTAGCTCCCAACTTGTAACAATCTTATAGGAAAATGCAATAAAGTATTGCTAATCATAAAGTACTTAGTTGAGTGAAAAACCAATACATGAGAGCAGATCGAACCTGGGACGGTTTGGAAAAGAATTGAAACTGGAAGAGGTTGCCTGACAACCATATGCAAGGTGTGCCCATCTTTAACGTATAGCTCCCAATAAGTACATAAACGTCTTTTCACATATGAAAGATCAAGTGATCCCTAGAGTCCTAGACACAATGCTAGACAAATTGCACCAAGAGAACAAAATACACCCTTCCAATAAGATTAATCCAAAACCACATTCAACATGAGCCCAGTCCACTAGCCAATAATATCACATGAAACAAAAAAATGTATTCTAAAGTAAATTTAGTTATATACTTCAGGTTATTTATTGTCATTGAGCTTAATGACCCTTTTTTTTTCTTTTTTTTATTTAAGTCAGCATTCAAAAGTACCAAGCAAAATCAATATAGCAAACAAAAAAAAATTATAAAAAATTTACTAAATCTTAGCTACATATCTGTTTATAAAGTGAAAAATGGGATGCATGTCGACCTATTGGACCGACATATATCTCTTCACCTCCACGTTTTAGTAAAATAGCTGCAGGGGACCGACATATATCTCATCAGCTCTAGACATTAACATGCAAAAAGGGGGTGAAAGAGTGAAAGAAAATATATCAAAACTTAACCTTTCTTATTGTAGGATCGACCTCTGGAGGAAACCGCAACCATGACAATTTGTTCGCAATATCCAGAAATGCGAGCAAACGTCTCCTGATTTTTCAGATGCCCAAAAATGGTAATGCTTTTATCTATATATCCACCAGTTTTTCTTCCAACCAATACATCCATTAGAGTCGTTTTTCTGGCACCACTAACACCCATCAGGGCTGTTAGGACTCCAGGTCTAAAAGAACCACTCACACCTTTCAAAAGTTCAAGTCGATCCTCGGTAATGCCTCGTGATTTCATTTCCTGTAAAAGTGATTTAAGAATAAAAAACATCAGCAGTTGATTTTTAAACATCCTACACAATTCTTAGAGAGTGTTCATATTTTAAATCATACCTACTGCATATCTAATTTCATCAAAAGCGATATAATGCGGTTCAAAAGGAAGAACCATTCCTTTCTCCTTCTTTTGATCAATTTCACTACATGTCGACGAGATACTATGTTGACTAACAATCCTTCTCTCTGTATAGTGAAATTAGTTATTGTATAGAATCTCACAAGTAATCTTTATACACAAATGAGTTATGAGCTCTTTACATACCATAAGAGGTCTTTTCATTTGATGACAGCTTCAAAATTTCTGTGTCTTTAGATTTCGTTACACTTTTATCAGACGATGCATCGCTAAACAGTCTAGCTTGAGGCTTCTCAAAAGCTACAAAAAAATAAAAAAAATAAAAATTTAAAATCCTATAATCATGAGATATTCAAGTGTAACAAGGCTTAAAAAGTAAGCTTGGATAACTTACGATCAAGGTAGTGCAAGCCCAAAGTAAAAAGAAAGTTGAATAGGAAAATATATCCAATTGTAGCTCCAACTCCAATCCAATACCATCCAGCTTGTGGGAAAATTCCACGAGATTTTAAGACCGAAACACCCCGTGGTACTGTTGAGTTTGTAGGAATCTGTAATACCAAATATTCTCAAAGTTTTAATATGAATGTCGTTGGTTTCCATATTTCCTCTGCGTAAATCAAAACATTTTTCTTACATGTCTCCGCTTATCGCCTAGAAATTCATTCATAGTGATGTCCTTTTACGCATACATCAATGGGGAGATCCAGTAACCCCATATCCAATACGAATGTACATCATCTAAGGAGAAAGGGAAGTTTTCTTAGGTCAGAAATCACTGATGTTAGAGGTAATAAAAAAATGGATCTCGTGAAATAAGTTATTAATTTAGGAACAACCTCGAGCTATGATAAATACACCTAAAACACAAACTGCAAGTAAAGCAAATGAAACAAATCTGTTTACAGTGATCATATTCCTCCCTAAAGCCCCGATCAAACGGAATAGGCCTGATGCCATTTGGTTCAAACATAATAGCAAGAAAAACTGCTTGAAAAATCTGCAATTCAGAACATTTTAGCATTTTATTATGAAGAATTGCTAAAATTTATATGCCGATATTTTCATTTTATTTCACCCTTTTAAAATGCTCGGATCAAATCCTACGACGTAGTAGGTCATGGCCATCTATATTACAACTTCAATAGAAATAAGAGTGGATCTTAAGGATCTAATTGGGTACAGCATATGCCCAAGAGGGAAAGAATAAAAGATCCATGTGCTTGTAAAAAACAGGAAGTTTCAATATTGTCATGTAAATATCTGAAAAACAATTATACAAAATGATGATTACTGTATAGTACAATGCACCCATGTCAACCGCACCATCATCGATCATCTCTTGGTGCATCTTAGTCCAGAAAAATGTTGTCATAGTTAAAAAAGCCATAAGAGTGATATGAAAATTAATAAAGAGAATAGTTACAAATATGTTTAGAAAAGAGAGAACTTTAAGTTGTGAACTTTGGAATTCAAAACAAAAAATTAAAGGCTCTAAGAAATAAAAGAAAATAACAACCAAGTAAATTGAATTCACTGAGATACCAAACAACAATCAATTATAAAACAAAGCTATAAAAATACTCTAAGCATATTCGTATGTATCAGAAATTTTTGAGATTCATAATATTCAGTAAACTACTAAGTTATTGAGCAATAAGTTACTCCCACGATAAGATTTGATATCGCTGTAAATATTCTACAACGAAAGAATGTAAACTTCAAGAACTAAGTGGAATTATTTTACCTTATTAATGTATTTTTGCTTTCAGTCAAGTAGATCCTCTATGTACTATGTTTATATTTTACAATCAGATAAAAAAAATACCTCTCCTTCATATCTTGCAATGACTTAATATGAGATTTGTAATAATTCTCCATGTATTGCTTAGCTGATAAAAATAGCCAACGTGTTTGTGGAAACTTAGCTTCTATGACAGTAAAATATCCTGGAATGATTCAAAAACAAATAATAAGCAAAAAAAGCAGTGCTTCTTGATTACCAAATTGACGGATGTGTTTATTTGTCGATCAAAGCCAAAACAGAAAAGAAATTAGTCACTTGGGAGGATTATTCTTGATTACCAAATTGAAGATAATTGTTCTTGAAGTTCCATTTAGAATCCCAGTGCTTCCTGTCATTCTTAAGGGTCCAATATGACCATCCAAAAGAAGCTGAATTATACACCTCCAACTGGGCCCTCCAAATTTTTGATAATCAGCTTGAGACCCATTTTTTCACATTCCATTCATTGACCCATTCTCCTATAAATCAAATCCAAACATCAATATCCCTTAAAGCTAATATGCTACATTTAAGATTTAAAATTTGAGAACATTTTGGAGTTGTGAAGGAAAACCAGATCCTAAAATTCACAATATACATAGCAAAAGATTTAAAAAAAACATGTGGAATAAAATATCGGAGCTGATCTCAGAATCAAATAGTTTTTTTAAGGAAAACATTAGATGGAAAGAGGCATGATGGAGAAATTTCTCGAGCAAAAATAAAAGGTTAAATTACCAAGTGAGTAGATAGTATATGCCAAAGAGTGCTGTGTCTTCCTTTTTTTTTTGCCAAGAACACGACAAGTGTATTAAAAAAATAACAGAAGAGTACCTTGAAGCTAAGAAGCCTATATAACCTCCCATATTTTAGAAATGTAAGCAGAAGTAGGCCATCCTATTGTACCATCTTTACTAGCACTATGCTCCATCCCATTTTGGGAGCCATGAGCAGCATGAAGGTCAATTATGCATATTATGTTATAGGCTCTGCACCACGGGTTTTCAGCTTTTAACATAAATTTCGTAGGGAATGTGAATCTAAAATGTAAATACTCTAAAAAGAATATGTAGAAAGCAACACCTACTGTGCCCATGAGAATGCATTATCTAGGGCTTCCAAAGATCCACCAACGAATGGTGCATGAGGATCAGGGTCAAAAGCAATCCACCAGCCAACAGGAATCCTCACTGTGTTTATTCCGTGTCTATACAAAAATTTAAAGTCATCTATAGTGATGAAACTGTTTCTATCTCTCTGCAGTTAAAGCACCAACAAGAAAAAAAATCATTGGAGGGGTCAACGTCTTAGAAAGCTAAATGAGAAAACTTTGACTGGTAAAAAACATTACAGAAGCTTATATTATGCCTTGCATCATAGAAAGATACTGATATTATCCAAAACATTAAAATAAAACTTACTCGGTAATGCAAAATGATATTATTCTTACGCCAAGTTGATTAGGGGAAAAAACTAAAATGTATATATATTATAATGTAAATGGCCAATTATCATGTACATCGACAAACAGTGGAACTCGGGAAATATTTAATACATTTGATTATTTTCTTAGACAGTATAAAACATGAGAAAGTTACATATTGTTCACAAATCTTATCATATCATATTAATAAAGCAAATAAAACTTTGACCGACATTAAGACGGGTATTATCGACAAACAATGGAACTGAAGAACATGACTTCCCTCATCCTTTCCGTAGCCATTTGTAAGTTGGTAGTCTCCATGTAGATTGTTTGAAACAGTCATTTCAAAAGTAGCAGCATTATCATCCCATCCTAGCTTCCCTGAATAGTCAGTTGTCAGCTGATTTGTTATCATAGCCTAAACATTGAGCATATGCAATCCAGTTTAATTATAAGAATCTTAAAAATGCTACAAGTAGCCAACTAGGAAAGATGCTTAGTACTAAAACATAGAACAAAAGAACTGAGAATCAAAAGATGTAGTGGCCATCACTTTTCATGAATTTAGGAGTGTGAAAGCTAAATAGCTATTTAGAAATCCCGCTTTCCTCTTTACGACTTGTGCAAATATTTCAAAAATCTCTTATTTTTTTCCTAACCTGATGCTTGTATTATTATTCAATTAGAGAATGGAAAATGCAAACTGGTTACATTTTGTTATTTTATAATTCCATTTATTTCAAAAAATCAGAGAAACTGATAAACAATATACAGAAAAGTTAATTTGTTGAATACCAAAAATGTCCGACACTAAAGAATGTGAAGAGTAGATGATATATAAAATTGTTGCAAATATGCCTCTATACCCAATGAAACAAAACTGCATCCTTAACCTAAAATAAAGGAAAAAGATGAAATATGATACCTGCAGATAGGCACCAATTTTAAATTTTTTGGCACTCTACTGCCCTTCCTTTCAACATAAAATGTCTCTGAGTTCATGGGCAATTCAGCTGTTGCAGAGCACCCTTGACCATTACACGTTATAACTGCCCTTGGAAGGTACGAAAATGAAATTCTGATTCAGAAACTCTCCATAGTTGCAAAAAGAGAAAGAGGAATAAAGTTCGCCACTTTTAAAGCACAGGAAATTTCTTGTATCAAACAAGCATTGTGAACAAAATAGCAATTCAATTAACAAAGAGTATACCAATTAGTTCCCTCATAAATTAGGGCTATTTCAAAGAAAATGAGACAAACCTCATAACTTCAACTTCTGAAATTAGGGCACGTGAGCAGATACCCTTCAACCTCTATAATTAGAGCTTCGACTTCGACAGATTTCAAAGTAAAAATTAGATTACCCTTCGACTTTTGTAATTTGGGCTGTTTCTTGTTCAAAATCTTCGACTTCTAAGATGACGACGAGAATGAGAGAGACTGAGATGAGAGAGCTTCAAGAGAGCGAGACAACAATTGAGATTTGTCTTCTTCGTGATGAGGACGGGAACGAAAGAGCGACTAAGATGAAAGAGAGCTTCGAAAGAGGAAATGAGATTAGAAGTGTTCTTCGTGTATTTTTCTACTCTTCAGAACAAATAAAGAAAAAAATTGAGCGCCCTTTTTCAGCGCCTAAATTTTAAGAATATATAATAACGTGTTTATAAAAATGCTATGCTTAAACGTTATGAAAGACCTTATTTATTGTAGTGCCATATGATGTATTTTGGGAAGAGATAATTGTTTGAATTATATCCTAAAATAATTACATAGATTTATTTACCCAAGATAAATAAAATAAAAGAAAAGAAAATAATCTCTTATTTATCTATGCATTTTCGAAATTGCAAGATAAAAAGAAGAGATAATATTTTTTCTTTTTGTATTTATCTCTATAGATTAATCCTAATGTGATTAGGATTCCTATTTTCCTATAAATAGGAGGGTTGGGTCATTCATAAATCACACAATTCAATTCTTTGGAAATTGAAAAATCTCTCTTCCTCCCTTCTCCCTCCCTTGGCCGATTTTCTCATAGTATTAGGAAGAAAAAATATTTTTTTTCTTCTTCCCAATTTCTTCTAAAGTTCGATCCCACAATCGAATTTCGTTTGATCGATCGGGATATAGCGTAGAAGATCTGGTGTTGCTGAGGATTTGAAGCTGTAAAGAAACCTCCAACCGATTCTCCATTATTCAGTCAATGTAAGTTCCGGTTTTAATTTTCGAAAATATAAGCATGAATCTACATGTCTTATCACAAATTGCATGATGTTAATAGATCCGTTATTAAATGTTAATAAGTTTACTAAATAAAATTCCGCTAATTTAGTAAATCATCCCTTCAGTATACCTTTACAAAATGTTTCATTGTTATAAACAAGAAAAGCACATTAACTTTAATTTCACTAAAATTAAAGAAAAAGAATTGCACAAGTAAAACACACCTCTTGAAAAATTTGATATTAGAAGTTGCATGTCTTGGTTGGTAGGGGATATAGCATATGTTTTGCAATTAACCTGTAGAAAATGAACAAGAAAACAAATATCATAAACAATGGATTTATAAAGAGACGAAAAATGTACACAAAAGCAGATTATACAAGAGCTTGAATAAACTCTGTAAAAAACAAGCTTGAATACAACAGGCGGGGCTATTCTTGAGTAATGACTCAAAAGCTTGAATAAACTCTGTAAAAAACAAGCTTGAATACAAAAAAGTTATTGTTGTACCTAAGTTTTTGGTTCTTCTAATTTTGAATTTGGACTTTCAATTAGTGTTTCGAAGAAACCAACTAACCCTCTAATAATGCCTTTTATTGTATAACAACTTCCATTTCCTTAATAAGCTTCTCAGGTTAGAAATGCTGAAAGACCAAAAGTAAAATTGTTCAATTAATTACCACAACATTACCAGAAGAATAGAATAGCAAATTCAATGACTTCCACTATGGAACTTCCTAAATTGGGCCTCCAATATTCTTCCAAATCATTTGGTGTGGCTTGCTATCCATGAGCAACTGTACAATACCAACTTTTCCTTATTGAATTTTTTATTATAACAGCGCAGAGAAGATAATTTTAACGTTATGAAATATAAAAATTTACAAATAGATGATTAATCATACATTAGAGTTGTCAACAAATCTTTTCTCTACTTGAAATTAAACTAAACTTCACTTTACATTATAATATTAATGGTAACAATAAAGATACCCAAAGGCACATGCTGTGTTATGAGAGTAATCCAATTTTGTATTCAACTTTCTGGACTTGTCCAAAAGACGACCTTAACTGCAGCATACAATATCATGATCATGATACGAACGGCAAAGAGCACACAATAAATTACTTTCACGGGTCTAATACTCTCAATCCATGAGGTCTAGACGTTATGATAAATCCTAAGCATATCCAATGAAATTCATCGTAAATTCAAATCAGGAATTCATTAAAAAATAAAAATACTCCACTATGAATATAATCAAGCATGACATTAAAAATCTCTGTCAAAACTCCAAGCTCCTAATGAATCTTACAATTTTTCTGATTGAACATGATTAAAGAATCAGATAAGTATTGATGTTTACCTTGATAAATCTGCCCCAACCATGGATTGAATCGATGAAAGCTGATAAAATTGAATAAATTAAAATCAAAAAGCAAAGTAGTGATGAAAAGGAGAAATAGTCATGGATATCGAACAAGTTAGAGAAAAGGAAAGAAAGAAAAAAGACGGAGAAACTATAACCTCATCGATGAAGAAGCCTGGACATTGGAGAGTGATTTTTATCCTTAAATGAAACGAAAATTCCTTCGAAAGCGAAATTCTTCTTCACCTCCACCTCCTTTCGAATGTGAAATTTGTTTTTCGCCTCCTCTTAAAATCGGATTGAAGTGGTAGAAACAGGGAAAGAGAGATGGAGACGAAGAAGAATTCATTGTCGATGGAAACGAGGATTCGAGCAGAGATGAAAATTAGGGCGAAATTGAAAAAAGATCTGAGAGAACCAGCATTTAAAAGTTACCTTCTAGCTTTTATCAAAGATTTTCAAGATCGTTAATATTTCTTACCTTTTTCGAAGGTTTTTAACATTTTGTTGAAAAAAATCTCTTTTTTTCAAGGTTTTTGAGAACCTTCGATAAAAGTGATGAGCTTTTTCGAAGGATTTTGAAGATCTCCGAATAAAGATGAATGTTTTGCGAAGGTTTTTAATATTTATTGATAAACATGATTTTTTTCAACGATTTTTTAAAACCTTTGAAACAAAGTGGTCGAAATTGATCAATTTTCCTGTAGTGGGATTCAAGATCAAACGATAATCGGGTTGTGAAATTGGAGGGTTGGATTTTGTAGGGTTTAATTAGAATTGTGTCTATTGTGGTTGAAATTAAAAAAACCACTTTTCATTTACAAGTTGACTCTATTAAGCCTGTGTCCATTGTGATTAATATTAAAAAACTAGTTTCAATTCCTAAAATTAGATATTTTTTTAATAAAAAAATCGTTATATTTTGATAAATTTATTTATTTTTATTTTTATTTCATTAACTAAATGAATGTAAAAAAAAATATTATTATTACCTCTCCTATCCTTACTAGGGGTGAAAATTTAAACCAGAAAACCGAATAGAACCGGACCGTAAAACCGAGCCGTTTTGGTTTTTCTTATAAGAAACCGAAAACCGAACCAACCAGAAAAATCGGTTCGGTTTTCGATTTCAATTACGCCGGTTCGGTTTAAAACCGGAAACTGGGAAACGTGGATTTATTTAATAGTCTGAAAGCTGTTATAAGTGATGTGTCCAGACGAGTTGGCATAGAATCTGAGGTTGGTTACCAGGTTCGTTTTGCAATTTTTGATGATCATTTAAATTATTATTATTATATATTAAAATATCAAATGGCAACTCAGTCACTTATTAAAAAAAAGGGGAACCGATTTAACCGAATTGGTTTCACCCTCTTACTTAAACATTACATTACGGCCGTGAAATTGAGAAACAAAAGAAAATATTGAACCAAGAAAGATTATCTTGAAACAAAGAAGTGTTTTTGGCATCAGAAACCCAAGAATAATGGATGAATTTAGAGAAGCAAATAGCACAATTAGAATATTATATTGGAGCAGACTTACAGGTGAATGAAGATAAAATCGAATGGAGTAATATCCAAGATTTGAATAGTTTGAAGGAAGCTGTCCGCATGATAGGTGAAAAGATCTCAAACTACTTGCAACCCATTGAATTAGACGAGGTTGAGATCTCTCATGAGTTCTTGGATATTTTCGGTCAAGTGTTCGATATTTGGATAAATCATATAATTACGTATCTTAATGGTCATTTGGTGCCAACCATAATAAATCCTTTGAGGATGTCATCATCAACAGCATTTCTTTCCGCCATGAGTCAGCACCATCGTTGTGAATCGAGAATTTACCTATACTGATGTTAAAAGTAATTTGAAATTTTCAAATACTAAAGAGAAGAATCTAGAAACATACAAAAGAAACTAGTAGCTTCCATAGGGAAAGTTACTCTAGAAACTTCTAGTTACTTGTAGACATCTAATATCTAAAGAGAGGTTTCTAGAATTCTCTTTAGAAATATAGAAGACCTTAGTTCTAGGATTATATTTTCTAGATGCTTCTAGGATAATGTTGATATATGTAATGTTATAGAATTGTCTAGAACTTTTGTAAAGCACCTATAAATAGAGGTGCTCCCTCCCTCATTTGTAATCAAGCTCCAAATGAGCAAAGTAAAATATCATCAATACAACCAAGTTCTTCTCTAAAACTCTCTAACCTCTTAAGATCCTTGCCTACTAACTTCCGTTGCCCCCAACAAATTTGGTATCAGAGCCTTCCTAAAAACTATCTCATCTTTCCATCCTAAACCAAAATTAATTCATCTTGCCATAAACCAAAAATGACAACCAATAGTATCCCAAACTTATTTTTTTATTCAACAAACCAAATCCCAATATTCGAAGGAGAAAATTATGAATATTGGCAAAGCCAAATGGAGACCATTTTCATTTCCCAAGATCTTTGGGAAGTGATTGAAGAAGACTATTCCGAGCCTCCTGAAGGTAATGGCGAAGGCACTTCATCTTGGACTGCAGATCAAGAGAAGGAATTTAAAAAGAACAAAAAGCGAAATGCTTTAGCTCTTCGACTTATTCAGCAAGGAGTAAGTAAGTCAATTTTTCCTCGTATTTTTGGTATTAAAAAGGCTAAAGATGCTTGGGAAATTTTGCAAAAGGAGTTTCAAGGATGTGAAAAAATTATCTCCATTAAGTTGCAAACCTTATGGAGAGATTTTGATAATTTGGCAATGAAAGAAAGTGAAAATATTCGAGAATTCTTTTCTCGAGTTGCAGAGATTATCAATCAAATGAAGAGCTATGGGGAGAACATTCTAGAAAAGAGAGTTAATGAAAAAGTTCTTCGGAGTATTCCTCCAAAATTCAGTCATGTCGTTGCAGCAATAGAAGAATCCAAAGATTTGTCTAAGTTGACAATCTTTGAACTAATGGAATCTCTTCAAGCCCATGAAGAGAGAATAAATCGGTTTTCAAGCCAACCGATGGAGCAAGCTTTTCATTCTAAAGTTCATATTTCAGAAAAAAAGAATGAAAAGTCAGACCAACAGAAACGTTGGAATTCATGGCAAAGGAAAGAAAAAGGCCATCAGGGTAAAAGTTCAAATTTTCAACAAAAATCAGGTAATTCTCAATCCTCTTGCATCATTTGCAAAAAATCAAACCATAAGCCTGAAGATTGCTACTTTAGATGTAAAAAATGCCGGATTCCTAACCATTCTAAAAAAAATTGTTGGTTTCAAAATAAGAAGGAATCAAATGAAGCCAACTTTACTAAAGAAGATGAAGGGGATCGACTATTTTCCTGCATGGATAATCCACCAAATGAATATCAAAGTATTTGGTATGTGGATAGCGGATGCAGTAACCACATGACAGGAAATAAAGATTTCTTTGTAAAGTTGGATGATAACTTTAGCTCTCAAGTAAAGCTTGGTGATGGAAAGCTAAAAAAAGCTGAAGGAAAAGGTGAAATTGTTGTTCACACCAAAAAAGGAAATGAGCGCCATATTTTTTACGTTCTCTACGTCCCTGGTATAACACAAAATCTTCTGAGTGTTGGCCAGTTGCTTCAAAAAGGTTATTCGGTTAACTTTGATGATAACAAATGCATAATTCTGGACAAGAAAAGTAATCTCATGGTTGCTAAAATTGATATGACCAAAAGCAAAGTTTTTCCTCTTCATTTGCCACTCGAGGAAAATGTTGCTTTCTAAAGCGAAAGTCCAAATATTTCTCATTTATGGCATTTGCGGTATAGTCATCTTTATCGCAAGGGCTTGCATCTTTTGAAGCAGAAGAATATGGTTATTGGACTACCTAAGATCGAAAGTGATGAAAAAGTTTGTGAAGGCTGCATATATGGTAAGATCCATAGACTTCCTTTTCCAAAAACTTCATGGAGAGCCAAAGCTCCACTGGAGTTAGTACATGCTGATATATGTGGCCCCACAAGGACTCCCTCGCTCACCAACAAGAGATACTTTATTCTTTTTGTTGATGATTATACGAGGATGATGTGGATCTATTTTCTCAATAAAAAATCAGAAGCCTTTCCAACTTTTCTTCGATTTAAAGCGCTCGCAGAAAATCAAAGTGGTAGTAAGATCAAAACTTTGAGAACAGATCGTGGAGGTGAATTCATCTACAAGCAATTCATGGACTATTGTAAAGAGAATGGCATAATGAGGCAGCTTACTGTTCGACACAGTCCCCAACAAAATGGTGTGGCTGAGAGAAAGAATCGCACGATCGTTGAAATGGCCAGAAGTATGTTGAAAGGTAAAAATCTTCCAAATTATCTCTGGGTAGAAACTGTCAACACAGCTGTTTATATCCTTAATCGATGTCCTACCAAGGCAGTTCTAAATAAAACACCTTATGAAGCATGGAATAAGAGAAAACCACTTGTTGATCACTTCAGAATCTTTGGCTGTCCGGCTTATTCTCTTGTTCCTTCTCGAGAAAGAGAGAAGTTTGATGAAAAAGGAGCTAAGTATCTATTTATCGGATACAGTGATGAGTCGAAGGGATATCGCTTATTAAATCCAGAGACAAAGAAATTGTTGATTTCAAGAGATGTGATCTTCGATGAAATGGCCATTTGGGATTGGAGTAATGATTCATCTCAATCATTCCAACAATATGAAATCATGCAAGAAAAAGAGAGTGAAAATGGGAGCTCTTCTAGGAGTCCTCCTTCTACTCCTGCTAGATCTCCAGTTGAAACTCTTTCAAATCCTGATAATTGGAATCTCCTCCAAGACGAATGCGTTCCTTGCAAGATATTTATGCCTCATGCGATATTGCATTATTTGCTTGCGAACCACAAAATTTTGATGAGGCAAAAAAGAAGAAATATGGGTCAAGCTATGAATGATGAAATAAGCGGCCATTGAAAGAAACAAAACATGGGAACTTCAAGACCTTCCCCCAGGAAAAGAAGCCATTGGTTTGAAATGGATTTACAAGACTAAATATTAGGAAGATGGTTCTATTCAAAAGCATAAAGCTCGATTGGTAGCAAAAGGATATTCCCAATGACCTGGTGTAGACTTCAATGAGACTTTTGCACCGATTGCTCGAGATGGAGACAATTAGAACCGTTCTTTCCTTAGCCACTTCGACTAGAGTTGAATGTTTTTCAACTCGATGTCAAATCTGCCTTCTTAAATGGTGAATTGGAAGAAGAAGTATATGTGGAACAACCACAAGGTTATACTGTGAAGGGAAACGAAGAAAAAGTATATCACCTTCACAAGGCTTTATATGGCTTGAAGCAAGCACCTCGTGCATGGAACAGTAAAATTGACGGATACTTCTGTCTTAATGGCTTCCAAAAATGCCCGAGTGAACCATCACTTTATGTGAAGAAAAAAGGTACGAACTTCCTTGTTGTTTGCCTATATGTTGACGATCTTATTTATTGTGGCACCGATATGAAGATGCTAGAAGAATTCAAGAACAGCATGATGGAGAAGTTTGAAATGACAGATTTGGGTCTTATGAAATATTTTCTTGGAATTCAAGTCAAGCAACAACAAGGTGAGATTTTTCTCTCTCAAGAAAAATATGTTGATGATATACTGAAAAAATTCCGTATGAGTAAGTGCAAACCCGTCGCTACTCCTATGGCTTTAAATGAAAAGTTGTGCTGTGAAGATAATGTTGAAAAAGCAGATGCCAAGACTTTTCGAAGTTTGGTTGGTTCTTTGATTTACCTCACTAACACTAGACCAGATATTATGCATGCTGTAGTATCGTCTCAAGATACATGAATGAGCCGAGTAAATTACACTATGCAGCAGCAAAAAGAATTTTGAGATATCTGCATGGTACAAAGAAGCATGGGTTGAGATATATAAAAGGGAGAGATTGTAAGCTGGTTGGCTATATCGATAGTGATTGGGCGCGTTCCCTTGATGATCGAAAAAGCACTTCGGGATATGTGTTTTGCTTAGGTTCAAACCTTATATCTTGGGCTTGAAAAAGCAACAAAGCGTTGCATTATCTTCATGAAGCGAATATACAACATGATCAAGTCGCTTGTGAAGCATATGGCTAAAGGAGAATACTAAAGATCTTCAGATGGAGCAAATGGAGCCGACACAAATATTATGCGATAACATGTCTGCAATTGCAATGACCAAGAATCCTGTCTTTCATGCCCGGTCAAAGCATATTGAATTACGACATCATTTTATTAGAGATCTGGTTAACAAAGGAGAAATTTGCTTGGAGTTTATCAGCACCGATGATCAACCAGCTGACATGTTCACTAAAACCGTTACAACGGAGAAGTTCGAGAAGTTTAAGAAGTTTTTGAAAATTACAAATTAAGAGGGGGTGTTAAAAGTAATTTGAAATTTTCAAATACTAAAGAGAAGAATCTAGAAACATACAAAAGAAACTAGTAGCTTCCATAGGGAAAGTTACTCTAGAAACTTCTAGTTACTTGTAGACATCTAATATCTAAAGAGAGGTTTCTAGAATTCTCTTTAGAAATATAGAAGACCTTAGTTCTAGGATTATATTTTCTAGATGCTTCTAGGATAATGTTGATATATGTAATGTTATAGAATTGTCTAGAACTTTTGTAAAGCACCTATAAATAGAGGTGCTCCCTCCCTCATTTGTAATCAAGCTTCAAATGAGCAAAGTAAAATATCATCAATACAACCAAGTTCTTCTCTAAAACTCTCTAACCTCTTAAGATCCTTGCCTACTAACTTCCGTTGCCCCCAACAACTGACAGCTCCAACAAAGAATTGTTTTTGAGTGATCACAGTTGGAATTCCTTCCGTCGAAAATTACACTTCATAATTGGTGTCGATAGCTTTACCATACCCAACATCGTGCTGATAAACCTAGCAATCTTGGTAAGTCTTTTTTTAATAATATTAAATTTAATTAAATGTTAATTGTTTTTTTTTTTTTCAGTTTGATGGTGAAAAGAGAGAGATGGTGATAAGAGAGATTATGAGATGGTTTCGTCAAAATTAACAATTAGAGTTCATTGTTAATGTTTTTTTTTAGGGTTAGTATTTGTTACGGGTTAATATCATTGTTAATCTTTTTTTTTGGTATAGTATTTGTTACTGTTAATATCAATTTTCCAAAGCAAGAAATGATGTACTGAACTTAAAAAATATCTGAAGTTTGATTGAGCTTAATTAATACATTATTAGCATAAGGAATGGATTGTGGATCTCAAGTGAAGAAGAAGAGAAAGCTGGCCAAAGAAGTTCATTACAAAACAAACATTGATGAGCTGGATATTCTTGACAGTTAATTAGTTAGTTTGTTACTGATTTGTTAAGTGTAAAAGGCTTGAATATAAAAGCCATAAATCAGAAAAACTTCTGTGGTTGAAGCAATTCATTGTAAACTTCTACTTGATCATCAATAAAGAGTTCTTGTTCTATGAAACTCCATCTTTCTTCTTTCTCAATTCTCGAAATATCATTAATTCATAATTTCTTGTGTTTGTTGTTTAGGGTCTTTAAACTTGCAACAATATCAACAACTAAAAATTTCTAAACATTTAAAATAACTAGATTTTTAACACGTGTGATGCACGTTTAACTTTTAAATTTATTTTAATTTAGATTAATAATATAAGATAAAATTATGAAATATAATTTTTAAAAAATAATATAGGTGAGACTACATTTTAAAAGTTAAATATTCAATTGATAATGGTAATTAATTATTATAATGACACAATTTGTAAATAGGAGAATTGATGAAGAGGTATAGTAGTCCAAAAATGATTTCCCAACATCCCCACTTTTAAGATACTAAAAAAAAATTATAAATAACATTCTATGACTCTAATTTCATCTCTAATAAAATTTAAACTATAAAAATAATGATATATAATAAATATATAGTTAGTATTATACCTTTAAGATAGCTCGAGTTGGTGAAAATCAATAAAGGTAATTAAAATTTTAGGTTAAATTTAAAGAAATGAAACAAAGATTAATATTATAATATATAATATACATACATATACCTTCTAGAACAACAACAAAATTCAAATGTATAGAAACTTACCTTTTAGGACAACAAAAAATAGCAAATCTAGAAAACAAAAATAATAAGGATATTAAAAAAAAATAGTTTACAGAAATAAAAGAATGAATATATATTATTATTATTGGAATAATTCTAAAATTATTAAATTAATATACATATATATATATATATATATATATATATATATATATATATATATATATATATACAAAATAATAAAAGGAAAATCAAAAACGCAAAAATTACCTTCAATTTGACATCTTGCAATGGATGATAGAAAAAAAGGATGTTCAAGGGTGTGTTTATATAATGAATTAAAATTTAAAGTTACAAAGGAGGGAATATCATAAGTCATGTTGAACTAAACATTAATAGACCTTTTATTATTATATTTGGGAGTTTTTTTTTTTTTTATAAAGATTAATGATAATAATTAATACATTGTGCTTGTTTCTTTCTCTTGTACGTGAAGCCAAAAATAGGTGTTTAGTTGTAAAAATATAAAGAGTCCATTTTTTTAATGAGTCCAATATTTAAGAGGTAAAAAGTTAATTTAGTTACTGTTAAAATATTTTAGTTGTTAATTTAGAAGGGTAAAAAGTTACTTATAAATATGTTGTGTGATATAATCAAAGTGATGATAGAAAAATTAATATTGTTAAACTTTAATATATAAACATGACATTTCAATAAAGGGATAATAAAAATGACATTTTATAATTTTATTTTATTATACTTTTAACTTACTGTCAAAATAAGTTTTAAAGATTCATTTATTAAATATTTAGGGAAATTATTTATAAAATAAATAATTACTCATTTACAATAGAATAATTCACGTCACGTGCATTTGCACGTGTTAATTTTTCTAGTATAATTAAATACATTAACTACTTAATTATTTTTTAAAAGAACATTAACTACTTAATGGAAATAATAATAGTAAAAATAAAGTTGACGGAATAATAATAAAAATTAATCATCATCAAGGAAAAAAACATATACAGATTTATAAATTATAAATAAGAGAATAGTTATATGTTTTCTCAAAATTAAAATTAGAAAAAAAAAACTAACTAATATACAAAATTTAAGTTATTATCGATTAATCCACATTAAAATCTAAGTTTAATTATTATAATGAATGCATATGTTTTCTAAACAAATTCATTAACCACATATTATAATGAATGCAAAGCTCCTCCTCGACATCTATGAGCAATTTTGTCAACAAATTAATTAAATACCTCTTTTTTTTTAAAAAAAAAAGTGAAATGAAGTATTAATAAGTTTTAAATGGCATTTTTGAAAATTCTTAAAAGTGGGGAGGGACAAAAGTGTCCAAAAATGATTTCCTAACATCCCCACTTTTAATATACTAGTTTTAACCACGTGCGATGCACGTGTTTAATTTTATATTTATCATAGAATATATTTTTATAAAATTTTGATATAATTTATTTTTATTGTATGCTAAGTATTTGTCAATATTATTTCTCTAAATTTTGAAACATAATCTATTAATGACCAAATTATGAAATTTTTTTTTAAGATTAACTAATAGGTAGAATCATCTTTGTCTTTTTTATGCATATTAATAAAATCATTTGTAAATAAATCTTAATATTAATTATAATATGATTAATAGAATATTGTGGCATAAAATGAAACGTCTCAATTAAATATATAAAATAAAAATAATGATTAATCTATTTATTAGGGAATCAATAAATTATTAACAGTTTAGTAACTGATATAATATAATAGTTATCATTGGATAAATTCATAAGAGGCCACAACTAAATTTTTTAAATTTTGATATAAAATTTTTTACATTGGACAACTTTTATCCCACAAATCCAATTTTCTAAAATTTGATATAAGCATTAATTTTTAATTCAAGTTCATTTTAGACGTCACTCTTTTGAGTTTTCAATCGTTTATTGCAATTAAGCATATAGTTCTATTTTCAGGGGCGTTATCGTTTAGCAATGCTCTCTCCCCCTATCCTTCATAATTTCTGAATATTCTAAACTATTTTCTATTTAATAATGGAAATATATTGGGTCAACTTCTCATTTAAACCCACGTCATTTAATTAATATATACTATATGAGATTTTTTAGTATTTGAAAATTTTAGATTTTTTTTCATACAAAATTTTAATAAAACTAATTGTGTGAAATAAAATAATCATTAGATCTTATAGAAAGACCACATCAGAATTATCATTAACTTATTTCAACATCAGTACTAAAACTAATTAACATATTTCATGATATAAAGAATTAATTAGAAACTTATTTTTATTTATTTTTTATTGATTCATATAAACTAATGATCCTAATATATATTATAACATTTTATTGTCTTGAAATATTAAATTTGAGATTATATGAAGATTAATTTATACATTATATCTTATAAAATACTTAAAACTAAACGAATCTTATTTATTATTTTTATTGTAAAACAAAGGAAAGACAATGTTAAAAAAAAATAATTTACCCTTGACTACCAATTGACTCAAATAAGCTCTAATACATAATGTATTAAAAAAAGAGGGGATTCTTTCAGTATTAAAAGAGATATATGAAGGTTTATTAAAATTAAAAAGAGATATGGAGGACGACAAAAAAAAAAAAAAAAAAAGACAATTTGTTGTAAAGTAAACTTGAAATATTACACATAAAAAATGTCTCAAATAATTATTGTGTACTTTAGAATTAGCAATAAGACATCATCCATCCAAAATAAAATAAAAAAGTTATCGATGGCATGAGCAAGCAACGAATTTAAAGAAATTATATTTTCATCATAATAAAATTGAGAAAAATATAATACCTGCCATCTTAGTGTTCAAAATTTGTCATATAATTTTCAATTTGCTCCTTAACCCCGAAAGAATGTGTAATTTTTTTAATATATTTGAAAATATGAGAATGAAGAAATTGATTGGAATCAATAAAAAGGAGAAAATGGTGGATTTAAATAGTAAGAAAAATGAAAAAAAAGAAAATAAGAAAGCATCACCTGCCTATCATTGTTTGAAGTCGACTGCCATGGGTTCTGAAGCTCCTGCAAGGAAAACAATGGGAAACGGTAAGAATAGGAATAGCTTTAATGAAAAGTATAGAAAAATAGGTAGAATAGACCTCTTTTTATAATAGTAGGTGATGGGGGAGTTTCAAACTCTTGATATTCTACAATTAAATTAGATAATTAAGAAAATATGTTACAAAACCTTTTCAATTTTAAAACTTACTTTCTTGAAAAATGAAGGGACTAAAACTTTTCAATATACTAAAAAAATGAGAAGATGACATTCAATTTACTAAATATATTTTGAAAATAATATTTATCTAATTATTTTTAAATTAATATTTAGTTTATATACTTTTGAAGATTTTCTAAAATAAAATAAAAACATGAAAAATTATTTCTAAAATAATTCTCTCTCGTCCACATTTTTATATACTAGTCTATTAACACGTGCGATGCACGTGAAATTTTAATTCTACTATAATTTTTATTAGAACAAACTTTAAAAAAATTGAATCATTATTGTAAGAAGTTGATTAAAATTATTTAAATATATTATTTTAAGTTCTACTATAATTTTTATTAAAATAAAGTTTAAATAAATTTGAATAATTTTTTTTAAAAAAATTGATTAAAATTATTTAAATATATTATTTTAAGTTCCACCATGATTTTTATTAAAATCATACTTTAACAAATTTGAATAATTTTTTTTTTATCTCAGCCTACAAAACGTGAGATAATCCAACGATAAGCATTTGTATAACGAAAATTCTAAGCAAAATCTCCTTGGTTACTTCCCTTTAGTGTGGCCATTGTTAATGTTATCTTTAAAGATTCAATTGAAATCATAATCTATTATCATGATGTGCTATGTCAAAAGGGGAAGATAGAGCATGTTGTTGTTAGCCCCTAAGTCTGGAGGTTTTTAACATTGTCTATGAAATCAAGAACCGTGCATCTTATTAATTAATTAGCCAACATTAACATAGCTCATCTAGTCCAGGCACATACTCCTTTCCCTAAAAGTAGAAGGTTCAAGTCTCTTTTCACCTAATTTGATGTAATAACTCAAAAAATATAATAAAATAATAATCAACAAATCAAATTGTAATTTTAAAAATGAAATCCCCCCAAAACCATGTTCCAGTGGTAAGAGAGAGGTAAAAAAAAACCATCCACATCTTATTTATTTTTAAAAAAATGTAATCTAAGAGAAAATTGAATTAAATGAAAAGTTTTGATTAAAAAAAAACATGAAAAGTCTAATATTTAACCACATTAAAAGACTGTGTACATCGAAAAAACTGAATTAAATGATTCAAGTTCATTGCAATACACATTTATTGATTGATGTTTATGCACATTCATTTTATTTTTTTGGACATTTCATGCTTCAATTATGTATGTAATTATAATTTAAGTGATTTAATAGAAAATAAAAATAAAAAGCTTAAAGGATAGTGTGGAGAAATAATTAATAAAGTAATTAGAGATATTTGTTTATTTTAAAATATTAATTTATAAACTAAAACATATTATTGAATTTAATGGAGGGTAAAAGTTAAAGTGAGATTCTCAATACATCACCACTTTTAATATACTTACATGAAATACCAATCAGTTAAAAATGAAAACATCAATATTCATAGAATTGAAAATGACTCGGTACAATATACATCATTAGTCGAAGATTTATTATTTTAAAAACATCAGTTAAAAAATTCAAAATGGTAATTTTTAGTTAAAAAAAAGTAAAATTTTAATAAATGTGTTAAGGGGAATACAAAGTTCAGTCACTAAATATGAAAAATAAAATATTGATGGAAATAAAAACAACAATACCATGCAAATCTGAAATTCTAAAGTCAGAAAAACTAAAAATATAATTCTAAACAACTTCTTTGATTTTCTTAGAATTTAAAAAATATCTTATAAAAATAATCTTCGCATTACAATCAGTTTTTCGAATTCAATCACAACCAAAATAAGCTATCCCATTTGTTGCTAACATCTTTATTGATGATGATCTTGGGGACACATCATGCTAATTGCTTGCCTATATAGGCTCTAACAGGCAGCACAATCGAATAGAAAAAAAAAGATTCAATTCCAAAGTTCATGAATCTAATACCAGAGCAACTTGAAACCGTCTTTCAATCATCCTTGTCGCTTTCCTGCAACTCACTTTAAAAATTGTCTAAAGATGGAAGCTCCAATGCTCTGTTATGAAAAGATAAAAAACTAAAAATTAAGCATAACCCAATAAAAAAATTCTTGTGATGAAAATGGAAACTTACCGAAAAAATCATTAAAGATATGAAAAGATGAAACACATAATGTAAGTTTTCTTTACACCATCCACTTTCCCGGGGTCATAAAACCACCCCTTGCAAGTTAGAAACAAACAAATGCTCTTTATAGGGCAAGTTTTTAGAAATCTATAATGAGTACCTATGACCTTTTATATCACTGAATAAGGAGATTAAGATTAAAGATGAAATTAGATAACATTATTTTGAAGAGAGAAAGAGAGTGGGGCATAATTAGGAGCCTTAATTGAAGCCTTGAGGAGAGGAAAAATCTTCACAAATTCCAAAAAATAAGGATGAAATGAATCCAGAGGGAGAGTAAAATTAGGAGCCTTTATAGTTGGTTTTGGAAGAAGATAAGTGTTCACGAAATTGTTAAAAAACTGAATTGGGTGTGTTGTTCAAGAACAAAATTCAATTACTTATGCAATTGTACTTTAATTGATTTAATAGGAAAATAAAATAAGAAGATCAAATAATGTGGAGAAATAATTAATAAGGTAATTAGGGTTATCTATTTATTTTAACATATTAAATTTTAAACTAAAACATATTATTTAATTTAATGGAGGGTAAAAGTGGAAGTAAAAGATTCTCCACACATCACCACTTTTAATATATTAAGATTATAGTAAATTGAAATTGATCAAATATAATTTTATTTTACAGTATACATTAAATCATCTAAATTGATTAAATGAAAAATAAATTAATATAATAAAATATGAATTAATGAATATAATATAAATGATATAAAATAAATTTCATTTAGTTAAAAGTATTATACTAAATAGTATGGATTATTTTTATATTATATAAGAGTAAATTTTTAATATTATATTATTACAAAAATAGTAATTTAATAAGGGAATTGGATATTTTAGATATTATATAGTGAATTATAAGGGTATAGGAAATCTAAAGTTTTTCCACCCAATCCACTTTAAATATAGTATAGATTAAAGATAAAGATATTATATTAAATATTATAGAAATATACTTTATTTTTCCTTACTATTTAAAATATTTTTCAAAATTTAATGTCATTTCATTTTATCGATGGAAATAATTTTACATTACATTATACTTTTTAATAATAAATATTAAAATAGGTTCATAAAATTATTGAAACATAGACTACTAATGTGACGACCCGACCCAATTCAATAATAAATATGCTAAAGCATAAATAAAACAGCGGAAGACTTGATTTCAAATAGTTCATCATTAAAATTCATTTCAAAGAATCCCGGGATTCATAGAGTTTTAATAAAAACATTCATCAAATCCATTAACAAAAGTACCTCATAAGGTTTTACAAATCCTGATGAAAATTAATGAAACAAAAAGTCTAAATATCAACTAGACAATCCTAAAACCAAAGAGCGTAAAAGTCCATCCATCCGCCTCGTCATCAATCATCAATGCCCGGTTCCCCTTTCATCACCTGAAATGTTTTTGGTGTAGCACCATTAGCAACCCTTGGCTAGTGAGAAAGAAATAGAAAACGAGTAGTTATTCAAAAATGGACACAACAACTCACTTGAGAGTTTTAAAACATTCTTTTCTCATTTTTGAAATCAAGTGTATCATTTATAAACCTCTTGTATCAAAACAAAACTACCTCACCGTTGAGGTAGCTAACATCAAACAATTCTTAGAATGTAGCCTTATGTGCCCTTTTCTTGCTTGGATCCATAAGACTAGAGTACGCGGCTAGAATATATGGTCCAATTATCGAGTGTCAAGTAAGACTTGGCTTACATAGCCTAAGTGCTTACTAGGTGATCGCGGGTACCCAACCCTAAGCTATGAGTACGCGGCATAGCCTCACCTTTATCCAGGGACCATAACTACGCCCTTCGATCGTAGTGACAAGATAAGGACACTAACGCTACATCCTCACAAATGTGAAATGAAATCATTATCTCTTTTCTTACATGGATCCATAAGACTAGAGTACGCGGCTAGAATATATGGTCCAATACTATGAGTACGCGGCATAGCTAGAAAGGAGAAGACAATTTCATTTCTACAATCACATGCAATACTCATTTTATTCTTGGCAACACATGCCAGGATCCCCAATGAACTCATAATGTCTCGCAATCCGTATGGTTCATTGAGTTCCTTTCCCTCTCATTATCCACTCTTAAACATAAACAGAGAATTTCCACATAACGATATTTGAGCATAAAACCAGAAAATTCATATAACAATAAATGTATATAAATCCAGAAAATTTTCACAATGACAGTTAAATCATGAATGATGACATATATTTGAATGAAATGCTCATCCCACTAATTGGGAGCTCTCTATCTAGATGGCATTCATGAATATGTAAGATGACAGTATGCTAGAAGATCAATAATGCAAATTCATAATTAAAATATAAAATAAACTTGCAATTGATTGATATTTACTAAATAATTTACGATGCAACTCCATGATTAGAGCATATTATATAATTAAGCAATCAATTGACCTTGAAGGTCCATTCTCAAATACCCATCCATTTTCCATCTCTTAACTCACCTTTCAAATTTATCCAACTCCTCCAAAACTACTAAAGAGAAAATCCGAACGGCCGAATCAAACACCACCTACACAATATCATTTTACAATCATAATCAATTGCAATTTAAACACTTCCTAGTAACACATTAATTAACTCGAACAACAACGCTTGGTTAGGAATTGGCAAGTGGCCGAAGGCCTATTTTGGTGAAGGTCAGGCCAAGAGCCCCATTAGGGGTGGGGAGAAATTAAATCCCAACTTGTAATTATTGCTCGTTAATATAATTTTATATATATAAGCAAAGTTTGAGACTGATATATATAAAAGACAACAAACATAGGCGGTGGACATTGGTGGTGGGCACAAATTGAAAGCAAAAGCTTAAAGCTTGTATATCTATAAATCTGTTATATATCTTATAGGTATAAATATATAATATTAAAATCAAATCAAAAACTTATATATATATATAACACTTTAAAACAAAATTTAGATAAAAGCTCTTTATAATATATTATATATATATAAGTTATAGAAGTCTGTTATGTTAAGAACAGACTTTAAGTAAGAAAAAGCTCATATATATGATATATATTCAAACAAAAGTTTATACGTATTTTTATATTAAAACAAAATCATATATATATATATAATAGGAAAACCAAATAAAAACCCAATAGTAAAGTTTGGACAATATGAATTTTTGGGTGGTTCGAAATTCTGATCACCGGAACTTCGCCGGGAAACTTAACAATACAAAAATAGAGAAAAACACATAGTATTTTCGGATTTGCCATAAAACCCTCACATTTAGCATAGATTTTGAAGAGAAAATGAAATCTATAGTGGAAAAGACCAACCAAAAGGTTTGGGAAACAAAATGGGTACAAAACCTCCATGGATTTAGAGCTTCAAGCTCCATTTCCATGGAGTTTAAACTCTAACACAAGAATGAAAAAAAAACAGTCCCAAAAGATGAAAATGAAGTGAGAAAATATACTTTCTAGCTTCAAGAAGGGAAAGGAAAAATCCAAGCTTTCGTACTAAAACCCAAATGAAAATAACAACCTTCCTTCAAGAAAATGGAGGAAAATCAAATGTCTCCCTCCCGTGAACAGTGTCGCCGGCGGTAGAGCAAGGAGAAGAAGTGGTTGTTTAGTTTCCTTAAAATAAATTACCCAAATGAATCCAAAGCTTGTAGATGAATTCCCAAATCAAAAACCACAAACCCACATGAGGATCCAAAAGAACAATGAGTAAAAGAGGGATATTTTTCCCTTGATTTTGTTGTAACAAATTTGGAAAAGAGAGTAAGAAGATTGAGTGCATTTCCCCCTTCCTTTTTTTTTTTAACTTAACAACCAATGGGTAAAAACCCTAGAGATATGGATAAGGTAAAGCAATAGTGCACTTTGGGCCCATTTCTAAAAGAGTTCTCTCAAAACTTACCCAACTTACTCTTAATTAACTTCAACATCAATCTATTTTCTAAAAAAAAAATCTTAAAATCAAACAGGCTTTCAAATAGAAAATAAACAAGTAAACTTTAGATTTTAAAAAAAAAAATCCCAAAAGAATTATCATCAACCAATTTTAAATTTAAATTCTTCGTGAAAAGTTCGGGTTGTTACAGTCTAACCACCTAAAACGACTTTTCGTCCTCGAAAAGTGACTCTAGTCATGCATTTAAGTGGAGACACTCGGTTCTCATCTTGTGTGTACATTCATCGTTGCCAAAACTGGGTATATCCCACTTAATTCTTTTTTTAAAATTCAATAACACATCAGGGTAAAATTTCTCAATTTTCCATTCTAACAACGAGGTCCTCTCAAGAATATCCAAACATTTAATGACGCCTACAATCACCCAAAACACCACCGTACCATAAACATTGGTCTTAATCCTCCAAATCTCTTAAAAATATCCATGGGCAAACATCTTATTACTTAACACTTCTCGAATAATTTTGCTCTTCCTTCTAAACACCAAATATTACTTAATTGAAACTACTCAAGATCACAAAATTTGTCTTCTCCACTTGAACCCGACTTGAACATTAAAATCATCATTCTAAACAAATCCCACCAAATCTCATATAGGCAACACAACCATTCCAAAAACTCAAAGCACGAAACCAAATTCTAAAACATCATTCCCAAAAGATCCGGTAGAAAGTAAGGAAGGGAAGACATCCAAAACAAACAACACACTCTCTAACTGGGTAGATTCAACAAAATTGATAGATATGAAAGAATGACTAGCACCAGGATCAAAAGAATGTGAAAACGAAATGACTGAGTATAGGTATCTTACCCGTAGCCACTGAGGTAGAAACGCCCACATCATCTCGAGTCACAGCAGCCAACTTCCCCTGCCTCTGTGCACTCTGCTGTGGGGCTAGTTGATGCGGTCCCTGACCCTGTCTCTGCTGTCCTTGTCCTGCGGTCAGCATCTGACCACCCTGAACGGGTGATGTCTGAGGAGTAGGGCAACGAGTAGCAATGTGACCCTCCTGACCACATCTAAAACACGTCCTCAGATAATGACAAGTCCCCCAATGTGCTCTAGTACACTTGTGACAGTAAGGAGGTGCTCTACTCTGATTCCCCTGAGGGGCATCCTGAACTAGGGGTCTAAACTGCTGGCCCTGAAACTGCTGAGTCCCACGACCCCGATGGTCATCATCAGCCTTCCTCTTCTGAGAAGAGGGAACAGAAGGAACTGGGGCCTTAGCGATCTTAGGAGGCCGCTTAATGTCAAGGTCAATGGCGTAAGCAACCGCCTCAGCATAACTGGTGGGCTTTGCCACCCTCATCTTACCCCTCAAATCTTCCCTCAAAGCCACCAAAAACCTACGCATCTTCTTGTCATCTGTGGCTACTGCATCAGGAGCGTAATGGGACAAACGCTCAAACAACCGCTCAAAATCAGTGACTTCCATGTCGCCCTGCCTCAAGGATAAGAATTCAGCCTCTAACTTATCTCTGGTGTCAGCTGAATAGTACTTGTAATAAAATTTCTTCTTAAATTCTTCCCATGGTAAGACCAAGCCTATAGTCAAGGTCCTCCTCAACTGATCCCACCATAGACGAGCATCATCAATCAAAGCATAAGTTCCACAATGGGTCTTCACCCCATCTGGACATCTGATGTACTCAAAAATCCTCTCGATACCAGTCACCCATTTTTCAGCCACCATAGGATCAGTGGAGGAACCATCGAACATTGGCGGATCCATTTTTTTAAACTCCTTCAGATATACATAATCCTCAGTCAACTCAATAATAACCGGTCTAGCAGGTGCTGGCGGTGGTGGAGGAGGTGGCGGTGGAGGTGGCGGAGGCGGCGGAGGTGGTGGCGGAGGAGGCCCATATCCTCTCGCTCCAAACAGAAAATCAAACTGCTCTGGACTCAGATAATATCCATGAGCTGGGTGCGGAGGAGGAATCTCATACTCCTCATAAATATACTCATCATAAACTGGTGGAGGCGGTGGAGGTGCTGCTCTAACACCTCGAACCCCACGACCTCGGGCCCCACGGCCCCGTCCTCGTCCTCGTCCTCTACCCCTGCCTACAACAAGAGGCGGTACATCTCCCTCCGGTAAATTCTCATCCATACTGCACAATCACCACACAGAACATAAGTTCCCCCACTTCTTAGCATGACTAAAATCACAAATCACCTTTTTTTTTTTTTTTTTTTTTAAAAACAATTCTTAACTCAAAACATTTAGGGTTACCTAGCTTGATGATTCTTGGCGGGCGTTCGATGGACTGTTACTACAAAAACATGTACTATCCTAACATGCGATGCATGCGATCTACAGAACCGAGAGGGCTCTGATACCAACTGTGACGACCCGACCCAATTCAATAATAAATATGCTAAAGCATAAATAAAACAGCGGAAGACTTGATTTCAAATAGTTCATCATTAAAATTCATTTCAAAGAATCCCGGGATTCATAGAGTTTTAATAAAAACATTCATCAAATCCATTAACAAAAGTACCTCATAAGGTTTTACAAATCCTGATGAAAATTAATGAAACAAAAAGTCTAAATATCAACTAGACAATCCTAAAACCAAAGAGCGTAAAAGTCCATCCATCCGCCTCGTCATCAATCATCAATGCCCGGTTCCCCTTTCATCACCTGAAATGTTTTTGGTGTAGCACCATTAGCAACCCTTGGCTAGTGAGAAAGAAATAGAAAACGAGTAGTTATTCAAAAATGGACACAACAACTCACTTGAGAGTTTTAAAACATTCTTTTCTCATTTTTGAAATCAAGTGTATCATTTATAAACCTCTTGTATCAAAACAAAACTACCTCACCGTTGAGGTAGCTAACATCAAACAATTCTTAGAATGTAGCCTTATGTGCCCTTTTCTTGCTTGGATCCATAAGACTAGAGTACGCGGCTAGAATATATGGTCCAATTATCGAGTGTCAAGTAAGACTTGGCTTACATAGCCTAAGTGCTTACTAGGTGATCGAGGGTACCCAACCCTAAGCTATGAGTACGCGGCATAGCCTCACCTTTATCCAGGGACCATAACTACGCCCTTCGATCGTAGTGACAAGATAAGGACACTAACGCTACATCCTCACAAATGTGAAATGAAATCATTATCTCTTTTCTTACATGGATCCATAAGACTAGAGTACGCGGCTAGAATATATGGTCCAATACTATGAGTACGCGGCATAGCTAGAAAGGAGAAGACAATTTCATTTCTACAATCACATGCAATACTCATTTTATTCTTGGCAACACATGTCGGATCCCCAATGAACTCATAGTGTCTCACAATCCGTATGGTTCATTGAGTTCCTTTCCCTCTCATTATCCACTCTTAAACATAAACAGAGAATTTCCACATAACGATATTTGAGCATAAAACCAGAAAATTCATATAACAATAAATGTATATAAATCCAGAAATTTTCACAATGACAGTTAAATCATGAATGATGACATATATTTGAATGAAATGCTCATCCCACTAATTGGGAGCTCTCTATCTAGATGGCATTCATGAATATGTAAGATGACAGTATGCTAGAAGATCAATAATGCAAATTCATAATTAAAATATAAAATAAACTTGCAATTGATTGATATTTACTAAATAATTTACGATGCAACTCCATGATTAGAGCATATTATATAATTAAGCAATCAATTGACCTTGAAGGTCCATTCTCAAATACCCATCCATTTTCCATCTCTTAACTCACCTTTCAAATTTATCCAACTCCTCCAAAACTACTAAAGAGAAAATCCGAACGGCCGAATCAAACACCACCTACACAATATCATTTTACAATCATAATCAATTGCAATTTAAACACTTCCTAGTAACACATTAATTAACTCGAACAACAACGCTTGGTTAGGAATTGGCAAGTGGCCGAAGGCCTATTTTGGTGAAGGCTGGCCGAGAGCCCCATTAGGGGTGGGGAGAAATTAAATCCCAACTTGTAATTATTGCTCGTTAATATAATTTTATATATATAAGCAAAGTTTGAGACTGATATATATAAAAGACAACAAACATAGGCGGTGGACATTGGTGGTGGGCACAAATTGAAAGCAAAAGCTTAAAGCTTGTATATCTATAAATCTGTTATATATCTTATAGGTATAAATATATAATATTAAAATCAAATCAAAAACTTATATATATATATAACACTTTAAAACAAAATTTAGATAAAAGCTCTTTATAATATATTATATATATATAAGTTATAGAAGTCTGTTATGTTAAGAACAGGACTTTAAGTAAGAAAAAGCTCATATATATGATATATATTCAAACAAAAGTTTATACGTATTTTTATATTAAAACAAAATCATATATATATATATAATAGGAAAACCAAATAAAAACCCAATAGTAAAGTTTGGACAATATGAATTTTTGGGTGGTTCGAAATTCGATCACGGAACTTCAGGAAACTTAACAATACAAAAATAGAGAAAAACACATAGTATTTTCGGATTTGCCATAAAACCCTCACATTTAGCATAGATTTTGAAGAGAAAATGAAATCTATAGTGGAAAAGACCAACCAAAAGGTTTGGGAAACAAAATGGGTACAAAACCTCCATGGATTTAGAGCTTCAAGCTCCATTTCCATGGAGTTTAAACTCTAACACAAGAATGAAAAAAAAACAGTCCCAAAAGATGAAAATGAAGTGAGAAAATATACTTTCTAGCTTCAAGAAGGGAAAGGAAAAATCCAAGCTTTCGTACTAAAACCCAAATGAAAATAACAACCTTCCTTCAAGAAAATGGAGGAAAATCAAATGTCTCCCTCCCGTGAACAGTGTCGCCGGCGGTAGAGCAAGGAGAAGAAGTGGTTGTTTAGTTTCCTTAAAATAAATTACCCAAATGAATCCAAAGCTTGTAGATGAATTCCCAAATCAAAAACCACAAACCCACATGAGGATCCAAAAGAACAATGAGTAAAAGAGGGATATTTTTCCCTTGATTTTGTTGTAGCAGCCGGCTGGAAAAGAGAGTAAGAAGATTGAGTGCATTTCCCCCTTCCTTTTTTTTTTTAACTTAACAACCAATGGGTAAAAACCCTAGAGATATGGATAAGGTAAAGCAATAGTGCACTTTGGGCCCATTTCTAAAAGAGTTCTCTCAAAACTTACCCAACTTACTCTTAATTAACTTCAACATCAATCTATTTTCTAAAAAAAAAATCTTAAAATCAAACAGGCTTTCAAATAGAAAATAAACAAGTAAACTTTAGATTTTAAAAAAAAAAATCCCAAAAGAATTATCATCAACCAATTTTAAATTTAAATTCTTCGTGAAAAGTTCGGGTTGTTACAACTAATTTTGTCAGCCAATTATATATTTTATTTTTCTTTACTATTTTAAAATATTTCTCAAAATTTAATGTCATTTCATGTAATCAATGAAAATAATTTTACATTACATTATACTTTTTTTTTAATAATAATTACTAAAATAGGTTCATCAAATTATTGAAACATAGACTATTAATTTTGTTAGCCAATTATATTTTAAACTTGTTATATAAAATAAGAGTGTATATGTTTTAAGAATTAAATAATAAATTGATAATAATAATTAATTATTGATAATGGCACAAATTGTAAATTTGAGAAATAACATAGGGGTAAAATAGTCCAAAATTGATTTCCCAACATCCCCACTTTTAAGATACTAGTTAATTACCACGTGCGATGCACGTGACATTTTGAAATTATTTCATTTTATAATAAAATAATAATTATATTTAATTTTATATTTCTATAATAATTGTATAATTCTTCTATTTAAATGATCTTTTCATTGTTGAATTTAAAACCAAATAATAAGAAAATTGTGAAACTACCTTTGGTTTAATATAAGTTTTTTCTTCAATAAAATACTATATATTTGTTTTAAACTTGGTTTGATTTTAATAATTCAAGTAATAAAATAATAATTTAAACTTATATTTTTTTAAGAATCAACACTAATATAGAAATTAAATAGACTTTATTACAATTATAAAGTATCTAAATAGAAATTTTTAAAAAAAATCTGATAAATCTCATTTTTCTTAATTTTATTTAAATTCGTTTTAGACACGGTATAAAAAGATTATAATTTCATTTTATTGTCAAGTATTTCAAATTAATCAATCTGTTTACGAAAGAGATAATTTTTTAATTGTATTTTAGAAAATCCTAAATTTAATTTTAAATTGAAATGAGTTCGAGGTTGTTTTTCTTGAGATATTTATCCGTTCAGATCAACATTCTATAAAATTTATTAAAAAATGTATTACACAAAAAAATATGTATTTAAATTATTTTCAATCTCATCCTCATCCTTTAATAGGACAGTTTATATATATATACAGGGGCGAATCCAGGAATTTGCTTTGGGGGCAAAAACTATATAAGATTATTTTTTAAAATTTTAGGGGGCAAAATATATAAAATACATTAAACAGTCAACTTTTTTCCTATATTTTTTTCATTTTTACATTATAAAAAAATTAAAATTAAAAAATTTAGGGGGGGCAATTGCCCCCTTCCCACCTTAGTGGATCCGCCCCCGTATATATATATGTAATTAAATCAACAAAATGGTTATCTTTTCAAAATTGAAAGACGTGCCTAACATAAGTTACATATAAAATTATATCAATTAAATAAACTAATAACTATTACCTAAAAATTATATAGATTACAGATTTAGAACATTAAAATAAGTAAATAAAAGAATAAAGCAATATAATACTAAAGACTGAAAATATTTAAAAATAGAAAGTAGCATAATACTTGAGGTGTGGATAAAACTAATTACATCTTTCTTCCTCTAGGTATCTCAATCTATTAGATGAGATAGAAGCACAACATACTTTTTTATGGAAGAGAGCAAAAGGAAAAAATACATAAAAAGTAAGAACACACTAATACTGTAATTGTTGAAAAATACTCAAAAACCACAAATAATTTGATTTCTAGGACAAATTGAACCAAAATTTTATATAGTAGGAATATACTGAATCCGCTTCATTTGACGTGTTTTGCATGCGTATCTAGTATATCAAAAATTCGTTTCAACCAGATAGTGTCTGTATCCTATTTTATCATAAAACATAAGATGTAAAAAAAAAAAAAGGATTTTTGTTCCATTGAACTCCGAGGTGTTGTGTGCGAAATAAAAAAAGGACAAAAAGAGTAGAGAAAAGATGAGTAAAAACACCTTTCCAACGGAACCTGCAGTAGCAAAAGAACCTGTTTCCTTTCCTGTCAAAACAAAAGTTTGTAAGAGAACTAAAAGGGAAGAATACTGGAGGTCAGATATAATAAATATTTAATAACCACAGTCAACACTAAAAGAGAAAGCAAAGTAATGAAAATGATGATGACAATGAAAACATGATAAAAAAAAAAAAGAACAGGGAAAGAATATCACTACAAAAAAACTGTCAAAATGAGACCAGAAATTTGCGACCAAAAAAATATGGTAGCTTTCTGGTGACCACCTGGTCACTTTCTTTGAAGGTTGACTCTAAGTGACCATTTGGTCACTTTTTTTGCGACCAAATGGTCGCATTTTTGTGACTAAAATGTTCCTTGGTAGCAAAAAATGACGCGTAATTTTGGAGGGAAGAAAGCTACCAAATGGTCACAATAAAAAGTGTTTTTTTGCGACCATATGGTCGCATTTTTGTGACTAAAATGTTCCTTGGTAGCAAAAAATGGCGCGTAATTTTGGAGGGAAGAAAGCTACCAAATGGTCACAATAAAAAGTGACCAGATGGTCGCAATTTTGGTGACCAAAAGTGAGCGGTGGTAGCTTATAATTGGAGGGAAGAAAGCTACCAAATGGTCGCAATAAAAAGTGACCAGGATGGTCGCAATTTTGGTGACCAAACGTGAGCGGTGGTAGCTTATAATTGGAGGGAAGAAAGCTACCAAATGGTCGCAATAAAAAGTGACCCAGATTGTCGCAATTTTGGTGACCAAAAGTGAGCGATGGTAGCTTATAATTGGAGGGAAGAAAGCTACCAAATGGTCGCAATAAAAAGTGACCAGGATGGTCGCAATTTTGGTGACCCAAAGTGAAGCGGTGGTAGCTTATAATTGGAGGGAAGAAAGCTACCAAATGGTCGCAATAAAAAGTGACCAGGATGGTCGCAATTTTGGTGACCCAAAGTGAGCGGTGGTAGCTTATAATTGGAGGGAAGAAAGCTACCAACCGGTCGCAATTATAAGTGACCTGGATGGTCGCAATTTTGGTGACCCAAAGTGAGCAGTGGTAGCTTATAATTGGAGGGAGGAAAGCTACCAACCTGGCGCAATTATAAGTGACCAGGATGGTCGCAAATTATGTGATTTTTATGGGACCAATAATTGATAAAGAATTTGGTGGGATAAAAGCTACCAAGTGGTCACCCAAAAAGTGACCATGTGGTCGTAAATTTCGACTTGATGTGACCCGGGCGGTGAGGAAACGAAACGTTGTCGATAATTTACTTGAAGGTGACCACATTTTGTTCATACTACTTTGATCAACACATTGCGAAGCGATTTCGACCGTCAAAACGCAAGCGTTGTCGATAATTTACTTGAAGGTGTTGACATGAACGACTTGCCGATTTTTACGGAACCTGGCATGACAGTTGGAAGATCAGTCGAGGCCGTTGACCGATTCTCGAGTATCACGTAATGCGGACATACGTGTTATGCAAAGCGCAGAGATCGAGCCTTACATAGAGTGAGTTTGTAACTTAACATTATTCCATCGCATAAACAATTACAAACTATTTGCTAACTATTTTTGTAACATACAGATTATTTCTAAACGTATACGTTCGAATGACACTAGTTGGTCTTACAGACGCTGAGGAGGGGTCAATAATCGACAAAGAGTTTCGTTCTTGGTTCAGTGCATACGTGAGTTATTTTAAATTGTCAAACAACCGTTGCATTATGTTGAAACAATTACTATCTTCCTAACATTATCGTATGTGGACAATGACACAGGTTGACTCCCCTACATTACCAGGTGGATGATCCTCGCATCATTTCTTTAGCAAAGGGACCTGGACGGATAGCAAGGTCGTATGGTGGATACGTCGAAAGCGATTCTGATTTCAAACGAAGGCGCATTCAGTGAACAGGGAAACAAACAACAGTGGTGTTTGCATAAAAGGTCACGTGTTCGGCACAAACGAAGACGATTACTTCGGAGTAATCGATGAGATTCTTGAGATTCAATACGCAAGTTCGACGCTAAAACGCATTGTTCTGTTCAACTGCACTTGGTTCGAGACAACCAGACGAAGCGGAGTCCGTAAGATTGATCATTTACAAATCGTTGAGGTAAAGAAGTCTAAGCATATGCGCACCGCTGATAGGTTCGTCCTGGCTTCACAAGCGATTCAAGTTTATTACCTGAACTATCCGATTAATAGAAGAGATCCAGATGATTGGTTAGTTGTTTGTAAAGTTAAACCACGCCAGGTAGAAGAAAACTTGTCCGAGAAAGACGACCACGCAGAGGAAGTCGTTGCTTTTCAAGAAGATGAGATACGATCTCGTGCAATTGACGATGGTCAGGATGCAAATCTTGTTCGTCCTTTGAACGATGGAACGATAACATTGCATGATGATGATGATATACATGCTTCCACTTCTCACGCACGTGACATTGATCTTGAATTTATTCGAGACGATGAATCGATGAAGAAGCAGAAGAAGAAGAAGAAGAAGGCGTATGTGACGGACTTCTTGGAGACGATGATGAATGAGATATTTCGTTAACTTGATTATTCAAATGTGTGTGTATGTGTTTAATTAATTAAAACTATTTCTTTTAAGGAAAGATTAAAAAAAAAAAAAATTATATTTGCGACCAAGTGGTCGCAATTTCACACAAAAAGGTGACCACATGGTAGTAATTTAGAAGTGAAATGCGACCAGTTGGTCGCATTTTTTAATTATATTTTTAAAAAATATAAGTAAAATGGCTACCATATGGTCGCAAAAATGAGCGGTAAATTTAAAGATTACAACCATCTGGTCGCAATATTTGGCCGTGGGCTACCATATGGTCGCAAAAATGAGCGGTAAATTTAAATTTCCATGAAATTTATGGCGGTGAATTTAAAGATTACGACCATCTGGTCGCAATATTTGGCGGTGAATTTCATTATTGCGACCAGATGGTCGCAATTATTGATGGGACTCGTGCTATGACAGCTGTTATGGATCATGGTAAAGTGGTGACCATATGGTCGCTTTTCATGAAATGCTACCATATGGTCGCAAATATCTCAAGAAATGCGACCAGGTTGGTCGCCATTTTCCCCAAAGACGCGCGACCTTTCGTTTCTTGTCATAATTACATATTTGCGACCATTTGGTCGCAAAAATCGATTTAAATTCCCATCAGTTTTCCTTTCCCCCCGTTTCCGCTTTTCTTCCTTTCTCTTTTTCTTCCTCTCTTTTTGTTCTTTTCTCTCTTTCCCCTCTCCCGTTCCCCGTTATTTCTTCCCGTTCCGGTTCCGTTCTTACTCTAAATCTAAAACCCTCAAACCCCAATCCCGGTTTCTATTACGAGGTTAGTTTTCGTATAAAATTGAAGTTTAGTTTAAGAATTTATTTTACTTAGTTTTAGTTTTTAGTTTTCAATTAAGTAGTTTAGTTTAGTTTTGTTAATTTAATTAGTTTTAGTTTAATGAATCTAAATTTGTGTAATCAATTACTTAGTTTACTTTTGTTTAATTCATAGCATTTTAGTTTACATTAACTAATTAATTAGTTTAGTTTAATTTTGTTACTTTAAGTAATTTTAGTTTAATTAATCTAATAGTTTAATTAATCTAACTTAGTTTACTTTAATTCAATTTAAGTAGTAATTAATTTTAATTACTTAATCTAATTTAGTTTATTTAAGATAGTTTACTTTAATTTAATAAAATTAAACTAAATTAATTTATAATTACACTAGTTTAAATTTTAATTTTAGTTTAATTAATGTAATTTAGATTACTTTAATTAAATCAATTAATTTAAAGTAGGGTAATTAATTCAAATAGTTTAACTTCAATTATACTTAAGTAGTTTAAATTAATTAATTACACTAATTTAATTAATTAATTTTAGTTTAATGAATAAATAAAAATTGTTTAATTACTTAATTTTAGTTAAAATTTGATTAAAGTAAAGTACAATTAGATTAATTAATTAGAATAATTTTGTTTAAGTATTCTAATCAATTAATTTGAAATAAAGTAAATTAAAATTAGATTAATTGAAACTAAAATTAATTCAATTAAACTTAAGATTAATTAATTAAAACTAACATAAACTAATCATTTAATTTGAATTAAAGTAAATTAAAATTAGTTTAATTGAAACTAAAATTAATTCAATTAAACTTAAGATTAATTAATTACAACTAAAATAAACTAATCAATTAATTTAAATTAAAGTAAATTAAAATTAGATTAATTGAACTAAAATTAATTCAATTAAACTTAAGATTAATTAATTAAAACTAAAATAAACTAATCAATTAATTTGAATTAAAGTAAATTAAAATTAGATTAATTGAAACTAAAATTAATTGAATTAAATTAATTTGAGTTTAATTCAATTAATTTTAGTTCAATTAATATAATTAAATAAATAATTAATAAGTAATAAATAATTAATACTTAATAATTAATTAACTAATTGTTGAAATTTAAATTTTAAAAAAAAATTCTTAAATGCGACCAGATGGTCACTTTTTAGGCGACCATCTGGTCGCATTTTAACTGAGCCTAAAAGTGACCATTTGGTCGCATAAAATGCGACCATTTGGTCACTTTTTTATGTGACCAATTGGTCACTTATCTTTCACATAAAATGCGACCAGATGGTCACTTTTTAGGTGACCATCCTGGTCGCATTTTAATCGAGGCCTAAAAGTGACCATTTGGTCCCATAAAATGCGACCATTTGGTCACTTTTTATGTGACCAAATGGTCACTTCTATTGAAGATAAAATGCGACCATATGGTCCCTTTTAATGCGACCATTTGGTCGCATTTTCAAAAGTTTGACTTTTTTGCTACCAAAATTTTTTGCGACCAGATGGTCGAATTTTTGTGACCATGCAGTCGCACAATTGAAATCCGACCAGCTTTTTAGCAACCACTCAGTTGGTCGCATTTTTGGTCGCAATTTAGGTAAAAAACGACCATTTGGTCGCAATTTCCTGGTCGCAAATTGACAGTTTTTTTGTAGTGTATGAGATTTGCAATCTCTGTTCATGGGTTTAATCAACACCAATCTTTTGTAGGAAAAAAGAGAGGGGGTCGTTATGAAATGGAAGCTTAAAAGTGGGTCAATGAAAGGCCACCGTTGGAGACTTGAAAGACATAGTTAATGGATCAAGCCATATAAATTAGGAAGAGAAAACGTTAGGGGAAAGAAGGTGAAATTGGAGAGAGAGAGAGAGATGGACATGGATGTCATTAATGGGAGGTGTAAGATTTAGTTATTGTAAGGCCATAGTGATGGGAAGAGAGGTTCCGATCGTTTCATTTCTATAAAATTTAATTATTATTTTATTTAAAACAAACAATAATTAAATTTCATTGCTATTGATTGTAAAGGTCAAATTAAAAAAAAAATATCATGGATAGTTTCATTTAACATGAATGGTTTGTTTTTTTTTTTAAAATATCAATCCCGTATTAGGAGATGTCCATCTCGAATCCGGCCCTTTTAGTATATTTGATGATATTTTAGCATCCAATGAATATATATCGATGTGCGCACATTGACTGATGATAAGGGTGACTATGATATGGATGTCGATGATCGTGAGCACGAGCCTCCCTCGTCTATTTTCTCTCAGATAGATATGGATATCATGAATACCATATCCCAGACAGTTCCTACTGACTATGTAGGGTTTGATGATGTGGATCTAGTGAAATAAGGACTAATTAATCGGGTACGACATGAGCATGGTCACGCGCCTACTCCTCACAAAGGTCGTCCACGCGCAAGAAGAAATGATGCTCCTGCCCCTACGCAACCTGAGGATCATGCTTTGGATCCTACAGATTTTGATTTACTATCAGATGATATGCACCCTCTTTCTACCCCATCGGGTGCAGGACCGTCTACATTTACACATTCATTAGATGCGGGTCCCTCTAGCACACCATTTACCCCGACATTATCACATTCATCGGGTGCGGGTCCCTCTAGCACGCCATTTACCCCATCGTATTGTATGATTCCTACACCCGGTTCATCATTCACATCATTCCAAAGCAGCATGCTTGATATGAGACAGATATACCACATGTCGAGGCAGATGCACCTCATATTGATGAGCCAGATGAGTCACAGACTGGTGAGCGACCACGTGGACGGTACGTGCCTCCCCGTCCAGCACGTAACCGACAAAGACCTCCATGTGGGACCAGGGGCTATCGTTAGTCATTACTATTTTTTGTACTAGTTTAAACAAGTTTTGTACTTATTACATTTCATTTTAACCGTCCATCATTTAAGTTCATATATTTTAAAAAAAATCAAACGAAACAATTTTTCTAAATTCTTTTTATATAATTTAAAAATAAATAAATAAAAACACTGAAGACGGGTTTTAAGTTCATATATAAAAAAAATCAAACGAAACAATTTTAGAGTCTTTTTTTAATTTTAAAAAAAAAAATTAAAAAAGACTCTAAAACACTGGTAAAAAAAATAAATTAAAAAACCATGAAGACGGGTCTTGAAAACCCGTTTTCAGGTAAAATAAAAAAAAATTAAAAAAACACTGAGGACGGGTCTTGAAAACCCGTCTTCAGGTAAAAAAAAACTGAAGTTCAGGTAATTTTTTTTTTTAAAAAAACACTGAAGACGGGTCTTGAAAACCCATCTTCAGGTAAAAAAAAACTTAAGACCCAGTTTTCAAAACCCGTTTTGGCCACATAGAAATAAAACGTGTTTTGAAAACCCGTCTTTAGTCCAGTCACCTAAAGACAGGTTTTGAACCCCCGATTTCAGAAGGGAAAAAAAGGACATTTCCCTAATTACTTTAAACGTTTTGGACATATAGTTTAATACTTTAAAAAATAGGGATAAGTTGCAAAAAAATCCTACTTTTAGTTCAAAACATCTCAATAAAAAACATAAAAAAGAACAATGAGACTCTTCAAATCATTTTACAATATGAAAGAAAACAAAACAATAAATTTATTAAAATAATGAAAAAAAAAATCCCTTAATTTAATGAGAGTAAAAATATATTATTTTAAAAAATAAATAAAAAATTTGAATGTTATTTAGCTGTAGTTTTTCATTGGAATTGAACTAGTGATTGAATTGAAAAGATTTGGTTCAATCATAATGAATCAGTAAACCCTAAAAAGGAAAGAAGTACGGCAGACGCCAGCTAGATGGATGCACTTAAGCACATGTCAGTAAACAGCTGGATAGAAAGCAAATAAAAAGGACTGAAACCCAAATTGAAAGCCTTTTTTTTCTACGCAATTTTAAAAAAAGTTTCTTAAAAATGAGAAAAAGGTACCTTACCAAACGAACATATTTTAAAGAAAAGGGAAACGAGAAATTAGAAAATAAAAACGTTGTCATAACATGATATGTAAGAGTTAACATATTAAATATTATTATATAGCCTAAATATAATTTTTGGTACCTGATTTGCATATTTTATTTTATTTTATCAATTCCATCACTTATATTTCAAAAGTTTCAATTTATTTATTAATGTATTGAAATGTTTCAATCACATTCTTGACCATTCTTTGAATCTTTAATGAGAAAGAGATGAAACTTTCCAACAATCATATTTTTTAGGGTAAAATGTAAGATTGACCCGTACACTTTAATGAAAAATCACCCCTACATTTATCTTTTCGACATAAATTATCCACACACTTCACTTTAACCAACATCGGTTAAAAATTCGATATTTCCTTCCAAAATTAATGAATAGAAACGTTATCATATGATGATACGTAAGAGTTAACATGTTAAACATCATTATATAGGCTAAATGTAATTTTTGGTCTCTAATTTGCATCATATATATATATATATATATATATATATATATATATTTTTGGTCTCTAATTTGCATCATATATATATATATATATATATATATATATATATATATATTTATCAATTTCATCCTAATATTTTAAAAGTTTGAATTAATTATTACTGTATGATCGAAAGGCATTTCAATCACATTCTTGACCATTTTAACACTTAAATCTTTATGAGAAAGAGACGAGACTTTCAAAAACAATTATGTTTTTTAAGGTAAAATATAGAATTGACTCCTCCAAATTAAAAAAATAAATAAATTTACACCCTTATATTATCTTTTCGATATAAATTATTCATACACTTCACTTAAACTAATATTGGTTAAAACGATTCGATGTTGATTTAAAAAAATAATAATCGGTTTGTATTAATTTATGTCTTATTAAAAGTTTAGAAGATATTATTGGTTATGGTGTTTTTTTTTTTTATCTTTTCATTAGATTCTTTCAAATTTCAAAATCAGGATCTCAGCTTTTGGAATACAGCTTTTGGAATACAGTAATATTAACGAGAGAGCGTTCCTATAAATGGCAAACAAGGCATTCATAGTTTTTCTTGCTTAACACGTTTCGTGTAGTCCTTTTTTATAGGGTTTCTTTCTATTTTTAATATAAATACAAACAAACTTTATATGGATTGATTCTTTATCCATGATCTAATTCTTATATCCTTTAGTTATTTAAGTTGGTACTAAATAATTATTAAATCACTTTATATGGATTGATCATCTGATTTTTTTTATTATATTAAATTATTTAATAAATTAAGATTTCTTACTTAATAATTTCTTCATTTTTCTTTTCCACTTTTCAAGATTTTCTTTTGAAAACTTAGCCAAATTAAAAAAATGGAAACTAGTTTTTAAACTATTTACAAAGTTATTAATTGTATATAACTAATCAACCAATATTATAAAGCTCTTACAACAGAACAGGCGCGCAAGCAGAAAGTGAAATTAAATAAAGTTCGGTTCGGTATATTATCCATTGTTTTAAATATTGTCTCATGACTTTTAAGTGTAATTTCGTTTATGTTAGATTTATTTTTAAAATGTATATTTTAAATAAAGAAATATTTTGAATTTCTAGTTGCGGGTAATTGTAATAAAAAATATCTAGAATAGAAAAATAGCAAATTAATGAACCATACGTGTTAATCATCAACAATTGCTATAATTTTGATATGTAAATCAAATGATTGTTACATGGAAGTAATTAATATTAATAATAGTACAAAAATCACTCCTGTTACCATAGGCAAATCCGTAATTAACTAATTTTAAAAAGTATTATATTTATAAATATTTTTTAAAATAGTCATCGAGTCGAAGGTTAATTTTTTTTTCTAGAACCATAGAAGCTAATACATTACAATGGCATTATTATCATGACTTAGATACAAGAGATAATTAAAATACTATGAGGTTTTAAATACAAGATTGTCTACTTATAACTTCGAAAAATAGTAACTTTCATTGTTAAATTTTTTTCTCTTATCATCTAAAAAACACAGACATTATCGGCTTTCAAACTATTATCACAAGATAATTAAAATATGTAAATCAAATGATTGTTACATGGAAGTAATTAATATTAACAATAGTACAAAATCACTCCTGTTATAATAGGTAAATCCATAATTAACTAATTTTAAAAAGTGTTATATATTTATAAATATTTTTCAAAATAGTCATCAAAGGTTAATTTTTTTTCTAGAACCATAGAAGCTAATACATACAATGGCAAAACAAATAAAAACAAAAGAAAGGAGGCAATGGCATAATTATCATTCATAACTTAGATACAACAGAAGATTAAAAATACTATGAGGTTGTCTACTTATAACTTCGAAAAATAGTAACTTTCATTGTTACATTTTTTTCTCTTATCATCTCAAAAACACAGACATTATCGGCTTTCAAACTATTATCACGAGCAAATTCCTTCCAACCGGTCCTCATTTCAGCATTGAACCCATTAGTAGTTTGGTAAGCAGCGTAACGAACATTCCATGTTCGATCTACATCGGAAACACGAAGAAGAATATCCACTGTCTCCATCAGATGCTTGTGTGCAAAACTTCTTGGTACATTCTGTAAAGAATAATAAAATAGAGAGTTTTAAAATTAGTAAAAAGGAAAATGGTAATGAAGAAGCTTACCATTGATCGTGTTTCCGGATAGATATATGACGGGTGAAATCTCAAGCACAAAAGAAGGATTTAAAAGCATGGATTGAAAATGTATAGCTTTATCCTTTATTCCTTTTCGCTTATTTGAACTCGACGGTTGGTTCATCGAAACACCGGGACTGTCCTCAACTTCCAAATCTTCTGAGAAATAAACAAAGTTTTAAGCAAAATAAGATTTATAAAAAAAATATTTAATTATAATATATACCTTTGGACTTTAACTTTTTTTTTAACTTTCCCTTTGCCTTTCTCTCTTGTCTTCCTTTTAGATCCAAGAGGTGCAACATGCGTAAGCTGCATTACAACTGTAGTGCCACGAACAATAACAAACATTTCGATTCTTTTGTAAAAGTAATAATAACTAATAAAACTTAAAAAAAATATCGAGTGAAGGAATATCTTATATATATATATATAAGATTTTGTCTCAAATAACATAATTATAGTTCAATAATTTATTCAATTAATTATTGAACTATTTTTCATAGGTATTTTTAACGAATTTGTTTGTTTTTGGGTTTTTTAAGTTCAAGGTCAATAATTTATTGAATTATTTAATCATTTTTTATTATTATTTTCAATGAATTCGTTAAATTTTTTAATTTTTTTAGTTCAATAATTTATTGAACTAAAATTATGTTATTTGAGTAATTTTTGAAAAGTTCTGACATTTCAGTAATTAGTATGTAAAAATATGCTATTTGAGTAACTGCCCCATATATTGTATATTGAAAAGTTATTTCATTATTATGAAATGGAAGACAAAGACCTTCATAACCCTTTCACATTTAATTATTTTCTAATTATTTTAAGAAAATCATGCGAGAGAATCTGTCAAAAAAAAAATCATGCAAGAGAAATAAATATATTATTTATTGTCTCAGGGCCTCAGGCTTAGCTGCATAAATAATCTGGAGTGTTTTTTATTTTTATTTTTTATTATTAATTTTAGAGGAGGAATTATTGGGTGAATGGTGTTTTCTTTTAATAGGAATCTTTAAATTTTAAAAAACGATTTGTGGGCTGTTGGAATCCTAAGATACAATACAATGAAAAAGAGCTACTTTTCTTTACTATAAATGGCAAAACAAAACCTTCACATTTTTATTTGCCAGAAGAGAGGAGTACAAAAATTTAATATGGGTTTTTTATTTGCAGCCATTAAAGTAAGATTTGTTTCTGATTTTCTTACCTTTTTTAGTTTCTGTTTTTGTGCAGAAGACAGATTTAAAGAAGAATATTTGGGGTCAAAGATACAGCTTTTTTTTTTTGGGTACTTTTTTATTAGCAATTTAATTATTAATTTTATATACACAATGTAATCTTCTTTTATCTATAATTTTTTAACCTTTGTATTTAAAAAAATATACATTTCGTTTCTTGCAATGACTCACCGTGTTTATATTAATTAAAATTAAATAACTGACTGACTTTTTTTTCACATTATTAAAATCCTTTTATCAGATATAAACTTAGCCCCCGTTTAGTTCACTATAATCTAAAATATCTCCAGTAATCAAATACATTGGATTGGAATCTGATGCCAAAGTATTTGATTACTGGTAATCTTATATTACAGAGTTTGTTTAACTTAATAATATTATGAGGATTCCTAGTATTTGTAGATTACTATGTTTGTTTAATTGGAATTGTAGAGGAAATATGATATATTTCTGTCTTTTCTCCAAAATACCCTTATTTACAGTTAATACATTTATTTAACAAAAGAATTAAAATATATTCATATTAAATTTCATATTTTTCCCACCTGACAAATACTTACTCTTTAACATTCTTATTTCCAATATGAGAACAATGAAATCATTTGATTCCAAGTGATTTAAAAAATGTGTCAAGATAAATTTTCCTAAACTTTACTTTTTTTAATCATTTTTTAGTCATAAATCAATATACTTTAAAGGGAAAATTCTTGTACACCTGGCCAATGACACATTTTTTTAATATCTCAATGTCTTACCACACTTTGCTTGCGTTTTTTTTAGTGTTTAAATTTGTTCATAAAGATTCTTTTCTTTTATTTTTCTAAACTTTTCCTAATTAAATAGGGTTAAAATTGTAAAAAAGAAAATCACCTTCTTGTGGGAATCATAGAAAGCACTCGAATTCAAAGGTAATCGAATACCCTCATATCTGAGAAAATTTGGATGCCAGGAATCTTAGATTACCTAGTTATTTTTTAATAAACCCCAAACAAACATTGAAATTATATGACCCTGATAAGGGAATCTAAGATTATCCCGAACCAAACGGGGGCTTAGATTATAGCGAACCAAACGGGGGCAATTATTATTAGAAGTAAGATCAATTAAGGTGGGTTTAGTATATCGACATAAGATTTGGATGGAAGGAAATATGATATTTTTATTTCATATGTAGGATTATAATTTGTATGATAAAATTAAGATTTTATTTACTTATCATCCAAAATTTAATTGTATATTTAAATATTATTCAATTCTAAAATTAATTTTTTATTTTATTTTATTTTATTTGAAAAATTTATTAAATTAAAAAAAACATATCTAATTACAAATATGGATAATTAAAATAAATGAAATAAAAAATTATTTAAAAGTGGTTTTAGTGCACTAGCTTGTTTGATTGCTTTGAGTCATTATAAAGAAAAGCAACTTTAATTATGTGAAACTACCACAAAAGACTAATTATATAATTTAGAGAGGGAGGCTCGAACCTTCAATTTCAAGGGAAGAAAACCAATGTTTAACTAGTGGGGTTATGTTCATGTTGACAACTTTATATTATAAGTTAAAGATAATACAAAAGTTAACTATGTTATTAACTAAATTGACTGCTATTAACAATAATTTTTTTCCTATAAAATAAAAAAAGACTTAAGTCCATGATGGAGATTATTATCTGATAATTACCAGATAAAAATATATTTTGAGTGCAAAGTTATTTATGTTATCAAGTCAGTTTCTAACTCAAATCCAGCTTTACTATTTTGTTATAAGTTGATAGCTTTAAATATTATATTATATGGGTGACTAAAATTAATTAATTGCATATAGAATTGGAAAAAATTTATGAACTCTAGTTATGCACGGGTCTGTCACCTCAAATTTGGCATTAGACCTTTCAAAGCAAAGTTCCAAGATACATACAACTTAATTAATTATTGTAGTGTTTTTTAAACGTATCCTGACTTAATGATTTGTTTCTGATTTCTGACTTTTTTTAGTTGCTTTTTTTTTCTGCAACTTTTGAGAAAGACCAGTTTAAAGGAAACAACTAAGGGTGCCTTTTTGGTCTCAAAGATAATGTTGTTTCAAACAGTTTTTTTTTAAAATAAATCAAACAGAATTTTATAGATGAATATTGACAAAATGTTTTATCCAATAATACAATTTAAGTTCATAAGTCAGTTTATTTTGGGAAAAAAAAAATCAATTCTTTTTTTATATAAATCATACATGCACTTCACTTTGGTCCACATAAGTTAAAAAATTGGGATAATTACTGAAATAGCATAATTTTACATACTAATTATTGAAATGTCAGAACTTTTTAAAAATTACTCAAATAGGGGGCATTTGCAAATCTAACCATTTTTTTTAGTAATATTTATAAAAATAAAAACTCAAAAAAATATTTATAAATATAACAATTTTTTCTCAAGTTTATCAGTGATAAACATTGAATTACATATTTTTACACTAAGTTTATCACTAATAAACACATAAATTACTGTTAATCACTGATAAACATACAAAAACTGCTATATTGGCAAATACTTTTTTGAATTGATATTTTTACAAATACTGCATAAAAATCTGCCACCCAATGAAATTTCCCCTCAAATAGCATAACTATAGTAGTTCATCAATTTATTGAACTATAGTTCATTAATTTATTGAAACTAAAAAAAAGAGTTAAAAGAATAAACAAATTCATTGAAAATAATAATGAAAACAATCAAATACTTCAATATATTACTGAACTTGAACTTAAAAAGAAAAAAAAATCATTAAAAATACCCATGAAAAATAATAAGTATTAATTCAATAATTTATTGAACTATAATTATGAGCCAAATTCTACAAAAAAAAAAATTATACTAAATTTTATTTTAAAATTTAATTTATTAGTTAAGAAAAAAAAAATTGGTTAATGGCGTTTTCTTTTCCAATGGTAATATATCAAAATTCAAAACTGAGGTTAGCTGTAGAATCCGCAGACTTACAAAAAAATCATCTTCAAAAATATTAAAGAGTTATTTCATTACTATAAAATGAAAAAAAAAAAAAAAAAACCTTCATAACCCTTTCACATTTAATTCGTTTCTAATTATGTAATACATTTTACGTACTAAAATCTGCATGTCCTGACTTTCTATTTACTTTTCCACTTTTCTTAGTCCTTTTTATACGGTTTCTTTTATATCATATTATTATAAAATACAAGAAAGCTTATTGATTGATTCTCTAGCAAAAAAACAAAACAAAAAACAATATAAAAAAGTATTGTTTGAAAGAAAAAAAAAACATGTTTCAACCTGTAGTATGATTTCAGTAATAATGATTTTTTTTTTCTTTCCATAACACATCTTTAAAGTACTACTTGTTTTCAATTGCTGCAATAGCAAAATTTATTGTCAGGTTGTATATTTACATTAATGTAAAATGATAATAAATTTCTTCATTTTCTTTTTCCACGTTTAATTTTAAGATTTCTTTTGAAAACTTAGCAAAATTTAAAAATAACCACGCAAAGCAGCAAACATAGCTAAGTCTTTTGCTTAAACAATCAGGGAATAAAAAGACATCAGAGTAGCAAATAAACAAAAAAGCATACAGACACTAATTACAAATTAAAAAACAAAAATTATCCTTCCGAACGTGGAAAAACGGTAACTTTGAACGATTTTTTCGGTGTTTCGATCAACTCGAACACGCAAACATCACCGATTTGCAAGTTATTGCCTCGGACAAATCTTCTCCAGCCGGATGCCAATTCAGCCTTTCTCTGATTATTACATATTCGCACTTGACATTTAACATTCCAAGCTCTGCCACCATGAACTTGAATCACCATCATTGAAGACTCCTTTAAATGTTTTTCAGTAAAGTATCTTGGTATTCCCTAAACAAAAGAAAAAACTAAGAATTTGAGGACATAAATTAGAAAAAAAAAACAAGAAGGATTCATAATGTATGTCTGTGATTTACCAATTTTTTGCCGGTTTCGATATACGCAGGTTGCATTATGACAGTAAAAGAAGGATTTTTTGCGTTGCACTTGAAACTGTTGGCTTTAATGAACACCGGTACTTCTGTTGAAGCTAATTCTAACGGCTTCTTCTTCCTCCCACTCGAACCGTGCTCTGATTCGACGTTTTTTCGAACATTAAAATCCTGATGATCTCCAACTTCCACCTTTTGCATTATCTTCATACCAGCTTGAAATATGACAACTTTCATGACTACTTTAGCAGAAGTGCTTTTGATCATTTCAAAAACACAAACACTGCCTTCTTCCAATTTGTTTTCAATTACAAATCTCTTCCAACCAACGCTGAAAAATGGTTTAATTCCATTAGGAGACGGATACGCAATGTAACAAATGTTCCAAGTTCTTCCGTTCGAAACTTGTAGACTGATTTCTACACCTTCCTTGAGATGTATCCTTGCAAATTTTATTGGTATACCCTTCAAATAATAATTAAAAAATATGATCATTTGAAGGAAAAAAAAAACAAAAAAAAGGATTATATACTGTACTGCCATATATATATATACCACAGAGTTTCCAGGATTGATGCTTGAAGGGCACAACTTTATCAAAAAAGAAGGATTCAAAATCATGGATTGGAAAGTTAGAGCTTTTTCCATCAACCTCTCTCCGATTTCCATATCTGGAAATAAATAAAAATAAAAAATCAGCCTTTTAGTTTTTTATAAAGCAAACACAGTAGAAAATGATTAATTTATGAAATACCTTTAGACTGCATTTTGATGCTTTTGGAGATGAGTTCTTGAGGCTTAGAAATTTGTCCAGTTTTCATCTTCTTATTAGGGATAAAACAGTGATTTTCTTCATCGTCATCAACGACAACAACAACTGCCTTGCCTTTGTGATCATGATGATGAGGAGGTTGAGATTTCTTTTTCGGATACCGGATTTCGGAAGCGCTCATATCGAAAATAACGACGTGAAAACGAGAATCTGCCGGATCATATTTGAATACCAAAAAGTGTCCAAATTTAACACAATAAAACTTTATAAACTCTTTCAAACCTTTACTAAACCAAATCTTTCCGTTTCTTTTCTCCAATCCCACATCCCACAAATCTCCTCCATCCGAAACCGTAAGACTCACTTTGTTATCCAACAAACAGTCCCCATGATCTCTAACAAATTTCCTTGGAACTTCCTGAAAACAAAAAGAAAAAATGAAAAAATAAAAATAAAAATCACTACTTGTGTGAAAAAAAACAAAAACAAAAAGAAAAGATTTTGCTTACGAATGTGGCATTTTGGAGTGTGTGAGGAAGAACGATCTTGAAAAAATGGGGAGTGTTGGATGTGAAAAAACCACTAGAGGAAGCCATTGAAAGAGAATAGAAGAGAAGAGATATAATTCTTTCTGTTTTGTTGAAAGGCAGAGAAGATCGCTATTTCTTTTTCAAACTGATTTGATTTTTTTTTTTATCTAGTTTTGGATATAAATTTATACACTACTACTTTTCTGTACACACTTTTTTATTCCAGTCCACAGAATCTGACAGTCCTTTTCTTTTGTATTCTTTTTTTTTTTTAAAGTTAGTTCTATTGATTTTCTTAAATTTAGTAGGATTAGTTAATCATACAAAATACTAATTAAGTGACTTTCTTTTTAACTCAATTCTATTATTGATTGGAACAGTATATTTCCCGGTTCCCGTTTGACAATTTCAATAGAGCGAGAATCACAACAATTGGTATCATAGCTATGGTTAGGGCTATTAAAATTGGATTGAAAGAAATTGTTCTTGTTCGTGCTCTTTGTTTGGATTGTGTAAATTTCTGGAAAGAATCAATAAAATCAAGGGCATGGAAAAGGATTCAATGTAATTGGTAAAAAGAAATTCATTCCGTGTATCTTGTCTAACGAAAGAATTGATCAAAGAATCCGTTTAGCTGCAAATTGAAGATATATAATACTAAGTAATTAAATTATGTCATTAACGTCTAAATTTAAAAAAAAAAAAATTAATCCGTGATGGAGATTATTATATTTCTAATCATTACCATATTTAAAATGTAATTTTTAATCTTGTTTTGGTTAATACACTTAACTTTACACAAGTCAAAAAAAAAAAAAAATACACTAACTTTACAGAGACTTCTTTCTTTTCAGTCCACAGAAATCTGACAGTCCTTTTTTTTTTTTTTTTAAGTTAGTTATGATTTTCATAAATTTGCAGAGATAGCTTTCAAAAGCTGAGACTTTTGATCGTTGGTGTTTGGTTGGATTGGTGAAATGGTAAAAGGAAAGATATAGCTAGTTTTAGGTTGAATTGGTTCAAGTTTTTCATTATCATTATTTAATATAAACTATACTCAATTTTATATGGAATTAATATATGGAGTACAAAAAAAAAATTGACAAATAAAAGAAATTTTTCATAAAATAATTAATTAATTTGGTTTTGCTCCGTCATCCAAAATAATTTTAAGAGAACCGTAAACCGACCACGCTATACAATTTTAAACTATTTGAACTTAATCCAACCCAAATCACATGAATGGGTACCCCTACCTCAAGTAAAAATTTGTAAATATTATAGCCTATTTTGATACATTTGTAAGTGGCTGGAAGTAAAAATTTAGATGGCTTTGTAAATAAATGTTTGTTTCTTATTTCTTCTTTTTAAAAAGAAAATAAAATTGTGTTTCGTAAGGTTTTTTTTTTAATTAAGAAAACGTATTTTTATTTATTGTTCTTTAAATTTTAAAAGAAAAACTATTTATGACGGAGAACAAGGCGAAATCATGACCTAATTAACAAGCTAATTCATACTTAAACGAAAATTCATCCCAAAAGTAGGGTAAAGTTATCCCTAAAAAATAATATACACTCTGAAGTTGTATTTTAATTGATCTGATAAAAGCTAAAATAAACTCTATATTCTCGTATTTATATGTCCTAACATCAATTTACTTGAAAAATAAAAAGTTGAATATATAATATTTAAAATTATTATGTCATTTTATTTTAATTTTAATTATATTTATAAATATATTTTCTGGCATTTATAAGTTAAAAATAATAATATTATTAATGTTTTGAAAATTAAGAAGCAAGATTTTTTTATTTTTTATTTTCATAATTCCTACGCAATTTTTTAAATAAAAAAATCTTAAAAACAAGAAAAAAGACACTTTACCAAATGAATATGTTTAAAGAAAAGGGAAATGCAAAATAGAAAAATGGAAACGTTACCATAAGGGAAGAGTTAACATGTTAATAAATTTCAATTTTAGTTGAGTTTCTGATTTTCTGACTTTTTTTAGTTGCTATTTTTATGCAGAAGACAGATTTAAAGAGAAGAAGTAAGGGTCAAGAATATTTGAGGTCAAAGATACAGCTTTTTTTTTTTTTTTTTTTTTAACTTTTTAATTTGCAATTTAATTATTAATTTTATATAGACAATGTAATCTTTTAAAATCTATAATTTTGTAACCTTTATATTTCAACAAAAATATATAAATATATTGGAAAGTATATATTTCATTCCTTTACATTTCCAAGTTCTTTCATCTATTTATATAAAAAAAAATGAAGTGTTATATAAATCTTTTATTGACGAATACTCAGTGTGATAAACAAAATTCATGATGAAACCGACATAATAGATCCCTAAAACCCTAAATATCGGTAACCAATATTATAGTCATTTAATATATTATGTTATAAAAATACTTTCAATCCATATTGGAAATTTTAGTAAAGATATATAATCAATTAATTAAAAAAACTGTTGCATTTATTCTTACTTAATACGATTCATATACGCCCCAATTACTTAATTAATTAAACTTTTTGTTGTACTTTTTTTTTTAAACATATTGAACAGTATCCTGCTTATGATTGTTTTCTGATTTTCTTACCTTTTATAGTTGCCTTTTTTTTTGTGCTTTTTGGCAGATAGACAATTTTAAAGGAAACAATTTTTGTGTGTCAAAGATACTACTGTTTCAAACAGATTTTTTTGGTACTTTTTCTTTGTAATTTAATTCTTAATTTCATATAGACAATGTAATCTTCTTTTTTTAATTGTATTTTTTTTAATATTAATTTGTTCAAAAATCAAATCAAATTAATTATTTATAATTTTAAAAATAATAATTGAAATCAATGAAATGAAATAAACTATATAATTTTAAATAGGATCTGTTAAAAATAGGTTTGATAGAATGATATTACATAGATAAATATTGACAAAATGTTTTTCCCCCTTATAAACCATTTTATATTAATATATATTTACTATTTAAATATTTCAATATCCAATAATACAATTTAAGTTCGTAAGTTGTTGATTTTGGAATATTTTTCAGTTCTTTTTTCGATTTTAAATCACACACATTCACTGCTCTGGCAAATATTCGTTAAAAAAAATTATACTTTTTTTTTGGGCTATTAACATGTATATTCAATTTAACAACCTTAATTACATAAAACATAGAAAGTAGGAATAAATTATAAATTTGGTCGAGCGCCACCTGCCGGATGAAATTTTGTACGAAAATACCCTTGCACGTGGGACAACTGACGCAGCCGCCTATGGTACCGTGCACTGAGAGTGATTGACGTGTCATTAATTACAAAATTTTGAAAATCCAACGGAAAGAGGGGAAAGCAAATCGTGGGAAGATCCATTTTTGAAATTGGTTAATTTAGGAGAATCAAAGGAAAAAACAGATCAAAGGAAAAACAAAACGAAGAAGCGCCGTCAAAAAGGAGGAAACATGTTATCAAGAAAGCAGATTTTGGAGAAAAGACAGAATATGATGAAAAAAACAAATCGAAGAAGGAGAAAAAATGAAAGAAACGAAGAAGGCAGACGGGAAATCAAATAAAGATGAAGAACAAATGGAAAACAAGAAAACCAAGAATCAGGAACAAACAGAACCTGAACCAAAGGTAAGATGCTTAACCTATTTTTGAAATTATTACCACATGATATAATTTTTAACAAAATATAAATAAAAACAGGAATCAGAATCAGAGGATGACGAGGAATATAACATAGGAGACGAAGAAGAGACAGACGAGGATGTTGATAGTGAACAAAAGGATGAAGAGGAAGATATGTCGGAGGAAAGTAATGAAATATCAAAAAATAGTGAGGAGGAGGAAGATTTTGAAGAAATGGATTCACCAAAAAAAAAAAGGAAAAAAACTGGAAGAAAGAAAAAGACAGAGAACAAACCAAAAGGCAAAGTTATTAAAGAAAACGCCTAAGAGGGGAAAAGCTACAACAAAACAAGAACAGAGTCAAAAGAAGATGAAGAAAGTGAACAATGCAACACCAAAAAGACATCAAAAGGTAAATATGGATTTGAACAAAAAAAAACTGTAACACCCCGAAAATCCCAAAACATTGAAATACACAAATCAACAGCGGAAGCAAATAAAATTAACAAAATAGTTCTCTTTATTGAAATCGAACTCAGAAATAGTTCATATCCGATCGGTTTATTTAAATCAAATAAACATCAAAGAAAAACAAATTCAACCATAGCCGAAAAGTTCTCAAAGTAAACATTACTAATGTTTTTATTCAAAACAAAACAAAACATGAAGAAATAAAGTTTTCCCATCATGATGGAAGAAAATGATTCGCTAGCGAGCAAATCCACGCCAACCTGGTCACCACAACGAACCGCATCAGCCACCGAGCTTTTTCTTTCCCTTACCTGAAAAAAAAAGATTGTAGCATCATGAGGCTACGCCCAATGAGTAGAAAAATGTTAAATTAAAAATCATGCCATGAGAGATTTTCCTAAGACTTTAAGTCCACGACCGGCCTCACCGACTTCGAATACACACTTACTCCAAACACTCAAAATTAAGTCACAACATCCCAATTCTTACATGTATCTCATAATTCTCGTCCTTTCGAATTAAAACCTTCGAAACAGTTTTAAACACTCTTTTCTCAATTTAAAACTTTTCGATTTAAGTAATCTACCTAATACCTCTAATCTTCTCTTTGCCCGCGAACAAAGAAAGACTATGCTCAGTAAGGAATTTAAACACTCTTTTCTCAATTTAAATCCTTACTAGAAATATTCTTTTCCATTGTACGAGATGGAATGAACTCTGCTTCGTTAAGTGCTATAAAGTTGTGCACAACTTTATAGTCTCCCTTAACTGGCGATATTCTTCTTTAAGTAAGGCCTTTACTTAAAGCGAACCTACTATCATATTACCGAGGTATTTGAGTAATATGATTCCTCTTTCTCCACCCAAAAATACTTAATTTGAGCCTAAACCCAAATTCTCACAATAATTCCCTTTTCTAGGCCGAAAATTTCTTAAAATTAAATTCTGGAAAAATTCGCCTATTAACCACTTAAAACCCTTTAAAAACCACCCAACATATCACTTTTGGGTCACTCATGACAATTCTCAAAGGTTTGCAAGTCTAGAAGCAAAACTAGCCTAGACTAGTGTTGTTTTGCTCCTTTTTCGGGCATTCTAAAACTAATTTAATTCTAACTAAAATTAGCGGAGTAACGCCTATAATTCGACTCCCAAATCAGTACAAAAACATAGAGAAAATATACCCAAGGTCCAGAATAAAATATTAATGACTAACTAACCGCCTAGGCCTAAAATATTGGCTTAATGGGCACTACTTCAACAATGGAGGTAAAACATAACCAGCAACTTTAAATCACTTGAAACACCCAAAAACAAGTTTAAACTCCCAATATCGAGTTAATAATCATAAAGAAGTAACTTAGGCATCACCCGATTTAAGAAAAATCATTTTAAACATGCTTAGTCCAATTTTAAATCTTTCTTAAACCCACACTTTAATTTCATTAAGAACAGCCCCAAAACCTCATAATATACAAATAAACATCCAATAATACACTTAGATAAATGAGGTTAACTATTAAAGTAAAAGGAAACATACAATCATTCACAATTTAAAACTTAACATAATTCTACTCACCTTTTGAGCTAAGTTTCCAACCCTTTGAACTCTCTTTTTCCAAAACAATTGAAGCACCTGAAAAGGCACTTGAACTACTTAAAACCTATCCTAAAATACCTAAAATTACAAGGAAAGAAAATACCACGAACGACAAGCGAAGGAACGGGCTAAAACCGCTCAAAGCAGCCCCTTAATGGGGTCTTTGCCTTGCCGGCAGCAGCAACATTTTTTGCTGCCGCCGCCTTCGAAGAGCGGCACGCCGCGCCCCTCTTCGTGGTGTTCCTTGGCGTCGTTTGTCGGTAAAGGTGTATGTGAAGGGCCTTTTTTCAAAAGATCAAGGTTAGGGTTTCTCTAGGTTTGAAAAGAAAAGAAATTTTCTTGAAGAAAAGAATAATATTTTTGAGAACTTTGATGGGTTCAATCCATAACGTATCAAAATTCCAGAAATTAAAAGAAACAAAACTCATTACCTTGAAGCTTCTCTTGGAACAAAAACCCTAACTTCACTTCCAACTCCACCACCACCACCACAATTAACACCTAAACCAAACAAGAAAAAGAATGGTGACAAGAATTAAATCCCGGAGTCTCCGTTAACGAAGATGAGAAGGAAAAGATGAAGAAGAAGAAGAAAAGGAACCTACCTTTGTCTCTGCCTTTTTTTTTTGTACGTGAAAGAAGAAAAGAGAATGACCTAATCCTCTTTTCCCTTCCCCCCCTTGTCTCACGCCACCTCCTTTTTTTTTTTTTTTTTTTTTTTTAAATTCCTTTTCCTTTATCTCCAAAAAAGATAATTAATAATTATATTTATTCCTGAAAAGAATAATTAAATATAATTACTAAGGCTCATCCAAAATTTTAAATAAATATTATAAGGAAAAATTAATATTTATTTAATTACTTACCAAAAATACGGGACGTTACAAAAACATTTAATAATATGCAATATGTAAATATTCCTGAATAATGAATCTGAACCAAAAGAGCATTTGATAATATGCAATATATATGTTTAAATTGCATGATGTTAAATATTTCTGAATAGTGGATCTGAATAAAAAAAAAGTATTTGATAATATGCAATATGTATGTTTAAATTTCATGATAAATATTCCTGAATAATGGATTTGAACAAAAAAAAAACATTTTATAATATGCAATATGTATATTTAAATTGCACAATGTTAAAAATTTCTGAATATTGATAATGGAAGTCAGTAAAGAAAAGGAACAAGTTGATGCTGGAAATAAGAAAAACAAGAAGAAACAGACAAGAGTGATATGTATATTAAAAATTTAATAATGTTAAATTTTCTGAAATATTTAATTTTATACAATACTAAAAAATAATGAAAAAACAGGTCATGACTACAAGACCAAAGTCACTGAGGCTCAGGATAAAATCAAGATCAACCAAAGATCCTTACAGAGAGGAATTTGGATCGAAGAAATAATCGATTACATTGACTCAAGAATTGAAAAGATCAACACCAACATTTCATATACTCACTCAGGAGTGAAATAAGGATTCGATGTAACTGTTTGATTCATGTTAAAGTTTAACTTTTGAATTCTGTATTTGGCAAGGATTATATATATTTTGTTTTAGTTATATTTTGAAATTTATAGATAGGAAGGGATTATATGGCAAGATTTGGCAATGATCAAATTGATCTTTTTTAAAGTTTGACAACTCTAAATGATATACATATTGACGACTATAAATAGTATACATATTAACAACTCTAAAATGAAATATAAAAGAAAATAATTTGATTTTATACAACTAACATCAAAACATAGTTAGTTCAAATTAAACATGAGTTTAAAAAAAATAGAGAATCTATGTAACTTAAATAGTTTGACAAAATTAAATTATTGAACTATTTGACAATATACAATAGACAAATGTAAAATAGCTATATAATTAAAAATGTTGGACAAAAGTAAATTATCAAAATATGGATAGCAAAACCCTAACGTACAAAAAAAAACAAAAAAGAAGAAGGAAGAAACGTAACAAAACAAGGAAGAAAGAGAAAAAAAAAGAAAGAAATCAATACGTAACTTAATGAGAAGATATAAAAATTTTGAAAATAAAAATTTTAATTTTTTTCTTCAACAAATACCAAATCTGAAACGATTTGAAAAAACAAGTTAATAATATTAATTGGAAATTAATGATCAAGATTTGGTAACAATAATTAAAATGAAATCATAAATCAAAAACAACAAATCAATGTCAAACTCATTTATTATTCAAGTAATTAAAGAGAGAGAAAACAAAGGGTAAAGTAGGAAGTAAAAATTAAAAAACCACCAAAAGTGGCCTACAATGGATACTGTCGTAATTAAAATTGAAACACTAATATTTTTGTAAATACGTGCTCCGATTTGATTTAATGAGTAAATATTCCTTTTTTTTTTAATAATTTAATCTTTTTATTATTAATTTATCCGAAGATACACAAAACTATCTTTTCTTAAATGTTCGTTACTATAAAATGGGAAGCAAAAGATGTTCACTTTTTTTTCCGCATTAATTCGTCATTTACTTTTCCACTTTTCTTAGTCCTTTTTATAGGGTTTCTTTGTTATGTTTGGTGATTATAATTGATAGAGTAACACCGCAGTTAAAATAGAGTGGAAAACATAATAACAATAAAAAAAGATGAAGAGAAATATGAACACACAGATTTACGTGGAAAAACCCTCAAACGAATTAGGGTAAAAAACCACGGGCAAGAATAGAAGAATTCACTATAAAAATAGGATTTTACAACTTTCCCTCTTATAAGAAAAGACAAGACTTCTCTCTCTTATAAGGAAAAATTCTCTCTATTTTCATCTCAAGAACTCACACTTTCTTTCTCTCACTCAAGCTAATGATCTTGGTGGTTTTGGGATGCTTTGCAATGAAGGGAATAATACCTATTTATAGTGAAGGTGACTTGGCCTCCAAGTTCAATCCAAGGGTCAAGATTTAACTTTGCTCCCCAAGTAAAATCAATGGCTAAAATTACTCCTTGGTCATCAAGTCAAGATCAAAGAAGTTTCTAGGCATCTTCCTCCATCAAGTGGTTGACTTGGGCTTGGGCTTTAGAGAGATCTTTTAGTATGGGTTTATTAGTAGATTAGTCCAACATTCTTTTCTGTCTTTAATTACAATATACAAATAAACTTAAGGAATAAGGCCTAGCCATCCAATTTTTAATCCCTTTATTTAGTCAATTCGTAATATCCGGGAAATAGATATATAGAAAATATATGTATTGAGGTATCGTATTATTGTGTTTTAATAAAGTGTATGATAATTTGATTTTTTTTTCATATATAGAATTAAATATAAATGAAGAAGAACGGCAGCTACTTAGAAATTTTAAAAACCCGTCATTGGAATTAAATGTAAAAAAAGTAGGTTAGGTTATTATTAGCTAATATTTTTTTTAAAGAAAAGGGAAATGTAATATCTTAAAAACGAGAAGAAAAGCAATACCAAATGAACATGTTTAAAGAAAAGGGAAATATGCGAAATAGAAAATGCAAATATTACCACAAGACACGTCTACGGTAATATATTTCAATTTTATTTGAGTTTATTCAATTTAGATGTAGGATGAACTTTGTATTATGGTTTTTATTTTTTTAAATACAAATAAGCCTCTGTGATTTTCACCAAATGCATGGACACCCCTTATAGAATGGCAAATCATACTTTTGTGGTTCCAAATTATTTCAATGACACGCCTGATTTGAATGATTCAAGATGTTTTAGAATCTCATTTCAGGATTTATGTTATGATCATTTCAAAACTTCTAAATCTCTTTCTACTTCTTCCTATTTGAATTAATTGAATATTCTAAAAAGGAAAATAAAAATGCAATCAAACATTTTAATGAAAATAACTATTAATGACAGCAACCTCAAACAAATCTACATGAATTTAGCATTGATCTCAACCACACAATAAAATAGGGAAGATTCCTACTGAATTTAAATCCCAACCATATCAAACACAACTAAAAATGTACAATTAAATGATAGATAAAAAATGAAGTACAATACAGTTTTAAAAATTAACCAAAATAGCATTTGCTATCATACAAATAATTTATTACTTTAATTTCAATAAGTTATTGAAAACAAAATCTCCTATATTTAAGTTAAAAAAACATATAAATAGAAATATATATCTGAAATAGGCAGTTTTTTATATATATTTTTTTCATTACATACTACAATGGAACACAAACACTAAAATGTAATTATAATATAATAATGTAAATAAAATGGTCCAATTTAACAAAATAAATTAGAATAACTTCAATTACAAGAAAGAATGGAAATTTCAGATCTCACTCCAATCATATGACCAAAAAAATGAATACCATTTCTATTTTTGTGACTTTGGATATACATAAGAATGGTCTTGGCTTTTAGGAGTATTTCCAATCAACACTCAAACTCCTGATGCTATCCAAAATTTCTCTTGCTTTTTACAAAATTTATGTTGAAAATCTTAGAAGAAAGGAAAAGGGGAGTCTGAGTTATTCTACTGTTTGTCCATCCATAAGTAATATGATTAAACTGAAACAGAGCACCAAAAATGATAATTCCCATTATTTAAGGTTTGTAAGATTATTACAAAATGTACAGTGTAAAGAATCTCACAAACTGCAGCCGCTCAAGAATGTTATTTTCCTTTTTACTAGGAAAAAAAAAAACTGGATCAATAAAGCTTACACAATTTCTCAAAAGTCAAAGCTTTACTCAATCATCCCTATTCCCTACAATTATAATATATATAGCAGAATGTTTACCTGAAAAAATTAAAACTTGTGCCAACTTGAGAAAGAGAAAGCACCCAGGCCATAAGCAGTAAATTGTTGTTCAATTCATGTTCCTGGTCTGGATGCCAGTAGTCATCTTGATGTTGTTCACTTTACTCCGGAAAGGCGAAAAAATTGTATGAATCAAACATAATTTACTTCCGGTCTGTTTGGATTCTCCTCACAATAGCAAAATATTAGCACTTATTTTACCCTCAAGTTCAACATTCATTAGATAATCATCAGCAAAGAAAATTGAATCTTTCATTGGGGATAAACCTTCTTCCCTTTCTAGAGTTATCACGTAAGGTCACAAGACCATTTAGCAATTCTAGCTCAAAACTCCACTGATTCAAGCTTTTCCCCTTGAAATTAGACAGGAAAAAGTGTACCATGGATATGGCTGGCCAAATGCAAGCAAGAAGACAGGCTAATACTATTTTTTCTAAGCTATAGCTATGCTCCGCCAATATAATAATGAACACAATTTTCACTGAATTGGAAAATAAAAATTAACAGAACTACTTCACCGAAACCACGGGAGCTTGGTTGCAAAAATGTGTGTCTATCATGCAACTTTGGCCAATGATGCACTGATTTAGTTCTCTTTGCATCCCAAAGTTTTACATCTCCATCTTTACTTCCTGTCAAGAACAAACAGGTGTTTGGGATAGAAGATATTTTGGTGAATTAGTTTTTTTAGTTTATTTCTCATTGTAATTAGTCTTTGGGAACCAAATACCCTAAGAAGGTTAAATTCTTCATAGTGGTGATAGCCATGTATTGAGAGAAATCATAGAATTTTGTAGAAAACGCTCAAAGTTGTTAATAAAAGCATAGTTTCCTCTAGATGAGTCCTTTTTCTAAAAACTCTTGTTTTTCATCAATGCCGATTGGAGAGCTTTTCTATAATCTCCTAGGCTTTTGTATATAGCAGGATGTCTTATTTTCCTCTTTCTATACATGGTTTAAACTTTTATCCAATGAATGTTTATTTTTATTTTTTTTATGAGTAAACAGCTATCTCCTTAATGCTTAAAAGTAAAATCACATACGATAGGATGCATGGCCATTAAAGCAGAGAGATGAACATTGCTCCTTCCTCCAACCTCCAACTGCCATGAGCATACGGTCCCGCAAATCTTTGTCCACATTGGTCAAACTGCACAGATGATATTGAGGCTAGAGCATATGGTGGAGGGAGGGACATTTGCTGCAGGCAAGTCACCATAGGTTGCAATAGCTTTGTCCTGCCAAAGGAACAGATGACAATTAATCAGTAATGTAAATTTAAAATATGCAATTCGGAGTTTATTCTTATGCAATGCTGAATCTGTGATTGATTGGTATGAAAGTAAATGCACACAAGATATTATTGGTTCATAACTTCCACAAGTATACGTGTGTATTGGTAGAACCAACCAAAAAAAGAGGCCTAGAGGGATGACTGGAGAATGCAGATCTACAAAATCCTCTTGAGTTTCCCAACCCAAGCCAGAGGCACCTAAACCAGCATAACCTTGCCAGTGATCCTATGCCCACAGTAGCACCTCCCAACCCACCAACACCAGGTATTGTTACGAGTTTTCCACAGAGTTCCCATGTAGGAATGGCCTAGAGCACAGCTGGAAATGCTAGATAGGGACCAGAAAAGAAACAAGCAGCTACTTCAACTTCAAAGTTATATGGATGCACAGCAACATGTAAAATTTGTCAACCGTCCATGTAAACACGTCCCACTTCAAATCCCTTGTTTCTTCCACAATGTGACTCGAGGAAATCTCAATGGGGAAATGTCATCGAGACAATAGACAGCCCCAAAAAGGTAACCAATGATCCTGGACCAAAACCAATGAGCCACTCACAGTTTCCAGCCTTGTTATGTTCAAATCCTACTGAGGACTCGAAAGATTTTCAAATACCTTTAATCTCAGTCGCCCATGTAAACAAAAATCATTTTGAAAATTAATAAAACAAAAATCATTTCCAAAATGATTTATAAGCATAGGAAAAAAAACATGTTCAACTTTTAAATGTTTCTATATTAAAAAGAATATCAAGACTATTTATATTAAAAGGAGCTAAGGATTTTTTTTTTTTACATTCTATACCTTTTTTCAAATCTTTCAATTACCATTCATGTTATTACATCTACCTTTTTCATATCTTTAATTTTTAAATTACTAAACATATCATTGGATTAATAATTATAAATTTTATCACTAATATTAGTTTGATGAGTCCAGGAAGCTTTGACGGTCTTATGATCATGGTATCTCAAATTGTATCTTATTGTTCTTTAATTATAAATGTTTATGTTTTTTACCCATATTTTTGAAAGGTAGTAGTTTTATCAATATAATCCGAACTAATTTCAACATTCATTTTTCATAAACTTATTTTTTATTTTTGACAAATAAATTAACCTTATTTTCTTAAGCAATGACTCATATTACTATATTGCAATAACCTCCTCCATTATTAGAATTGATAATTGATAATTATTTGTATTTAGTGTAAAATTTCTATTTTTTTTTTAATTTATGATTCTCTAGATTCTATATTATTATTTTAAAATTAGAAAGGGGACTTGATCTTAAAACATGATTAATTATAAAAATTATGTTAACATTTCAAACAAAGAATTCTCCTACAATACAATATATAATTATGCAGGAATTGAATCGATTATAAATAATTATTAAAGATAAAAAAACAAAACTCCATACACATAAATTCAATTATTAAATTTTAAAATATTGAAAAGAAATATACGTGTAACACAAGCGGTGTAAATATAGTAACATTAAAAACTTGAAACCTAACCCTTCTTTATATAAACTAGATTTTTACCACGTACGTTGTATGTGTACTTCTTCTTATTTCTAAAATTTAACCATTTAATTTAATAACTCAACTGGTTAACCACTTTATTCTCACGCGAAGGTTGAGTCTCCCTCCCCTCATTTGATGTAAAATTTAAATAAAAAACCACATAATTTTGAATATATATCTTTGCTTAGGAATAGTTTTTAATACATTACAATACCATAAAGAACTTGGGTAAGTTTGTTTTACGATACGAAGTGTTAAATTTCATTCTTATTAACATTTCACAACAAGAAAATTGCAAAGGCGGCGAAATTTGCCCTTTTTTTCGCCGGCATAGCTTTTCCCGGCGAAATTTTTTCGCCAGGACATTTCACGGTAAAAAGACCGTCGAGAAAGGATAAACCGGCGGCAGGCGAAATTCGCCGCCTTAGCCCATTTTTTATTTTTATCATTAGAAAGGTTATGCCGGCGAATTTCGCCGACATAGCCGCTGGAAGTTTTTTTTACAAAATTCTCATTTTATTTATAAATCTATTCCTTACGAATGTTTCCCGATTTTCCTGTTCAATACATCAAATATTACATACAAATTAATCTTCATATATCTAAAATCAAAATTGAAGATTAGATTAATATTAATATTCATTATATGATAAAAAAAGAGAGGATAATACACTGTATTAGACTAAATAAGCATGAATTAGCAAAATATAAGATGACAATTTATATTGTGTGGCTAACTTTGCTACAGGATAACCACACCCAAAGCATGTATGAAATAAATGAGATGACAAATTTTATATTATGCGGCTATCTTTGCTACAGGATAGCCACACCCAAAGCATGATACGACTTATGTAAAAATATTGAAATGAATAATATAATAAATACCTATTAGTGTTTTCCATGATAATGACGACTTCAATTAACGGTCTCTACAAATTCAACATATGAAATAAATTAGTTTATAAACCAAAATAATAAAAAAATTGAATTGACTAAGTGGCTATGGTAAATTTAAATAAACCACCAACTATGAAACACCTGAACATCCACCAAAAAATTCAAATTAAACATATAAAACTCAAATTAAACATATAGTTTTTCAATTCTCCTAACAATTACAATTATGAAAAATCCACCAAAAACTCAAATTAAACATATAAAACACCTAAGAACAATCAAATTTAACTCCTAACATTGACAAATATGAAAACCCCCAATTGTTTCAAGCCCTAAATTTAAGTAAATTCTCTCTATCAACAAATAAATCTCTCAATAAACAAATGAAACTTTAACAACATATACAACTACTTCATTTATAACTAAAATCATCAATTTATTAAAGAACTATCTCAGATCACAAATGCCCAATTTTTAAGAAAAAATAAAACCCTAATATGGATTTTGGGCATTAATCTTAAAAAAAACTCATCTAAACCAAGTAAAACTATGAAATATTGATTTATAACTAAGAAATGAAAGAAAACAAAGTAAAAAACTTACCTTAATGGCCGGCGGAGGAAGGGAGAGGAGAAAGAAAGAAAAAAGGAGGAGAATTGGGGAAGAAATGAGACAGCAACCCTCGGGTGGCTGTTTTAATAGCCCAGGAGCTATGCAGGCGAAATTCGCTGGCATAGCCCATGGGCTGACTTAAGAGGGACGCATCCCTCTTAAGTCACAAAGAAAGCGAAATTCACCGGCATAGCTCCTGGGCTATTAAAACAGCCACCCGAGGGTTGTTGTCTCATTTCTTCCCCAATTCTCCTCCTTTTTTCTTTCAGGCGACGAAATTCGCCGGCATAGGATATGGCGGTGAAATTCGCCGCCATAGCTCAACAAAGCCATCAAGTTTTAAAAAAAAGAAGTTTAGGAAATGGGTTAAGGCGGCGAAATTCGCCGCCATAGCCCAACAAAGCCAGCAAGTTTTAAAAAAAAAAAAGTTTAGGAAATGAGCCAAACAAAGCAAGCAAGTTTTTAAAAAAAAAAGTTTAGGAAATGGGCTATGCTGGCGAAATTCGCCGGCATAGCCTAAACCCATATTAGATAGGAAATGCCGGCGAATTTGCTTGTCTCAGCAAACAAAACCGGCGAATTTGTCAATTTTGCCGGCATTTCTCCATCAATGGTGGCGATTTTAATTTCGCCGCCTTTGGTCAGATTTTTTGTAGTGTTACTCATCAAAATTGTGAAAAACTAACAAAATTAAAAATAAAAAATAAGAAAAAAAAACTATTAAATTTTAATGTAAAACATTACAATAAGAACCTACAATGTAATAATAATAATCCCAGCGGCCCTACAAAAATTCGGCAAATTCCAGAATATTATTTTCTTCCTAGAATGTCCCTTCCCTCTGCATTTGCATTTTATGGAGCGTGTATTGCAGCTGGAATTGGTGCAGGGATGCTCTTGGAGATTTGGATTCATGATAAAGTCAAAAGTGTATCATCTTTTTTACCCCTTTCTCTTCATTAAACCATTCGATCCGTGCTCAACTGATGCAAATTACTCATCAAACATTGTCGTCATTAGTTTTTTTTTATGTCCAATTTGGTTTTTCCAACATCTGAGTCTGTCTGAAACACTAGGAAATCCCTCAAAATTTATGCAACTGACTTAATGTTTTATTAGTGATAGTAGATTATGTTATTAATTTCACATTTTGATATGGAGGTGTCATCTGGGAGTTTGACAAGTAGAGCACCAGACAAGTATGGAGTTAAATTCAGCATCAACTTCATCCAATTCTTGATTTTGTTTTATTGCCAACCCTTTAGTTTTTGGGGAAAGAAAACCTTCTCCAAATAGTTTGTAGTTGAAGTTGAACTATTTACTTTGTACAAAGATTGGAAGCATTAAAGTTTTCTGGGGTTTATATTCAATATATGCTGTTAACCATCTCTCCTATCACGGATCGAGTAAAAACGACATCAAATACATTTGTTTCTCTGAACTCTTTTGTGGTGGAAACTTCATACAGCTAGCATCTCGATTCTATTGTTAGTTATGGGAGTTGAGATCATTCATTGACAGCATATATTGATCATATAGGACTCAATTAACTGGAAAGTGAAATTTAACCAGATTGCATATAGCATCATTTGCATCAAAACCGAATTGCATTGTGGAGAGCCAGTGTTGTAAAAGATAATAATACTAATATGAAAGATATTTGGTACTATGGTAGTTTTGCAAGTGTCGTATTGTAAACGAGAATAGTATTGATTAAGATATTTGGTACTGCGAGAGTATCACAAATCAACTCGCCACACTTTTTAAAAACAACCATCTCACATAATATTTAAGATCACGACGTTATGAAAGTGGCTTGAATATAACTAGCTAATCTAATCTAAGAGTTTATTCTCTCAGTATTCCACAACTTCTCCCCTTCCAAACTCAGTGTAAAGGAAGCTCATTAATGAGCTGGAAAAGGACCTTACTTCATCTAACAAAAAGCAGTTTTAGTTAGTTCGATTCTTGTAACTAATCTAGTAATCTGTTAGAACTTAAGCTAGATTAGTTTCTCTTCTTCCAATTAATGATTTCTCTGTATAAATATGAGATGATTACAGTTGAACATTTTAATGAAGAATTCTTCACACTTCTGAGATATAATTAGTTCTTTAGATGGTATCAGAGCCTAAAGCTAACTGCCAAGCTCGCTCCTACATCTCCAATGGCTTCCGCACAGAACGCTAATGCTACCGTTGAAATCAATAGCTCTCATTCTACTCAGGCAACTCGTGAAGAAGAAATAGAAGATTCAGAAGTCAAGAAACTCAAAAATCTGACAAGCAAAACTTCAACAGTGAAGTTGAATGATGAAAACTACTTTCTCTGGAAATTTCAAATCCTTCTTGCGATTGAAGGACATGGCTTTGAAGAATTTCTTGATGAAGACTGTGAAAGACCTCAACAATATATCAAGAACAACAATCAAATCAAAGTGATGAATCCTGATTTTATCCAATGGAAGAAGCAAGATAAATTGCTATCTTCATGGTTGACAGGATCTATGACAGAAGAAATCATCAATCAGGTAATCGATTGTAATTCTACAAGTGATATCTGAAATAGTGTTGCATCTATGTTCACTTCTCAAGATCTAGCAAAGATTATGCATTATAAGACTAAAATGCAAAGTCTGAAGAAAGATTCATTGAGTATGAAAGATTATGTTGCAAAAGTGAAAAGTCTTGCCAATTCTCTTGCTTCTGTCAATCATAGAATTTCTGAACAAGGACAGATAATGTGTATTTTGCAAGGATTAGGATCTGAGTATAATTCTGTGATAGCAGTAATTACTTCAAAAACAAAAAGGCAAAATCTTAAAAGTGTTGTTGCTTTGCTTCTTTCTCAAGAAGCAAGAATTGAAAAGAATACTGTACAAAATGAAGGGTCTCTTCCATCTGTCAATCTTACCTTTCAGAATCAGCAGAGAAACAACAACTATGGAAATTATCAGAGGTCTAATAATATTGGCAATGGTGAAAATAAAAACAAAGGGAAATGGAAGGGAAAGCAGTCTTGGTATCAGAATTCCAATAAGCCTCAATGTCAGATTTGTACAAAATTTGGACATACTGGACCTAGATGCTATTTCAGATTTGATCCTAATTATCAGGGTCAATCTAATGGTGGTCAACAGAATAGAAATCAAGGGAATAATCACCAGTTCAATTTTAGAAACACTAATTTGATGAATGGAGGGCAGATGACTGAAAGTTCTATGACTGGAGGTTCAAATACCATGAATGCAATGGTTGTAACTAATGAATCTGAGGCAGCAAATCACTGGTATCCTGACTTTGGAGCTTCAAATCACGTCACTCATGATCTTGGAAATCTCAATATTGGCAGTGAATATAATGGAAACAGTCGCATTTTTGTAGGAAATGGTGCAGGTCTGTCTATTTCTCATTCTGGTAGATCAACTCTTATTTGTCCTTCCTCTAATACTCCCTTTCATTTACAAAACTTGCTTCATGTTCCTAAAATAACTAAAAATCTTATTAGTTTTAGCCAATTTGCTCTTGATAATAATGTTTTCTTTGAATTCCATCCCAAATTTTGTGTTGTGAAGGATCTAGTAACTGGCAAGCCTCTTCTTCAAGGGAAACTCCATGATGGTCTGTACCAATTCAATCTCGTAAAGCTTCAATCCCAGCCTTCATCCTGCAAATCTGTCAATTCAGCAATTACATCTTCACCAAGCTCAAATGTCTGTTTTACTTCTTCTAGTCATAGTGTCTGTAATAGCAGTATAGATATTTGGCATAAGAGATTAGGCCATCCAAATTTGTCTACTCTTAAACTAGCATTACAATCTTGTAATATGATATCCATTCTTAATAAAAGTGATGCCTTTTTTTGTGAATCCTGTCATTTGGCAAAAAGTCACAAACTTCCATTTCCAAACTCCAAAACATCTTACTCAGCACCTTTGCAACTAATAGAATCTGATTTGTGGGGACCTTCTCATACAGTCTCTCGCAATGGTTTTAAATACTATATGAGCTTTGTTGATGTCTTCTCTAGATTCACATGGATTTATTTTCTTCAATCCAAGTCTGATGCATATAAAACCTTTTTAACATTCAAAACTCAAGTTGAAAATCAACTTAATCTTAAAATCAAAGCTTTACAGATTGACTGGGGGGGAGAATTTTGATCTCTTACACCCTTCCTTCAATCACATGGCATTGTTCATAGAGTAACATGTCCCCATACATCAGAACAAAATGGTATTGTTGAAAGGAAACATAGGCACATAACAGAAACTGGTTTAGCTTTGTTATCTCAAGCCTTTCTTCCTTTAAAATTCTGGGATGATGCTTTTGTCACTGCCACTTACCTGATTAATAGGCTGCCAACTACTGTCCTTCACAACAAATCTCCTCTTGAACAACTTTTTCAAACTAAACCTGATTACTCTCTTCTTAAAACATTTGGTTGCACTTGTTATCCTCTCTTAAGACCTTACAATAATCACAAATTAGAATATAGATCCACTCCTTGTACTTTTCTTGGCTACAGCCATAATCATAAGGGTTTCAAATGCTTAGCACCAAATGACAAATTATATATTTCTCATCATGTCACTTTTGATGAGCTATCCTTTCCATTTCAATTAAACACTCTTCCTACTCCTCAACCTGTCCCACAAATTACTTTTGTTGGACAAATACCAATTCTGTCAAAAACTCCTATCATTCTCCCTAATCAATCAAATTCAACTGGACAACCTCATTCTTCTTTACTTGCCTTGAGTCCCACAGTTACTGACCCTCAGTCTATCTCTACTAATCCTACTCCTTCCACATCTATAGACACCTCTACTCATCCTATTCCTTTTACCCCACCTACCTCTCTAAATCCAACAGTTTCTTCTACTGTTCATCAGTCCATTCCTACACCTGAACTTGCACCTTTATCTACTGTGACAAATGCACATCCTATGCTCACACGAGCTAAAATGGGAATCTATAAACCTAAGCATGTCCTGACTGTTGATCTAGCTGAACAAGAACCTCTATCTCCAAAAGAGGCTTTGTCATGTTCTCATTGGAAAACTGCTATGCAAAATGAATATGATGCTCTCATGAAAAATAATACTTGGAGCTTGGTACCTAGGCCTTCTGATAAGAAAATTGTTGGCTGCAAATGGGTCTTCAAAATTAAAAGAAATTTTGATGGAATTGTTGGAAGATATAAAGCAAGACTAGTTGCCAAAGGTTTTCATCAAGTGGCAGACATTGATTATACTGAGACCTTTAGTCCAGTAATAAAACCAACAACCATCCGGTTACTGTTCACACTTGCTCTTGCTAAGAATTGGCCTTTAAGACAATTAGATATCAATAATGCTTTTCTACATGGCATTCTACAGGAAGAGGTTCTTATGGAACAACCATATGGATTTCAAGTTCAATCCTCTTCTGCTCCTTTAGTTTGCAAACTGCATAAAGCATTGTATGGATTAAAACAGGCCCCTCGTGCCTGGTTTGAAAGATTGAGCAGTTTTCTTGTCTCCAATCGATTTGTTAGTTCAAAGGCAGATTCATCATTATTCATGAGAGTTTCCTCAACCTCGGCTATCTACATTTTAGTTTATGTTGATGACATTATCTTAACAGGTAGTTCACAGGATGAGGTTAATCATTTGATTTCTTCTCTTCATGCCAAGTTTTCCCTTAAAGATCTTGGGAAACTTCATTATTTTCTTGGCATTGAGGTCTCTTATCCTTCCCATGGTGGTCTGCTACTATCTCAAACAAAGTACTTTACTGATTTACTTCAAAAAGTCAAAATGGCAACGCTAACAGCATTTCTACACCTATGGTTAGTGGATCAGTCATTTCTGCTCGGCAAGGATCTGTCTCAGTTGATATTCATTAGTATAGGAGCATTGTGGGTGCTCTTCAGTATGCCACAATTACACGCCCTGATCTTGCATATTCAGTCAATAAATTGTGTCAATTTATGCATGCTCCAACTGATTTTCATTGGAAATCTGTTAAAAGAATACTGAGGTATATCAAAGGTTCAATTTACGATGGTTTGTTTTTAGCAAAACCAACTCATTTTCACCTTGAAGCCTTTGCTGATGCAGATTGGGCCTCTGATCCGGATGATCGCAGATCCACATCAGAGAATTGTGTTATGTTTGGTGGAAATCTTGTACATGGACATCCAAGAAACAACATGTCATCTCTCGATCAAGCACTGAAGCAGAGTTTAGAAGCATTGCTCAAGCCTCCATTGAACTTGTTTGGTTGCTTTCTTTGCTTAAAGAACTAAACATTCCTGTCTCTCGACCTCCTGTTTTATGGTGTGACAATTTGGGTGCAGTTCATTTGAGTGCAAATCCAGTCCTTCACTCAAGAACAGAACATGTTGAGATTGATATTTACTATGTCAGAGATTTAGTTCTTCAAAAACAGATTCAAGTTCAACATATTCCTGCTTCTGCCCAGGTAGCTGATGTCTTCACCAAACCATTGTCTGCAACTCAATTTTTACCTTGAAGAAGGAAGCTTGGTGTGATGGCTGCTGCAGACCTTCGTTTGAGGGGGGTGTAAAGGAAGCTCATTAATGAGCTGGCAAAGGACCTTACTTCATCTAACAAAAAGCAGTTTTAGTTAGTTCGATTCTTGTAACTAATCTAGTAATCTGTTAGAACTTAAGCTAGATTAGTTTCTCTTCTTCCAATTAATGATTTCTCTGTATAAATATGAGATGATTACAGTTGAACATTTTAATGAAGAATTCTTCACACTTCTGAGATATAGTTAGTTCTTTAGACTCAGACTAGCTTTAAATGAAAACCTTTCTTCACTCTTCAAAGTCAGATAATCAACCTGTGAATAGAAGATAGAAAGAGGCCAAGTATGAAAGATGAACAAACTGGAGAATCTCATGCAACGTGCACGAACAAATTTTTTTTACTAACCTGATCGGGATCGAAAACAAGCAAACAAAATGCATCAACAGGACCTGAAGAAGAATCTTGAAAAAGTTCTTTGGATGGTTGCTCGGTTAGATGGGGAAGTCCTGGATTAGGCCCCAAATACTGTCTTTTTGACTTTAGAGAAATGAAGACCATGCTCTCTCTCTCTTAGCTGCATTGCAAATTCAACATAAACATGACAAAATATTTAAGAATGTATAACCTATAATAACATAAAAAGCAAAGTAAATTCAACAAAAAATAGAATAGGTTTTAAATCAAACCTGAAGTTTTATCGCATCCGGATACAAAGCATCAACTACATCAATTCTCCCACCGATACAGAATTGCTCCCATGTTTCTGTGAAATACCAACATATCTAAATGACTAAAACATTAGCAGTTGAAAGATCTGACTCAAACTGATACAAGTTTTAAATATAATAAACTATGTAGATTATCAAGAAAATGTTAGGATCCAGGGGAGATTTACCTCAGCAAATGGACAGTTCTTAAGCTCTCTTCAATCTGCAGAATCAGCCAAAAGTCAAATATGCAATCCGCTTGCCAATGTTCTTGTTTCTTATTTTTCGTGTTTCCATTTTTTTTAAGGGTAAAATACCATTTTCGTCCCTGAACTTTACATCTGGTTTCATTTTCGTCCCTGAACTTTCAAAAAAGTTCAAATTCGTCCCTAAACTTTCCAAATCGTGTCATTTTCGTCCTTCCGTCTGTTTTTCCGTCTAAGACATTAACAAAGGTTGATGTGGCAGGCTGACGTGGCATTTTTTAATGATGTGGCAGACTGGTATGATTTTTTTTTTTAAATTAGGTGGCATTTTTTATTCATTTTATAATTATCATTTATCACCTCTTCCCCTTTCTCTTTCTACTCTCTAAGCTAACCCTAACTTCATCTTTTTCATCATCTCCCTCTATTGTTCAGCTGAATAGCCGCCGCCCACCTCAACCATAGCAGCGACGACGTCATTTTCTTTGCCATTACCAACCACATCGTAGTCACAGATCTGTTAATTCGTTTCATTGCTTTAATTCCATGGCCGCCATTGTTATGGGCTTCGAGTTTTTTGTAAAGGATTTAGGGAAGGAGAAGGAGTTACTGTAAAGGATTCCATGGTGCTGATTCGATTCCAATTCCGACAAGGATTTATTCCTTTTTCTCATCCTCAAATTAGTTTACTCCCTTACTTATCCTCTTTCCCCTAATTCCATCTTCTTCCTTGTTGTCTGCCTCACCGTCATGATGACGCTTCCAGATTCATCCAGCAATTTCACAAATTCTCCTCCTTGTTCTTCATTCCCACATCCTTCAACACAAATCCAATTCAATTTCACAGTACGAAATCGTATTCTTCGGAATCTCTCTCAGTTTCGCCTTCAGCTTCTCCACAATCCGATTTTTATTGTTATCTTAAATATCAAAATCAACAATTAAAAAAAAACACTAATTTATCATAATCCCATATCTAGATCTAGAAATTTTAAGGGAGAAAATATGAGGATTTTTAATGGATTTTTTAAGAACTCATAGCCATTTGTAACGGAACTCTTTTTATGTATTTCAATGATTCTTTTGAATTATGGGTTTGAGAGAGGGATTTGATAAAGCTTGAGAAATCTGGAAAAATATTCATGGTGGTAAACGAATGGATGGTGGAGAAAGTGATAGAGAAGAGGATGATGGAGGAGAGAGAAAGAGGGGAGGTGAGAGAATGGAAGAGAGAGATTAAAAAGATTGACACATAAGCATTTAAAATATAATAAATTAATATTAAAATATTGATAAAACATATTACGTCAGCCTGCCACATCAGCCTCTATTAATGTCTTAGACGGAAAAACAGACGGAAGGACAAAAATGACACGATTTGGAAAGTTCAGGGACGAATTTGAACTTTTTTGAAAGTTCAGGGACTAAAATGAAACCCGATGCAAAGTTCATGGACGAAAATGGTAATTTACCCTTTTTTTAATTATAGAAAGATGTTTGGTATTTTTTTTATTAAAATAAGAAACATGAAGGTATTTGATAATCATTTCTTTTTTTGTTCTTCAAAATTTTTAATTTAAAAAAAAAAAAAATTATTTGCCAATTATATGTGTAAATTTTAAATCTCTATCTCTATCTCTATCTCTATCTCTTTCTCTTTCTCTTTCTCTATCTCTTCTCTAATATATAAAAGTGGGGATCCTAGGGAAACGTTTTTAGACATTATTACTCTTTTTACCTTTTAAAAATTCCAATTGTATCCCTTATTAATTTACTATATTTATTTTATCCTCCTACATATTTTCATTTGTAAAATATTTTAATTATTGATTTTTTTTTTTTGGTACAGCTTATAGAATGGAACTCAATAGACATGGCTCATTAATTTTATTTTATTAACTATTTCATTATGGCAGTTTCTGATATTCTTGATTTTTGTTGAAGTTAATATGTTGAAAATTAACAATAAATGTTGTTGGTGCTTAGAATTTGAACCATTAAAGCCCATCTCGAAAGTTTCTCAATCCTGCCCCTTTTTTTTTTTTTTTTTTTTTTTAATTTTTTTTTTTTACCTCTTCTTCTTTTCCATTCTTAAAGCTTTGATTCTTCTATAATAATTTATCCAAAGATAAAGTTTAATTTTCTAATCTCAAGTTGTTCAACAATATATATTCTGTTTTTTAAACAACTATGAAAAGATATTATTTTTTTCACGCATAGTTTATTTGGGCAATATATATTTATCAATCCCAATTCCAAATCATCATTTCCTTACTAGGCAAACATATTCTAGAAGTTCTCCAAACCCATCACGAGAATCATGCCCTCGACAACCGCTTCATGAACGGTAGAAATGACTCAAAGACAAGATCAAGGTGTTCAAACTTCTTCTCTCATTTTTGTATTTTTTTTTTCATTTCAAATATTCCATTATTCCTTTCTTTCTTTGATTTGTTTTACTTTTTCCCCTCTTTTATTTACTTATGATATTGAGATTAAAAAAACCATTTTAATTATTGAATTTGATGGAATTATTTTTAATAGTATTTAATTTTATCTTTTCAAATATTTTATAAGATTAATACACAAAAGAAACTTCATATTTTAATTCAAATTTAATATAAATTTCAATGCATATAGTATTGTGTGATATATATTAGAATCGCCACACTATATGAATAATTAAAAAAAACTTCTATCTAAATATGAAAATAAGTTCATAAAAGGGAATATGTTAACTTTTTATAACATATTGAGTCTTTTTTATAGCATAGATTCTCATTTTTTTAAAATAAAAAAAATAGAATAATATGGTTAAAAAGGTTATTCAATTACCGCCACAAAAAATAGTTTAAATATTCAATTATTAATGAGTTTTAAAATTAATAGAAATAAGCTATTGATAATTCTCATGATAAAATACAACACAAAAAAATCATGAACACAATATTTATAATTTTTTTAAAAAAAAACAAATCAGAATATAAATCATTTTAATGATTAATATAATATTATATAATCATAGCAATACTTAAACACTTTTAAACTTCGCATCAATGATCAAATATTTAAAGATATCAGTTTAAATATATATAAAAATACAATCGTCAGTAGCTAATTGTTAAAGAAATATTCGTACAAAATAAAGCAATTATAGATCATTTCCTGAATTACACTTTTTTTTGTTTGAACAAGAAAATAAAAAATAAAGCTAAAGAAACCACAATTTCTCTAATGCTAAAAAGTAAATTATAAATCTTTATATGTAAAGGTAAGTTTTAAATTATATTAGATTATATATAAGTAATTGTGTTCGTGTCAATTCTTAAAATAAGTAAAATCATGAATAATGTTATTTTATTTTTTTTTATTATAATTTAAATTCTTTGTAAGATTGAAAACTATTGTCCTAGTAATTTTTAGTTATTTATTAAACTATGTGAAATTTAATTTATATATGAAAACATTAAAAACTAAAAGTATATGTTAAATGAATAATATATATTGGATTAGTTTTATTCTGTAGGAATTCATTTATAATTAAATTATTTTTTTGACATTTTGTGGGGTTAAATCTAACCCTTGGTTAGAATTTATTATTAAAGAAATAGAAATGATGTTAATTTGGATGGAAAAGTTAAGTTTGATGGCTTATGAAAGTGCAGGGGTGAAAATTTTTCAAATTAGAAGTGTAGTGGTGTAAATTGAAAAACTCTCAAAGTGTAGAGGTCATTCATGCATTTAACCCTTAATTTTAATAAGAAGTTTATTACAAAGCTATAATGTCTTATTTAAATAAATAAAAAAGTTGTAAATCTAAAATATATTTGGTTTTCAGATAATTTTAATTATAGCATTATTATTCAATTAAATTTAAGTAATTTTAATTATTGATTAAAAAGATAAAATAAAATTAAAACTTCACGTGCATCGCACATGTTAATAATCTAATAATAAAAAATAAAATCCCAAAATTTCTTTACAAATATGAGAATATTTCTTAAAAATGAGAAACAAAAAATGGAAACTTAACCCAAATGAGCCTTAATGAACATAATTTTAGAACCAGAAAAAGCATCCCAATTACAAGTTGCATTCAAATTCCAGAAATCCAGATAATCATTGCATAAAAACCATATAATCAAAATCGATCAATTTTAAAAAAAAAAAAAAAAAAAAAGAACATAGGCTGAAACGTAAAAGAACAACCTTGCGACATACAATCGTCCGATTTGATGGCCTTCCAATCGTCGCCTGAATTCTAAATTCCACAGATTAACCCAAAAAGGGCAAAAACAAAAACAAAAACACTTTGATTTGGAAAAAGAAATGTACGAGCTGCAAAAATGAAGAATTCTCGAGTTTGGCATTAGATTCTAAAGCACTGAGAAAAAGCAATTTCCATGGCGATGTTGCTGATCCCCGTTGCTCCTCTACTATAAATAAAAACACCTTTTTTTTCTTCTTCTTCTTAAATTCTTGAGCTTGTTTACCAAATGCCCCTTTTTAGTGATGTAAAATTATACATTTATCTTTAATTTTATATGGTTCATAGAGCATCATATCGATTTGTCTCTCGATCAATTTTGGGATGTATGTAAAACTTACATCTTGATCAATCTCGATTTTAATGTTATTAATCAAATTGTAAAATATTTTACTCCGTTCCATTAATGTCCTGAATCTTGATCAATCTCGAACCACGAATTAGTGTAATTTGATAATTTTGTAGAGTTTTTTTTTTTTTTTTCCCAAAGGATAAACTTTATAAAGATCAAAGGGGAATTCAAGAGTTGTAAGCCCTTTGAGCAAGGGAGTGAGCTATAGAGTTAAACTCTCTACTAAGAAAAGAAAAAGAAATGGAATCAAAACTAGAACAAAGCAGTTTAATGTCAGAATAAATACAGGAAAAATCAAAAGGACAACAAGAAGCTTCGTTGATGATGTCGATAACACTTTTAGCATCTGAGAAGACATGAACTCGAGATTAAAATATAATTTATATTATGACAAACGTCAAATCTAAGAATTTAGAATCAATTATAATAAGGGTAAAATGCAAATAGGACCCCTGTGGTTTCAGTCAAAAACGTCAACAACCCCTGTACTTAGAAAATGACAAATAACACCCCCGAGGTTAACATTGTTCTCAAAATACCCCTCCTCCGTCTCTTCACCGTTTGCTCTCGTTATCTTTGTGCCACGTGCACACCACGTACACGCCACATACACATCTGCTTTAATTATTAAAAAAAAAAAAACAAATACCCACAAAGCTCCTGAACCGGCCCATTTGAAAACCCGACCCGTAAAGTCTGTTAGCCAAACAATTATCTTGCCCTAAAATAAAAATTGAACGCACGAAGAGGGAGGGAAAAACCAAATCAAATTGCAAAGAATCCAGGAAGAAGAATGATGAGAGGCAAATTGAAACCAAAAAATCTCAGAGGACGGAGTGATGATGGTGAAATAAGCGACGAGTCATTCATGAGCAACAATCGTGAATATAAGACATGTTTTTGTGGAATGAAAGCCTCATTGAAAACATCTTGGACTGAATCGAATCCAGGAAGAAGATTTTTGTGTTGTACGGGTTACAAGGTATTTATGCAGGAAGATTTGATGAAATTTTCAATTTGTTTTGTTTGTTTCATTTCAAGTTGGGTTACAAGGTAAACATCTTGGACTGAGATTTATTTCATTAAACTGATCATGGTTTATATGATAGTAATCTGGGTTGGGATTTTTGTGAATATAGGTTTGAGATTTTGGTTGTGATATTAATTGATTATGGCTGAATAGGTTTAAGATGTAGGTTGTCAACAATTGTTAGAATATGGCTGAATAGGTTGAGGTTTTGGTTGTGAATTGATTATGGAATTTTTGAATGGTTTGTATTTAAGTGAAAATGGTTTGTATTATGGATTTTTTTCTTTGTGAAACAGAGAGCAGGAGCTTGTGGATATTTCGAATGGTACGATCCAATTGTTGGGTTTCGAGGGAGAGACATGATTGATCTCATGAACAAGAATATGGAGATGGAGAATGAAAAGATTAATGATTTAATGAACAAGAACAAGAGTATGGAGAATGAGATGTGTAGATTGAAGAGACAAAAGTTTACTTTAAGTTGTCTTCTAGGTTTTTTATGTTTTTTGCTCTTTTGTTGCTTGTTTGGAAGTGTAGGTTGATATGTATTTGTAACTTTGTAATTTTATTGCTTTTGAAGCTTGAGAGATTGCTTTTGAAGCTTGACAAGATTGGTATGTATTAGAATATTGATGTGAATGTAATGTGTATTGTTCGATATAATGTATTTAAAATGGTGAATTAAAGCTCAAATTTTGTTTAGGGTTCTTGACAAGAATGGTATGTATTAGAAATTTATTCACAACATTGGTCATGAAATATGGGTTACGTATTTGAAATGGAGTTTGGTTTTGAATTTGACAAGATTTGTAAATTTTGATACAAGCTATGATATTTGCAACATAATTTGATACAATAACATAAATTGTTCATTTTCAACTACTGTATTTTAACCGATTTGTTAAAAAAAATGGATGAATTTGAGGTATTTTAACCCATTTGTCAAAAGAAAAAATTGAATGAATATGCTGCATTTCAACCCATTTATAAATTTTTTTTTATAAGAAATGAGTTATTTGAAACCATGGTAAAATGTTCAAATATATAATCTTCCTACACAATCATACTGATAAGAATTAGTCTAAATAACATCAAATATTTAGCCTCAAATACAAAATAAATACAACTTATATATCATATCAACAATCTGTTCAAAATACTGTTAAGAATCAACAACATATCTTGAATTATCAAACCATTTGAGATGCAAATACAAAATACCAACCTAAGAATGAGAATCAACTTGTTCCTGGAACTTCAAAATACAAAACCACTCATTAAGGTTCAAAATACAAAAACAAGCATCAATCTATTTGAGATGCATAATGTAAACCTCCTAAACAAACACATTGTCTACTAATAGTTTAGACGAGGTCTCAAAAAACAGCCATGTTAAGTTGTCAAACTCTTCCTCTTGATCTTGTTTGAATTACGCCTCTTCCTCGTACTGGGATACCACCTCTTAAGCTTCGAGAATTCGCACCTCTAGTGATTGATTCAGTTGATGGAGAAGGACAATATGATGCTTGTGTTATAGGTGATACTTGTACAGTGGACATGCTTGTGCTTCCTTCATTATTATTGCTTCCTTCCTCATAAGTGGTGCTTATTTGAGACTGCGATAATAAATGATTCAATTGGATATAAGTAAACTGTACAAAAAAAAATTACAAATGGACTATTATATTTCAGTAATTGTTAACGCTTACCGGAATTGGGAGAGATGTTGTTGACACCATACAACTTCTTGAATTATGTCCCCATCCATTGCATTTTCCACATTTGATCGTGTTCCCTTTTCTACTAACACAATAGCTATTCTCTCTCTCATTTGCATCTCTTTTCCTTACCTTTTTTGGTCTTCCCGGTTTCGTCCTAAGAATTGGAGGCATAACTGGTTCAAAGTTGGTTTCGGGCCACTGATCTGAGCTTGGGACAGGGTTGATAAGCTCTGTGTATGCCTTGATAAAGGTATCCTTACTATACACTTCATCCACATAATTCTCGGGATCACCTTTATCTTCATTGATACCCATTACAGCATGTACACAAGGGATACCAGTCAACTCCCACCTCATGCAACCACACTTTCTTGCTCGAATATCCACCACATACCTAGTTCGAGAGTAATGTTCAACCTCATATTTTCCATTTCCAGCCCAATGGAGAATATAGTTAGCTTCTTCTAACTTCTGACTCGACATTTTCTGTCTCACAGTTGGTACAATAGTGTGTGAATAGTTCTCCATACCCTCCTTTTTTAAGTTAAGCCTCTCCATGATCCTCACCCTAATACCATCCATGCATGTTATGATCGGTGTGTCCCTATCTTCTAATATGAAATCATTGAATGATTCACAAGGATTGTTCACCAACAAATTGGATTTCACTAAAGGATTGAAAGCATGCCTACTCCAACACTTAGGGTCTAACTTGGCCAACCATGCATATGCATTGGGGTCTAAATCTTTAATTCTCTTCATAGACCTCTCAAAATGGTTTGAAGTATTAGACCTAGCAGCACTCCACAACATGTCTTTAAGTAATTGTCCCTTGAACAACTTACTAAAGTTGGCATACAAATGTCGAACACAAAACCTATGATGTGCATTTGGAACTAATTCCTTAATCGTTTCAACAAGACCCTATAAAGAAAATAAATAACAAATGCATTAAACTACATTATAAAAAAACAGTACCAAAACAGTAAAAAAACACAAGAAAATATCATAAAACAGTCCATAAAAGTAAAAGTTAAAAAAAAAAAAAAGTATGAGGACTGTCCCAAAAACAGTAGCATGACTCTTTTGTCTAAAAAAAAGGTCCAAAAACAGTAGCATGACTCTTTTGTCTAAAAAAAAGGTCCAAAAACAGTAGCATGACTCTTTTGTCTAAAAAAAAGGTCCAAAAACAGTAACATGACTCTTTTGTCTAAAAAAAAAATCAAACCTTTTGTTGGTCTGACATAAACGTCCATGGTCTGTCGTCGTGTAGTGGTAAGTCCCCCATAAGATTGGAAATAAACCAGCTCCATGATTCTTTTGTCTCAGCTTCCACAGCGGCATATGCAATAGGATAAATATGTCCATTTCCATCTTGACCCACTGCTGCCAATATATGCCCTCCGAAATGGGTCTTAAGATGACAACCGTCCAAACAAATCAAGGGTCTACAACCAACTAAAAACCCTCTTTTACAAGCATAAAAACATAGATATAACCTCTGAAATACATTACCATCGGTCTTCACTACTGCACTTGTCCCAGGATTAAATTGTCTCATAGCAGCACAAAAGCTCCAAACTAGCTTGTATTGATCCACTTCCGATCCTGCCAAAATTTTCAAAGCCTTACTCTTAGCTCTATAACATTTGTGAATAGAAATATTCACTTTGTAATCCCGCTTTAGTTGCCCTTTTAAAGCCGCAAGCTTCCAATTTGGTTGATCCCTAAAGTTCTCAAGGTATTTCGCAGCTATCCAATTGGAATCTATGTTCGTGTTCATCGAAAGTTTACAACAGTTCACATGCTCCGATCTCCATGACTTAATTTGAAAACACATCTTTCTTGGGTTATGAGAAGCATGGATCCTCCAACCACATTTCCTTCTGCAAACTGCAGTCACCCTCCCTTTTTCATTGTGTGTGTAATCATAATCAAAACCATGTTTGATAGCATACTCCCTTAAAGCATTCTTAAACTTCAAATGAGTAGTGAAAGTTTGACCTAGCTCCAAAGGTATATATTGACCTTTTTTAACCTCCTCATCACGAACTTCCCGAAACCTCGAATGAGAGTAATAGTCATCATCAAAATCACTAGGAAGACTTCTAAGCTCATCACTATTATAATTCACCTCATCAACCCTAAGTAGGTTAGCATTTTCTCTTCGAAAATCCGCTTCTGTCCTAATAACTGGAGCAACCCTCACTTCTTCTGTTTTATCTTCTCCAATAGAATTAACATTGTCACTCTCATATACTTCATCATCCTTTTCAACATCAAACTCATAGTCTTCATCTCCACTTACACTGTCCTCTTCATCTACCTCATAGTCACCTAAATGTGGATGAAGTATGGTTTCTTCTTTATCACCACCCACACTTTCCTCTTCACCAACATTCGTTCCATCTACCTCAGGAATAAAGGTGGTCTTATCCCCATGTTCAATATATATTTCTATAGCTTTCTCTTTACGATCTACAATTAAATCAATTAGACTGATTGCATCCTTATCGGAGTCAAGGCTTCTTAGATGCTCAAAACCCTCAGATGGCAGCTTAACCCAACATCTAACAATATCATTAAACCCAAATTCTGCTGAACAGTTTCGTACCACCACCGGAGACATATAGTCTATGTCTATGCTAGGGTAAGTTTGTAATTTCCCCCCTAAGTATCTCATAACAGGTGAGTATTCCAACTTTCCCCCATAAAACAAATCAATTTTCACATGGCCCATGCTTTCTGAAATACATAAATAAAAGAAACATGATGAGACTCACGTGATATCGAGATAACCAAAATAAAGTAAAAAAAAGTTGGTCCAACCGTGAGTCAAGACATAAATATCAAACAAGGACAATACCAAAAATCTCTCAGACCATACCCCACAATACAGAAAACCAAGACAAAAAATATATTGAATCTTCTTCTTTTTCGAAACAAACAAAAAAACAATACCTTTTTACTTTCCAAGCTCAGAAAGTCTCAGGAATCTTCAGAAAGTAACTGGAATCTTGTTTTTTTTTCGAAACAACAGATCTTTTAAGCACTCTTCTTGTTGATTTTCGTACTGATCTGCATTCCCTCAAGATTCTCTCCCTCTCGTGCGTTCTCTTCTCAGCGATCTGTCTAAGCAAAGTGGCAGAGAAGATTTAGGGCAAATCATCCATCTCTTCTCGTTAAAACGCACGTTTGGCTTTACGGGTCGGGTTTTCAAATGGGCCGGTTCAGGAGCTTTGTGGGTATTTGTTTTTTTTTTAATAATTAAAGCAGATGTGTATGTGGCGTGTACGTGGCGTGCACGTGGCGCAAAGATAACGAGAGCAAACGGTGAAGAGACGGAGGAGGGGTATTTTGAGAACAATGTTAACCTCGGGGGTGTTATTTGTCATTTTCTAAGTACAGGGGTTGTTGACGTTTTTGACTGAAACCACAGGGGTCCTATTTGCATTTTACCCTTATAATAATAATAAAAGTTGGATATAAGAAAATATAAAAACAAATGTTGAACCAGCATTTTACATACCCGCTCTTTATATGTAATTTTTCCCTAGAAAAACTACAACTATTTTTTAGACTGCTATTTTTATAATATTAGATATCTATTAGGGGTAGATTTGCACCTGCTGCTTATATGTAAATTGTCAAATGCGCTTACAACTCAATAAGAAAATATGTAATTTCTTTTTCTTTTTACCTATGTGATATTCTCTTACATTTGGTTCACGAGTTTGGATAGCGTTATTAAGTCTATGTTTGAATTGTGCATAGTACTAGGTTTGTTAAATCTAATTTAATGTAAAATATATTGAAATTGTGAAAATGAATGAATGAATTTCAAAACTAAAAGACAAGTATAGGTTAGACATATGTAACCTCCAACTTCGTACCCGAAATTTCCCTAGTCTACTTATAGTATTATTCTTTGTGCTATCTATGATAACAATTTCTCTTGATATTTTAATAAGAATTAAACCAATACAAATTTCCTAATCTATGAAAACAAAACATATGAATGTTGTCAAATGCATGAACACCTCATGTGGTTTGAAAATGACAAATCACACACCCGTTTTAATTACTCACCCCCGCCAACGTCATTATCTTTATTTTAACCATAATTTCTTCGTTTGAACTTCAATTTGGATGACTAAAGATATTTTGAAATTTTCATTTCGAGCTCTATCTTATGGTTGCTTCGAAACTTCGAAATCGTCAATAAACAAAATAGTTTATTATCATCAAAATACTAAGTATGATTGAAGCTATTAACCTTTTTGGCTACTGATGATTTAGAAGTTTTGAAGTGACCATAATGTATAATCCGAAATGAGGATTCTAAAATATTTTAAATCATCCAAATCGGAGTTTAAACAAAAAAGTTATGGTTAAAATAAAGTTAATGACATTAGAAAGAAGTGGTCTCATTGAAATAATTTGAAAATATAAAGTGGTTATTAACCATTTTCAAACTACAGGTGTTTATATATTTAGTAAAAACCATCCTGTGTTATTTAAATTTTACCCCAAAATTAAATAGAGTTTGAGTTGAAAGGAGTCGTTTTCATGGAAAGATAACCCAACAAAACCCAACACAAAATAGAATAGAAGAGAAGAGATTGTCTTCATTCAATCCGTAACGCGCATTTTTCTTTGGGTCCCACCAATTCCGTCCTCTTGTCGGCTCCTAGTCTCTTCCCTCCCATAAATTTCAATTTTTTTTTTCATATTTAAAACAAAATTCACACCTGCTAAACAAAATAGAAAATTTAGAGTGATTGTAAATCTATCAGGTTTTTTTTTTGACAACTATCAGATTTTTTTTTTAATATAGTATTTATAAATATTTTGTATATCAAAATTCACTTATTAAAATAATATATTTGTAAATATTAAAAGAGTTTTTTACACCCATACAAATTTACCAAAATTTAAATACCTTTATTATAATATTTATATTTTAAAAAACTTATTTATTGATATATTATTACTTTACCATATATTATATATCATATTTTAATAAACAAAAAATTAGAGTCCGTTTGATATTAATCATAGTTTTAGTTTTTTACTTTTATTTTTATTTATGTTTTAACTTTTAAAATTTTCATCTTTCTTATTTTTTCTACTTTAAAAATTACTTTACTCTTGGTAAAAGGTTTACAGTCCATTTAAGAACTGTGTATTATAAGTTCTCACCAATAATATGAAAGATTGATGAGATTAGGTTGTAGTTTAATTAGTCATAAGTTGCAGTCTAATTAACAACAAACACACAATATGGAATTTTTTGAAAACAGCAAAAGTAAAGAGAGGTTGAGCAATTAAAATTGCCTTTAGAAGATTGTTACCAAAAAAAATTATATTTTTTTTCCACAACATTATTGTGGGGTAGAATTGGATTACACATGGAATTTTATAACTTGACAAGAATGTCTACGCATCTGGTCCGACCACAATACCTAGTCATAAAGTCTACGCACTTGAAAAGACTTGGCTACGCATTCTCCGACATAGACCTACATACTTAAGATTGAATACAAGTATCTACTTGGGAAACGACACGTGGCGCAACCCGCAAACGACACGTAATTGAGAAGCAACACACGACCCAATCCCGACGCGACACGTGGCACGATGATATCATCAACCTAATCTCCTATAAATAGGAGAAGAAATTCATTCATTAGGTAACTAATTTCTACTATAATTCTCTCTGGCACACTAGCTCTGCTTGCTTTGACCTTAGCATCAGAGGGTGTTAGGCCGACACCACACCGGTGCTCTTTTTCTTTTTTGTGCAGGTAATTATGTAGCACGTCATCGAAGCAGCGCACTACCTTCGACTCATCTCATATATTAAGTTCGTTGCCTACGTGGAAGATCTCCATTTTTGTGTAGCAACATTTGGCGCCGTCTGTGGGAAGAGTATATAACTAAGTGCTCTACCATCAAGGATGAGTCGTAGAAGTCAGCAACACAGTGATGATATAGATGACAGTGAAAACCGCAACCCTCGTAATACGAGATATCAAACTCGTAGCACTAGAGAACGACAACAACAACAAGCTGATGAAAATCAAGAAGTAGTTAGAGTTGTGTCAATGCCAGACGGAAGGGTAGATGCTCTAGAAGAGCAGGTTCGAGGTGTGAATCGAGATCTTGCTAAAGTACTCAAAATTCTTACATAGAAAACTGATCATCAAGCCCCTGCTCACAACCAAGAAGTACAAATAGAGAGGAAGATTCAGATTCACTTATCTTCAACATAAATTACGACCAGATGGTCACTTTTTAGGCGACCATCTGGTCGTATTTTGACTGAGTCCAAAAGTGACCATTTGGTCATATAAAATACGACCATTTGGTCACTTTTTTATGTGACCAATTGGTCACTTATCTTCAACATAAATTACGACCAGATGGTCACTTTTGAGGCGACGTCGTTTTTTCAAAAGGTTGACTTTTTTACGACCAAACGTTTATGGTCGTATATTTGTGACTATTCAGTCGCACAAATTCTGGACCGACCAGCTTTTTGGCCACCACTATTTTTGTCGCTTTTTTGGTCGCATTATACCCTAAACACGACCATTTGGTGGCAATTTCATGGTCGCAAATTGACAGTTTTTATGTAGTGTAAATAGCCACTTTTTACCTCCTAATTTTCCAAATAGCCACTTTTTTAAAAACATCCTCTAAATAGCCATTAAAATAAATGAAAATACGTTTTTACCATTAAGTCAAATCAAATATATTTTTAAAAAAATTGCTCTCTCCTCTCTTCACGCACTTTTTTTTTTCCTTTCTCTCTCTCTCTCTCTCCCCTCCTTCCCTTCCATGCATCATCCTTCTTTCTTTCTTTTTTCTTTCTTTTTTTAAAAAAAAAAAAAAATTAAATAACTCTCTACTTTTTCATAAATATTTCAAATAACCCCCCCCCCCAATTTTCTTCTATATATTAGATTTTCCACATCCATCCTTCATTTTTTTCTTTCATTTTTCATTTTTCATTTTTCTCTCATCTCTTCTTCCTTCTCTCCCTCATTTCTTTATCCATTCCCTATCGTTTTCTCCCAAACCTCCATTGATTCTCTTATTCTTTCTCTTTCATTTTCAAAAATTTACCATTTTTATCTTCTACAAATGTTTATTTTACAAACTTTCTACACTTTTCTAATTTACTATCTATCTCCTTAATTTCTTCTCATTCTCGTTTTTTTCATAAATATTTTTCACGTTTTTGTTCCGAATCTCGAAGATCTAAACCAAAAATAGCATGAATTTGACGAAATGTATTATTTTTTAGCTGTTCTAGTTTGATTTACGTCTTTTGTTGTTTTATGTCGTATACACAATTTCTTAATACTGTTTTCTGCTATATATATAATATATGCAATATACGTTTTTTTTTACAATATACGTAATATACATATTTTGTCTCTCGTCTGTTTATCTTTTGCTTAATGTACAGTCTGTAATATACGTAATGTAATATACGATTTTACATTTCTTTGCTATATGCGCTATAGTATTCATAATTTATTATTTGCAATATATGTAATATACGACTGTTTTTTTTTCTAAATATATATTCTATAATATACGTAATGTACATAAGTGTTGTAATATACGTGATATATAAACTGAGGAAATGGTCAACGTATTCCCATCATTTGTTCTATTTTTTCTTCTTCTTTTATATTTTTTTTACTATACACTATGAAATATACGTAATATACATTGATTTTTTATTTTGCATATTAAGTATTATGTATTAACACTCTTTTGTTTTCATTTGCAGGTTAAATGACATGTATATACGTATATTTACATACCCGTATTATTTTTCAAATGCACTTTCAAAATCGGAGGACAATATACTTAATATACTAGAAGACAAACACATTTTACCTGAGAGAACGATATACCCAATATACTAAAAACAATATACAGAAATGAATTAAAATGAAAATATGTACAAAACAAACAAAATACAATAATTCAAAATCGTTACTAAAAATATATTGAAAATGTACAAAAAATATCAAATGCAATAAAAACTATGCACGATATACTGAAATTGGAGAAGAAAAAATGTATTGGGAAAGAAAGTATTGTCAGAAATGTCAGATATACGTAATAGTCAGACGTGTCAGACTATACTTGATATACGGAAAGGGGCATTTTTAGTATATTTAAAATTTGAATAGCAAAAAGTGGCTAATTCAATAACTTATAAAAAATGTGGCTATTTTGTTAAATATGCCCTCAAAAGTGGCTAGTTTGATTTTTCCCCCCGTAAAAAAAGCATTTTGATCGTAAATAAAAAGTTAATTTATACATTAATTAACAAATTTGAGTCCGCTCGACCCAAATTAATTTTAAGAGAATCGCAAACCAACAGGACCTATACCAACCCCCTACCTCTAGTGTTGCTATTGACAGAGGTCTTCTTAATCCCACAGTGGAATAAGTGTATTTCTTCTATGATTCTATCTCTGTTAAGTCTGTCTGAATTTCCTTTCGGCTTCTTATTGTTGTGAGAGTTTTGAGAATTGGAGCATTAAAAGTCTCTCACTAACTAGAAAAATATAACACTGATTTCACTACAAAGAGAAAAAAAGATGTAGAATTATTGGTGATAAAATCAATTAGTACATTAAAACATATAAAATACATTAACTCCAGCTTTGTCAAGCATGCTTCTCACCCAAATGAGGGACTTAAAAAATCTAGGCAGAGCATCCTAATTCATAGTGACAAATTAGAATTCTCTTTCATTCACCTCGATTTCGAAAAATAGTAGTTTTGAGTGATATTTTCGTGCTTTCGAACATTTCAAAGACACAAATATCACCAACTCGCAAGTTATTGTCCCGGACAAATCTCTTCCAACCAGATCCCAATTCAGCCCTCTTCTTTTGGTGACAATAACGCACCCTGCACTGAACTGGCCAACCTCTTCCATCTGAAATTTGAACAACTATCATTGAGGACTTCTTGAGATGGATATCAGAAAACGCTGTTGGTATACCCTATATGACCACCGTTTAAGACTATAGTTAAAGAATGAAACTGAGGGTAAACAATAAAGGAAGATCAGAGTTTATAATATATAATCTTACCAGTTTCCTGCCGGTTTCCATATATGAAGGTCGCATTATGACTATAAAAGAAGGTTTCTTTGTCTTAGATTTGAAAGTGGAAGCTTTTTTGTATAATCTTGCTTCACTTTCAGTTAATGGCCGCGTCCTCCGATTCCAACCAAGCTCAGATTTGAGGGTTTCTAGAGCACTAGAATCATCTCCAACTTCAAAACCTTGCATTTTAAAATCAACATTATACTTTCCTTCCCCCTTTGGAGTTATTGAGGAAAAGAGGAATACAAACAAGAAACAGAAGTTTAGAGACTTCCATTCCATACCTTTAGACTCTATCTTTATCCAATCGAATTCAGTTTTTATGCTTTTTGAAGTGCTACATTTATCCGCAGCTGCAAATTTAAAATTAGCACGTAATGCAAACAATGAAACCACGATTGATCAATCCAATTCCAAGGAAAGGAAATTAAAATCATAATTTTTCTATACCTTTTGACTCTCTCTTGGAACTTTGCAAGTCTTCATTTCCCATCATTTCCTCTGTTTTAATCTCTTTAGTGTAGAATCGATCCGGATTAGAGGGTGGTGATTTCACTGTTTTTCGAGAATTATCGCAAATAGTCTTCCTTGAACAAACTTTATTAGTTTTCATCTTCTTATTAGGAAAGGAACAAGGAGTAATTTGAGTTTTTTTTTCACCTCTCTTACTCCTATCCAATATTGGGACAGGACAATCATCTTCAAATTCTTCTTTGATCTTATTAATTAGAGGCTTATTAAATTTACATTTCCCTTTCCCTTTCCCTTTTCCATCAAAATTCTTCTCCTTATTCACATCATTTTGATTAATTTTATTGACTGGATATTGAATTTCTAAAGCACTGTGATCAAATATAACAACATGGAAACAAGAATTTCCATCATATCTAAAAACTAGAAAATAACCCAATTTTACAGAGTAAAAATCGACAAAATCTTGCCAACCCTTTTGAAACCATATCATAATTTGTCCATTGTTATTATTACTTTTTTCCAATCCCACATCCCACTCTGCTCCACAGGGCATCTTCAAACAAATCTGATTATTTTGCAAAGAATTTCCATATTTTCTGACAAATTTCTTTGGGATATTCTGGAAAAAATTTCCCAAATTGAAAAAATCAAATTTCATAGCTAGAGCTAAAATTAAAACGAAAATAGAGAGGAAGATTCAGATTCACTTACAAGTTTTTGTTCCTTGAGAGTATGAGCAAGAATTATCTTGAAAAAATGAGGAGTCTCTGAAGAATAAAGGGCCATCTTCTTCTTTTGATTTTGAATGAAAGAAAAAAAAAAAAAAAAACCTAACTCACAGAGTTTTAATGGAGGTTCTCTCTTTCAGACAATTATTTTATTTTAAGAGTTTTCCAATGAACACATTTCAAAGACTTTTTGTCAGTTCAGTCCACAGTGTGTGTGTCATTTTCCTCTCTTTCATTTATGTATTTTTGTCACGAGTGTAAATGGGTCGGGGCGGGTACCCCATTTACACCCGCCCCGTTTAGACGAAATTTAATCACACTGATCATATCTTATATAATTATCACCTGATCTCGACCCATTTAATAAATGTAGTCGGATTAAATGGGGTGGGATAAATATAGGAGCAATTACTGAATACATATTAATTATTAAAATGTTTCTAACTTTTTAAAAATTACCCAAATAGCATAAGTATACTTCAGTAATTTATTGAACTAAAAAAAGTAAAAAAAACACCAATAAATTTATTGAAAATAATAATGAAAAATGTCAAAAGTTTGATAAATGATTGAACTTGAATTTAAAAAAGAAAAAAATCAAATAAATTCATTGACAATACCCATAAAAATCAATAAAGTGTAATTCAATTATTTATTGAACTATACTTAAATAAATTATTGAACTATAATTATGTTATTTGAGTAAATTTTAAAAAGTTCTGACATTTGAGTAATTAGTATGCTATTTGAGACAAATTCTAATAAATATATGGTTTTTAGGGTATATAGAAGGAAAAAAAACATGATTTAATTTTAAGATATAACTTTTTCAACTCATTTGTACCTAATAAAAGAAAAGAAAAGATATAAAAGTAAAGAAAAAAAATTAAAAATCTAAATGGGGTTGGTGCTTCGTCGGGATCAAGGCCCCACACCCCAACCCTGCCCCGTTTAAAAAACGAGGCCAAACCCCATTTATTAAACGGGTTTGGCAGGTTCGAGGCGAGTGTACATGGTGGAGTGATCAATTTTCACCCTTAAAATTTTGATTGAGTGAATCAGTGATAAACATTAAATTACATATTTTTGCACTATGTTTATCAGTGATACAAACATTAATTACTGTTAATTACTGATTAACATAGTAAAAATTGCTATATTTACAAATTCTTAACATATAAAAGGTGGGATGTTTAAGGAAATTTTTTAACTAGTTCTTACCACATGCGATGCACATGTATTATTCTTAATTTAATTATTTCATAAAAGAAATATATATTAGTAAATCTTAATAATCTTTTAATGATCTTTGTTTTTATTTTGTGTATATATCATGATTTATACAAAATAAATCTTTAAATTTAATACAATTAATAAAATATCCATGTTTTTTCATGTATAACATTAATATATAAAATAAAATTAATAATGGGTTAATATTTTTCATGAACCAATAAATGATTAATATTTTAGTAAACTCATACAATGATCTATATGAATAAATTATTATTATTATTATTATTTGAACAGACTATATGAGTAAATTAATATTGATATTTTGGTATGACAAATAGGAAAAAAAAATCAATTATATGCTTGATTATTAATGATATTTTTTTTTTATAAATCTATTAAATTACACATAATATATATTACTAATTACACACAGAATAAAGGATAAAATTAAATAATTAATCAAATACCTGTTGACATTCAAAGTCAATTAATCTTATTTCTTATTTTGACGATAACAAACATGTTTTTTTTTTATTAATCAATTTTCTATGTTTTATATTCCACTATATAGAGAAAATTATAACGAGTCCGACGCAATTGGAAAAGACTCAGTCGGACTTCCAACGAGCGAGATATGAATTTTATAAGATTGAAATTATTTTAATTAATTCGTTCGGATCGCATGTGGCGAGTTTATTATTTATTTCATGCGCTCAAGTTTTCAACCGTCAGATCAGATGGATTTCGAAATCAGTGGCTCAAATTTATTATGACTTTTGATTTAAAGAAAAAGAAGAAATATCAGCTTTTATTCTAGCTGATAGGTCGTCAAATCTTCTCATCCAACGGTCTTTGAATTTTGAAGCAGAAATTAATTAAAAAAGAAAAGGAATTGAAATAAGATCGTTGCACTCTCGGCTGACTTCACCCTCCATCTTAGCTGCTCAATCTCACCGATATAACGTCTATAAAGAAGCCACACCATTGCGTCATCTAAGTCGTCCATCCTTTTGATCCAAAAGCTATTAAAGTGAGTACAACTATTTTTGTAGTCACGAAAGTTGGCTTTGTCCCAAGCTTCATAAAGTTGAATTTGGTTTTTTTGATGTGTGAGTCCCAACACCTTTTGGTCAGCCATTCTCCATGCAACACGTGGCCTGCTTGTCTCCTAAAGCAATAATTGCTTCCTGGGGAGTTATGAACTTACTCCTACTTTATTTTGGACTCACATGGAAATAGATCACCATCATCCGACTCGCGGTCTAAAGGCCGGCCCAAGCTCTGCTCGAACTTGACCCGCGCTCGGCCCGAAAGTCAACATTTGACGGGCCTACTCGGTTCGACTTGTTAAATGTTTTGATTAGATATGTGCCTCCCTTTTTTGAAAGCATCGACTCGTGGGCTGGCTCGTTTGAGCCTACATAACTCTTTCTATTCTTCTGCATTTACAATCTCATTCTCTATTAATCTCTCAACTTTTGTATCCAAGTTTAATATATTGATTTTGTTAACACTTGATTTTTTTTAAATAGTGATTCGAAAGTTATGGAGCATTGATTTTTGTGATAATGTAATACAAAAATGAATTCATATAATAGGTCGAGCTTGGATCACTCCAACAAGCCAGGCCCAAGCTCGACTCGATGAGCCTAGCCACGAGTCTTAAAATTTTAGATATTAGGCCGAGCCGGCTCGGCTCAACCAAAAGTCTGCTCATTGGGCTCAAGGCCGAGCCGAGCCTGAGCCTTCTAATATTTGGGCCGAGCCCGATGATAGTGAGAAATAGAGGGTGTCCTGGTCTTTTGACATTTAATTTAATTTCAGAATTTATTTATTAAATTAGAAATTTCTCCTCTCTTCTCCATGCACATATCATCAATTTATGAGTGGTCTCTCTCTCTCCTCCATGCACCAATTGTTGAAGCTATTTCTTGAAGAAAAAGATGAAGCCATGTTTAAAAAAATGCTCTTGATGAAATAACGATAATATTTTTATTACCTATTAATATGCACGAAAATGGCAGATTAAATACCAAGAAAAAGAGGCTAAATTCCAGATTTATTGAGCTCTTGAGTTCTTCATTTTTCCACCATTTGTATGAGTTATATGTGAGCTAAACTTGTGTATCTCTAGCCAATCTTAAGGGCTAATTTCTTGAGAGTGATTCTCTCTATTTGTGAGATTTATATTTGTAATATTTATCCTTTGAGAGAATTTGCATTGTAAAGGTTTAACTCTTGAACCTTAGTTAAAAAGAGTGGTTGTAACGGTTGTCCTTGCTCCATGGAAAAGGTCGTCAATGGTTTTCCTTACTCCGTGGAAAAGGTCGTGTAACAACCACAAATTCCCAAAACATGGAAATCTCAATAATAACAGCGGAAGCAAAATTTCAAACAAAAACTCTTCTCATCTTAAACAATTTAGAAATTTTCACATTAGATCGATCTTATTTTAAATACCAAAATCCATAACAAAAGCAAAACACCAATCTAAAATCTCATCCAGTCTCAACATGTTTTAAAGCAACAAATATCAAAATGAACCAAAAGTCATTTAACCAAATTTAACCCAATAAATAAAAGAGAAGAAATATCCATTGCCGACATGTAAATCCTCCCAACCGATCCACCGATCACGAGACATCGTCAGTTGCCAGCTTTTTTCTTCTTTTTACCTGAAAAAAAATAGTGTAGCATCATGAGGGCCCAATGAGAAGAAATGTTTAAAAGAAAGTAATGCCATGAGATGATTTTCTAAATCCTTTAAATCCATATCGATCTCACATCACCCAACATGTTCTCTCAACTTAAAAGTTATTACTTTTTACCCAATGTCTTAACTCAACTAATGTTCGTGAACAAAAATGAGTTTCCTCTCCAAAAGCATCGAATTCGTATTTCTACAATTCAATCATTTGAGGTATTCTTCTTATGTATCCTCAAACACATAAGCGAACCTACATTGTATATTCTTTCCTATTGATCAAATGGAATGAACATGTCCTACTAAGTGATATTATATCGTACACAACTATAACTATCCACTTAATGGCATATTCTTCACTAAGTATGACCCTACTTAGTGCAAACCTCCAACCATATTGTTTAAGACACCAAAACAATATGATTTAACTACAAGCATCACTACCAGAATGCTTGATAAGCCTAAGTCCGGTTTCTAGCTTAGAATTATCGTTTCTACCCAAAACCGACTTTTTATGAGGCTTAACTTGGAAATTTTAATTTCTGGAAATTAGGCTCTTTCCTAACCTTAAGATGATCTAAAATCACCCAAAATCCCAATTTTCACTAAAAAGAGATTTCACTAAAAAGAGCTAAACTAGCCTAAACTAGTGTGGTTAGCTCTAATTTCGAACACTAGGGTGGTCTAACTATTCTAGATAAAATTCGGCGGCATAACGCCTATTTAATCACTCCAAAAACATTTAACAATACCCGCAAATGATTCACAACTCAGCCAGAAACAATTCTACAATTCTAGAAAAGCTCCTAGGCTAAAATCCTCCTATTTGGCACTAAACATAGAACTTTTCTCATATAAAATCAGCATGCTTTGGGAGCATTAAAACTTATATAAAAAATCTTAAACATCATATAATAATCCATGTTACTCCCAAAAATAAGTTGCAACAAATAAAGAGGTTAAATACAAATTGAATATGTCTTATTTCCAATTTTCAACACTTTATAAGCCAAAATTCTGCAACATATAAATCAGCCCAATTCCTCTTTAAAACATGCTAATTTGACCTCTTTGATGCCAAAAATTTATAGTAACTACTTATAAAAGAAAAGAACAACAAAACATCGAATTAATTTAGATTAAACACATTTACTCACCTTTTAAGGATTAAAATGAAACAAGAAGTTAGCTTCTTTTCCAGGGGTTTCAAGCACCTGAAAAGCTACCTAAAACAATTCAAACCCCGTTCTAAAAATTACCTAAACAACAAATACCAAAAAGGGGTCAAACCGGGACGGCGAAACAGCACAAAAAGAGGCAAGGGCAGCCTGGGCTGCCCTTGCCGTCGGCCAGCAGCAGTGGGGGCTACTGCTGCTGCGTTTTTATGGCGCGGCGGGCGGCGGTCCTTGGTGCGGTCCGGTTTGATTTTCGGTATTTTGAATGATAGGGTGAATGGGTTTTCCAAGAAGGTAAGGGTTAGGGTTTCTAGGGTGAGTTTCAAGGGTTGGAAAGGTAGGGAATTTGATGAATTTACATGGTTTCCCTTAAACAATTCCAATAGAAATTAAATCTGAATTTTATGAGGAGAATTTCAATTTACCTTTTATGGAAATTAGGAAGGAAGTTTCCACGAATCCAAATTCCTCTCCAATTTCAACACCACAAATAAAAACACCTAGATTGCGAAAGACGGGATTAAAATTGATCAAACGGGACGTCCAATCACCATCAAAGTGGCGGCAAAGGAAGAAGAAGAAGAGGGAGAGAAGACCTACCTTTTTCTCTCTGGAGCCTTTTGTTTTCACGTATAGAGTCTTTCACATTCTCGTCCCTTTTTTTTAATAAAGTCTTTTTCCTTTTTTTTTCTTTTCCTTTAAAACCTAACATCACATTTTAAAATAATTAAATTCCTAAAATAAGAATTTAATTCTTTGAATGAAATTTCTTTTAATTCTCTAATAAATATTTTTAAATAATCAATATTTAATTAACGAGAATTCTTACCGGGAAAAATGTGGGTTGTTACAGGTCGTTTTTGGTTTGATCTTGATCCCAAGAAAAGGATTGGGTTGCACATGCTCCCGTAAAAGGTGTTGAATACAAATTCTCGAGAGGCACTCAGGGAGTGGACTAAGTCGTGTTTTTGACCGAACCACTATAAAATTTTGTGTCACATTTTCTAATTCTTACTCCTTTATTTATTGCTTCACTTATTCATTACTAGTGAATATAACGTGCGTTGCACGTGTATTGTACACATATTTAAGTAATTTGTATAAGAAGTTTCAACCTATGATATTTTTTTTAGTAATCTAAAAAAAGAACAAATATTTTAAAACAGGTGTGGAAGGGTGGAGAATCATTTATTTCCTGTGAAATCTCAATTTAAAAAATATGATTTACTAAATATTTTAAAACATTTTCTATTATTGAGATTACTCATAAAAAAATATCTCCAATTTTTTTTTAAAATTTACCTCAATTTTTTTAATTTGATTAAGATTTTACTACAATCTCTTACATTTTAATTAGTTTTTAATTATCATTATATCTCAAATTGAAAAATTAATAAAATAAATGATGTGACATGTTTAAATTGTAGACAAAAACTTCAAGTCTTTAGTTCTAAACGTATCAAGTAATGATTGAAAAATATCATTTTAAAACTTTCAAAACTTTTACTATTTTTAAAAATATTAATTCTTAAAATACCATTTTTAAAAATATGTCTTTTCTTAATTGCATGATTCTCCATTTAAAAAAAATCGAATTCAAAAAATGCACAACACTCTAATATAAAAATTGAAGAGGAATCAAAGTCTCTTATAAACAAAAACATTGTCTAGTAATTTAGATCATGTTACAGTGAAAGCCTGATACAATCACATACAAAAAGAATTATTTTTTTCCACCTACATGTAATTATTTTTTTGTCTCATTAAAATACAATTTTAAACGAAACCAAAATCCACATTAAACAAAAAGGAAAGCACAAAAGCTGTCAAGATCGAAAGAATTTAGGTCTAAAAACAAACAAATAAAATCATTTCCAGTCAATACAACCCAAAGAATTTTTTTCTTTCAAAATCTCTCTTTCTCCAATTCTTGAAATACTAATTGATGGGTTTCATGAAATCCTGAACGATCTGATAAATAAGAGAAGAAAATAAATGAAAAGTTAAATGGATGGTGAAGTGTTCTAACAAAAAAAAGTCTAAAAAATCTCTATTTAAATCAAGATCTTTTGATCTAAATACTAATTGATGGGTTTCATGAAATCCTGAACGATCTGATAAATAAGAGAAGAAAATAAATGAAAAGTTAAATGGATGGTGAAGTGTTCTAAGACACATTCAGCCTTGGGAAGGTTGAAAGATTGGATTGGAATTTGAGACTAAATTAAACTAAATTAAATAGGGATAAATACGGGTTTAATGAAAAAAATGAGGGTAGAAATGGTATGTAAAGATTCTCCCTTATTGCCACTTTTAAGATAGTAAGATTATAATTTATTGAAGTATAATTAAATGGTTAGAAGTTAATCGTGATAAAATATTTCTTATCTTTTTGGCTTACTTTGCTAAAGAGAAATTTAGTATAAATTTTCTATAAATTAATTGAGCTCAAAAAGTCTAATTAATTTGTTAATTAGAAACCTTGATTGAAATTTTTTTACAAAATTATTTAAAACCCTATTCACCTCCCCTCCCCTCTCTCTAAGGTTGCCTTAGATCCTAATTATACCAAATTGAACGAACAAAATAAATACGGAGAAAAAAAACGTAAATAAGAAAATTCAAAGAACTTTCCTCTCTTTCCATCACATTCTTCTCTAGCCCTAATTTTTGGACGTTGTTTTCGTTATCCCATTAGATTTTGGCGTCCATATAGTAAGTGGGTGTTTCTCGAATCAGGATGAGAATCGATGATTTCTTTGTCGTGGTTGTCGTTTAGTTTTCTTAATTAATATATGTATTAGCTTATAAAAACCGTTAGAAATATATTATTTTAGAAAAAAAAATTATTTGAAGAAGTATTCAATTTAATCTATAGAAGTATACAAATATCCAAAATATTTCTTCTTGATAGTGTCTTTTAATTTTAACTTTAAAATAGAAAAAATAATAAAGAATAAAAATAATTTTTTTTTATAGATTATAGATAAATTTAATTGATATAATACTTACAAAATTTTGTAAAATTATTATCACAAAATATTTACCATCTTATTTTTATAAGATTAAAAAAGTTTTGAACATATATTTTGGACCTTTAAAAAAATTAAATTGAATAATTTAATTAAAATAATGAAAATTTGAAAAATTTTAAAGAAATTAAATTATTAAAAATATATTTTAGAAGTCCGGAAGAAATCATTTATTTACGAATTTATTTCCAAATATTTACTAGAAATTAATTTGATAAATAAAATATAATCCTTACAAAATTTCATAAAAATGTTATAAATAAAATCCTAACAACTACAATTTTTTCTAGAAATGAGAAATGATAAAGAAAAATTAATGAGGCAATAGATTTTATTTTCCTTTTTTTAGAAAATAGTATTGTAAAAATTATTTTTTTAGAAAATATAATATTGTAAAATTTATTGTATTGTTTTTAATTAATTGCTAATAAAATGGTTATTAATTATGAGTGATGGTATTATAGAAATTAAAATGAATTATAAGGGGCTTAAAAGGAAATCAAAAGTTTTTCCATTTCAAGCCACTTTTTAAATCAAAAGATTATAACATTTTTAAAATCTTGAAATTACTATATATGCCATTACACATGCCCTTTTAATATCTCCAAATTATTAAACATGCCATGTATTTATACAAATACTCTACTTTCTATTAAATGGCCATTTTAGGGCCGGCCCTGGGTCTGTTCAACATGTGTGACGGAATAGGGTCCCGAAATATCGAAGGCCCAAAATTAAGGAACGAGTCTATATAGGATTTAAAATTATTATGTTATTATATATAATTTAAAAAGGTGGACCTATCCGAATTAAAAGCCAGTGGCGCAGTTGGCATGCCATCCTCTCACTCTGAGATGCCTCAGGTTTGTTGTTCTAACCCTGTAGAAGGTAAGTTGATATATTTTTGAAATTTTTTTATGCTAGTTAGTTATTTGTTATATATTGTTTATTTATAGATTTTAGAAAATAAAACTTTAAATATGATTACAAAATGTGTTAATTTCAAATTACACCATAATAAATAGGTATAATAACATTAATACTTATATATTTTATAAATTAGAAAACTTACCTATTTTAGCTCCACGCGCCGTCCAAGGGAGCAATGAAATGACGTTGGCTACCCTCTATTTATTATGGTCTACAACATTTAAGGAAAGTAAAACGCATATAAAACAGAAACGCAACAGCTCATTAATCAAGGGCATGATGGTAAACGTTTAAAACGGAGAACATGGAATCACCGCCATTTATGGTGTTTTTTAGACAAAATTGATATTAAAAAATACAACCGGTATTAGTGAATAAATTTGAATATTCTTGATATTATTTCGTACAAAATTTACCTCTCACTTTATCTATTTCAAACATACCGTATATAATGAAAAATATCGCCCAATAGATTTTTAATCTTAATTTATAATTTAACTAAACTTTGATTTAAAAAAAAAACAATTTTTTCTCTAATATTGTAGATTTACGTATCACATTGTTGGTATATTTTGAAATTGAATTCATTATTTCTTTTTTAAGTTCGTTAGTTTGATTTTTTGTTATAAATTTATTGATTTAATGTTTTTCTTTTATTCATTGAACGTTAAAAAAATATCATGTTATAGTATTCTATAATAATATGTTATTATTTGAAATATACTTTGAAAAAATTATCATTTAAAATGCCAGTAATATAGTTATACTTATGTAACAGACCGAAATATTTCCAAAAACAAATAAAGCATAAAACCAACAGCGGAAGCAATTTAAATTCAATAAGTCATTTATTCCAAAAATCAAAAACCAAACATTTAGTTCAGACCGGTCATTTCAAAACAAAAATCCTTAGAATCAATTGAAACAAAACAAAGGATTAAAATGACAACATCAACCCAAAACAAAGTCCAAAATAAATAAACAATTCCACGACAGTTTTTCGAAATAAACATTATTTGTTTTGATCCAATAATAAAGAAAAGAACAAACACCGCCGGCGTGTAAAATCAATCAATCATCCCCCGCCACGAAATCCATCATTTGCCAGCTTTCTTCTTTCCTTTACCTGAAAAAAAAAATAATGTAGCATCATGAGGCTACGCCCAGTGAATAGAAAATTGTTAAAGAAAGAATTATGCCATAGAGAGGTTTTCCTAAGACTTTAAGTCAATGTACGTCCTCACCGACAACCGATAAATTACTCACTCCCAAAGAGTCATAAAGCTTCCCCAAAAACTTAAAAGTCATCCTTAATCGAATTAGTTTTAAACATAATTTTTCTACAATTTAAAACTAATCGAAATCTCTTCTCGTTAATACCTTTAATCTCCTCTTTATTTAGAAACAAAGAGAGACTACGCCCATAAGGAGTTTAAACATAATTTTTCTACAATTTAAATCCTTTGGGAATATTCTTTTCCATTGTACAATTGGAATGAACCTGCCCCGTTAGGTGTTATTTAAGTTGTGCACACTAAATAAACTCCCCTAACAGCTATTCTTCATTAGACAAGGGCTTGCCTAATGTGAACCTACAACCATATTACCCAAGGTATTTTAAGGCAATATGATTTCCCACAAATCAACCAAAACACTTTACAAGCCCAAAAGATCCAACTAACTCTTTGGATCGAACTCCGTCACTCCCAAAACTCTTACAAATCTAGAGGTGAGACTAGCCTAAGCCTATGCTATTTCACCCCTTAAGCAAAACTTAGAATCTAATAAAAATTCTAGGGAGAAATCGGCGGCATAACGGCTATATTTTCTTAACTCCCAAAAGAATAACATAACCTCCAGAACTAATTAAAATATCACACTTCCAGAATTACATCCAGCAACAGTATCTATCTAACCGCCTAAGCCTAAACTTTCCTAATTGGCACTAACAAGAAATCGGCATTTATACGGTATAACACCAAACAGTAAAACTTATCATAACAGCTTTAAGTCAATCACAATCAACCAGTAAAGATAAGATATAAAAATTTAGGGGTCAACCAAACAACCCAAAATAATACAATTAACCTCCTTCCTAAACTTAAGTACTTAAAGCATGCTTTAGAATTAAATCCTTCCAAATTTTATACAACAACTCAAACAACCTCTTTTATCACTTTAAACTTCCAAAATCAAATCCAAATATTTCGAGGTTAAACTAATAAAGAAAAAGGTAAACCAAACATGAAAAACTTCAAACCTTAACAATTTCTACTCACCTTAGTTTGCAAAATAAATTTCTAAAACCTTAAGCTTTAACAACGATCCCGAGCACCTGAAAAATACCATCCAACAACTTAACACACATCCTAAAAAAATTTCCAAACAAAACGGGACGAAAAACGCGGGGACCCACGGCGAAAATACCAAAAGAAAAAGAGGCAAAGGGCAGCCCCCTAAGGGGCTGCCCCTGCTGGCGGCGGCCGCCCCCCTCTCCCGATGGTCCCCGTTGTGCCGGTACGTGATGCTTTTTCAAATTAGGTAAAAAGAAATTTCCAAAAAAAATATTAAATTAGGGTTTTCAAGATTTGGAAATTTAAGGAAGAATGGTGAATTTCAAAGGGTTTTTCAAAACCAAAGGAATTTCTAAAATCGAATTGTCTAGGAATTTAGGGAATTAGACATTACCTCGATTCGATCTTGATTAGGTTCTTCTCCAATTCCACCAAAGAGAAAATCTAAGCGACCAATACACCTATAAAACAAAGATTCACTAATCGATTATTCGGAATCGATTGACCTCACATTCGAAGGATCAAGGAAGGAGATGAAGGAGGAGAAGAATACCTACCTTTCCTTCTTTGTTTAGGTTTTCACGTGAACTGAGAGATGAGATGTCTTTTTGTTTTTTTTTCTTTCCTTCCCTTCCTCTTTCACGCCCCCACCCTAATTTTTTTAAAAAAAAATCATTTATTAAATATCTAAAACTCTCCCTAAATATCTTAGTCTAAAGTATTTTAAAATAAATTCTCATTAATAAGAATTAATCTTAAACACTTTATTCTTAAACCATTAGGAGATATAAAAAAAAAATTTATTTTCATCAAAACTTACTGAAAACCCGAGGCGTCACAACTTAATTATGTATGTAGATCGTCCATCATTGTGCTCTTGAACCTAAATCATGTATTTGTATCCCAAGGGCCAAGATAGAGTTTTATTAAATAATTTGAAAAAATATTATATATTTTTTTTTGAAAAAAAAAACTTCATTCTTTATTTATTGTGGACTAAGGAAAATATATTTCTAAAATTCTATTTTCTAAAATCTTTATACTCTATAATTTTCATGTTATCGTATTTTTATAAAAAATAGTTTTTTGTAATTTTTTTTATATTAAGGATTATATGATAGGGGTCCGAAACTATATATGTACGCTCCCCCTATTTTCTTTGGACCGGCCCTGAACCATTTGCACTTTTAGACTACTATATCCATTTTTATTTTTAAATTGCATGTCACATTTCATATATTCTTAGAAAAATAAATTTTGGAATTATAAAAAAAAGGTTTACTTTGTAAAGTGAACGTTTTTGCATACTAAACTTAGCATTTTTTAGTTATATTTTTCTCAATTACTAACAGACATATGTTTTTGTATTGATTTCACAGCATCAAATTACAAAATAGTTGCAACATTAACTACAACATATGAAAATGAATAGCTATTCATTGTTTAGATTTATCACTTGTTTATAGGAAAAAATCATATTTAAGTATTCAAATATTAAATGATTTAATAAAAGTGATGGTTTAATTTTAAAATAACTACAAAAATACCCAAATTCCTTTTAAAAAATAGTAAAGATAAAAAAAAAACTATAAAAAATCTAAATTATTGAATTAGTAAGGGTATATTATTTTATAATATTCAAGTAAACTTTAAATTTTTTTAATATATAAAAAAACATTAAATAAATAAAAAAAATGATATAATTTCTTAATTATAATTGAAATTAGAAATAAATTAACCATTAATGAATAAATTAACTAAAACAAATAAGAAATATATATAGATTTAGAATACACGGTTTATTTTTTATTTGGCAGTATAAATTTTAATTAAAAAAAAAGTTACAAAATTGCCTTAAATAAATAGAAAATCAACTACATATAATTCATTGAATTAGTAAAGTATACGACAATTTAAATTTTAATTAGAACATAATAATATAATAATTGAAAATTAATAAAATAAAAATAATTTTGAAAAAGATATGTAAAGCATTAAAGGTGAAAAAAAACACCGGAAAACCGAATCGAACCGTAAAAACTGAGATGATTCGATTTTCTCCAACAAAGAATCGAAAACTGAACCGAACAGGAAAACTAGTTCGGTTTTCGGTTCCAATAACACCGGTTTGGTTTAAAACCGAAAACCAGTAAAATACATATATATATATATATATATATATATTTTAATCTGAATGGTTGATACAAAAACAACATAGGTGACTTGGTAATGGCGCTGACTATTTTCACTGGAGGTCTGGGTTCGAACGCCAGCCAAAGTATTTTGTCGTTTATTTTATTTAGTTTCAATAATTAATGCAGCCTAGCCTAGCCCAGCCCATTGTAGTGTTGCCCAGCCCAGTAATTGCCTCTAATCAACTCCTATGAAAACCGAAAAATCGGTGAAGAAAAATCGGTCATAACCTAACCGGACCGGTTAGTGTATATAACCGGTTCGGTTCGGTTTTTATTTCTCAGAAATCGAACCGGTGCTGGTCGGCCATTTCGATTAAAAACAGAACCAAACCGGTTTCACTCCTATAAAGCATAGGAGAAAAATATATGTTTCAAAATTTAAAATGCTTATATATTAGAAAGAATATTACGTGCGACGCACATGGTAAAAGACTAATAGTTTTAAATGGTGATATATTTACAAATATTACATCAAAATGTGCTTCCTAGTGAAATTTCTGATTTTTCTAATAAGGTAGGGAAAAAAATGGTAGGGTTGTAAGCCTGTAATTTCTTTGAAACAAATCAATCTAGATGTTTGATTTAATTATAATCTTCAAGCAAAGCTAGAACACATTCTAAATCTCACAAATTTGAAGAGAAGAAACTTGTTATCTTACAAAATTCAATAACACACCAGAGAAGAAAATTGTTCTATTGAAATAATTTACTTTTTGCTTACAAATGAGGGAATTGAACCCTATATATATTACTCCAAGGTACATCCATAAAACACAAAATGAATGTGTGAACATGCATATATTTAATTCATGTACTTAATTAATAATAGCCTACATATACTTAGGAATTAATAATAATTAATGAGACATTGTATCACTACAAGGAAATAAGTTATTGCCGGTGACAAAATGCCGACGAATTCAATTTCGCCGGCATTTTAATGGTAAAATCGACGAAATTGTCATTTCGTCGGCTTTTATTAGCAAGGCCGGCGAATTATTAAACTTCGCCGGCCTTGTGATATTTTTTACAATTTTTTTAATTTAAAACCCAAGGCCGGCGAATTTCGCCAGCCTTGAAACTTATAGTATCTATTATTTTTAAAAAAATAATTTGTCTCAATAAATCTATATACTAATTATTAAAAATTTTAACCTTTTTAAAAATCACTCAAATAGCATAATTATAGTTCATTACATTATTGAACTATTTTTTAAACGTATTTTTACTAATTGACCATTTTTTAATTTATAGCAAGTACTTGCCCCTTTTTTAAAATATACTAGTTATAGGTTTTAATTTTCATTTTTTTTTAAAGTATAGTATTTTTTAGTTATAGGCCATCTAAAGTATAGTATTTTTTTTAAATTTTTTTGTAAAAATTAGCTAGTAATTTTTTTTAAAAAAATGCAAGGCCGGCCTTAAAGTATTTTTTTTAAATTCGTATTATTATTATTTATTTAACAAAGGCCGGCCATATAAGAGGGACACGTGCGTCCCTCTTATACGCTATGCCGACGGATTGAATTAGCCGGCATAGGGCCTGAGATTAAATCCCAGGTTTACGGACAGAAAGGGGAAGTTCTTCCCCTTTCTTTCCTTTCTTTCCTCTTTTTTTCTCTCAACACCATCTCTCCCCCTCCTATTTTAGTTCGATTTTCGCACTATTCCGGCTGCAAAAGGTAAGATTTCTTCATTTCTTTTGCCTTTTCATTGATCTACACCATTGTTTCACACTAATTTATGTTTTTTTTTAACCTAAATCCATAGATTCAGTGTTAGGGCTTTCAAAAAAAAATTGTTAATGTTATAAATGTTTCTCTAATTTATGTTCAAATATTGGAAGAAATCAAGTGTTATTGATGAGTTGTTAGTTTTAAGTTTGTTATTTTTGTAATTTGATATTTTTAGATTCCAATTTGAACTTTTGAAGGGGAATGTAATATGAGTTCTAATTGTATGAAATTTATGCTTTTTTTTGTTTAGTTAAATTACTTTGATCATTTTTGTTTCCAAAAGAAATGGTAATTTTGATTGATGATGATATGTGTGTTTTTTTTTATTACTTAATGTTGTAAGTTAAAAAGATTGTGTATAATAGAAAATTACTAATTATTATTTTTTATATCAAAATTTGTAGATGTAAACTAATTACATTTTGAATGTTGTATTTATAGGAATATATTGTGGAAGACAACAAACATGGCGAGCAATGATAGGTAAATTTTCTAGTATTAATTTTTCCTAACTATCATAGTCTATTAAATTATGATTGTTATTATATATATTTTAGCATTGTTCAAAACTTGGGTGTGGCTAACTTGCAGCAAAGTTAGCCAATAATAATTGATATTGTTATGTGAATTCCAACTAATTTTATTTCTTTTGTGTACATTATATATTGATGTAGGATAACTTCATTTTCGACCCTACTCGAGAGGCAGTGCAAATTTACCTCAGTCACAAAATGCCTGACGCATTGAACGAGTTTCGTTCAACATTGCATACGTATTATAAGAATACCAAAGAGAAAGATGGCATTCAAGTAGCCGAGGAAAACAACACAAACAAGTGGAGAACTTGGATGATTGGATCTTCTTGTGTGATATGTGGGAGACGCCTAAGTTCAAGGTAAACACATAAAAATAAAGATTTAAAGTTTTATCATACATAAAACTATACACATATAGTAACTTTACTTTCATTGTAATGTAGGCCATGGCTGAGGCTAATACCGAGAATCGGGGAAAATGAAATACAATCACAAAACAGGCTCGAGATCACATGTGCGAGTCATGACAGATCATGGACGTATATGTTGAAGTTTATATTACTAAACCTATTTGTACCTAATACAACTTGTATTGTTTTTATTATAGCAAGCCAAAGATGAAGATCATGAAGAAGAGTTCAATTAGATTGATCTATTTCGAGTCATGCATACAAATGATGATGGTGTATGAATCAACGATGCAGCGGAGGAAGATTATGTAAGTTTCACAAGACTGAAAATTTTTATATTAACAAGTGTTTGTTTTACAATTTTAGTTCAATCATAATTATATACGTACGTGTAAGGCATGATGTGTGATTTGCTTACTGCTCCTGAAGTGGAGGTGGACGGAGTTGTCCAACCGCGCCTAACAGATTCCGAGATAATTGAGAGAGTTTGAGGCTATCGTTTAGGATATATTAAAGATTTAGGGGTGGGACCTGCACATAATAGGCCGGTGTCTTCTCATCCAAGTGGTTGATCACGCTTCACAGAAGATTCGAGGGTCGATAAGCTAGAGGCGGAAAACTTAGAGCTTAAAACAAAATACAATGAGATTTCAAATACTTTAGATGAGTTTAGACGTGAGTTCTGTGAGATGAGGAACCAAGTTTCTACCTTCACGCAAACTCCTACGCCTAGTTAGATTGTTGTACTAAAACTTGTCTTTTAACTCTTCTATGTTTTTTAGATAATGTATAGTACTTTTGAATTAACTATTTGATTATGTTCTAGGGATGTTCTGAACTTTTTTTATAAATATTTCTTATTGATTAGTATTACATTGAACAGGAAAAACATGTTCTAAATTAGAAATGTAAACTTTTTGGGAAGAAAATGGAAAAAAAAAAACTGAACAGTGGGTATGCCGGCGAAACTCGCAAGCATAGTTTTAAATTTTTTTATTTTTTTTTTTAGTTTTGTTGGCGAACTTCACCGGCATTAGCTATGCCGATGAAATTATTTTTGTCGGCATAGCCTAATAAAAGGGGCAACCCTTTTTTTGCTATGCTGGCGAAATTAATATTTCGCCGGCTAAGGCTACTTCGACGGGGCTTTTCAAGCGAAAAGCCCCGATGAAATATTTTTTCCTGCAAAGCTTTTGCCGGCGAAAATTAGGGCATTGCCGGCGAAAAAATCGCCGGGAATTCCTATGTTTCTTGTAGTGTATGGTATCTAATGCATCATTCATGTATCTTGAAATGAACCTAGTTAATTATTTGTAATTTATTTAGTTTATATAAAATCTAACAATATGTAGATGAATGTTCAATATAATGATACCCATCTATTATTATCGGGAAATTAGTACTATTTCCTCCAAAATAGAAATATAGGATTTATCGGAATTTTTTTTTGGAAAATTGTAATCTTTAAAACTTATGTTAAAACTACCGTTAAGGGGAAACATTTTCCAAAAATACGCGAAGTCGTTTGTAGTACAGACGATTTGGGTTTAAAATGTGAAAAATCGTCTGTAGTAGAGACGACAAATGCTAATTTACCCATATATCGTATGTACTACATACGATTTATATAAATTGTTCACCATATGACCGCTTCAATTTCTCTTCTTCTCCATTCTGCCCTAACGAAGACCTCTCCCATTCGATCTCTTCTTCTCCATTCTGCCGTAACCTTCCACCTCTTCAATTTTATTCTTCTCCACTGCCCTAACTCCCTTCAATTTCTCTTCTTCTCTATTCTGCCCTAACCTTTCACCTCTCCGATTCGATTCTTCTCCATTCTGCCCTAACCTCTCCGATTCTACCTTCTGGCGAAATCAGCGATTCTACTTCTTCCATTTGCATTCGATTTATCATCGTGAAAGGTCTCATTCTCCGGTAAGTTCCCCTGATATCCTTGTGCACTGATTGTTTTTCTTCTTTTGATATTTTTTTGCAACAAATTCAGAGATTTGGGGTTTTGATTTCGGTGGTTGTGGCGTTTTCAGGCGCGGTGATTATTTTCTCGACGACCTGACTTTATTTTCCGGCAAGGTGGAAGGTTAGCTTTGAATTAAGCAGAAACACTATAATGCCAAAACTCCCTTTCTAATATAATAATAGTTAAGTTTGACAGTTACTTTCAAATGACATATCTCACCCAATTTGATTCTATTTTTCATGAGTGAATACTTGTTTTCATACGGATTTTAAAGATCTACAACATAAAAATATTTGTTATCAGATAATTATTTTAGAATTTGGGTTTTTTGTACTTGTAAAAATGGGTACCAAGTATCTTAAACTTTGACAGGTCATAACTTTGTGCTCGTTTATCTGAATTGGACGAATTTTTTTTCATTTCATGTAACTTTTCGAGATCTACACGCTGGAAAGTGGCCGAAAGGCGGCTTGTCCAACCTTTTTCCCAAAAAAAAACGTCCATTTTGAACCTCAATTTAAGTTCCAAATTGTTTTGACACAAAATTTCACCGTTTCTGGTTGTCATATGTGAAATGTAAATTATTTGGACGTTAGAAATATCCACTTTAAAATTAGTATGTACGAATATTTAATAGATATAAGTCCTAAAATGGTTCATCGTTGTAATAATATTTCTCATATTTTGTGTCGGATCGACATACCCTTCCACCAGAATACTATCAAATTCCTTTTTCAATGTAAATGTTTCTACTTGTTGATATTCTTTGGTGATTGGTTTCTTTTGTATTTGAATTTAAACATTATTAAGTTTATTTATTTATGGGCTGAATTTACTATTGCAACGAGATTTGGTTCTATGGCTATCCTGCAGTTATGGTAGCCATAGTGAACAATAAATTGAAGCTTTTGTGATTTATTTAATATAGGTAAAGTATGGTGGAAAGCTTTGCAATTTTATTATATGTGAATGGTCTTGTGGTGGATGGTTTAGAAGGTATCGAGTACGATAGACCATCTTGCGGAGGCTTTTTGATTGAAAGTGAGATTACCTTTCATTGTTTTGTTGACATGTTGAGTCAATTTCTTCCCTCCGATTTTAGGACCATCCCACTGGAGATAATATATAGATATCCCTCACGAATGGCAAATGGATCATATAGGTTCACTCTTGTCCCAATACGGAATGATGCAAACCTGAACTTTGTATTTGCCATTGCCAAACCTCCACCTGATGCAATAGAGATATATGTGAATAAGAGTCGGGATGATCCCATAGTGATGGACACACAAGTATCAATAAATAAGATGACAAATATTTTTGTCAATGAACCATCAACACTTGAAACTTATGAAATTATGACCCCATTTGGTGAGTTTGAAGAGATACTTCCTAGTAATGAATTTATAGATGTTAGTACATTGACCGACGATGAATTTGAGGGGTTGGACATGGAGGGTCCATTTCATGAGGCTCCATCACCAACTTTCTCTGATTTAGACATGGATGTCATCGATTCAATTAGGGAGCATGATCCTATCACAAAAGCTGGGAGAATAAGTGAGGATGCTGAATTGTTTATAGGATTTGTATATGATAGTAAGAAAGATCTACAAAATGCAGTGAAACGTTATTCTATTAAGAAACATCAGCATTTTGAGGTAATAGAGTCGACACCATCAATATAGGCAGTAAAATGTAAGAAATCAAAGGAAGGTTGTTATTGGAGACTTCGTGCTATAAAAAAAATACATCAACGCTTTGAGATTACTCAACATGGTGGTCCACATACTTGTTCGTATCCACGTTTAACACAAGATCATTCAAAACTAGACTCTGAAATGATTGCTTTAGAAATTTGTGATATGGTGAAAAAAGAGTCTGATGCAAAATAGTTTTATTGCAAGAATACTTGAGAAAAAAGTTTGGATACCATGTCAATTATAGACGGGTTTGGGAAGGAAGACGAAAAGCAATTGAAATGATATTTGGGAACTGGGAACAATCATATCAACAATTACCTAGATGGATGCATATATTGAAACAAACAAACCCGGGAACACAGGTTGAATGGAGGCTAGAAGACATGGGGATAAGAGGTAACAAGATTCTAGGCAGTGTGTTTTGGGAATTTGGTCCTTGCATTGAGGGATTTAAGTCATGTCGACCAATCATTCAAATAGATGGCACTCATCTTTATGGTAAATACAAAGGAAAGGTGTTGATTGCCACTTCAATTGACGCTAATGGACACGCATTTCCTCTTGCATATGCTATAGTTGATGAAGAAAGTAAAGACTCTTGGGGATGGTTTTTACGTCATTTGAGACACAAAGTTACTCAACGAGAAGGTCTATGTTTAATTTCAGATCGACATGTAGGTATTATTTTAGCGGTTAATGATCCATGTAATGGTTGGGCAGAGCCTCAAGCACACCACAGATTTTGCCTGAGACATGTTGTTAGTAATTTTAATAACAAGTTTAAGAGTAAAGAATTGAAGAATTTGATTTATTGTGCTGAAAGTCAGTTTCAAGTAAGAAAATATGAGGCATGCATGGAAGATGTAAAACAAATAAATAAAAATTGTTTGATGTTTTTTAACAATCTTCCAGCTAACAAGTGGACACTCGCTCATGATGGTGGATATAGGCTTGGTTGGACGACTACTAATGTCTCAGAATCCATAAACGGAGTTCTTAAAGGTGCACGAAGGTTGCCCATCACCGCATTTGTTCAACTAACCTACCATAGATGTGTTAAGTACTTTGTAACACGAAGGGATGAAATTAAAAGTGCATCAGATAGAAATGAAACGTATACAAGGTAAATATTATAACGTCAATCCTCAATTTGATGATAAAGTATGCAAAGAGTATTGTGTATTTTATAACGTTTTGTTCTTTAATGTAGGCTTGCATTGGATAAAATTGCCCATTGGGAGGAAAGAGCACCAAGTCACGAGGTCACTTTGTTTGATAGAGACACAGGCTTGTTCGAAGTAAGGACCGGGTATCATTATTTTAATGCAAAAGGAGGGATTAAGCACATAGTCAAATTGAGTGCTCATTCTTGTACATGCAACAAATGGCAAGCTTTTAAAATCCCTTGTTCACATGTCATCGCCGCTTGTTCGAAGTTTAACCTTGATTTCTATCAACATGTTCATGATATGTATAGATTAGACACATATGCCAAGTGTTATGCTCTCCAATTCCAGCCGGTACCACATGAAGCAAACTGGCCTCATCCTAATTTTCCTATACTTCATCCAGATGTGTCACAAGTTCGAGATATGGGTAGGCCAAAAAACACTCGTATTCACAATGAGATGGATAGAGGAGAATCAAGTTCAAAGCAAAATTGTGGACTTTGTAAGAAAGAAGCTCACAATCGAAGAAGTTGTCCTTCAAGAATAGTGGTTGCACCACCATAGGATTCTATACAAGTGATTTTATTTAGAATTTGTCCTTTAAGATATTATGTTTAATATGATATTATGGATTATTATTTCTTGTTATGGGATTATATATATTTTTTTTATGATGTCTTGTTTTAGTATTATAATTATTTTTATGAAATGAGATGTTGGGATGTGGATTTTAGTTTAGTGTATTAAGGTTATATTTTTCATTGTATGACATCATAGGTTATGGATCCTGGACCCATTGATGCTTCAGTACTACATTCACAGATGGCTCATCGGTCACAACTAGTGTGGCAGAATGAGGCCGGTCACTTTCTGCATTGTAGACGTAGAGAGGCTGTTCTTGTCAGATTTCTAGATTTAGACCCTCGTATCGAGCCATTATTGCGTTTATCGGGATTTTATGGTGTTGCTCGATTAGGCTTTATACGATTAGATTGGGGTCTTATTACTGCTTTAGTAGAGAGATGGCGACCAAAAACTCACACGTTTCATTTACCACCTGGTGAGTGCACCATCACATTACAAGACGTAGCAGTACAGTTTGGCCTTCCGATAGATGGCGAGCCTGTTACGGGAACACTACGTCATACTTGGTCCGACGTTTGTCTTCGATTATTGGGTAGTGTGCCAGGACCTTCAGATATTTATGGTTCTAGATTGAGTTTGCCATGGCTTACAGAGAAGTTTCAGTCATTGCCTGCTCATGCTGATGACGAGGCGATAGCAAGATCTGCCTGTACATATATCATGCAGTTGCTTGGCGGGTTTTTATTTGCAGATAAGTCTAATCACCTCGTTCATCTTATGTTCCTCTCACTATTAGAGGATTTCGGACGTGCTGGTCGATTGAGTTGGGGTTCCGCATGTTTAGCTTGGTTATATTGACAGCTTTGTCGTGGTTCACATAGCACCGCTCAGGGTATTGCAGGCCCACTGATCTTACTTCAAGTATGGGCATGAGATCGTTTTCCTACGATTGCACCACAACGTACGCACGCTGCCGACGATGAGATAGTTGGACGACCCGGTGGTGCACGGTAAATAATGTTTCTAATATAATTTTTTTTTTCATATCTATAACATATACCTAATATACTTGTTATTTCATATAGATGGACTGATGATTTTTGTGTCACCGATGTTCCGACTCATGTGTTAATCCAATATCGATATATGTTGGATCTTCTTAGACCAGATCAGGTACATATCAAATTAAATTAAATGTATTAATTTATTTTCTCACTTAAATTAGAAATTTTTACGATTTTTTATTTTTATTTTGTAGATTATATGGGAGCCATATACTAGTATCATGCACGATCTACCTGCATTTTGTCATTATGATCGTGATTGTTGGTCTGCAGATGCCCCCATTGATATGTTTTCATATCGTTGAGCGGATTTTTCCATCACGAGTTATGAGGCATTTTGGTCTACGACAAGTAATTCCTGAACCATGTGACACTAATGCACACTTACATGGGATAGATCTTCGGAATCAAATGAGAGATTGTATGATTGCTCACGCGACATATATCGAGAGGTGGTTATCACGTAGAGATCATCTTATTATTGGGGAGCCTGTGGATGGGGGTTCAGATGTGGATGATGGATATTTTACGTGGTATCGTTCTATTACTAGACGATATATTACACGACAGGGTGCCGCTATTCATTCTATGGTAATAATTTTATGCTTTATGTAATTTTTTTTTTAAATTATCAACTACTAATCATGTGTTTTTTTTCATATAGACATCCAACTTTCCTCGTATTCGAGATCTTACAGATCTCGTTCATATTCGAGCTATATGTAATGAGCAGTTGACCATTGTCGATGATCTTTATCACATGTATAGGGTGCCTAATGCAACTAGGATAGTTCGGCGGAGGAGACGACCATGTGCACCCGATGCAGTTGATATTGAGCAGGAGTTCGATAATATGACGCGAACTGATACACCATCCCCACAGTCTCCACAGCATACTTACCCCTTTGTTAGGATACTGACACTAGGGTCCTACACCATTCCACCTCTAGTCACACCTCTTGTTCAGTATGATAGTTCTGATGATGAGGTGGGCCCCTCTATTATCATTATGGAGCAATTTGATGAACATGATGGAGCAGACCCTTCACATACTCAGGCATCGAGCCCACAGCAGATGCGAGGGCGGGGACGAGCACCAAGACGTGGGAGAGGGAGGGGGAGGGGGCGGGGACGGGCGGTGATAGCACAGAGACAACAGCCACCACGTAATAGGCGACATCCCCCTTGTGGAACTCATTAGATATTATTTTATTTTGTATGACTTTTTTAGTTATTTTGAAACTGAAACATCTTTATAATGTTTTGTTATCTTATCGTAATTAATTTCTCGATCTTTTAAAATTCATATAGATTAATAATTTAATTACGTTTAAAAAAATCTATCGTTCTCTCAATTAATTTTTATTATGCGCTCAAACATCGTCTAGTTAGTACAAACAAATAAAAAAAATTAACAAATTAACAATTTATAAAAAAATTAACAACTCGTTTGTTCAACAGATGAGTTATATAAAACAATTTATAACTCGTCTGTACAACAGACGATTTCACGTATTTTTGGAATAAGTTTCCTGACTACAATATTTTTGGAATAAGTTTATAAAATAACTATAGTCCTGTAATTACCCCGGATTTATCGACCCCCTAACTTTTTAAGTTTTATTGACCTTTCATACATGTGAAAGGACAAGAATATCTTTTACTTTTCTTTTCTTTTCTTTCGTTTTTCTGTTTTAATTGTGTTCCTCTCTCATTCTTCCAACAACTTTCAAACAATCCTTTTCACTTCTCTCTCTCTTTTTATTTTTTCATTTTACCATAAGTTTAAATCACTCACAATCCTCTAACTCTCACTCTAGGTAATTTCAAATAATTTTTTCTTTCAAAACATCAAACCCACAATTTCATACCTCTCATTTTTCACTTGAAACCCCTAAAACAAAAAAAATTAAAAATAAACCAAGATTAGGTACGATTTTTTTTAAATGACGTCAGTGATTCAATCTCAATCTGAGATTGAAAGACACGTTGATGCATTTTTTTATTTTAATTTTAAAACTGTGACAGATGAAGTATATATATATATATATATGTTGAAATATTTTATTCATTATTAAATATTTATTTTGGCATTTAATTTGATAAAAACTTATTTGAAAGTTTGACAATTTTGAATTGATTTTTTTTGGAGATCTTGTCTATGCATAAATATTCCTTTTGCATTTGTCCATTAACATTTTCCTAATTTAAGTTTTAATTGATCGGTTTTTTTTTATCTAAATTTTAGCTTAATTGATTTAAATTAATTTAAGGAAAATGTTTTGTGATTGCATTGAGTTATTTGGACAGCAAATTTGTTCTCCACGTTTAAGGTGAATTTTGTATTCAAATTTCAAATTTTGTATTTGATGATTTATACATGGGAAGTCTTCAATCCCTGACAATCAATTTGCTAAAGAAAGGGAATACTCATCATTGCCTAAAAATCCCTTAACATAGAGTGTTTATTTGATTGAATATCTTTTTGGATTCTTTAAGTTGTGATTGCATTTTTCTAGGCTAATTTTTCTTTCCCTAACAGACGTGTGGTTCTTGTTTTTTGAACAACATGTTTGACAAGAAAATCTATATATGTTAGTGATGTTCTTTGGTTTAGCTACCCAAGCTTTTTATATTTGCTCTCACCTTTATTAACCTATTGTGCTCATTTGATTATTATTGTGAGAGTTTATTTTGTGAGAATTGTATTTCAAAAATTCTATATTGTAATTGCTTGGAGAGCACTTTGATTATTTGGGAGGAAGAAGTCATTTTGCTCATACATCAAGGAAGGGAGTTCCTTGATCCAAATCCGTAAGGGGAGCTTGCGGTATGATCAAAACAAGAACGGGAGGTTCTTGAATCAAATCGTCACAAGGGGAGCTTGTGATTGAATCCATTGTAGACGTCGTCGTTGCAAGGAGAAATCAAAGACAAAAACAAAGAAGGGAGTTCTTTTAATTTTGTGCTTTTTGATTTATATTTGTATTGAACGACTAACGATTCTAGTAAACTTTTTCTGGGCGAGGCCCCGTGAGTTTTTTACCGGTTGGAGGTTTCTCACTTTAATCATTTTTGGTGTCGATCTCTCCTTCTCTTCTTGCTTTTTATCAATCTGTCTTTTGATTCTGCTTCGTGCTCAAATCGTTGCAACAGTAAAATCCGAGATTAAGTTTCTGCATAATTGAGAATCTGTATTATTTTACATTCTGATATGTATGCCACTGTCAAGCACACACTGTTATAACATTGAATCCATTGGCTATAAACCTGAGATAGAAATCATTGTTGTATAATCTTAGTCATTTGCATCCTCTAATCGGGATTAAACTTAGAAATAAGGTCTAACAATATATTAATAATTTATATTGAAGCTCTTTTAATTTTCAATTTTTTTGAATCTCTTTGTCGTTCCTTTGATTTCTTCATTTCATCAACCACCATGAGAGAGATGAGTTTTGTTTTCAAGAGAATGGAGATGGATTTCAATTTGCGATCTTCGATTTCATCACTATCCTTTGCTTTAAGCGGAGTTGTCACCGTGAGAGATGAGTTTAGGGATGAAGAAGAATATTTACAATGATATTTTTGTCCTTTTTTCGGGTAATGACATATCATAAGATTAATAAAGTGAAAATAGTTAAGGGTGTCAATAAGCCTTAGTTTGCTTTTTTTGGAGTTCAGGTTTCCAATTTACCAATATTATCATGGATAAACTACTGTTCATAAAGAAAAAAGTAGAATGAAAAGAATTTGTAGAGAAAGTGTTCCACTGATGAATGTGAGAAGAGAGTGTTATTTTGAAGGGTAAAATGCAAATAATACCCCTGTGGTCTTTTCCAAATGCATGAACACCCCCTGTACTTTGAAAATGGCAAATCGCACCCCTGTGGTTTCAATTTTTTTCAATCAGACCCCTCCCCTTCAATGTCAATAATTTTCTTTTAGCCATAACTTCTTCGTTTGAACTCCGATTTGGACGATTCAAGATGTTTTGGAATCTTCATTTCCGGATTTACATAATCGTCGCTTCGAAACTTTGAAATCATCAATAATCAAAAGAATTAACGATGTCAATCATACCTAGTGTTTCGATGTTAATAAAATCTTTTATTTGTTAATGATTTCAAAGTTTCGAAGTGACATTTATGTAGAGCCTGAAATGAGGATTCCAAAACATCTTGAATCATCCAAATCGGAGTTCAAACGAAGAAGTTATGGCTAAAAGAAAATTATTGACATTGAAAGGGAAGGGTCTGATTGAAAAAAATTGAAACCACAGGGGTGCGATTTGCCATTTTCAAAGTACAGGGGGTGTTCATGCATTTTGAAAAGACCACAGGGGTCTTATTTGCATTTTACCCTATTTTGAATAATCAATCTTGAGTACATTTTGTTATAGGATATAGTAGAGAAGATAAAACAAAAGAAGGGGAGCATAATTTTCTAATATTTTTGTCTTCTAAATGACATAAATACTATTGAAGGGTAAGGCTAACAATTAAATACTGAAGTTGGATGAAAGTTTATGGATTCTGATATGACATCTTAAGTAAGGAAAAGAAGATGAATGCTAATTGGATTTCAATTATTTTTATGAAAAGAGATAATCCAGTATATAGCCTATTTAAACTATATACAATGGTTTTTTAGCCCATATCCAAATTTTAATGCTTTTTATACCATTTTAAATTTCATTCTTTTATTATACCTGATTTGCCCTTTATTTTAATATTAATTATTTAGATATGGGCGTATCAATCAATTTGTTTCACAATTGATTTTGTTCCATGATTATAGTGATTTTTAATTCCTCACTCATTATTATTCCTTGTTCTTTCTATTTTTGTTTTATTTTCCCTCTTAATTTTTATTTTTCATTTTCATTGGTCTCATTCTACATCAGTACCAGTCTCCTCATTATCCACCATAGTTTCTTATTCGTTCTTACCAACTTTCTTGTCAGGTAGGTGTTTGTTCTTATTTTCCTTCTTTTTTTTACACGTTTTTATATATGTTTTTTGTTTTTCTTCGTTTTCATTTTTTTTAAAACTAAGATTTGGAATTTTTTTTTTTTTTTTGGGTTTCCATTGAAATCTTCATTCTTCTTTTCTTTTGGCTGTATCCCAACTTTTATTAAAGATTTTTATTTAAATATTATTGGCTCTAGGGTTAGATTTTTTTTGGGGTATGCTTTATCTTATCTGAAGAATACCTCACCTCTCTCAATCTTAGTTTTCATTTCTTTATTTTTTCAATTCGAGATTTGGAATTTTTCTCCATAAATTTGAGTTTTTTTTGTCACCGTTTATCGAGATTTTGAGCGGAGTTCTCCTTTCACTTTGATCCTGAATGACTTTGATCAGTAACTAGTCTTTTTCCCTTCACCAAAAACGTTGTTGTAGCAAAAGGAAGCTTTTTTCCGCACTTTTCTGCGTTATTTAATTACGTATTGTACAGTACAGTACAATACATAGTTGTTAGCATTTTGTTCTACAATTATCTGCATTTTTACAACTACGTACAATACAGTACTGCACACTACATATTGATAAATATACAATATTAAGTACATTGCATATTGTATACACAATGTATTGATACATTTTATCAATATTATATTATAATGTACTTAATATATAAACATATTTACAATATATATTGTTCATAATATACACTATTGTAATATCTTTCATTTTTCACTTTTTTTTCATTTCAATATATAAGTATATTTGTTGTAGAAACAATTAAATTAAATTATATATATATTAGGGACTCTTGCAAAAATAGTAAAATTAGGTTCAATATTTGTAGAAATAGCAGTAAAAAAGCTTATTTGTAAAAATAGTAAAAAACTCAAATTCGCGTCTAAAATATTACAAAATTGCCACTAGTTTTGCATGAGTATCCAGTGATTTTCTCACAAGTAATCACTGATTTCCACACCAGTAATCATTGATTTTACTAATATCCTGATATTTTGTGCATGAATCACTGATTACCTAATAGTTATCACTGATTATCTTATAAGTTATCACCGATTTCTCTGATTCACATGAATGAAGGTTTTTAAAAATCTGCTATATTTGCAAATACTTCTTTAAAATGCTATATTTATAAATATTGCAGAAAATTCTGCTACCCGATGAAATTTGGATCATTTGCAAATCTAGCAAATTTTTTAGTAATATTTGTAAAAATAAAAACACAAAAAAATATTTGCAAATATAGCAAATTCTAATTGGGTTTATCAATGATAAACATTGAATTACATATTTTTACACTAAGTTTATCACAGATAAACACATAAATCACTGTTAATCACTGATAAACAAGATAAAAATTTCTATATTTACAAATACTTTTTTGAGTTGATATTTTTACAAATATTGCATAAAAATCTGCCACCCAATAAAATTTCCCAATATACTATACCTCATTATCTTTTTTTTCTCTAAAAGTCTTCACATTATTGTACAATCTTATACGGTACATTATACTTTTTTTCTGTAAATTTATTTTAAAAAACGGAAGAAGTCTTTTTTTAATAGAAAAATTCTAATATGTGTTAATTCTTTTTATTTTTTTGAATCCTAAGTTATTTTATTTTTTTATTTAATGTTTTTTTAAGTTTTCATTCTCTCTTCCTTCTTCATTAATTTTATAATAGCTTGATTTATGCATTTTTAAATCTCAATCCTCTCTCTTCTTTTCTTCTTAATTAAGTTAGTAAGGGTGTTTTAGGTATTTTACATCCCAGGTAAGCCAAAAAGCCTTATTAATTATGGGTAGGCCGAAAAGTATTATTTTAACAAAAAGAAGGCCACTTACTGGATTAACCCTTATGAAAATCTGACTATATCTTCAACTTCCTCATATATATTGTTATGTTGTAAAGACAAAGAAACGATTAAAAGCCCAACAATGGCCCTATGACTACCGTTGATTAAAATGACCCAAGGCCCATTTGACTAATGAAAGCCGACAAGCTACTTTTGTTTTACAACCTTAATTGGATAGTGCTTTAGCCGTGAGATTGTTTGAGAATTCCAAGTGGTGGTGATCTTTCTTATTGGAGTAAAATTTGCAGCAATAGCAACTGGACGTAGCTCATAATTAAGGTAAACCAAAATATATTTTGGTGCCGCTTTCTTTTCCCATATTTTATTTATTATTTTGCTATCGTTCTGATGTGAACTTTAGGTTTCGCGATTTCATTATGGGTTATCTATATATATAACCATTTACACCATTATAATAAAGGTTTACCAACCAAAAAATAGAGAATACTAGCCATGTGGGTTGGAAGTAATGGAAAATACAAAATAGCCCTTACACGATTTTAGAGGTAGTATTTGATTGATTTTTTTTCCATAAAAATCAAGATCCATACACCATTCTTCTCTATCCTTTTCTAATTTCACAGGATTCTATTTTCTCTCTCCATTTTCTCTTATCTCTCTTCTTCCTCTCCTCTTTCTTCTCCAAAGCCATTCACCCAAAATGCTTGAAAACCATTCATTAAAAAAAAAAAAAAAGAAGAAGATCAAGACGCACAAAAAAAAACACTAGAAATTTGCTAAACGACTCCAATTGATGCAAAAAAATTTCTCCAAACGTCAAGAAAATCATTTTTGAATTAAAGAAGTCTCCAAAGAAAGGTAAATAAATTTTTTCTTCTAAAAAACAATAGTTTTCTTCCATATATTTGATATTTCTTCCATACTATTTGATATTTCTTCATATTCAAGAAGATTTCTTTTACGAACTGGTGTTTATATTGAAAAGAAACTTTCTTTTAAAAATTATTTTTTATTCCACTTGTTTGTGATTTCTTTGATAAGGAACCATAATAAATTATTTTTCTTGATAATATGAAGATCTAATATATTATGTATATTCTGTATTTAATTTAAATTGACAGGCATCCAAGTAGAAGAAGGCATTAATAAGGAAAAAATGAAAAGGGGAGAAGCTTTCCGAGTATAGTTCGTATATTGTTCATATAATACTACTTTTAATGAACTTATGTTGGTTTTAATGGTGATTTTTATGGGAAAAATGAAATAAATTAGTAAATTGGTTGGACAAAATTAAATGAATAAAAAATATGCTAAAAAACAAGCATACAAAATCTACCATGAAACAATCAAAATAATGAGTTTACATTAAAAAAAACATTTGTACATTTGGTACATCTGGTATATCGTTCGGGTGTGTACATCACATACGATAGTTCTATCTTTGATCTCAATTTCTGAAAAAAAATGAAAGAGAAAGTTAAGTGAGCAATAAATGCGTCAATAAAATATGGATAAAAAGCATTAAATTCGTCAGCAAATTTACTTATAGATTATGTAAATGAAAAATATAAAATAATAATAAATGAAAACAATAATTAGTTAGAGAGGAAAAAAGAGAAAAAATCATTTAATAGTTGGATATGGTTGGAAAGTGAAGACTTTTTCTAGAATATGTAAAAAATTGAAAAAAATGAGTATAAAAACGTTGGAAACATAAATTGTGGCTAAAATCCTTTATTCTTATAATGGATTATGACTGCAAAAAAGATGGTTATATTTATAATTTTTCCTTTCATTACTCCTTCACATATATAAGATTTAGTTGAGCCAATAATATGATTAAATTTGTATTTATAATTAAAAAAAAGGTATAAAAATTACTCTATCAAATGACAACTCGAAACATGTAAAGCTATAGAAGTGAAAAGAAATATGGCATACAGTACGTAAACTATATATCCTACCCTATTAGACACAAATCAATGTGAAAAGCATTCTCTTTTTCCATAGATAATAATGACCATCTCTTTAACATTGAAAAAAGAAATTTTCTGAATCCTTGTATTTCAAGTTTTCAATTTCTCACAGATGTTTTGAAAATAGAAAAAGAGACATTGATGAGAATAGTTACATTTTAGTGTCCCATTTTATAATATAACCACCATTGTAGAGTTGTCAAAAATAGCTAATATTTTACTATTACAAATATCCATACCAGTTATACCCTCCTTGCATGGTTTCCCTCTTATTTTAAAAAATGGCCACCAACGTACTATTTTTATATTTTCATACCGGGTGTACGTCATTGTAATGATTACTTTTCAAGATATTGATGTGCACACAATACCTAATGTATGAAAGATGTAAGCATCATTACCCGTGATTTATCTACCCTTGCGTATTTCTAAGAAAATTTAGAAGATTCCCAAGGAAGCTTTATACCTTATCCTAAATAGCATTATCATTTTATTTTTATTTTGGGTTTCCACAGTAGAAAAATTGGTCAATGTGTCGTAATAATATACACAACACAATAATGAATGATCTAAATAACATACTGTTATACGATATTATTTTTCAAAACATACGGAGCTGTGTTGTGTGTTGCACACCAGTTGTCATTAAATTCCTATCCAACCTTTGAATTACATCATTTATCTTGTCATTTAGGCAAGCAAAACCCCCAAGTGTAATCTCTCTTAGGTCTTCCAAGCTGATACTGTTTGTATGGGCACTACTAGGACGTGTTGATCTCTCATTTATGTGTGGGCTGTTTGACATGTCAGTTTCATCATCCTGAGCATCACTTCCGTCTTTATGATTATTAGCATCCTCTTCTTCTTCTTCTTCATACTCTTCTTCAAACTCATTTCCTTTTCCATCTCCCTCTTCCATTTTTGAGCTAAGGGCTTAAAAAACAAGCTCTTTCTTGATTGGTTGTATGGGAACCAATACAATCTATATACACAGTACAAAAATTCATATGACATATACAAACAGTACAACTTTATGTTAGTTTAATTAAGTTATTATTTCCTTGTCGTTGAACTCTCGCTGCAACCTCTTACCGTCTGTAATGTGATAAATATCTCAGTTCATTATCCGTGATATCCCGATCCCAATTCTCTTCCTGTAGCGCTCACTTGCTGACAACTTCTGAATTATTTTATAAACCCAATAAACTAGAGCATATGCAAACCCTGTAATTGTCATGGAAGAGAATCTTAGTGTAAAGACCAGACTTTTTTAGAGTTTAAAATAAACATAATTAATGCAGCGGAAGACTCAATAAATGACATTTATTGAAAATACGAAAATTCACTTAAATCAAATGAACATTTATTTAAATAATAACTCCGGAGTTATAAACTTTTTTAAAAAAAATATATATCAATTAACTAAAATACTATTCTTAAACCATTCAGCAAATAAAACAAAATTCTCGACAACTCAAATAGTTCAACTAAAACCAACAAAATTTCAATTCTTATTCATTAATAAAATGAATAACAAATAGGCGGCCACCACGACATGAACCCTCATCTCTTCCACATCATCAATCGCCACCTCTCGGTCCAATGTTACCTAAAAAAAAATTATAGCACTGTGAGGCTAAAGCCAGTGAGAAAACGACTTAATCAACGGTAAAGTTTTAAATAGTCTCTAACAACTCAAACTGAGTCCCAAGCGCTCATCACTCTCCAAAAACATCTAAGGCACAAATCACTTAAATATCAAGTCTCAACTCACTTACATGAATAAGCAATTCTCACTAATTTCATATTCAAGGCAATACGTAATAATTCCATACATGAATAGGCAACATTATCAGGTTCCATATTCAAGTCATAACTCAATGTATTAACTCTAAATCAATCTCATAAGCTCAATTAATTCAACACGTAATGCCCATAACTTCTCAATAACAAACTCTTAACACATCCAGAATATTAAATATCACTACAATGACTAAATACTAAGAATTAGCACACACCACTAGAAAGGCGGTCTCTCGGGACTACTATCACTTTCTAGTACCTGGTTATAGCCGTAGCTATAACTGAATCATCTAGTAAATCATTCGTACGAACAACGATTACTAGCACTTGGTTATGGGCTCACCCATAACTGATATATGATTAGTTGTTAAGCTCGTAGCCTTAACACTAATTTAACAAAACCTCTAATGATACATTCTTACGAGCAATGTTCATTAGCACTTGGTTATGGACTCTTCCATAACTGAAATGACTGAGTGTTGAGCTCGTAGCCTCAACACTAGTAAGTATATTTTAACCGGCCATCAATGTCATCAATCACAACATTATACACATGATAATGTTCAATAAAATTCAATTATAAACATAACAATACAGCAGCCCCAACTTATATTGCCGAAAAATGGGAAAACTGCCGAAAACATGGAAAATGCAATCTTATGTTCTCTAACTCAAAACCCAAGGCATTTAACACTAAATATCTCCAAATAATTTCAGATTTAAAGTTATAATCAATCAGAGGCAAATCAAAACTAAAAACTTCAATTTTCGTAAAAAAAAAAGTCTAAACTAGTTCTAACCGAAAAAGTTAATTCTCCCAATCGATTTTTCTTATGATTCCAATATCAAAACTCATCTTAGAACTCCATAATTTCTAGAATTAACATTCATTTCAATCAGAATCAATTCGATGAAAAGAAAACTCACTTTTACCGAAAATTGACTATTTTAGCTCTAACCGAAAATCTAATTTCTCCCAAATTAAAAACGATATCTTCGATGGTCCAATTTCATCCAAACGTTCCAGAATATCATGATTAAATATATTGAAATGAATAAACTACGGTAAGAGCCTTAGATTTCTCTAAAACCCCACCGTTGACTAAACCGTTAACTCACCTTGTCTTTGATAAAATTCCAATTTCCAAGCTACTTTCCACCACCAATCAGACCTGAAGGTCCTAAACAATTAATTTACATGCCAAAACAGTACTAAAAGGTGTTAAAAAGATTTGGGTTCAACGGCTCGAAGAACGGGAAAAAGGCAAACGACGAACGACAGCCGTTTGAAGAAGACAGCAGCTATGGCACTGCTGTCTTTTGCCGTGGCTGAACCGTGGCCTTCGGGTCATGGTTTGGTCGAGGTTTCGAGTTCCGGGTGATCGTTTTTTATCAGTTTTGGTTTTAGGCAAAGGAAATCAATACCGATTAAAGTTTATGCCAAGGATTGAGAATTGGAAAGCATTAATGAGTGGGTTTCAAGGCAAAGTTCTAGAAACTCATAATTCAATATTAAACTAAAAATTCCAGATTTGTAAAGATTATAAAAATGATCAAAATCACTTACCAACGGTTAGAAAAATAACAGAAAACGCCTTCGATCTTTCCCAAACGATCAAACACGAACCAATCGATTTCCTACAACTCAAATCGACGGAAAAAAAATCATCACTTTGAAAACCCTAGGGGCGGCGACATTGGGAAAAACCAAGGGAAAAGAAAAATACTTACCTCTTGGTTGAAAAAGATGATCTCCAACTATCCAAAACCACGATCGTACTACAAATCGACACCAAACGATCAAAGATCGAACACGAATTTTCCGGGTTTCCTTCAAGGGTCAGCAGCGGCGTGAGAAGGAGAGAAGAGAGAAAGAAAAATGATAAATGAGAGGTCATCTTAGGTTAACAATCCCAAGTTCAAGTATTTACGAAAATACCACTCACCTTAAAACGTCGATATCTCGATCACCGGGTCTCAGAACGATGAACCGTCAGTTGCGTTGGAAACTTGACAACGAGACGATCAATTCCAATTCAAAATATTAATCAAATTACAAAGTTAAAAATTCGAGGTTTTGGGAATGAAAAAACCAAAATACCCTTTTCGAAAGAATGAGATATTTATGTTCTAATTAATCGATCCAACCTGATTAATATTATTTTTATCAAAATAATATTAATTTGTCCAAAAATGTTAATTACTTCGAAACGGGGCGTTACACTTAGGCTCGTTACAGAGTTTTCTATACCCTCAACGAGATGATTGTAAGCCACTCGCCCCCATGGATACACCTCAAATTGTTCATCGTCCTTTAGTAATCTTAAGTGTAGAAGGTATATTCTATTTGTTGGAAGCCTAGTAACAACTATGCTCTCTAGTATAGTTAGTTTTGCCAACTTAACAGAAAGAATTTCATCCTTGAGTTGTACTCTTCTATTTTATCTTTGAGGGTAGAAAATCTACTATGTAGTTTTGGAAGAACTATATTTCCAATGGGCCATTTGGAAGTTTTTCTACATTAACACATTAAACCTCTTCGTAATTTAGCCATATTATTAGCGAGAAGTCATTGATAGAGAAATCGATTAATGTCCCCTCTAGGTTGTAGCTGAGTACTTTTTTGTTGTTGTTTGCTACACGCCTACGTAGCAATTGGAGTAGCAACTGGGTGGGAAAACTATTAAGGAAATGGCTAAAGTAGGATCTGTCCAAAATTCTCTTTTGCTTATCTGTCATGACCTGACCCGGGATCTCACTCTACATACCCGAGACGAGACGTGTGCCGATGGTACGCGATAGCCAAACGCCAACACTTACCATCAAGGCAAACTAAACATAATTATGCTAATATTAAATCAAACTAAAAATGATTCATGTACTAGTTGAGCTGATGCAAAACACGTGGTGGATAAGCCCGTCGTAGGCTTGATCATTTTCTAAAACTCGAAAGCTACCTGTGGGGGGAAAAACATTTGTAAAGAATGAGCTAAAGGCCCAGTGAGTGGAATTTTTATTAAACTAATATTTTCTTCAAAACTACATAATGTATAGTAATTTCCAAATTCATAAAACTGTTTAAAACTAATATTCGTAAAACTTAATAATCATAATATTCAAAACTAAAACTTGTAAAACTTGTTATAGTCGTAATTTAATAATCATAATATTCAGCTGTCGAAACTAAATAAATACTTGTACGTCAATATATACAATAGAATCTGTTCTTATACTATATCATAATGATAAAAACCCACTAAAAATGTACCCTTAACTGGTCATACTGCATGTAGAGCGAAATCATGCATGCAGCAGAGCAACTGAATACTGAAACTGGTCATAAGCGCGCAGAGCTGCCCCCAAAGGGCTAAGCACCCTAACATACGGCCCAAAGCCTATGTGTATGCCAAAGTGGGTCCCAAAGACCTGCTGATAACTGAGGGTACTGTTTCTAGAGGTTTGAAAATAAACTACTGAAAATAATATCATAATTTCCAAACCATTCGAAAAACATAACTGAGTCTCCGTAAATGTCATAAATAATATATATACTATATCATAAAATTCAATTCCGTAAAATCTGTAACTAAATTCTAAATAATTATATGATGTCGAAAATATAATAATACCATTAAGGCTGGTAAATAATTATATTTCCGAAATGTAAATCCCAATAGTATCATATAAATCTTAAAATAGAAATCCACTTTAGAAATCTAAATCTCAATAATAACTATAAATGTTAAAATAATAATTTACTCACAAAAATTGAAGTCTGAGTTGTAAACCATGCCGATCCTGATACCACAACCATCACGCCATAGATCTCGAGTTACTAATAGCTATGATCACCAAAGTACCTTTTCCATCATTCTTTTTCAACCTTCTAACCGATAGTTTCCAAAGAAACCAAATCCACTCTTCATTTCCTAAAATCCGACAGCACAAATAAGTTCTCTATTATAAGCAACATCTAATTTGTTTTGAAGATACCAAATTTCTACTCTATCCTATCAAGAACGGGTAATTAAAACTAATACCCATAAAACTCATTTATCCATCAACTACCATACAAACAAATACGGCGTTTCACCAACCACGATCAAATTAAGCTTCACCGTCTCTCTCTCTTTTTAAATTCATCTTCCCTTCACTTGTCTTTGGACCACATCTCAAGAATTTACAAACCCAAACAAAAATACAAACTTGCTTTTTTAAAATAAAACCACCATCAAGACACTTATAATCTTTCCAAGTTTAACAAATTAAGAAAAAATTAAAGAAACTCACCGAATTTCTTCTTCTTTCATGAGTTGATGTAGTCCAAGCTCCTTCTCCACTCTAATTCTCTTGCCTCCTCTAGTTTATCACTCCTACTTCTCTACCTTCGAGTTCACATGACAAGAAGAAGAGATCCACCATTTTATTCTTTCTTTTCCCCTTTCTTTTTCCCTTTCTTTCTTTCTCTTTTTCTCTCTGTTTTTTTTCTCCCTTTCTCCCCTGTTTTGCTTCCCACGGGTGGCTGAACCAAATTGAAGGTTTCTTTTTTCTTTTTAATATTAATCCCTCATTGCTACATGTCAACCAAAGCCAAGGCCATTCATATTTTTTAACCTTATCTTATCTTATCTTCTTTTCTTTTTTTCTTTTTGAACTTTTTTTTATTTAAACTGACGTTACAAACGATTACTTCCTTTTGAGAATTTCGTCCTCGAAATTCAGCCATAAAGTCCAAGAAGACACTTAAGTATTTAGCAACGACTTATCTAATTTTCATTTCCTTCATTTCCTTCTTAACCATGCAGTTTATTCGCAGCCACAATTTACTTACTCAAAATATGTTCCTTCGTGTCACAAATTTCCATCGACTCTTCCTTATAAGACAATTTTCTCTCAATCACACGGTTTTAATTCTAGTTTGTGTCACAGATCTGATATATTTTTACATAATTTAGAACATCTTGAACGCTCTGGTAGTAAAGTCAATCGAATTGTTGCTAGGCCAACACATTTGATAATCTCACAGCAGCCTATGTACTTCATTCTTAATTTTACTTATTTACTGCATCTCAAAACTTTTCTAAGGTTATAAATCAAAATAAAATCATCATCCAACTTAAATTTTGAATCCAATAGTTATTCTCCAACTAGTTCTTCCCTAAACTCAACATCATTTTCTTATTACCAATCATATTCCATCAAATAATACCTTTGCATTTTCTACCGTTCAACGCTTCAAAATGATCCAACTATATTCACAAGTGAGAAACAAAAAGAAATATACCCAAAGCTAGCACTAAAATGGTTAGATCTTATAAATAAATCAGGAGTCGATATCTCAAACCATCTACATTGAGGCTCTATATAAGCTAAATTATGTGCTTTTCCAAAACATCTTTCATCAAACTCACGCTAGCCAAAACACATAGTAAAATCTCGTCATCTCTTATCATATAATGAACATGTGATTAATTTTCACACTAATTTGTGCCACCATAATTATTCAATCAAACGTGACCTTACTCAAACAAAAATTTATAACAAATAGCCCTAACATATCGACTTATAACCCAATATTCAAACGAGTGAATTCATCCAATAAGAACACTATGAGACATAATTTAATATTATCTTATCATTATCGCCTAAGTACCAGCACATTGAGTATGAGGAAGAACCAGTAAGATCCATCGTGATATACTAACAACTCCATTCAGAAACATAATTTAAATCAAAACCCCGACTTAATCATCTCTGAAAACATACAAATATTTTTCTCTTCATATCTTGTCATTAACAATCCCCTTTTCAAACTGAAATACATTTTCAAACTAACCAAACACATAGTATAAATTGGGCTGTGTACTTCTTCGAGAACTTCCTTATTCAAACAACAACAATTAGAGCACTTAAGTGACTAACAATAAGTAATGCCCGATCAATTCATAACAACAATTCTGTTCACTTTTTTTTTTCTTCTATTGCTCCCTTAATCTTGCTCAACAAAAATTTTTAGACTGTGAAATGTTTATAAGATTCTGTCAATCAAACCAATCTCACTCAGAAACTTGTTATTGATTCTTTTGTTGTAACTTCTGATAACCTAGCATTCAAACTAACAAACTCGCCTAACAAAGAAAACTTGACTGCATTACAAAAACAAAACAAAATAATTAAACAACTCGATTACCTGCTAAGTGCATCCATAACTACATTAGCTTTCTCGGAATGACAATCAATAGTACAAGCATACACCAAGCCATCTCATCCCAACCAAAATGAACTCTTATGAAAGTACACCATATTTCAAACTTCAATAATCATTTATCTATGGTATGTTTCCTCTCATAGACTATAATGTCAAATTCCCTCTATCAAGATTACACCACGAGTTCTGAGTACCACATCAAATACAAGTAATTTAACATTCCTTTAGCTGCCTTGATGCATGAGCAATTGTCTTACCATTTTACCTTTTTTTTTCACAACTTTAACCGGGTTACACCCTTTCTAGATATTAGAACTCCAACACCAGTGCAAAACTTAAGTGAAAAAAAATTGTGTGTACTCTTATGAGGTCAAATCATTCAACAGAAGAGCCTTTCTGAAACCGCTATATAAATAAGACAAATTACCAGCTAGTTCCAATAATCTACATGTTTTTCTAACAAATTTCCGTCCTTTCCCATTTTTCCTTTTCCTTCACTTTACTAGAAATAACCACATGTTTCTCAGTAAATATCTCATATCCCTATCATTACACAATATATCAATAACAATCTTAGTGATAAACCGATAAAAAAAAATAAAATAATAGTTTCTTCTAAACCATAACTTCTCGAACTTCAATCTTACTTCAAAATGATATAAATAAAAATCCACAAGTGATCTCTGATCCCCATTATCAAAGCAGTCTTTACCATAAATATGACTCTTATTTAACTTGATAAGTTAATGCATAACAATTGTAGGGCACATAGAACGTTTTCGAAGTGATCAACGAATTTTCTACAAGATCAACTTTATTTAGTTGTTTGTAATTAATCTGCAATCTTGTCGTGTCATCTTTCATTTTCAAACATAACTTTTTTACTCCTCCAAGATAACACTCAATCATATTGAGGCTTTCACAAGTCATTCTTGTAGTTGTGCATTCAAATCTTTTTAACTCAATTAAAACCATTCCCGATGATGATTGAGAAATAGATTATATCAAACTATAAATAAGTCTCTAGTTCATGTTAAAATTCATCAAATACTCTAAGAATATTCCCATGTCTCATATGTCTTGAACTTTTAAACAAACTGGGCTAAGGATCCATTACATAAACTAAATACTTAATCCAGCATTTTACGGAGCAATTCACTGCATAAATTACACATGATGCTCAAATTCTCTTTTCACCATTAAAACCAATCCCAAACTCTTTTAGTCGTTTCAACACCTCTACTGAAAGCACGAAGATCATCCATGAATCACAAACAAGAAACATATGCCCAACATAATTTCAAAATCATGTTTCTACGGATGCCAATTAAGACTACTTCCAACTCATTTTCATCCACAAGTACCACAAATTTCTATAAACGCTATTTGCTAATTACGACGGTCCAACAAGTAAAACCACTATGCTCATTATTTTTTTTATCCTTAATATATTCCACCAGTCTATATAACTTCTAGTTATTGTCAATCCATTCTTTGCAATTATCATATAAGCTTCTTAAATTGATAGCATTAAGTCCAAAACAGCTCATCCAACTCATAAATACTACTTGAAATAACTATTAAACAACCACTATCTCCTGAGTCAATTTAACCACTACATGGTCACTTCTTCTCAAATTGTTATCACTTTTTAAATAAATGTCATAATTTTTTTTTAAAAAAAAAATATTTTATCAATAAAATTTACCAACTAGTAGCAGTGAGTTTCATAAAAATACCTTTGAGCCTACGAGCTTTGTCACCACAAACCATATGCACTTATAATTGAATTCATGTCATGCAATGAAATACAAGCAAATGTGATTGACTATGAAACACATGTATCGAATCGTAATGCTTTGATACCATCTTGTCATGACCCGACCCGGGATCTCACTCTACATACCTGAGACGAGACGTGTGCCGATGGTAAGCGCACTACAAAAAAACTGTCAAATTGCGACCATGAAATTGCGACCAAATGGTCGTTTTTTGTCTATAATGTGACCAAAAAAGCGACAAAATAAGTGGTGGCCAAAAAGCTGGTCGGTCCAGAATTTGTGCGACTGGATAGTCACAAATATACGACTATAAATTTTTGGTCGCAAAAAAGTTAACCTTTTGAAAATACGACTAGATGGTCGCCTAAAAAGTGACCATATGGTCGTAATTTATCTTGAAGATAAGTGACCAATTGGTCACATAAAAAAGTGACCAAATGGTCTTATTTTGTGTGACCAAATGGTCACTTTTAGACTCAGTTAAAATACGACCAAATGGTCGCCTAAAAAGTGACCATCTGATCGTAATTTATGTGAAAGATAAGTGACCAATTGGTCACATACAAAAGTGACCAAATGGTCGTATGTTATGTGACCAAATGGTCACTTTTAGACTCAGTCAAAATACGACCAGATGGTCGCGTTAAAAGTGACCATATGGTCGCATGTAAGAATTTTTTTTTTTAAATTTAAATTTCAATAATTAGTTAATTAGTTAATTAATTATTAATTATTAATTATTAATTATTTATTTAATTAATATTAAAATTTAATAACAAAAAATTGGAATTAAAATAAAATATATATATACCAAATATTCAAAAAACGTTTTATACAGACGAAAGAATCCTAGAACTACTGCGGAGGGGCGGGGGGTGGCGGAGGAGGCGTCGCCTCCTAGGGATCTGAAGTACACGGCCAAAGCTGATGCGACCTGGGCCTCGACTAGTGCCTGCATGTCGGCCTCAATCGCAGCGACTCGAGTAACGAAGTCCTCGCGCATAGCGTCCATGTCCGCGCGCAGCTGCTGCTCAACTGGAGAAGGGCCGGAGCTAGTGCTCGCTTCGCTCCGCTGAGGCCGGGGCACATCTGCGTAAAGGCGTCGCCCGTACGAGCCGAGCCCAGGAACTGACCCATCAGGCCAAACCCCTCCAGCAGCCTCCAAGAACGCCTTTCTACGGTCCTCCTGAGTCGGTTGCGAGTCTGGTGTGGGCAACCGCTGACTCAAGGACTCCGTGAAACGTTCCTAAATTTAAAATTCAGAAAATAAAATAGCTAATATATAAGGTAGGAAAAATTTTAAAGAAAAAATAATAATTGAAAAAATTATTAAATACCTGAACTGCTTTCGCATTATCATCGACGATCGTCCCGTCCTTCTTCGTGTGAAGAACGCGGTGCAACTCATCGAGCGGGACGGGGCGCTCGTGCTTCGCTTCCTAAAAAATTAAAGATTGAAGAATAAAACATAATAAATTAATAACTAATTGAAAAAAGAAAACGAGAAAAAAGTACGTAAGTAAGAAAACGACGTAAAAAAACTTACCAATCAAAGATGGTGCTCGTCGTGTGTCCGGGCCCCCTCTGTGTGTTTGGTGGGATTCTTCGAGCAGTTGGCCTTATTCCTGCTTGACACTGCCTAGCCCTGAGGAGTGTTCAAGCTCGAGAGAAGCCGCGCTGGTCCTCCGGGCTCATCCACACGGGGCGGTTTGCTGCTTGCTTTCTGCGCGCCCGGTACATGAGGTCCTTGAATCGATCCCGGATGTGACTGTCCCATAGGGGGAACAATCTACCGTCGGTGATATCGGGATCGATAACAGGAAACTTGCCCTGAAAAAATTGAAATAAAAAATTGTTAAAGTAATAAATTTATTTCTATAAATTTCAAAATTAATTAATTATGAAAATAAATGATGTTTTTTACCTTCCAATTGTCGTACATCCGACGTTTCTTCGTCGTTGGAATCTTCTGCCAACGAAGGTCGCTGGGTAGAGGCATGCTCTGGAGGACCTCGCGAAACCGTTTTGAAACGGTTGTATGCGGTTGTACTTTGCAAAATCATAAAAATTATTGTGCTATTAGAAACTATTAGTTAACGGGAAAAAAAAAACACTTTGAAAAAAGTTTAAAGGTTTAAAAATGAAGTAATTAAAATAATAAACAAAATTACTTACGTATCCCCTTCAATCCGAAGGGTAGAAGTCTCGCTACCCACAGGCTGTGTGTGCATGAAGTGGAGAGGCCAAGTGGATCCGGCCACGATGCGGAACCAGGACGCATACCCTGATGCAGACCCTGATGCTAAGCCGGGAGTCGTGGCTAGGGAGTCCTGCGGCAGTCGTGGTGTCGCAGACTGGGTCTCAGGGACTGCATCATCGAGCGTGGTAGCAAGTCCCGTCTTGTAACTGAAGAGGATGTCCAACTCCTCTGTAGTCAGGTCCGCATCAGGGGCAGCGTCAGTAGGCGTCTGCGGAGACCCCTCGTTACCAGCGTCGTCAGGCTCGTCTGACTGGGGAGGACGTCGTCTGCCCGTCATAATCCTACAACTAAAATAAACTAATTTAATACTAATTACGTAAGTAAAATATTGAAATAAATTAAATTAATTAAATAATGAAATAATGTAAATTAAACTAACATAAATTAAGTAAATAATTTAAAATAAACTAATTAATAAATTTGAATAAAAGTAAATTAAAATTATATTAATTGAACTAAAATTAATTAAATTATACTAAATTAAGTAATGAAGAATTAAAATAAATTAGATTAATTGAACTAAAATTAATTAAATTAAACTTAACATTAATCAATTAAAACTAAAATAAACTAATTATTTAATTTGAATTAAAGTAAATTAAAATTAGATTAATTGAAACTAAAATTAATTGAATTAAACTTAACATTAATTAATTAAAACTAAAATAAACTAATTAATTAATTTGAATTAAAGTAAATTAAAATTAGATTAATTGAATTAAAATTAATTAAATTAAACTTAACATTAATTAATTAAAACTAAAATAAACTAATTAATTAATTTGAATTAAAGTAAATTAAAATTAGATTAATTGAACTTAAATTAATTAAATTAAACTTAACATTAATTAATTTAAACTAATTATTTAATTTGAATTAAAGTAAATTAAAATTAGATTAATTGAAACTAAAATTAATTGAATTAAACTTAACATTAATTAATTAAAACTAAAATAAACTAATTAATTAATTTGAATTAAAGTAAATTAAAATTAGATTAATTGAACTAAAATTAATTAAATTAAACTTAACATTAATTAATTAAAACAAAAATAAACTAATTATTTAATTTGAATTAAAGTAAATTAAAATTAGATTAATTGAACTAAAATTAATTAAATTAAACTTAACATTAATTAATTAAAACTAAAATAAACTAATTATTTAATTTGAATTAAAGTAAATTAAAATTAGATTAATTGAATTAAAATTAATTAAATTAAACTTAACATTAATTAATTAAAATAAAAATAAACTAATTATTTAATTTGAATTAAAGTAAATTAAAATTAGATTAATTGAAACTAAAATTAATTGAATTAAACTAAATTAAGTAATGAAGAATTAAAATAAATTAGATTAATTGAACTACAATTAATTAAAGTAAACTAAGTAATGAAGATTTCAACTATTAGATTACCCTAAACTAAAATTAATTAAATTTAATTACTAACATTAATTAATAAAAACTAAACTTAACTAAACAAATTAATTAAATTAAACTAAATTAAAATTAGATTGATTGAACTAAAATGTATCAATTAATTAAAGTAAACGAAATTAGATTAATTAACCTTAAGTAAACTAAGTACTTAATTAAACTAAAATTAATGAAATTAACAACATTAAACTAAACTAATTAAATTTAAACTAAAACTTAAACTAAAACTAACTAAAAATAACTTAAAACGGATACGAAACTAACCTCGTAATAGAAACCGGGATTGGAGGTTTAGGGTGTTTAGGTTTAGAGTAGGGTAGGAACGGGGAAAAAAGAACGGGGATCGGAACGGGGGAAAGAGAGAAAAGAAAGAAAAGGGAGAAAGAAAAAGAGAAAGGAAGAAAAGAAACGGGGGAAAGGAAAAGGGATCTGATTTTAAATCAGATTTTTGCGACAAATGGTCGCAAATATGTAATAATTACAAGAAACGAAAGGTCGCGTCTTTGGGGAAAATGCGACCAAATGGTCGCATTTCTTGAGATATTTGCGACCATATGGTAGCATTTCTTGAAAAAGCGACCATATGGTCGCCACTTTGCCATGATCCAGAACAGCTGTCATATCACGAGTCCCATCAATAATTGCGACCATCTGGTCTCAATAATTAAATTCACCGCCAAATATTGCGACCAGATGGTCGTAATCTTTAAATTCATCGCCATAAATTTCATGGAAATTTAAATTTACCGCTCATATTTGCTACCATATGGTCGCCATTTTACTTACATTTTTTTAAAAATATATAATTATACTTTTCAAAAAATGCGACCATTTGGTCGCCTTTCCCTTCTAAATTACTACCATGTGGTCACCTTTTGTGTGAAATTGCGACCACATGGTCGCAAATATTAATATATATATATATATATATATATATATATATATATATATATATATATATATATATATTTTTAATCATTCCTTAAAAGAAATAGTTTTAATTAATTAAACACATACACACACATTTGAATAATCAAGTTAACGAAATATCTCATTCATCATCGTCTCTAAGAAGTCCGTCACATACAGTCTTCTTCTTCTTCTGTTTCTTCATCAGATTCATCGTCTCGAATAAATTCAGCATCAATGTCACATGCGTGAGAAGTGGAAGCATTTGTATCATCATCATCATGCAATGTTATCGTTCCATCGTTCAAAGGACGAACAAGACTTGCATTCGACCATCGTCGATTGCACGAGATCTTATCTCATCTTCTTGAAAAGCAACGACTTCCTCTCGCATGGTCGTCTTTCTCGGACAAGTTTTCTTCTACCTGGCGTGGTTTAACTTTACAAACAACTAACCAATCTGTCAGATCTCGTCTATTAATCGGATAGTTCAGGTAATAAACTTGAATTGCATGTGAAGCCAGTACGAACCTATCAACGGTGCGCATATGCTTAGACTTGTTTACCTCAATGATTTGTAAATGATCAATCTTACGGACTCCGCCTCGTCTGGTTGTCTCGAACCAAGTGCAGTTGAACAGAACAATGCGTTTTAGCGTCGGACTTGCGTATTGAATCTCAAGAATCTCATCGATTACTCTGAAGTAATCGTCTTCGTTTGTGCCGAACACGTGACCTTTTATGCAAACACCACCGTTGTTTGATGCCCTGTTCATCGAATGCGCCTTCGTTTGAAATCAGAATCGTTACCCACGTATCCACCATACGACCTTGCTATCCGTCCAGGTCCCTTTGCCAAAGAAATGATGCGAGGATCATCCACCAGGTAATGTAGGGGAGTCAACTTGTGTCATTGTCCACATACGAGAATGTTAGGAAGATAGTAATTGTTTCAACATAATGCAACGGTTTTTTAACAATTTAAAATAACTCACGTATGCACTGAACCAAGAACGAAACTCTTTGTCGATTATTGACCCCTCCTCAGCGTCTGTAAGACCAACTCGTGTCATTCGAACGTATACATTTAGAAATAATCTGTATGTTACAAAAATAGTTAGCAAATAGTTTGTAATTGTTTATGCGATGGAATAATGTTAAGTTACAAACTCACTCTATGTAAGGCTCGATCTCTGCGCAGTTGCATAACACGTATGTCTGCATTACGTGATACTCAGAATCGGTCAACAGCCTACGCACTGATCTTCCAACTGTCATGCCAGGTTCCGTAAAAATGGGCAAGTCGTTCATGTCAACACCTTCAAGTAAATTTTCGACAATGTTTCGTTTCGCCGGTCGAAACTGCTCTGCAATGTGTTGATCTAAGTAGTATGAACAAAATGTGGTAGTCTTTTGCGTCAGGTACGCACTACAGATAGATCCTTCTACTCGTGATCTATTTCCAACCATCTTTTTCAACCGACGTAAGTACCTGTGGGTACAAAACATAATTAACATTCGATGATCATTGTACTGATTCATACGCGTACATTACAAAATAACTGTGCTTACCTTTCAAATGGGTACATCCAGCGGTAATGTACGAGACCCCCTAAGAATGCCTCGTATGGAAGATGCACTGGAAGATGCTCCATGGAGTCAAAAAAGCCAGGTGGGAACATTCGCTCCAACTTACAAATAATAACGGCGATCTCTGAACTCATTGAAGCGACAGTGGCTTCCGTCAGCTCTGTACAAGTCAAGTCCCTGAAAAAAACACTCAACTGGGCAAGCGGCTCCCAATGTCTATTCTCTAGGAACGGTCTGAACGCGACGGGCATCAATCGTTGCATGAATATATGACAGTCGTGGCTTTTCATCTCGAACATGATATGTTTTTTACTGTCTATACACCGACTCAAATTCGAAACGTATCCGTCCGGGAATTTGATGGATTCGATCCACTCAAATAATGTTTTCTTTTCATCCGTCGTCAACATGTACTTTGCTTTTGCATAATTATCATTGTCGTCAGGCTCTAACTCAGGACGGTGACATATCTCCCGTATATCGTAACGTGCCTTCAGATTGTACTTCGTTTTTCCCGGAACGTTCAAAATCGTATTGAAAATGTTGTCGAAGAAATTCTTCTCGATATGCATTACATCAAGATTGTGTCTAATCAGTAGATCTTCCCAATACGGTTGATCCCAAAAAATACTCTGTTTCTTCCAACCCATGTTTTTCCCAACCGCATTGTTTGCACTCTCTGCACCTTCCACTGTAATCTTCTGCATCCCTATAGCATCTATACCGTGAAGAATCTGTCTTCCACTATACATGGTCTGGGAGTTTGTTTTCTTACTCGTCGACCCTTCTTCCAGTCACTGCCGTTTGAACAGAAAGTGTGATTCAACGGCAAAAATCGACGGTGATAGTCAAACCAACAAGTTTTCCGACCGTTTCTGAGATAAAATGCATCTGTGTCTAGCATGCAATGTGGACATGCGTATGTCCCCGCCGTACTCCATCCTTTAAGAGGAGGAAATTAAGGTTCACACAATTAACTATACTGACTAAGGAAAGCAATAACAAAAGCAAAACACAGACTCAAAAATGTATATGCAAGCAATTAAAGATCAACATACCGACAACATTGAATACGCAGGGAAGTCAGCGATCGCCCGGATTAACGCGGCGCGCATCAAGAAATTTTGTTTCTTGAAATGTCGTGACGTCATAACACCGTCGACCCACAACCTTTTCAACTCTATAACAAGTGGTTGCAAATACACATCCAGGTTGCGTTTTGGACTTTTCGGCCCAGGTACGATCACCGTTAGAAAAATCACCCGGGTCTCGCATGCACATCGAGGGAGGCAAGTTATACGGGGTTACCATGATGGCCAAACTGAATATTGTGCCCCGGATGCCCCGAACAGGTTGAAGCCATCTGTGCATTAGCCCAATATGACGTTTCTCGGATCTTGTGCAAAATCCGGATGACAATTATTTAAATGCTTCCATGCCGCAGCATCTGAGGGATGTCTCATAACACCTTCATCCTGTGAATGCTCGTGATGCCATCTCATGTGTGAGGCTGTCACATCTGATGCATACAACCGTTGCAGACATGGGGTCAGTGGTAAATAGAACATGCGGGCGTTCGGAATCAGGCTGCGTTTCCCTTGTTTGTATCTTGGAAGAAAACAAAATTTGCAATGATGCAGGTCCTCATCCACATCCTAGTAAATCATGCATCCGTTTTGACACGAATTTATTTTCTCCACGGGTAATCCAAGTCCCTCCACTAGCTTTTTCGTGTCGTACAAACTGTGGGGCTTATTATTTTCTTCTGGAGCACCTCGACGAAACCACGATGCAATCGCATCAAATCCTCTACCGGGTATGTTGTACTGCGCCTTTATATTTAAAAGTTCCAGAGCAAAGACAAGTTGACTTACCTCACACCCATCGTACAATGGTCTACCTGGTTGTCTTTAACATCTCGTGCATCTTTCGTGCATCCGGATTCATTTCCTCTTCTACAACCCGTTCATCTTCGTCTCACGTTTAAACTTTCACGGGAATTTTCATTGCCCCCATATCCCCGCACCATCAAGTATCATTTGTCGCATCGACTATCCTGTTGTTCATCATTCCGTTCTTCGTCAACAACCTCTACATTCGAGCCGCTACCTTCGTATCGTCTCGATTCCCGTAATGCGCGTCGAACATTTCCTGTGTTTCCCCCTGAAACACCCAGGTGATAATAATTTGCATAAATCCCCGACTATAAAGATGCACCTTCACATCGAACTAGGTATGATTCTCCTATTGTCGCATTTCCTTGCGGGCAACGTAGCTTTCCACCATACTTTTCATAATAGACAGTTGTCATGCAAAACTCAACAAACTGTTCAACCTCGGCCACGAACTCATCGTTCAAATACCCGTCTATCAAACGAACATACATCCACTCTCTCATTTTCTTTTTTCTTAATGCTAACAAACAATAGGTGGAGGGATTTTATAATGGACTCCTCTGCTCATTTGCGACCAGATGGTAGTATTTTTGCTACCATATAGTCGCATTTTCCCGCCATTTTCCTCACTGCCATGAGTCACATCAAGTCAGACTTTACGACCAAATGGTCACTTTTTGGTGACCAGTTGGTAGCTTTTATCCCACCAAATATTTTATAAATTATTTATCACATAAAATCTCATAATTTGCGACCATCCGGTCACTTCTTAATGTGACCACGTGGTAGCTTAATTTCCGCCAAAATTTTAAGCCACCACTGCTCAATAAAGGTCACAAAAATTGCGACCAGTTAGTCACTTTTACTTGTGACCACTTGGTAGCTTTTTTCCCTCCAATTTTAAGCTACCACTGGTTAATAAATATCACAAAAATTGCGACCAGATAGTCACTTTTAATTGTGACCACTTGGTAGCTCTTTTCCATCCAAAATTACGCGCCATTTTTCTGCTACCAAGACATATTTTAGTCACAAAACTGCGACCAGCTAGTCGTTTTTTTAGGTGACCAATTGGTCGCTTCTTTCAAGCCATAATTTCGCACCATTTTTTATGACTACTTCTGCTTTTGGTCGCAATATGGTCGCAAAAAAAGTGACCAGATGATTACTTAAAGTCAACCTTCAAAGAAAGTGACCAGGTGGTCACCAAAAAACCACCACTTTTGTTTGGTCGCAAATTTCTGGTCGCATTTTGACAGTTTTTTTGTAGTGGCGATAGCCAAACGCCAACACTTACCATCAAGACGAACTAAACATAATTATGCTAATATTAAATCAAACTAAAAATGATTCATGTACTAGTTGAGCTGATGCAAAACACGTGGTGGATAAGCTCGTCGTAGGCTCGATCATTTTTTAAAACTCGAAAGCTACCTGTGGGGGGAAAAACATTTGAAAAGAATGAGCTAAAGGCCCAGTGAGTGGAATTTTTATTAAACTAATATTTTCTTCAAAACTACATAATATATAGTAATTTCCAAATTCATAAAACTGTTTAAAACTAATATTCGTAAAACTTAATAATCATAATATTCAAAACTAAAACTTGTAAAACTTGTTATAGTCGTAATTTAATAAGCATAATAGTCAGCTGTCGAAACTAAATAAATACTTGTACGTCAATATATACAATAGAATCTGTTCTTATACTATATCATAGTGATAAAAACCCACTAAAAATGTACCCTTAACTGGTCATACTGCATGTAGAGCGAAATCATGCATGCAGCAGAGCAACTGAATACTGAAACTGGTCATACGCGCGCAGAGCTGCCCCCAAAGGGCTAAGCACCCTAACATACGACCCAAAGCCTATGTGTATGCCAAAGTGGGTCCCAAAGACCTGCTGAAAGCTGATAATTGAGGGTACTGTTTCTAGAGGTTTGAAAATAAACTACTGAAAATAATATCATAATTTCCAAACCATTCGAAAAACATAACTGAGTCTCCGTAAATGTCATAAATAATATATATACTATGTCATAAAATTCAATTCCGTAAAATCTGTAACTAAATTCTAAATAATTATATGATGTCGAAAATATAATAATACCATTAAGGCTGGTAAATAATTATATTTCCGAAATGTAAATCCCAATAGTATCATATAAATCTTAAAATAGAAATCCACTTTAGAAATCTAAATCTCAATAATAACTATAAATGTTAAAATAATAATTTACTCACAAAAATTGAAGCCTGAGCCGTAAACCATGCCGATCCTGATACCACAACCATCACGCCATAGATCTCGAGTTACTAACAACTATGATCACCAAAGTACCTTTTCCCATCATTCTTTTTCAACCTTCTAACCGATAGTTTCCAAATAAACCAAATCCACTCTTCACTTCCTAAAAACCGACGGCATAAATCAGTTCTCTCTTATAAGCAACATCTAATTTGTTTTGAAGATACCAAATTTCTACTCTATCCTATCAAGAATGGGTAGTTAAAACTAATACCCATAAAACTCATTTATCCATCAACTACCATACAAACAAATACGACGTTTCACCAACCACGATCAAATTAAGCTTCACCGTCTCTCTCTCTTTTTAAATTCATCTTCTCTTCACTTGTCTTTGGATCACATCTCAAGAATTTACAAACCTAAACAAAAATACAAACTTGCTTTTTGAAAATAAAACCACCATCAAGAAACTTATAATCTTTCCAAGTTTAAAAAATTAAGAAGAAATTAAAGAAACTCACCGAATTTCTTCTTCTTTCATGAGTTGATGTAGTCCAAGCCCCTTCTCCACTCTAATTCTCTTGCCTCCTCTAGTTTATCTTTCCTACTTCTCTACCTTCGAGTTCACACGACAAAAAGAAGAGATCCACCATTTTTATTCTTTCATTTTTTCTTTCTTTTCCCCTTTCTTTTCCCCTTTCTTTTTTTCTCTTTCTCTCTCTTTTTTTTTCTCTCTTTCTCCCCTGTTTTGCTTCCCACGGGTGGCTGAACCAAATTGAAGGTTTTTTTTTTTTTTTTTTAAATTAATGCCTCATTGCCACATGTCAACCAAAGCCAAGGCCATTCATATTTTTTAACCTTATCTTATCTTCTATTCTTTTCTTTTTTTTTTTCTTTTTGAACTTTTTTATTTATTTAAACTGACATTACATTATCAGTCATCTTTTGCATCAAGGTTTTCAAGATTTTGGTTTTATAGTGTATGTTGATCCGTTGGTCATGTAACCAATCTTCTTTGGGATGAATCAAGGTTGGTTCCTATTGGTAATAAATTTGTCACATTGTTATACAAAGTATATTTCATATACGACGTGGAACAGAAGCAATAAGGTAGAGTAAAGTTGAGAAGCCATAGATACAGGTTTCAAAATACTTTATGTAAAGAAGAACACACGGTACATGTTATGGATGTGGTGGAAATATATTGGGTACTTTATATAATAGCTCACAATACACAATATACAATAAAACCAGTAACAAGAAGGTAGAATGAAGCCTACAAGTCATAAATACAAGATATAAAAGTACTAAATAATATTCAGTACATATTATACATATAATATGCTAGAAGTCTAATTGTAAAGACTCGAATTTTCACAAAATCTTTAAATCAGAAGTAAAACAGCGGAAGACTTATTTTTACAAAAATTTGGCGTGGATCCGTTTAAAATACGAACTCCCTAAACCTGTTTTTAAGAACACAACTCAGCAAAGTTTATTCACATATATTCCTACTCCAGAATATACTCAAATCAGAGAAAGTAAACTCAAAATATACATACAACCGACTTTAGGCTCTCATGAGCCACAAAATACAAGTTTTAAGACTTTATTTCAAGTTTATATGTATATAAAGCATTCCCAAAATGCACCAAACTTAGATTTACAAGTCCAAATGTCCATAAGCATCTACTCGAGATCACGCAGCACCACCTCCACGACCTCGTCCTCTACCACGAATATTACCTGAAAATAAAGTGGTGTAGCACCATTAGCAAACAATGCTAGTGAGAATAAGATGGATGCAAGCACTTTTATGAACCAAATTTCATATCGGAGAATGTGTCCAAATAAACCTAAGTACTCTTGCACTACCCATTCAATATCCCAAGTACTTTACATATAAGATCAAACCATTCTACTATCTCGTAAATTCGGAAAGTAAACATTCAAGCCCGTAGTTAAAGTAGATACTAGTGCTTAACAAAGTAAATGACAAAGTAAATAACAAAGTAAATAACATCCGTGACCACTTGTCACCAATCATAACCATTCCGTGACCTCCGTGCATAACGATAATATGCATGCATAACGATAATATGCAAGTCACCAATCACAATCATTCCGTGACCTCCGTGCATAACGATAATATGCATGCATAACGATAATATGCAAGTCACTGTGACATCTATGCATAACGATAATATGCAAGCATAACGATAATATGCAAGTCAACGTGATATCTATGCATAACGATAATATGCAAGCATAACGATAATATGCAAGTCAACGTGATATCTATGCATAACGATAATATGCAAGCATAACGATAATATGCAAGTCAACGTGACATCTATGCATAACGATAATATGCAAGTCAACAACCACAACCACTAAAATAACGTACTAACATGATTCTACACAAGAATCTCTCCCAAGTCCTTTTAACTATTCTAACACTAGTCAAGATAAAAGGAGTACATAATACTCTTCTCCAAGTTCCGGATCCTCATACTCCTCGAGAATCTAACTTAAACCACCAATAACATCTTACTTTACTTAGCAACCAAACTTAACTAAATTCCTTATACACTTTCCTTAACTCCCAAAATAACATAATAACTTGGAAAGTTCTCTAGCCTAATAATCCCTCTTAACATCGATCTAACATAAACGTCAAGTAATTTGAAAGCATAAAAGTAATCATAACCATTTTAAACTCACCTTATAAGAGTAGTCAACTCCTAACCACCGGTTGGTCAAAATCACGAACGATGCTCAAAACCTATAATTACAATACACCTAAAGTATATTAATTACTCGAAATGAACAACGATCGACACGATACAAAATTAATAGACAAAACAGCCCGTAACTAATGCCAAGAGGCCCACGGCTCAAGGGAAGGAAGGAAAGGAAATTGTTTTCCGGATTTTAAGCACTTTAAAGACATTAGGGTTGGTTTCGGTTACTTTGAAGGTTGGTAACCTAAATGGGTAAACATACTTTAGGGTTTAGGTCAAAAGTTCAATCCCGAACAATTAAGTAAAGTCACAAAACATAACAAAATCAAAGCTCTCATCAACAACAAATAAGAGGAAAATTGAAATGAATGGCTTTTTGGCTCAAACCCGATTCTAGGGTTAGGGAAAGTTCCTAAAAATGAATAAAACGACTTTCCCGAATGATTTCTTAAAGCTCCGATGAACGAATTCAAAAATTACAACTCAAAACCTCCATTAAACACTATTCACTTCTAGGTTTTGAATCTTTAACATACCTTTAGGCCTCGATAAAACGAGCGGAAATCCCGAAGAGTAGGTTGGAAATGATCCCCGGGCCAAGAGCTTTCCACAGGATCTAGAATCGACACGATCCGTCGAGAAATAAAGAAAATCAAAAATTTTAGGGGGGGGGGGGGGTTCTTGTTGGTCACGGCAGCAAGGAGGAAGAAGGAGCAGAATTTTATGAAAAAAATGCTAAGTATGGGTATTTAAAGGATGATGAATAGTGTTTTTGTGATTTTTAGTGAATCGGGTAATAACGCCTACGTTTCTCTTTTACTTTTGCCTTAAAAACGAACCCGAACCACTTAAACTAGCCCAATGGTGATTAATAATTATTAATTGGCCTATTAATAATTATTAATACAACCAAAACTAAAATAGGCTAATTTAGCGATTAAAAAGGTTTCCAAACGAAAATAACTATTTAAATCTAAATAACTAAATCTAAATTAACTTTAAATAAATAAACACTTATATAAATAAAAAAAATTACCTCTAAAATAACGGGACGTTACACTAATATTAACTCGTGTACAAAAAAATATGCAATACATAACATACTCTTGGTGACGGTATGTTCAGTATGATAGGTAACAACGTATAGTACACAATACACAACAACTATAGCAACAACAAACGTGTAATAAAGTATAGAAGCCATAAATACAGGATACGATAGTACTAGATAACATTCAGTATATATCATACATATAATATGCAAGAAATCTAACCATATGAGTTGCATTTACATCCTTCCGTGAGTCCTTTTTTGTTACCCTCTGGCTTCGAGCCTTTTTCGGAGTCAATACAAAAATTAAAAAAAAAAGATCCAATAACACAAACACTATAAATTCCTTGAAATCTGAATAAACCCATAGTGGTTCTTAGTACCTCTGACACGTCATTGTCTTTTACTTGTTTGTTACCTATTTTGTCTCCTGAGGTTGCCATTCACTGAAAAATAAAATAGTTTGAATGAATGATTAGAAGATCTGGGTGCCTGGAAAACAGAGATATCTAAACTCAGATTTTTCATGGTTTTGTTAGATCCATTTCAATAAAAATAAGCAAGACGTGCACATGGGGAGAACGAACAAACAACCATGGAAGTTCAAGGAAAGTTAATCTCACCAATTTTAATGAAAATAATCAGAGATCTTGTAATGACCCGACCTTTCAGAGTTTAATTTGAAATATAACTAAAACAGCGGAAGACTCAATAAGTATTCTTTATTGAAAAATAAATATTAAAATCATCTCAAATATTTATTTCAAACAAAAATAGTTATTCCGAAATTACAAAGTTTGAATAAAAGTTATACGAAGAACAAATAACATCGACTCAAATGTAAATTCGAAACAATAGAGAATATCAATTCTCAAAGTTTAAATAACCCAGATCATAAATTTAATTAAACATGACATAAAATTCATAAATAATTATGAACGACAAATGATGGCCACCAATTAACATAAACCCTCATCTTCGCCACTTCATCAACCGCCACCTCTCGGTTCATTATTACCTGAAAAAAAAAGATAGCACTATGAGGCTAAAGTCAGTGAGAAAACAATTTATTTAACAGGTAAGATTTTAAATAATCTCTAAACGAATCATACCGAGTCACAAGCTCTCAAACACTCTCCAATAACTTCTAAGGCACAGTTCACTTAAACTTCAAGTCTCAACTCATTTACATGAATAGGCAATTCTAACTGATTCCGTATTCAAGATCTTTAATAAATATTCTCATACGTGGTTAAATAATTCTGACCACTTCCATAACTAAAGTTGTTATCCATAACTTCTCATGTATTCATTCTCATACATGAATAGGAAACTCTATCGGGTTCCATATTCAAGGAATAACGCATTAAATCTAACTCAATCTTATGAGCTCAACTAATCCAACACATAGTACCCATCATTTCTCACAATTTCCTTCTCATGCATAAACCCAATCCCGAACGCATAATCAATACTAATAACAACAAACAAGAATAAACATGCAACATTAGAAATGCGATCCCTCAGGACTACTAACAGTTTCTAGTACCTGGTTATAGACGTATCTATAACAGAAAATCTAATAATACATTCTTACGAGCAATGTATATTAGCACCTGGTTATGGACTCTTCCATAACTGAAATATAATTAGTGTTAAGCTCGTAGCCTCAACACTAATTTAACTAAACCTCTAATGATACATTCTTACGAGAAATGTACATTAGCGCTGGTTATGGACTCATTCATAACTGAAATATGATTAGTTGTTAAGCTCGTTGCCTTAACACTAATTCTCACAATCAACCGGTCTCAAACCAAAACCTTCCCTTCCCCAAAAACACATAAAAAATACAATATAATATCAATTATAATTCAGAAACACAGCAGCCCAAGTTTCACACCAATCAGATCAATAAAAACTAACTTTCTGTGTAAACAGGTAAAAACTGCCAAAAACTGCGAACAGTCGAAAACCCAAAAATTTACTTTTAAGCTTTCTAAAACAATTATCTTAATAAAGGATCATCTTAAACTACCAAAAATTCCAGAATTAACATTCATATCAATCAGAAACAAATCAATCTATAGAAATTCACTTTTTACTGAAAGTTGTCTATTTTGGCTCTAACCAAAAATCCAATTTCTCTCAAATTAAAATCAACATCTCCCAAGGTTTAAATTCAACCAAACAATGGACCCTTAAATTGACCAAACATTAACACATGCTAAAAGATATGTACTCTCCCTCATAGGTCACTTCCTCCAACTCGTGGGTCAATCGTAACTACTTAAATCCTTTATTTCCTTGCAAAGAAAAACAAGTGTCTCCCAAGCACCTTATTCCCTTAACGTTCTATCCTTCCAATAGTGGATTCACCTTAAAGGTCTATCCCAATGAATCATTAGGTCCAAGCCACGACTTTCGGATTTTTTGAAACTCACAATCCTAATTCGATGGTCAAACACCGTGTGTTTAATAATTTACCAAACTATCGCATTACCTCATAAAAGCCACCAATACCACGATCCGACAACATTCCTTCCACTCCTCGAGTAGAAACGAATACTCAACACTAGTGTTTAGTTAACCCATATATTTTCCAACTGGTGATTTTTGATAGCTTAATCACAAATATTCCAACTCACATCAGTACACTCATCGTGTAATAGCTACAAGATTAAGCCAATGCTCAATAATACAGTCATTCGTTGTCCTCATCGAGACCCTTCACGAAAAGTTCTAACTTTCTCTCTTTGAGTGGCCACACTCTTTCAATTTAACACCACACTAACACATAGCGTTAGTCACATTGATATGAAAACCCTTTGAAACTTACCAAGAACCCTTCAAAGAAGAACCCTAGATGAAGAAACAAGAACCCACAAAATCAGTAGTAAAAACTCAAAGAAAAGTGTTAAGTAATTAGGCTACCTTTATGATCTATGATCTTGAAACGAGAATGAATTCTAACCCCAAGATTCGAACACTCCAAAAACAATATGATCAGAATTGTTATAATGCTCTAAAACATGAAATCCTAAGCAAGAATCACACAAGAAGAAGAAGAGAATAGTCTTCTAAGCCAAAACATGCAAATAAGCAAGTTTTCTTGAATAATGATAACATGCCTTTATTAATGAATAAGGATGCCTTTAAATAGGGAAAAAGTAAAGTCTCCTACTTCTAATATGACTCTAAATTCGAAATTCTAAGATAAAAAGCTAATAAGGATGATCTCATCATGACATCACCATGATGAGTCATAAAAAAAAAATTAAACCTACTCTAGGAAATTTCCATTGCATATTTAATAAACCTACACTACTTGGATCTTCCATTTCAACATAAAGTATCTAGAAATGGAAAGTGTGACATGGCCTAAAATTTAGGGATCCATTTCATAAATTTTAGGGATTTTCCTAGATTTTAGGAAAAGTCTTCAAATGGACAATTTTGAGCTTGTGAATCTTTTGTAGTTGAATTGTCCACAAATTGTATGTTAAACCCTTCATTTCTAGGATTTCCTCTTTAGTTTCATTCAAATATGTTTGGACATGTTGAATCAAAGCTAGCTTCAATTTCTTATTCTTTGATCTTGTTATTGGCCCAATTGGCAGATTTAGCTCCCCTTGATCATTTACAACATTAGCTCCATCTTCTAGCTTTCCATGAGTAAGTGACATGTTATGATTCATATCACACATGTTCCACTAATGCAACTACTTAAGCAACCACGCAACAATTAAACTTTCATCACAAATTCATTGATCAAAAGATCAATCTCTTAAAGTATCTCTACTCCCTCATATTCTACTAGTATCATATCATCTTGTCTTAAAGTTTAGAGCTCATTCTCCAACTTGCAATAAGATTCTATGAAATAATAATTGTCAAAGAACTTCACCTTTAACCTTTCTCATCTCAATGAAACAAAAGGATCCAAAGATTTCTAGTAATAAACTTCAATCATTAAATGATGTAGTCAATTATTTAGTAGGCCTCTCATTAGACTTTCGTTCTATCTAGACAATGGATCCCATGTTCTTGCTCAACTCAAGTCACCCAATTCCTTCTACCAAAGGATTAGTAGAGTTACCATTACTCTCTCTAGAAGTAAGTTTATTTTACTCTTTCAATTTTATTTTCTTCTTTAACATACTCATGAGTTTATGGCCATTTGCCAACTTGTTGTACAACGTAGCTCCTAATACTCTGCTTGTTTCAATAAAACTAGTGGTACAACCACTGAAATAAATAACTACCCCATAATTCGAATAAAAAAATATCAGGTCTACTTCACAATCTTATATTTAAACTCTGCACGATTTCTTGATTCATAAGAATCGTTGGCTCATACTCACTTGAAGATTAAATTTCAATTCATCCTGCACCACTACAATGTAACACCACAAAGAAACGGTTCCACATTTAACCTTCAATATATTTGAGAAAATTTATAAATTCATGAACTCTCTTAACTTGGGTAAAACATATATCAACATTCTCGGGCTCAATAAAACTCCCATTAAACTTACACAAAGCGTATATTTTATACACTTTCAACATTCTAGTCTCCTTAGTAGTTTTACAACTTCACTAGTTGCAAAGACTCATGATCCACGAAATTCTCATACAAACTAGGATCACCATTTTGTTCAACAAAGGTAGAAATAAATCCTACTCGAGGACTAAGCCTTGCTATAAAACTTAAGATTCACACTATAGCCTAAACCGTGTCTACCACTTTGGCCTTAGTCTCTGTCTAGGCCTCGGCCTCGGCCCCTTCCTCTACCAAACATAACTACATGAGGCATCCTATAGCAATAATGAACTATTAATAACGAGACATGGAAAGTTTAAGTGTCAACAAATATCTAACATACTACTTGGGCAAGGAATGACTCTTAGAGATTTAAATACTTGAGATACATGGTGCTGATGAGTGTGAAGATGAAGTTCATGTCGAAAATGTATGTTTAACATACGTTCTTCAGAACCAAGAGGTTTTGATACCAACTGTAACGACCAAACCTTTCAGAGTTTAATTTCAAACATAATTAAAACAGCGGAAGACTCAATAAGTATTCTTTATTGAAAATTAAAGATTAACATCATCTCAAATATTCATTTCAAACAAAAATAGTAATTTTGGAATTACAAAGTTTGAATAAAAGTTATACAAATAACAAATAACATCGACTCAAATGTAAATTCAAAACAATAGAGAATATCAATTCTCAAAGTTTAAATAACCCAAATCATAAATTCAATTAAACATGACATAAAATTCATAAATAATTATGAACGACAAATGATGGCCACCAATCGACATAAACCCCTCATCTTCGCCATTTTACAAACCGCCACCTCTCGGTCCATTATTACTTGAAAAAAATAGCACTAGGCTAAAGCCAGTGAGAAAACAATCTATTTAACAGGTAAGATTTTAAATAATCTCTAAACGAATCACATCGAGTCTCAAGCTCTCAAATACTCTCCAATAACTTCTAAGGCACAGTTCACTTAAACTTCAAGTCTCAACTCACTTACATGAATAGGCAATTCTAAATGATTCCGAATTCAAGATTGTTAATAAACATTCTCATACGTGGTTAAATAATTCTGACCACTTCCATTACTAAAATTGTTATCTATAACTTCTCATATACTCATTCTCATACATGAATAGGCAACTCTACCGGGTTCCATATTCAAGGCATAACTAATTATATTAACTCTAACTCAATCTCATGACCTCAACTACTCCAACACATAATACCCATCATTTCTCAAAATCTTCGTCTCATGCATAAACCCAATCTCGAATGCATAATCAATACTAATAACAACAAACAAGAATAAAAATGTAACACTAGAAATGCGGTCCCTCGGAACTACTAACATTTTCTAGTACCTAGTTATATACGCATTTATAACTGAACATCTAATAATACATTCTTACGAGCAATGTATATTACCACCTAGTTATGGACTCTTCCATAATTGAAATATAAATAGTGTTATGCTCGTAGCCTCAACACTAATTTAATTGAACCTCTAATGATACATTCTTGCAAGCAATGTACATTATCACTGGTTATGGACTCATTCATAACAGAAATATTATTAGTAGTTAAGCTTGTAGTCTTAACACTAATTCTCACAATCAATCGGACTCAAACCACAACATTTCCTTCCTAAAAAACACATAAAAAATACCATATAATATCAATTATTAGTCAGAAACACAGCAGCCCAAGTTTCACACCAATCGAATCACTAAAAACTAACTTTCTGAGTAAATGGGTAAAAACTGCCGAAAACTCAAAAATTCAGTTTTACGCTTTCTAAAACAATTCAATTAATAAAGGATCATCTTAAACTCCCAAAAATGCCAGAATTAACATTCATATGAATTAGAGACAAATCGATCTAAAGAAATTCACTTTTAACCGAAAATTGTCTATTTTGGCTCTAACAGAAAATCTAATTTCTCCCAAATTAAAATGAACATCTCCCAAGGTCTAAATTCAACCAAACATTCTAGAATTATATTGAATCGAAATAGCTACAGTTTGAGCTTTAGATTTCTCTAAAACCCCACCGTTAATTAAACCGTTAACTCACCTCGACTACGCTAAAAACCAAGATAAATCAAGCTAATTTCCACCACGAACTAGACCTGAAACGATGCGGGATAATCAAACGACGAAAAAGTTTGTTGTTTGAAAGGGCAGCAGCGCCAAGGCTGCCGCCTTTTGCAGCGGCTTAAACGGGGCCTTCAGTTCTTGATTTTTTCTTGGATCAAGGTTCGGGGTGATCGATTTCGATGGGATTGTAGTTTTAGGGCAAGGCGAATCAAAATTGATTGGGGTTTTAGGCTTTTGGGTTAAGGTTTGGGATCTAAGGAGTTGGTTTCACGAATGAGTTCTTGAAATTCAAGAACTTAATAAAAATTCAGAATTTAAATAATAATAAATTTGATTCAACTTACCCAAAGCGGTAGGAAACAACGCTACAATCTTCGAACTTCACCCAACGATCAACCACGCTTCCAAAACGATCATCTAAAACCAACATGAAAACACATCAATCCTAAACCCAAGGGTGGGCGCCGGTGTGAGGGTCCAAGAAGAGAAGAAAAACTTTACCTTTCGATTTGTAAATCAAGTTCCCAACGACATCGAAACTCGATTACGCTACGAATCATCTTTCTACAATCGAGATAGATGAAGAACCGTCAATTTCTCATGAATGGGCCGGCTGCCATGGAGGCAAGAATGAGAGTCTAAAATTTGAAACTGGCAAATGGGAAGTTATCTTAGGTTAAACTTCCAAGTTGCAAAATTATGAAGCTGTCACTCACCTTAAAATATGTATAACTTACTCTACGAAACTCAGAACGACGAGCCGTCAGTTGCGTTGGAATCACCATAAATTGACGATCAACATGAGATGAAAATATTAAATAAAACTTGAAGTTTTGATTTCTACTTTTGAGAAGTTATCAAACTAACCTAATCGAAAGATCAAGTAGTTAAAATTCTAATCAATCATTCAACCTTATTAATATTATTTTAGAAAATAATATTCATTTTAAAAAAATTGTCCTACTTGGTAACGGGTTGTTACAGATCTTCAACAAGAAACCAAAACCAGAACCAAATGACGACTGAGAGAGAAAAGAAAATAATGGGGGGGGGGGGAATTGTGCGGTTTTGAACTTTTGCCAAAAATTGTAACGAAAATATATTAAAAACTGCCAAGTAATGATGGTTAATTGTATGATTAGACGTGATTGACGCTGCTACGCTTTGAGTACCCATGATGGTCATGATGGTCTGTATCACACTTCGTAGATTGTGCCCACGTAGATCAGAAACTGAAAAAGAAGGTTATGCAAGGGTATTTCGGTAAATCCATTTGTCATCATCTCTCTTTATGAGTCAAACGTGGCCATGTATTTTAATTTAGAAAAGGACTAATTTCATTAATATTCAAAAACACTACCATAATTACATCTATATAGGGAGGGACTACTTAATTACAAATATGGACAACCTCCACCACATGTAAATTGTGAAAGACGTTTTTAGCCTTCACTGCCATTAGTCATGGTAGTTTTATGTGCAATTAAAATTGAAAATAAAAGTAGTTACCAAAAACAACCGGCATAATAATATGGATTCAAAAAAAATTAAATCAGGAGAGAAATGGGAAAATAATATTTACATTTCAAAATTTAAAAAAAAAAATCACAATCATAACTAAAAAAAACATAACATTTCAGAAAACCCTTTTGAGAGATTAGAGAAAAAGAAATATAGGAGAAGAAATCATGGTTATAAAAAAGAAGATTTTAATGGGGAGGAAGAGCTTGTTAATGACTACAAGAGATGAAGAAAATGAACAAACACAAGAGGATATCACAAAGATAGAGGAAGATGTTCAAGCAGAAACAGTTGAAGAGGTAATTTCATAAAATAAAAAACTTCTTTGTTCAAATTTCTTAGTTTGTTTTCTACATAAGTTTCATGATGTGTTAAAAATTCATCTTCTTTGTCGTTCTAATTTTCTTTTTCCTAATTTACATGTTCTAAAAAATCATTCTTAAGAAAAATGGAAATCATGATTGAACAATAGAAGGAAAAGAGATCTGCGGGCAATGTTGATGAAGAAGCAGAGGTATGTTGTTTAACAAAAATAAATATTGTTTTAATTAAACATTTAATATTAGTAAATGTAAAACGAAATTGATAACAAAACACCATTATCTAATTACAGATGTTTAAATGTTTAATCACCTCTTGAATCCTTTTTTTTTTTGTCAAACCCATCAATTGGCTGAAATTTGATGATATTCTATATAAACATGGACCAACATATATATTGAAATTGAAAAAATGACAAAAAGACAAGAAGACACAACCATATGCAAAACATTCGGTTTACTGATGAGAAGATGATAAAGAACGTTGCAAGCACCCAATAAATGGATTCTCAACCACATTTTAATCTCTTCAGTCAACTGGATGTCCTATACAAATGAAGTTCAATAAATGAAATTACGAGAGGTTACAAATGCAAGGAACAAGCTTAGAAAGTTTTTCAAGAGAACATGTGACTTCTTTTGTTGTAGACTTTCTCTAAATTATGTTTAATATAGTTTATGTTTATCAGTATTTGATTTTTATCGACCTTTATTTTTGTTAAAAATGTATTATAAAAATGCTCATGATATGTATTTAATGTTTAAACATTTTTTGAACAATGTTTATCTTTGTTCAACCCACCAATTTACTGATGTTTATTTTAACAAAAAAAAAATATTTAATGGATTCCTAACAACATTTTAATCTATGTCCTAAACAAATAATGTTCAAAAATTCAAATTACGAGAGATTATAGATGCAAAGAACGAGCTTAAAGAGATTTTCATGAGAACATGTGACTTCTTTTTTTGTAGACTTTTTCTAAATTCTATTTAACATGGTTTATGTTTATCAGTATTTGATTTTTATCAACTTTTTTTTGGTTAAAAATGTATTTTGAAAATGTTCATGTTTTTTATTTAATGTTTAAACATTTCTTGAACAATGTTTATTTTTTTTCAAGTTACTGATGTTTATATTAAAAAAATATATATATTTAGTGGATCCCCAACCACATTTTAATCTCTTAATTTGAACGGATGTCCTAAACAAATGACGTTCAAGAAATGAAATTAGGAGAGAACACAATGCAAAGAACAAGCTTAAAAACATTTTCCATGAGAACACGTGACTTCTTTTGTTGAGGAATTTCTCTAAATTCTGTTTAACATGGTTTATGTTTATCAATATTTGATTTTTATCAACGTTTATTTTTGTAAAAAATGTATTCTAAAAATACTCATTTTATGTATTTAATATTTTAACACTTCTTAAACAATGTTTATTTTTGTTCAACCCACCAATTTATTGATGTTTATTTTAACAAAAAAAAATATTTACGTTTATTTTTGTTAAACATTTAATTACATTCCGAAATGGATGGGTTTGGTAATCAAAGTAAATTGAATTGTCATCAAAACGCCCACTGTGATAAAGAAGAGTTGCAACTGAACAAACTATCCTAAGAAAACGAAGAACAATTAAGTCTAAAAACAACATAAATGAACTCGTGTTAAACAAAAATGAAAGGGAGATGAAGAACAAACCTAGGAACACAAAGGTAAAAGAAAACATGAACATTAGGTTGGATAGAGAGAAATTGAAAACGAAATAATGAAAAATATTGCAAAAGATGAGAACTACGAGTTTGAAATTTGACAAAAAAAAGGAAACGATCTAAAAAATATGAACAACCAAATTTGCGATTAAAATGTGTGACTAAAAAAACAAATCTAAAATAATTATGCAAATGAAATCAATAATTAAGAATGATACCATTTTTGAAAACGCAATTGATAATGATGAAGATTCTGGATAATTGAAATTTAAAAAAATAACAACTACTAAACGTGGGAAATGGGTTGATTTGGTGTCATTTAATAATGAAGCAACCAAATAATTAATTAATAATTTAAAATAACTACAAAATCTAAAATCTGAAATGAAAATTACGGAATTAAATGACTAAAGGGCAAAAGAGTAAAAAAAACGGCAAACCACCATCTACGGCCATGAAAGTCTATTTTTGTAATTAATTTCAATTTGTTAATATTCTTGTAAATAGTACCTCCGATTTGAATATTGATGTAAATTTCTGTTTAGAAAATAGTGTTCATCTATTCTTATTTCATATTAAAAGTGTCCATTTATATGGTTAAGCCATAGAAAAATTCGTCTCAAACACTATTGACTGAAGCACTCAATTGTCTAGTCTTAAATTCAAGAAGTAGAGGACCGTTTAATTAATTAAGTAAAATATTTTTTATTTATTAGTATACAAAAAAAATGTAATTAATCATAATTATGTTTTATAAAAAAACCAATTTCAATAATCTATTAGATAAATTAGATTTTTATTTTTTTTATAAATAATTATATTTATATACAGAAAAAATAAAGGCAAAAATATTAGAAAAATATTAAATATTAAATCTTCAATAATATATTTTATATAATTTGTATTATATTTCATTCAGTTAAAACAATTAACTAATATTTATCTTTGACGGAAAAAAAAAATCAACGTGTATAAATATAAAATTGTGTAATTTGTAGCTAAATTCCAATTAATTGAGTAAATTAAAATATAACAATCAACACCAAATTTTTTCTCATCTGGTAATAATATCCTAACCTACTACTTTTTATTGTTGAAGTTTTAGATAAAGCTTATCAATGGAAGACGAGACAAGACGGGGGGACTTTTGAGGAGGGCATCATAAATTTCAAAATATTAATAAAAATATTATTTTTAATTTATAAATGCATAGTAAAAATTAAAAATAAATGAGATAATAATTTAATAATATATATTCAAAAAATTAAATCTCAAGTAAATAGTTGTTTATTTTAAAAATTTAGCGAATAAAAAACACTGTTATGTTTTTAAATAAGAGAATATAAAAAAACAAAACAAAACAAAATTAAAAAAAAAACAAGAAAACTTCTTTGATGACAGATATTTTTTTTGTAAATTTAAAATCAAGCATCCTCCTTCTTGATCCCATTGGGTGGGTAGGTGGTGGAGTGAAGCTTTTGGTTAAAGAAAATAGGTTTTCAAATTAAATATGATATTGTTTTTTTTTAAAACAATTTTGTATTTTTCGTCAGCTTTACTTCTCTTTCGTGATTTTCAGTTTTGTATCCAGCTGTTTGCCGTCTGCCTTACTTCTTTCCTTTTTAGGGTTTATTGATTATTGGTTACACCAACAATTCCCCCATTTAATTCATTTTTTTTATTTTATAAAATAACTTTTTTACTTTCACTAATTAATAAATGCATTTACATTCATATTTTCCTTTTTTATTACAAAATGATGAAACTCATTATTTTTTGATATTTTTTATTAGGATGTTAAATTAAAATTCAATCATTTTTAAATTTTATTAGTTTTTACGATATTGATAAATTCATTAGATAATGAATTTTTTTCTTATTAAATGAATGTTAAAAAAAATGTTTTTATAAAATATTTGAGTTAAATACATAGATAACTACTTTAATTCACTAAATTTCAAAATTAATAGGAAAATTTTCAATTAATATAAAAATACCTAATAACCACCACTTTTAGTGGTGATCTAGTGGTTTCCATTTCTTAAAGTTGTCAATCTTACCTTTTTACCTCTCATAATGACTATATCTTATTAATCACATATTATTTAATTTATACATATTTTTAAAAAATTTGAATTTAAATCAATCTTGCTTGATTTTAGAAAATCCTTATTTAATGATTAAGAAGCTCAACCCTAAACCAATTAAAATATTTAACAAAATTCCAGAAGAAATAAATTTAGCAACGAATGGCGAAAACTCAATCCTTAATCACATCTTTCAAATCGACGATTTCTCTTTATCTGAAGAATCAATTCCATCAAATAAATCAAATTCATTGTTCCATCAAAAGTCGATGGCAATGGCACAAATTACAGAGATGAAAATGGACGAGAAAGATAACGAAATCGCCGACGAATTGAATGGAATGGAGAAATAGTGTTTTTTACAATTCGAATATTTGCAAATTCATTGGGTTATTTTTAATCGCGTTTTGATGAATATGAGACTTGGCGTGATGATTTATCTCAGTTTGTCGGTTACTTTTGCAATGGTTTTGTTTCGTTTGGTTGAAATCGCAGCCAGAGTTCATCCTATGGTTTTGTTTTCGTTTGCTGCTACATGTTGGGTTATTTGACGTGTTTTAAAAAAATTTAAAAACCATTTAATGTAAGCGCAATAACCACGCCTATCAATAATACACCGTTTATTTAATATAAACATGTTAAACTATGTATATTTTCGTTTAAATATTTGACATTTTTTTATGGATTTTATTTGTTTATTAAACATTCAATTCAACCCGACATTTGTTGTAACAAACCAATTTTCCCAAAACATGGAAATAACAATTACGCAGCGGAAATAATCATAAACATCAATTCTAAAACAAATCTTTCTTATTGAAATCAAAACGAAACAGTTCTTCACTTCTGTTCAGAATAAAATTCTCAAAATAAACAAAACACTTCAACATAAATAAAATTCTCAAAATAAACAAAACACTTCAACATAGTTTGTGTTAGCTCGATTTAAAAAGAAAACATATCATATCAACTTGAACCAAATCAAAGGAAAATCCTAATGCAAGTAAAACATGAATAATAAGAACTAAGAGTCATTAATTCCAAAATATCCAACTAAAATAAGAAAGGAATAATTGTTGCCGGCTTGTAAATCCAAGCCCAACCAGTCACCGCCCACGGCCCCATCATTTGCCAGATTTCTTCTTTTTATTACCTGAAGAAAAAAAACAATGTAGCATCATGAGGCTACACCCAGTGAGAATAAAGTTAATTTAAGAGCAACGCCATGAGAAATTTTCTAAATTCCTTAAGTCCATAATCGGCCTCACAACTTACAAATATCCCTCAACTTCCAAGATATAATCTCAACTCTAGAGAAATATCATTCTTTTATTCTTTTTACCCAATGCCTTAGCTCCACTTTATTCGCAATTAAAGTGAGCCGTACACTCAAAGTATTGAACCTGTGTCAACACGTTTTGAATTTTGAGTTATTCTTCTTATGAGTTTGCAAGACTCACAAGTGAACCTACAAGTTTATTCTCTCCCATTGATCAAATGGAATGAACCTACCCCGCTAAGTGTAATTAAGTTGTGCACAACTCTAATTCACCCCTTAACGGTTTATTCTTCATTAAGTATGGCCATACTTAATGTGAACCTACAACCACATTATTTAAGACATCGAATAATGTTATTTTAAAGAAAGCATCACTACCAGAATGCTTGACAAAGCCTAGGTCCAGTTTCTAGCCCAGAAAACCCATTTCCTCCTAAAACTGACCTTAAATAGGCTAAAACTCAAAAATTCTAAAATTTTGAAAATTAATGTATTTTCAGCGTTAAAAGGGTCTAAAAATACCTAAAATTAGATCTCTAACTCACGAGACGGTCCCCCAAAGAAAACCCAGTCCAAAAAGCCAAACTAGCTTAACTAGTGCGGTTTTACTTCTTTTTCGGCGCCAACCGATAATGAAATTTTAATAAAATTTTCCAGCAGCTTTAAAGACTTAAGAACAGCCCCTAAGTCACCTAGATACACTTAAGAATCATCAAAATTAATCCCCCACCTAAACTCCCAAGAAAAGGGGTTCGACTGGACTAATTTCCACATAAGGCTCTATCGATCCTACTACAATAATATCAAAATCCAGCAACTTCAAGATCATTAAAACATCCAAAAAGAGACTAGAAATAATATATTTAACACTTTAAAATCAACCAGCCAGAAAATCCAATTTTTTTTAACATCAAATAATGTCATCTAAAAGCATGCATGCCATTTAATTCTTAAATTCTTAACTCCAATTCAAACGAATCATACGTTCATACAATTCATGTTTAGTACATCAACACCCAAAGTATTACTCCAAAACACACAACCCAGAAACAGTTCATACTTATAAAGAAAAAGAAAATTAAACATGACATCGATCAAAGATTAACTAAATTCTCACTTTAATTCCAATTTAAAACAAAAGCAATTCTTCCTCTCCAATGGTTTTTAAGAACCTGAAAAATCATCCAGATAATTTAAAACCTATCCTAAAATTTTACCCAAAATTAAAATTTTACAATACACGACAACGCGACGCCGAAAACGACCCAACAAACAAGAGCAGCCCCCAAAAGGGGCTGCCCTTGCCATCGGCCAGCAGCAGCCCAAAAGGGGCTGCTACGGCGGCTGTTGCCTCTTCGGGGCGGCGGCGGTCCCTTTTTTGGTTCCGATATTTGTTCTTTTAAAATCAAGGATTAGGAAGAGGGCCTCTTCCAAGAATTTAAGGGTTAGGGTTTCAAGGGTTTGAGACAAAATTCAATCAACAAAGGGTTTGAGAAATTGGTTTCAAGAAAACACTAATCCAAGATCAAAATCTACAAATTAAAAGAAATTGTTGACAGAAGGACCAATTTACCTTTCTTGATTGAAGATGAAATTTTCCCAATTCCTCCAAACTACTCCGAATTGAACCCAAAGACGGTCACCAAAAACTATAAAGAAAGAGAAGGAAAAAATTAAAGAAGAAGAATCCGGCCTAAACCCCTCCTTGGGCGGTGGCAATGGGAAGAAGAAGAAGAGAAGAAGATGAACCCTACCTTTTCTTCCTTTCTCTGTACGTACAGAACTGTGAAGACATTTTTTTTTCTTCTTTCTTTTCTTTCCTCTTTGTCACGCACGTGAAGCCTCCTTCCTTTTCTTTTTTTTCTTTTTTTTTTCAAAAGATTAAATATTAATCAACTTATCTTTAAAAGAAAAATTATTAAATATCTATTTACTAAAAAAAATCCTAATAATTATTAAAATTAACAACTTACCGGGAACGGGTTGTCACATTTGTTTTATTTTTGTTAAACTTTTTTTTCACCTCAAGTTAGTTTCCTTTCTTTCTTCATGACTTCTACATTTTTTAGTTTCCCTATTTGAATCTGACATTTTTAATTCTTTTGGTTGAAACATAAATGTTGGGTTTACTAATGATAAACATATTATAAAACTTACAGTTGGGCATTAAGAATGAAAATTAATACTTATTACTATTTTTTTTCTTTTCTGATTTATCAATTAAACACGGTTTATAAAAAAATAAACTTGTTAAATTATGTGTGGTTTTTTTGTTTAGACATTTTACATTTTATTAGTTTTTTTTATCATTTATAAAAGTTTTATCATATTTAACATTGTTAAACTTACGGTGATTTTCTTAACAAAATTACAGAGCTTGAAGAAGTATTAATGACAATTGGAGGATGATCAGAGAAGAAAAGAAGTATTCAGAAACTTGAAGATTTTTTTCCTTCTATTTTTTTTTATTTAAAACTTCCCTTAATTTTATAACATTTAAGAGATTTTATAATTTTCCTTGAATCTTACACAAATCAAGGAAAATTAAATTGGGAGTATGTTTCATCTTTTTGTAATGTAAATTAAATTGGTCGATGGTGGTTTTGGGTAGTTTTGACACACACACACACACACACACACACACACACATATATATATGATAGGAAAGAGAGAATAATTCATTAATAGTATAAAATTACAAAAGTGGGTAAGGAGGAACACCCTACACCAATTGGATTACAGAAACTTTTTCAATTAGCGTTAATCAAAAGAACATCATTATTACAAAAGGTTTTAGATATAAAACGAGGAGCGAGACTTTATATCGAATAAGTTCCCAAACATAATAGAGATGGTTTGTTTTGTTCTCAAAGACACACTAATTTCTCTCCAACCAAACTTCCCAAGTGATGGTTTTGACCGCCCTTTCCCATAACAATTTTGCTTTATCCTTGAAAGGATGCCCCATTAAAAGAGAGTAGAGATTTGTCTTGGGAAAATAAGTAAAGCATCAACTAATATCACAAGTTTGCAACAACTTTTACCAAAAGAAACCAGCATAGTAGAAGTTAAAGAACAAATGTCTCTAACTTTCTGAGGCAGTATAGCAGATGTAGCAGTAGGAAGGAGAGAAAGCAGTTTTCAGATTTTTTCTTTACATAGCGTCCGTAGTATTAAGGACTCCAACCATCAAATTCCAATTGAAAAAGTTAATCTTTTTAGGACATCCTTTTGTCCAAATACATTTAGCCAACCTTCCATATAAAATACCACCTTTCTCGGTCAAATAAGAGAACAGAACGGCTGAAAGACCATTGTCATCCAAATTCCAGTTATAAGAATCTTTAAAGTTTGTAATCCTTTGTGGCTGAAGAAGGTGAAGAAGGGAAATTAAATCATCAATCTCACGATCATAGAGTGGCCGTTTAAGAGTTATGTTCCACACCTCAGTATCATCTTGCCAATAATCTCGAACCACCATCTTTTTATTGCAAGCTAGGTTGAAAAGTTTGGGAATTTTCTTTTGAGGGGTATATAATCAATCCACCAATCATTCCAAAAAATTATTCTTCTCCGATTCACCAGCTTGAGTCCCAAAACCTCAGTCAGCTTCTGTCTACAAGTCTTCACAAAGGACCAGGGACTATTTCCTTTTTCCACCGTTTGTGATCAGTGAACCACCCATACCTATTCATATCGTGAATGCTCAAAATGATAGAAAACCAAAGAGAGTCTGTCTCAAAAGGGAAGTGTCAGCACCATTTAGAAATAAAAGCAATATTTATTTCTTTCAAATTCCCAACACCTAACCCACCTCTAATCTTTTATAAGGGCACATGTTCCCAATTCACAAGGTGGCTGCCTGAGTTGATACCCTTTTGAGTCCAAAGGAAATATCTCAACTTCTTTCCCATAACTTGATGACCTTAGAAGGCATTTGGAAGAGAGACATAAAATAGGTAGGTAAATTGGAAAGAGCTGATTCAATCAGGGTTAACCTACCTTCTTTGGAGAAGAAAACATTCTTCTATTTATCAAATCTTTAACCTACTCTATCAATCACTGGTGCTCAGAATGCCACCCTTTTTTTTATTTCCTCTTAAAGGAAGGCCCAAGTAATCAAAAGGCAGGAAACCATAATTACAACCCCACTTTCTGGCTCAGACCGTACAAGGTGGTTTTCTACCAATTTACTTTGAGGCTCGAACCTTCTTGAAAGAGTTACAAAATTTGGAAGATAGTTTCCAGCTCAGGCTCTCTATAAGCTCCAAAACTAAGAACATCATCCACAAATTGCAAGTGATTCATCTTGATGTTATTATTTCCTACACTCAGACCTCTCAATGCATTCGAGATGAGAACCTTATCCAGCAATCTACTCAGGACATCCACAACCAGGACAAAGAGAAAATGAGGGAAAGGGTCTCCTTGGTGAACGCTTCTAGAAGAGGAGATTTTGCCTATTGGGCGCCCATTTATAAAGACAGAGAACTTGGTATGACAAATACAATTATAAATAAAATTTTACCATTTTCCAGAAAACCCAATTTTCTCCATCATAACCATGAGAAAGTCCCAATCAACTAAATCGTAAGCTTTTTCCAGGTATCTAAGCCTTTTCTTTTGCCTTCTGCACCTCAGTGACCACTTCATTAGCCACTAAAACTAAATTTAAGATTTGCCTCCCCTGATGAAAACAAATTGAGTTTTAGTTAATGTTTTATGTGTTGGGGTTTCTGCCCTAAATCTTATGTAATCCAATTAAATTATAAATAAATAAAGGAATTATTAATTAGTAATATTTACATTGTCATTTATTATTAGTTTAATAAATGTAATCCATCATAAGATCCAGAGTTACGTATGATAACTTAAAGTGAGCATATGATGCGGGAAGATTCACTTAAGTGTAACTCAAATAGTCTGTGGTACATGAATAAAGGTTGGGTGCCTTATTTCTGGTAACACCACTAACACGACCCACTTGTGAATTGGCACAAGTGATCTCATCTGGATTACTCATGTAGAGACATGTGAGTGGGGGTGTTGCTGCAATAGAGATTGTAGTAGAATGGACTAAGATAAACTTACTGTCTTCTGGGAAAGCTATTACAGAAAGACACTTCGTTTATCAACCGGTTGATCATGTACAATTGATCTTAATCCTGAGTGGATTACGAACTCCTGTTCGCAAGAGACAAGCCTTTGATTTGCATAGGTGAGAGTGACTCGTATAGTTCGCTCAATATGCCTCCCACTTTGGGGATTGCATCTTGCTTATAGCTCGGAACGTAATTACACAAGAATTGGAATTCACTCTTTTCCATATAGGAAAATAGATAAGTAGTTCCCTTATGGACTGATTCGGTCTTGAACAGCGGGGCCCCATATTCCTCTGATCAAGGAAAAGGTTAAAGACGCATAATGGAGATTATGTAAGGTTTTTCATTGGAGAATCAGTTGGGCTTAAGGAACAAGATGTATCATGGAGGTTAATACGGTGTAAATACCTAGCCATGGACACGAACTAACTTGTGAAGGATCAAAGTGTAGTTAATGATTATAGCCAATGGACATAACTATGTCTATAGTACTAAGAGTGTAACTCTAGATATTTAGTGGAGTTATCTAGGAGTTAATGAATGAGAATTAATTTATTAAAAGGAGTTTTAATCAAAGGTAATTCTGGATCATTGTAATCGAGAACATAAATTAATATGATTAATTTCTCTTTGGAAAATTGGAAATGAATAGAGGAGTCTATTCAATTAATTAAAGGAAATTAAATAGAGGAGTCTATTTAATTATTTAATTAATGGTGGAATTACATAGAGGAGTCTATTTAATTATTAAATAGAAGAGTTTATTTAATTATAAGAGATTAAATAAAGGAGTTTATTTAATTAAATTAATTTTGTGTTGTCCAAAATTAATGGGGATTTAAATAGAAGAGTCTATTTAAATATTTAATTTGAAATTATCAAATTAAATGAGGAAATAAATTAAAGGAGTTGTATTTATTGGAATAAATAAAAGGAGTTTTATTTATTTAATTATTTAACGGAATTGTTCCATTAAATAAAGAGGAAAATAAAATGCCCAATATTGTCATTGGATGATGATAGGGGCGTGTGGCCCAAAGTGGGGTCACACGCCCCCCCTTGGTCAAAGGGTTGAGCAAAAAGTTTGCATTTTTATTTATTTAAAATATATGAATATCTTATTTTAAATTAATATGATTAATTTAAAATGGAAGATATGGAATATCTTATTTAAATTAATATGATTAATTTAAACGGAAGATATGGAATAATATATTTAAATTAATATTGATTAATTTAAATAAAAGATATGGAATGTTTTATTATGGAATAAAATATAATATCTTTATTATTCAAATATATTTTAGAATATCTTAATTAATTATTTATTAATTAAAAAGATATTCAGGAAGATTTTTCGATGCCTTGGTTTTTCTATAAATAGGACCTTTGGGGTGACCCCAAAACACACAACCAAGAGAGTTAAAGTAAAGGCTCAGGAATTTCCCTCTCCTCCCTCTCTCTTGCGCCGCCCATAGGGTGATTGGGAAGAAAATTCTTCTTCTCAATTTTTCCTTTTTCCAAAGGAGATAGTGCCCACGCACCGATTCTCTTTTGTGCTTAGTGAGGAAGATCTTTTTGGTGGTCCCTGAATCGTAACCATCGAAGAATGAGGAAGAGTCAGACACTTCTCGACAAGGGTTAGTTTTTCTTTTATGCATTTAGAATTTTGAATTTATTATACTGCAAGGAAAGATCCGTTGGGACTTCCGTTTGAGAACTCTTTTAGAGGCCTCAATCCCAACATTATGAACCACCCATTCTGAGTCTTTCCGCAAGCAATTTCCCCAAGATCTTACAAATGTTATTCACCAGGTTGATGGGTCTAAAGTCTTTCATTCTCATAGCCTATTTCATCTTTGGAATCAAACAGATAAAGTTTTCTTTTAGACAGACATTTAGCTTTGAATTCTTAAAAAAAATCTTGGAACACTGTCAATAATTCAGATTTGAAATTGCTTGTCAAATTTTTAAACTCTCCACCGGGCGAATTAAAGCTGTTATTACCTTCTTCATTGATTGGATCCCAGCTAAAACCTTCAAAAATGAACCTATCACTTTACAATTTTGAAAAAAAGGTTCTAGAAATAGGTTGTGGCTTGTAGCTCAATGAGAGCCTCTGTGAAAATCTTCTCCCCTTCCTCAATGTAAAGCTCCGAAATAAGAGCCTTTTTCCTCCTCTAATTAGCAACAACATGAAAAAACAAGAATTTTCATCTTCTTCTTTGATCCATTTTAGCTTGCTTTTTTGAAACCATCTCTGTTTTTCCACTTTAATAATCCGTAGGAACTCCATATTCAAACTCTATCTTTTGTTTCTTTCCTCTTCACTAATGGAATCGGACTCCTCTTTCAAGTCCAGATAATTTATCTATCTTTGAATGCAGAGTTTATTCATCTTAAGATCACCAAAATGTTCCTTACTCCATCGTTTTAAAGCTCCCTTAAGACCTTTCAACTTAAGGTTAAGCGAAAATCCAGGTCAACCCCTCACCACATTATCCTTCCACTATTCTGCAACAAAAGGTAGAAAAAGAGCATGAGAAAGCCAGAAGTTCTCAAATTTAAACGGCATAGGCCCCCATCCAAGAGCATTTGTTTCTAGAACTACGGGAAAATGGTCCGAGACAATTCTTTCTTTATGGTAAACTATGAGCATCCCATCATTGGACACCAAAAGCCTATCCGGCAGACAGAAAGTAGGAGCTTCACGCAAACTGGACCAAGAGAATTGGCCATTGAGTAGAGGAAGATCATTAAGCTCCAAATTGGCAATCAATCTACACCGGCAAGTCTTATTTGTGATGTTAACATGGTATTTTATTTCTGTCATTACAACTACAGAATCAACGCCATTCATATGACGAACCTAAAAAACAAAATTAAATGTTGAAAAGAACAAACATTTACGAAAAGTAAATAAACATATAAAAGGGGGAACAGTACCATCATCCTTCTTCCTGATTCAATGTTAGTCCTCAACAACAACTCAGCCCAATGTGTTATATTGGAACGTACATTAAGAACATAAGTACATCATTGATAAAACCACTCCTCTAACTTAAAACAAATCTCTTCTAAAGCACTAACAACTGGAAGTTCCCTAGCATTTTTGAAAAAGGCATTATTGTTAGGAATGGTGTCCTAGAACTTGTAATTATTTAATAATAATAATTTATTAAGAATAAATTAAATAAATAAACATAAGTTCTTTATATTATCTAGATTGATTCAATTAATGATATTAGGAATATATAGAAATATATAAATATCAAACATTCAAATAGTAAACCCTAAGTTACTCTTATGAAATCACGACTTAGTATGTGAGTCATACGAGAGGATTAAAGTTGAGATGAGTAACTTAAACGTGTCTACAGTAAACGGATAACGTTTGGGAACCTTATCCTGGTAACACTGTTGATAACTTCGCATTTTGTTTATAGACAAATGATCAAATCCTGATCATTCATGTAGGAGACATGAAATGGAAGTATCATATGCAATTTGATTGTATAAGACAGGACCACGAAGTTCGATCAAATTTCTCCTTAGTACCGTTTACGAGAAATAATCGAATATCAAACTAAGTTTATCAATCGTGATAGATCTTAATCTTGAGTGAAATGCGGACTCCTATTTGTGGAGTTATGTTCTTTGATTCACATAGTTGAGAGCGATCTGTAAGAACGCTCAATACACTCATGTTTTGGGAACATGACTAGATAAGTAGCTGGGAACTCATTTTCACGAGATGGAATTCATAACTTTCCTATAAATTAACGGTATCAGTGCGATACCTAAACATTTTAGGAACTTTAGGAAACTCCTTGATGTCTCGATTCGAGACATGAACAAGTGATGTCACGACTTCTATTGATCACGAAGTATCTTATCTCTAGTTCGACTAAAGATAAAGTTCATTGGAGAATCAGCGGGAACACAAGGATAAAGCGGTAATTACAGGGGCAAAACGGTAAATTTATCCTTTGTAATTATGAGGGTTCCACGTGAAGGATATATCACGAGATATAAATAAAAGATAAACTAAATGGACATAACTCATCTATAGTGAGGGGAGTTTAGCTATGAATCTATAGTGGAATTATTCATAGTTAGATAATAAGTAATTAACTGATTATGTGTTAATCACTTAATTGACTAATTATTAAGCCCATGATCTATAGGTCCATCGGGTCCCATGCTAGCCCAAATATCGTAGTCGCGAAATCAAGTAGAAGAAATGGAAAATTTAAGTAAAGTGAATTACTTAAAATAGGCAATATTAATTGTTTAAATATTGAATATATTTAAACGGTAATTAATATAAACATTATTAATTGTTTAAATAATGAGTTTATTTAAACATGAAATTAATAATGAAATATTATTAATTATACATTATTAATTATTTAAATATTGAGTATATTTAAATGGTAATTAATAATTTGAAATTAATTAACAATTATTAATTGTTTAAATAATTAATTATATTTAAAAGGAAATTAATAATTAAAATTAATTAAATTAATAATAAAATATTGTCAATAAAATTATTAATTAAATAATGAGTTTATGGAAATTAATAATTATAATATTTATTATTAATTATTTAAATAATGAAAATTATTTAAATGAAAATTAATAATTAAATATAAATTGGATAATATTTAGTCGGGAGAAAATATTAATATTATTAATTGTTTAAATAAAATATTTTATTTAAATGGTAATTAATAAATAAATTAATTAAGTTGGACTTATTAATTTAAGAGAGAATTTCAAGCCCAATTGGATTAATGAACCCAATTGGAATTGGCCCAAAATAATTAATTAAATAAATTGTATTTATTTATTATTTTATGATGATAAAATCGGCCATGACATGTATTTTGAGAGATAATTGTTTGAATTATATCCTAAAATAATTACATAGATTTATTTACCCAAGATAAATAAAAATAAAGAAAATAAAATAATCTCCTATTTATCCATGGCATTTTCGAAATTGCTAGATAAAGGAAAGAGATAATCTTTTTTCTTTTTGTATTTATCTCTATAGATTAATCCTAATGAGATTAGGATTCCTATTTTCCTATAAATAGGAGGGTTGGGTCATTTATAAATCACACAATTCAATTCCTTAGAAATTCGGAATTCTCTCTTCCTCCTCTCCTCCCCTATTGCTGATTTTCATAGGCCATTGGGAAGAAAAATACTTTTTTCTTCTTCCCAATTTCTTCTTAAGTTCGATCCCACAATAGGATTTCGTTTGATCGATCGGGATATAGCGTAGAAGATCTGGTGTTGCTGAGGATTTGATGCTGTAAAGAAACCTCCAACCGATTCTCCATTAATCAGTCAATGTAAGTTCCGGTTTTAATTTTCGAAAATAAAGCATGAATCTACATGTTCTTCGTGTTTTTATCACAAATTGCATGATATTAATAGATCCTAAATTAAGTGTTAATTTGTGTTACTAAATAAATTCCGCTAATTTAGTAAATCATCTCTTCAATTATAACTTTCACAGATATTTGTGGTCATCACATTAAAACGAACAACTGAAAAGTAGGCACGAGACGAAACACATTTTCGAATGTTGTTCAGATATGAAATGATAGCAAGGTTCGTCAATCCTGATTGGTAAAAAAGGAACTCATGTTCTTCTTTAGTATAAGCTTCGCACCATTTAAAATGCTCGGCTAACGACTTTATATGAAAACGTTGTTTGATGTATTGGGATAAATGTTGCATGCAAACCCCATAATGGACACCAGGTATAACATTATATACAATTTTGTAAATACTAGGATGCCTACCATATATAATAGATAAATTATCAATTCCACCAATGATTGCATTCAAATGTGCGAAAAACCATTCCCATGACTTGTCGTTTTCAGAATCAACTACAGCAGCAGGAATAGGGAAAATTTAATTGTTTCCATCAATGCATAAGCAGACACCGACATATTTGGCTTTGAGAAAAGTACCATCAATAGAAACAACGGGCTTACAATGAACAAATCCGGAAATAGAAGCACTAAGGCTTAGAAAATAAAAACACAATATTTTACGTACAAACCTAAAAAAATTAATGGGAAAAATGTTTAACAAAAGTAAACAGAAAATTAAAACACAATATTGAAAAAAATAAACGAAAGTTCTATATCGTAAAAAAATGTATGTGAAAAATATTTAACAAAAGTAAACGGGAAAAAAAAAAGATAAAAATTGAGATTGTGCTGACATATAACTTGACATAACCAATATAAAGTAAAAAAAAAGTTTAACAAAAGTAAACGAAATATAAATAAACATAAAAAAAAACATAAAGATGAACCAAAAAATGTTGAAGAAATTATCGGGGTTTTGCTAACATATAACGTAACAAAACTTTGGGACAAGGGCATAAGACTCAATGACGTTGCCTTTAATTTCATTCAAAATCAACTCACGAACAAGATAAGCCTTATATAAATCACATGTATACCATACCTGTAACGCCCTGGGATTTTGAATTATTTAGAAATAAATATTTTGTGGTTAACCATAGTTAGTTTAACTATGGGTTGGAGTTTATTTGAGGAGCAAGATTAACCATAGTTAGTTAACCATGGTTAAGTTAAGGAAAAAGGATTAAATTGTAAACTTTAAATGGATGGAGGACTAGTTGGCAAAGGAAAATAGAGAAAATGAGTTGAATTTAATTTTAGGAGGTGGGAGGACTTGAAGATTAAAATGAAGGGGTGGAAGGTCTTGGATGCAATTTGATTATTCTTATTTTATTATTTGATTTTATAAATAGGGGGAATTAGAATAATTAAAGGAAAAAAAAAAAAAAAACCTTTTCCTCTCTTCTTCTCCAAACCGACGCCCCCCCCCCCCCCCATTTTCTCTCTTCTCTTTGATTTTCTTCTTCCAATCTTCAAGTGTTGGTGATCTAAGGTCTAAATCATTTGGGTTTTCATAGATTGATGATGGGTTTTTCATCCTAGACCAATTCAAGCTAAGGTCCATTGGGTTTTACAAAGCTAAGGTAAGAATTTCAAGTTTCCCAATTCAAGTTTTTCTAGGTTTCCATGGAAATGGGTTTGGGTGTTCTTGGATGATGTTATTTATGCTTTGGTGTTGAGTTTATTCTTCTTAAAATTTCTGGAAATATGTTTCTCAAATGATAAGCATATGTTAAAGTTTATTTAAGCAAGGAAAAGGAAGGAATTAAAAGCCATGGCTTGTAAGATTCCATAACCTCCATTAATGGTGAACTTCAAGCTTTTGTATGTTCTTAATTTGAGTTTTTGGCTTGGATTTGTACAAGCATATATTCTGGAAATTGGCTTAAGGTTAATGGTTTTAAGCTTTAAGAAGCATGTTTAATAAGGTAAAGAAGGGTAAAAGACCATGGATAAATATATATTGAATGACACCTTAAAATGGCATTGTTTTGGAAATTCTAGCTTCTTTAAAGTATGATTGTGCTTGGCTTTTCTTTGAAGTTCTTAATTCTGGAAAGTATGTGTGTTTATATATGTATAATCCACATGAAAAACAACTTGGAAAGGTAAGGAAAGGATTATTGAAAGGTTAGCAAAATTTGCCTAAAAAGCTAGTTTTACACTTAACTTTCTTTGAGTTTTTCTTGAGTAATTGTGTTAAGTTATCAATTCTAGAAATAATGGGTGTTAGTATGTATATTTTATACATGAGAAACATAAGGGAAGCCCAACTTGTGATTCTTGGGTTAGTTTCTATTTTGGCCAAAAATAGTAATCAACTTGACTAGTTTTGGGGCATTTTGCTACTAATCGAGTTTGAGGTGTGTTTTTATTATCATGGGCTGATTTATATGTAATAAATTACATCTAAAGTGTGTGTGGGATGTTTCATGTAGGACAAGGGTCAAGATCGAGCTCCGAGAATAAATCGAAAAGGTGAGAACACAAAGAATCGGAGGGGTGTTGGCGATGTTGTTGCAAACTTTTGAAGTGTGACTGTGAAGTGAATTTTAACTATGATTGTGGTGGGTTTGGTAGCTATGAATTGTGAATAGTAAGGGATTAAAGTACAAGGAGGTGACGGAAAGTGGAAAGTGAGCCCGGCCAATACTAAGAGGACCACAACGAGCTAGATGGCTCAAACCGATATGTGTTTATATAGTTGTTTGCTTATTTGAACATGTCCTACTTGCTAATATTTATACTCGTAGTCTTTGATTGAGTCATATGCTGAATTGGGACCATTATTATGAATAATTTCTATACTATCGGTTTATGCTTAAAGAATTACGTGAATGAGTTGCTAAGGCTTAACACTTGAGAGGCAATTTACTTGTAGTTTGTGGGAATAGAAAGTATTCAAAGTATTTTGATGTGTGATTTTATATAATGAAAGGTTATATGATTGGCTATTTGAGCTTGGTAAAATTTCCAAATTCTAGTTATGTTCGATGGGTGGTTACACATGGACAAGCAAATGGAAGTGTGTGTGACAAAACGGGAGATGAGAAGTGTGAGCTTGCTAGGGCGTTGGTTTGACCATTGTAAGCTTAGGTGTGAATAATTTTATTTTGAAAGGTTATGAGAAAAGGGTTATGCATGGGAAGCCTTGACTTTAGACCAAAGCAAGGGTAGGAAACCATGGATGAAACTCAAAACTAAAAACACTATTGTTGACCATTTGAAGGTTTCCTAGTTTTCCTAAATTTGGAGTTTTCTTAGCCTTCTCTTAATGTCTTTCAATTCTGGTATATTTGGGTGTATAAATACTTATTTTACATAAGAAGATCATGTTAAGAAGCCCAACCAATGATTTTCCAAAACCCCCTCAAATGGCCAAAATCACCACTTTTCCTTTAAGCTAGTTTAGAGACTTTTTGGAGTAAACCGGGTTCCGTTGTTTAGTTCTTTAATCTTGCTCATTTATTTATAATATTTTAAGTTTAAGGCTAGTTGTTATATGAGTGTGTTTGATGAGGGAAGAAAAGCTAAAGTTAAGCCATGTTTTGACTAGTAAAGTGAGAACAAAAAGAATTAAACGGTGACGGCGGTGTTGTTTGTAATTGTTAGAGGAATGGTGTGGGTTGAAAATGGTGATGATTTACGGTATGGTTATTAAAGTTAAGAGCGTAAGAGAAATATGGAAGTGGATGTTAACCTCGGCAAAGGCTTAAAGGGGCCAAATACTTTTTAACTCAAAAATGGGTTTATGTTTTGACTTGTTGATCATTTAAGCATGCTTACTTGCTTCATATTTGAGTTTAAGCTTATAAATGAGTTATATTCTGATTTGGGAACATGTTTATGTATATTTCCTGCAATTCCCTTTTATGTTAGGTGGTTAGAGATTAATGTATTGAAAGAGGAAAAGAGTGAATATGAATCATGTGTTTTCGTAAATATTGTGTATCATGTGAGTGATGTTCGTATTGTATTTAAACTTGGTATGTTGTTCCACCTGTGTTCGGTAAACTAAAAGTTAAAGCATGATGTATAAAGAGAGAGTGCCAAATCCAATCCATTTCATAACATTACATTCATGCATTTTATGTGTTTGTTAAATGGCCATGGGGTAGTAATCTATGTAATGGTGTGTGGTTGTTGGACGTTACATGAGATTACCGTGGCGGGTTGTATGTAGCTCCGAGGTGCTGTGAGGTTGGAGACCCGGATTTTAGAGTGGCTATTATGATAGCCTGGAAGAGTAAAAGAGCTACGGCTCGGGTGATTGTTGAGTTAGTTGAGAAATGCGTGGTAAGACGCGAGTAATGTAAAACGGGAATCATGAATGTGAAATGAAAGGATGTGAATATGAAATAGGAGATGTGAAATGGTAAGTTGGCACTGAATTGATCAAAGTGAACAAGACTTGACCATATTCTTGTTATGTTGTTAATTTTGATTGAGCATACATGTTTATGTTGTTAATTTTGATTGAGCATACATGTTTAAGCTTTTGAATAAACATATGCAATCATACTTTGTTAACTCCTTTTGATTTTGTCTTCGAGAGTTATATAAGTAACTACCGAGATAGCTTCTGGGATGTGCGTTGAGGCACCGGGATTGTGGTTTGATCATGTGAATTGGGGCGTAGTGAGACGCCGGGTTTGTGAATTGATCTTGTGATTTGGGGCGTAGTAAGACGCCGGGTTTAAGACTGAGAATGGTAAATGTGAATTGTAAGTTGAGAAAGTGATCGACGAGGGTTAGTGATCGAAGACTTGAGATTTTGATAATACTTATGCATATTGCTTTTGATATACCATTCTTGTACTTAAAGCATGTTCTTACTTTATTTCATCCTTTCATTATGTTCATACGCATCACCGTTCATATTCTTTTGTTTTCACTGAGTGTCATGCTCAAAGGTGCTCTATATCACCTCTCAGGTAATTCGCGAGTTCGAGGGCGAGGAGCGGCAAGTGGTGCTTGTTGATGGCTCGAGATGCGGCTTTTGGATGGCTTGAGACATGCGAGCCAGGGTTTGATTTGGGAATGTTCGTGGATAAATAAACCAATGTCTTGGGTTTTGTTTTGAAACTTATGTACTTATGACGCTATTTTGTTTTTAATCTTGAAAGTGGTGCACCCGTACTTTGTTTTACTCGTACTTGGGTTTTTTTTTCTGAACCGGCCGACGGGCCGTTGTTATTATTATTAATATATAAACAGGTTGATGTATTCACTTTGGGTTTAAGAATTTACGTATACATCATGCCGAATTTTCAATGATTTATTAAGACTTGTGTTGTTAAAGATGGAATTTTACGCTTCCGCTACGTGCTCGCGTCCTAGGCTTATTTAAATAAGTCGGGTCGTCACAATACCTGTCTTGCATAAAATGCATAATCTAGTTCGCAGACATAAACTTACCACTCCCTACCCTAAAATATTCCCTAATGTATTCAGCAATGATGGAAGCCCTTGCTTGTGGACGGTCAAATCTGATAATGTCAACATAACAAGAATGTTGCAAATAGTGTTTATTTATAGTCCACTAATCAGAACCTAATATTTTGAAGCCTTAACAAACCAACTACACTCAGGATCTTTACTACATGCAAAATATCTTTCACTATCTAACTTCATAGTACAAATATTAAAATCATGTTTCAATGCTTGAACATTAATGGCTTTCTGTATCATCCCGAAAAATCCCAAAGTACATAAACTTAAATAAAACAACAGCGAAAGCATTTAAATAACAACATTGGGTCATTTTTATCAAAAACAAATTCATAAACAGTTCACAACCGATCAGTTTTACTTAAAACAATAAACATTAAAAGAAAAAGGCAATTTCAACCATTGCCTAAGAATTCTCAAAATAAAAATTTAACAGTTACTCTTATTTAAAATCAAAACAAAACATGAAAAACAATTAAGGTTTTCACCCTCCCAACATAATAAAAGATAGACTGATTTGCTAGCGTGCAAATCCGTGCCAACCGGTCACCACCTCGAACCGCATCAGCCACCAAGTTTCTTCTTTCTATTACCTGAAAAAAAAATAAAAGTAGCATCATATGAAGCTACGCCCAATGAGAAGAAAAAATGTTAAAATAAAAATCACGCCATGAGAGATTTTTCTAAAACATTAAGTCCTTAATCGGCCTCACCTAAAATACTCTTTCACCCAAAGCTTTCTTAGTTAATACATTCCTCCACATTATCTCTTAATCTTCAAATTAAAAGAATAAAAACTTTCGAAATAGTTTTCAACTCTCTTTCTCATTTTAAAACTTTTCGATCTTTAATTTTCCTAATACCTCTAATCTCCTCTTTGTCCGCAAACAAAGAGAGACTATGCTCAACAATGCATCTAAAAAAAATTTTCACATTTTAAATCCTTAAGAGTTAAATATTCTTTTCCATTGTACATTTGGAATGAACCTTCCCAATTAAGTGCTATAGAGTTGTGCACAACCGTATAATCTCCCTTAACGGAAAATATTCTACTTTAAGCAAGGCCTTTTCTTAAAGTGAACCTACTACCATATTACTCGAGGTATTTAAGTAATATGATCCTACACATCACTACTATGATGTTCAAACAAGTCTAAACTCAAACTTCTCGAAAAACCCTTTTTCTTGGCCGAAAATTCCTTAAAATTAAATTATGGAAAATTCCCCTTTAAACCACTCTAAAACGTCCCAAAATCACCCAACATAACACTCTTGGGTCACTTCCATCAACTCCCAACAGTTTACAACTCTAGAAGCGAAACTAGCTTGAACTAGTGTAGTTTCGCTCCTTTTTCGGACAATTTAAAACTTCTAATAATCTAACTAAATTTAAGCGGCATAACGCCTATAAAGAAAATGATCCAAAGTTCCAGAGCACAATAAATAAGAAAGTAATTAACCACCAAGGCTAAACTTTCGACTTATGGGCACTAATCTCCAAATAAGGTAAGTCATGGCCAGCAATATAAGAACATCTTAAAACATCCAAAACATGCTTCATTATCCAATTTCAAGTTCAAAGAACGCAAGAAAACACTATATGCAAAACCCGATATCGATAATCACTTTAAGCATGTTTTAATTCTGATTTTTCACTTTCCATAAACCATACTTTAATTCCAATATAAACAGCCCCAAAACTCCCTCAAAATGCATAAAATCACCCAACAAGCATGCTTAAATATTTGGGGTTTAACTATTAAAGAAAAATAAAAATTCAAACATACACAATTTAAAGTTTAACAAAATTTCTACTCACCTCTTCCAACTAAGAATTTTCAAAAAATTGAACTCCCTTTTCCCAAGGTTTCCAACACCTGAAACAACATCTAACCTACTTAAAAAACATCTCAATTACTAATTCAAAATACCAAAAAATTACAACAATCAACACGGGACGAGACGGGACACAAAGAGGAGCCGAAAACAGCCCCCCTTTGGGCTATACCGTCGGGTAGCAGCAGCCTTTAGGGGCTGCTGCTGCCCCTTGTCACGGCGGCGGCGGCTTGGCGTGATGCGTTTTTCCGACTTCCCTTTTGGTTTTTAAATGAATAGGTAAAAGGTTTTCAAGAATGATCAAATTCTAGGGTTTTTAGGGTTTGAAAGGAATTGAGAATTTTGAAGAAAAGAATGATATTTTAAGGACTTTGATGGGTTTAAACCACATGTAAAACAAAATTTCAGAAGTTTAAATGAAAGAATTTCATTACCTTAACTTCGAATCTTGATGAGGGCTCTTCCAATCTCCACCGAAATTCCTCCAAAAGAATTTTCTATCACCAACCACACCTAAACCAAGAAGAAAGGCGAATCGATGAACCTGATAGCCTCTTGAATCGATAACAAGAGGAAAAAGAAGAAGAAGAAAGAAACCCTACCTTTTCTTTCTCTGTTGCTTCCAATGTGAAGGAACTGATGATAGACCAAACCCTCCTTTTTCCCTTCCTCCCCTTTTACGTTTTTGGCTTCCCTTTTTCTTTTTTTTTCTTTTTCTTTTTTTTTTATCTCCAATTATTTAAAAAACAATAATCTTTAATTCCTAAAAAAAAGAAATTAAAATATTAATTACCATCACCTTTCTTAACTTCAATAAATATTATTAAAAGAAAATAATATTTATTTTAGATTGAAACTTACCAGAAATACGGGACGTTACACTTTCTTAAGAACATGCTTAGATGCATAAATGGCATTCTCCATCTTGAGATAAAAAGACTCGCGTGGACACTCAACATTGACCATAGTAATGAAAATAAAACCAGATGGGATCTCATCATATATAAGATCTTCAGGATTGTTGTATACCTAAATCGAAAACAGGCTAAATTAATTCTTTGAGATGATTTCACATGAGTAATAAAGGATTCTTCATACATGGAATTGGAACAAAAACTTTTATGAAATCAACAACTAATGAAACAATAGCAAATGAATTATCAAACAGAAACGAATCCATAAATACAATATCATTGTCACATTTTATGTCTAAATACTTCTGTATATTAGAGTTAGTAACAACTTCCATCAAAAGACAATTTGAATCAAGATTAAATGGCACTTTCCGTTCAACTTTGTTAACTAAATCAACGAACTTGATATCCTTGAAAATAATCATAGTCTTCATCTAGTACCTCTCGTAATTATGAGCTTCATCCCAAGAACCATAGAATAAAAGATCAATGGAAGACGAACTCATGATGGAATGAATGAATATGAAATGGAAATAAACACAAGAAACAAAAAAAAATGAAGAAATCGTAAAACAAAAGAAGAAAAACGAAAAGAAATGGAAACATAATGAAAAAAATATGGAAACTGAAGAATTAAAAAAAAATTATAACAAATTGATATCAGGCTAGAATCAAATCCCATGATTCACGAAATATTAAAAACGGAATTAAAACGTAGAAAAGAAACAGAGATGCAGCGAAAGGGTAAATAGCTAGAAGGTATCAGCAAAAGTCAACAATTGTAGTGTTTTTTGGGTATAAATGAAATTAAATCATAACCACCAGTATAATTGTAATTGGGTTAATTAAACCGATTATTAGTGTAATTAATTCTAATAGATTTTGAATTTAGTTATTTAGGTGGGTCGAATAGAATTCAAATAACTTAAAACTATATGGGTCGAGTTGGTTTACTGTTACCTTAAAATAAACATAGATTGATTGAATACACCCGAATTTATAAAATAATTTTTATTTGAGATCAAAATATTTATGACTAAATTCCAATAAATTGAGAAGAATAAAAATAAATTATAATACTATACTATTATATGTATGTTCCATCTAGGGATGGCAAAATTCCCCGCAGGTTAGGGGCCCGCGGGGCCCCGACCCTATAGGGGCGGGGAATCCCCGTTTAATTAGGGTAAGGGTTAGGGTTAAGGGGGAAATTTCCCCCCGATTTCTTATAGGGTACGGGGACGGGAATACATTCCCCCGCCCCGCCCCCGAACCCGAACCCGATAATTTAATAACATCATATATATTTTGTTTACTTTTATTTTTATTTATTGGAAAAAAAAAATATATAATATGGTTGTATTAACTAATAAATTATAAAATGTTTAGTATTATGTTTTATTTTTGTCTTAAAAAAGTATATTTTAAATATCTATTTCATTTTTATATTCCTTTTTAAATAATACTTAAACTATAAAACGGGGAATTTTCCCCGTGGGTAACCCGATCCCCGAATGGGGATTCCCCGAACCCGCCCCCGATTTTTCTATTAGGGGATAGGGTAGGGTATGGGGATTAAAAATCCCCGCAGGTTAGGGGATGGGAAACGTATCCCCGATCCCGCCCCGTTGCCATCCCTAGTTCCATCATGGATTTTTTCCACACTTGAGGAGTGTACTGTTCATCCGGTGAGGGCCCAAAATCTAGAATGAGCCTATATATTATTATATATTTAAAAATGAGAATATTACTTCAGAATAATATTTTGGCGTGTTGGTTAGTGAATCTTCAAAACTTAAGTTACCCTTTTTGTTCCCGGGTTCGATCCAAGTGAGGGCAACATATTTTTTTTAGCTATTTTTTATATTCCTTAATGTTGTTTTTAGATTTAAAAATAGATAATTTTAAATATAATTAAAAAAATTATTACCTCTTATTTTATCTATTTTCAAAATATCATATATAAATTTTATGAATTAAATTTAGAATATAAATCATGATTTGTCTTTTTTTTTTTTTTAATTTTCATTTATTTTATTTGTATATTTTATAATTAATATGAATTGAATGATGTTAAATTAAATCGATAAAAATATATATTTTTTATTTAATATTTAACACATTAAATATTATTGATCAATAATTCAAATATTTTTTTAGTTACTTTTACGAAAAATTACGCCCAATACTAATATTTTTAACCTTAATTTATAATATAGCAAAAAATTATTATTAAGAATTATATGATATATATTTAAAAATATATATATATGATAAAGGGCCTAAAATTAAATATCGCACAAGGCCCTATATTTTTTATAAAGACCGGCTCTGCATGAGTAATTTAAATAAAAGTTTATAATACTTTGTTTTTCGCATATTAAATAGATGCAAGAACTGGGAAGGTAAAAACATTTATATCATTAAGGTTTATGGCCTGTTTGATATACCTTCCCGTAAAAATGTCTTAAGTTAAACATTTTAAAAGAAATACCATTAAGTGTTTTATCTAAAAATATTTGAGTGAATTATTTTAAGTATTTATAAACACTTTTAAAAAAATCACACAAATCTAAGTATTTTCTCTAAAAAACATCTCTTAGTATACTCAAGTGTTTTTACATGGAACACTTAATTAATATTTATTCAATAAAGGTTCATTCAAAACACTTTTAGGAGAAATTATACCAAACGGACCCTTAGGGTTACAAAAATATAAAAATAATTAATTAGTTTACCAAAAAAATTAATGATTCATTTTTATGTGTTTTATAGAAACAATTTGCAATTAATTAATTATTTTATAAATATTTCTCATCTTGTAATAACATCCTCACCTAACCTTACCTACTACTTTCTATTTGTATAGGGTTTAGGGAAGACAAGACAAGACAAAAAAAAATTGAAAATTGGAAATAAAGAAGAAGAAGAAGAAAAAAGAGGGGAGCCTGTGACTAATAAATACCTGTCTCTTTTGCCAATTTAGTTATTCATGGCTTTCACTTCAACACTCCTCATTTTTTCAAGACTTTTTTTTTTAATAAATTGTTGGAGAGAATCATGGATTTTTATTCTATACCTTTCTTGCTTAAAGTATCCATATTCAATAAAATAAAAATCTATGAATTCTCTCCAACCATTTATTTTAAATTATATAAGATAAAACCATATTTGAAGAATCTGATGATTTTCAAAATTTGGAAGATATTTCAAGCAAAAAAGGCGTAAAATGTTTCCATTTGTGTTGAAGAATGATTCATTTAATTATTATTTTTTATTCTAAATATTGGAATATTTTGATTCGATGATTTTTCAAGTTCGGTTTGTTTTTTTTATTACTTTTTAATATTATTGAAATTATTTGTTATTTTTCATTTCACTACAGTTGGGTCTAAAAGGAAGAAAATTGAGGGGGGAAAAAGCAAAGGAAAAGTCCAAAGGTATTATATTATGTAGTAATCTTTATATCTTATTTTGCTTAAAACTTTGCTTATTCCTCAAACCAACAGTAGATATCAATTTTAGAGATTGCAGATTTGGAAGTTGGAGATAGACCTAGTTATTGGACGAAGCAACCATCGAGTTCAAATCAGCGAGTAAGAATGGAAAAAGCTATGAATTTTCAATCCATGATTTCAAATCCTTCTTTTGCGCTCGAGATACCCCCCCTTCAAATATCTATTCGGAAAACACGGCGCTTGATAAGATGAGTACCTGTTTGAGATAGTTTTTAGAGTGTTTTTTATAATTATTAAAAAAATATTTTTAAACGCTTTTAAAAGCTATCCGAATGGGCTCTTATGTGCTTTAGAATTATTAAAAAAATACTTGAAAACATATTTAATTCTAAAAAAGTTCCAGTTCAACATTTTTTAAGGTGCTTTCTCAAATCATTAACATTTTCCTTTTACTAATTTAAAAACTGTATCTTTTTTATTATTCTTAAAGAATAACCCAAGAAGCTTTGGACATATGTATCTCAAAGAAATCATAGATAATTGTTCTTCAAGTTTCTGATTTAAGTCTAACCTGGAATGTTAGTTACTCCGTATACGAAACTATTAAAGTGATCCATGCTGAAATGAGGACTGGTTTAAAGAAATTTTCTTGTGATAATAATTTACAAGAAGGTGATGTTTGTGTTTTTTAGATGACCCGAAGCAAAAATATATCAATGAAAATTACTATTTTTCGAAATTGATAAACTATTAGACAATTAATCTATTGAATATGTTAAATCACCAATTGAACCAAAAGTTTAAGCCAATGGTTTAAGGTAAATTTAATCATATATCTCAACACTCCCCCAGGACCTCCTGCTCTGATACCATATCGAATATGTTAAATCACCAATTGAACCAAAAGCTTAAGCAAATGTTCAAGGTAAATTTAATCATATATCTCAACACTCCCCCTCACACGTGGGCTTTGATATTTGCACAAGACCCAAACATGTGGAATATTTAAATGGGAGGAAATTAGAGCAAATGACATAATGGAGGTTTGATCCTAGGACCTCCTGCTCTGATACCATATTGAATATGTTAAATCACCAATTGAACCAAAAGCTTAAGCCAAATGGGTAAACGAAAATTTAATCATATATCACATGTGAGGGGGAGTGTTGAGATATATGATTAAATTTACCTTAAACCATTGGCTTAAACTTTTGGTTCAATTAGTGATTTAACATATTTAATAAGATCAAAAGAGATGAAATTAATTACAGCGGAGAGCAATATACATAAGTGAGAAAGGGGTATAAATTACATTTGTTAAAATTATCAATCATAGATAATTGAGTTTAAACATTAAATTTAAATAAAACATAAATAAAAAAATATATTACCATATAAATTTCAATCAAATTCTGACATATAACTACTCTTATGTCATGTTTCTTCCGTTTATTTTTCTCTTTAAATTTTAGTTATTAAAAAAAAATAATGGTGCCTCTTCTACTTCATACGTTTTTAATCTAACACGTGCGTCGCACGTGATTTTACTCCTACTTTTTACTTTAATATTTTATTTTATTTATTTTTGTTCTATATTACATTTTTATTTAGAAAAATGAATGATAAATAAATCGTGTAAATCATAAAATATGGAATGCTTCGATTTTAAAGATAATTAAGATATACTGAATCTAATGAAATACATAAACTAATTATTTTTTTATTGAATGTCATCTGATATTCTAAATCGAATAATTATTAATTAATTTGAATTTGAAAAAAAATAAATAAAATTAAGTTGAATAATATATGGTTAATTTACAACCAATATTCTAATAATTTTTTTTTAATTAATAAATGCTTATTTAACATTTTTTTTTTGTAGAAACTTATAATTTTGATTAATCTAGACTTAGTCTTATTTGATTAATCTAGAAATAATTTGATTTAATTAATCTAGACATAGGAGTTGATCTAATTTATTAAAGGGAGTTAATTAGTCACAACACATGGAGAATCTTACTTAATTAGTATTGTAAGCTAAAACCACTATAACCTAAAATAATGGACAACAATTTAATTGAGCAGAATAAATTAACCATTAAACGAAAAAATGAAAAAAATGGAACAACACCTGCCCTAATAGCAAGATCTCTTATAAAATATTACATTCAAAATTAACATTGATCATGGTAGATGATAAGAGAAATAGAGTAGCTAATTTCCTATGCAATTACAAACTGGAGTCAACAAATACCATACATTACCCGATAACATTTATCTGCAAAAACAATAAAATTATAATTTGTGCTTCACTATTTATCACTTTAAATAATGGATGAATTTGCACTTAGTTAAATCATATTAATTATGATCATCATTTCAATTACGTTATTATTGTTTTTAAATCTTTAAATTTTTTATTGTTGGGACTGTTGAATTGCTTATTACGAAGTTGTAACTTTTGAGTGGTTGTGAGATAATAAATAAATGAAGGAGGAATGTGGAAAGAGGATAGTAACGGATGGAAGACGGAAAGAAAAGGAAATGGAAAGGGCATTTAATATATATCATGTTTCTTCTTCTTTTCTTTTTCTCTTTAAATTTTAGTTATTAAAAATAAATAAAAATAATGGTGCCTCTTCACTTCATACGTTTTTAATTTATTAAAATAATAGTAGTAATAATAATTCTAGTTATTTAAAATATTATTGGTAATTATAAATAATTATAAGATATTAAATAATACTAATGTTGGATTTGAATATTGAATTAATGGTAAATAATGAAATACATTGTAATTTTTAAAGTTTATATAGGGACAAAATAGTCTAAAAATATTCCTAAAGATGTCCACTTTTAATATATTAAAGATTATTTTTATAAAATTCTATTTTAATAAATGTTATAACTAGCAGCTCTTTATTGTCTAATCAATCAATCAAATCTACCTCTACAATACTTGAACTAACAAGAACACAATAAACAATTAAGAACAAACTAAAATTAAGATATGAGAACAGAGTTACGTGGTTCGACAATATCGTCTATATCCACAGGAGAATCAAGAGCATTCAGTCCATATTATTCAGCATCTATTGTTCATGAATCAAGAACACTCATTACATCACTCAAATAAATAAGCTTCATCAATGGCAGATGAACTCACACTCACTCTCCCTTTCTCTCTCTTGCTTTTTGAAATTATGAAGAAGAAGATCAAATATCAGAATGACAATTGCAAGATAAGTAATCAGCTCACATGGATTGGGATGGGAATAATTCTGTTAGGAATGCACATGGTCAGTTAAGCTTCTAGAAGGAATATCTAGTCAGTTATCTTTTTGGCTAATCATTGTATACGAATACCACGTCAGACACTTGCCTTGAGCTGATGAATTTTTGGAATTTGTATTAACATTCACAAATCTCCACATTAATTCAAACTTCCAGTTGAATCCATGACTTCTTGAGTAGCTTTCTCCTTTTCTCCCTAATAACACCTTCTTGCTTAACCATTTTCAAGACCAATCAGTCCTTTACAAATTTCAAGTTTATGAACTGACTTAGTCATCATATCAGAAACATAATCAGCATCCACATATCCCTCAATCTATTCTTGATATGCAAAATGACCTCCACCATAGACAAGCCTGCTGTTAATTGATCCTTTAATATATCTTAAGATCCATTTAACCTCCTTCCGAATGTAACTTTCCTGGATTAGATATGAACCTGCTAACCACATATAGAGAATGTGCCAAATCAGGTCTTGTGCACACCTTGCTACTCACAGTATTTGAATATAGAATGTTGGCCGTTTCTTCTTCTTCATGATCACTATTTGGAGAGTGATCTGATGACATCTTAAAATGTGGAGCAAAAGGAAAAGACATTGGTTTTGATTATGCCATATTGAACTTCTTCATGAGTTTATATGCAGTCTGAGATAGATATAGAAGTTTCTTTGTTCTTTCTCTTTCAATTTCCATTCCAAGAATGTTCCTTGTTGTACCCAAGTCTTTCATTTCAAACTCATGACCAAGAAGTTTCTTTATTTTTGTGACTTGATCAATATCCTTGCTTGCAATTAACATATCATCTACATATAACAGCAAGTAGATGGTATTTTGATTTCCTTGATATGGAAAATAGACACAACCATCGTATGTACTTCTTTGAAATCCATTTGAAGTGATAAATGTGTCAAATCTCTTATACCCCTAGGTGACTGATTGAATCCTTATAGAGATCTCTTGAAATGACAGACATGATCCATTTGATCTCTAGCTTCAAAACCAGGTGGTTGCATCATGAAAATGTCTTCTTCCAATTCTCCATGTAAGAAAGTTGTTTTGACATCCATTTGCTCAAGTTCTAAGTCATCTTTTGCAGTTAAAGACAAAAGGATCCTTATTGAAGTATTCCTTACAACTGGAGAAAAAACTTCAGTGTAGTCAATTCCTTTTTGCTGAGTGAATCCCTTTGCTACCAGCCTAGCTTTATACCTGATATCATCTGAATTAGACACTCTACGTTTAATTTTGAAAATGCATTTGCATCCCACTACCTTTTACTTAGCAGGTTTTGGGACCAACTTCCAAGTCTCATTCTTATACAGTGAAGACGATTCCTTTTTCATAGCCTTGATCTATTTTGACTTTTCAATAGATTGAATGGCTTCTTTCATAACTGGATGATTCATTTGCTATGACTTCAGGCAACACTATAAGCATATTGAAGGGATTGATCTACTAAATTAGCGGAATATCATTTAGTAATCTAATTAACATTTAATTACGGATCTATTAATATCATGCAATTTGTGATAAAATACATGTATATTCATGCTATTTTCGAAAATTAAAGGTCTTTTACTTACATTGGGTAATATATGGAGAATCGATTAGAGGTTTATTTACAGCATCAAATCTTCAGCAACACCGGATCTTCTACGCTATATCCTGATCGATCAAACTAAATTCGATTGTGGGATCGAACTTAAGAAGAAATTGGGAAGAAGAAAAAAAAATATTTTTCTTCCCAACACACTATGAAAATCGGCAATAAGGGGGAGAGAGAGAGAAAGAGAGAACTTTCAATTTCTATGAATTGAATTGTGTGATTTATGAATGACTTAAGTCTCCTATTTATAAGAAAATAATCCTAATCACACTAAGATTAATCTATGGAGATAAATACAAAAATAAATTTTTTTTATCTCTTTCCTTTATCTTGGTATTTCGAAAATGCCATAGATAAATAAGAGGATATTTACTTTTCTTTTATTTGATTTATCTTGGGTAAATAAATCTATATAATTATTTTAGAATATAATTCAAACAATTATCTCCTACAAATTATATATGATGTTGCCGAAAATTACATGTAATAATTAATTAATAAATCAAATTTATTTTATTAATTATTTTGGGCCAATTTCAATTGGGTTCATTAATCCAATTGGGCTTGAAACTCTCTCTTAAATTAATAAGTTCAACTTAATTAATTTATTTATTAATTACCATTTAAATAAAATACTTTATTTAAATAATTAATCATATTAATATTTTCTCCCAACTAAATGTTATCAAATGATATTTAATTATTAATTTCCATTTAAATAATTTTCATTATTTAAACAATTAGTAGTATTTTAATTGATAATACTTTATTATTAATTAATGATATTAATTTAATTATTAATTTCCGTTTAAATAAAATTAATTATTTAAACAATTAATAATCACCAATTAATTTCAAAATTACCATTTAAATATACTCAATATTTAAATAATTAATAATCTCTGATTAATAATATTTCATTATTAATTTCCTGTTTAAATAAACTCATTATTTAAACAATTAATAATGTTTATATTAATTACCGTCAAGGAAGAAAAAGTCGCCGACTTCACCGATATTGTCGCCGACAAGTCGCCGGAAAGGAGGGTGGATAAGTCGACGAGGGGTAAAGTGAAGTCTTATCCTAAGTCGACGACTTTTCCTCAATAACAACGACATGTGATTGAATAACGACAAGTCCATTGCGTTGTCGATTCAAGCTGCTTTCGAACGACTTTTGCAGCGATAGCTGGCCATATGTCGGCGACTTCCGGACGACTTTTGGCGACTTCTGACAGAGATGCTTATGGAAAATTGAAATTTTGACGAATTTTTCTATGCTTTAATTTCACTTTCTGATAACTTGTAGTTGCTTGTTGTCTACTATAAAATTTGACAGAGATGCCTTTACTTGTTGAGCATTTAAAGAGAAGAAAAGGAAACAAAAAAGATGAAAAACCAAAAATCCCAACTGGGTTTTCTTCTCCATCTTCCCTAGAGAGAGAAAGAGAATTTCAAAGCATATTAAGGAACAGATAGAGAGAGAAATGGAGAAAAACAGAAGAAAAGAGGAAGATGAAGATGCGGAAAAAGACAAGGAGAAAAGGTGGGGGTGACAGTAATTGAAGCAAAGGCACATGGCATTAGTGAAAGGGGACCACATGTTTTAAATTGAAATTTTAATTTTCCTTGTTGTCTACTGCAAATTTCCCTTCTACATACAATTTCAATCTTCCTTCCTCTTTTAATATTTTTGACAAGTAAGTTTTAAATTGAAGTTTTAATTTTAAATTTGTTGCTATTTAATTTGAGTTTTAATTTGAGTCTTAATTTTTAAGTTTAAGTTTGATTTTATAAATTTATGTATATATGTTTCATTTTTATTATAATTTTGTACATAGAATAATATTATTATTAATCATATTCCTAAAAGTATAAAACACCATAAAATATATATTAAACTATGAGATAAGTTATAATTTTTTTTAATACACTTAACTATTTAGTTAGTTAAGTTATTTTAAAATAAAAATAAAAAAGGTTTTATAAGTATTTGAACATCCTCTATCAATTGGAAGCAACTAGGGCATTAAATTAGTCATCAAATTAAACTTAACTATTAAATTAACTATAAAATTTTAATGGTTTTCAGAAAAGAGAAGTAAAATTTATCTTTAACCTAGCTTTCTTTTTATATAAAATAAGTATTATTAAATTTTAAAGTTAAAACTTAAAATTTAGTTTTAATTTTTTAAATTATTAGAAATGGTTAGTTTTAAATTAGTAAATTCTAACATTAAAATAAGTTAAATAACAAAGTTATATTTATACTGTATTACTTAGTGAAAGTTACATTATTTTTACTTTGAATTTCAATTTTAATAAGTTTAATTTATTTTTGTAATCATATGTGTTTTAAATTTATATAGATTGAAATGGAGTCTTGATGTCGTTTTTAATCATATGTATTTTTAGTCATATTAAAATTAAGTTAGTTTTGTTTTAGTAAACAACATATATATTTAAAATTTTAAAGTTATAGTTAGTTTTAATATTTTAGTTCTAAGAAAAATTTAAAAGAGTCAGTATTACTAATTACACTAATTAGAATTAGTTTTCAATTTTGAACTTTAATACTTTAAGTTTAATTTATTTTCATAACCATATATGTTGTGAATGTGATTTTATGTAGGTTGAAATGGAGTCTAATCGTATGGATTCTGCATGGACATATTGCGCACCAATTGAAGGCAATAAATTTGGGACTATCTGTAATTTTTGTGGTGCAATTAATAAAAGCGGGGGAATATCACGGTTTAAGTATCAACTAACAGGAAAAGATCCTAGAAAAAACATAAAGGCATGCAAGAAAGTACCTCCGGAGGTGAAGGCAGAGATCGATCAAGCTATCGAATTGAAGGAAAAGATGAAGATGAAAAAGGCAGCGAAAATGGATGAGATACGACACGAGCTTCATAAAGGTTTGAAAGGCAGTCAGGATGTTTCAACCGATGATTCTGATGATGTTGAAATGTATGTGGCGGATATGGACCCAATCCAAAATAAAGAATATAGAAGGGCACTTCGTGAGTCAAGAAAGACGGCAATGGAAGAAGAACACCTCTGTCAAGAGGGATTTCAACGAGGTCAAGGTTCTGGTACTCTACCACGATCTACGAGTAGTAGAGAACCACCATATTACAAGTCGGAAGCTGTCAAACAAAAAAGTATTAAAGATATGTTTAAGAAAGGTGGACTTAAAGAGACGTTGGGTAAACTAGTCTCACGCTTCTTCATATACGATAATATTCCTGCTGTGAAGGCTAAATCTCACCACTTCAAGAATATGATTGTGGGAGCACAACAAACGGGTAAGTACTGTTTTATATTATCTATTTTTCACCAAGTTCATTCATAGTTTTTTTTTTAATATTTATATAATTTGTATATTTTTCATATAGGCGTTGGGATTCCGACACCATCTCCTTATGAAATTCGAAATAAATATCTGGATATGGAGTACGAGGGGATGGATTCTTATGTGGAAGAGATGAGGAATAAGTGGCCAACTTATGGTTGCACTATAATGTGTGATGGTTGGACGGGGCCGACACGAAAATCCATAATCAATTTCATGGTCTACTCTAAAGGTAACTCCGTGTATTTAAAATCCGTTGATGCATATGATATGATAAAGGATAGCAAATACATATATGGCCTCTTGAAATGATTTATTTCCCATGTTGGAGCTGACAACGTAGTTCAGATAGTCACTGATAACGGTTCTGCGTTTAAGAAAGCTGGAGAGAAGATCATGAGTAAATACAATATATACTGGACTCCATGTACTACTCATTGTATAGATCTCATGTTCGAAGATATTGCTAAGCGCACAATGGTAGTAAAATTCGTAACGGAGGCGAGATCAGTGACGAATTACATATACAATCACGGGCAATTGTTAGCAAAGATGCGGTAATATTGTGAAGGAGACATCATTCGACTGGGAGCTACAAGGTTCGCAACGAACTATATCGCTCTCCATTCTTTGTTAAAGAAGAGAGGTGGGTTAAGGAGGTTATTTACGAGTGAAGACTGGCTCAACAATAAATTGAGTAAGACCGCAGGTGGCCGTGCAGTTGAACAAAATGTTCTTTCTCATTCTTTTTGGGATGGAGTTGAGGTGGTTGTCAGTATATTCGAGCCGATGTATTCAGTTTTGTGAATCGTCGACACAGAAGTGGTCCCAACCATGCCTCTTCTTTACGACATAGTTAAGACCATGAAAAGAAGAATCGCAAAACTTCAGGGCAAGGCTTGGGTGCTTGGAATAATTGAAGGGCGGTGGGATAAGACATTATCACATCCCCTTCATGCGGCAGGTATATTCTTAATCTAGATTAATATTTAACTGTTTTTTATCAATAATTTTTAATATTAATGCATGTGAACATATGTAGCTTATTATTTAAATCCAAGATTTCATTATCGTGATAACGTGGTGAGGATGTGGAGTTAGTACAAGCTGTGCATCAAGTGTATAACAAACTTTTTCCGAACTATCCCGGAGTTGCAGATTTTGGGATTGAGCTATGTATTTATCAAGAATTAAAATGTATATATTATTACTATTTAATTGATAGATAAATATCACATTCAAATTGTAGCTGACGTATTTTCGCGATGCTAAGAGAGGATTTGGCGATCGAGCTGCTATTGCGTCTCGACAGAAGATGGCCCCATGTAAGGATTCATTGATATTGCAATTCATCTCTTATTTAGTTAGTTACTCACTCTGTCTATATTATGAAATTGATAATTATGTACATGTGTACAGGTGAATGGTGGAACATGTATGGAAATAGTGCCCCGACTGTTTGACAAGTGGCAATAAGGATATTGGCACAAACAGCTTCATCATCTGCTTGTGAGAGGAACTAGAGTACATTCGCTCTCATACATATAAAGCTCCGTAATCGGTTGGCATATGAAAAGCTTCATAAAATTGTATTCTGCTACTACAACATGAAGCTGAAATTAAGAGCATGGTGGCTGAAGCAGATAAGGTTGCCGAAACTGATTATATAGATATGCTGGACTTAGAAGTTGGAGTAGAGGCGGATGACGGTTATGAAGATCCCATGTTTGATTGGGTTCGACCTGCACATTTAGATGATGAACATGGAAATCCTGATCCACGAATTGCAAAAAGGGCTACAGAAGTTGGAATTGATGTGGAGAGGGTCATTCGGGAAGACGTACAACCCGACGTGGATTTCTCTGTCGATTCTGTTGATAGGGAAAACTTGTTTTAAGCCGGCTATACCCTGAGCCAACGACAATTAGACAAAGGAAAGAGGCGAACGATGACTGTTGACGATGATGACGATGACGATGAGACTCAAGGACCATCACATGATGATGGAGGTGATGGTGGAGGTGGAGATTATGAACAAGAAGGACAAGCATCCGAACAACCAATGAGTCCTTTTTCTTGTGAGCGTAATTTTGATCACCCGACCCATGATTCAGACCATGGAAATCTTGAAGGTGGTGAGGGGATAGCTGCAATCGGAAAACCTTTTGTTAGAATTTAAAGACCAATACATGATTACGGGTCGGATAAAATGGGGTATGGTGACAATGACTCATTGATATCGAGTATGGGGACCATTACTCTTGGTAATACTCAATATGGTGGGGGTCTTTCTGATTTCCTGAGTATGAGAAGATCAGAGCACGATCGAGACTCAATAGCATCTTCTCATGCATCGAATTTTGTGCCTCCGGCTCAAGCTCATATTCCAGATGCGGAATCACGGTTTGTGCCTCAACGAAATTACCCTCAAGATAATTTTGGCTTTGGAGTTGGATGGACACAATTTCAGCATAATATCCCTCAATATCAAAACTTCCCTCAGGCTCAGGCTCAATTTCAGCAAAACATCCATCACAATCCAAACTTCCCGATGTCTTCCATGACCTCTCAACATGGATCTCAATCAAATGATTCGTCATTTATGTATGTCCCAATCTCGATCCCTGTTCCGATGCTTGTTCAAGCTCAAAATTTGGATCATTATCCACGACGAGGGTCTATTTGTGCAAGTGATGACTCGTATCTATGGCATGTCGATAATTTTGTTTGCAATTACGAGGGTCGATTGACATGGCAAGGGTACTTAAATTGGAAACAAAATGAGAGTGATGGTGTTCTTGACCCACCGAGGTATTCATGTCGTTTTTAGTCATATGTATTTTGAAGTCATCATTGTAATAAAAATGTTTAATGTGATGTGAACGTTCGATACGTTTTCTCCAATTTTTCATAATTTGACAAATTTCATGCACTTATAGGTGTATATTTTCATTATATGGTAGATTATGACTTAAATATCCTACTGTGAAAGTTTCATTTATGAAGTCCAAAAATTAATATAAGTTTCCATCGTTTCCGTGATTTTTATGGGAATGTCCGTCGACATCGACAACTCCGTCGACAAATCCGTATATTTGAACCTCGACATCTTGACCGACATCGACTTTTACTTCCTTGATTACCGTTTAAATATACTCAATATTTAAACAATTAATATTGCCTATTTAAGTAATTCACTTTACTTAAAATTTCCATTTCTTCTACTTGATTTCGCGACTACGATATTTGGGCTAGCATAGGGACCCGATGGACCTATAGATCATGGGCTTAATAATTAGTCAATTAAGTGATTAACTCATAATCAGTTAATTACTTATTATCTAACTATGAATAATTCCACTATAGATTCATAGCTGAACTCCTCTCACTATAGATGAGTTATGTCCATTTAGTTTATCTTTATTTATATCTATGATATATCCTTCACGTGGAACCCTCATAATTACAGGTGGATAAATTTACCGTTTGCCCCTACCGCTTTATCCTTGTGTTCCCGCTGATTCTCCAATGAACATTATCTTTAGTCGAACTAGAGATAATATACTTCTGTGATCAATAGAAGTCGTGACGCCACTTGTTCATGTCTCGAATCAGTACATCAAGGGAGTTTTTTGAAGTTCCTAAAATTTTTAGGTATCGCACTGATACCGTTAATTTATAGGAAAGTTATGAATTCTATCTCGTGAAAATGCTGTAAGGACCCGAGGTTTGATGTCGGGTAATTAGAATTTTTTTCTTATCTTGGGATATTTTATTAATTAAGGAAAATTTATATGCTTTGTGTTAGTGGTTAATTAGCAAGTACCATAATTGGTTTCATAAGAAATTTTAGATAAGTGAATTAATTTAAAAAAAAAAACTTATAATATTTAACTATAGTTAGTTTGGAGGGGGGATGAGTTAGTAAATGGTTAGAGTTCAAGGGTATTTTGGCAAAGGAAAATTGGGAGGGGTTTGGTATTTATATTAGGAGGTGGAGGGATTAATGGGTAAATATATTTTAGTTACTTATTTAAGTTAGGAAAATGATATGTATTTAAGACATAAGGGAAGGAAAAATTAAGAAAATAAAATAAAATTTTGCTTCATTTTTTCCCCTCCAACCCGTCAGCCCCCTCCCCCCCTCCTTCTCTCCTCTCTTGATTTTGTCTTCTCCAATTCTCCAAGAGCTTGTGATCCTAAGCTTGATTAAGTAGGAATTGGTGGTTTGATGCTAGTTTCTTCATCCTAGGAAGCTTGAAGTAAGGTTCAAGAAGAATCATTAACCACAAGGTGAGATTTCATATGAGGGGAATTCTAGGTTTTATGGGTTTTCTTGTAAATTGTTGATTATAAGCTTGGGATATTAATTTCTTTCACTTTAAATTTATGGAAATCTGTTTTAAAGTGATGGATGAGTCTTAGGTTTCATTTGTTCAAAGGTTTTTTGGGAGGATGTAAGCCATGGATGCTTGTAAGTTTCCAAAACTCCATTAATGGTGGTCTTCCAAGCTCCTAGATTTTGTAACTTTTGAGCTTTCTAGACTTGTATTGGGAAACTATCATTTCTGGAATTCATGTTTAAAAGATGAGTTTAGCCTTTAAGATTTATATATATTAAAAGGGAAAAGAATGGAAACCATAGTTGGATGTAAGCTTTCAAGAAACTCCATTAATGGAGGTTTTTGAAGCTTTTAGCTTTTCTTTGATTTTGGAATTTCTTGACCATTTCTTAGAGATTCTTAATTTTGGAACTTATGTGTGCCTAAATGTATATTCTTCATATGAAAAACTACTTGGAAAGGAAGTGAAATGATTTTTGATTGATTCTCAAAATTGGCCAAAATGCTAGTTTTAAAACTTAGCTAGTTTTGGGTGTTTCTTTGATTAATCTTGAAAAGTTATCAATTCTGGAAACTTTGGATGTTTATATGTATATTTTTTACATGGAAGACACTTTGGAAGATCAATTTAGTGGATTTTTGGTAAATTTCCAAGTTGACCAAAAATTACACTTTTACTTAACTAGTTTTCTTGTTTTTGTGAGTTCTTGACTTTTATAGAGAGATTACCAATTCTGAAGCATTTGGGTGTTTAAATATGTGTATTTAACAAGGAAACCACCTTAGAGCATCAATCTAATGGATATTGCATAAGTATTTCTTATTTGGTCGAAAATTGCATTCCGAATCAACTAGTTTTGGAACTTGTATCAATAACCGGGTTCGGGGTTATTTGTGATTGTTATGGGCTAATTTCTAATGGTTATATTAGCCTAAACATATATGAATTAACTTGTTGTAGGCCAAAGGCTAGTGGATACAATCGGAGCCAACTTTGAAGGTGAGAACATAAAGAATCCGAAGGGTGAATGGCGAGCATTCACGGGTTTTTCCCGAGTTGTTTTGAAAAGAAAATTGTGGTATTGGTGATAGTAATTGATTGAATGGTTGGTAAGGTTAAGAGTGTAAGAGAATTATGGAAACGAATATTGATTCTAGTAGTGGCTAAAGGGGCCGAAATGTGGAATAGTTTAGACCGGTTCATGATTAATAGTTGTTCATTTAAGCATGCCTATTTGCTTTATTATTATGTTCATAGTCCATGAACGAGTCATATACTGATTTGGGGCTATGATTATACATATTTATCATGTTTTTTATTTATGCTCGAGGAATAGTTACGAATGAGATAATAGAGAAAATGTGAACGTGAACCATGTGATTATGTGAATTTTGAGGATTATGTGAGTAATGATCGAGTCATATGTATACTTGTTGTATTGTTCGGGTTATGCTCGATGGTTAGTTGTGGAAAAGCTTAAACGGGGAAATGCTTGATATGTGCACTAAGAGTTAAGTGAAGTAAGCTTAATACGTATAACGATTGAGTCTCATCGTACTTGAAGGAATTGTTCTACTTGTGCCATTGAATTGAGAATTTGATATATGTTGCAAATAAATGTATGCTATAATTGGACAATGAAACTAAACTAACGATAACGTGCAAGTATACACGGTCAACAAGTAATATCTTGTGGTAAGCAAGAGTCGATCCCTCGAGAATAGAAAATCAACTAATCTTAAGTTAATATTTAAGCTAAAAATGCACAAACGCAATCTTAAAGCAATTCAAGAAAGAGGGGGAAATCATGAAGGGGTAAACAGTGTGTTTTAGAATAGTAAATGAAGGGTGGTTATTCTCATAACATTAGAATATTTCAGTTAATGTATTAGATTAAAACTCCAAACATCATAAACCATCTCTGAGAATTGATTCATTGGTAGTTTCTTGCTCCTCTCCTTAAACACTCAAGTTTCTCAACTTTAGCATTTAATAAGTGTTCAACAAAATCTCTCAATTCATTCAACACCAAAGCTACAGCCATGTATTTAACTGAAAATATCTATTCATCCTTAGCAAAGATCCACACTGTCTTTTCCTTCATAACCTCCTCCTTAAGTTCAGCTACTCATACTTAAACATAAATAAAATCTACAAAAATGTTCAAGCTTAAGCAAACTCATTTTCTACTTGTAAATAGCAGAATGCAGAAATTTAACACCCCAAACGAAATTAATGAACTATAGACATAGAAATGTGCTGAAATCACAGCTGGGATGATAGATTGCTTGGCCTCTTCCTCTCGGATTCAGCCTTGCACAAAACGATGGGGGCAGCTTCCTTCCTTTTTCTTCTTAGCAGCGCCGCCTGCCCGAGTAAGAAAGATGATTTTCTTTTTATAGCGAGAATCCTGCCTCAATTTCAGGGCTGATGCGACTTATTAGACCCAGCTGGCGTCCACGGTGGCATCCTTCTTCAGCTTCTTGTCTGATTCACGAGCTGGTACTGGCTGAATCCCAATGGGCTGGACTGAATGGTCGTGGAACCCAATTCTCCAACAACCGCTGCTACTCAAAGGCGTGGTCATGGGCCTGAAATTTGACAGCAGATAAGCCCAAGTTTAGAAGTAAATCTGCCCAAAACTTAATTAAATCTTTGTAAGGATCAAAATGAGTGTAAAAATCTGTGTTTTCCTTTTAATTACAAATTAAGTCAAGATTTGAATCATTTTCACTATGTAAAGCTCCCTTTTATGGACAATTTGATATTAAAGTTCCTTATGAAAAGGTAATTAACACACCCCCAAACTTGCTCATTTCTTGCCCTCAAGAAATGCATTCCTCTCTCATTAGATGATCAACAAGTTCTCACATCAAATTTTATTAGAAAGATCTGCCCTTCAATCAATCCAAACCGACTCAACACCTAACCAAACTCCCAAGAGAAAATCCTTTTGACCCAAATCTCTCTAATCCCTACAAACTTTCCTTAACCTCAGAAGACCTACTACCTATCACATTGCCCCAATCTTTCCTGGAAATTCATCAAGCTTGCTTTACTTCAACTTTCCCTTTTTGGACACTTTGCAGTAAGACATTACCTCTTACTTTTGCCAAAAAGGAAGGATTAAGTACAATACTTGTTCTAAACAAACTTTTTCTAAAGATTATCATCAGTAACTCATCTATTTTTTCTTTTTTTTTTTTTCATCTAACACTGCTTTCACTAGTGCTTTCTTAGTGATGGGTTTCTTTAGCCTCCGTCACCGCATAAGCTGCCTTAAAAAAAAGGCTCACTCATTCCTATGGAAGAGGAGTGGAGAAAGGTGCAGATATACTGAGCAGAATTCTTTACTTTCTTCTCCCTACTTCATGGGATAGTGCATTTTGCACGCTTCTTCTTTTTCTTTTTCTTTTTTTTTGAATGAAAACAAGCCTGCTAATATTTCCAGAAATTTGGTCAATGGGATTAGGATTTGGTTTCTTTATTTTAAGAATCGAATGTACAGAAAAGAGAGGGATTGGAAACTAAAAGAGATTCTCAAGCGAGCTTAACCAGACATTGACTCACTTCTCTAATGATTAAAGGGAGATTATTACTTCTAAAATTTGCAAAGAGCTTGTTTAACCAAACATTAAAGATCGAGCAGTTTATACAAATAATGAGCTTCTCAAAATAAGGGTCTTTCATTCACAGAACAACATAAAAAAAAAATTTGCAGCAATTTAAACAGGGCAGCAATATCATCTGCATCCAAGGGGTGACTTATTTGTTCATCCTAAGCCTTGAGAGATAAAAAGAAACCTCTCCCCCAAACTTAAATGGAGTTGTGCCCCACAACTCTCCCACAAAAAGACATAAACGGAAAACAGTCAAAGACAATTAAACAAAAGTGCATCATGGCTGGTAAGAGTTCTCAAAATAAAAGGAACAGCAAATAGAGATAAGACAGAAGTATCCCTTAATCAGAGTCATTGGCAGCGATGAATCCCAAGGGGTCGTCAGAAAGGTCCATGCCATCAGAGTTAACACAATCCTCCTCCACATCAGACGGCTCCGTGCTGGGCAAGAAGTCTTCATCGGAGGCATCACTGTCAGCTTCCATTTGATCCTCTTTCACTGGTTGCGCATTTGCCTCAGCTACATTGGTATTTGGGGGCTGAACTGGGGTTGGGATCACTACAACATCCTCCTCCTTCCTTACTCCACTACATTCCCCTACTTTCTTGTCTTCTTGATCGATCACTGTCTCAAACTGGGATAACAAATCGAAAGGTAGCGGAGGGAATTTTGGGTATGGTAATGGGAAATTGATGTGTAAAGCATTTTCAAGAGCAGAGTTGTATAACTGTTGATAGCCAAAGTAGATGGTGGAATTCTTGTTCAGGGTTTCAAAAGCAGCATTTTGCTTGTGCAGAAGAGTTGTCAGTGTGCAGACCTGGGTATGAAGTTGTTGAACAGTATTCATAAGGTGAAGAACTTCATCCCTGGATATCACAGCTACCTGTTCGTGTTCTTGCGGTCTCTTTGGTTCTGGTGTTGGTGCTGGTGTGTGAGTTGGCGTTCGGGGCTCATGCTCGACTTCCTCTTCCACTATCACAACAGATGGGGGTGCTTGAAGACGCCTTTCAATTGGATTCGGGCTGTTGTAAATCCTTGTCATGCTCGTTTTGTCAATTGGAGCCATATTCTTACGCACCTCGTCACTATCCCTCGGGACCACCCCAGCGTTCAAACAAAGCCCAGTTATCAGAGAAGGAAAATATAGACGTCCTTGCCCCTCAGCGCTAAAAGCGATCCCTGCACGAATCAAACGTCCCACATTGATTGCCTTCTTTTTCAGGACACAGTAAAGTAAGTAGATCCGTTCAGCCAGGACAGTGGTTGTACTTGAAGTTGGGCTGACTCGAGATAAAAGAAAGAGCAACCAGATTCGTGATTCCGGCAAAAGCTCAGCCCGAGCGATGGAAAGCCGATGAGTTGGTCCCTCTATCCACTGGGCTCCTGGAAATCCGACTTTTTCCAAAATCTTCTTGTAATGCTTTGGCTGTAAAAGGTTAACTGTCTGACCGTAGAAATCTTCCTCATCGGGGAGAAAGAAAAACTGGTTGATAGCTGCCTCGGAAATATCAATCGATACTCCACGCACCATGACCTTTTCATCGATGATATCTATGTAATTAGCGTAGAACTCCCTAACAAGTGGCAAGATGGGATCGACAGGGTCATCGGCAAAAGCTGTCCAACCGAAATGACGAATGGGGTCGCGCACAAAGTCAGGCAATCCCAGATTGGGTGCGCGAAGAATTGGAAACCCTCGTTCCCACCAACAGTCGGCGTGCTTCAGGACGGTGAAGTAACGGTGCTCAGCTTCGAGGGAAGAGAAACGCGCAGAGTTTCCAGCAAAAGATTGTCTTGTTCTCACCATTGTGTGGGATTGTGAAGATAGCAAATGGAAAAGAAGAAAAGAACAAAGAAAAGAAAAGAAAATGAAACGGAAAAAAAAAAGGAATGGATGTTAGAGTGAGAAACGCGAAGAAGCACGATGCGAGGAAGGCGAAATTAATACGAAGTGAGAGGTATTAATTTGGGAAGTGGAAACGATATGAATTTGAAAAGATGGGACAGCTACGATCAGTAATGAGGAAGGGGAGACGCCTCTTTGCATGCTCGTTTCCCGCTTTTTTTGGAAACGTGGAATCTAGAAGGATCCATGACAGCTCAGCATGCAAACGGCTGAGTTAATTAATAAAAAAAAAATTAAATGTATTGCTAAAATAAAAACGAAGAGAGGATTGGGCTGCCCTGTTGGTCCAGTAAAACGTAAGCTCCCTCTTTGGATATAGGCCCATGTTCCTGAAAATAAGTAAAAGAAAAGAAAAGAGAAAAGCAATAAAAGGAAATAATAAAATAATGATAAAAATTGAAATAAAATAAAATAAAACTGTACACAGGTATGGGGAGGTCTGGTATTAGAATGTCATGAAATTGCACCACCTCCTGCAACTTGGATTTATTAAGCAATGCTAGTCAGCGAGAAGGTTGAAGTCATTCTATCAACCTTCTCTCCCCAATAGTGCTTTATACGTTGCCCATTGACCTTGAAAATGTCCTTCCCATCCTTTCCAACCAAATCCACTGCCCCATGGGGATAGACATGGACAATTGTAAATGGACGACCATTTGGATCGTAGTTTCCCAGGGAACAATTTCAATCTGGAGTTGTACAATAACACTCTTTCTCCTGCATGGAATTCACGCTTTATAATTTTTGCATCATGCCATTTCTTGGTTTTCTCTTTATAGATTTTGGCATTTTCATATGCTTCAAGCCGAATTCATCAAGTTCTAGGAGTCAGAATCGCGCTTGTCCCCTGCGACTTGCAAATCCAAATTTAGCTCCTTGGATGCCCAAAATGCTTTATGCTCCAATTCTAATGGCAGATGGCAAGCCTTGCCAAAAACAAGTTGGTATGGAGACATGCCTATTGGAGTTTTTAAGGCAGTTCGATAAGCCCACAGGGCTTCATCAAGTTTACTCGACCAGTCTTTCCGATTAGGTTGCACCACCTTCTCCAAAATTTGTTTAATTTCCCTATTGCTGATTTCAGCCTGTCCATTACTCCGAGGATGATATGCGGTGGCTACTTTGTGCTTAACATTGTATTTAGCCAAGACAGTGGTCATTAGTCTATTGCAGAAATGAGTGCCTTCATCACTAATTAATGCCCTGGGTGTGCCAAATCGGTTGAAAATATGTTTTTTTAAGAACTTGACAACCACTTTAGCATCATTAGTTGGAGTTGCAATGGCTTCTACCCATTTAGAGACATAGTCTACAGCTACCAAAATGTATTGATTTCCGTGAGAAGAGGGAAATGGACCCATGAAATCAATCCCCCATACGTCAAACAATTCGACTTCAAGTATGTTGGTCAAGGGTAATTCATGGCGCCGCGAAATATTTCCGGTTCTTTGACAGCTATCACACCTCTTAGTGAATTCCTTGGCATCTTTAAAAAGTGTTGGCCAATAATATCCACTCTGTAAAACTTTAGAAGCTGTGCGAATACAACCGAAATGTCCTCCATATGGTGAGTTGTGACACTTCTCAAGGATGTCTTGCATCTCGTCTTCTGCCACGCATCGCCTTAACAATTGATCAGCACATTGCTTGTAAAGAAAAGGCTCATCCCAAACATAAAATTTTGCGTCATGAAGGAAGCGTTTCAGCTGCTGTCGAGTTTTTCCAGGTGGTAGGCGAGCACTAACTACATAATTGGCCAAATCTGCATACCATGGACATGTGTGTAATGTAAGGGAAAGAATTTGCTCATCAGGAAAATTGTCTGTTATTTCCACACCATCGTAACCAGGTTGTGCATAAGTAAGTCTAGATAAATGATCTGCGACTGGATTATCTGTTCCCTTTGTGTCACGAATTTCCAAATCAAATTCTTGTAAGAGAAGAATCCATTGGATGAGACGTGGTTTGGCATCTTTCTTAGCCAATAGGTGTCTGAGGGCTGCATGATCACTGTACACAACAACCCGTGATCCTAACAAATAAGCTCGAAATTTATCGAGAGCAAAACACAATGACTAGCAATTCTTTCTCGGTGGTGGTGTAATTTTTAGGGCACCATTAAGTGTTTTACTAGCATAATGAATGGTGTGAAACACCTTAAGCTTCTTCCTGGCCAAGGATCGCACCAATAGCAAAATCACTCCCATCACACATGATTACAAAGGGTAGTGACCAATCTGGTGGTTGCACAATGGGCGCCGAGATTAATGCGAGCTGCAGGTGCTTGAAGGCGAAGTTACATTCTGCATTAAACTGGAAGGATCTGTTATGCTCTAGCAATTGGCAAAGAGGTCGTGCAATCTTAGAGAAATCTTTTATGAACCGACGATAAAATCCAGCATGTCCCAAGAAGCTGCGTACACCTTTCACATCAGTTGGAGGAGTTAGACCTTGGATAGCATCGATTTTTGCTCTGTCTACTTGAAGTCCTTCTCGTGAAACTTTGTGCCCCAGTACAATACCTTCAGTCACCATGAAATGGCATTTTTCCCAGTTGAGTACTAAGTGAGTTTCTTCACAACGCAATAAGACTTTCTCTAAATTGGCAAGGCATTCTGAAAAAGAGTTCCCAAATACAGAGAAATCATCCATGAATATCTCTAAGGTTTCCTCGACCATGTCGCTGAATATTGCCATCATACATCTTTGAAATGTAGCAGGAGCATTACATAACCCGAATGGCATCCTTCGAAAAGCAAACGTTCCAAAAGGGCAGGTGAAGGTTGTCTTTTCCTGATCTTCAGGAGCAATATGAATTTGATTATATCCAGGAATACCCATCGAGGAAACAATAGTATTCTTTTCCGCCAAACGGTCGAGCATCCGATCAATGAAAGGTAGAGGGAAGTGGTCCTTCCGTGTAGCCTTATTCAGCCTTCCAGGTAATCCATACAAACTCGCCATCCGGGCCATTGTCATTGTGGGATCAGCTCGTTGTTTGCATTAGCAATAATCGTGACTCCACCCTTCTTTGGCACACACCGAACAGGGCTAACCCAACTATCGCCGAAATTGGGTAGATAATTCCAAGATCCAGACCATTTGATTATCTCCTTTTTCACAACTTCTTTCATCATTGGATTTAATCTCCCGTTGTGGTTCTATAGATTTGAAGTTGCCATCTTCCAGGAAGGATCTTATGCATGCACAAGGCTGGACTAATCCCCTTAATATCTGCCATAGACCATCCAATAGCAGCTTTATGGTTCTTCAATATAGCCAGTAGAGCTGCTTCATTATTGTCGTCTAACCTTGCATTGATGATAACAGGTAAGGTGTCTTGATGTCCAAGAAATGCATATTTTAAATGTTCTGGCAATTGCTTCAGCTCAAGGATAGGTGGTTCTATCAGCGAGGATTTGGGTCCCTGAAAATGATTACCTTCGATGGACAAGAACGGTGGCTTGTCATGGTTCTCTCGTGGGAGCTGAATTAATAAGCTGTGTTCCTCATTTTGGTTTTCCTTATCTGCTGGGTGTGTGAAAATAGGGGTTTGTGGTTCGACTATAGCAGGATTGATTATATCCAACATAGCACATGTGCCAGGTGATGAATTGGGGAACGCAAGTGAGTTAAAAACATGAAACACCACCTCGTCATCATTCACCCTCATTCTTAACTCTCCTTTTTGCACATCTATTAAGGCCCTGGCAGTTGCAAGGAAAGGGCGCCCCACTATGATTGGAACCTCCTCATCAGCCTCAAAATCCAGAATAACAAAATCAGCTGGGAAAATGAATTTTTCCACTTGTACCAGCACGTCTTCTATTTTTCCCTCTGGCAAGGCAAATGATCTGTCAGCAAATTGCACTGTGGCCTTTGTTGGCCGGGCGTCCCCGATTCCCAAGCTTCTGAAAACAGACAACGGCATCAAGTTGATGCTGGCACCCAAGTCACATAATGCTCTCCCACAATATTGGTTTCCAATTGTACATGGTATAGTGAAACTTCCGGGGTCTTTCAACTTAGGAGGCAAATTTTGTTGACTGTGAAGTATTGAGCATACTTGATTCTGAGATGAGACGTTTCAGATGCATCCAACTTCCGTTTCTTGGATAGAATATCCTTCATGAATTTAACATAATTTGGCATTTGTTCTAAAGCTTCTACCAAAGGAATGTTGATATGCAACTGCTTCAAGACTTCTAAAAATCTTTTAAACTGTTGATCTTGCTCTTGCTTTTGAAATCTTTGTGGAAAAGGAGGTGGTGGTAGATTTGGACTTGGGGGTGTAAATGAATTCGAATAGGAAGTTGTTGAACAGAAGGTAAGGGTTGTGGTTCATTAATGGTAATCCCCTTCTGAAGGGCAGGCTCAAAGCTGCTGAACTCAACTTCCTTATCTTTCCCTTTTTCTTCCCTGCTAGCCTTTGGCAATTCTCTTTTCCTCTTAGTGTTCTTGTCTGTAGAATCCTGCTCAAGCTGTTTTCCTCCCCTCAAAGTGACAGCGTTGCAATTCTCACTACTCTTCCCTTTCAGTGGGTTTTCTGTGTTACTTGGCAGATTTCCCGGTGGTCTTGCTGATAGTGAAGATGCTATTTGACCAATTTGATTTTCCAAATTTCTTATAGATGCATCAGTTCTGGTGATGTACTCTTTCATGAATTGTTCCCACGATCCAGAAGAATCTCCTCCTTGCTTGTTTTGATAAGCAGGCACCATAGCTCCAGTAAGCTGAGGGACAGGTGGGCGAGGATGTTGTGTAGGTAAGTTTTGATTGTTATATGGAGGTGGGTGAATGGGCATTGGTCCTGGATTAAGGTGTGTATGGTGCGGGCGTGGCATGATAGCAGGTGGTCCAGAAGGCCCTGTATTGTTAACTCCACCCTGATTCCATGAGAAATTGGGATGATGCTTCCATCCTGGGTTATAAGTGTTGGAATAAGGGTTAAAGTTTTTATTGTAGTGCATATAGTTCACTGTCTCGGGATTGTTGGTACATAATTCTACTGGATGCCCTTCACCACAAAATGTGCAAGTCACCCCATGATAGAATTGGGAAGAAGCATTCAAACTGATTCACTTGGTGAGGTGCCCCCCTTCGAGTAGAGATAGTGTTCTTTTGTCCTAGTCCCATTTGCACACCTAGATTCTTCATCAACATGGTGGCCATCTGTTGAGTCAAGGCATTCATATCAACCTCATTTCCCTTTCGGCCTTGACCGGTGGTGCATAGTACTCATTTGTGACAATTGTCTCTATAATGTCATATGCTTCATCGTATGTCTTAGACATTAAAGCTCCACCTGAAGATGAGTTGACAATCAACCGATTGTTAGCATTCAGTCCTTTGTAAAAAGTTTCCATCTGAATCCAACAAGGAATTCCATGATGAGGACAATTTCGCAGTAGTTCTTTCCATCTTTCCCACGCTTGGGCTAAAGTTTCATCCGGTTCTTGCATAAAATTGTTGATAGTGCTCGAATCTCTGTTGTCTTATTCGGTGGGAAGTATTTTGCCAGGAAATTTTTCAAACTAAAAACTGTCCAAGTTTGGATAGACCCTAGTGAGAATGTAACCACAATCGAGCTTTATCTTTCAAAGAGTAAGGAAACAATGTCGACTTCAATGTTTCATCCTGGCACTCCTGGGTTCCGGAAAGAGTCACAAACTTGGAGAAACAACCTCGGATGATCATGAGGTCCTCATATAAATGTCCCCCAAATTGCCCTATTATGCGTAGCATATGAAACATAACCAGGCTTGAATTCAACAGCATGCTGAGTGGGTCTGGCAATAGGTGGACCTAATCCATCCAAATTTGGTTGAGCAAAGTCCCTCATAACCTTGTGTCTGTCATCCAGGTGGTGGAATAGCCTGCGGTGGTTCCCCTTGAGCAATGGGAATATTAGCATTAACATTCACCCCGGGAATGTCAGCCATCACTTCTGCTTGAACTATATCTTCCAGAAAAGTATCTTCTTCTTGACTGGAACGAGATTCTAGTCGTCTTTTTCGAAAAGTTCTTTCAATTTCGGGATCAAAAGGGTAAAGATCTTGTTCTTGTTCAAATCCCTCTTCAACCAATGTGTCACCAAGATTCATACACAATTGAAGGCCTGTGAACACAAAATAAAGAATAAGTGATCAGTGTATATTATAGAAGGAAATCAAAATGCTGCTACAATATAAGTAATGAAAATTATGATGACTTAAGCTCGATCACTGAAGTTATGCAGCTTAAATACAAACAGAGATTATAAAAACTTTTCTATCCCCGGCAACGGCGCCAAAAACTTGTTGCAAATAAATGTATGCTATAATTGGACAATGAAACTAAACTAACGATAACGTGCAAGTATACACGGTCAACAAGTAATATCTTGTGGTAAGCAAGAGTCGATCCCTCGAGAATAGAAAATCAACTAATCTTAAGTTAATATTTAAGCTAAAAATGCACAAACGCAATCTTAAAGCAATTCAAGAAAGAGGGGGAAATCATGAAGGGGTAAACAGTGTGTTTTAGAATAGTAAATGAAGGGTGGTTATTCTCATAACATTAGAATATTTCATTAATGTATTAGATTAAAACTCCAAACATCATAAACCATCTCTGAGAATTGATTCATTGGTAGTTTCTTGCTCCTCTCCTTAAACACTCAAGTTTCTCAACTTTAGCATTTAATAAGTGTTCAACAAAATCTCTCAATTCATTCAACACCAAAGCTACAGCCATGTATTTAACTGAAAATATCTATTCATCCTTAGCAAAGATCCACACTGTCTTTTCCTTCATAACCTCCTCCTTAAGTTCAGCTACTCATACTTAAACATAAATAAAATCTACAAAAATGTTCAAGCTTAAGCAAACTCATTTTCTACTTGTAAATAGCAGAATGCAGAAATTTAACACCCCAAACGAAATTAATGAACTATAGACATAGAAATGTGCTGAAATCACAGCTGGGATGATAGATTGCTTGGCCTCTTCCTCTCGGATTCAGCCTTGCACAAAACGATGGGGGCAGCTTCCTTCCTTTTTCTTCTTAGCAGCACCGCCTCCCCGAGTAAGAAAGATGATTTTCTTTTTATAGCGAGAATCCTGCCTCAATTTCAGGGCTGATGCGACTTATTAGACCCAGCTGGCGTCCACGGTGGCGTCCTTCTTCAGCTTCTTGTCTGATTCACGAGCTGGTACTAGCTGAATCCCAATGGGCTGGACTGAATGGTCGTGGAACCCAATTCTCCAACAACCGCTGCTACTCAAAGGCATGGTCATGGGCCTGAAATTTGACAGCAGATAAGCCCAAGTTTAGAAGTAAATCTGCCCAAAACTTAATTAAATCTTTGTAAGGATCAAAATGAGTGTAAAAATCTGTGTTTTCCTTTTAATTACAAATTAAGTCAAGATTTGAATCATTTTCACTATGTAAAGCTCCCTTTTATGGACAATTTGATATTAAAGTTCCTTATGAAAAGGTAATTAACAATATACAATGTTTACCGAAAGCAAGCATGCCCATCTCATTTCATCTCATAGCACATCATTCATGCATTTCATACTTTCGACATGTGGCCATGGGGTTGTAACCCGTGTAACGGTGTGTGGGTGTTGGACGTTACACGTGGTTACCGTGGAAAGGTGATGAGCTCTGGTGTGCTATGTAATAAATGGCCCGGGTGCTAGAAAGTTTGAGATAGTTAAAATTGTGATGGGCTACGGCTCAGTTGTTGATTGATCTTGTAACTTGAGCGTAGTGAGACGCCGGGATTAGTTGGCTAGATCTATGGTACGGTTTGATGGAAGTATGTGATATGAGGTTGAGATTGGTTGTCACCATCTAAACATAAAACATTTGTTCTTTAAATACATTTAAAGCATGATATTACCTTGTTTGCATTCTATCACGATCATTTCGCATCCCGTTCATATTCTTTTGTTTTCACTGAGTGTCATGCTCAAAGGTGTTCTATATCACCTTTCAGGTAATGCTCGGGGACGAGGGTGTGGAGCGGCAAGTGGTGCTCGTTGATAGCTCGAGATGGAGGCTTTTGGATTGGCCTACAATCACGCAAGCCATGGGTTTTGGGATCGTTGTTTGAAAGTCGAGCCTATGTTTTAGAGCCGAAACTTAAAACCTTATGTACATATTATGTCTTGTATATCGTTTTAAACTGGTGCACCAAATTTTATTGTATTGAATTTTGAACTTCTGTGATATTCTGAACCGGCCGACGAGTCGATGTTGTTAATAAACAGGTTGATGTATAAATTTGGGTCATTGAATTTACGTATACATCATGCCGAAATTTCGAATGTTTTGATAATTCATATGTTTTAAAGTTTAACCTCTTCGTTTCCGTTACGTGCTCGCGTCCTAGACTTTTATATAAGTCGGGTCCTCACAAATGCGTTCCCAGCTACTTATCTAGTTATGTTCCCAAAACAGGAGTGTATTAAGCGTTCTTACAGATCGCTCTCAACCATGTGAATCAAAGAACATAAATCCACAAATAGGAGTCCACACTTCACTCGTGATTGAGATTTATCACGGTTGATAAACTTAGTTTGATATTCGATCATTTCTCGTAAACGGTACTAACGAGAATTTGATCAAACATCGTGGTCCTGTCTTATACAATCAGCATTGCATATGATACTTCCATTTCATGTCTCCCAAATGAATGATCAAGATTATATCATTTGTCTATAAACAAAATGCGAAACTATCAATAGTGTTACCAGGATAAGGTTCCCAAACGTTATCCATTTACTGTAGATACTTTTAAGTTACTTATCTCGACTTTAATCCTCTCGTATGACTCACATACTAAGTCGTGATTTCATAAGAGTGACTTAGGGTTTTACTATTTAAATGTTTGATATTTATATATTTCCATATATTCCTAATATCTTCAATTGAATCAATATAGATAATAAAGAACTTATATTTATTTATTTAATTTATTCGAAATAAATTATCTTTATTAATAATTATAAGTTCTAGGACATCATTCCTAACACATATGAGGGAAGATCATAATCATCAAATCTACTTAAAGGCTGAATCTATCTTCTAGGCCTGTCTCTTGTTAGCTGATAGTCTTCTAAATTCTGAGTTTCACTCATACTACTCTCTCATACTTTAGTAATACTAGATCTTTGTGTTTCTTCTGAAGCAGAGATTGGCTCATTATGCTCACTAATCTGCTCAGACTGTGAAAGTTCTGAATCACTGGCATATATCACTTTCTCAGGCTCCACCTCAACTGATGTGTCCGTTTCTCATTTGAGTCTTCTTCTTTATAAGGCATCTTAGACTAAATTTTTTTTACACTTCTATTGATAATGCACTTGGAATGATTCTTTTCTAAGCACCATAATATGACCCTTCGACACCTGAGGGATAGCCCAAGAATAGACATTTCAGAGCTCTTGCTTCTAGCTTCCATTGGCTCACATGTGCATAAGCAAAACAACCAAATGTTCTTAGATTCTCTAGGTTGGGAGGAACACATGTCCACATATCTTCAGTTGTCTTGAGATTAATGGCTGTTGATAGGGATATGTTTATCAGATAGCTTGCTGTCACAACAGCTTCACTCCAAAAAATCTTTGGCAAACCTGTACTTATGAGCATACACCTTACCCTTTTCCAATAGTGTCCTGTTCATTCTCTCAGCAAGGCCATTTTGTTGAGGTGTGTAAGTGAAAGTGAGATGCCTTTTAATACCTTGTTCATTGCACAATTTCTTGAATTCTGCATTAACAAAGTTCTAGGCCATTATCAGTCCTCAAGAGTTTCACTTTATTTTCTGTCTGATTTTGAATTAAAGCCAATCATTCTTTAAACCTATTCACAGCATCAGACTTATGTTTGAGTAGATGGACCCAAACTATTCTAGAATAGCCATCTATTATTGAAAGAAAATACCTTGATCCATCATGTGAAGGGACTGTGGCTGGACTCTATACACTACAAAAAAAAAGTCTAATTGCGACAAGGAAATTGCGACCAGACGGTCGTTTTTAAGGTAAATGCGACCAAAAAAGTGACCAAACTTGGCTTGGCAAAAAAGCTGGTTGTCCAGGACATTTGTGCGTCCACGTGGTCACCAAAATACGACCAAACGTATTTGGTCGCAACAAAGTCAACATTTGGAAAAACGACCAGACAGTCGCGTAAAATAGTGACCATATGGTCGTAATTTAAGTTGTAGACAAGTGACCAGTTGGTCCATAAAAACTGTGACCACATGGTCGTTTATATTAGTGACCAAATGGTCACCTTCTTAAGTGACCATTTGGTAGTTTGAGCATCAGCCCAAGGCGACCACCTGGTCGTATAAATTGTGACCATATGGTCGTTTTATATTTTATAAATTGCAACCATCTGGTCGTTTTATATTTTGAAAAATGCAACCATGTGGTCGCCAATGTAATTAATAATTTAATTAATTTCTAATTTAATTGTTTAATTTGTAAATATTATTATTTTTAATTTAAATTAAATTATTTAATTTGTAAATATTATTTTTATTTTATTTTATCTTATTTAAATTTATTTATTTATTTTAATTAAATAATTATTTATTTATTTAATTAATTAAATATTTAATTATTTATTAAAATTAAATAATAAAAAATGGAATTAAAATAAAAATATATATAAATAAATTTCCAAAAGAATGTACTATACAAGAAAAGAAATCTAAACTACTGTGGAGGAGCAGAGGGTGGTGGAGGCGACGCCGAAGATGATGAACCGGGATCTCGAGATCCGAAGAACACGGCCAATGCAGCTGCGACCTGGGCCTCCACCTGGGCCTGCACCTAAGCATGAACATCCGACTGAATCGCAAAGACTCGAGCATCGAAGTTGCTGCGCATATCGTCTAGCTCGGTGTGCAGCTGCTGAACCTCATCTCGCAGCTGCTGCTCAGTCGGAGATGGACCCGAACTCGTACTTGCTCCGTTGCGCTGATGTCGAGGCCTGTCGGCGTATAGTCGTCGCTCATACGATCCGACCCAAGGAACTGATTCCATCAGGCCGAACCCCTCCAGCAGCCTCCAAGAACGCCTCTCTATGGTCGTCTTGAGTCGGTTGCGAGTCTGGTGTGGGCAACCGCTGACTCAAAGACTCCTTGAAACGTTCCTAAACATTTAAAATTCAGAAAATAAAATAGTTAATATATAATTTAGAAAAAATTGTAAAGAAAAAAAAATAATTGAAAAAATGATTAAATACCTGAACTTCTTTCGACTTCCTGTCGACGATCGTCCCGTCCTTCTTCTTGTGAAGAACGAGGTGCAGCTCATCGGGCGAGACAAGGCAAGCGTGGTTCGCTTCCTAAAAATATTAGAGATTGAAGAAGAAAAAAATAATAAATTAATAACTAATTGAAAAAAGAAAACAAGAAAAAAGTACGTAAAAAAACGAAAAAAAAATTACCAATCGACGATGGTGCTCGTCATGGGTCCGAGCCCTGCCTGTGTGTTTAGTGGGATTCTTTTCGCGGTTGGCCTTATTCCTCCTTGACACTTCCTTTCCCTCGGGGGTGTTCAAGCTCGCAATCAGCCGCGCGTGGTCCTCCTCGCTCATCAACACGGGTCGGTTTGCTGCTTGCTTTCTGCGCGCCCGGTAAATGAGGTCCTTGAATCGATCCTGGACGTGATTGTCCCATAGGGGGAACAATCTACCGTCCATGATATCGGGATCGATAACAGGAAACTTGCTCTGGAAAAATTGAAATAAAAAATTGTTAAAGTAATAAAGTAATAAATTTATTTTTAAAAATTTCAAAATTAATTAATTATAAAAATAAATGATGTTTTTTACCTTCCAATTGTCATACATCCGACGTTTCTCCGTCGTCGGAATCTTCTGCCAGCGAAGCTCGCTGGGTAGAGGCATGCTCTGGATGACCTCGCGAAACCATTTTGAAACGGTTGTATGCGGCTGTACTCTGCAAAAACATAAAAAATATTGTGATATTAGAAACTATTAGTTAAAAAAAAATACACTTTTAAAAATGTTTAAAGATTTAAAAATTAAGTAATTAAAACAATAAACAAAATTACTTACGTATTCCCTTCAATCCGAAGGGTATAGTCTGCGGCCCGAGGAGGTTGCGTGCCTGAAGTGGATGGTCCCGCTGGATCGAGCTGTGATGCAGACCCTGATGCTCCCGCGGAAGTCGTGGCCTGGGAGTTCTGCGCCCATCATGGTGTCACAGGCTGGGACTTAGGGACTGCATCATCGAGAGTGGCAGGAACTCCCGGCCAGAATCAAGAGGAGGCCGCCCAACTCCTCTATAGTCGGTCCGCGTCGGGCGGCAGCGATGGCGGCTGAGGAGTCGCCTCGTCAATCTCATCGTCAGGCTCGTCTGACTGGGGAGGACGTCGTCTGCTCGTCTTAATCCTACAACTAACCTAAACTAATTTAATACTAAGTAATTAAAATAATGAAATTAATTAAATTAATTAATTAATGAAATAATCTGAATTAAATTAATTAATGAAACTAAGTACTGAAGAATTAAACTATTAGATTAATTAAACTAAAATTAATTAAATTAAAGTAAATTAAGTAATGAAGAATTAAACTAAATTAGATTAATTGAACTAAAATTAATTAAATTAAACTAACATTAATTAATTAAAACTAAAATAAACTAAACTAATTAATTAAATTAAAGTAAATTAAAATTAGATTAATTGAACAAAAACTTATTAATTAATTAATTAATTAAAGTAAATTAAGTAATGAAGAATTAAACTAAATTAGATTAATTGAACTAAAATGAATTAAATTAAACTAACATTAATTAATTAAAACTAAATTAAACTAAAGTAATTAATTATATTAAAGTAAATTAAAATTAGATTAATTAAACTAAGTAATTAATTAAAGTAAACTAAGTAATGAAGATTTCAACTATTAGATTAATTTAAACTAAAATTAATTAAATTTAACTAACATTAATTTATTAATTAAAACTAAACTAAACTTAACTAATTAATTAAATTAAAGTAAATTAAAATTAGATTAATTGAACTAAAATTTATTAATTAATTAAAGTAAACAAAAATTAGGTTAATTAACTTTAAGTTAACTAAGTACTTAATTAAACTAAATTACATTAATTAAACTAAAATTAATTAAATCAAAAAAATTAAACTAAACTAATTAATTAATTAAAGTAAACTAAAATTATATGAATTAAACTAAAGTAAACTAAGTAATTAATTACACTAAATTAGATTCATTAAACTAAAATTAATTAAATTAACAAAATTAAACTAAACTAATTAATTAAAACTAAAAACTAAAATTAAGTAAACTAAATTTAAACTTAAACTAAAACTAACTAAAAACTAAAAACTAAAACTAACTTAAAACTTAAAATCTATACGAAAACTAAGCTCGTAATAAAAACCGAGATTGGAGGTTTAGGGTTTTTAGGTTTAGAGTAGGAAGGGGAATGGGAACGGGGAAAAAATAACGGGGAACGGAACGGGGGAAAGAGAGAAAAGAAAGAAAAAGAGAAAGAAAAAAGAAGAAACGGGGAAAAGGAAAACGGTTCTGCTTTTAAATTAGAATTTTCAACCAGATGGTCGCAAATATGTAATTATGTTGAGGGGTGTAAGTGACTGTTAAATTTCTTCTAATACCACTGTCTGTGCACAATTTCTTGAATCTGTTGTTTAGGTACTCAAGACCATTATCAGTCCTCATCATTTTTATATGCCTTCCTGTCTGATTCTTTACAAGAGTCTTCCAATTAAAGAATTGCTGGAACACTTCATCGTTGTTTTTCATGACAAACACCCATAGTTTTCTAGAGAAGTCATGTATGATAGATAGGAAATACTTTGCACCTCCATTGGTAGATACCCTAGCAGGTCCCCATAGGGCAGAGTGGATGTAGTCTAGGATTCCCTTGGTGCAATTCTTCCCTTTGCTAAATTTAACTCTTGTTGCTTTGCTCATCACACAGTGCTCACAGAAGGAAAGTTCCTCCAGTTTCTTTGTTCCCAACAGACCCTGTTTTGACATGATGTTAATCCCCTTTCACTGATATGTGTCAAACGTCTATGCCACAATTGCACTTCATTTATGTTTGGTCCTTCAGTGATATTTGCTTGTGCAGAAATGGCATGTCCCTGAAGCACATAGAGGCTGTGCTTCAAATCACCTTTCAACACCAGAAGTGACCCCTTGTATACTTTCAAGACTCCTCCTTTGGATCTGAATTCATAACCAGCCTTGTCTAATGTCCCCAGTGATATGAGATTCCTCTCCAAATCTGGTACATATCTGACATGTGGCATCAATTTAGTCATACCATTTGACAAGGTCAGTATTACTGAGCCTATACCCTTCACTGTGCATCTGCCATTATTTCCCATTTTCACTTTTCCACCATCATAGTTTTGAAAATCTTGGAAGTAATGCTTGTATAGAGAAATGTGGAATGAACATCCTGAGTATAGGATCCATTCCTCTTCACCATACTCTCTGTCTGATGCCATCAGTATCTCAGCTGAGTCATACCCTTCTTGGATGTTTGCTGCCTGTTGATCCTAATGTTTAAAAGAGTGCCCACTATTACTACCCTTCAATTGGGGGCAATCTTTTCTCCAGTGCCCTTTTTTGTCACAATGAAAGCATCTCTTATGCTTTACGTACCTTGGTTCTCGATTTGCTTCTTCCATGTCTTCCACCATTTCTCTGATTCCTGTGTTCTTGTCTTCCTCTTGAGAAAAGAACTTCATAGTCCTTCTTTTCTGTCTTCATTTCCAAATCCCTGGATCTTAAAGCATCAAGAACTATGTCCAGGGTGAGATTGTCCCTTCCATACTTGATAGCATGCTTTATTTCTTTAAAGCTTTCTGGGAGTGAATTCAGAAGAATGATTCCTTTGTTTTCATCGCTGATGGTCTCACCAATTTGAGAAACTTCAAGGCAGATCTTGGTGAAATCATCTACATTTTCTTCTAGACCTTTCGTGGAATCCATTTTGTACCCAAAGAATCTTTCTTTGATGTAGATCTTGTTGGTGAGGGTCTTAGTCATATATAATGACTCAAGTTTCTTCCATATTTGATCTACATTCTCTGCTTCATCTACCTGTCTGAGCACCTTAACTGAAAGATACAGAAATGATGGTATTGTATGCGATTTCTGCCATCTCAAGCTTCTCCTCTACTGTAACTATATCAGGAAGTGTAGGGGGAGAATCAAGAATCCTTGCTACCTTCTGTTGTACCAAGATTGCTCTGATTTTCTTTCTCCAAAGCCCGAAATTGCCTTTGCCATCAAACTTCTCCATTTCAAATTTGGCTGCCATTGTTAATCTTGGAATGGTTTCTTGTCTTGACTGGTTCTTGGAGCAGATTCACGAGGAAGAGTAATTAGGGTTCTTTTGGATTCAATGTCTATCAAGGAATGACAATCTGGATCGAAAGAGCTGAAACTCTGATGCCAATTGTAAATTCTAAACTCAGGATGAAGACTAAGAAAACGAAGAAGAAGAAAATGAAGAAACAAATGAACGAACGAATTGTATTAAGAAAAACTGTTTTATGAGCTATATACAATAATAGGATAAAGCTAACTACTAACAACTTGTTAAGTTAACAACCAATGAGAATGCAGCCTAACTAATCACTCATTAAATGAGCTAATACAAAAAAACTAATCAACATGTTTAAGAGTCATTATTACAACAACATGTCAGTAAACAGCTGGATAGAAAAGCAAATAAAAAGGAACCAAAACCCAAATTGAAAGTCTTTTTTTTTTCCCATAATTTTTTCTTCATAATCTATAATTTAAAAACTAAAAATTTAGATGGGTTATCAATGATCTTTGTTTCTTTTTTCCTCATTTTTACAAAAATAAAAAATATATTTTAGATTTTTTTTATTCTCAAAGTTTTAAAATGAAAAACTATTTACTTGAAAATTTAAATTTTGACTATATATTATTTAAATTTATTATGTATTTATTTTTATTTTTTATCATACATTAATAAGTTAAAAATAATAATTTTATTAATTTATTAAAAATCAAGAAATAAGATACTTTGAATTTTTATTTTCATAATTTTCTACGCAATTTTAAAAAAACGTTTCTTAAAAATGAGAAAAAGGTACCTTACCAAACGAACATATTTAAAGAAAAGGGAAACGAGAAATTAGAAAATAGGGAAATTTACATGAATGTTATAATTGAGTGAAATATTTACAAAAATGTTATAATTTCAAAAGTCGAGTATATCAGTCAATCTATTAGTATATCAATCAATAATTAATAGTATATCAGTGATATATAATAGTATATCAATGGTAGAATATTAATGATCGACTGATAAACTACCATTGATATACTAAAAGTTTACTGATATACTAATAGTGATTGACTGATATACTCAGAATTTTTAAAATTCTAACATTTTTGTAAATATTTTTTTTTTCATAACAAATTTGTAAATATTATAAAAATTTCTAACATATTTGAAAATGCCCCAAAATAAAAACGTTATCATAACATGATAAATATTATTATATAGCCTAAATATAATTTTTGGTCCCTGATTTGCATATTTTATTTTATTTTATCAATTCCATCACTTATATTTCAAAAGTTTAAATTTAGTTATTAATGTATTGAGATGTTTCAATCACATTCTTAACCATTCTTTGAATCTTTAATGAGAAAGAGATGAAACTTTCAAACCATCATATTTTTTAAGGTAAAATGTAAGATTGATCCGTACACTTTAATGAAAAATCAATTTTCACCTATACAGTTATCTTTTCGACATAAATTATCCGTACACTTCACTTTAACCAACATCGGTTAAAAATTCGATATTTCCTTCAAAAATTAGTGAATTGAAACGTTATCATATGATGATACGTAAGAGTTAACATGTTAAACATCATTATATAGGCTAAATGTAATTTTTGGTCCCTAATTTGCATCATATAATATATATATATATATATATATATATATATATATATATATATATATATATATATATATATATATATATATATTATCAATTTCTTCCGTAATATTTCAAAAGTTTGAAGTAATTATTAATGTATGATCGAAAGGCATTTCAATCACATTCTTGACCATTTTAACACTTGAATCTTTAATGAGAAAGGGACGAGACTTTAAAAAACAATTATATTTTTTAAGGTAAAATATAGAATTGACTCCTCCACATTAAAAGAAAAAAAATAAAAATTTAAACCCTTTTATTATCTTTTCGATATAAATTACTCATACACTTCACTTAAACTAATATCGGTTGGTTTGTATTGATTTATGTCTTATTAATAGTTTAGAAGATATTATTGGTTATGGTGTTTTTTTAGGGGCTTGCGAAAATAGCAAAAATAAGTCCAATATTTGTAAAAATAACAGTAAAAAATAATATTTGCAAAAATAGCAGAAAAATTAAATTCGTACATAAAATATTACAAAATTGCAGTTAGTAATCACTGATTTACTGATATACTGATATTTTGTGCATGAATCACTAAGTGATCACTGATTATTTTATAAGTTATCACTGATATATCTGATCACATGAATGAGGGTTTTTAAAAATTTGCTATATTTGCAAATATTTTTTAAAAATACTATTTTTAAATATTGCTAAAAACTCTGCTACCCAATGAAATTTTTTTTTTTTTTTTATCTTTTCATTAGATTCTTTCAAATTTGAAAATCAGGATCTCAGCTTTTGGAATACAGTACTATTAACGAGAGAGTTCGTTCCTATAAATGGCAAACAAGGCATTCATAGTTTTTCTTGCTTAACACGTTTCGTGTAGTCCTTTTTATAGGGTTTCTTTCTATTTTTAATATAAATACAAACAAACTTTATATGGATTGATTCTTTATCCATGATATAATTCTTATATCCTTTAGTTATTTAAGTAGGTACTAAATAATTATTAAATCGCTTTATATGGATTGAACATCTGATTTTTTTATTATATTAAATTATTTAATAAATTAAGATTTCTTACTTAATAATTTCTTCATTTTTCTTTTAAGATTTTCTTTTGAAAACTTAGCGAAATTAAAAAATGGAAACTAGTTTTTAAACTATTTACAAAGTTATTAATTATATATAACTAATCAACCAATATTAGAAAGCTCTTATAACAGAACAGACGCGCAAGGAGAAAGTGAAATTAAATAAAGTTTGGTTCCGTATATTATTTTTTGTTTTAAATATTGCCTCATGACTTTTGAGTGTAATTTCGTTTATGTTAGATTTATTTTAAAATGTATATTTTAAATAAAGAAATATTTTGAAGTTCTTGTTGCGGGAAATTGTAACTCCGAGTGTAGAAATATAGCAAATTAATGAACCATACGTGTTAATCATCAACAATTGCTATAATTTTGATATGTAAATCAAATGATTGTTACATGGAAGTAATTAATATTAATAATAGTACAAAAATCACTCCTGTTACCATAGGCAAATCCGTAATTAACTAATTTTAAAAAGTGATATATTTATAAATATTTTTTTTTGATAAGAAACAATTTCATTGATGAATGAAACTTTACAAAAAAATGAGCCACCCAAAGGATTACATAAAATTCCTCCAGTTGGGTGCTATAAAAGACGGAGAATAATTACAAAAAGGTTTACTCCTAGCAGACCAAAGTGAATATATTTATAAATATTTTTTAAAATAGTCATCGAGTCGAAGGTTAATTTTTTTTTCTAGAACCATAGAAGCTAATACATTACAATGGCATTATTATCATGACTTAGATACAAGAGATAATTAAAATACTATGAGGTTTTAAATACAAGATTGTCTACTTATAACTTCGAAAAATAGTAACTTTCATTGTCAAATTTTTTTCTCTTATCATCTAAAAAACACAGACATTACCGGCTTTCAAACTATTATCACGAGATAATTAAAATATGTAAATCAAATGATTGTTACATGGAAGTAATTAATATTAACAATAGTACAAAATCACTCCTGTTATAATAGGTAAATCCATAATTAACTAATTTTAAAAAGTGTTATATATTTATAAATATTTTTCAAAATAGTCATCAAAGGTTAATTTTTTTTCTAGAACCATAGAAGCTAATACATACAATGGCAAAACAAATAAAAACAAAAGAAAGGAGGCAACGGCATAATTATCATTCATAACTAAGATACAACAGAAGATTAAAAATACTATGAGGTTGTCTACTTATAACTTCGAAAAATAGTAACTTTCATTGTTACATTTTTTTCTCTTATCATCTCAAAAACACAGACATTACCGGCTTTCAAACTATTATCACGAGCAAATTCCTTCCAACCGGTCCTCATTTCAGCATTGAACCCATTAGTAGTTTGGTACGCAGCGTAACGAACATTCCATGTTCGATCGACATCGGAAACACGAAGAAGAATATCCACGGTCTCCATCAGATGCTTGTGTGCAAAACTTCTTGGTACATTCTGTAAAGAATAATAAAATAGAGAGTTTTAAAATTAGTAAAAAGGAAAATGGTAATGAAGAAGCTTACCATTGATCGTGTTTCCGGATAGATATATGACGGCTGCATCTCAAGCACAAAAGAAGGATTTGAAAGCATGGATTGAAAATCCATAGCTTTATCCTTTATTCCTTTTCGCTTATTTGAACTCGACGGTTGGTTCCTCGAAACACCGGGACTGCCCTCAACTTCCAAATCTGCTGAGAAATAAACAAAGTTTTAAGCAAAATAAGATTCATAAAAAAAAAAAATTAATTATAATATATACCTTTGGACTTGAACTCTTTTTGAAGTTTCCCTTTGCCTTTCTCTCTTGTCTTCCTTTTAGATCCAAGAGGTGCAACATGCGTAAGCTGCATTACAACTGTAGTGCCACGAACAATAACAAAAATTTCGATTCTTTTGTAAAAGTAATAATAACTAATAAAACTTAAAAAAAATATCGAGTGAAGGAATACCTTTTTTGCTTGAAATATCTTCCAAAATTTGGAGATTGGAATCGGAATCGGAATCGAAATCTGAATCGGAATCGGAAAGGGAAACAGAATCTGATTCTTCATTCTCACAAAGCACGTTATTACGTTGGAATGGATATTTGATTTCTGAACCAGATGTATCAAATATAAGAACATGAAAGCAAGAACTTCCTTCATATCTGAATACCGTTAAGTATCCGTATTTGATAGAGTAAAAGTTCATAAACTCCTTCCAACCGTATTTGAACCTTATTTTTCCATTGATTTTCTCCAAACCCACTTCCCAGATTGCTCCATTTCCCAACTTAAGCCATACTTTGGTATTTAACAAAGCCCTTTTATTCCTTTTCACAAACGTGTCTGGAACTTCCTGAAAAAAAAAATCAAAAGAAAGAAAGAAAGAAAGAATAAAATATATATATATAAAGAAAAGCTTACAAGTTTTCCTTGGCTGAGCGTATGATGAAGAACAATCTTGAAAAAATGAGGAGCATTCGATGTTGAAGCCATTTATGAATATTTGGAGATGTTTTCTTCCTTTGATATATGTTTTCTCTGCCTTCTGTAAAATGGCAAGAAGAACCTTATTTATATAAGACGTCTCAGGCTCCCCTTCAGCTTCTTCTTTTCTGTCACAAAAAAAAAAAAAAAACACATTTTTAATTATGTTTTTCTAAAAAGCTGTCTTACCTGAAAAGTATTTTTTCAGAAGAAAAAAAAAGTGTTTTAAATTAAAACATTGGCTTCGTTAGTTACACCATATTTTTAAAAGGTTTTTTTTAGTACACTAGCTTGTTTTTTTGTTTTGAATTCATTATAAATGAAACACGTTTTTAATTATGTCAAATTATCAAAAAGATTATGATTATATAATAAGGAGTATTTTCAAATATGACATTCTTTTTAATAGTAAATTTTAAAAAGTGTGTATGAAAATTTTCGGTTGAACAAAAATATAAAAAATTATATCATCTCTCATTCTAACTAGCTTAAAGTTTTTTCTTTGGAACTACCGTAGATAAAAATTGAGGTTTTAATATAACCATCTTTATTAAACTAGTTTTTATTTTTAAATTTTAATTAAAATTCAAAAACTGGATAGGCAAAATGTTGCCAAATGAGGAGTTACAAAATTTTAATTGTTGGTTTTTATTTACAACCTTTCTATACGTAAGATTTCTTTACTGACCCTTTTTAGTATCTATTTATGTGCAGCTAAGGACACACAAATACAATTATAAAGAAAAGAAGTAAGAGAGATTTTTTGGGGTTAAAGTTACAGCTGTTTCAAACAGCTTTATTTTATTCTTTTTTATTTGCAATTTAATTATTAATTTTATATAGTCAATATAATATTCTTTTATCTATAATTTTCTTATTCTAAAAATGCGAACCTGACATTTCACATCCCAAGCTCTTCCATCCGAAACTCGAACGACCATCATCGAAGACTCCTTGATGTGCATATCAGAAAAGCTTTTCTGTATTCCCTAATAAAATGACCTACATTTTAATAAAAACAAAAGAAACCGAGAATGTTAAGGATCCCACATCGGAAAGTGCGTGCATAATGTATGTAGTGTTTACCATTTTTTTGTTGGAAACTTGCATTATTTTATTTATGACCATAAAAGTAGGATTCTTTCTCCTGGAATCAAACGTGGTTGAGAGTATAAGTAAGAACCATCTTGAAAAAATGAGGAGGGTTGGAAGTGGAAGTGAAGAAAGCCATGGAATGGAAGTAAAAAAGACTGATTTCAGATTTGATGGAAAATCTTAAAGATATTAAACAAATAGAAAAGCTTTCTCTTAAACTTCTTTAAATATTAACAAATAGAAAGTAAGGATAGGGTTGGGTTAGATTTGGATATTCTTATTACAAGAAGACAAAAAATTTGGTTTTTTTTTTCCCATCAATTGTGAATATATAAAATGAAACCTTTTTTAAATAATAAATTTCAAAAAGTATTTTAAAATGATAATTTTTCTGAGGCTACTTATTGTTATGAGAGTTTTGAGGTGTGAAAGTTTGTCTTTTCAAGTAGATAAATGTTTAAAATTGTGTTATCTTTTATTTTCTTAAATTTTAAAAATCATATTTCAATATTTTATTTTCTAAAACTGAGAGGTTTTGAAGGGAAGAAAAAAAAAATCCTAAAACATGAATTGGAACTATTTAAAAATAGCACCTTTCCAATAGTAATTTTTAAAAATAGCAAAACTTTCATAATAAAAAATAAAAAAAAAAACACACTTTTTAACATTTAAATATGGAAAGAAATTCATTATATAATAAGTTTATCAAAGTCAGAAAACTAATAAAATCAAAAAATTATTAAATTTTAATTTAAAACATCGTAATAAAAAAAATTAATTTATTAAGTTAATATTACTAAAATATAAAAGAAATTCATGGATGAAAATGTATTTATTAAGTTAATGAAAGTAAAAAATATGTTATTTTAAAAAGTTAATTAAACGTTTATTATTTTTAAAAGTGTTAATTTTTACTTTTATTTTATTATTTATATTTTTGAAAGTAAAAATTGGAAAAAAGTTGAAAATTAAAATAAGTAAACCCTAAAAAGGAAAGAGGGCAAGCAACAATGAACAACTGGATTAAAAATACAAATTTGAATTAAAAAGAAAATCACGAGAGAGAAGTAAAGCTTCATAATCTGGAGTTTTTTATGTTTTTTAATATTTTTTATTTTAGTTTTAGAGGAGGAATTATTGGGTTAATGGTGTTTTCTTTTCATTGAAATATTTCAATTTTAAAAAACGATTTGTGAGTACCAAAATTTATGATTACAGCTGTTAGACTAATACTTGTTTCTGATTTTCTGTCATTTTTTTAGTTGCTATTTTTGTGCAACTTTTCAGAAGACAGATTTAAAGAGAAAAAGTAAGGGTTAAGAATATTTGGGGTCAAAGATACAGCTTTTTTTTTTTTTGTACTTTTTTTATTTGTAATTTAAATATTAATTTTATATAGACAATGTAATCTTTTTTTATCTATAATTTTGTAACCTTTGTATTTAAAAAAAATATATATAAATATATTGGAAAATATACATTTCGTTGCTTGCAATGTAGTCATCTTGTTTATATTAATTAAAAATTAAATAATTGACTGACTTTTTTTCACATTATTAAAATCTTTTTATCAAATATAAACTTTTAATTATTATTAGAAATAAGATCAATTAAGGTGGGTTTAGTATATCGACATAAGATTTGGGTGTATGGAAATATGATATTTTATTTCATATGTAGGATAATAATTTGTACGATAAAATTAAGATTTTATTTACTTATTATCCAAAATTTAATTGTATATTTATCCATAGCTTTATCCATTATTCCTTTTCGCTTATTTCAACTCGACGGTTGGTTCCTCGAAACACCGGGACTGTCCTCAGCTTCCAAATCTGCTGAGAAATAAACAAAGTTTTAAGCAAAATAAGATTCATAAAAAAAAATATATATATATATATATATATATATATAATATATACCTTTGGACTTTAACTCTTTCTGGACTTTCCCTTTGCCTTTCTCTCTTGTCTTCCTTTTAGATCCAAGACGTGCAACATGCGTAAGCTGCATTACAACTGTAGTGCCAAAAATAACAAAAATTTCGATTATTTTGAAAAACTAATAATAACTAATTAAACTTTAAAAAATTATCGAGTGAAGGCATACCTTTTTTGCTTGAAATATCTTCCAAAATTTGGAGATCGGAATCGAAATCTGAATCGGAAACGGAAAGGGAAACAGAATCAGATTCTTCATTCTCACAAAGCACGTTATTACGTTGGAATGGATATTTGATTTCTGAACCAGATGTATCAAATATAAGAACATGAAAGCAAGAACTTCCTTCATATCTGAATACCATTAGGTATCCGTATTTGATAGAGTACAAGTTCATAAACTCCTTCCAACCATATTTGAACCTTATTTTTCCATTGATTTTCTCCAAACCCACTTCCCATATTGCTCCATTTCCCAACTTAAGCCATACTTTGTTATTTAACAAAGCCCTTTTATTCCTTTTCACAAACGTGTCTGGAACTTCCTGTACAAAAAAAAAAAAAAAAAATCAAAATCAAAATCAAAAGAAAGAAAGAAAGAATAAAATATATATATATATATATATATAAGATAGAAAAGCTTACAAGTTTTCCTTGGCTGAGAGTATGATGAAGAACAATCTTGAAAAAATGAGGAGCATTGGATGTTGAAGCCATATTGGAGATGTTTTCTTGCTTGTTTTCTTTGTCTTCAATAAAATGTTAAAAGATGCAATAAACTATTTATTTTTCAACTATTAATTTTTCAATGTTAAAGATAGGAATTTACTATAATTATTGAGAAAGGAGATATTTCATTTCTTTCTCAATTTCATTTGCTTTTTTTTATCTCGTTTTGGATATACATTATACACTACTGCTTTTCTGTACACACTTTTATTTTTCAAGTCCACAGAATCTGACAGTACCTTTTCTTGAATTATTTTTTTAAGTTAGTTATGATTTTCTTAAATTTAGTAGGACTAGTTAATTATACAAAATACTAATTAAGTGACTTTCTTTTTAAATCAATTCTATTATTGATTGGAGCCACTATATTTCTCACTTCCTGTTTGACGATTTCAGTGGAGCGAGAATTACAACAATTGGTATCATAGCGAGGGACGAATCTAGGATTTTTTTTTACGGGCTGAACTAATATATATATATTAATTTTATGTTAAATTTTACAAAATACCCTATATTAACCTTTTATTTTGTTTCCAAACTATCATTTGTTTGAAAAATTACTCTTTTAAAATATCCTTTTTTTCTACAAAATATTTCATTACAACAAAAATCTTTCAAAAATACCCTAAATCTTGCATGCATACTATATATTTAAAGATCGATTTCCTTAATAAGGGGTATTTTTGAAATTACAAAATAAAATGTTGAGAGTAGAATTGAAACTTTTAAAACGTTATGGGCAAAAAACTTAATAAGGGGTAGGATTTCTGGTTTGAATTCACTATCGTTGTTTGAGAGGGTGGATGAGGAATGAGCACTATAAGAAAACTGAGTTTTTTCGACAACTTTTTATCGAAGGTTATTACTACTTTTTGAAAAATATTATATATATCAACAAATATTAAGAACCTTTGAAAATTATAACAAGTTTATTATATCTACAAATAAATATTATACTTTTTTATTTTTAATTTAATTATTAATTTTGTATATTCAATCTAATCTTCTTTTATCTATAATTTTCTTATTTTAAAAATAATTCGTAATCTTTATATTTCAATAAAATATGGAAAAAATTTATATTTTATTGCTTGAATAATCTAAAAAATAGAAAAAATCCTTCATCAAGAGAAATATGACTTTCCCTGAAACTTCCGCAAAATCAACAAATAGAAAATAGTAGGTTATGTTACGATAGGATATTATTAGAAGATGAGAAATTCTTTTACAAAAATAAATATAATAATAATGATTTATAAAAAAGAATTTAAAAATTAAAAATTAAATATAATATAATTAATTGAATATTGAAATCTTTTTATATGACACAATAACGTATAATTATTTTTTAGTAAATTAATAAATTATTAATATTTTAGTAAAACTAATTGGACAAACGTTTTTACATTCCAAGTTATTACATCTATTTATATGCTATGCAAAAATTATAGTATTATAAATTTTTATTTACAATTACTGAGTGTAGAAAAGAAAAAGTACATGATGGAACGAACATATAATACTTTCAATCTTAGTAACCGACATGCTATAAAAATACTTTTAATCCATAATGGAAATTTTAGTAAGGATAATTAATTAATTAAAACTGTTGAATTTACACAACAACAAAAAACTTTTTGTTTTAAAAAAATAATAATTTACTGCTCTTTTTTCGACATAACTACCCATACACGGCATGATTAACATCTCTTAAACAATTTGATACTTTTAAAAAAAAGAAATGATTAATTTGTTTATTTTTATTATTGTTTATTATTACATTAGAAAAAAGTTCTTAATTAATGGTCTTTTCTTTTCATTGGAATCTGCCAGCTGTTGGAATCACGAGATACACAAAATCTCCTCCTTAAATATCAAAGAGCTGATTTAGTACTATAAATGGCAGACATGACCTTCATTGATTTTCACATCTATTCGTTTCTACGTATAGCATGTCATATTACTTTTTATACATTTCTTGCTTCACACGTTTAAACGTTTTGTGTATCTTTTTACAAACAAATTTAAGGCTTCTTGGATTAATTCTTTTATATATATATATATATATATATATATATATATATATATATATATATATTATATCAAATTGGTGGAGAGACTTGAATCTTCGATCTTATAGAAAAGAGTAGAGACCTAACCAGTTGAGCAATAAAATCCTTGCTTCCTTTAATTATTTATGTTGGCTTTTCGGTGTTCAACAATGTATTGGAAATAAATGTGTATGAAGGTATTATATATTATTTTGTTTATTTACTAGGCCGGTCTTAAGAAAGTAAAGGTTAGATGTGAAAATATATTTTGAGTTCTCATTCATATGTAAAAAAAATTCTAAAAATTCTAAAACAAAGCAAATTATAAAATTTATTAAAACACCATAATAATAAAATAATATAACACTAACTTTCGTTTAAAACATGTCATTCTTTTTGGATAATTAATTCTTAATATGAATATATTATAGAATTTTGAATTTTCTTAAAATCAAATGATTAAATTTTTTTTCACAAATGCTTACAATCTGCTTCAGTAAGCAGGAAAGGATAAGTTAGGGTTTAGGGTTAGGATATCATTACAAAGATGAGACAAATATTAGTCTGGATTTTTTTTTAACTCAACTTATTGGACTTTAGTTAGAAATGAGGGGTGTAATTTTAAATTTTATAATAATATACACGTTGAATTTTACTTTTTTCGTGTAAGATAAGTATTGGTTAAATTTTTATTTATTTTTAAATTAATGAAATATAATACAGATTATATAAAATAAATTATCTTAATAATTTTCTAATATTTTCATATTATATAAAAATATAACGATTTATAAAAAAAGAATATTATTTGATTAATTAAATATTGATTTTTTTTTTTTATAAAACATATTAATGATTGATTAATTTTTTTTTTTTGAGTAAACTGATAAATTATTAATATTTTAGTAACTGTAAAACTAATCGCATGAAAAGTATGGAGTTTTAATTGAAAATATAAAATACAGTAATAATATTGATCATTCAATAAAAAAGAAAAATTAATGAAAATGAGCTTTCATTAATCTAATAATTTCTTTTTATTAATTTAAAGAGAGGAAAAAATGTTACTTTTGTAAATTTTCTAATCATTTATTATTTTTTAAAATATCAATTAAAAAACTTACGCGATTTTTTTAAAGTTTTTTTATAGAGCCACCCTTATTGTAGCCTAATTGGAAATTGAGGTTTTTAATATAACCATTTTTATTGGGAAATGAAAAGTTAAAAAAAGTCTTCAAAAACTAGTTTTTTTTTAATTTTATTTTAATAAAAATCAAGATTCAAAAACTGGAGTTTCCAAAACAGGATTCGCTTGTGTTATTGGGTTTTTGATTTACAGTCTTTTTTTTGTAATATTTGTTTCTGATTATCTGACCTTTTTTAGTCGCTATTTTTGTGAAACTAAGGAGACGACAGGTATAAAGAAAAGATGTAAGGGTGATTCTTAGGGGTGAAAGATAACAGCTTTTTTTTGTACTTTAACTATTAATTTCACAAGACAATGTAATATTATTTTATCTATAATTGGTAACCTTTAGATTTCAAAAAAATAATAATTTGTTGCTTGAAATGTGGCCATGGTGTAGTTATTAAATATAATAAATAATGACTAATTTCCTTCACATTATTAAAATCTTTTTATCAAATATAAACTTTGAATTACTATCATTAATAAAAGTAATTAAAGTGCGTTTAGTATACCACATCAAATTTGGATGTCTGAGAATATTCTTGTTTTGTATTACGTAGGATTAAAATTTATATAATAATACTTTATTTAGTCATTTGGATTTTTTTTCCCTTCATAATTTAACGCTTTCTAGAATTTAAAAACTAAATTTTTAGATTTGGTTATCAAAAGAACTGGTTTGTTATTTTCTCCTTTTTAAAAAGAAAATAAAAAATGTGTTGTTTAGTATTTTTGTTTTGTTTTTATTCTCTAAAATTTGTAAATGAAAAACTATTTACTTGAAAATTAAAATTCTGAATATCTATTATATAAAATGATTATGTCATTTAAAAGAAACTATCAGGCATTTATAAGCTAAAAAATAATAATCTTAATATATTAAAAGTGAGAATAAGGGGAGATTCTTTTCTTTCCATTTTTACCCTTTACAAATTAATTAATCATTCATCCATTTTCCCACATCATTTCATTTGTTTCAAAAACTACTAAATTATTTATCTTGATTCTTGAGAAGTCATTCGTTCATAATTCATGTTCTTATTCTCCCGTGCCATTTAATTTGTTTCAAAAACTAATAAATTGTTTATATCTTTGTTTTTTAGAAGTCATTCATGTTCATGTTCTTAACCATCATTTCAACTTTACCCATTCAATTTTATTAATTTAATCTACTAATTCAAATTCCTATAAATACATACAGGATGTATATGATAAGCCATGTAGAAGGTTGATGTAACGCCTCGGGTTTTGGTAAGTTTTTAAATGTAAAAAAAAATTATTTCTTCTTTTTGAATCTCTTAAATTGTTTAAGAATTAATTTAAAATATCTTTAGAACTTAGATATTTGAGGGATTTATTTAATAAATAAATGATTTTTTTAAAAAAAAAAAAAAAATAGGGGGAGGCGTACAAGAGAAGGAAAAAAAAAAAGACAAGTCTCTCACTGCTCATCCTCTCAGTTTCACGTGAAAACCTAGACAGAGAAGAAAAGGTAGGTATTCTTCTCCTCCTTCATCTCCTTCCTTGAGCATTCGATTGTGAGATCAATCGATTCCGATTAATCGATTTGTAAATCCTTGATTTATAGGTGTATTGGTTGCTTAGGATTTCTCTTTGGTGGATTTGGAGAAGAGCCTAATCAAGATTGAATCGAGGTAATGTTTTATTTCCTTAAATTCTTGGAAGTTTCAGTTTTTAGAAATCATTTGGTTTATGAAAACCCTTGGGAAAACCATCCTCTTTCTCCAATTTTTTTCAAACCCTTGAAACCCTAATTCTTTTTTAAGAAAACCTCACCTTTGTTGAATTTACCACGAACCGGCGAGACGGGGACACCGGAGGAGGGGAGCAGCCGCAGCCACTGCTCCAGGAGCAGTGGCAGTAGCAGCTTGTTGCTGCCGCCGCCAGCAGGGGCAGCCCCTTAGGGGGCTGCCTTTGCTTCTTTTTGGTGATTTTTCCGCCGTGGGTCCTCGTGTTTCATTCCGTTTTGTTTGGAATTTTTTTTAGGATATGTTTTAAGTTGTTTAGATGGTTCTTTTCAGGTGCTCGGGATCGTTGAAAAGGCTTAAGACTTAGAATTTAATTTACAACTAAGGTGAGTAGAAGTTGTTAAGGTTTGAATTATTTCATGCTTGGTTTACCTTTTTCTTTATTAGTTTAACCTCTAAATTTGGAATTAATCTTGGATGTTTAAAGTGGCAAAAGAGGTTGTTCAAGTCAAATTAAAAAACTTGGAAGAATTTAATTTAAAGCATGCTTTAAAGATTTGAGTTTAAGAAGGAGGTTAATTGTATCGATTTGAGTTGTTTGGTTGACCCATAGATTTATATCTTTTCTTTCCTGGCTGATCGTTGAATGATTTAAAACTGTTGTGAGAAGTTTTAATGTTTGGTGTTATGCAATATAAATGACAACTTCATGTTAGTGCCAATTAGGAAAGTTTAGGCTTAGGCGGTTAGTTAGATACTGTTGCTGGATGTATTATTCTGGATTTGTGATAATTTATTTGGACGTGTAGGTTATGTTTTTCTTTTGGGAGTTAAGGAAATATAGCCGTTATGCCGCCGATTTCTCTTTAGAATTTTTATTAGATTCTAAGTTTTGCTTAAGGGGTGATATGGCATAGGCGTAGGCTAGTCTCACCTCTAGATTTGTAAAGGTTTTGGGAGTGACCGAGTTCGATCCAAAGGGTTAGTTGGATCTTTTTGGCTTGTAAAGCGTTGTGGTTGGTTTGTGGGAAATCATATTACTTTAAAATACCTTGGGTAATATGGTTGTAGGTTCACATTAGGCAAGGCCTTGTCTAATGAAGAATAGCTGTTAGGGGAGATTATTTAGTGTGCACAACTTAAATAACACCTAACGGGCCAGGTTCATTCCATCCGTACAATGGAAAAGAACATCCCTAAAGGATTTAAATTGTAGAAAAATTATGTTTAAATTCCTTAAGGGCGTAGTCTCTCTTTGAATGTGATTAAAGAGGAGATTAAAGGTATTAACGGGAAAGTTTTCGATTAGTTTTAAATTGTAGAAAAATTATGTTTAAAACTAATTCGGATAGAGATGATTTTCAAGATTAGAGGCAAGTTTTATGACTCTTTGGGAGTGAGTGATTTATCGGATGTCGGTGAGGACGTATATGGACTTAAAGTCTTAGGAAAACCTCTATATGGCATAATTCTTTCTTTAACAATTTTCTATTCACTGGGCGTAGGCTCATGATGCTACATTATTTTTTTCAGGTAAAGGAAAGAAGAAAGCTGGCAAATGATAGGTTCGTGGCGGGAGTGATTGATTGATTTTACACGCCGGCGGTGTTTATTCTTTTCTTTATTGATGGGTCAAAATGAATCATGTTTCTTTTGAAAATTTGTCGTGAAAATACTTATTTGTTTTGGACTTATGTTTTGGGTTGAAGTATTGTATTTAATTCTTTGTTTGTTTCAACTGATGCTAAGGAATTTTTGTTTTGAAATGACCGGTCTGAACTAAATGTTTAGTTTGATTCTTGAAATAAATGGCTTATTGAATTTAAGTTTGCTTCCGCTGTTGGTATTGTGTTTTCCATGTTTTTGGGAATTTTCGGGATGTTACAGTTGATGTTTACTATGTATAAAAGTTTGAAAAGTGGCATTCAAGTCTACGCGATAGATCATAGCATGTCGGCTGAGAAAATTATAAAAAGATCGAAGGGTTGGGGAGCATTAGAGATGGAGATGAGCCCTAATGTGACAATAAAGATGGAGATAAGCATGGTTGTCAATCAAAACCAAATGGATGAGATAGAGTAAATTCAATCTCCCGTCATAATTGAACTCTCGCTGTTTGTCTACAGTAACTACCTTTTAGAGTTTAATGAAAAAAAAATTTGGAAAAACAATTTGTTCATATGAGATTCATATCTTATAAGTCATTAACCAAATGGAACTTTTGATTTTCTTTATTACCACCATTTAAGTATTTACTTTTCTAAATTTAAGCATTTAATTAATAAAATTTATTATTTTCTATTTTTGACCGTTTATAATTATAATTTTTTTCCTTTCATTTATATCTTCGCAAATGCATTCTACTAAATTAAAATTTTCACTTTTTTTTTACATAATTAATTTTAAGTCCTACTTTTTAGACGATATATCTACATAGGGTATTTATATAAAAACAATTTATAATTATTTATTTATTTATTTAGCCCATTTTTATTAGGGAATCAAAATAAACATTTCATATTAAAAAATATCTAGGGGTTACGGATTTTATATTAAATCGTCGATAATTATAATCAAACTTGATATACCACGTGCAATGCATGTGAGTTTTGACTAGTTTTATTAATGTATCAAAAGTCATGAAGTAAGATATTTTGTATATTATTTCCATAATTTCTACTGAGTTTTAAAAAGGTTTCTTAAAAATATGAAAAAAGTACTTTACCAAACACAAACGTTAAATTATGATGTAAACTGTAAAGTACTTCACTTTGACCAACATCGATTAAAAAACAATTATATTATTTTTTTCATATAAATTAATTATATGGTTTGATTTGATTTCTGTTTTATTATTTTATTTTAGAAAGCAATATGATTAAATTATACAAAATACCCTTCACTTATAGTGTTGAATTCAATTTTCCCCTAACATTTTAAAATTTTCAATTATACATCAAATTTTTAATCTTTTTTCAAAAATACCCTTTATTGAGCAAATAACCCTACTTGTGTGCACTTTCTGTTACTAGATTATCACCACGAGCATTGCACGTGAAAATTTCAATTTTATTATATTTTTGTGATAAAATAAGTTTGGAATGAATTTGATCAAATTTAAATTTATTCTACTAACTTGCTGGCTATAATGTACATTTCATATAAAAAGACAATTTAGTTTATTGTATCCATAATAAATTTGAAACACCACCACAACTGCCTTATTAATAATGTGGGCATCCATCTCAAAACCAATTGGTAATGAGATGAGTGACCCTTAGAGTTTATAAATGTTATGAGTTCCCTACATCTTTCCGATGTGAGATTCTCAACATGCCCGCTCAAGATGGTGCCTCTTTTGGGCTCACCATTCTTGGGTCGAATCCCATTTTTGGATCGAATGCCCGTTTGGGCTTGTTGGGCTCTGATACCATATTAATAATGTGGGCATCCATCTCAGATGCCCATTATATCTAAGATGGTATCAGAGCCCAACAAGCCCAAACGGGCATTCGATCCAAAAAATGGGATCCGACCCAAGAATGGTGAACCCAAAAGAGACACCATCTTGAGGGGGCATGTTAAGGATCCCACATCGGAAAGATGAAGGGACCTAACAACATATATAAAGTCTAAGGGCCTCTCCTCTCATTACCAATTGGTTTTGAGATGGATGCCCACATTATTAATATGGTATCAGAGCCCAACAAGCCCAAACGGGCATTTGATCTAAAAATGGGATTCGACCCAAGAATGGTGAGCCCAAAAGAGGCACCATCTTGAGGGGGCATGTTAAGAATCCCACATCGGAAAGATGTAGGGAACTCATAACATTTATAAACTCTAAGGGTCACTCCTCTCATTACCAATTGGTTTTGAGATGGATGCCCACATTATTAATATGCCTAATAAATAAATATTAGCCATATTGTTTTTGTTATTTCTTAATAGAAATTTGCATCGAATAATCGGAATACTAAAATTCCTGATTTTTTTTAATATATACATAAATTATCAATTTATTTCTAAAAATCTAAATGTCCGCTATACATTCTTTTACTACTTTTATAACATGAAAAACCCATGTTAGTGTATGAACTATTTATATTCTTTATCTCCTTACTCTCATTTATAATTCAAATGGTGATGAAACTTGGAAACCCTTTTTCTAGCGAGAGGGAATGTCATATCAAAGGGAATGGTAACAACAAAGACACCAAACAGTTAATCACAACTTTTGCATTTATGATAATTTAGCTTGTATATAAATATTGACCACATATCGGTACATAGCTGTAATTCTTTCTTTAAAGCGGCAACGTTTTTCCTACTTTGTGACTATACGCAAAATCAATATACTTGCCAACTTGGTTTACCTTCAAAAAAAAATTCCTTAAGATTCACTAATTAAACATTAAAATTAAACTTACTTTGAAAAAATCAAAACATGGAATTGGATAATACAAATTTAACTATATAATTCTCCATTTTCCATCTATAGAAAGTAATGTATCCATTTTGATATCTAGACACTACCGGTAAAGCAATATATAATTCTAAGATTTTGAACCTTACCATTGAATTTAATTGTTAGTATTTAAAAAATAAATTATTTGTGAATCTAAAAATAAAATGTCAAATAATTGAAAAACAACTTAGTTGACTTAACGGGTGAATCTATGCAAATCAATAATATAATTATTAAAATCAAAGTCTTAGCTTAAAAAATTGGAACTAAAAAAAAATACATAATAATTGAATTAGAAGAAAAAAAAACAAATTTACCTTTTATCTATTTATCAATGACCAAGCATGAAGGATATGCACAAAATGGTGGTGTTCAACTGAGTTTATATAATGGAGAAAATTTAAAAAGTGGAGAATGCCAAAAGAGTCTTGTTTAAATGTATATTAACAGACTTAATTTTTACTAATCCGTGGGAGTTTTTTTTTTTTAAAATGACTAATGGTGTTTCAAATTCTCTTCATTAGTTATCATTTGAAAAGGGCCGACAAAATATTTTTAATGCTAAAACATAAACAGATGGCATTAATGAAATTGAAATTTGAAAAAACTCTACAAAGGCAAATTCTTTTAGCATCTAAAAATATTATATAAAATAATGATAATTAATAATTGATAATGACGTAAATTGTAAATTCGAGAAATAATATAAGGGTAAAAGGGTCCAAAAATGATTCTCCAACATCCCCACTTTTAAGATATTAAAGATGTTTAAAGAAAAGATCAAGCGTATTTTTTAAAATGTATTTTTATAACAAAAGGATAATTTTCTAACCGAATATTTTGAAAGAGTAATTTTTTCAACAAATACATTTTTAAAAAAAATTAAAAGGTCGAGGGTACAATTGAAACTTTTAAAACGTTCCCAGGGTATTTTATATAATTTAACTAAAATATATTAGTTAATGGCGTTTTTTATTCTTTAAAAATTTCAAAATTGTTGGAATCCGGGAGACACAAAATCACCTTCTTAAATGCCATAGAGTTAGTTCATATTATAAAATGGCAAACAAAGACCTTAAGTTTACTCTGAAGTGGTTTTTTACATGTCATTATCATATTACTTTTCACATTTCTTGCTTTACACGTTTTGTGCAGTCCAACGGATTAGACACCTCAACTTTCTTGGGGAAAAAGGATGAATCTCCTTCAAAAAGCCCATCTCTTTGGGGCTTTTATCTCGTTATATTTTATATAAAAAAAAAAAAATCTTAAAATATATTTCTACGTAATCAATTCTAGAGAAATTTAGTGAGTAGAGTAGGATAACTTAATATAGAATTTATGAATATAACATTTTAATAAAAATAGTTGCAAATGTACCATTTTTATAAATATTGAAAATTTGAGTCTGTTTAGCTTAAAAATATGTAAATCGCATGCTAAAATTGTTATATTTTAAAATATTGTAAAAAAACTAGTTACATTTGCTATTATTATTTTTATAAGATTCTATTTTAATGAATGTTATAAATAGCAGCTCCTTATTGTCTAATCAATCAATCAAATCTACCTCTACAATACTTGAACTAACAAGACACTACAAAAAAAATTGGAAAAGGCGGCGAAACAATGGCGGCGAAATTCGAATCGCCGCCATTGATTAAGCAAAGCCGGCGAAATTGGAAATTTCGCCGGCGTTACTAATTGACAAAGGAAAGGCCGGCGAAATTCGCCGGCCTTTCATAAGCCAATGCCAGCGAAAACAATTTCGCTGGCAATGATGTTAAAAGAAAACAAAAAATATTTTGTTTTAATTTTGGTAAATAGAAAACCCAGCGAAATTCGCTGGGTTTTCTACCAATGGGCTATGCCAGCGCATTTCGCTGGCATAGCCCAGGCCCATTAAGGGTTGCAAGGCCAGCGAATTTCGCTGGCCTTGCTTAAAAAAAAATATTTTAAATAAAAAAGGTCGGCGAATTTCGCCGGTCTTTCCCAACGGAATATATATTTTTTTTAAGTAAAATAGCACAAATTATTGCTTTTTTTTATTTAAAAAAGATTTTAATTTTTAAGCAAGGCCAGCGAAATTCGCTGGTCTTGCAAATTAAGTTTTTTTAAGGTTTTTTTTTTGAATCAATTGTTAAAAAATCATAGATATGAACATCATATTTTTCTTTCTTTTTTTTTTAATTGAATAAAAGTGTTCTGAAAAAGAAATTAATAAATAATATAAATTGATTGAGTTATTTTTACGTTAACAATTTGATGTAGGAAACAAACCCAAGAGAATCTTAAACTACGTAGCTACTCCCACTCCACTTTTGTTTGTTTGTTTATTTGTTGGTCAATTTATAAATTACTATAGAGAGTCAGGACTATCAATAACTATTCATTAAAGTACAAAGATTAATATGAAATTTAAGATTTTTTTTAAAAAAAATTAAGATTTAAATTCGTACTTGTAGTAAAATACAAGATTATTTATAGTTTTTTTTAGGGTATTAATATATTTCTTATTTTCTCAAAGTTTAATCTTGTATTTTGTATTTTATTACATTAATATTTTTTTTAAGTTTTTATTTTAATTTAATTTTTTTAGTTTTTATTTTAATTTTTTTTAAGCAAGGCCAGCGAAATTCGCTGGCCTTGCAAATTTAGTTTTTATAATAATTTTTTTTAAGCAAGGCCAGCGAATTTCGTTGGCCTTGCAAATTTAGTTTTTATTTTTATTTTTTTTAAAGCAAGGCCAGCGAAATTCGCTGGCCTTGCAGGGCCTTGGGCTATGCCAGCGAATTTCGCTGGCATAGCCCATAACAAAGCCAGCGAAATTTCGTTGGCTTTGTGACTTAAGAGGGACGCTGGACGTGTCCCTCTTAAGTCTGCCCATGTTTCGCTGGCAAAGCCCCTGGGGCTTTCAAGACAGCCACCCGAGGGTGGCTGTCTTTCATTTTCCTTTTTCTCTTCTCTTCTCTTCTCTTTTCCCTTCTTCTTCCTCCGGTGGGCAGCCATTGATTCCGGCCAAAGAGGTAAGTTTTTGCTTGGTTTTCTTTCATTTTTTAGTTATAAATATATATTTCTTAGTTGTATTTGGTTTAGATGAGTTGTTTTTCAAGATTAGGGCCCAAAATCCATGTTAGGGTTTTTTGTAAAGATTGGAGATTTGTGATGATTGTTAAATCAATTAATGGTTTTAGCTATAAATTAAGTATTTTTCTTTGTTATTAGAGTTTCATTTTGTTAATTGAGGTATTTATTTGTTGATTGGGGAATTAATTTGAGTTAGGGCTTGAATTTTTTTTTGGGGGTTTTCATAATTATCAATTCTTATGAATTATATTTTAATGTTCTTAGGTGTTTCATAATTATCAATTCAAATTGTTAGGAGAATAGAGAATGATTTAATGACAATTATGAGAAAGATTTAATGAATAACAATTTAATGTTCTTAGGTGTGGGAAATTGGAAAAATCATAACATTGACAATTATGAGAATGATTTAATGATTTCCAAATCCTCATTCTCAAATGATAATGATTTCTAAATTCCTTTCTCATTCTCAATTCATTTACATAAGTGTTTAAATCAATTTCATTGTATGTTTTCTAAATTATCAAGAATGACTTATAAATTATTTTCAATTTCATAGTAATAGTCACTTAATTCAATTTTTGTATTAATTTGTTGAATTTATTTCATATGTTGAATTGGTAGGGACCGTTATTTGAAGTCGTCCATCACTTGAGTGCGGCTATCCTGCAGCATAGAAAACGTGAATAGGTATGTATTATATAATTCATGTACTTTAAATTAATTCATGCATTCTTTGTGTGTGGCTAACCTGCGGCAAAGTTAGCCATACAATGCATAAATTGTCATCTCAGATTTTACCTATTCATGCATTATTTGGGTGTGGCTAACCTGCAGCAAAGTTAGCCACATAATATAAATTGTCATCTCATATTTTACCAATTCATGCATTCTTTGTGTGTGGCTAACTTGCAGCAAAGTTAGCCACACAATTTAAATTGTCAGCGTAGTCATCGGTTAGAATGAGTTCAACTAACAATCTGAAGTAGCATACATAATTTATATTACTTTTTGGATAATTTATAGGAGTTGGATAGCACTTAGGGACAGATTTTGACCAGAATATGTCAAGGGGGTTAAGTCGTTTTTAGAGGTAGTTAGAACTGTTGTCAATGAGAATGGGAGGGCACGTTGTCCTTGTATGAAATGTATGAACACGGTATTTGGGGAGATTGATACTATAGAAAGACACTTGCATATTAATGGAATGTCTCCGACTTATGCTCGGTGGGTTTTGCATGGTGAGCAAGTGGATCTTAGTAGGTTTACGAGCTATGCTACAAATATATCACGTGTTGAAGGGAATTTAGATGCAAATACGAATGAGAGGGGGGTTGATGAAATGTATGAGGTTATTCATGAGTTGCGAGAACCGTTAAATGATAATGTTGGTGGTCAAAATGTTGAGGATGATATTGCCTTAGATAATGACTTCTCCCAATTATTAGATGAAGCTGGGAGAGAATTATACCCCGGATGTACACGGTTTTCTGCTCTCAATTTCTTGGTTATATTGATACATATAAAGGTATTGAATAAGTGGAGTAATAAGTCATTCGATATGCTACTCCAATTACTTAAAGAAGCATTACCAATTGATTCGGTATTGCCGGAATCATACTATTCTAGTAAGAAGATGCTTAGTGGATTGGGTCTAGGGTATCAAAAAATACATGCGTGCAAGTTCGATTGTGTGTTATATAGAAAAGAGTTTGCTGCATGTCAGGAATGTCCGGTTTGTGGAGAACCATGGTATAAAGTAGCCAATGGGAAGGGTAAGAAAACTCCTCAAAAAGTGTTGCGTCACTTCCCAATTAAGCGTAGATTGCAACGACTGTTTGCTTCAAAACACACAGCTTCTGATATGAGATGGCACAAAAATAAAAGGATGCCTTAGATCCTAGAAATGTGCGTTTAGGGTTAGCATCAGATGGTTTTAACCCTCATAGTATCATGAGTACATCTTATAGCATGTGGCCTGTGATGTTGATACCGTATAACTTACCACCTTGGAAATGCATGAAGGAATCTACTTTTTTTATGTCATTGCTTATTCCCGGACCGAAGTCACCAGGGCAAGATATTGATGTGTACTTGGAACCTTTGATTGAGGAGTTGCATGAGTTATGGAGTGAAGGGATTAAAACATTCGATAGTTCGAAATCTGAGTTCTTTCAAATGCATGCTGCACTTCTATGGACAATTAATGATTTTCCAGCTTACGGTGATTTGTCAGGATGGACTACAAAGGGTTATAAAGCGTGTCCTCTATGCTTAGAAGATACATCATCCCTTGGGTTGCGAAGTAAAATATGTTATATGGGTCATCGAAGATATTTACCATTAGATCATGTAATGCGTAGAAGCAAATTACACGATGGTTTTCAAGAGTTCAGAGATAGTCCGAGAATAAAGAGCGGTTCTGAAATATTGGATACATTGAGTAATTTACAGTTTCCCAAACCCGGAAAGAATCCTACCATGATTGACAAAAAGCGCAAACATCCTGATTGTAATCACAACTGGAAAAAGTGTGGTATTTTTTTTCCCTTCCTTATTGGTCCACACTACTAATACGCCACAAGTTAGATGTCATGCATATTGAAAAGATATATGTGATAACTTGATCGGCACATTATTTTCGATCGAAGGGAAGAACAAAGATACTTTGAAGGCACGGTTAGATTTGCAAGATTTGAAAATTAGAAAAGAGTTGCATGTGTATAAGTCTGGAAATAAATTTGTAAAACCGTCGGCCTTGTTTAATTTGTCTTCCAAAGAAAGGGTTCAAGCATGCAAGTTTTTGAAAAATGTTAGATTCCCTAATGGTTTTGCTTCAAATATTTCAAGATGTGTGAATGTTGATTCAGGAAAGTTGTCTGGCCTAAAAAGTCATGATTCACATGATCTCTTGCAACGTCTCTTACCACTTGTTGTTCGTTGTTTTGTGGACAAGAATGTGGATAGGGTTATTGAAGGGATGATTTACTAAACTAGCGGAATTTGATTTAGTAAACTAATTAACATTTAATTATGGATCTATTAATATCATGCAATTTGTGAAAAACATGTAGATTCATGCTTTAAATTTCGAAAATTAAAATCAAAACTTACATTGAGTAATAAATGGAGAATCGGTTGGAGGTTTCTTTACAGCATCAAATCCTCAGCAACACCGAATCTTCTACGCTATATCCCGATCGATCAAACGAAACCCGATTGTGGGATCGAACTTTAGAAGAAATTGGGAAGAAGAAAAATATTTTCTTCCCAATTTTGAATAGGGAAAATCGGCACTCAAGGGGGAGAGGAGGAAGAGAGAATTCCGAATTTCTAAGGAATTTAATTGTGTGATTTATGAATGACCCAAGCCTCCTATTTATAGGAAAATAGGAATCCTATTCACATTAGGATTAATCTATAGAGATAAATACAAAAAGAAAAAAGATTATCTCTTTCCTTTATCTTGCAATTTCGAAATGCCATAGATAAATAGGAGATTATTTTCTTTTCTTTATTTTATTTATCTTGGGTAAATAAATCTATATAATTATTATAGGATATAATTCAAATAATTATCTCCTACAAATTATCTATGAAGGCCAAAATTAATAATAAATAATTAATAAATCAAATTTATTTAATTAATTATTTTGGGCCAATTTCAATTGGGTTCATTAATCCAATTGGGCTTGAAACTCTCTCTTAAATTAATAAGTCCAACTTATTTAATTTATTTATTAATTACCATTTAAATAAAATATTTTATTTAAACAATTAATAATATTAATATTTTCTCCCGACTAAATATTATCAAATTATATTTAATTATTAATTTCCATTTAAATAATTTTCATCATTTAAATAATTAATAATAAATATTTTAATTATTAATTTCCATTAAATAAACTCATTATTTAATTAATAATTTTATTGATAACATTTTATTATTAATTAATTAATTATTAATTCCGTTCAAATAAAATTTATTATTTAAACAATTAATAATTGTTAATTAATTTCAAATTATTAATTACCATTTAAATATACTCAATATTTAAATAATTAATAATATTTCATTATTAATTTCATGTTTAAATAAACTCATTATTTAAACAATTAATAATGTTCATATTAATTACCGTTTAAATATACTCAATATTTAAACAATTAATATTGCCTATTTTAAGTAATTCACTTTACTTAAAAATTTCCATTTCTTCTACTTGATTTCGCGACTACGATATTTGGGCTAGCATAGGGACCCGATGGACCTATAGATCATGAGCTTAATAATTAGTCAATTAATTGATTAACTCATAATCAGTTAATTACTTATTATCTAACTATGAATAATTCCACTATAGATTCATAGTTGAACTCCCCTCACTATAGATGAGTTATGTCCATTTAGTTTATCTTTATTTATATCTGTGATATAATCCTTCACGTGGAACCCTCATAATTACAGGCGGATAAATTTACCGTTTTGCCCCTGTAATTATCGCTTTATCCTTGTGTTCCCGCTGATTCTCCAATGAACATTATCTTTAGTCGAACTAGAGATAATATATCGTGAACAATAGAAGTCGTGGCGCCACTTGTTCATGTCTCGAATCAGATACATCAAGGGAGTTTCCTAAAGTTCCTAAAATATTTAGGTATCGCGATCGATACCGTTAATTTATAGGAAAGTTATGAATTCCATCTTGTGAAAATGAGTTCCCAGCTACTTATCTAGTCATGTTCCCAAAACAGAAGTGTATTGAGCGTTCTTACAGATCGCTCTCAACCATGTGAATCAAAGAACATAACTCCATAAATAGGAGTCCGCATTTCACTCAGGATTGAGATCTATCACGGTTGATAAACTTAGTTTGATATGTTAGGAATGGTGTCCTAGAACTTGTAATTATTTAATTATAATAATTTATTTCGAATAAATTAAATAAATAAACATGAGTTCTTTATATAATCTAGATTGATTCAATTGATGATATTAGGAATATATGGAAATATATAAATATCAAAACATTCAAATAGTAAACCCTAAGTTACTCTTATGAAATCACGACTTAGTATGTGAGTCATACAAGAGGATTAAAGTCGAGATGAGTAACTTAAACGTGTCTACAGAAATCGGATAACGTTTGGGAACCTTATCCTGGTAACACTGTTGATAGCTTCGCATTTTGTTTATAGACAAATGATCGAATCCTGATCATTCATGTGGGAGACATGAAATGGAAGTATCATATGCAATGTTGATTGTATAAGACAGGACCACGATGTTCGATCAAATTTCTCATTAGTACCGTTTACGAGAAATAATCGAATATCAAACTAAGTTTATCAACCGTGATAGATCTCAATCCTGAGTGAAATGCGGACTCCTATTTGTGGAGTTATGTTCTTTGATTCACATAGTTGAGAGCGCGTCCGTAAGAACGCTCAATACACCTGTTTTGGGAACATGACTAGATAAGTAGCTGGGAACTCATTTTCACGAGATGGAATTCATAACTTTCCTATAAATTAACGGTATCGGTCGATACCTAAACATTTTAGGAACTTTAGGAAACTCCCTTGATGTACCGATTCGAGACATGAACAAGTGACGCCACGACTTCTATTGATCACGAAGTATCTTATCTCTAGTTCGACTAAAGATAAAGTTCATTGGAGAATCAGCGGAACACAAGGATAAAGCGGTAATTACAGGGGCAAACGGTAAATTTATCCTGCTGTAATTATGAGGGTTCCACGTGAAGGATAATATCACGATATAAATAAATGATAAACTAAATGGACATAACTCATCTATAGTGAGGGGAGTTCAGCTATGAATCTATAGTGGAATTATTCATAGTTAGATAATAAGTAATTAACCGATTATGAGTTAATCACTTAATTGACTAATTATTAAGCCCATGATCTATAGGTCCATCAGGTCCCTATGCTAGCCCAAATATCGTAGTCGCGAAATCAAGTAGAAGAAATGGAAATCTTAAGTAAAGTGAATTACTTAAAATAGGCAATATTAATTGTTTAAATATTGAGTATATTTAAGCGGTAATTAATATAAACATTATTAATTGTTTAAATAATGAGTTTATTTAAACATGAAATTAATAATGAAATATTATTAATTAGATATTATTAATTATTTAAATATTGAGTATATTTAAATGGTAATTAATAATTTGAAATTAATTAACAATTATTAATTGTTTAAATAATTAATTTTATTTGAACGGAAATTAATAATTAAAATTAATTAATTAATAATAAAATATTGTCAATAAAATTATTAATTAAATAATGAGTTTATTTAATGGAAATTAATAATTATAATATTTATTATTAATTATTTAAATAATGAAAATTATTTAAATGGAAATTAATAATTAAATATAAATTTGATAATATTTAGTCGGGAGAAAATATTAATTGTTTAAATAAAATATTTTATTTAAATGGTAATTAATAAATAAATTAATTAAGTTGGACTTATTAATTTAAGAGAGAGTTTCAAGCCCAATTGGATTAATGAACCCAATTGGAATTGGCCCAAAATAATTAATTAAATAAATTAGAATTATTTATTAATTAATACATGCATTTTCGGCCATATATGTATTTTTGGGAAGAGATAATTACTTGAATTATATCCTAAAATAACTACATAGATTTATTTACCCAAGATAAATAAAAATAAAGAAAATAAAATAATCTCCTATTTATCCATGGCATTTTCGAAATTGCTAGATAAAGGAAAGAGATTATCTTTTTCTTTTTGTGTTTATCTCTATAGATTAATCCTAATGTAATTAGGATTCCTATTTTCCTATAAATAGGAGGGTTGGGTCATTCATAAATCATACAATTCAATTCTTTGGAAATTGAAAAATCTTTCTTCCTCCCTTCTCCCTCCCTTGGCCGATTTTCTCATAGTGTTGGGAAGAAAAATATTTTTTTTCTTCTTCCCAATTTCTTCTAAAGTTCGATCCCACAATCGAATTTCGTTTGATCGATCGGGATATAGCGTAGAAGATCTGGTGTTGCTGAGGAATTGAAGCTGTAAAGAAACCTCCAACCGATTCTCCATTATTCAGTCAATGTAAGTTCCGGTTTTTAATTTTCGAATATATAAGCATGAATCTACATGTTTTATCACAAATTGCATGATGTTAATAGATCCGTTATTAAATGTTAATAAGTTTACTAAACAAAATTCCGCTAATTTAGTAAATCATCCCTTCATGATATTCGATCATTTCTCGTAAACGGTACTAATGAGAAATTTGATCGAACATCGTGGTCCTGTCTTATACAATCAACATTGCATATGATACTTCCATTTCATGTCTCCCACATGAATGATCAGGATTAGATCATTTGTCTATAAACAAAATGCGAAGCTATCAACAGTGTTACCAGGATAAGGTTCCCAAACGTTATCCATTTACTGTAGACACTTTTAAGTTACTCATCTCGACTTTAATCCTCTCGTATGACTCACATCTCGTGATTTCATAAGAGTAACTTAGGGTTTACTATTTGAATGTTTGATATTTATATATTTCCATATATTTCTAATATCATTAATTGAATCAATCTAGATAATATAAAGAACTTATGTTTATTTATTTAATTTATTCTTAATAAATTATTATTATTAAATAATTACAAGTTCTAGGACACCATTCCTAACAGTTATAACAGAGTTTAGTAACTTCTTTCGTTGTCTTTGTTCAAAGATTATCTAGGTTGAAGAGTTGGATCGGTTGGAGCGAGACATTGTCATAATCTTATGCAAACTTGAAAGAATATTCCCTCCAGCATTTTTTGATGTGATGGTGCACTTAGCAGTGCATCTTCCATATGAGGCCAAGATTGTTGGGCCAGTTACGTACAGTTGGATGTACCCAATAGAGAGAAGCCTACGAACATTAAAACAATATGTTCAGAATAAATCACGACCAGAGGGATCTATCCTGAAGCATATGTTATAAATGAGTCTATAGGCTTTTGTTCAATGTATTTGGAAGATATTGAGACAAGACATAACAGGATTGACCGTAACGATGAAAGGTCATCACTCAATTGTGTAACTAAGGATGTTTCAGTTTTTAAACTTCAATCACGACCTATAGGGAGATCCATAGTATGACAGCTAGCACGGGAGGACATGAACAAAGCACATTGGTACATTTTGAACAACTGTGATGAAGTTGTACCATTTATTCGGTAATTTTTTCTCATAACTCATGTACTTCTCTATATTGCATTCTTTTGAAATGAATTACCGAAATAACTACTTTGCTACACCATAGGAAACATTTTGCTACTCTTCAGATGGAAAGTTCAAACGTTAATATATACACACGACAAGAGATGCAATTTCCTTCATGGTTCAAATCACATGTAAGTGTGGCATTTAAAAAAAATAATGGTTTCATAATTTTAGACATTTTATAAATTAAATGTTCATTTCACAGGCCCTAGAACTACATAGTGCGGGAAAAATAAGTAGGGACTTATATGCATTGTCATTAGGTCCAGATCTCCGAGCTCGTTCGTACAGTGGATGTTGCGTAAACGGCATGCGTTTTCACACCATCGACCGTTCAACTTCTCATATTACGCATAGTTGTGGTGTATCAGTTCCAGGTGAACACGACACTGGTTCAATTAGCTTTTACGGACTGTTAACCGAGGTTTTAGAGTGTACCTACATTGGGGGAAATCGGGTTGTCTTATTCAATTGTGAATGGATAGACACATCCCCGAATAGAGTCCATAATGACTTAGGCTACCTTTCCATTAATCTATCCCGTAAGTGGTATGTTAACAAACCTTTCATTCTTGCCAATCAAGCCGAACAAGTGTTGTATTTGGAAGACATAAAGTATGGTGATGAATGGCGAGTGGTGCAAACTTTAAAACCGAAGAAGGTATGGGATGTGCAGAGATTGAGAGTGATGAAGAGAACGAAGAATATGATATCAATAGTGTACCACTTGAGACAGAAGTCAATGATACATTAGACGATATTATAGTTATAAGAACTGACGTAGCACCTGAATTCATAAATGTTGAAATTATGGATCAAACTTTGGGAAATACTGGTCGTTCAAATGGTTTCATTGAAGATAATGATAACGAAGAGAATGGGGATTCAGCCGAGGATGAACTTGGTGAAACATCATCATCTGAATCCGATTTGAGTGACTAGTTAATGGTTAGGCGTTGTCTTTAATATAATATAATTAGTGTAAACATACATATTATATATTGCAGTCGTGACATAGTGATTCATTACATATGCAGACCTCCACTTGATCCATGTAGGCCTCCTTCAGTTTCGGTAGTTCCTGGTACTACGTCGGGTACAAAGACAGGGGGTAGTAATAGTGCTTCAGGTACATCTTAAATAAATGTTCATGATGTTACTAGCACATATATAATTATATATATATCAACTTATAATATATATCAATCTATATACAGGTGCGCAATCAATTAATCGTAGAGGGCCATCCAAAAGTCTAAACCTTGCGCAGCTAGTTAGAGAAAATAAAGGACCACTCCCAGTAGAAATTCCTGACAACTTATGTGTCCCGGTTGGTCAGTATGCTACTGTATTCATCAATGAAGTTGGGGTTATGTGTCGAACATATATTCCAACCAGACATATAGTAAAGTGGAAGCTCGTTACACTGGAGGACAAGAACAATGTGATTCATAGGCTATTGGTGAGTGATAAAATTATTACTTTCTTCATAATTGTGAAATTTTATAATGATCACTACTATTTACTCTTCATACATTGACATATAGGATAACTTCATTATTGACCCTAGTCGAGAGGCGGTCCAAGTTTACCTTCATAATAGAATGACCGACACTTTGAATGAATTTCGCGGGAAGTTGCAAAGACATTATAAGAATATCAGGGACAAAGACGGTATTCAGGTAGCCCGTGCATCAAAACACCCACAAGTGGAGGACATTAATGATTGGGTATTCTTGTGCGACATGTAGGAGACACCGAAGTTCAAGGTAAACACTTAATTCGTGTGCGTGACTTTTTTGTTTCTCATTTCATAAGAAAAATTAACATTTTTATTGTATACACATTACGTAATGTAGGCCATCGCAGAGGTTAATTTTAAAAATCGGGGAAAAATGAAGTATAATCACAATACAGGATCAAGGTCACATGTGCGAGTCATGAATGATCATGTAAGTATTTTGTGCTTAGTTAAATACAAATACATCTCATTCTATTAGATTATTTATAATAAGTTTTGTTTGTTTTGTTTTTCTAGCAAGCGTTAAACGAGGATCATGAAGTTGCCTTCAACGAAATTGATCTATTCCGAGTCACGCACACGAATGATCAAGGTGTTTGGGTAAATGACGCGGCTAAAGAAGATTACATAAGTATATTATTAGCTTCATATATGTAATAAAAATATTACGGTTTTAGGCATTTTCATGTTTTTATTATAATACATGCAGGGTCTTATGTGCAATATGTTGGTTGCCCCCGACGTGGAAGTGGATGGAGTTGTTCAACCGCGCCTAACCGAAGTTGATATAATAGAAAAAGTACGTGGCTATCGATCCGGATATATTAAAGGACTAGGGGCGGGACCGGCACACAATAGGAAAAGTATTCATGTTCCAACTCGCTCACGCGCATCACAAGATCAGATTATGACTCAACTTCTGGAAGAAAACAAAGAACTGAAGGACAGGTTGAATGACCTTTACTGTGATGTTGCCAACATGAAGACTATGTTTATGTCTTTTACGCAAACTCCTTCTAATCAATAGGATGTACCTTTTTGAACCAAAAACTTTGTATAACACAATTTGCAATGTGTTAAATCATCTTTTTTATATCATGTAATGTGAATCTTATATCTAATCTTCAATTTTGATTTTATATATGAAGATTGGTTTGTATGTAGAATTTGATTTACTGAAAGGGATAATTAGGAATATATGTATTTGTTAGGAAAGCATTAAAATGAAAAAAAATTTAAAAAAAATCCAGAGGCTAAGGCGGCGAAATTCGCCGCCTTAGCCTATTTTAATTAAATAAATTGAATTTTGGATATGCCAGCGAATAGCCCTGGAATCGAAAAACGCCGGGAATATTATGCCGGTGAAATTCGCCGGGATAGCCTATGCCGGCGAAAACAAAATTTCGCCGGTATAGCCTATCTCGACGGTGTAAAGGCAACGAAATATCCCGGAGAAATTTTTTCGCCGGGAAAGCCTATCCCGGCGAAATTCTGGGCAAAGGTGGCGAAAAATTTTGCCGCCTTTGCTAAATTTCCTTGTAGTGAGAAGACAATAAACAATTAAGAACAAACTGAAATTAAGAGATGAAAATAGAGTTACGTAGTTCGACAATATCATCTACATCCACAGGAGAATCAAGAGCTCTCAGTCTATATTATTCAGCATCCATTGTTCATGAATCATGAACACTCATTACATCACTCAATACAATGAATTCTGCAATCTCACACTAACAATAAGCTTCATCAATGGCAGATGAACTCACAGTCACTCTCCCTTTTTCTCTCTTGCTTTATGAAATTATGAAGAAGAAGATCAAATATCAGAATGACAATCGCAACGGATTGGGATGGAATAATTCTGTTAGGAATGCACATGGCCAGCTAAGCTTATAGAAGGAATATCTAGTCAGCTATCCTTTTAGCTAATCATTGTATACGAATGCCACGTCAGACACTTGCCATGAGCTGATAAATTTCTGGAATTTGTATTAACATTCATAATAAATATTGTTGAAATTTTTACTTGAATTGCCATAAGTTAAAAAAAAAATGTAGTCTTAATAATATTAGTAAGACAAAGAGATTAGGTCATAAGCAGAAAAAGAAAAGGAAAGGAGGGTATCAGAAGAAGGGAAGAAGATGACAGGGGAGCCTTTATATTTGTGTAAGGGAGGGGGTGAGTTATCATTGAGTTAAATTTTAGTGTTTTTTAAGGGGCATTTGCAAAATTAGCAATTTTTCTAGCAATATTTATAAAAATATAAATTTTAAAAAATATTTGTAAATATAATAATTTTTTGTTGGATGAACCAGTGATAAACATTAAATTACATATTTTTATACGAAGTTTATCTCTAATACAAACATTAATCATTGTTAATAATTCATTAACATAGTAAAAATTGTCATTAAAAAAAATCAGAGTTGGATATTTTTTTCAAATATTTCATCGAAATCTGTTACCTAATAATTTTTTTTAATGAATTTTGATGTAAACATATTAATGCAAGTTCAATGATTTTTAAAATGTATATTTTGAAATTATTTTTATTGGTGATTGTAAATATAATATTTTTAAAAAGTTATGCTAGAAATATATTAATCAATAAGTCAAGCATCAATGATCACTATGATTTAATAAATAAATCAATGTAGGTCGCATTGAAATAATTATGAATTATAATAATCAAATTCCTTATTTATTATTGTCAATTTGTGATTAACTCATGTTTAAAAAGTATTATATTTACCATTACTTTTTGTTAGGTTTTGAGTGGAGCCAAATCAACTAATTAATATCAAGCCCATATTGATGTTCAATTGGAAGCCCAAATAGATACTAACCATATTAAGTGGTTTTGACCCAAATCTAAGTCAAAGGTCCATTACTCTACTAATTATTCTTTGACGTTTAAGTTGTGTGCTGGTGTATGATCCTTAAATTTGGAATGTGCAAATTGGCCATCTAACTTTGCAAGTATCAAAGGTTGGAGGCAGTGGTTCATCATCACACGCAAGTCGAGGTAGGTTTAACTTTTATGCTTATAAATAGAATGGCCAACTTAGTTTTAGTCTTGACGAGAGTTCAAAACGTCCAAGTGACAAAGTGACGGCTCTCACCATGAGAGGCAATTAAGGTTTATTTAGGGTTTGTTCATATTAGGAGAAAATAGAGAGGGGGCAACCGTTTGGGTAGATTCTCAAAGGTCGCTCTTTATTTTTTGTCTCATTGATGTAATCTTTAACTTCATAGTGGAACCTGCAGAGTCGATAGAAGACAGGACGTACCAATTGGAAACCTGTATAAAATCTTTGTGGTGTCGTTTTTCTCTTCCTTTTATTTATATTGTTTGTTGCTATTATCGTTCCTGTGTTAGTGGGAGTTTAGGGTTTGACAAACCCTTCAAATTTCCAACATCAAAATAATCACCAAAAATTAAAATATTATTAGGTAAGTCATAAATTTACATTCCACGAATCATCGAAATATAAATTTTACGCAATGTATATAAAAACCATATGATTTGCTCCAAATATTTATAGAATTCAAACTTCTAAAGAAATTAAATAGATTCATACAAAGATAAGAAAGTGCATGTAAATGCCAATGAAATTAATGGTTAAATAGATTCTTCAAACGAATTCGCCTTTTTTTTAGGTGGACAAGAATACAAAGTTTAGAGCAAAACATTAAACATTTTTTTTAACATATTACGTCGAATTAAGGGAGGGTAAAGGGAGCATGTGTCTTGACCACTTGAGTTATACTTAGAGAAGAAAATATGTTATTTATCAAAGATTTTCCATTATCTCTCACGAACTTTTTTGTTTTAAAAATGTTTGAGGGCACTAGTGGAGCCACATTATTGGGCTCGGGGGCACATCTTTGAACATATATGGATGCATAACTTTCTTTAATTTTGAGATGGCATACAAAAAAAGTTATGAATTAAGGTACAAATTTAGCAATTAAACTAATATATATCGATTTATATGTATCCATTTGTTAGTAAATGATACTTCATCTATGAACTAGCTAGGTGGCAGAAGCTGATTTGACAAGGCAGTAATATCCGAACATGATGATTTGTTCTTAGTTTTTCATTCCAACATTCTTATTCTTGTAAATACAATTTCCTAAAGCAACACAATTTCTCTTTTAGTTAATCAATCTTCAAACTTGTATTCATGATTTAATTTATTAGTTTATCAAAATATTTTTTAAGATATTTTATATTTGTAACTGCCTCAAATCTTTTTCCCTAGAGTTTGTATTAAAAAATTGACTGATTCCCTTTTATTCTTTAGTGACTTGTCTTAAAATTGAATATTTTTATTGTTCAAAGGGTATACCAAAAATATTTGCACATATACATATCAAAAAAATATGTAGATATCATTCTTCAAGTTTCAAATACACAAACTTAGAGAGTTCGTTACGTCGCGTATTGAACTCATAATTCGATTACTGTTGAATTGGGCCGTGGTTGAAACAAATTTATTTTTGACAAAAGTTATCCAAGAAGATGATGTATGTGTTTTCGAGATGATCAAAATAAAAAAAATACAATTGAAAGTAACCATTTTCAGAGGAAAATTATTGAGAAGAAAAATAGATTACGTTGAGATATATGATTAAATTTACCTTAAACCATTGGCTTAAGCTTTTGGTTCTATTGGTGATTTAACATATTCAATATGGTATCAGAGCAGGAGGTCCTGGGATCAAACCTCTATTATGTCATTTGCTCTAATTTCCTCCCATTTAAATATTCCACATGTTTGAGTCTTGTGCAAATATTCAAGCCCACATGTGAGGGGGAGTGTTGAGATATATGATTAAATTTACCTTAGACCATTGGCTTAAGCTTTTGGTTCAATTGGTGATTTAACATATTTAATATGGTATCAGAGCAGGAGGTCCCAAGTTCGACTCTCCTTTGTATCAGGGGGAGTGTTGAGGTATATATATGATATATGATTAAATTTACCTTTACCAATTGACTTAAACTTTTTGTTCAATTGGTGATTTAACATATTTAATAGATCTTTCAAATGGTTAAATAATTAATAGTAATTAGTAAGGGTTTAGTATTGTAAAGACTAATTAAATTCTTAACATCTATAACTTCGACAATTTACTATTTAAATAGTTGAGATTGAGATGAGAACTTCATTGGGATAAGTTTAGAAGGTAGAATTTTTTTAGATGGTTGAATTCCGAACACTTACAAAATTTACCAAGATTTGCATATCGCTACAAGAAAGGTATGTTGTTTTTCAACTGTTTTTTTTTATGTTTAAATTTAAGATTATATCCTTTATTTTTTTTAACTATACTTGTTTAAGATTCTCTTTTTTTATTTTTATATTTCAGATGACTTTTTAGGGGAAAATAGAGCTTCGAAAAATAGAAGTTCTGCAAATCATTGTAGTAGATGAGTTTGTCTTCATTATTTTTTTAAAAAAAAAAACTATTCTTTAAATTTATTACAAATACGATATGAATGAATTGGGCCTTCTATACAATTATTAGAGATTGGTCATCCCTTAAATGTGTGTGGAAACTTAAAGATGTGGTGTTCAATCTCCTCTCCTCACAAATGAATCCAAAAACCAGCTCTTGATCATGGTCGAACTTAGATTCACTGTATTTCTCTTAATAAAATGAAGTTAAATGGTTATTAACCCGATAAATACAATTTTAAACTTCTAAATTTTTAACAATATATATTTGATAATTTACATAACGTTTTGAAAACAAATAAAACAAATATTGATTATATTCCATTCATATTCATAGTTATATATTATGCAATTACTAACCTTAATTACCCATTATTTAATTGATAATAAAATTCTATTTTTAAAAAGTCAATAAAAAATAATATAGCATATGTTTAACACTACAACAAATAAGGCCTTTTATAACATTTAAGCATAGCGTTTAAATTGACTCGCTATTATATGTTAGTAAAAATTAGGCGCCCCTTATCCCAAGACTGAAATATCAAAAGTCTTGCTCGCTCTAAAAAAAAAGTCTCGCTCGCTCTCGTTCTCTCTCTCAAGTCTCAACTCTCGCCCTAGCTCTCTCGCCGTCGATCCTAAATCCGTCCACCAATTCGCCTCACAAAATTGAAATCCATGACTCATTATCACAATCTCTGTCGAAACCAACGAAATCGCTCGCTCATCTTTCTCAACCATAAACGTTCATCAAGCTCTTTGATTTATCATTCATCATTAATCGCCCTTCAATTTTCTGTCTCTCAAAGCCTCGAAATCTTAGTTTGATTCATCGTTCATCAAGCCCTAAGTGAAAATCAAGATGAAAATCAGACATTCTCTTGAAGTCTTAATTCAACTTCGTCTTAGCGACTTGATTCTTATTAAGGTATCTCTTTCTTCAACTCAATATGTCTTTATTTTGTTTTTCATCCCAACCCTAATATGTGCAATCGATTCCTCCTTTCTATTTTCTGAGTTCACTCTCTATGGTGTAGAAATCTAGTCATGAATCTCAAACTTGTGTGTATATAAGTTTTATCTCTTTCGTTGATTGTAAATAGATTTATTGATCTTGTTACGAAGTGAAAGGGGTTAAGTCCGAAGCAGTATTCCATGCTTTCGATTGTGAACCAACACTATCTTTAAGGTTAATGATGAGTAAAATGAAAAGGGAATTTACAAAAGAAAAAAGGAAGCTTTTTGTTTGTTGTATATATTGTAATGGGAAAGATTTGTTTCTGGCTTTACGTTTCTTTTAAGGTTAATGATGAGTAAAATGAAAAGGAAATTTCCTCTGTTTTGTTGTGATTTTGAAATTTCTTAGTACTTGGGATTTGCAGCTGCAGAATGGAAGTTCAGGGCTATTATGGAGTGTAATGAAGTAAATGGGTTTCATTTTCAAGAGATTGTGTATCTCAGAGACGATGATGATGAAGATAAGGGTGAATCACTATCACCAAATGATCTTTTGCTTCTCTCTAAAGAGAATGTGAATGGAGAATAAAAATAACTTTTGAGTTTTTACCACTGCTTTGTTTTTGGAGAAGTTTAGAACATAACACTTCTTACAAAACTTCTCCTTTTCTCACCTTCTCCATTTCATGAAGAAATGCACAGGCAACTTTGTTATTGGTTTTCCCCATAGTCTACTCATTGATTATTTTTCTTCGAGCTTTTGGTTTACTTTCCATCCTCTTGCATTTCAGTATTTTTTAGGTTTAAACATAGCTTGATATAAGAGAACATTGAGCCTAATCTATATTGAGTTTTTTTTTTTTTTTTTTGGAAAACTAAAAGAGAATGGAAGAAAATGACAATGTTAGTTTAGCTTGCATTGCTATCGCATGTAGAGGATGTTTAAAATTTAATTATTTTCCCAATTTGCCCAGAATGCTGGATTTAAATGGCTATTGAAGTGGGTTTATAAGTTTTAGTTTTTTTTGGTAGCTGACATCTTAGGGCTTCTTGCAGTTTCAGGATAATGCAAAGCTACCCACCACATACACCTTTGCACTTGTGGAAAGTCGCCAACAAAGTAAACTTAGACTTAGAATGTATTTAGCTGGAGAAGTCACACATAAGAGCATAGATGCTGTTGTATCGTCTCCAAGATTATTGAAAGTGCGATCTCATATTACTTCGCAAGTAAAGATGGAATATCTATTTACGATCTAAAGGTAAAGTTTTCCCCCAATAACTACTTTCTTTAAAGTTGTTCCGCATGGTGGCCTTTTCTTTCTCTTGCATTTCAAGTATTATTTGTTTAATTGTATCAATTTTATAAGTTTTTCTGACCAATTGATGGACAATATAGTTCTATATATTTTAATTTGCCCTTCATTTTCTCGATGATTTGACTTACATACATATTCCATACAATACTTTGATAATTTGGGTTTTATTTGTACAGATTGTTGTCAACTTTTGCTTTGAGAAGTATAGGTAGGATATTGTCATGTTATGAGTTTTTTTTAATACTTGTGCTATTATCATTTAGTCTTACATTTGATTGAGGTTGTTCTTGGACTTTGATGAAGGTGTGGGGCTGCAATTTATGGGTGAGAAAGAAAATCATTTAGAGGGGTATTTGTTGAAATCAAATGGTTCTCACGCCCTCTCTTTGAAAAATAAGAAAAAATTACTCACCACCCATCACTCTAACTTCCTTGCTCAACTTAGTTTTCTTAACTCTTAGTCTTTTTAACCAACCATGGATGCATTTTATTCAACTGATACTATATTAATGTGTTAATCTTTTCAAGAGTGTCAGGTTTGGTTATTAATGTCCTCCTTGTTCTTGATATTGATTCAAAGTTAGTACTCTTCTCCTCCATTAATATCATTAATGTGCTTTGTTTGTTAGAAAATATATTGATTCAAACTACAATATATTTTATTTAGAAAATAAATAACTCTTGTATTTGTTTTAAAATATTTCATTAGAAGATTTTTATTTCTGAAAGTGTGAGTTTTATAGCTGGTAATATAATAAAGATTCTTGTCAATAGTGAAAAACGGATAATATTTGCTTTTTTTTTACTCTATTTTTATCATTTAGAATCTTAAAACTAAAATTCCATTCTAGGTATATTTCTAAATTCACTTGTTAGGTTTGATATATTGATCTTAAGGCCTTTGGATTTGTTTCTTTATTTTATTGGTTGTGGATCTAGATTTTGTTAGGATTTATTGTTTTGGTTTTGATTTATAGAAAGCTTGTGCCTATGCACGACTTTGTTGGGTTGTGTAATGTGTAAAATAATGTTGGTATAAAGTCTTTAACTCAAACATCAAACTTGTAATTTATTTGTTAATTGTTTACAATTTGATAAAGACAAGTTATGTTGTCAATAACATGATTATTTTTTTTAGGTTGATGTAAAGATGGGTTCATGTGAAAAGATTAACCAGCTTTAGTTTAATATGTAAATTTAATATTTATGTATAACGTTTGTTGAAATTTAATTACTTTTATTTAGTTTTTTTTATCTCCTATAGAACTCATATAATTAGCAGGTACTTGGGAACATAATGTTGTCTTGGTGTATATAGTTTGCATTTTAATATTGCTGCAGTTGAAAATCTTGTTTACATGTAAAATTCTGGGAGAAAAAAATTCCAAACGGTTTTTTTTATAGGTACATGAAAAATCTTGTTTACATGTAAAATTCTGCAGGTGAAAATCTTGTTTACATGTAAAGTTCGACTTTTAACATATGCTACTTTTTATAGGTATGTGAACAAGAAACGGAGTAAAGAGGTTTCCAAGCAACTGGATTCAATGACTTTTGTTTTCAAATTTAGTACTTTTGAAAATGTAATAGATAAAAGATTGATTAATTTAGTACTTTTTTATTATTGAACTTTATATGTTGTCTTTAATGAGTTAAATGATGTAATTTTTGGATCATTAAATTATTACTAGAAACTCAAGTTCGATTATTATTGTGTCTGAATAAGAATATGTTTACATATATATTTTATAAATAGGTTTTATAGCAGACAAGATAACCATTTACAAACGATATAAATTATATATGACCCCGAATTATAGGAGAAACTATGACGTTACTAAAAGACTATTACAAATATACAATAGCGTTTTAAAATAGCTATATTAAAGGTATCATAGCGTTTCAGAGATGCTATGTTATATATTCATAACATTTAAAATATGTATTACTTGGAACATTTATAGCATATATAATAGCGTGAATCAAACGCTATGAAATGTCTCAGACTTTTAATTACGTGGGCAACCACGGCGTTACAAAAACGCTATGATATATCAACAATAGCGTTTTTTGGACGCTATAAAAAGCAATATTTGTTGTAGTGTAATGATTTTCTTTTCAGTAAACACTACAAAAAAAGGCAATTTGAGACCAGGAATTTGCGACCAACTGGTCGTTTCTAAAGTATAATTCGACCAAAAAAGCGACTAACATGGTGGAGGCAAAAAAGCTGGTTGGTCCGGACTTTGTGCGACTGCATAGACACAAATATACAACCAAGCATGGTTGGTCGTAAAAAAGTCAACATTTTAAAAAACGACCAGATGGTCGCTTAAAACGTGACCATCTGGTCGTAATTTAAGTTGAAGATAAGTGACCAATTGGTCACATGAATCAGTGACCACGTGGTCATTTTATAAGCGACCAAATGGTCACTTTTGTACTCAGACAAAATGCGACCAGATGGTCGTTTGTTTGGGAAAAAATACGACCATCTGGTCGTAATGTAAGTTGAAAAAAAGTGACCAGTTGGTCACATGAAACAGTGACCACGTGGTCTTTTATAAGCGACCAAGTGGTCACTTTCGTACTCAGACAAAATACGACCAGATGGTCGTTTATCTTAGGGTAAATGCAACCATCTGGTTGTATATAATAAATATTTTTTTATTTATTTAAATTACAATAATTAGTTAATTAATTATTATTTATTTATTTAATTAATATTAAATTTTAATAACAAAAAATTGGAATTAAAATAAAATATATATAAATCAAATATTCAAAAAATGTTTTATACAGAAGAAAGCATCCTAGAACTAGTGCGGAGGGGCGGGGGGTGGCGGAGGAGGCGTCGATGATGAATGGTCGTCGTCTAGGGATCTGAAGTACGCGGCCAAAGATGTTGCAACCTGAGCCTCGACCCGTGTATGCATATCCGCCTCAATCGCAGCGACTTGAAAAACGAAGGAGTCGCGCATAGCGTCCATGTCTGTGTGAAGCTGCTAAACCTCCGCGCGCAGCTGTTGCTCAACCAGAGAAGGGCCGGAGCTAGTGCTCGCTCCGCTCCGCTGAGGCTGGGGCACATCCGCATAAAGGCGTCGCCCGTACGAGTCGAGCCCAGGAACTGATCTATCAGGCCGAACCCCTCCAGCAGCCTCCAAGAATGCCTCTCTACGGTCTTCCTAAGTCGGTTGCGAGTCTGGTGTGGGCAATCGCTGACTCAACGACTCCGTGAAACGTTCCTAAACATTTAAAATTCAGAAAATAAAATAGTTAATATATAAGTTAGGAAAAATTTTAAAGAAAAAATAATAATTGAAAAAATTATTAAATACCTGAACTGCTTTCGCCTTATTGTTGACTAACGTCCCGTCCTTCTTCGTGTGAAGAACGAGGTGCAGCTCATCAGGCGGGACAGGGCGATCGTGCTTCGCTTCCTAAAAATATTAGAGAGATTGAAGAAGAAAAAATAATAAATTAATAACTAATTGAAAAAAGAAAACAAGAAAAAAGTACGTAAAAAAACAAAACAAAAAACTTACCAATCGACGATGGTGCTCGTCGTGGGTCCGGGCCCCAGCTGTGTGTTTGGTGGGATTCTTCGCGCGGTTGGCCTTATTCCTCCTTGACACTGCCATGCCCTCGGGAGTGCTCAAGCTCGCGACAAGCCGCGCGTGGTCCTCCGAGCTCATCCACATGGGGCGGTTTGCTGCTTGCTTTCTGCGCGCTCGGTACATGAGGTCCTTGAATTGATCCCGGACGTGAGTATCCCATAGGGGGAACAATCTACCGCCCGTGATATCGGGATCGATAACAGGAAACTTGCCCTGAAAATATTGAAATAAAAAATTGTTAAAGTAATAAAGTAATAAATTTATTTCTATAAATTTGAAAATTAATTAATTATAAAAATAAATGATGTTTTTTACCTTCCAATTGTCGTACATCCGACGTTTCTTTGTCATCGGAATCTTCTGCCAGCAAAGGTCACTAGGTAGAGGCATGCTCTGGGGAACCTCGCGAAACCATTTTGAAACGGTTGTATGCGGCTGTACTCTGCAAAAACATAAAAATATTGTGATATTAGAAACAATTAGTTAACAGAAAAAAAAAACACTTTTAAAAATGTTTAAAGATTTAAAAATTAAGTAATTAAAACAATAAAGAAAATTACTCACGTATCCCCTTCAATCCGAAGAGTAGAGTCTGCGGCCCGAGGAGGCTGCGTGCCTGAAGTGGAGGGTCCCGCTGGATCCGACCCTGATGCTCCCCCGGGAGTCGTGGCCTGGGAGTCATGCGGCAATCGTGGTGTCGCAAGCTGGGTCTCAAGGACTGCATCATCGAGCGTGGCAGCAAGTCCCGGCTCGTAACCGAAGAGGATGATGTCCAACTCCTCTGTAGTCAGGTCCGCAACAGGGGCAGCGCCAGTAGGCGGATGCGGAGTCGTCTCGTCAATCGCGTCGTCAGGCTCGTCTGACTGGGGAGGACATCGTCTGCCCGTCATAATCCTACAACTAAACTAAACTAATTTAATACTAATTACATAATCAAAATATTGAAATAAATTAAATTAATTAATTAATGAAATAATCTAAATTAAATTGATTAAATAATGTAAATTAAACTAACATAAATTAATTAACTAATTTAAAATAAACTAATTAATTAATTTGAATTAAAGTAAATTAAAATTAGATTAAATGAACTAAAATGAAGTAATTAAAGTAAACTAAGTAGTGAAGAATTAAACTAAAATTAATTAAATTAAAGTAAATTGAGTAATGAAGAATTAAACTAAATTAGATTAATTGAACTAAAATTAATTAAATTAAACTAACATTAATTAATTAAAACTAAAATAAACTAAACTAATTAATTACATTAAAGTAATCTAAAATTAGTTTAAGTGAACTAAGTAATTAATTAAAGTAAACTAAGTAATGAAGATTTCAACTATTAGATTAAATTAAACTAAAATTAATTAAATTTAACTAACATTAATTAATAAAAATTAAACTTAACTAAACTAATTAATTAAATTAAACTAAATTAAAATTAGATTAATTGAACTAAAATTTATTAATTAATTAAAGTAAACGAAATTAGATTAATTAACCTTAAGTAAACTAAGTACATAATTAAACTAAATTATATTAATTAAACTAAAATTAATGAAATTAACAACATTAAACTAAACTAATTAATTAATAAAAGTAAACTAAAATTAGATGAATTAAACTAAAGTAAACTAAGTAATTAATTACACTAAATTAGATTCATTAAACTACAATTAATGAAATTAACAAAATTAAACTAAACTAATTAATTAAAACTAAGTAAACTAAATTTAAAGTTAAACTAAAACTAACTAAAAACTAAAACTAACTTAAAACTTAAAATCTATACGAAAACTAACCTCGTAATAGAAACCGGGATTGGAGGTTTAGGGTTTTTAGGTTTAGAGTAGGAACGGGGGAAAATAACGAGGAACGGAACGGGGGAAAGAGAGAAAAGAAAGAAAAAAGAGAAAGAAAAGGAAAAAGAAACGGGGGAAGGAAACTGATCAGAATTTAAATCAAATTTTCCGACCAAATGGTCGCAAATATGTAATCATGACCAGAAACGAAAGGTCGCGCGTGCTGGGGAAATTACGACCACCTTGTCGCCTTTTTATACATATTTACAACCACCTGGTAGCATTTATGAAAAAGCGACCATGTGGTCGCCACTTTGCCATTATCCAGAATAGCTGTCATATCACGCGTCCCATCAAATATTGCGACCATATGGTCGCAATAATGAAATTCACCGCCAAAAATTGCGACCAGAAGGTCGTAATATTTAAATTCACCGCCATAAATTTCATGAAAATTTAAATTTACCGCTCAGATTTGCGACCAAATGGTCGTAATTTAACTTATATTTTTTGAAAAATATATTTTACTTTTCCACAAATGCGACCATTTGGTCGACTTTCCCTACTAAATTACTACCATGTGGTCACCTTTTGTGTTAAATTGCGACCACATGGTCGCAAATATTAATATATATATATTTTTTTATCATTTATTAAAGAAATAGTTTTAATAAACACATACACAGTGAATAATAAAGTTACGAAATGTCTCATTCATCATCCTCAGTTTCTTCGGTCGTCGCTTCTTCTTCTTCTTCTATTTCTTCATCGGATTCATCGTCTCAAAGACATCCGTCACATAAAGTCTTCTTCTTCTGTTTCTTCATCGGATTCATCGTCTCGAATAAATTCAGCATCAATGTCAACTGCGTGAGAAGTGGAAGCATTTGTATCATCATCATGCAATGTTATTGTTCCATCGTTCAAAGGACAAACAGTACTTGCATTCTGACCATCGTCGATTGCACGACATCTTATCTCATCTTCTTGAAAAGCAACAGCTCCCTCTGCACCGTCGTCTTTCTCGGACAAGTTTTCTTCTACCTGGCGTGGTTTAACTTTACAAACAACTAACCAATCTGTTAGATCTCGTCTATTAATCGGATAGTTCAGGTAATAAACTTGAATCGCCTGTGAAGCCAGGACAAACCTATCAGCGGTGCGCATATGCTTAGACTTGTTTGCCTCAACGATTTGTAAATGATCAAGCTTACGGACTCCGCTTCGTCTGGTTGTCTCGAACCAAGTGCAGTTGAACAAAACAATGCATTTTAGCGTCGGACTTGCGTATTGAATCTCAAGAATCTCATCGATTACTCCGAAGTAATCATCTTCGTTTGTGCCGAACACATGACCTTTTATGCAAACACCACTGTTGTTTGTTGCCCTGTTAACTGAATGCGCCTTCGTTTAAAATCTGTAACCGTTACCGACGTATCAGTATAAGACCTTGAAATCCGTCCAGGTCCCTTTGCCAAAGAAATAATGCGAGGATCATCTACCGGTAATGTAGGGGAGTCAACCTGTCATTGTTCACATACAATAATGTTAGGAAGATATTAATTTTTTCAACAAATTGCCACGGTTTTTTTGACATTTTAAAATTAACTCACGTATGCACTGTCATTCGAACGTATAAGTTTTGAAATAATCTGTAAGTTACAAAAATAGTTAGCAAATAATTTGTAATTGTTTATGCGATGAAATAATGTTAAGTTACGAACTCACTCTATGTAAGGCTCGATCTCTGCGCAGTTGCATAACACGTATGTTTGCATTACGTGACACTCAGAATCGGTCAACGGCTTACGCACTGATCTTCCAACTGTCATGCCAGGTTCCGTAAAAATCGGCAAGTCGTTTATGTCAACACCTTCAAGTAAATTTTCGACCATGTTTCGTTTCGCTGGTCGAAACTGCTCTGCAATTTGTTAGTCAAAGTAGTATGAACAAAATGTGGTAGTCTCTTGTGTCAGGTATGCACTACAAATAGATCCTTCTACTCTTGCTTTATTTCCGACCGTCTTTTTCAACCGACGTAAGTACCTGTGGGTAGGTAGAATGTGCAGAAAACATTTACATTCGATATCACTGTACTTTATACGTGTACATTACAAATTAACTGTGCTTACCTTTCAAATGGGTACATCCAAAGGTAATGTACCGGACCCCCTAAGAATGCCTAGTATGGAAGATGTACTGGAAGATGCTCTATGGAGTCAAAAAAGTCAGTGGGAACATTCGTTCCAACTTACAGATAATAACAGTGATCTCTGAACTCATTGAAGCGACAGTAGCTTCAGTCAGCTCTGTCCATGTTAAGTCCCTGAAAAAAACACTCAACTGTCAAGCGGCTCCCAATGTCTATTCTCTAGGAACGGTCTGAACGCGATCGGCATCAATCGTTGCATGAATACATGACAGTCGTGGCTTTTCATCCCAAACATGATATGCTTTTGACTGTCTATACACCGACTTAAATTCGAAACGTATCCGTCCGGGAATTTGATGGATTTGATCCACTCAAATAATGTTTTCTTTTCATCCGTCGTCAACATGTACTTTGCTTTTGCGGAATTATCATTGTCTTCAGGCTCCAACTCAGGATGGTGACATATCTCTCGTATATCATAACCTGCCTTCAGATTGTCCTTCGTTTTTCCCGGAACGTTCAAAATCGTATTGAAAATGATGTAGAAGAAATTCTTCTCTGTGACGACCCGACTTGTTTAGGCGAAGCCAGTCGCGGTTACGCAAGCGGAAGTAATTAGTTTAAGCCCAAAATAACACTTTTTTTTAAAAAAAATTTGAAAATTCCGGCATGAAGTATTCGTAAAGTTCACGCCTCACATACAATACAATATAAACCTGTTTTTCCAGAATTCATCGGCTCGTCGGCCGGTTCAAAGTTTTCATAAAAGCATACTAAAAAGAAGTTTCGGTGCACCGGATTTAAAGTATCATACAAACATAATAAACATAATGTTTAATTCAAAATAGAATAAACACAAAAGCTAAACTTGACTTCTAAACTCCCAAAACAAAGGCTCGCGTGCCGGAGATCCAATCCAAAAGCTCCACCTCGTCATAGTCAACGCGCACCACCTGCCGCTCCACGCCCTCGTCTCCGAGCGTTACCTGAAAGGTGATATAGAGCACCTTTGAGCATGACACTCAGTGAAAACAAAAAAAATATGAATAGTGATGCAAGATGACCGTGACAAAGTGCAAGAATACATAACGATATGCTCAAGTATAAATAAAGTACACATGCTTTGTATTTGGATATTATGATAATAGCAACTAAGCACAACATTTTTAAAACAACTTTTCCTTCTCTTTGATACCTCAAGCATGTGCTAATATAAACCCAACGTCTCACTACGCTCATATTTCAATTCTATCATTCCTTGAGCCGTAGCTCATCTCGGTTTTCAAACCATCTCAAATCACTAGCACCCGGGCCATTCTTTGCATAGCACACCGGAGCTCCATCGCCTTTCCGCCAAGGTAACCACGTGTAACGTCCAACACCCATACACCGTTACACGGGTTACAACCCCATGGTCACATAATGATCACATGATATGCATGAATGGCATGTATGACATGATATGGATTATACATGCTTCCTTACAACAACGTTATATCACGAAACTTAGAACCAACAAGGGTAAATAGATTTACTTGTAAAACCGGCAAATGACATCAATCTTTGTTCATACAATGTTCAAGTCTCACATGTTCACATGGTTCATAATCACAGCTAGTTCTCGAGCATAATCAAGAAAAGTATCACATATGCATAAACATAGTCCCAAATCCAGCATATGACTCGTTCATGGACTATGAACATAATTACAAGAAATTTAGGCATGCTTCAATGATCAACTAGTAAAAGAAAAAATTATGATTTCGGTTTAGGCTAACAAGCAATTCGTCTCCTAAACCCAATGTCGGAACCGTTATCTTTTCCCGTAAATTCACTTGCTTCCAACTCCACCACCCACATCAAAATTTATGTGTCTCACAACCACAAGTTCCATTTACGAATTAGTTCCAAAAGGAACGGAGACGCCTCTCCAATCACTCTTCCGATTCTTGTTGTTCTCACCTTCAAACTGGTTTCCACGTAACTCCACTCGTCTTTGGCCTACAAAAAGTTAATCCATAAATGTTTAGGATATTATTAACATTACAAAACAGCCCTAGAAACCACAAACAGCCCCGAACCCGGTTAGTGACACAAACACCAAAACTAGTTGATTCGGGATGCAATTTTCGGCCAAACAAAGTGTACGCACGAAATATTCATTAGATTGATACTCTAAGGTGGTTCCCTTGTTAAATACATATAGTTAAACACCAAAATGCTCTAGAAATGGTAATCTTTCAATAAAAGTCAAGGAATACTCAAAGACAAGAATACTAGTTCAACAAAAGTGCAATTTTTGTCAACTTGGGAATTTACCCAAAAATCCATTACTTTGATCTTCCAAAGTATTTTCCATGCATAAAATATTCATATAAACATCCAAACCTTCCAGAATTAACAACCTTGAAGATGCAACAAAGAAACACCCAAAACTGGCTAAGTATAAAAACTAGTTTTAGGCCAAATTTGTCAACTTCTCAAAAACCACCCTCTTACCTTCCTAAGTTGTTTTTTCATGTTACATATATCCATATAAACACATATAATTTCCAGAATTCATAATTTCAAAGTAAAACCATGGAAAACCTTACTTTAAAGAAGCTAGAAATTTCAAAACATTGCCATTTTAAGGTGTATTTCATCATGAGTCTATCCATGGCCTTTGGTTCTTCCTAACTTTGATAAACATGCATCTTACAATCATATAACATATTAGGTTCCAGAATTGAGAAGTTCAAAGTGTTGGTCAAAGAATTTCCAAAAGTCAAAAGTCACCAAAAAGCTTCAAAACCTCCATTAATGGAGTTTTGTAAAAGCTTGAATCCTCCCATATCTTTGATTCTTTAAAGAACACTAAAGAGGTGATACTTAGGATTCAATATATCATTTAAAACATCATTTCCAGAATTTAAAACTAACTAGAACCCTCATGCAAACATCCTCAAGAAAATCCAAACATTACCATGGAAACTAACCAAAAATGGAATTCTAGGTTAGTTAATACCTTGAGTTCTTGATCAATTCCACTTCTAATTCTTGCTTGAATCCTCCTAGGTTGATGATTCCTCCACAATCCAACAAAAACCCAAAGAGAAAGACAAGGATTCTTGGAATTGGATGAGAATTGAGAAGAGAAAAAGTTGGGAGAGAGAGGGGGGAGGGGGTCACGGCTAGGAGATGAGGAAAATGAAGGGGTTTTCCAAATTTTTTTGTCATTTTTTTCCCTATTTTTCCATTTACACTCATGTTTTCTTAATTAATTAAAACAACTAAATTCAAATTAAATCCAAGTCCCTCCACCTCTTCCATTTAGCACCAAGCCCTTCCACCTCCTACATTTATTCCATACCCCTCCATCTCTTTCTTTTGCTAACTAGTCCTTACTCAAAAATAACTATGGTTAATTTTTATCTTTCACATAAACCTCCACCCATAGTTAAACTAACCATGGTTAAATACTCATTCACCAAGAGTACTTATAAAAATCAATTTAAAACAAGCCAAAATAAGGAAAATTATTAAATATACTATAAATAGTTTCCAGGTCCTTACATTCTCGATATGCATTACATCTATAGATTGTGTCTAATCAGTAGATCTTCCCAATACGGTAGATCCCAAAAAATACTCCGTTTCTTCCAACCCGTGTTTTTCCCAGCCGCATTGTTTCCACTCTCTGCACCGTCCACTGTAATCTTCTGCATCCCTATAGCATCTATACCGTGAAAAATCTCCCTTCCACTATACATTGTCGGGGGGGTATCGTTACTTACTCGTCGACCCTTCCTCCAGTCAATGTCGTTTGAACGAAAAGTATGATTCAACGGTAAAAATTGATGGTGACAATCAAACCAACAAGTTTTCCGACCGTTTCTGAGATAAAAGGCATCTGTGTCTAGCATGCAATGTGGACATGTGTATTTCCCCGCCGTACTCCATCCTTTAAGAGGAGGAGATTGAGGTTCACCCAATTAAGTACACTGACTAAGGAAAGCAATAACAAAAGCTAAACACATACTCAAAAATGTATATGAAAGCAATTATAGATCAACATACCTGACAACATTGAATACGCAACGAAGTCACTGATCGTCCAGATTAACGCGGCGCGCATCAAGAAATTTTGTTTCTTCGAAATGTCGTACGTCATAACACCGTCAGTCCACAACCTTTTCAACTCTGCAATAAGTGGTTGCAAATACACATCCAGTTTCTGTTTTGGACTTTTTGGCCCAGGTACGATCATTGTTAGAAAAATCACCGGGTCTCGTATGCACATCGAGGGAGGCAAGTTATACGGGGTTACCATGACTGGCCAAACTGAATATTGTGCCCTGGATGCCCCTAACGGGTTAAAGCCATCCGTGCATAAGCCCAATTTGACGTTTCTCGGATCTTGTGCAAAATCCGGATGACAATTTTTAAATTGCTTCCATGCCGCAGCATCTGAGGGATGTCTCATAACACCTTCATCCTGTGAATGCTCATGATGCCATCTCATGCGCGAGGCTGTCACATCCGATGCATACAATCGTTGCAGACGTGGGGTCAGCTATAAATAGAACATGCTGGCGTACAGAATGAGGTTGTGTTTCCCTTGTTTATATCTTGGAAGAAAACAGAATTTGCAGTGATGCAAGTCCTCTTCCACATCCCAGTAAATCATGCATCTGTTTCGACACGAATCTATTTTCTCCACGGGTATGCCAAGTCCCTCCACTAGTTTTTTTGTGTCGTACAAACTGTTGGGCATAATATTTTCTTTTGGAGCGCATAGAAGAAACCACAATGCAATCGAATCAAATCCTCTAGCAGGTATGTTGTACTGCGCCTTTATATTTAAAAGTTCTGTAGCAGCAGCAAGTTGACTTACCTGACACTCATCGTACAATGGTCGGCTGGCTGTCTCTAGCATCTCGTGCATCTTACGAGCTTCCGGATTCATTTCCTCTTCAACAACCCATTCATTTTCGTCTACGTTTATACTTTCACGAAAATTTTCATTGCCCCCGTACCCCGCACCATCAAGTATCATTTGCTGCATCTGACTATACTGTTGTTCATCATTCCGTTCTTCGGCAACAACCTCTACATTCTAGCTGCAACCTTCGTATCGTCTCGATTCATGTAATGCAGCGTCGAACATTTCCTTTGTTTCCCCTTGAAACACCCAGTGGTAATAATTCTGCACAAATCCCCGACTATAAAGATGAACCTTCAAATCTGTAACCGGTATGATTCTCCTATTGTCGCATTTCCTGCACGGGCAACATAGCTTTCCACCATACTTTTCATAATAGACAGTTGTCATGGAAAACTCAACAAACTGTTCAACCCCGGCCACGAACTCATCGTTCAAATACCCGTCTATCAAACGAACATACATCCACTCTCTCATTTTCTTTTTTCTTAATGCTAACAAACAATGAGAGGAGGGGATTTTATAATGGACTCCTCTGGTCATTTGCAACCAGATGGTAGTATTTTTGCTACCAACTGGTCGCATTTTCCCGCCAAAATTTACCACCAAAAATGAGAGAGTGGATGTATATTTGTTTGATAGACGGGTATTTGAACGATGAGTTCATGGCCGGGTGTTGAACAGTTTGTTGAGTTTTGCAAGACAACTGTCTATTATGTGAATTATGGTGAAAAGCTACGATGTCCGTGCAGAAAATGTGACAATAGGAGAATCATACCGGTTCCAGATTTGAAGGTTCATCTTTATAGTCGGGGATTTGTGGAGAATTATTATTACTGGGTGTATCATGGGGAGACGAGGGAAATGTTCGACGCTGCAGTACAGGAAGCGAGACAGTACGAGGGTAATAGCTCGAATGCGGACGTTGTCGTCGAAGAACCCAATGAAATACAACAGTATAGTCAGATGCAGCAAATGATACTTAATGGTGCGGAATATGTGGGCGGCAATGAAAATTATTGCGAAAGTTTGAACGTAGACGACGAAAGAGATGGGGTTGTTGAAGAAGAAATGAATCTGAAAGCACGTAAGATGCATGAGCTGCTGAAGACAGCGATCCGACCATTGTACAAAGGTTGTCAGGTTAGTCAACTTGCTGCTGCTACAGAACTTTTAAATATAAAAGCACAGTATAACTTCCCTGTTAGAGGATTTGATTCGGTTGCATCGTGGTTTCATCAATGTGCTCCACAAGAAAACCTGATGCCGCACAGCTTGTACGACACGAAAAAGCTAGTGGAGGGACTCGGGTTACCCGTAAAGAAGATAGATTCGTGTCGAAATGGATGCATGATCTACTGGGATGTGGATGCGGATCTGCATCACTGCAAATTCTGTTTTCTTCCAAGATATAAACAGGGGAAATGCAGGATGATTCAGTACGCCCGCATGTTCTATTTACCGCTGACCCCACGTATGCAACGGTTGTATGCATCGGATGTCACAGCTTCCCACATGAGATGGCATCAGGAGCATTCACAGGATGAAGGTGTTATGCGACATCCCTCAGACGTTGCGGCTTGGAAGCATTTAAATAATTGTCATCCTGATTTTGCACAAGATCCGAGAAACGAGAGATTGGGCTTATGCACAGATGGCTTTAACCCGTTCGGGGCATCCGGGGCGCAATATTCAGTTTGGCCGGTGATGGTAACCCCGTATAACTTGTCACCCTCGATGTGTATGAGAAACCCGGTGATTTTTTCTCACAGTGATCGTACCTGGCCCAAAAAGTCCAAAATAGAAACTGGATGTGTATTTACAACCACTTATCGCAGAGTTGAAGAGGTTGTGGACAGATGGTGTCATGACGTACGACATCTCGAAGAAATAAAATACTGGATACGTTGGTAACGGATTTAGATTTCTTCGGCAAAGGGACCTGCACAGATTGCAAGGTCATATACTGGATACGTCAGTAACTGATTCAGATTTCAAATGAAGGCGCATTCAATTAACAGGGCAACAAACAACAGTGGTGTTTGTATAAAAGGTCAAGTGTTCGGCACCGAAGACGATTACTTTAGAGTAATCGATGAGATTCTTGAGATTCAATACGCAAGTCCGACGCTAAAATGTATTGTTCTGTTCAACTGCACTTGGTTCGAGACAACCAGACGAGGCAAAGTCCGTAAGATTGATCATTTACAAATCATTCAGGTAAACAAGTACAAGCATATGCGCACCACTGATAGGTTTGTCCTGGTTTCACAGGCGATTCAAGTTTATTACTTGAACTATCCGAGTAATAGACAAGATCTGATAGATTGGTTAGTTGTTTGTAAAGTTAAACCACACCAGGTAGAAGAAAACATGTCCGAGAAAGACGACCAGGCAGACGAAGTCGGTGCTTTTCAAGAAGATCAGATAATATGTCGTGCAATCGACGATGGCCAGAATGTAGGTAGCACACGTCCTTTGAAAGATGGAACGATAAAATTGCATGATGACGATACAAATGCTTCCACTTCTCGCGCATGTGACATTGATGCTGAATTTATTCGAGATGATGAAGAAGAAGAAGAAGCAATGACTGAAGAAACTGAGGATGAGGAATAATACAGTTTGTAAATTTATATGATTCACTATATGTTTTATAATATCGTCATTGTTGTGTTTCATTAAACAATATATATATATATATATATATATATATATATATATATATATATATATATATATATATATTTTAATCTCCATTAATACATATATATTAAAAATATATATATATATATATATATATATATATATATATATATATATATATATATATATATTTACGACCATATGGTCGTAAATTGACACTAAAATGCGACCATCTGGTCGTAACTTACAGACTTAAGTTTTTTTAAAAATTTGTATATGGAAACTTACGACCATTTGCTCGTAATTTTGTGACTATCTGGTTGCTTTATTGAGCGGTAAATTTAAATTTTCATGAAATTTTTGGCGGTGAATTGGATAATTACGGCCATTTGGTCGCAATCGATGGCAGTGAATTTGAAAATTACGACCATTTGGTCGCAATTGTTGATGGGAAGCGTGATGTGATAACTGTTGGTCATAATGACACACTTACGACCAGTAGGTCGTATTTTTATGGAATACGACCATCTGGTCGTATTTTTGAAACAAAATGCAACCATCTAGTCACAATTGTTGACGGGAAGCGTGATGTGAATACTGTTGGTCATAATAACACACTTACGACCAGTTGGTCGCATTTTTATGAAATACGACCATCTGGTCGTAAGCGCGCGACTCTTGGTTTTTCGTCATGATTACAAAATTGCGACCAGATGGTCGCAATTTTCGTTTTAAACGTGCCTAGAATATTCTCCCCCCCCCCCCGGCAGTTTTATCTCTTTTTTTTTCCTTTTCTCTCTTTCACCCGTTCTCGTTCCCCCATTGTTTTTTGCCCGTTCCCGTCCCCCGTTTGTTCTTACTTACTCCGTTCCCGTTCCCCATTCTTTCACCCATTCCCGTTTAAAAATCCTCCAAAACTCGGTAGCGTATTCGAGGTTAGTTTTCATTTTCGTTTTAGTTATTATAAATTGTTTTAGTTTCGTTAAATTTAGTTAAATTTAATTGAATAAATTAGTTTAGATTTAAATTAGTGTAATTAATTACTTAATTAATTATGTTTAGTTAATTAATACGTTTTAGTTTAGTTACTTTAATTTGTTTAGTTTAATTTAATTAGTTTAATTTAGTTAAGTAATTAGTTAATTAATTTAATTTAGTTAAATTAATTTTAGTTTAATTACTTAATTAAATTTAGTTTAATAAATTATTAATTTAATTTAGTCACATTATTAGTTAGTTTACTTTTTTTTTAATTAATTTACTCTAACTAGTTTTATTAATTAATTAATTTAATTTAGTTTAATTTAGTAAATTAATTAGATTAGATTACTTTAATTAATTACTTAACTATTTTGCTTTAATTTAATTAATTAATTTAGTTAATTTAGTTAAATAATTAGTGTAGTTTACTTACTTTACTTAATTAATTAATTTAATTTACTTTAGTTTAATTAATTATTTAATTTAGTTTAGTTTAGTTTAATTAATTAATTAATTTACATTAATTAATAAATCATTAATTAATTAAATTTAATTAGTTTGATTAGGAAAATGGCACGCCCACGTCGTCCTCCGATGTCCGACGATGATGCGCAGGACCGCACTCCACTGCCAGAGGATAATGCACCAGAGTTGCGCAGTTCTCCGGAGGACTGGACTCATGCGGACCTGGACGACATCTTAGGGTTAGACGACAATCCTGATCCTGCACATCCCTCGGCAGTATCGGAGTCGCAGATTGCGACACCGCATTTGGGGGAGGACTCACCGGCTCCAGCCACGACTGTAGCAGGAGTATCACCTTCAGCCACCCAGCCCGATCCAGCGGGAGCATCCATTTCTGGCACCGGGCGTCCTCGGGCCCCCGTCAACCCGACCCTTCGGATAGAAGGGGATACGTAAGTAGACAAGTATTTTTTTAATTAAATATTCATGTTATTTATAACCTAATATCACTAATTTTTTTAATTTTTTTTTTTGCAGAATACAGCCGCATCAAACCGCTTCAAAGCGGTTTCGTCAGGTCTTCCAGAGCATGCCTCTACCTAGCGAGCTTCACTAGACGAAGATTCCGACGATGGAGAAGCGTCGGATGTACGACAATTGGAAGGTAAATAACTTCAATTATTTTTATAATTAATTAATTTTTAAATTTTTAAGAATCAATTTATTACTTTAACGTTTTCTTATTTTAAATTTTTTCAGGGCAAGTTTCCTATGATCGATCCCGATCTCATGGACGGTCGGATGTTCCCCCTATGGAGAGGGCACGTGCAGGATCAATTCAAGGACCTCATGTACCGGGCGCGGCAGAAGCAAGCTGAAAACCGGCCTTTGTGGATGAGCGAGGAGGAGCATGACTTGCTCCTCGCGAGCTTGCAGTCTGAGGAGGGCAAACAAGTGTCGACAAAGAATAAGGCCAACCGGGCCAAGAACCCGAGAAAACACACCGGTGACGCGAAGCCTCACGACGAGCACCATCGTCTATTGGTAAGTAATTGTCCTTTTTCTTTCATGTCATTATTTTTTTTTCAATTAATTATTAATTTAATTTCTTTCAAGTTTACTAATATTTTTAGGAAGAAAAGTACGGTCGTCCTGTTCCGCCTGATGAGCTGCACCTGGTCCTTCACACGAAGAAGGATGAGACGATCATCGACGAAAATGCGCAACAAACTCAGGTATTTAATATGTTTTTTCAATTATTAATTAGAATTTGTTCATAATTTTCTAACTTTTACATATTTTCTGAATTTTACATATTTAGGACCATTTCAAGGAGTCTTTGAGTCAGAGGTTGCCCACACCCGACTCGCAACCAACTCAGGAAGACCGTTGACAAGCGTTCTTGGAGGCTGCTGGAGGCGTTTATCTAGATGGATCCGTTGTTCGGCTCGGCTCATACGGGAGACGCCTTTACGCGGATGTGCCTCAGCACCCAGGTCGCAGCAGCTATGGCCACGTTCTTCAAATCCCGAGACGGCGACCATTCATCATCGACGCCGCCTCCGCCACCCCCCGCCTCTCCGCAGTAGTTCCAGGATGATTTCTTTTGTATAGAACATTTTTTGAATATTTGATTTATATATTTTTTATTTTAATTCCAATTTTTTATTATTAAATTTTAATAAATAATTAATTAAAGAAATCAATAATAATTAATTATAAATAAATAAAAAATAAAATTATTAAATACGACCAGCTTGTCGCATTTTACCCTAGAAGATAAACGACCAACTGGTCATATTTTACCGTGTAAGAAAACGACCATCTGGTCGCATCTTGAAGGTCACCATTTGGTCACTTATAAATACCCTAAACCCTAAACAAAACGACCATCTGGTCGCATTTTGTCTTATTAAAAAGGTGACTATTTGGTCACTTATAAAAACGACCACGTGGTCACCGTTGCATGTGACCAACTGGTCACTTATCTTCAACTTAAATTACGACCAGATGGTCACTTTTTTAAGTGACCATCTGGTCGTTTTTCAAAATGTTGACTTTTTTTGCGACCAAACATGCCTGGTCGTAATTTTGTGACTATCCGGCTGCACAAAATTCCGAAACGACCAGCTTTTTTGCCACCACCATGTTGTTCGCTTTTCTGGTCAGATTTTACTATAGAAACAACCTTCTGGTCGCAATTTTCTGGTCGCAAATTGACTTTTTTTTTTTGTAGTGTTCCTTTATAGAGTTTTTTCAAATTTCAATTTCATTAATGCCATCTGTTTATGTTTTAGCATTAAAAATATTTTGTCGGCCCTTTTCACATGATAACTAATGATGAGAATTTGAAACACCATAAGTCATTTTTAAAAAACTCCCACGGATTAGCAAAAAATTAAGCCTATTAATATACATTTAAACAAGACTCTTTTGGCATTCTCCACTTTTTAAATTTTCTCCATTATATAAACTTAGTTGAACAGTGCATATCCTTCCTGCATGGTCATTGATAGATAGATAAAAGATAAATTTGTATTTTTTTTCCTTCTAATTCAATTATTATGTATTTTTTTTAGTTCCAATTTTTTAAGCTAAGACTTTGATTTTAATAATTATATTATTGATTTGCATAGATTCGCCCATTAAGTCAAGTAAGTTGTTTTTCAATTATTTGACATTTTATTTTTAGATTCACAAATCATTTATTTTTTAAATACTAACAATTAAATTCAATGGTAAGATTCAAAATCTTAAAATTATACATTGTTTTACCGGTAGTGTCTAGATATCAAAATGGATATTACTTTCTATAGATTGAAAATGAAGAATTATAGAGTTAAATTTGTATTATCCAATTCCATGTTTTGATTTTATCAAAGTAAGTTTAATTTTAATGTTTAATTAGTGAATCCTAAGGGAAAAAAATTGTAGGTAAACCAAGTTGGCAAGTATATTGATTTTGCGTATAGTCACAAAGTAGGAAAAACGTCGCCGCTTTAAAGAAAGAATTACAGCTATGTACCGATATGTGGTCAATATTTATATTCAAGCTAAATTATCATAAATGCAAAAGTTGTGATTAACTGTTTGGTGTCTTTGTTGTTACCATTCCCATTGATATGACATTCCCTCTCGCTAGAAAAAGGGTTTCCAAGTTTCATCACCATTTGAATTATAAATGAGAGTAAGAAGATAAAGAATATAAATAGTTCATACACTAACATGGGTTTTTCATGTTATAAAAGTAGTAAAAAGAATGTATAGCGGACATTTAGATTTTTAGAAATAAATTGATAATTTATGTATATATTAAAAAAAATCAGGAATTTTAGTATTCCAGTTACTTCTGATGCAAATTTCTATTAAGAAATAACAAAAACAAAATGGCTAATATTTATTTATTAGGCATATTAATAATGTGGGCATCCATCTCAAAACCAATTGGTAATGAGAGGAGTGACCCTTAGAGTTTATAAATGTTATGAGTTCCCTACATCTTTCCGATGTGGGATTCTTAACATGCCCCCTCAAGATGGTGCCTCTTTTGGGCTCACCATTCTTGGGTCGAATCCCATTTTTGGATCGAATGCCCGTTTGGGCTTGTTGGGCTCTGATACCATATTAATAATGTGGGCATCCATCTCAAAACCAATTGGTAATGAGAGGAGAGGCCCTTAGACTTTATATATGTTGTTAGGTCCCTTCATCTTTCCGATGTGGGATCCTTAACATGCCCCCTCAAGATGGTGCCTCTTTTGGGTTCACCATTCTTGGGTCGGATCCCATTTTTTGGATCGAATGCCCGTTTGGGCTTGTTGGGCTCTGATACCATCTTAGATATCATGGGCATCTGAGATGGATGCCCACATTATTAATATGGTATAAGGGCCCAACAAGCCCAAACGGGCATTCGATCCAAAAATGGGATTCGACCCAAGAATGGTGAGCCCAAAAGAGGCACCATCTTGAGCGGGCATGTTGAGAATCTCACATCGGAAAGATGTAGGGAACTCATAACATTTATAAACTCTAAGGGTCACTCCTCTCATTACCAATTTGGTTTTGAGATGGATGCCCACATTATTAATAAGGAAGTTGTGGTGGTGTTTCAAATTTATTATGGATACAATAAACTAAATTGTCTTTTTATATGAAATGTACATTATAGCCAGCAAGTTAGTAGAATAAATTTAAATTTGATCAAATTCATTCCAAACTTATTTTATCACAAAAATATAATAAAATTGAAATTTTCACGTGCAATGCTCGTGGTGATAATCTAGTAACAGAAAGTGCACACAAGTAGGGTTATTTGCTCAATAAAGGGTATTTTTGAAAAAAGATTAAAAATTTGATGTATAATTGAAAATTTTAAAATGTTAGGGGAAAATTGAATTCAACACTATAAGTGAAGGGTATTTTGTATAATTTAATCATATTGCTTTCTAAAATAAAATAATAAAACGGGAAATCAAATCAAACCATATAATTAATTTATATGAAAAAAATAATATAATTGTTTTTTAATCGATGTTGGTCAAAGTGAAGTACTTTACAGTTTACATCATAATTTAACGTTTGTGTTTGGTGAAGTACTTTTTCATATTTTTAAGAAACCTTTTTAAAACTCAGTAGAAATTATGGAAATAATATACAAAATATCTTACTTCATGACTTTTGATACATTAATAAAACTAGTCAAAACTCACATGCATTGCACGTGGTATATCAAGTTTGATTATAATTATCGACGATTTAATATAAAATCCGTAACCCCTAGATATTTTTTAATATGAAATGTTTATTTTGATTCCCTAATAAAAATGGGCTGAATAAATAATTATAAATTGTTTTTATATAAATACCCTATGTAGATATATCGTCTAAAAAGTAGGACTTAAAATTAATTATGTAAAAAAAAAAGTGAAAATTTTAATTTAGTAGAATGCATTTGCGAAGATATAACGAAAGGAAAAAAATTATAATTATAAACGGTCAAAAATAGAAAATAATAAATTTTATTAATTAAATGCTTAAATTTAAAAAAGTAAATACTTAAATGGTGGTAATAAAGAAAATCAAAAGTTCCATTTGGTTAATGACTTATAAGATATGAATCTCATATGAACAAATTGTTTTTCCAAATTTCTTTTTCATTAAACTCTAAAAGGTAGTTACTGTAGACAAACAGCGAGAGTTCAATTATGACGGGAGATTGAATTTACTCTATCTCATCCATTTGGTTTTGATTGACAACCATGCTTATCTCCATCTTTATTGTCACATTAGGGCTCATCTCCATCTCTAATGCTCCCCAACCCTTCGATCTTTTTATAATTTTCTCAGCCGATATGCTATGATCTATCGCGTAGACTTGAATGCCACTTTTCAAACTTTTATACGTAGTAAACATCAACTGTAACATCCCGAAAATTTCCAAAAACATGGAAAACACAATACCAACAGCGGAAGCAAACTTAAATTCAATAAGCCATTTATTTCAAGAATCAAACTAAACATTTAGTTCGACTAGGTCATTTCAAAACAAAAATTCCTTAGCATCAGTTGAAACAAACAAAGAATTAAATACAATACTTCAACCCAAAACATAAGTCCAAAACAAATAAGTATTTTCACGACAAATTTTCAAAAGAAACATGATTCATTTTGACCCATCAATAAAGAAAAGAATAAACACCGCCGGCGTGTAAAATCAATCAATCACTCCCGCCACGAACCCATCATTTGCCAGCTTTCTTCTTTCCTTTACCTGAAGAATGAACTCCTTTAACCAATTTCTTATATGGAACCTGTGAACAAGTGGTAGAAACAAAAATCAATGAAATTGCATTGTGAAACTAAAAATAAAAATTCTTATGCATATTGACCAATATACTTTGCATGGAAATAGATGGATAGACATATAAATTTCAAAAACTGTTTTACTATTACAATCTTTCAATGATTAACAAACAACGTATGACGGTTAAATAACGAATAGTGGATGTATGTTAAACGAACGGCGAATGGACTGCGTTTTGAAGGGCAACGAACAGCATTATGTTTAAACTTAACCCTATTTTTGTGAGTGATTAAATTCAGCGATAAATACCTGGTTTTTTGAGCAAACGATGCAGCGTTTCACGGCGAGGGCGAGAGGTTGTTAATGGCGTTTACGGCAGTAGCGAAAACAGTGAGGGTGAGGGCTAGTTCAGGTCGACGGTGACGGTGAGGGCTAGTTCAGGTTGACGGCGAGGGCGAGTTCAGATTTCACGGCGAGGGCAAGGAAAACGGGAAGGCGAGTTCAGCGTTCACGGTGAGGGCAAGGAAACGGGAGGGCGAGACGTTCAGCGTTCACGGCGAGGGCAAGGGAAACGGGAGGGCGAATTCAGCGTTCACGGCGAGGGCGATTTTAGTGTTCACGGGAGGGTGGTGGTGAGGGAGACGGTGATCACGCTAGGGCAAGGGAAAGCGAAGTTCAGCCTTTTTTTTTTTTTTTTTATAATGCGAAGTTCAGCGTTTGCAAGCGAAGGAGGAGATGAAGATTTACCCTAAACGTGATTAAGAAAATATTAACTTAATTAAAAATTAGGAAACAATGACATACATGGTCCGACATTTATTATTTAATGACACATATAAATAATGACAGATATAAACTGATATTAAAAATAACGTATTATTTCGAAAATTTGCGCGCTAAAACTTGAAATTTTAATTAACAAAAGATGACATTCCATATGTGTCATCGTTTAATAAAAAAACTGAAATCCTAAAATGTGTCATCTTTTACCATATGTGTCATCTTTTAAAAAAACTCAGTGTCATCTTTTGTGGAATTTGTTGTAGTGCAAAACGTGTGAAGCAAGAAATGTATAAAAAGTAATATGGCATGCTATACGTAGAAACGAATAGATGTGAAAATCAATGAAGGTCTTGTCTGCCATTTATAGTACTAAATCAGCTTTTTGATATTTAAGGAGGAGATTTTGTGTATCTCGTGATTCCAACAGCTGACAGATTCGAATGAAAAGAAAAGACCATTAATTAAGAACTTTTTTCTAATGTAATAATAAACAATAATAAAAATAAACAAATTAATCATTTTTTTTGTTAAAGTATCAAATTGTTTAAGAGATGTTAATCATGTCGTGTATGGGTAGTTATGTCGAAAAAAGAGCAGTAAATTATTATTTTTTTAAAACAAAAAGTTTTTTTTTTTTGTTGTGTAAATTCAACAGTTTTAATTAATTAATTATCTTTACTAAAATTTCCATTATGGATTGAAAGTATTTTTATAGCATGTCGGTTACTAAGATTGAAAGTATTATATGTTCGTTCCATCATGTACTTTTTCTTTTCTACACTCAGTAATTGTAAATAAAAATTTATAATACTATAATTTTTGCATAGCATATAAATAGATGTAATAACTTGGAATGTAAAAACGTTTGTCCAATTAGTTTTACTAAAATATTAATAATTTATTAATTTACTAAAAAATAATTATACGTTATTGTGTCATATAAAAAGATTTCAATATTCAATTAATTATTTAATTTTTAAATTTCAAACTCTTTTTTATAAATCATTATTATTATATTTATTTTTGTAAAAAAATTTCTCATCTTCTAATAATATCCTATCGTAACATTAACCTATTATTTTCTATTTGTTGATTTTGTGGAAGTTTCAGGGAAAGTCATATTTCTCTTGATGAGGGATTTTTTCTATTTTTTAGATTATTCAAGCTATAAAATATATATATATTTTCCATATTTTATTGAAATATAAAGATTACGAATTATTTTTAAAACAAGAAAATTATAGATAAAAGAAGATTAGACTGAATATATATATAAAAGTAATAATTAAATTAAAAATAAAAAAAGTATAATATTTATTTGTAGATATAATAAACTTGTTATAATTTTCAAAGGTTCTTAATATTTGTTGATATATATAATATTTTTCAAAAAGTAGTAATAACCTTCGATAAAAAGTTGTCGAAACAACTCAGTTTTCTTATAGTGCTCATTCCTCATCCACTCCCTCAAACAACGATAGTGAATTCAAACCAGAAATCCTAACCGCATGCCGCTAACACTACAAGAAACTGCCGTAATAGCAACGGATCTATAGCGACGAAACGTAAATACGTCGCACACTAACGACGGAATGCATCGCCCCGGTGAAAAGTTGACTTTCAGCGATCCATTTCGTCGCCTAGTTAATCGAATATATTTAATGGAAAAAATAATTTGGTATTAACGATGATTGGCGTCGGTAATAATGGCGCCAAAATTTCCCGCGTTAATAGGGAACGATGCAGTGCGTCGTATACGATGGCGCGAAACATTCCCGCACTAATGGACGACCGATTGCGTCGCCCAACGTTATGGAGGGAATGTTTCCCGCCATTTCAACGACGAAATATATCATTATTTTAGATATTAATGACGGATTTCGTCGTTAGATCACAGTATATATATGCCTCAGGAATGGAAAGAACTCATCATCAAAAACATTTTGTTTTTTCTTTTCGTTTTTTTTCTACTGCAAAAAAAAATGCGTGAATGGATGTATGTTCGTCTCTTAGAAGGCTATTTGAACGATGAGTTCGTAGTAGGGGTTGAAGAATTCGTTGAGTTTTGTGAAAGTACAGAGGATTTTGATCGTAATAGAAAAATGATACGATGTCCGTGTAGAAAATGTAAAAATAAGAAGTTATATTCTTCAATTGATGTGAAGAAACACCTGTATAGTCGTGGGTTTGTGGAGAATTATTTCAAGTGGGTTTATCAAGGGGAATCTGACGATCAATATAATGCGGCGTTGGAGAGAGCCATGTTGTACCAAGGAAGCAGCTCAAATGTTATACCGAATTTGGAAGAAGATCGTGATGAAAGACAACAAGAGTATGGACAAATGCAGCATATGATATACGAAGGTACGTTTAATCATACTCAAGACGATAATCAAACTATTCTATAGGAGGAGGAGGAAAATGAATCCGGAAGCGCAACGAATGTACCATATGCTCGAATCAGCAAGTATGCCGTTATACCCGGGTTGTGATGTCAGTCAACTGGCTGCAGCGATGGAGCTTCTAAATATAAAATCGGCATATCATATTCCAGAGAGAAGTTTTAATTCGATTTCACAATGGTTTCATCGTTGCGCTCCTGCGAACAACACGCTGCCAGAAAGTTTATACGACACGAAAAAATTAGTGGAGGGTCTCGGGTTGCCTGTTGAGAAGATTGATTGTTGCCCGAACGGATGCATGATATTCTGGGGTAATGGAGATTCGAGTCTCCATAATTGTAAATTTTGTTTCCATCCGAGATATAAACAAGGTAAACACACTCTCATTCCACATACTCGTATGTTTTATTTACCGATCACTCCTCAACTTCAACGACTGTATGCATCGGAAGTCACGGCATCTCATATGAGATGGCATTACGAGCATTCGCAAGAGGATGGTCATATGAAACATCCATCTGATGCTGACGCGTGGAAGCATTTGGATCGTTGTCATCCAGAATTTGCAAGTGAGATTAGAAATGTGAGATTGGGGTTATGTCACGACGGTTTTAACCCGTCTGGCGCTTCCTGGTGCACAATACTGTATGGCCTGTTATGTTGACACCTTATAATCTCCCTCCATCGATGTGTATGAAAGATCCTGTGATATTCTTAACGGTTATCGTACCGGGTCCAAAGAGTCCAAAACAAAGGTTAGATATCTACCTCTAACCTCTTATTGTTGAGCTGACTAATTTGTGGAATAATGGAGCGTTGACTTACGATGTATCGAGAAAATAAATTTTTTGTATGAAAGCCACAGTAATTTGGACGATAAGTGACTTCCCGGTATATTCAATGTTATCTGGTAAGCACGATAGCTTATTAATTATAAATTATTTTCATTGCATAATACTATGTATAATTAATTTAAACTTATTGTAGGTTGGAGCACATCCGGAAAGTTTGCTTGTCCTCATTGCATGATTGACACTGGAGCTTTCTCTTTGAAACATGGACGGAAAACGTGTTGGTTTGATTGTCATAGAAGATTTTTACCGAACGACCATTTGTTTCGATCAAACAAGACAGATTGGTAAAAGGGTCGTAATGCACGCAACCAAGGGTCGCCCCGAGTTTATAGCGGAATCGAAATATTACACGGGTTAGATTCTATTGGCATGAAAAAAATTACTAAAATAGGTGCTGAGGTTGCAAACAAGGCCCCTGGTAAGAACAGTGGATGGAAGAAACGAAGTATATTTTGGGATTTACCGTATTGGGGAGATTTACTAATCAGGCACAACTTGGACGTAATGCACATCGAAAAGAACGTGTTCGACAATGTCTTCAATACAGTTTTAAATGTGCCAAATAAGACGAAAGACAACCTGAAGGCACCAGGTATGACATCCAAGAAATATGTCGTCGCCCAGGTTAGACCAGGATGAATATGGGCACTACGCCAAGGCCAAATACATGTTAAGTACGAAGAGAAGAAATTCTTGTTTGAATGGATGCGATCGATTAAGTTCCCCGATGGTTATGTTTCTAATCTCTCGAGATGCATTGACGTGCAGAGTCATACTGTTTTCGGAATGAAAAGTCACGATTGTCATGTTTTTGTGCAACGATTGATGCATGTTGCGTTCAGACTGTTCCTCGAACAGAAACATTGGGAACCATTGGCGCAGTTAAGTGTCTTCTTCAGAGATTTGACATGCGCAAATTTAACAAGAAAGACAATCGAATCATTAAACCGAGAGATTCCAGTTATAATATGCAAACTGGAGCGAATATTTCCACCCGGATTTTTCGATTCGATTGAGTATCTTCCTGTTCATCTATCGTATGAGGCACTACTTGGGGGCCTTGTTCAATACAGATGGATGTACCCGTTTGAAAGGTAAAATATTATTATGTTAATTGCCTTTTTTAGTATATTTAAATACACATGATGCTAAATTTTAGATTTATTTTACTGCACGAATTCTAGATATTTGCATAGATTGAAGAAAACTGTTGGAAATAAAGCACGAGTGGAAGGATCGATTTGTAATGCGTGCACGGTACACGAGACAACTACGTTCGTCAGATTACCCCGACCAAGATATCTCCGACCACTTTCGTCCAGTGAACCGTAACGTGGTTGACACTCTTCCAGAAGGTGTAGACTTGAACGACTTGGATATGTTTATCGTACCAGGCAAATGTTTAGGCAAATCTATGCGGAGAAACTTTAGTGATGAGGAGTACCATGTCGCCCGGACTTACTTATTATGCAATCGTGCGAAGTAGAGCCATATATTAAGTAAGTTTTTCTAATTCATGGAGTTTTGTTTTATTTAACATGAATAATTTTGTTTAAATTTTCATTAATTAATAAATTTTATGTAGATTATTTGTGAATTCATGTGCACGACCATCGCATCCCGGTATTACTGAATCAGAAGAAGGGAACATCATCGATAAACATTTTTGTTCCTGGTTTTACAATTACGTTGACAATCCCACAATTCCGATCGCTGATCAACGTATAATATGGATTTCAAAAGGTCCATCCAGAATTGCAAGATCTTACACCGGTTATCTGGTGCAAGGTTACAGATTTCAAACAAAAGCTCATTCAGTGAACCGGGCAACAAACAACAGTGGCGTATGTATAGAGGGTCAAGTGTTCGAGAACAATGCAGAAGATTTCTATGGAATCATTGATGAGATTATTGAGCTTCAATTTGCAGGTTCGAGTCTTAAACGTACAATCATTTTTAACTGCACATGGTTTGAAACAACGCGATGAGGTGGAGTTCGCAATAATATCAATCTTAAAATTGTTGAGGTGAACCGGAGAAAACACATGCACACCCAAGATCATTTTGTTTTGGCACAACAAGCAATTCAGGTTTACTACTTAAACTATCTCGCTCAGCGTCGAGATTTATCTGATTGGTTAGTTGTCTGTAAAGTAAGACTGATGATAATAGATGACAGCCTCCCTGATAAAAATAGTGAGAACTACGTTGCATTTCAGGAGGATGAAGTGCAAAATCATGAAATCGATGAAGGTATTAATTCTGACACTGCGCGTCCGTTGAATGACGCATCAGAGACACTTTTTGATGAAGAGAATGTCTATGTTCCACCTGAAAATGACAAAGATTTTTCTCCAGATGAAACAAACGAAGAAGACACTGAAGAAGACAACATTGATTCAAAAAAGATGAATGATTCTGATTACGATGATTGAAATATTTATGTGTAACAGAGGAAATAATTCAAAAAAAAAAACATACAAATAACGACGGAAGGCATCGTTATATTAAGATATACATTGAATATAACGATGCCATGTGTCGTTAATGTTCACAGAACACAATGATGGGATGATTTTTTTCTAAGTATGGGAATGATATTAACGACGGAAGGCATCGTTATATTCAGATATACATTGAATATAACGATGCCATGGGTCGTTAATCTTCACAGAACACAATGATGGGATGATTTTTTCTAAGTATGGGAATGATATTAACGACGAAAGGCATCGTTATATTCAATGTATATCTTAATATAACCTTTAATGACGGAAGACATCGTAAGCAACTCAAACGGATAGTTTATGGGAAACTGTTCAAATTCCAAGCCGACCTATTGCGTCGTTATATGTAATAAATAAGGCGAGAAGATAAAAAATTTCATGAAAATTGTGGCGCGATTGGGCGATGCATTTCGTCGCCCATGAATACGAACAGTCACATTGACTTTGTTTGAAAATTGGATTGAACGACGCAATACGTCGTGTACATAACTATCAGCGATGCATTTCGTCGTGTTGTTCATCGTCATAAGAACATAGATGACGAACTGCATAGCTAGAACGAGGTATTCCGTCGTTACGAAAACACGCACGACGAGTTTTTAAGTGATTAACGACGGAAGACGTCGTTAAATCTCTTTTAAAATAGACCCGTTTCTTAAATTTTCACCATCCTTCCTCGTTTTTCTTCTTTTCCTCTCAAACAAAATTCTTCCTCCTTCGATTCTCTCAGCCAATTCCTTCCCATTTCTCTGAAAACCCTTTCCCTTTTCTAAAAAACCTCAATCATTGGAACGAATCTGAGTAAGTTTCTTCAAATTTAATATTTTTTTTTATGTAATTAGTTTAAAATTTCTAAATAGCATGTTATTAGTTAATTTAGTTTAAAATTAGTTGATTTTAATTTAATTTTGTGTAATTTAGATAATGTATGTAATATGTATTTAGTTTTATGTAATTAGTTATGTTTTAATTAATTATATGTTAATTAGTTAATTTAGTTTGAAATTATTATGTACGTTTTCATTTAATTATATGTATTTAGTTAGTTTTAATTAATTATATGTTAATTAGTTAATTTAGTTTGAAATGCGTATGTATGTTTTAATTAATTATATGTTAATTAGTTAATTTAGTTTGAAATTATTATGTACGTTTTCATTTAATTATATGTATTTAGTTAGTTTTAATTAAGTATATGTTAATTAGTTAATTTAGTTTGAAATGCGTATGTATGTTTTCATTTAATTATATGTTAATTAGTTAATTTAGTTTTGAAATTAATATAGTTTATAGGTTAGAATTTTAATTACTTAATTATTGTATTGTAGGTCATGTCTTCCCGTAGACGCCCTCCAGCACCTTCTGGCACACCTGGTGCCAGCAGTTCAGGGAGTCAGCCCCCCAGTGAGGAGGATGATGTTCGTCTCGGGGATGCCCCTGACACGATAGTTCAGGACGAGGCTATCGACCCGGCGCAGGAGCCCGTCCAAATGTCTATTTCCAGGAGGGTTCACCTATGGATCGAGGGCGGCCAGTAAGTTTTGTTTAGTTTGTATTCTTATTTCATTAATTATTTATTATTTACAAATTCTAACTTTTAAATGTTTCCTTTTCATTTCAATAGGTTACATCCATCACGAGAGGTTTCGAGGAGATTTACGGAGGTATTGAAGATGCTTCCTGTACGGGGACACCCTCGTTGGCAGAGCGTCTCTGCTGCGCACAAGCTGCGCATGTTTGAGGCATGGAAGGTAAACATATTCAAAATATTATATTTAATTATATATATATATATATATATATAATATTTTGAAAACTGACAGTTAATTTTTTTCAGCAATATTTTGATATTCCAGAGAAGCTGACCGACGAGGTCATATACGCTCCCTGGCATCATCAGGGCGGCATTCGGTACAAGAGTTCGAGAGGTCGATGAAGGCAACGATGGACATGTCCATGGCGCAGATGCGCGGCGAGGGTTCTTCGACTTCTGTTTTTTGTTTCCCTCCTCCCGATCCTCCATCTAATCCTCATCTCGATTAGGCTTTAGGAAAAAAACATTATTTTGTATTATTTTGGGATTTTTAATATTATTTATCTAATATTATTTTTTCTTAAATTTAATTTAATTTTTATTTTGTAATTAAAACCTTAAACCCTAATTAAATTTAAAAAAAAAAGAAAAATTAATTTACCGACGCATTCCATCGTTAATGTCAAATAAAACAATGACTTATATAACGACGTATTCTATCGTTATAGTGAAAATGACTTTGACTAATATAACGACGCAATGAGTCGTTAATGTCAACATGAGTCATTGACTATTAACGACGTATTATATCGTTATATTGAAACATGACTTTGACTTAAATAACGACTAATTGAGTCGTTAAGGTCAACTTGTGTCTTTCACTATCCTAACGACGAAAACCATCGCTCTATTCTAGTCAACGAAACACAACGATGTAATAGTTTTCCCTCGTTAAGGAACGAGGTATTCCGTCGGTATATTCGTCTAATGATGGCAAATATAACGTCAGGTCATATCGTCGTTAATTGCGTCGTTAATCCCTTGTAACGACGCACTATTGCCTCAATCCGTTGCTAATTTCCGTCGTTAAATCACATTTTTCTTGTAGTGTAAACTCACGAATTCACTTTGACTCGAGCTTCAATTTTTTTCTAAATCGTGTTGGAATAAATTCAATAATTAGGGACCACACGTGTAATTAATTAAATGTGTATGCTATTTATAATTAGCCAATTAAAGTGATCTAATAAAGTTTAGGTATTGGCATAATAGAGTTATAAGATATTCTCATGGACTTACATATATGCATGCACAGATATCATTTGATATTTATAATTTATTGAGGGACTAAATTATAAATATATAAACTTGTAAACTGCTTAAGCAGTTACAGGGTGGGTTATAGTCCCCATTCCCTGTTAGTTTTCACAGATCTTCATCTCCCCTTCAGAGAAGATTTCACAGAGTGAAACTACAGAGGAATTGGAAGATCCAAACTCGTACGATAATCGCTTCCGATCATGAAGTAAGGTACGCTTCCGCATTCGGTCATTTGGTATTCTTCGTTTCTCTTGAATTCAGTCATGGGCTAAATTTAGAATTCTCCCAACAAGTGGTATCAGAGCCTTCTCATGACTGTTCTAGAGAATTTTCTTCATGATTCTCAAATGTTGTCATTCGGTATTCTTCGTTGCCCAGATTTTGTCGTATCAGAAGACTTATATTTGATAACTGATTCGGTGTGTAATTTACAAAATTTGGATAATTTGTGTTGATAATGTTTTCTGAAATTTTGAATCTGTGCCCTAATTTCAGATTGGGTAAAAAAAATAGTCGTCATCATCGTAAAATAAGCATTCATTTGCTTTTTAAAATTAAGAAATTCCATTAATTTTGTAAGTTTGCTTCAAGGATTTGCAAAATTCAAAGCTGCTGCCGTATATTTATGCCATGAAGTTTGTTGCGATATGTATTTTATTAACAAATCAAAATTCAATTTCATTCAATTTTAGTTATTGTTGGAGGCTGGTTTTGTTTAGAATATCAAGCAACTAAGGTAATTATGGATTAAGTATGGTTGTTTATGAATTTGGTGTAAAGCTGTTGAAATATTTTATTCACTATTAAATATTTATTTTGGCATTTAATTTGATAAAAACTTATTTGAGATTTTGATTATGTTATATTATTTGTTTTTAAATTATTGTTGGAATTTGTTTTGAGCCAGCTGGTAAGTTTCAATTTGTAAGAAGTTGTTGGTTAAGTTCTTACTGGCAATTGTCTACTTATGGTATATTACTTATTGTTAATATCACTCATATTTGATTTAATATTTTTGACCGTGAATGAAACATCTTTAATGATTCAATTGTGATCTTCCTAACATTATGGGCTTTGTCTTGACGTGATTAGTGGCTGGTTTTTAATTGACAATTAATGTCCTCTTTTATTGACAAAATTTGCTGGTTTCTTTCTTAAAGGCAGGCTTGTTTTTGGATTATATAAAGAAGCCTTCTGTTACTCTTGAGAACCTATCTCTTCCACTGCATTTGATTAAAAAGTTTAAGTGTATAAGCTCTATTATTTTATCTCTTGAGAGATTTATTTTGTAGAGAGTTTTTTTTTTTTGAGTTTTATACTTTTCTTATATAAAATCTTAAGTTGATGATTTTTGGGAAGAGATCATCATAACGTCAACATACGTCGAAGGGAGTTCGATTGGCATTCTACTTTCAATAAGGGGAGCTTGTTGTATTAGTATTCAAGGAAGGGAGTTCCTAGATACAAATCCGCAAGGGGAGCTTGTGGTATGATCAAAACAAGAACGGGAGGTTCTTGAATCAAATAATCACAAGGGGAGCTTGTGATCGAATCCACCGGAACGTACTTTTGCAAGGAGCATTGCGAAGAAATTAGAAAAGGGATTTTTCGTAATTTTTGTCCTATGCTTTAAATTTCTTGTATTGAACGACTAATTAATTCTAGTGGATTTGTTCTGGGCGTGGCCCCGTGAGTTTTTACCAGTGGAGGTTTCTCACGTTAATCACATCATCGTGTCGATCTTTTTCATTTTCTTTATCAATCTGTCTTTTGATTCTGCTTCGTGCTCAAATCGTTACAACAGTGAAATCCGAGATTAAATTTCTGCATAATTGAACTATTCTGCATAATTTACATTCTGTCATTTTCGTCTCTGTCAAGCCTTCACTGTTGTAACACTCGAAACCATCTCCTGAAGCTGCTGCTTTATTTAGACTAAAATCTGTTTTAATTAATCTTATTAAAATCAAAGAGTCTTGGGTCCAACAAGTGGTATCAGAGCGCGTTCGCTTAATTTATTAGCGTGATCTTGGAATTTTATTGACCTCTCTTTGCATTCGTTCTATGTCTATCTTTGAAGGTGTCTCAAGTGCCAAGCCTTCTCTTTTGAATGGCGGTAACTATCCCTATTGGAAAATCAGAATGAGACCCTATATCAAAGCAATGGATGAAAAGGCTTGGAAGGCTGTTCTTACTGGATGGACATGCCCCACAAAAATAGATGAAGAGACAAAAATCGTTTCACCAAAATCTGAGATGGAATGGAACGCCGAAGAGGATAAACTCTCAAACTATAACAGTAAGGCTCTTAACGCTATCTTTGGATGTGTAGATTCAGAGCAAATCAAGTTGATTTCTACATGTGAAACAGCTAAAGAAGCTTGGGAAATCCTTCAAAAAACTTATGAAGGAACAGGTGATGTAAAACGTACGAAACTAGTTATGCTTACCTCTCGGTTTGAAAATTTGAACATGCTTGATAATGAAACTTTATCTGATTTTTATACCAAGCTTTGTGATATTGCTAATGAATCATTTGCATTAGGAGAAAAAATGTCTAAATCAAAACTTGTTAGAAAAATTGTTAGGTCTCTTACCGATAGATTTTCACCTAAGATAACAGCCATAGAAGAAAGTAAAAATCTTGATACAATGCGTGTTGATGAACTAATGGGTTCCTTGAGAACTTTTGAGTTGAATCTTAAGCACAGGAAACAGGAAAAATCTATTGCTCTTAAGATAGTCAAGGAAGAAAGCAATCCTGACGGAGAAGATTTGGATGATGATCAAATGACATTTCTGGCTAAAAACTTCAGTAAATTCGTCAAGAACATGTCAAGAAACAACAAAGGAAATTTGAATCCTTTCAAGTCTAATACTACTGGTTTTCAAAAGCCTATTGAGAAAAAGAAAGGGATCCAGTGTCGTGAATGCGAAGGTTTTGGACATATCCAAGCTGAATGTGCTAATACTTTGAAAAAGAAGAACAAAGCTATGACCATGACTTGGAGTGACGAGGACTCGGATGATGAAGAGGAAGAAAATTCCGTGAAAAACATAGCCTTTATTGCCTCTGTTACTAATCATGCTGATGTGGAAGAAGATACAAATGACTTGGAAAATGTAAATGAGGTTGAAATTGATGAAGACCGTGAAGAGACCATTGAAGAAGCTTACACAAATTTATATAATGAGTCAATGAAGTTATGTGAGATCAACAAAAGCTTGACAAATCAGAATAAAGAGCTCATCAAGGGAAAGGATGAACTAATATCCAAAATTGAACATCTAAATAAATTGCTCATTGAAAAGGATGCTGAATTGATGAAATTGAAGTTCAATTTGGACAGCACACATAAGGGATTGAAGATGTTGAATTCAGGAACTGAAACCTTGGAACTCATTCTCAATTCTCAAGAACTCGCAAAAGATAAAAATGCAGCAAATGACAAGTTTGGAATTGGGTTTGTGGGAGAAACTTCTAAATCAGGCTCTCTTCTGAATAAAGGGAAGGCCATCGATGTTGCAATAGTTCATCCTCCGTTAGTAAAAAATAGTCTACCCTTTACTAGATATCAGCCAAAAGGAAGTGGCATCTCAAGACAAAATGACGGATTTTTTCCTCAATCAGCTGCTCCAAAACAGACAAGTAAGCATCCTTATTCTACCACAAAATGGGAAAAGCCTAGCTATGGTATTTTCAGAGGTAACCAAAATTATCAACATGCCAAATCCAGGTTTGTTCCTACTTGTTATTTCTAAGGAAATGTTGGTCATATTAGACCGAATTGTTTTAAACTGAGAAATATATTGAGCAAAAATCGAGCTAAATACTTGCCAAATTTTCAACATTCGGTTTATAAACAAATTTGGGTTCGAAAAGATGAATTGAATAATTTCACCACCCATAATCATGTAAAAGATTGTTTTTCATAATACTTGATATTTTATATTTTGTTTTCTTATTAGTTCTGTTTTGTTTAAACTTAAATTTTTTTTCCATAATTCATTAAGAAACCTTGTTTTATTGGATATCAAAATGAGTTTCATTTTTTCAAAAAAAAAAAAAGGGGCTTTTTGTTCGTCCAGTAGCTTTCTTGCTATTTACAAAATTGCAATTTCTTATAAATCATTGGTAGAACTAGTTCCTTATGTATTTTGTCAAATGTTCTCTGTTTTTTTTTTATCCAGTGTGTTATTGTGCTAACCTTATTGGAAAATACATAAACTGAGTGTTATTTTGTTATTGAATCTTCTATATTTTTTTTTGGTATATTTGCTTCCGCTATCTCTGATTTTGTTGAATATCTTTGTCTTTGGTTTGTCTCAAACAGGGGGAGAATTTTTGTTGTCACATTTGAAAGTTTTGTTTTGTTATCTCCCATGTTTTGTTATCTCCCATTTAGGGGGAGTTTTTTTTAGGGGGAGATTTCTTACGTTAATCACATCATCGTGTCGATCTTTTTCATTTTCTTTATCAATCTGTCTTTTGATTCTGCTTCGTGCTCAAATCGTTACAACAGTGAAATCCGAGATTAAATTTCTGCATAATTGAACTATTCTGCATAATTTACATTCTGTCATTTTCGTCTCTGTCAAGCCTTCACTGTTGTAACACTCGTAATTATTCTGTCATTTTATCAATTTATCTCCCATGTTTTGTTATCTCCCATTTAGGGGGAGTTTTTTTTAGGGGGAGATTTCTTCCTGTGATTTTCAAATGTTTTTATTAAAATAAGTTTTATGCCAAATCAAAGCCAAAGGGGGAGTTTGTTGAAATATTTTATTCACTATTAAATATTTATTTTGGCATTTAATTTGATAAAAACTTATTTGAGATTTTGATTATGTTATATTATTTGTTTTTAAATTATTGTTGGAATTTGTTTTGAGCCAGCTGGTAAGTTTCAATTTGTAAGAAGTTGTTGGTTAAGTTCTTACTGGCAATTGTCTACTTATGGTATATTACTTATTGTTAATATCACTCATATTTGATTTAATATTTTTGACCGTGAATGAAACATCTTTAATGATTCAATTGTGATCTTCCTAACATTATGGGCTTTGTCTTGACGTGATTAGTGGCTGGTTTTTAATTGACAATTAATGTCCTCTTTTATTGACAAAATTGCTGGTTTCTTTCTTAAAAGGCAGGCTTGTTTTTGGATTATATAAAGAAGCCTTCCGTTACTCTTGAGAACCTATCTCTTCCACTTGCATTTGATTAAAAAGTTTAAGTGTATAAGCTCTATTATTTTATCTCTTGAGAGATTTATTTTGTAGAGTTTTTTTTTTTTGAGTTTTATACTTTTCTTATATAAAATCTTAAGTTGATGATTTTTGGGAAGAGATCATCATAACGTCAACATACGTCGAAGGGAGTTCGATTGGCATTCTACTTTCAATAAGGGGAGCTTGTTGTATTAGTATTCAAGGAAGGGAGTTCCTAGATACAAATCCGCAAGGGGAGCTTGTGGTATGATCAAAACAAGAACGGGAGGTTCTTGAATCAAATAATCACAAGGGGAGCTTGTGATCGAATCCACCGAGCGTACTTTTGCAAGGAGCATTGCGAAGAAATTAGAAAAGGGATTTTTCGTAATTTTTGTCCTATGCTTTAAATTTCTTGTATTGAACGACTAATTAATTCTAGTGGATTTGTTCTGGGCGTGGCCCCGTGAGTTTTTACCAGTGGAGGTTTCTCACGTTAATCACATCATCGTGTCGATCTTTTTCATTTTCTTTATCAATCTGTCTTTTGATTCTGCTTCGTGCTCAAATCGTTACAACAGTGAAATCCGAGATTAAATTTCTGCATAATTGAACTATTCTGCATAATTTACATTCTGTCATTTTCGTCTCTGTCAAGCCTTCACTGTTGTAACACTCGAAACCATCTCCTGAAGCTGCTGCTTTATTTAGACTAAAATCTGTTTTAATTAATCTTATTAAAATCAAAGAGTCTTGGGTCCAACAAAAGCCATGGATTAAGCATGATCTGGACCGAGGCACTTTTTTTTTTCAAAGAACAAAATTCTATGGCATGAAGTATAAGCTATTTCATTTTAATTTACAAATTCATGGCAATCCAAGTTTATTTTGAATTCAAAATTTAAGATACAATGATAATCTTTAATGATTATATCATATAAAATATTTTGATTATTATTGGATGGTTTAAATTTATGGTGGTGAGTATTTCAGTTCGTTCTGAACTTTGATTAATGACCATAAACTTTGGATTGACTTAAAGTATGTACACATCAAGTTAAGAAATTTGATTATGGGTAAGTCATGAAATTTTATATTCATGATATTATGATATTTTATGACCCATATCGTATTGATATGGTTACTTAGTTATATATATTCAGTTATACAATATATAACTATTTTGAGTATCAGAAATTCAAAATTTGGCATATGTTATAATTATTAAGGATGTTTAACATTTTTAATTGAATTAATTGAAACAAGATGTTGCCAAAGTAACCTCTCTTGTGTAAATTTTTTCATGAGGGATGTTAAAAGTTTAAGGTGTATGTGAATTCATGCGAGTATTAGCCGGCCCAAAGGAAGGTTAATGTTTGGCAAAATTGCATACACACTTTGTGGTAAATATGTGACGATTTTAAAGTCATTTGCATGTAAATAATAAATCGATCCAAAGATAGTTTTATTATTTGACATGAACTTATTGTCAATATGTTATCACATATCAAGGTACCACTTACAGTTAATATTACTGTCCAAAGACTTGATATTAATGATGACCCGATATCTTGAGATGGGAATTGTCATTTTTTGAATTTATTGATAATAAAGAATCATGTGAGCATGGTTTGCTTTGTTGTCTCTAATACATATATTGGGATGTCCAACTAAGGGTAGGTCTTATAGACCATATGGAAATAAATTGGACTCCAAAATAGTAAACAATTATGTTATTGGCTATGTTGAATGATCCAGGGGCATAAACTTTATGGTCTCACAATTAGGAAATTTTTTGGAGGTGGGATCTACAACATTTTGAGAAAGTTGAGTTTGGGGAAGAAATAAAGTTAAAGATAATTAAGGATGAGGAAACTCATAAGGATACCGATTTTATGTTGGTATAATTATTCCCGTGTAACAAACTCAACAACCTCAAGAATAAATATGTTTAAGGAGATAATTTTAATCTCAATAAGTGCTAGAAAAGCAATTTTTACAGTTTAAGAAATACAAAAGACTCTACTCTTTAGAAGTATGAAGTCTAATGTATGATCAAGATATGTACGTCTTCGAATATTGTATACATTTTTTGGTAACCTTGGTATGGATCATTAGAAGGTACCCAAGTGGGTTATGAGGTATTTGTAGAGAACTAAAGATTATATGCTCACATAAGAGGTCGGATAAGTTAGAGATCATTTAGTATTCCGGCTCTAATTTTAATAGATGCCAAGATAATAAGGAATCCACTATAAGGTTATATTTGTATGTTAGTTGGTGGATCTAAGTTTTGGGGAAGTGTCAAATAGACACTCATAATTTCTTTTATTAAGGAAGCAAAATATGAGGCATCTAATGATTGAATATGGTTCTGAATATTTATCACGGGGCTGCGCATTTTAGAGGGTGTTGAAAGACCACTCAAAATTTATCGTGATCATAAATTAGTAATGCAATATTTTAATAACAATAGAAGCTTGTATGTTCCTAGTTGTGAAGGAAAGAAACAGAGTGAACAAATATCAAATAGAGCACATTCGGTCAAACTCCACGATAGTGGATCCACTAAGAATTATCACCGAGAGTCTTTCATGAGCAGACCGCTCATAGGGTGTTATCCTATATCAGGATATGTTATTTCAGTGGGAGTTTGAGTAATTTTATATTGCTTTATCTATAGTTTTATGGATATATTGTTCAAGTATTTTGGATATTTTCTGATCAGAAATAAGGAAAATAAGTTAATTTCACTCTGTTACATTGAGTTAAAGTTTTGATCTAACTAAAGTAAGGTTGGACCAGTTGGAATAGATATGTACAGATCACACTACATATAATTTCCATGCTATGCATCCATGGTTGATCTATGTCATTTAGTTATATTGGTGTTTGTGACCATTGATGGGTTTAGTTACGATAAATGTGACGAAAGCCGCTTTGATCCAATACTGATATAACTAATGGACGAGATTGTCAAGATACTCTTTATTTTGATAGCATCTTTTGGGAGCTCATAAAGTTAAATACATTTGTAAAGTAACATATGTGGTCCAGTGGGAGATTGTTGGAAAAAATTCAATATATGGGACCACACATGTAATTATTAAATGTAAATGCTATTATAAGTTAGCCAAATAAAGTGATCTATTAATGTTTTAATGTTGGATTAAGAAAATTACATAATTCCATGGAATTATATAAGCATAGATACCTTTAGTATTTCCAATTTGATGAGGGGCCCAAATTGGAAATAATTAAAATGTATAACTGATCATTAGTTATTTGTCAGTTTACAAAAGGGGGTTATGGTCCCCAATCCTGTGTAATTAATTGGTAACCTCTCCTTCCCCATCAGATTGGTTGCTCTCTATAACATTACAGAGAATAGTGATTGCAAAAGGATTGGAAGATCCAAACCCGTACGGTAATCGCTTCCGATCATGAAGTAAGGTACGCTTCCGCATTCGGTCATTCGGTATTCTTCGTTTCTCTTGAATTCAGTCATGGGCTAAATTTAGAATTCTCCCAACAAATCGAAGCAACTCAGTTCTTATGGTATTAATTTTATAAAACCAATTAAACATCTTTTCCCCTTCTCTGGTTTTCTTTTTCTTCAACCAAGAAAACTCATTCTTGTCTAATTTCAATATTAAATATCTTTTCATCTTCTCTGATTTTCACATCCAACACTCCCCATTTTTCAAAACAAGATTAAAAATGACATTTTAAATATGATAATGATTAGAATATAATAATCTCCATCATGGATTAATTTTTTTTTCTTTTCAATTTAGTTAATAACGTGATTTAATAACTTAGTATCTTCAATTTGCAGCTAAACAGATTCTTTGATCAATTCATTCGTTAGACAAGATACATCGAATTAAATTATTTTTACCAATTGGCAATTACATTGAATCCTTATCCCTGCCCTTGATTTCTTCGAACAAATAGCACGAACAATAACAATTTCTTTCAATCCTTAACCATGCCCTTGATCTTTTTTTTTTTGTTTTTATCTTTATTTACAATTATGATAATATTTAAAAAGATAATATTAAATGGGAGTTTCAATTTTTGGTTAAATTAATAAAATTAATTGTTAAATTATATATGTAATAATACGATTAGCAATTTAAGACTCCTTTCTGGTAATGACATGAAGCCCAGCCCAATTGAAACTAACTAACAGAATGGGCTTATGATAGCAAGGAAATGAAGGTGCATCTTAGCTATGGTGAAGTACTGACATAAATAGAAGAACCTTCAGGAAGTTAGAAGTTAATTGAATGAATTCTAGAGAATTCTTGGAATGTTCAGAGAGAGTACTGTAATTCTAAAGAGAGAGTTTTCTTCATGAGCTGAGAGAGATTGTAATCCTTGAATGATTCAATAAAGTTCATGATTGTTTCTTCTCTTTGATTTCTGTTTTCTATTCTTCTACGTTTCTTCTTGAATTATTCAATCTGCAAGTCTCTGAGATTTGGTCCAGATTTCAACAATTGGTATCAGAGCTACAAAATCCAGAAATCAAGAAAGTAATCCCCTATTCTTCAAATCGAGGAAGCTTCATTAACATCTGATCAATGGCAACGAAGCTGGATGTAGAAAAATTTGACGGAAAGGGCGATTTTGCGATCTAGAAGAAAAAGATAAGGGCATTGCTAGTTCATCAGAAGGTTGCGAAGGCATTGGATGAACCAGTGGTCTGGGTAGCAGGAACAACTGAAGAAAAGAAGAATGAAGTTCTAGAAATGGCGTATAGTACGATTATCCTTCATCTCTCAGACAATGTCTTAAGGCAAGTTGATAAAGAATCAACTGCGGTGGAGGTCTGGAAGAAGCTTGAAGATCTATATCTCAAAAGGTCTATAACCAACAAGATATATCTGAAAGAGGGGTATTTCGGATACAAGATGGATCCAGCAAAAGATCTTAAACTAAACATGGATGAGTTCAACAAGATCTTTCTTGAATTATCCAATATTGTGAGAAAATTGATAATGAAAATTAGGCAGTAATCCTTCTGAATTCACTACCTGATGCTTTCAAAGAGGTCAAAACAGCCATCAAATATGGGAGAGATAGCTTGACATATGAAATTGTCCTTGATGCTTTGAGATCCAAGGAGTTGGAATTGAAGAAAGACAATAGAGATAAAGAATAAGAAGCTTTGATGGCCAGAGGAAGACAAGAAAAGAAGAACTGGAAAGGCAACAACAAATGGAGATCAAGATCCAAATCACAAGGCAACGGAAAGAAATGCTTTCATTGCCAGAAGGAAGGGCATTTCAGAAGACAATGTCCAGATTTGAAAGGGAAACCCTGGTATGATCAGACCAAAGAAGAAGGTACCAGCAATGCAAATCTTCTAGAAGGCTATGAATCTGCTGATGTTCTTGTGGTCACTGATCATTCACCAAAAGAGGAATGGATTCTTGACTCTGGATGCACTTTCCACATGACATCCAACAGAAACTGGTTCCAAGATTTCACTGAGATCAATGGTGGCAAGGTGCTTCTTGGAAATGACAATAAGTGCACAGTCAGAGGGATTGGGACAGTTCTAATAGAATGTTTAATGATCAAACTAGAATTATGCATGATGTCAGATATGTACCAGAAATCAAAAGAAATCTGCTGTCTTTGGGTACATTTGATAAAGCTGGATATGAATTCAAATCTAGCAAAGATATATTGAAGATCTCAAAAGGAGCCATGACTAAATAGAAGGGAATACTGAGGGATGGATTGTATAGATTGGAAGGAAAAACAGTGATTGATAATGGGTCAGCTGTGTTGATTGCCAAGGTAATCCAAGATAGTACAAGACTTTGGCACATGAGACTTGGCCATGTGAGTGAAAAGGGACTTGCTGAATTACACAAATAAGGGTTGCTTGTCAAGATAGAACTTGGGCAACTTGAACTCTGTGAACACTGCATCTTGGGAAAATCAACTAGGATCAAGTTTGGAGTTGGCAAACATGTGACTAAAGACATCATGGACTATGTTCATTCTGATCTATGGGGTCCCTCAAGAACCCCAACCCTTGGAGGTGCAAGATACTTCTTATCTATCATAGATGACTACTCAAGGAGAGTGTGGCTGTATACTTTGAAGAACAAATCAGATACTTTTTGCAGATTCAATGAATGGAGAAAGCTGTATGAGAATAAAACAGGGAAGAAACTAAAGATGATCCGTACTGATAATGGTTTAGAATTTCTTAATAAGGAATTCAGTGACATTTGCAAGAATGAGGGAATAGGGAGACACATGACAGTGAGACACACACCCCAACAGAACGGCTTGGCAGAGAGGATGAATAGGACCATCTTAGAAAGACTGAGATGTCTGTTGCTAAATGCAGGAATGCCCAAGAAATTTTGGGGAGAAGCAGCTGCCATAGCATGTACTCTGATAAACCACTGCCCATCATCAGATATTGAGATGGTAACTCCCCTTGAAAATGGACAGGTAATGCCCCAAGTCTAAGCCATTTAAGAGTCTTTGGGTGCATTGCCTATGCTCATGTAAATGAAGGGAAGCTGGAAGCAAGGGCAAGGAAATGTGCTATGATTGGCTATCCACAAGGAGTAAAGGGGTATAGACTGTGGCATCTAGCAGTAGAGAAGTGTATCATAAGCGGGGATGTGAAATTTGATGAGAGCAAGATGGCTTTCACAAAAGCAACAAATATGGAACAAGGAATTAGCTAAAAAAACTGTTTAGACAGAAGTTAATTCACCTGAAAGTCCAAATGAATACCCTGGAGACACCCATGAATCCCAACCCGAAGTAACATCTAATCAAGATGTTGATGAAATCCCTGAAAACTACCAGCTTTCAAGAGATAGGCAAAGAAGAGCAATAAAACCTCCTGTGAGGTTTGGACAGGCAGATCTGGTAGCCTATGCACTGACAGTGGCAAATGAATTCATAGAAGATGAACCACTAACATTCAGAAAAGCTATGGAATCTCCACAAAAGCAGAAATGGTGGAGTGATATGCTGAATGAAATAGACTCCCTGAAAAAGAACAACACATGGAAACTGGTGGAGAAGCCTTTGAACCAAAAATCAGTGGGCTGCAAGTGGATTTACAAAATAAAAGAATGTGTTGTGGGAGATAAGAAGCCTAGATTCAAAGCAAGACTCGTGGCCAAAGGCTTCACTCAGCAGCAAGGCATTGACTACACTGAAGTGTTTTCCCCTGTAGTAAGACATGTCTCAATCAGAATTCTGCTCTCACTAGTGTCAACCTTGGACCTTGAGTTACATCAAATGGATGTAACAACTGCCTTCCTACATGGTGAACTCGAAGAGAACATTGTGATGAACCAGCCTGAGGGATTCATAGAAGAGGGAAGAGAAGACCTGGTGTGTAGCTTAAAGAAGTCTCTATACGGATTGAAGCAATCCCCCAGACAATGGTATAAAAAATTTGACTCATTCATGATAGATGAAGGATATACCAGAAGCCAACAAGATCATTGTGTGTACTTCAAACAAGTAAGCAATTCAGATATGGTTTATCTACTACTTTACGTTGATGACATGCTAATTGCTAGCAAATCCATGACTGAGATAAGAAAGCTGAAAGAGCGTTTGTAAACTTAGTTTGAAATGAAAGATCTTGGTGAGGCAAAGAAGATTCTGGGTATTGAGATAAAGAGGCATAGAGGCAGCAGACTGTTATTTCTGTCTCAACAAAAGTATATAGAGAAAATGATGTCAAGGTTTAGTATGAATGAGGCCAAAACAGTGTCAATTCCCTTGGGCCAGCATTTTAAACTGTCAAAAGACCAATCACCAGAAACTGAAGAAGAGAAGGCATATATGGCTAATATCCCTTATGCAAATGTTGTGGGTAGTATCATGTATATAATGGTATGCACACAACCTGATCTAGCCCATGGAATGAGTATGGTGAGCAGGTACATGACAAATCCAGGAAGCATTCACTGGAATGCTATAAAGTGGATGATGAGATACATAAAGGGTACTAGCAGCCATGGTTTGATCTATGGTGGAGTCACTGAAGAACACAACAACAGAAGAATTCTTTCAGGATATGTGGATGTTGATTATGCAGCAGATCTAGACAGACGAAGGTCCTTAACTGGCTTTGTGTTCATGATCCATGGGAACACCATCAGATAGAAATCCTCTTTGCAATCAGTGGTAGCACTATCCCCCCATAGAATCAGAATACATAGCTGCAACAGAAGCTATTAAGGAAGCAGTCTGGTTAAGAAGATTGATGACTGAATTGCTGGGCAGTTTAGAAGAAGCTACGTACTGAAATCTTATGTGACAGCCAAAGTGCATTGTGCCTTTCAAAGAATAATACTTATCATGAAAGGACAAAGCACATTGACATAAGATATCATTTCATCAGGGATGTGCTTGTTGAAGAAAGGATTAAACTGGGAAAAGTTGCATCCAGTGACAATGCTGCTGATGTTTTGACAAAAGCTCTACCAAAGGAGAAGTTTCGGAAATGTCTGAATATGCTTATGGTAGATAAAGGATGGTGATTTGCTATCAAAGTTACATTAGAACAGGATCTTCAATTTGCAATCGTGGTGGAGATTTGTAATAATACGATTAGCAATTTAAGACTCCTTTCTGGTAATGACATGAAGCCCAGCCCAATTGAAACTAACTAACAGAATGGGCTTATGATAGCAAGGAAATGAAAGTGCATCTTAGCTATGGTGAAGTACTGACATAAATAGAAGAACCTTCAGGAAGTTAGAAGTTAGTTGAATGAATTCTAGAGAATTCTTGGAATGTTCAGAGAGAGTACTGTAATTCTAAAGAGAGAGTTTTCTTGATGAGCTGAGAGAGATTGTAATCCTTGAATGATTCAATAAAGTTCATGATTGTTTCTTCTCTTTGATTTCTGTTTTCTATTCTTCTACGTTTCTTCTTGAATTGTTCAATCTGCAAGTCTTTGAGATTTGGTCCAGATTTCAACAATATAAAATATCCCTAACCTATAATATTAGTTTCAATTTTTGCTCATAACGTTTTAACAGTTTCAATTCTACCCTCAACCTTTTATTTTGTTTCAAAAATACCCCTTATTGAGGAAATCAATCTTTAAATATATAGTATGCGTGCAAGATTTAGGGTATTTTTGAAATATTTTTGTTGTAATGAAAGATTTTGCCAAAAAATGGATATTTTGAAAGAGTAATTTTTCAAACATATGATAGTTTGGAAACAAAATAAAACGTTAATATAGGGTATTTTGTAAAATTTAACATAAAATTAATATATATATATATATATATTAGTTCAGCCTCGCAAAAAAAAATCCTAGATCCGTCTCTGACAATCAATAATAGAATTGAGTTAAAAAGAAAGTCACTTAATTAGTATTTTGTATAATTAACTAATCCTACTAAATTTAAGAAAATCATAACTAACTTAAAAAAATAATTCAAGAAAAGGTACTGTCAGATTCTGTGGACTTGAAAAATAAAAGTGTGTACAGAAAAGTAGTTGTGTATAATGTATATCCAAAACGAGATAAAAAAAAAAAAAGCAAATGAAATTGAGAAAGAAATGAAATATCTCCTTTCCCATTTATAGTAAATTCCTATCTTTAACATTGAAAAATTAATAGTTGAAAAATAAATAGTTTATTGCATCTTTCAACTAAACAGAAATAAATAGGGTTCTTCTGCCATTTTATTGAAGACAAAGAAAACAAGCAAGAAAACATCTCCAATATGGCTTCAACATCCAATACTCCTCATTTTTTCAAAATTGTTCTGCATCATACTCTCAGCCAAGGAAAACTTGTAAGCTTTTCTTTATATATATATATATATATATATTTTTTTTTTATTCTTTCTATCTTTCTTTTGATTTTGATTTTTTTTTTTTTGTTTGTTCAGGAAGTTCCAGACACGTTTGTGAAAAGGAATAAAAGGGCTTTGTTAAATACCAAAGTATGGCTTAAGTTGGGAAATGGAGCAATCTGGGAAGTGGGTTTGGAGAAAATCAATGGAAAAATAAGGTTCAAATACGGTTGGAAGGAGTTTATGAACTTTTACTCTATCAAATACGGATACTTAACGGTATTCAGATATGAAGGAAGTTCTTGCTTTCATGTTCTTATATTTGATACATCTGGTTCAGAAATCAAATATCCATTCCAACGTAATAACGTGCTTTGTGAGAATGAAGAATCTGATTCTGTTTCCCTTTCCGATTCCGATTCCGATTCAGATTTCGATTCCGATTCCGATTCCAATCTCCAAATTTTGGAAGATATTTCAAGCAAAAAAGGTATTCCTTCACTCGATATTTTTTTTAAGTTTTATTAGTTATTATTACTTTTACAAAAGAATCGAAATGTTTGTTATTGTTCGTGGCACTACAGTTGTAATGCAGCTTACGCATGTTGCACCTCTTGGATCTAAAAGGAAGACAAGAGAGAAAGGCAAAGGGAAAGTTCAAAAAGAGTTAAAGTCCAAAGGTATATATTATAATTAATTTTTTTTTTTTTTATGAATCTTATTTTGCTTAAAACTTTGTTTATTTCTCAGCAGATTTGGAAGTTGAGGGCAGTCCCGGTGTTTCGAGGAACCAACCGTCGAGTTCAAATAAGCGAAAAGGAATAAAGGATAAAGCTATGGATTTTCAATCCATGCTTTCAAATCCTTCTTTTGTGCTTGAGATGCAGCCGTCATATATCTATCCGGAAACACGATCAATGGTAAGCTTCTTCATTACCATTTTCCTTTTTACTAATTTTAAAACTCTCTATTTTATTATTCTTTACAGAATGTACCAAGAAGTTTTGCACACAAGCATCTGATGGAGACCGTGGATATTCTTCTTCGTGTTTCCGATGTAGATCGAACATGGAATGTTCGTTACGCTGCGTACCAAACTACTAATGGGTTCAATGCTGAAATGAGGACCGGTTGGAAGGAATTTGCTCGTGATAATAGTTTGAAAGCCGGTAATGTCTGTGTTTTTGAGATGATAAGAGAAAAAAATGTAACAATGAAAGTTACTATTTTTCGAAGTTATAAGTAGACAACCTCATAGTATTTTTAATCTTCTGTTGTATCTTAGTTATGAATGATAATTATGCCGTTGCCTCCTTTCTTTTGTTTTTATTTGTTTTGCCATTGTATGTATTAGCTTCTATGGTTCTAGAAAAAAAATTAACCTTTGATGACTATTTTGAAAAATATTTATAAATATATAACACTTTTTAAAATTAGTTAATTATGGATTTACCTATTATAACAGGAGTGATTTTGTACATTGTTAATATTAATTACTTCCATGTAACAATCATTTGATTTACATATTTTAATTATCTCGTGATAATAGTTTGAAAGCCGGTAATGTCTGTGTTTTTTAGATGATAAGAGAAAAAAATTTAACAATAAAAGTTACTATTTTTCGAAGTTATAAGTAGACAATCTTGTATTTAAAACCTCATAGTATTTTAATTATCTCTTGTATCTAAGTCATGATAATAATGCCATTGTAATGTATTAGCTTCTATGGTTCTAGAAAAAAAAATTAACCTTCGACTCGATGACTATTTTAAAAAATATTTATAAATATAATACTTTTTAAAATTAGTTAATTATGGATTTGCCTATGGTAACAGGAGTGATTTTTGTACTATTATTAATATTAATTACTTCCATGTAACAATCATTTGATTTACATATCAAAATTATAGCAATTGTTGATGATTAACACGTATGGTTCATTAATTTGCTATATTTCTACACTCGGAGTTACAATTTCCCGCAACAAGAACTTCAAAATATTTCTTTATTTAAAATATACATTTTAAAATAAATCTAACATAAACGAAATTACACTCAAAAGTCATGAGGCAATATTTAAAACAAAAAATAATATACCGAACCAAACTTTATTTAATTTCACTTTTCGCTTCTGCCGTCGTTCGTTATAAGAGCTTTCTAATATTGGTTGATTAGTTATATATAATTAATAACTTTGTAAATAGTTTAAAAACTAGTTTCCATTTTTTAATTTCGCTAAGTTTTCAAAAGAAAATCTTAAAAGAAAAATGAAGAAATTATTAAGTAAGAAATCTTAATTTATTAAATAATTTAATATAATAAAAAATATCAGATGTTCAATCCATATAAAGCGATTTAATAATTATTTAGTACCTACTTAAATAACTAAAGGATATAAGAATTAGATCATGGATAAAGAATCAATCCATATAAAGTTTGTTTGTATTTATATTAAAAATAGAAAGAAACCCTATAAAAAGGACTACACGAAACGTGTTAAGCAAGAAAAACTATGAATGCCTTGTTTGCCATTTATAGGAACGAACTCTCTCGTTAATAGTACTGTATTCCAAAAGCTGAGATCCTGATTTTGAAATTTGAAAGAATCTAATGAAAAGATAAAAAAAACACCATAACCAATAATATCTTCTAACCTAATCAATACAAACCAATTATTATTTTTTTAAATCAACATCGAATCGTTTTCACCGATATTAGTTTAAGTGAAGTGTATGAATAATTTATATCGAAAAGATAATATAAGGGTTTAAATTTATTTATTTTTTTAATGTGGAGGAGTCAATTCTATATTTTACCTTAAAAATATACTTGTTTTTGAAAATCTCGTCTCTTTCTCATTAAAGATTCAAGTGTTAAAATTGTCAAGAATGTGATTGAAATGCCTTTCGATCATACAGTAATAATTAATTCAAACTTTTGAAATATTAGGGATGAAATTGATAATATATATATATGATACAAATTAGGGACCAAAAATTACATTTAGCCTATATAATGATGTTTAACATGTTAACTCTTACGTATCATCATATGATAACGTTTCTATTCACTAATTTTTTAAGGAAATATCGAATTTTTAACCGATGTTGGTTAAAGTGAAGTGTATGGATAATTTATGTCGAAAAGATAAATGTAGGGTTGAAAATTGATTTTTCATTAAAGTGTACGGGTCAATCTTTACATTTTATCCTAAAAAATATGATTGTTTGAAAGTTTCATCTCTCTCATTAAAGATTCAAAGAATGGTAAAGAATGTGTGATTGAAACATTTCAATACATTAATAACTAAATTGAAACATTGAAATATAAGTGATGGAATTGATAAAATAAAATAAAATATGCCAATCAGGGACCAAAAATTATATTTAGGCTATATAATAATATTTAACATGTTAACTCTTACATATCATTTTATGATAACGTTTTTATTTTCTAATTTGTCGTTTCCCTTTTCTTTAAATATGTTCGTCTGCTAAGGTACCTTTTTCTCATTTTTAAGAAACTTTTTTTAAAATTGCGTAGAAAATTATGGAAATAAAAACTCAAAGTATCTTATTTCTTGATTTTTAATAAATTAATAAAATTATTATTTTTAACTTATTAATGCATGATAAAAAAATAAAAATAAAAATAAAAACATAATAAATTTAAATAATATATAGTCAAAATTTAAATTTTCAAGTAAATAGTTTTTCATTTTAAAACTTTGAGAATAAAAAAAAAATCTAAAACATATTTTTTATTTTTGTAAAAATGAGGAAAAAAGAAACAAAGATCATTGATAACCCATCTAAATTTTTAGTTTTTAAATTATAGATTATGAAGAAAAAATTACAGAAAAAAAAAAGACTTTCAATTTGGGTTTCGGTTCCTTTTTATTTACTTTTCTATCCAGCTGTTTACTGACATGTGCTTAAGTGCATCCATCCAGCTTGCGTCTGCTGTACTTCTTTCCTTTTTAGGGTTTACTAATTCATTATGATTGAACCAAATCTTTTCAATTCGATCACTAGGTCAATTCCAATGAAAAACTACAACTAAATAACATTCAAATTTTTTATTCATTTTTTAAAATTATATATTTTTAATCTCATTAAATTAAGGGATTTTTTTTCTTCATTATTTTAATAAATTCATTGTTTTGTTTTCTTTCATATTGTAAAATGATATGAAGAGTCTCATTGTTCTTTTTTATGTTTTTTATTGAGATGTTTTAAACTAAAATTACACAAAGCTTATAGGATATATTGACTTTTGATATATGTTTTTATAAATATTTTAATTTTTTATGTTAATCATTCAACATGTTAAAAATACATATATTATTATAATTATTTGTTTGTTCTTTTATTTCAGTTAAATAAATATTTTATTTTAATTAAAAATAATATAAAAGAATAAAATTGTTTTTTATTAATTTAAAAAATATGAAAAAGTTAAAAAAATAGAAAGCTCATGAATTAAAAAATCAAAGCTAAAGCATAAAAATTTTAAGCAAATAGATATGCTAATTTTTAAACATTAAAAAAATATCACGTGTAATGCATGTGTTAAAAGACTAGTTAGTATAAATAAAACATTTTACCTTACGTTCTATTATCCCATGTGAACATGTATATAAGTATTACACATTATGTTTGTTGCCTATACCGTGGTTTTATGCAATTTGTATTATAATATGTCGCATATTGCGTGAATATATGATTATTCTTTAATTCATTATTTATCTAGAGTTTAAATGAAGGGAAATTTTATTGGGTAGAAAAACTTTCTTTAATATAAGTACATGTAAAATATTTTCTTTTTTTAAAATCACTCATGTAAATCAGTAAACTTTGTGATTACGTGTATATGATAGATTAATGATTACATACGTAAAATACCAACTAATAATGTAAATTAGTAAAATCAGTAATTACATACACGAAACTAGTTACAATTTTATAATATTACATGTCATAATTTGAGATTTATGCTATATTTAAAAAAAAAAATTGAGCCGGTATTTTTATCTGGTTTATTCTTGCTTTCGTGTTATAATTTTTTCATAAAAAGGGCTTTAGAAATCCAATATCCAGTAAAGAAATCTCAAAAAAATGATTAAAGAAATATTTATATAAAATTAATATAAAAAATGAATATTGTATACTAAATAACAATGGGTTGAGTTGAAGGGTATTATCAACCCAATCCAAAAATTTTGATGGATCATGAAGCCAACTTAAATTTACCATCCAACCTAACCTAATTCTCAAATTTCGGATTGAAATTTGGTTGGGTTATAGGATTGACCGATAATATTTAAAAAAGAAATTAAGATAGTATTTTTTTATAATAGAACTCATTCACTTTAAGTTCATAAATTTAAAATCATCATATATAAAATAGTAATAAACTCATAAATTTAAAAATCATACATAAATTGTTATGCAGAAGCTTGAAAAACTTCTTTAACAGCAAATATCAATTAATATTTAGGATAAATGAATAGTTTTAGTATTAAAACTTAAAATTCAACTCATTCATTGCATATAGTTTAAGTGTCCGTTTAAGATAGTTTTTGAATGTTTAATATTTTTGAACAAAAAAAAGTATTTTTAATAACCATTAAAAAACAGTTATAAACACTTTCAAAAGCTATCCTGAACGAATACTAAGTCAAAGGCTTGGGTCAAAGCATGGGCCAAAGGGTTTGGTCCTTTGGTTTGACTAAGTAGGGAAGTTGGTCTTCAAGACAGAGATGGGGTTTTTTGGGCTTCTATATGGGCATGGAGTCTGACATGTTTGGGGCAAAATATTAGAACAGTCCCTTTATTCACAAAAAAAGTTCCTTTATTTGGATCCAGGTTCCATGGAAATTTAAATCTTAAAACATGTAGTAAAAGAAAATCTAATTTAACTCCAAAAAGACTAATGTTATTACAAAATAAACATCTCTGGAATTCAACTTATCAAACAAAATAAACAGTTTCAGGCTAACTGGTTGATCTCACAAAAATCATTTACCGATCAAAATTAACCATTTTCATAAACTGATGGACAAATTAAACCAAATTTTCTTCTCAACAATCATCCTCGGAAAATAGTGACTTTCATTGATATTCTTCTCCCTTTGATCATCTCGAAAATACAGACATCGTGTTCTTGTAATTTATTGTCACGAGCAAATTTGTTCCAACCACGATTCAATTCAGCACTAATCCCATTACGAGTCAAATACATGGCGTAACGAACATTCCAAGTTTGTACATTTGAAACTTGAAGAATGATATCTACAGATTTTTTGATATGCATTTGTGCAAAGATTCTTGGTATGCCCTTTGAAGAGTAAAAATAGTCAATATTTAAGACAAGCCACTAAAGAAAAATAAGGGAATCATACATCATTGCAAGAAGTCAACTTTTTTCTACAATCTCTAGGGGAAAAACTTTGCGCAGTTACAAATATAGCATAGCTTAAAAAATATTTGTCGATGTAGTAAACTTTTTCTGTGTGAATCAATGTTAAGAATCCCACATCGGAAAGATGAATGGATTTAACAAAAGTCTAAGGGCCACTCCTCTCATTACCAATTGGTTTTGAGATGGATGCCCAAATTATTAATATGGTATCAGAGCCCAACAAAACTCAAACGAGCATCCGGTCCAAAAATGGGATCCGGCCCAAAATTGGTGAGCCCAAAAAATGCACCATTTTGAGGGGGCATGTTAAGGATCCCACATCGGAAAGATGAAGGGACCTAACAACATTTATGAGATGAATGCCCACATTATTAATAATCAATAATTAACCGTGATCAATGTTTATTGTCCAAAGTGATTAACATTAATCATTATATTCACATGAAAAAAAAATATTATAAATGTAAATACTTTTTAAATATTCTACCCGTTAAATTCTCGAAACAGATTTTAATCTCCAACTTGGTTGAGCGAAAAGAAGTACTTTTATAGCTCGACTAAACCTTGATTGGTGTGTGAAAAGAGTCAATTAAAAGTAGATTTGAGATGTCTTATCAAATATTTTTTACAATTAACAAAATGATTTTGATATATATATATATATATATATATATATATATATAAAAGCATTTCCAGACATGAACACTAGTAATTAGGGCTTACCAAACGATTTCCAGGAGAGACATAGGAAGGCCACATCTTGGCCACAAAAGAAGGATTCACAATTGTGGATTTGAAAGAAGTAGCTTTTTCCATCAATCTTGCTTTTTCCCTTTGAGTCAATGGTTGCTTCCTCCAACGAAACTCATCTTTTATTGTTTTTATATTACTCAGGTTATCTCCAACTTCCAAATCTATCATCTCTAAGGGGGCGTTTGGAGTGCGGGAATCGGAATTAAATGCCTGAGAATTAGATGTTTGGGAATAAGTAGTATGGAATAAAATGTCTGCGAATTTGATGTCTGTGTTTGGAGTGTACTGGAATGAGATTCAAATGCCTGGGAATATGATGTATGTGTTTGGAGTGTGCTGAAATTTGGTTTTGTAGGAAGGAATATGATTTGTTATTTTATTTAATTATTATATAAAATTTAATTAAAAAATTGAAAAAAATAATTAATAATATTAAATTTAATTAAATTAAAATTATCAACTATATTTATTTATAAGTTTGAATTTTTGTAATTTCCTTTTAAATATTATTTCATTAAATAAAATAAAATAAAATTGATGAAACATATAGGAATCAATTTCTTACAATCATATATTATTATATAAATTAGTTGATAATAATTAACGGTAAAAAATAAATGATTGTTTTTGTGACGACCCGACACTTTTAAATAATTTAAATCAGAATTGACAGCGGAAGTCTTTTATTTTAAGAAAAAAATTGGCGAGGTTATGTTTGAAAATTGGTTAGCCAAAACCTGTTTACATCCTAATTTCAAAATCTAATTAAAACATAAGAAACATCAAGTCCCATTTCAGGAGTTCAATACTCATAATCATAAAGTAAAGACATTATGCTCTTATGAGCCAAATACAAATATAAAATCACCAAAAGTCTTTAAAGTTCACAAAATAAATACATAGACTTTTACAACCCATAGTCCATCTCGAGGTCAACATCCCTCGATCACGCAGCACCATCTCCCCTTCCACGGCCTCTAGCCAGGACATTACCTGAAATTTTTTGTAATATCATAAGCTAACAAACTAAGCCCAGTGGTGATTAATAATTATTAATTGGCCCGTTAATAATTATTAATACCATTAAAATGAAATTAAACTAAAAAGGTAATTAAAAGGACTTAAACCGAAATAAACTACAAATTTCTAAATTACCGATTATAAAATAGACTTTAAATGCTTATATTAAATAAAATAAATAAATTTTTTTATCACAAAAATAACAGGACGTTATAGTCAACCCTTCTAAAAAGGGATTTTCGTCCCCGAAAAGTAAACTCAACATAACGAGATAAAATAAAAGAGTGATTAGCTCCAGAATTAAACAGAACAAAAGCCAAACGGCCTGAAAATAATAAAATATAAACCACTACCATACTGGTAGCTTTTCCTGATAATTCTGACTTTACTAATATGTTGTGATGGTTGTATCTTATACGCCCTATAAAAGTGGCGTGAATCCAAGTTTGATCACAACATAGCATCTTGATGGAAGTGTGCATCTCCCTGATGGAAACTGGCATAACTATTTTAGTAAGGATGCTCTTATCCTTGTTGAGCTCCACCTTGAACCAGTTGTTGTTGTTGCCGCTGCTGTTGTTGCTGTTGATGTTGTTGTTGATGATGTTGTTGTTGTTGTTGCTGCTGTGGTATCCCTTGACCGGCGTTGTCATCCTTTGCTTTCTTCTTCTGAGAGGTAGTCTGTCCCGTAGTAGTTAATTTTCTTTTCCTTTCATAATATGCGAAATCCAAGATAAGGATAACTCCTAAGCTTCCTTATTCAAATGTTGAATGAACTCGACTTCAGAGATCATTTCCTTTCTTACAAAGCAAAATTGGTGTCTGTCAAACACCTTAGTCCAATAACATTCTAACATTCCAACATAGGATTCACTTTAGAGTCTTATCTTGAAAAGACTTCGTAGGTCCAAACTACGACCTAAAAGTTTATCAAATTCTCCATCCAATTAGATGGTCAAATACAAAGTGAATTGAAATTCACCAAACCATCTCATTTCCTTATAGAAGTTACTGATACCACGGTCCATCAACTTTCTTCTATACTTCAATCGAATACCAGCACTCCACCTTAGTGTTAGTCAATCTTGACAATTTTACTGAATATGGATCTTCATTACTCGACCTCGAGTATTTTCAATTCAGATTGATACACCATAGTGTAATAGCGACCAAACTGGGCAAATCACCAATTAACATTGTCGTTAATGGTCCTCGTTGGAACTTATCAAGTAATGTCCTTACTTCCTCTTTTGAGTGACAACTCTCTTTCCTTTTAGCACAATGCTACCATAAGGATTTACCACTTACCATAATCCAACTTTCTCAACTCAAACCAGGAACTTGTCCATTGAGTTAAATCTAGGTTACTGGACTCGAGCTAGACCGATTTCTTTTCAACAATTTCTCACCTCAAACAGGTGTTTCATCTCTTAATACTGGGCTCCAGACAAACATGTCCCCTTTTTACACATAAATGTCCACACACATCTACTAAGACCACTACTTAGCAATTGTGTGACAATAACAGTTTAATCAGCTTTAAGGATCAAACGATTGATCTCTCGGAGTAGCTCATCTCCTATACCTTGGCATTATGTTAATACTCTTAACAAGGTGTATAACCTCCAAAACTGCACGGGGTCATTCACCTCCTCGACACCCTTACCCAAATCTCAAAATTGGTGAAATAAACATAACCACATAGTGGTTTTACAAGGATGTGAAATATCACAAACATCATTAACTTTTAACAATATTCTCATAATTCTTCCAATATCAAAGAAATAAAGCATGAGAATAGAAGTTATAGGCATACCTGGTGTCGCCGATCTCAGATGATGACTTGAGAATGGACTTAAAACAAAACATGAAAACAAACATGCATCGCATGTAGTCTACAGAACCCGTCGGCTCTGATACCAACTGTGACGACCCGACACTTTTAAATAATTTAAATCAGAATTGACAGCGGAAGTCTTTTATTTTAAGGAAAAAATTGGCGTGGTTATGTTTGAAAATTGGTTAGCCAAAACCTGTTTACATCCTAATTTCAAAATCTAATTAAAACATAAGGAACATCAAGTCTCAGGAGTTCAATACTCATAATCTTAAAGTAAAGACATTATGCTCTTATGAGCCAAATACAAATATAAAATCACCAAAAGTCTTTAAAGTTCACAAAATAAATACATAGACTTTTACAACCCATAGTCCATCTCGAGGTCAACATCCCTCGATCACGCAGCACCATCTCCCCTTCCACGGCCTCTAGCCAGGACATTACCTGAAATTTTTTGTAATATCATAAGCTAACAAACTAAGTCCAGTGGTGATTAATAATTATTAATTGGCCCGTTAATTATTATTAATACCATTAAAATGAAATTAAACTAAAAAGGTAATTAAGAGGACTTAACAAATTTCTAAATTACCGATTATAAAATAGACTTTAAATGCTTATATTAAATAAAATAAATAATTTTTTTTATCACAAAAATAACGGGACGTTACAGTTTTCATTAAATATTTAGGGTTTAATAATAAAACAAATTTATTAATTTTAAAAAAGTGAAAATGTGTTATTTAAAAAAAGGGTAAAATGAAAATAAAACCCCTGTGGTTTTTTTCAAATGCATGAACACCCCCCGTGGTTTGAAAATGGCAAATCATATCATTGTGGTTCCAAAAAATTTCAATCAGACACCTCCTCTTCAATGTCATTAATTTTATTTTGATCATAACTTCTTCGTTTAAACTCCAATTTGGATGATTCAAGATGTTTTGGAATCCTCATTTTGATCTCTACGCTATGGTCACATCAAAACTTTCAAATCACCAAAAACCAACAGAGTTAACGGTGTCAATCATACCTAGTATTTTGATGTCAATCAACTCTTTTATTTATTAATCATTTCGAAGTTTTGAAGTGACTATTATATAGATCCTGAAATTAAGATTCCAAAATATATTGAATCACCCAAATCGGAGTTCAAACGAAAAAAGTTATGGCTAAAAGAAAATTTTTGGCATTAAAGAGGAGGGGTTTGATTGAAAAAATTTGGAACCACAGGGGTGTGATTTAACATTTTCAAACCACAAGGGGTGTATATGATTTGGAAAAAACCACATGGGTATCATTTACATTTTACCCTTAAAAAAATGTTGTATTTGGAATTAAGCTTGAAAAAAGTACTATAAAGTAAAATTTATCTAAATTACTTAGTGTATTATTTTGAACATTATCTTTTTAAATTTAATTATGTATAATATATTGAGTTTCTTTAAAAAAATATTTTTGATTTGAAAAATATGTATATTTTTTTTAATTAAAATTGAACATATTTTTTTAATTTAATTATGTATAATATATTGAGTTTCTTTAAAAAAAAATATGTTTGATTTGAAAAATATGTATATTTTTTTAATTTTATCTTGTTTACTATAACCTACTAAAATACTCATAATATTTTTTCTTTCTATTAGAAATACCAAATAGTACAAAATTGGAGAGAGTTTAATTAAATGCCAATTCCAAAGCTAATGTCAATGTTAAATAAATGGGAGATTTGGATGGGAATTGAGTGCAATGCCAATGGTAAAAGAGGTTGAACCAAACAATGGAATGAGAATTGAATGTCAATGCCCATGGCCAATGCCCGCACTCCAAATGCCCCCTAAAATCATTTTTTTTCTAGTTAAATTAGATTTGTAGGTATTTTTTAAAATATAAATAAGGAAAAAAATAATAAAAATTAATTAACTTTTCAATTAATGAAAGGGAAAAAAATGCTATTTTTAAAAAAATTCATTATTTTTTAAAATATGAATTTAAAAAGTGTTATAGGGTGGAATTTCTAAAAGATTTATATAAGCAAATTTTGATAAAGATTATCCGTACCTTTGGTCTCTCTTGACATAAAACAAGTCTTCATTTCTTTTGCTTTTCTCCATTTTCATCTCTTTAGGCCAACAGGATAAAGTATGGACAGGCTGCATGCCAACTGTTGAGAAAAGATTCTCTGATTTAAAATTACTGCTAAAGCTAGAGAAAAGTTATTATTTTTTTATTTGATAGTTTTTTTTCAAAAAATTATTAGTCATTATAATATTTTATTCTTCATTTAATAATCATTATTTATCTCACTAAAATTAAATAAACAATTTATTTATTTTCATATCAAAATTTCTTTGATTATTTTTTTAAAAGAAGATATAATTAATTTAACATAAAAATAATAACCTAATAATTAAAAATGAAATAATTAACATAAAATTTGATTTCATTATTTTGGAATGGTCCTAAAACTTCAGATCCACCACTATAATATATGTGTACATGTTTTTAAAACCCTGGAATCCATCTAAACCTGAGCTTTAAAACCTTCTTTCTCCTAAAAAAATTAAAATTAAAATTGACAAATTAGACCATTAGATTACAAGAGCTAACCTTGAAATATGGCAACTCTCATCAATATTTTAGTGCTGATTTTGATCATCTCAAAAACACAAACATCACCTTCTTGTAATTTATTGTCATAAGCAAATTTCTTCCAACCACCGCTCAAAAAATGTTTAATCCCATTAGGAGACCCATACACAAGGTAATTAACATTCCAAGTTCTTCCATCTGAAACTTGAAGAATTATTTCTACAGATTCTTTCAATTGAGTCTCTCCAAAGTTTTTTGGTATTGCCTAAAAAATGTCATTATTATTATAAGATCAATATCATATTGGAGGGCCAATATGAGCATAGCTCAAATGGTTCAGCCCCTGTTCCCTTTTCATTAAGGTTGAAGGGTTCGAGTCTCCCCTCCCCTAATTTGATATAATATTTATTTTAAAAAAATCATATTGAAGGGACAAAATCTCAAAATTACCATGCTATGTCCCGGATAGATGCTTGAAGGCCACATCTTGAGTAAAAAAGACGGATTCAAAGTCATGGATTTGAAAGTAATAGCCTTTTCCATTATTTTTTCTGCAATTTCAAAATCTATATTAAAAAAAAAATCAGCCTTTTAAGCAAAAAAATATTAGATAAAGATTTATATATATCCATACCTTTAGATTCAATCTTTTGAGGCCTAGAAATTTGATCAATTTTCATCTTCTTATTAGAAACAAAACATTGATCATCATCAGATTTAATGATCTTCTTATCCCTTGCTCTCTTGCATGAAATATCTGTTGAGATATATATGATTAAATCTACCTTTAACCATTGGCTTAAGCTTTTGGTTTAATTGGTGATTTAACATATTCAATATGGTATCAGAGCAGGAGGTCCTGGGATCAAACCTCCATTATGTCATTTGCTCTAATTTCCTCCCCATTTAAATATTCCACATGTTTGGGTGGGAGTGTTGAGATATATATGATTAAATCTACCTTTAACCATTAGCTTAAACTTTTGGTTCAATTGGTGATTTAACATATTCAATAATATCTTCCAATATTTCAATATCATGATCATCAGATTCTTCATTCTCATTGATTGGATATTGAATTTCTAAACCACTTGGATTAAAAACAATAACATGGAAGCAAGAATTCCCTTCATATCTAAATACTATAAGGTATCCAAATTTAATATTGTAAAACTCCACAAATTCTTTCCAACCATTTTCAAACCATACTTTTCCATTATTTTTTTCCAACCCACTTTCCAATTTGAACCATCAGCCACCTTAAGAAATACTTTCTTATTTAACAAAGAATTTCCGTTATTTCTCACAAACGTTTTTGGAATCTCCTGAAACATAGGGAAAAAAAAATGTTTTAAAGAGAAGAAAAGAAAGAAAAAGAAAAAGAATTTTGGATGCATACAAATTTTCCATCCTTGAGAGTATGGGAAAGGATGATCTTGAAAAAATGAGGAGTTTTGGACGTGAAATACGGAATATCTTCTCGTCGGCGACTCGACGAAGCCATGGATGATGGAGAGGAGGAGTACTCTTTCGTAACTTATGGCATTGGTATATCTACTTCACTTCTTCTTCTTCCACTGATTTTAGTTAAATATGCTAATTAATTAATTATTAGAAGACTACTTTCATTAATGGCGATTCAGAAGAATGATTATATTTTCTAAACACAGTCTGTCTGTAGATTAACAAAATCTTCTTCTTAAATGCTTAAGCATTTATTTACAGATATATTGTAATTACTATTAGAAATGACAAACCAACATGTTTATAGATTTTTGACATTTATTAGTCTCACCCACAGTATTCAAATGGGAGCTGTCAGACCGCATGGAAAGAAAAATATTGATGCAAAATTCATTTTTCAAATTGTTAAGTAAAAATATCTTGTTTTTTTATTATTAAAAAAATAATAAAGAGTAGAAAATATAGAAAACCACGATTTATTAATTTTGAGTTAATTTGCCATAATTACAAGCTCTAATGCCAAAATTAAAATCTAATTTGGTTGAATCATTTATTTGTGGTTACGTCAAATTTCTCGGTAGAATTTATTTTCTTATTGGAGGTTAGGGTCTTGTGGACAAATAGAAATACTTTTATACACAACGTTCTATATAAAAGGATTGCATGTTTCTATCGACGGAATAACATAACAAAACTTAAAAAATTACTTAATTATATTTGAAAACATCTCAATTATCATCATCATATCATACTGAGATTCATCATTCTACGATATAAGAAAAAAAAATTAATGAAATGAAATTAATTTATTTGATAAAAGTGAAAAGTGCTATATTTGAAAATTGGTGGAAAAAAATGTTATTTTGTGTAATTTGTTAATTATATAAATTAAAAATATAACAAATTTGTTATTTGTTAATTAAAAATATAACAAATTATATATCACATCCGTCATGAATATTTATTAAAAGGAAAATTAAATTTGCTCTAAAAGATCTCTTGAATTCAAACTTGTGAAGCAATATAGATCCATACAAAGATGATAAAGGCTGAATGAAATTAGTGGTTGATTTAGGAATCAACCTCTGAAAATAAAAACCTTCATTGATATTTTTTTGCTTCTGATCATCTCAAAAACACAGAAATCTCCTTCTTGCAAGCCACTTTCACGAGCAAATATCTTCCAACCTTTCGCCAATTCAGCTCTGATTCCTTTACTAGTTTCATAAACACAATAACAAACATTCCAACTTCGTACATCCGACGAACCCAACTGAAGAACCATATCTACGCTCTCGTTGAGATGCGTTTGTGTAAAGTTTATTGGTACACTCTTTAAATAATACACAAATTAAAATTAGTTAAAATGAAAAGGAAAATTCATTCTTAAATTACTAAGAAAGAGCTTTCTCTAGAATTATACTTTCGAAATTTTTAATAATTTTTTAACACATGGTATTACGTATAATATAGATGTGTCTAAATTTAGTTAAAACTAATCGATAAAAGAGTAAATTTACAATATTCCTAAAGTGCAGAGGTATTTCAATTTCAAAACAAATACAAAAGTGCAAGGGTATGATTTAATAATAATTTAAAATGCAGTGGTATATTACATTACATCAATGTAAAGGAGGGAAGACTCTCGAATGTTTGACTTCAAAAGAATAGAGCAAATACCTTATCAGTTTAATTATGTTTATGTTGGTTTTTACAAAAGTAGTTTAGTTTTTAGGAAATATTAATTTTAATTAATCGATAATGAAAAATAATAATTATAATTAATGCTTACCAAATGTGCTGCTCGATTGACATATGAAGGCCACATCTTGATCACAAAAGAAGGATTAACAATCATGGATTCGAATTTATTAGCTTTCTCCATTAATTTTGCTTCCTGATTTGGAGTCAATGGAGCATTTGGTCTATCTCCAACTTCCAAATTTCTCATCTCTAAAATCAATATTTTCCTTTTTAGAATGAAGAAAGAAACAAAAATTTAAGCAAAATCAGAATAAAATTAGATTATCCATACCTTTTGACTCTCTCTTGCAAGGTGGGAAGGATTCATTTTCTTGGTTTTTCTCCATTTCCATCCCTTTAGACCCAAAGAAATAAGTAATTTATAGGATTTTTATTTTATTTTTTTACAATTTATAACATTTATTTAATTGAACGTTGAAAATAATATAGAAATAATAGCTTAAGAAAATATTATTAAAAAAAAAATACTAACCTTTAAAAATGGTAACTTTCATCAATATTCTTTTTGTGGTTTCGATCAATTCAAAAACACAAACGTCACCATATCGTAAATGATTGTCACTAACAAATCTTTTCCAGCCATTGCTCAAAACAGCTCTATTAGGATTCAAATACACAATGCAAAGAACCCTCCATTTTCTTCCATCATTTGAAACCTCAAGATTTATATCTCCCGACTTCTTGAAATACATCTTTGAAAAGCTTCTTGGTATTTCCTACAAAATAATAACAATTGAAGTATATATTATAACAATGAAAAATAAATAAAGTTTATGAGTTAATCTTATCATTAACGATTGGTTTTGAAATAGAAGCTCGTGATTTTTCTATTTACGACAAAACTACATTCAAGTCGGGAAAAAAAACTGAAACATATAGTGCATACCAAAGAATGTCCGGGAGAGATGCTTGAAGGGCAGATCTTGTTCACAAAAGAAGGATTCAAAATCATGGATTTGAAAGTATTAGCCTTTTCCATTAACTTTGAAGCCTGACTTGGAATCAATGCTATCTTCCTCCTCCAAGAATCCTCTTTCTTGATGTTTTTTCCATCTTCAAAATCAGCCTTTTTTTTAAAACAATCTTTATTTCTCTGGATTTTCTCCATTTTCATCTTCTTATTAGAAACAAAACATAGATCATCATCATCACCTTCATGAATTTGTTTATCCCTTGGTCTCTTGCATGAAATTTCTTCCAATATTTTGATTTCATGATCCTCATCTTCATCATCTTCATCATCCTCATCAGATTCTTCATTCTCATTCCACGTATCCGATTTCTTGACTCGATATCGGATTTCTAAAGCACTATGATCAAAAATTATAACATGAAAGCAAGAATCCCCATCATATCTAAATACTAAAAAGTATCCCAATTTAATATTGTAAAACTCCACAAATTCTTTCCAACCCTTTTCAAACCATACTTTTCCATCACTTTTTTCCAACCCCATTTTCCATTTTGCACCCTGATCAGCCACCTTAACACATACTTTGTTTTTTAACAAAGATTCTCCATGTTTTCTCACAAACTGTTTTGGCACTTCCTGAACATATAGAAAATTAAAATTAAAGTAAAGTAAAAAAAAAATTAATTAAAGAAAAATAATATTGCTTACAAGTTTTCCTTCCTTGAGAGTATGATAAAGAATGATCTTGAAAAAATGAGGAGTTTTGGACGTGAAACACGGCGAATCTTCTTGCCGGCGACTCGAAGCCATGAAATGATAGAGAGAGATATACTAAATATAAAAATATGGTGCAAAATCAATCTAAGAATGAATGCTTTATTTGAATTAATAAAATTTAGTGAATAGCGTTTTCCAGTACTGGTTAAAATCTCTCAGTTAATCAAATGCTTCATTCATTGTCTGTCACTATCAGCAGTTGAGTGTAAGGATGGAAAACCACAATATTCATAATTAGTCTTAGTTTTATTTTTTTTATTCAAGAGATAGATTGCAAATCTAGTAAGTTTTTAGGTCATATTTGTAAAAATATCAACTTTAAAAATATTTGTAATCATGATTAATATTAATTAACGTGTGAATCGGTGATAAACTTAAAGGGTGAAAAATCATTATAGCCACTTTTTGAGGTCAAAGTTAGCAAATGACCACATTTTGATATATTTAATGGGGTGGCCAATTTTTACTATTCAATTTTTTAACATACCAAAACTACCATTTTCGTATAGCAGGTATAGTCTGACACCTCATGACATTCTGACACGTCTATATAGTACGTACAGTCTAACATTTCTGACATTTTTTCTTTTCCAATGCAATTTTCTTTCCCGATGCATTCTTTCTTCTCCCATTTTATGATATATTTAGTATATTGTTCATAGTTCTTTGGTGGATTTAGTATATTTTGTAATTTTTTCTTTTTTTATGTTTTGATTTTATACTACATACTTCTATTTTATAGATTCATTTTAGTATATTATTCATAGTTTCTCCTCTCATTTTAGTATAATATTCATAGTTTCTCCTCTCATATATCATTTTTTTAAACTCACTCATGTAAATCAGTAAACTTTGTGACTACATGTATATGATAGATTATTGATTACATGTTATAATTTGAGCTTTATGGAATATCTTTGTTAAATAACAAAGTATGTGTTAAAGTGGCTGATGGTGCAGATGGGAATGTGGAGTTGAAAAAAGTAATGGAAAAGTCTGGTTTGACAATGGTTGGAAACAATTTATGGATTAAATTCGGATATTTTATAGTATTCAGATATGAAGGGGATTCTTGCTTTCATGATATAATTTTTTCATCAAAAAGTGCTTTAGAAATCCAATATCAGTCAAGAAATCTCATAAAAATGATTAAAGAATTATGGATATAAAATTAATAGAAAAAATCACTTAATAATAGAATATTGTTTACTAAGTAATAATTGGTTGAGTTGTAGGGTTTTATCAACCCAATCTAAAAAATTGAGTTGATCATGCAGCCAACTTAAATTTACAATCCAACTTAACTTTATCCTCAAAATTTCGGGTTGAAATTTATTAAAAATCTTTTAGATATAGTATTTTTTATAATAGAACTCATTGACTTTAAGTTCATAAATTTAAAATTGTCATAGCAAAGTCTCTCCTATACTTTGCATAATCTGTCTAATGTCCAAAAAGTCCCTTTGTTTGGATCCAGGTTCCATGGAAATTTAAATCTTAAATCATGTAGTAAAAGCAAATCTAATTTAACTCCAAAAAGACTAATGTTATTACAAAATAAACATCTCTAGAATTCAAACTTATCAAACAAAATAAACAGTTTCATGCTAAATGGTTAATTTCACAAGAATCATCTACCGATCAAAATTAACCATTTTCATAAACTGATGGACAAATTAAACCAAATTTTCTTCTCAACAATCATCCTCGGAAAATAGTGACTTTCATTGATATTCTTCTCCCTTTGATCATCTCGAAAACACAGACATCATGTTCTTGTAATTTATTGTCACGAGCAAATTTGTTCCAACCACGGTTCAATTCAGCACAAATCCCGTTACGAGTCGAATACATGGCGTAACGAACCTTCCAAGTTCGTACATCTGAAACTTGAAGAATGATATCTACAGATTTCTGGATATGCATTTGGGCAAAGATTCTTGGTATACCCTTTGAAGAGTAAAAAAAGTCAATTTTTAAGACAAGCCACTAAAGAAAAAAAAGGGAATCATATATTGTACCGTTAAATTCTCGAAAAAGAATATATATATATTTGTTGATATAGTAAACTTTTTCTGTGTGAATCAATAATTAACAGTGATCAATGTTTATTGTCTAAAGTGATTAACATTAACTATTATATTCACATGCAAAAAATATATTATAAATGTAAATGCTTTTTTAAATATTCTACCCGTTAAATTCTCGAAAAAGATTTTAATCTCCAACTTGGTTGAGCGAAAAGAAGTACTTTTATAGGTCGACTAAACCTCGATTGGTGTGTGAAAAGAGTCAAGTAAAAGTAGATTTGAGATGTCTTATCAAATATTTTTTACAATTAACAAAATGATTTTGATATATATATATAAAAGCATTCCCAAACATGAACACTAGTAATTAGGGCTTACCAAACGATTTCCAGGAGAGATATAGGAAGGCCACATCTTGGCCACAAAAGAAGGTGAAGATTTTTGACAGAAAAAGGAAAGAAAAGGACAGAGAGCAGAGAGAGGAAAACGAAAATAAGGATGAAAATTCTATTTTCTCATTCAAAAAACCAATGGAGGCTATTACCAAATATATAGCAACAGACCATCCATTTGGCATCTTAGGATTGGAGAATAAAATAACAACCTTTTAGAATAAGACAAAAAGGAAAAATCTAGAGAGGATTCTTTTGAAAAGGAATCCTAGAGAGCTTAAAACACTAAAACAAAATACAAGGCTAATTTAAACACAATGTAATAACACAATTTAATGAACATTTTCTTCATCTTTTGTTGAAGCTTCTTCTTCCTTCACAGCCCCCCACAAGCGAACCGGAGAGGAGTGAATGGTGAGCTTGGTTCTGAGGCTGCAAAAACGGTGAGAAGACAAAGGTTTGGTCATGATGTTTGCTAACTGATCCTCGGATGGAACAAAATGGACTAGAAGCTGTCTGTTGTGAATCTTTTCTCGAATAAAGTGAAGGCCGATTTCAATGTGTTTACTTCTATGGTGCATAATTGGATTGTTGACAAGATAAATTGCACTAATGTTGTCACAATAGATGATGGGTGGAGTATGAGGAAGCAGACCAATTTTATTAAGAAGAGATTGAAGCCAAAGGATTTCTGCTGCTGCATTGGACAGACCTCTGTACTCTGATTCGGCACTTGAACGACTAACAACCCTCTGTTTTGTTGAAGACCAAGAGATGAGAGTATTGCCTAAGAAAGTACAAAATCCACTGGTACTTCTCCTATCATCAGGGCATGAAGCCCAGTCTGCATCTGTGTAGGCTGTCAATGACAGATTTTGTGAAGGCTGAATATAGAGGCCATGTGTGGAAGTGTTTTTAAGATATCTTAGGATCCTTTTGACAGCAAGCCAATGAGTGGAAGTAGGGGCATGAAGGAACTGGCACACTTTATTTACAGCAAAACTTAAATCAGGGCGAGTGATGGTGCAATATTGTAGAGCTCCCACAATGCTCCTGTATTCAGTGGGGTCTGGGAGTAAATCACCATCATTAATGGATAAAATTGTTCCTATGGCCATTGGAGAAGGACTAGGTTTACAATTTGACATTGAAGCTCGATGAAGGAGATCAAGAATGTATTTAGTTTGGGATAAATGTAGAGATCCTTGATGCTTTGAGACTTGGATGCCTAGGAAATAATTGAGAGTGCCAAGGTCTTTTAATTTAAAAAGAGTGTTTAAGGAGGTGATAAACTGTGAAATCAAGGATGGATTGTTTCCTGTAACTAAGATATCATCAACGTAAATCAGAAAAGCAATAAAATTACCATTCTTTTTGTAAAGAAACAGTGAGCAATCTGACTGAGAAGCAGTGAATCCCCATGAAATTAGACAGCTGCTGAGCTTCATAAACCATGCCCTTGGGCCTTTGTTTCAAGCCATATATAGCCTTTGAAAGCTTACAGACAAAAGAGGGATTGGACTGATCAAGAAAACCAGGGGGTTGGCTCATGTAAACATCTTCTTGGAGATCACCATTGAGGAAAGCATTGTGCACATCAAGTTGTTTAATATCCCACTGATAATGAACAGCAATGCTAAGGATCATACGAATTGTTGCTGGCTTTACTACTGGACTAAAAGTCTCAAAATAGTCTATTCCATAGGACTGATTAAATCCCTGAGCAACAAGTCTTGCTTTGTACCTTTCAACCTGTCCATTTGGCTGCAATTTTGTTTTATAGACCCACTTGCAACCTATGATTTTGCATTGAGAAGGAGCAGGAACCAAAGACCAAGTTTTGTTACTGATAAGAGCTTGGTATTCGAGAAGCATTGCTTTTTGCCATTCAGGAATTTTAGCAGCAGCCTTGAAGTTGGTTGGTTCGGTAAGAGGAGGTTGTAAAACAGGTGATGCTGTAGAGAGCAATAGCTTGGGTTTAAAAATACCTGATTTTGACCTTGTAACCATTGGATGTTGGACTGGGATAACAGAGGGAATTGTGGTAGTTATTGTTTCAGTGGAGATGACATTATCTGCAATAGGTAGATTGATTGGGACTTCTGGGGACAGATTGGACTCAGCAGGGCTAGTAGAAGAGGAGGACTGGGATTGAGGTAGAGTGGGATTATTTGAAATTGGAGTTTGGATAGAAGGAGAGAGTATAGTAGCTGAGTTGGGTTGTGTAGATTGATGCATTTCTTCAAAATTATTGGGAGAGACTTGATTTGGAGAGGAAATGATTTGCTGAAGAAAGACTTGATTTGGAGAGGAAATAATTGGCTGAAAAGGAACAAAGGAATGAGGAATGGAGGAAATATCATAGTGAAACTTTTGAACTGAGGTAGAAGGGACATGCTGTGTGAAATAGGGAAAAGATTGCTTATTGAATATTACATGTCTAGAGAGGTAGATTCTGCCTGTTGAAGCATCCAAGCATAGGTAACCTCTATGATTTGAACTATACCCCAAAAACAAGCATTCCTTGGATCTAAATTGCAGCTTGTGACTGTTGTAAAGTCTAAGAAAAGGAAAGCAGGCACAACCAAATGCTTTAAGAAGGTGATAATCAGGCTTTGATTTATATAGGAGCTCATAGGGAGTTTTGTTGCCTAAAGTAGGGGATGGAAACCTGTTTATCAAGTGAACTGAGGTCTGAAAGGCAAAAGTCCAGAAGGATTTTGGGAGATTTGAATGGCCAAGAAGTGACAATCCCATTTCTACTACATGTCTATTCTTCCTTTCTACCTTTCCATTTTGCTGTGGGGTATGTGGGCATGAGATTCTATGATGGATACCACTTTGAGCTAGCAATTTAGAAAGAGATCTATACTCACCTCCCCAATCTGTCTGAATACATTTAATCTTGCTGTCAAATTGGGTTTCTACTAGCTTTTGGAAATGTGTAAAGTAAGAATATGTTTCATCCTTTGAATTCAACAAATAAATCCATGTAAAGCCAGAAAAATCATCAATAAACAGCAGAAAATACTTGGCTCCAATTACTGAATTAACAGGGGATGGTCCCCAAATGTCAGAGTGTACAAGTTCAAAGGGAGAATGACAGACTCTATTTGATCTATGAAAAACTAAGCGATGGCTCTTGGCCATTTGACAGACATTGCAGAAATTAAAGTTAGAAATAGATGGACAGGGTTGATTTGAGTTGTGGAGAACTTGTTGCACTACTGTAGGAGAAGGATGCCCCAGCCTATAATGCCAAAGAGCTGATTGTGATAAGACAGCAACAAATGAAGTAGCAGTTGGAATAGAGGTGGAAGATGAGTGCTCCTGTGAAGGGGAATGAAGCCTGTAGAGACCTTGATTAAGATGTCCCTGAAGAAGAACCTCCTTAGTCTGTATATCCTTCACAAGAAACAAGGTTGGATGAAATTCAATGAAGGCTTTATTGTCTTGACATAGTCGTGCAACACTAATGAGTTTGTTTGAAATGGTTGGAACATGTAAAACAGAATTTAGCTTAATGGGTTGTGAAGAGCAAGAGGGCAGCAAAGTGTTACCAATGTGTGTTATAGAAAGTCTCTTACCATTTCCCATCATAACCTGCTCTTGGCCTATATATGGATTTGCATTGTTGAGAGAGGACAGTGTTGGTGTCATGTGATGTGTGGCCCCAGAGTCGAATAGCCATTCTTGATCAGGGTGAATGGAAGGAGTAGACATGGAATACTGTAAAGGAGTTGGAGAGGGTGGAATGTTTTGCTGAGGAATAGCAGTTGTGTAAGTGGAAGGAAATTGAGAGTTATTCTGCTGAGGATTGACTGATGATTCAATAGATGAAAAAGGGATAGTAGCAAGGTGTGCTTGAGGTCTTGGTGGAAGAATAGGAGGGTATCTTTCCTTGTTTTCTCTATTGTAACATACCAGAGCAGTATGACCCACTTTGCTGTAGATTTGGCATTGTGGCCTATTCGAAGTTCTTGAAGACCATCTGGGGTTTGGATTGGAAAAAGGATTTGACATGGTAGACTGGATCTGAGGTGGAGTGTAGGTATTTGAGGGTCTTGGATTTTGGAAGAGAGAAGGGGATGGGGAAGAATAAAGAGAGTTGGTGGTAGTAGTATTTTGAGGTGTGGAAAAAGAAGCAGATGGAGGCCAAGGTGAGCTAGGAGAAGGAGATTGCTGATGCACAGAAAGGTTTGCAACATTTGCTTGAATAAGATTGAGTTGTTCAACAGAGGATTGTCTCTCTAGCCTTACTTCATAACTCAGTAATAGGCTTCTAATGTCCTCAAGTGAAGGTTTGTCACTCCTATTTTGGATTGAAGTCACAAAAGGATTATATTCAGAACCAAGGCCATCTAAGATGTAGGCAACATGGTCTCTGTATAAGAGAGGCTCACCAATTGCAGCTAGCTTATCTGATATTTGCTTAATTTGGGAAAGATATTGAGATATACTCACTCCATCCTTCTTGGATTTTTGAAGTTGAGAACGCAAGCTCATTATACTTGCAGTGGACACGGATTCGTAGACCCTTCTGAGTGACTCCCATACTTCAAAAGCTGTTGTGCAATTTACAATCTCACTCATTTTGTCTTCAGACAAGGAAGAATAGATCCACCCCATTACGAGGCGATTGTGTTTCTGCCAGAAGAAATGCTCTAAATTCACCTGGATTTGGTTTGGATCTAGGAATTTTGGAGGCATAGGGATGGTTCCATCAATGAATCCTTCTAAACCATTGGAAATTATGACATTAAGCAGCTGGTTCTTCCATAATAGATAGTTGGTATCATTGAGTTTTATTGTAAGAGAGGAAGCACCCAGATTTGTGGGCTGAGGCTGGACAAAGTTAGGCTGAAGGGAATGAGGCGATTGTTGGGGAAAGTAAGTTGGAAAAGAAGATGGGTAATTTGCGAAATACCCTCCTGGAACTGAACCAGTATTTGGTTGGAAGAAATTTTGCTGTTGATTTGGTCCAGGAAAGAATGGGTATTGTTGACGATTTTGCATTGGAGTGTAGGGCTTATTTGGATTGGGATTTGGGCGTAGATTCGTCTGAGTTTGAGGAGTAAGAGTGACGTCTTGATGTTGGTCAGAGGCAGCTATGCCTTTTTGTTTGGGATTTTTTGCAGATGAGGAAGAATCACCATCGGGTGTAGCCATTGAAGCCTTTTACAGCTTTTCCTATGGCTCTGATACCATGAAGATTTTTGACAGAAAAAGGAAAGAAAAGGACAGAGAGCAGAGAGAGGAAAACGAAAATAAGGATGAAAATTCTATTTTCTCATTCAAAAAACCAAAGGAGGCTATTACCAAATATATAGCAACAGACCATCCATTTGGCATCTTAGGATTGGAGAATAAAATAACAACCTTTTAGAATAAGACAAAAAGGAAAAATCTAGAGAGGATTCTTTTGAAAAGGAATCCTAGAGAGCTTAAAACACTAAAACAAAATACAAGGCTAATTTAAACACAATGTAATAACACAATTTAATGAACATTTTCTTCATCTTTTGTTGAAGCTTCTTCTTCCTTCACAGAAGGATTCACAATTGTGGATTTGATAAAAGTAGCTTTTTCCATCAATCTTGCTTTTTCCCTTTGAGTCAATGGTTGCTTCCTCCAACGAAACTCATCTTTTATTGTTTTTATATTATTCAGGCTATCTCCAACTTCCAAATCTATCATCTCTAAAATCAATTTTTTTTTCTAGTTAATTTAGTTTTGTAGGTATTTTTTTAAAATGTAAATTTTTAAATGGTAAATTTTAAAAATAACAAAAGTTTTCATAATATTCAGGCATAGCACTTTCATTAGAATAATGAGAATTTTCATTATTTTAAATGAAAGTTCAAAATCATAAAAACTAACTAAATTATAATAATAAAACCTATTGAGTTTTAATTGAAAACAATTCAATTAGAAACATAAAATACAATAATTATATTGATCAATTCAATTATATAAGGAAAAAAAATAATAAAAATTAACTTTTATTAATATAATGAAAGGAAAAAAATGCTATTTTTAAAAAAATTCATTATTTTTTAAAATATGAATTTAAAAAGTGTTATAGGGTGGAATTTCTAAAAGATTTATATAAGCAAATTTTGATAAAGATTATCCATACCTTTGGTCTCTCTCTTGACATAAAACAAGTCTTCATTTCTTTTGCTTTTCTCCATTTTCACCTCTTTAGGCCAACAGGATAAAGTGTGGACAGGCTGCACAACTGTTGAGAAAAGATTCAGTGATTTAAAATTACTGCTAAAGCTAGAGAAAAGTTATTATTTTTTTATTTAATAGTTTTTTTTCAAAAAATTATTGGTCATTATAATATTTTATTCTTCATTTAATAATTACTATTTATCTCACTAAAATTAAATAAACAATTTATTTATTTTCATATCAAAATTTCTTTGATTATTTTTTTAAAGAAGATATTGAAAAGAATATATAATTAATTTAACATAAAAACAATAACTTAATAATTAAAAATGAAATAATTAACATAAAATTTGATTTCATTATTTTGGAATGGTCCTAAAACTTCAGATCCACCACTATAATATATGTGTACATGTTTTAAAAACCCTGGAATCCATCTAAACCTGAACTTTAAACCTTCTTTCTCCTAAAAAAAAATTAAAATTAAAATTGACAAATTATACCATTAGATTACAAGAACTAACCTTGAAATATGGCAACTCTCATTAATATTTTAGTGCTGATTTTGATCATCTCAAAAACACAAACATCACCTTCTTGTAATTTATTGTCATAAGCAAATTTCTTCCAACCACCGCTCAAAAAATGTTTAATCCGATTAGGAGACCCATTCACAAGGTAATTAACATTCCAAGTTCTTCCATTTGAAACTTGAAGAATTATTTCTACAGATTCTTTCAATTGAATCTCTCCAAAGTTTTTTGGTATTGCCTAAAAAATGTCATTATTATTAGAAGATCAATATCATATTGGAGGGCCAACATGAGCATAGCTTAAGTGGTTCAGTCCCTGCTCCCTTTCCATAAAGGTCGAAGGGTTTGAGTCTCCCCTCCCCTAATTTGATATAATATTTATTTTAAAAAAATCACATGGAAGGGACAAAATCTCAAAATTACCACACTATGTCCTGGATAGATGCTTGAAGGCCACATCTTGAGTAAAAAAGACGGATTCAAAGTCATGGATTTGAAAGTAATAGCTTTTTCCATTATTTTTTCTCCAATTTCAAAATCTATATTAAAAAAAAAATCAGCCTTTTAAGCAAAAAAATATTAGATAAAGATTTATATATATCCATACCTTTAGATTCAATCTTTTGAGGCCTAGAAATTTGATCAATTTTCATCTTCTTATTAGAAACAAAACATTGATCACCATCAGATTTAATGATCTTCTTGTTGAGTTTTGGTTGTGAAGCCAAATCAATTTGAAAGCCCAACTTTTAATCCAAGCCCATTATCATATGAAAGTCAAATTCATATAAGACAAAAAGATAATATTGAATTATTATTATTTTTGGGCTTATCTTCGTGGACTCTCTTTGATGAGGCGGTGGAAGTGATTTTCAACCTATATATATATATATATATATATATATATGTTTAGCGGCTGAATGACCTAGCATAAGAAAGAAAATTGTGGCGTCCTTTTTCTTATTTTCTACGTGAGCGGCAGTAGGGTATTCCTTGGGCAAAAATCAAATTGGCTTATCTGGGTTGTTAATTATTGAGAGAAAAATTAGAGAGTTGATATCAATTGTAAACTTCTAATTTTCATCTCAATTGTAATCTTCATCTTCATAGTGGAACCTGCATAATTTGCAGAAGACAGGACGTACCAATTGGGAACCTGTATAAAATTCTCGTGTCATTTTCTCTCTCGTTTTTATTCTTGTGTTGCTTTTATCGTTCTTGAATTAGGGAATTTAGGGAGTTGCAAATCCTCAAATTCCCAACAACTGGTATCAGAGCTTCAGGTTTAAGGGAATTGTGTTAGAGATCGATGGATAGCACAAAGGATATTGGGATCGGAAAATTTGATGGTTCAGATTTTTTCATTCTGGATGATGCAAATTGAAGACTACTTGTTTAGCAGGAAGTTGCATCTGCCATTGGGAGAGAAGCCAGAGGGTATGAAGGATGAAGAGTGGAAGCTATTAGACAGGCAAGTGCTGGGAGTTGTGAGATTGACCTTGTCAAAGAATGTTGCCCATAATGTGGCAAAAGAGACAACTACAGCGAGATTGATCAAAACCTTGTCTGATATGTATGAATGACCCCATCGTCAACAACAAGATATACATCTACACTCAACTCGTGCATATGAAGATGGCTGATGATGAACCATTAGCAGATCATCTGAATAAATTCAACATTCTCATAAATCAATTAATTGCTGCGGAGTTTGAAATGACTGATGATATGGTTCGTCATTACATTTTTAGCATCTTTACCTGATAGTTGGTCTACTATGAAAACCGCTATCGCAAATTCTCAGGGAAGAAGTAAGCTTTGTTTTGCAAATATCGGAGATGCCGCTCTTGCGGAAGAAATTCGCTTGAAGAGTTCTGGTATGACCTCTAACAATGGTACCGCTTTGTATTTTGGTAGAGGAAAAGGCAATCAAAGTAACAACGATAAAGGTAAAGGTACATGGAACGAGGGGATTGAGTGTTGTTACACGCCACAGGAAGGGTCACAAAAAATCGATCGTAGAAAATCGAAACAAGATCGAAAGATAACCGGCAACAACTCGGAGGCTAATATGGTCGCGTATGCTCTTTGCTCTGTTGATGAGACTTTTAATATCGATGAGCCAGGAGATTGGGTTGTGGATAGTGCCTCTTCTTTTCATATTACTTCAAACAATCAATTGTTCTCATCTTTTACTTAGGCGATTTTGGCTCAGTGAAATTGGGGAACGGAAATATCTCTAAAGCTGCTGGTATTGGAGATGTAAGTTTGAAGACTGATACAGGATGCAAGCTACTATTGAGGAATGTCGGTATGTTCCTAATTACAAGTTGAATATTATTTACTGGTTAACTTGATAATGCTGGTTATCGAAGTGAGTTTAGCAGAGGGGTATGGAAACTCACTAGAGGATCTTTATTGGTGGCGAAAGGCTACAAACGTTCTACTCTGTATGTGACACGTTTGAATGTTGTCAAAGTTAAGGGTGCTACACGTAAAGTGAAAATTTGGAGAGTTGTTGATGTTCCTTCAAATGGGAGGGGTAAGCCGACAACGCAGAAAGGACAGTTAGATCCTAATCCATCGAGTTCATGAGAAGGTACAGTTGGGAGAATGGAAGCGCTCGGAAAATAGCCTCAATCGAAAGGCAAGATAGCGACCCGGTGAAGTTGCCGAGGGCAATAGGGCACTTTTGGCTAGTTTCAGAGTCAAAGAGGGTGTAAGCATCAGAGATGAAATCTCTAATCTGGCAACTGGTTTGAATTCTAATGTCAAACACATGATGAAATATTTCTTTACTAATGTTCGTTGGAGGCGGATAGTTGGTAAAGTGGTTGATCCCGTCACATAGATGGAGTGGGAGTGGCTGGAGTATCTCTTCGTGCCTGGGAGATAGCTCACAGCGGTGGTCTTGCAGGGGCCAATTATGTTAGTGGATTCTAACAGGTATATGGTTTTGCAAATCAGTTTGAGTTTGCAGTTTGAAGCCTTGGTGTTCCAAGCAAGTGGTAAGCTGCTCATGCAGTGGGAGTTGAAGATGATTGATATGTCTCCAAGTGGGAGATTGTTGAGTTTTGGTTGTGAAGCCAAATCAATTTGAAAGCCCAACTTTTAATCTAAGCCCATTATCATATGAAAGTCAAATTCATATAAGACAAAAGGATAATATTGAATTATTATTATTTTTGGGCTTATCTTCGTGGACTCTCTTTGATGAGGCGGTGGAAGTGATTTTCAACCTACATATATATATATATATATGTTTAGCGGCTGAATGACCTAGCGTAAGAAAGAAAATTGTGGCGTCCTTTTTCTTATTTTCTACGTGAGCGGCAGTAGGGTATTCCTTGGGCAAAAATCAAATTGGCTTATTTGGGTTGTTAATTATTGAGAGAAAAATTAGAGAGTTGATATCAATTGTAAACTTCTAATTTTCGTCTCAATTGTAATCTTCATCTTCATAGTGGAACCTGCATAATTTGCAGAAGACAGGACGTACCAATTGGGAACCTGTATAAAATTCTCGTGTCATTTTCTCTCTCGTTTTTATTCTTGTGTTGCTTTTATCGTTCTTGAATTAGAGAATTTAGGGAGTTGCAAATCCTCAAATTCCCAACACTTCTTATCCATTGGTCTCTTGCATGAAATATCTTCCAATATTTGAACATCATCAGATTCTTCATTCTCATTGATTGGATATTGAATTTCTAAACCACTTGGATTAAAAACAATAACATGGAAGCAAGAATTCCCTTCATATCTGAATACTATAAAGTATCCAAATTTAATATTGTAAAACTCCACAAATTCTTTCCAACCATTTTCAAACCATACTTTTCCATTATTTTTTTCCAACCCCACTTTCCAATTTGAACCATCAGCCACCTTAAGAAATACTTTCTTATTTAACAAAGAATTTCGGTTATTTCTCACAAACTTTTTTGGAATCTCCTGAAACATAGGGAAAAAAAAATGTTTTAAAGAGAAGAAAAGAAAGAAAAAGAAAAAGAATTTTGGATGCATACAAATTTTCCATCCTTGAGAGTATGGGAAAGGATGATCTTGAAAAAATGAGGAGTTTTGGATGTGAAATACGGAATATCTTCTCGTCGGCGACTCGACGAAGCCATGGATGATGGAGAGGAGGAGTACTCTTTCGTAACTTATGGCATTGGTATATCTACTTCACTTCTTCTTCTTCCACTGATTTTAGTTAAATATGCTAATTAATTAATTATTAGAAGACTACTTTCATTAATGGCGATTCAGAAGAATGATTATATTTTCTAAACACAGTCTGTCTGTAGATTAACAAAATCTTCTTCTTAAATGCTTAAGCATTTATTTACAGATATATTGTAATTACTATTAGAAATGACAAACCAACATGTTTATAGATTTTTGACATTTATTAGTCTCACCCACAGTATTCAAATGGGAGCTGTCAGACCGCATGGAAAGAAAAATATTGATGCAAAATTCATTTTTCAAATTGTTAAGTAAAAATATCTTGTTTTTTTATTATTAAAAAAATAATAAAGAGTAGAAAATATAGAAAACCACGATTTATTAATTTTGAGTTAATTTGCCATAATTACAAGCTCTAATGCCAAAATTAAAATCTAATTTGGTTGAATCATTTATTTGTGGTTACGTCAAATTTCTCGGTAGAATTTATTTTCTTATTGGAGGTTGGGGTCTTGTGGACAAATAGAAATACTTTTATACACAACGCTCTATATAAAAGGATTGTATGTTTCTATCGACGGAATAACATAACAAAACTTAAAAAATTACTTAATTATATTTGAAAACATCTCAATTATCATCATCATATCATACTGAGATTCATCATTCTACGATATAAGAAAAAAAAATTAATGAAATGAAATTAATTTATTTGATAAAAGTGAAAAGTGCTATATTTGAAAATTGGTGGAAAAAAATGTTATTTTGTGTAATTTGTTAATTAAAAATATAACAAATTATATATCACATCCGTCATGAATATTTATTAAAAGGAAAATTAAATTTGCTCTAAAAGATCTCTTGAATTCAAACTTGTGAAGCAATATAGATCCATACAAAGATGATAAAGGCTGAATGAAATTAGTGGTTGATTTAGGAATCAACCTCTGAAAATAAAAACCTTCATTGATATTTTTTTGCTTCTGATCATCTCAAAAACACAGAAATCTCCTTCTTGCAAGCCACTTTCACGAGCAAATATCTTCCAACCTTTCGCCAATTCAGCTCTGATTCCTTTACTAGTTTCATAAACACAATAACAAACATTCCAACTTCGTACATCCGACGAACCCAACTGAAGAACCATATCTACGCTCTCGTTGAGATGCGTTTGTGTAAAGTTTATTGGTACACTCTTTAAATAATACACAAATTAAAATTAGTTAAAATGAAAAGGAAAATTCATTCTTAAATTACTAAGAAAGAGCTTTCTCTAGAATTATACTTTCGAAATTTTTAATAATTTTTTAACACATGGTATTACGTATAATATAGATGTGTCTAAATTTAGTTAAAACTAATCGATAAAAGAGTGAATTTACAATATTCCTAAAGTGCAGAGGTATTTCAATTTCAAAACAAAAACAAAAGTGCAAGGGCATGATTTAATAATAATTTAAAATGCAATGGTATATTACATTACATCAATGTAAAGGAGGGAAGACTCTCGAATGTTTGACTTCAAAAGAATAGAGCAAATACCTTATCAGTTTAATTATGTTTATGTTGGTTTTTACAAAAGTAGTTTAGTTTTTAGGAAATATTAATTTTAATTAATCGATAATGAAAAATAATAATTATAATTAATGCTTACCAAATGTGCTGCTCGATTGACATATGAAGGCCACATCTTGATCACAAAAGAAGGATTAACAATCATGGATTCGAATTTATTAGCTTTCTCCATTAATTTTGCTTCCTGATTTGGAGTCAATGGAGCATTTGGTCTATCTCCAACTTCCAAATTTCTCATCTCTAAAATCAATATTTTCCTTTTTAGAATGAAGAAAGAAACAAAAATTTAAGCAAAATCAGAATAAAATTAGATTATCCATACCTTTTGACTCTCTCTTGCAAGGTGGGAAGGATTCATTTCCTTGGTTTTTCTCCATTTCCATCCCTTTAGACCCAAAGAAATAAGTAATTTATAGGATTTTTATTTTATTTTTTTACAATTTATAACATTTATTTAATTGAACGTTGAAAATAATATAGAAATAATAGCTTAAGAAAATATTATTAAAAAAAAAAAATACTAACCTTTAAAAATGGTAACTTTCATCAATATTCTTTTTGTGGTTTCGATCAATTCAAAAACACAAACGTCACCATGTCCTAAATGATTGTCACTAGCAAATCTTTTCCAACCATTGCTCAAAACAGCTCTATTAGGATTCAAATACACAATGCAAAGAACCCTCCATTTTCTTCCATCATTTGAAACCTCAAGATTTATATCTCCCGACTTCTTGAAATACATCTTTGAAAAGCTTCTTGGTATTTCCTATAAAATAATAACAATTGGAAGTATATATTATGACAATGAAAAAAATAAAGTTCATGAGTTAATATTAAGGAAGCTCATTAACCACTAACTAACAACATCTTGTTAGGACATACACATGGGCTGATTAGTTAGTTTGTTATATTAGTTATGTAATTATCATTTTTTACATTTCTCTTACTATAAGTATGAGATTGTATTTTTGTCCACAGTTAATGAAATATGAATCCTTTCTTTGTGGTCAACTTTCTCCAACTCTAATATGGTATCAGTTAATCTTATCATTAATAATTGGTTTTGAAATAGAAGCTCGTGATTTTTCTATTTACGACAAAAATACAATCAAGTCAGAAAAAAAAAACTGAAACATAGAGTGCATACCAAAGAATATCCCGGAGAGATGCTTGAAGGGCAGATCTTGATCACAAAAGAAGGATTCAAAGTCATGGATTTGAAAGTATTTGCCTTTTCCATTAACTTTGAAGCCTGACTTGGAATCAATGCTATCTTTTTCTTCCAACAATACTCTTTCTTGATGTTTTTTCCATCTTCAAAATCAGCCTTTTTTTTAAAACAATCTTTATTTCTCTGGATTTTCTCCATTTTCATCTTCTTATTAGAAACAAAACATAGATCATCATCATCACCTTCATGAATTTGTTTATCCCTTGGTCTCTTGCATGAAGTTTCTTCCAATATCTTCATCTCATCATCTTCATCTTCATCATCATCAGATTCTTCATTCTCATTCCTTGTATCGGATTTCTTGACTCGATATCGGATTTCTAAAGCACTATGATAAAAAATTATAACATGAAAGCAAGAATCTCCATCATATCTAAATACTAAAAAGTATCCCAATTTAATATTGTAAAACTCCACAAATTCTTTCCAACCCTTTTCAAACCATACTTTTCCATCACTTTTTTCCAACCCCACTTTCCATTTTGCACCCTGATCAGCCACCTTAACACATACTTTGTTTTTTAACAAAGATTCTCCATGTTTTCTCACAAACTTTTTTGGCACTTCCTGAACATATAGAAAATTAAAATTAAAGTAAAGTAAAAAAAAAAAATTAATTAAAGAAAAATAATATTGCTTACAAGTTTTCCTTCCTTGAGAGTATGAGAAAGAATGATCTTGAAAAAATGAGGAGTTTTGGACGTGAAATACGGCGAATCTTCTTGCCGGCGACTCGAAGCCATGAAATGATAGAGAGAGATATACTAAATATAAAAATATGGTGCAAAATCAATCTAAGAATGCTTCATTTGAATTAATAAAATTTAGTGAATAGCGTTTTCCAGTACTGGTTAAAATCTCTCAGTTAATCAAATGCTTCATTCATTGTCTGTCACTATCAGCAGTTGAGTGTAAGGATGGAAAACCACAATATTCATAATTAGTCTTAGTTTTATTTTTTTTATTCAAGAGATAGATTGCAAATCTAGCAAGTTTTTAGGTCATATTTGTAAAAATATCAACTCTAAAAATATTTGTAATCATGATTAATATTGATTAACGTGTGAATCGGTGATAAACTTAAAGGGTGAAAAATCATTATAGCCACTTTTTGAGGTCAAAGTTAGCAAATGACCACATTTTGATATATTTAATGGGGTGGCCAATTTTTACTATTCAATTTTTTAAAATACCAAAATTACCATTTTCGTATAGCAGGTATAGTCTGACACCTCCTGACATTCTGACACGTCTGTATAGTACGTACAGTCTAACATTTCTGACATTTTTTCTTTTTCAATGCAATTTTCTTTCTCGATGCATTCTTTCTTCTCCCAGTTTATGGTATATTTAGTATATTGTCCATAGTTCTTTTGCGGATTTAGTATATTTTGTAATTTTTTCTTTTTTTATGTTTTGATTTTATACTACATACTTCAATTTTATAGATTCATTTTAGTATATTATTCATAGTTTCTCCTCTCATTTTAGTATATTATTCATAGTTTCTCCTCTCATATATCATTTTTTTAAACTCACTCATGTAAATCAGTAAACTTTGTGACTACATGTATATGATAGATTATTGATTACATGTTATAATTTGAGCTTTATGGAATATCTTTGTTAAATAACAAAGTATGTGTTAAAGTGGTTGATGGTGCAGATGGGAATGTGGAGTTGAAAAAAGTAATGGAAAAGTCTGGTTTGACAATGGCTGGAAAGAATTTATGGATTAAATTCGGATATTTTATAGTATTCAGATATGAAGGGGAATCTTGCTTTCATGTTATAATTTTTTCATCAAAAAGTGCTTTAGAAATCCAATATCAGTCAAGAAATCTCATAAAAATGATTAAAGAATTATGGATATAAAATTAATAGAAAAAATCACTTAATAATAGAATATTGTTTACTAAATAATAATTGGTTGAGTTGTAGGGTTTTATCAACCCAATCTAAAAAATTGAGTTGATCATGCAGCCAACTTAAATTTACAATCCAACTTAACTTTATCCTCAAAATTTCGGGTTGAAATTTATTAAAAATCTTTTAGATATAGTATTTTTTATAATAGAACTCATTGACTTTAAGTTCATAAATTTAAAATTATCATAGCAAAGTCTCTCCTATACTTTGCATAATCTGTCTAATGTCCAAAAAGTCCCTTTGTTTGGATCCAGGTTCCATGGAAATTTACATCTTAAATCATGTAGTAAAAGCAAATCTAATTTAACTCCAAAAAGACTAATGTTATTACAAAATAAACATCTCTAGAATTCAAACTTATCAAACAAAATAAATAGTTTCATGCTAAATGGTTAATTTCACAAGAATCATCTACCGATCAAAATTAACCATTTTCATAAACTGATGGACAAATTAAACCAAATTTTCTTCTCAACAATCATCCTCGGAAAATAGTGACTTTCATTGATATTCTTCTCCCTTTGATCATCTCGAAAACACAGACATCATGTTCTTGTAATTTATTGTCACGAGCAAATTTGTTCCAACCACGGTTCAATTCAGCACTAATCCCGTTACGAGTCGAATACATGGCGTAACGAACCTTCCAAGTTCGTACATCTGATACTTGAAGAATGATATCTACAGATTTCTGGATATGCATTTGGGCAAAGATTCTTGGTATACCCTTTGAAGAGTAAAAAAAGTCAATTTTTAAGACAAGCCACTAAAGAAAAAAAAGGGAATCATATATTGTACCGTTAAATTCTCGAAAAAGAATATATATATATATATATATATATATATATATATATATATATATATATATATATATATATATATATTTGTTGATATAGTAAACTTTTTCTGTGTGAATCAATAATTAACGGTGATCAATGTTTATTGTCTAAAGTGATTAACATTAACCATTATATTCACATGCAAAAAATATATTATAAATGTAAATGCTTTTTAAATATTCTACCCGTTAAATTCTCGAAAAAGATTTTAATCTCCAACTTGGTTGAGCGAAAAGAAGTACTTTTATAGGTCGACTAAACCTCGATTGGTGTGTGAAAAGAGTCAAGTAAAAGTAGATTTGAGATGTCTTATCAAATATTTTTTACAATTAACAAAATGATTTTGATATATATATAAAAGCATTACCAAACATGAACACTAGTAATTAGTAGGGCTTACCAAACGATATCCAGGAGAGATATAGGAAGGCCACATCTTGGCCACAAAAGAAGGATTCACAATTGTGGATTTGAAAGAAGTAGCTTTTTCCATCAACCTTGCTTTTTCCCTTTGAGTCAATGGTTGCTTCCTCCAACGAAACTCATCTTTTATTGTTTTTATATTATTCAGGCTATCTCCAACTTCCAAATCTATCATCTCTAAAATCAATTTTTTTTCTAGTTAATTTAGTTTTGTAGGTATTTTTTTAAAATGTAAATTTTTAAATGGTAAATTTTAAAAATAACAAAAGTTTTCATAATATTCAGGCATAGCACTTTCATTAGAATAATGAGAATTTTCATTATTTTAAATGAAAGTTCAAAATCATAAAAACTAACTAAATTATAATAATAAAACCTATTGAGTTTTAATTGAAAACAATTCAATTAGAAACATAAAATACAATAATAATATTGATCAATTCAATTGTATAAGGAAAAAAATAATAAAAATTAACTTTTATTAATTTAATGAAAGGAAAAAAATGCTATTTTTAAAAAAAATCATTATTTTTTAAAATGTGAATTTAAAAAGTGTTATAGGGTGGAATTTCTAAAAGATTTATATAAGCAAATTTTGATAAAGATTATCCATACCTTTGGTCTCTCTCTTGACATAAAACAAGTCTTCATTTCTTTTGCTTTTCTCCATTTTCACCTCTTTAGGCCAACAGGATAAACTGTGGACAGGCTGCACAACTGTTGAGAAAAGATTCTGTGATTTAAAATTGCTGCTAAAGCTAGAGAAAAGTTATTATTTTTTTATTTAATAGTTTTTTTTCAAAAAATTATTGGTCATTATAATATTTTATTCTTCATTTAATAATTACTATTTATCTCACTAAAATTAAATAAACAATTTATTTATTTTCATATCAAAATTTCTTTGATTATTTTTTTAAAGAAGATATTGAAAAGAATATATAATTAATTTAACATAAAAACAATAACTTAATAATTAAAAATGAAATAATTAACATAAAATTTGATTTCATTATTTTGGAATGGTCCTAAAACTTCAGATCCACCACTATAATATATGTGTACATGTTTTAAAAACCCCCGAATCCATCTAAACCTGAACTTAAAAACCTTCTTTCTCCTAAAAAAAATTAAAATTAAAATTGACAAATTATACCATTAGATTACAAGAACTAACCTTGAAATATGGCAACTCTCATTAATATTTTAGTGCTGATTTTGATCATCTCAAAAACACAAACATCACCTTCTTGTAATTTATTGTCATAAGCAAATTTCTTCCAACCACCGCTCAAAAAATGTTTAATCCGATTAGGAGACCCATTCACAAGGTAATTAACATTCCAAGTTCTTCCATTTGAAACTTGAAGAATTATTTCTACAGATTCTTTCAATTGAATCTCTCCAAAGTTTTTTGGTATTGCCTAAAAAATGTCATTATTATTATAAGATCAATATCATATTGGAGGGCCAATATGAGCATAGCTTAAATGGTTCAGTTCCTACTCCCTTTCCATAAAAGTCGAAGGGTTGAGTCTCCCCTTCCCTAATTTGATATAATATTTATTTTAAAAAAATCACATGGAAGGGACAAAATCTCGAAATTACCACACTATGTCCCGGATAGATGCTTGAAGGCCACATCTTGAGTAAAAAAGACGGATTCAAAGTCATGGATTTGAAAGTAATAGCTTTTTCCATTATTTTTTCTCCAATTTCAAAATCTATATTAAAAAAAAAAAATCAGCCTTTTAAGCAAAAAAAAATATTAGATAAAGATTTATATATATCCATACCTTTAGATTCAATCTTTTGAGGCCTAGAAATTTGATCAATTTTCATCTTCTTATTAGAAACAAAACATTGATCACCATCAGATTTAATGATCTTCTTATCCATTGGTCTCTTGCATGAAATATCTTCCAATATTTGAACATCATCAGATTCTTCATTCTCATTGATTGGATATTGAATTTCTAAACCACTTGGATTAAAAGCAATAACATGGAAGCAAGAATTCCCTTCATATCTGAATACTATAAAGTATCCAAATTTAATATTGTAAAACTCCACAAATTCTTTCCAACCATTTTCAAACCATACTTTTCCATTATTTTTTTCCAACCCCACTTTCCAATTTGAACCATCAGCCACCTTAAGAAATACTTTGTTATTTAACAAAGAATTTCCGTTATTTCTCACAAACTTTTTTGGAATCTCCTGAAACATAGGGAAAAAAAAATGTTTTAAAGAGAAGAAAAGAAAGAAAAAGAAAAAGAATTTTGGATGCATACAAATTTTCCATCCTTGAGAGTATGGGAAAGGATGATCTTGAAAAAATGAGGAGTTTTGGACGTGAAATACGGAATATCTTCTCGTCGGCGACTCGACGAAGCCATGGATGATGGAGAGGAGGAGTACTCTTTCGTAACTTATGGCATTGGTATATCTACTTCACTTCTTCTTCTTCTTCCAACTGATTTTACTTAAATATGCTAATTAATTAATTATTAGAAGACTACTTTCATTAATGGCGATTCAGAAGAATGATTATATTTTCTAAACACAGTCTGTCTGTAGATTAACAAAATCTTCTTCTTAAATGCTTAAGCATTTATTTACAGATATATTGTAATTACTATTAGAAAGGACAAACTAACACGTTTATAGATTTTTGACATTTATTAGTCTCACCCACAGTATTCAAATGGGAGCTGTCAGACAGCATGAAAAAAAATATTGATGCAAAATTCATTTTTCAAATTGTCAAGTACAAATATCTTGTTTTTTTTTATTAAAGAAAAAAAAAATAATAAAGGGTAGAAAATATAGAAAACCACGATTTATTAATTTTGAGTTAATTTGCCAAAATTACAAGCTCTAATGCCGGAATTAAAATCTAATTTGGTTGAATCATTTATTCGTGGTTACGTCAAATTTCTCGGTAGAATTTATTTTCTTATTGGAGGTTGGGGTCTGATGGACAAATAGAAATACTTTTATACACAACGCTATATATAATAGGATTGCATGTTTTTATTGACGGGAATAGCATAACAAAACTTAAAAAATTACTTAATTCTAATTGAAAACATCTCAATTATCGTCATCATATCATACTGAGATTCATCATTCTACTATAAAAAAAAAATTAATGAAATTCAATTCATTTATTTAATTAAAGTGAAAAAATGATATATTTGAAAATTGGTGGAAAAAAATGTTATTTTGTGTAACTTGTCAATTAAAAATATAACAAATTATATATCACATTCGTCATCAATATTTAATATAAGTAAAATTAAATTTGCTCTAAAAGATCTCTTGAATTCAAACTTGTGAAGCAATATAGATCCATACAAAGATGATAAAGGCTGAATGAAATTAGTAGTTAATTTAGGAATCAACCTCTGAAAATAAAAACCTTCATTGATATTTTTTTGCTTCTGATCATCTCAAAAACACAGATATCTCCTTCTTGCAGGCCACTTTCACGAGCAAATATCTTCCAACCTTTGGCCAATTCAGCTCTGATTCCGTTACAAGTTTCATAAACACAATAACAAACATTCCAACTTCGTACATCCGAACCCAACTGAAGAACCATATCTACGCTCTTCATCAGATGCGTTTGTGTAAAGTTTACTGGTACACTCTTTAAATAATACACACACAAAAAAATGACAAATTAAAAAGGAAAAGGAAAAATCATTCTTAAAAATTACTAAGAAAGAGCTTTCCCTAGAATTATACTTTTTTTTTTAAAAAATTTTAATAGTTCTTGAGCACACGTTATGCGTATAATAGATATATGTCTAAATTTCATTAAAATTAATCGATACAAGGGTGTGATTTACAATTTTTTTTAAAGTACAGAGAGTGTGATTTAACAATAACTCAAAGGGTATATTTTACATTTATCTTTTTTTTTCTCAATATATTACATTACATCAATTTAAAAGGGAGACTCTGGAATGTTACTTCAAAAGAAGAGGTAAATATCTAACCAGTTTAATTATGTTTAAGTTGGATTTTATAAAAGTAGTTTAGTTCTTAGGAAATAGTAATTTTAATTAATCGATAGTGAAAAATAATAATAATTAGTGCTTACCAAATGTGCTGCTCGATTGACATATGAAGGCCACATCTTGATCACAAAAGAAGGATTAACAATCATGGATTCGAATTTATTAGCTTTCTCCATTAATTTTGCTTCCTGATTTGGAGTCAATGGAGCATTTGGCCTATCTCCAACTTCCAAATTTCTCCTCTCTAAATCAATATTTTACTTTTTAGAATGAAGAAGAAACAAAAATTAGATAAAATTAGATTATCCATACCTTTTGACTCTCTCTTGCAAGGTGGGAAGGATTCATTTCCTTGGTTTTTCTCCATTTCCATCCCTTTAGACCCAAAGAAATAAGTAATTTATAGGATTTTTATTTTATTTTTTTACAATTTATAACATTTATTTAATTGAACGTTGAAAATAATATAGAAATAATAGCTTAAGAAAATATTATTAAAAAAAAAAATACTAACCTTTAAAAATGGTAACTTTCATCAATATTCCTTTTGTGCTTTCGATCAATTCAAAAACACAAACGTCACCATATCGTAAATGATTGTCACTAACAAATCTTTTCCAACCATTGCTCAAAACAGCTCTATTAGGATTCAAATACACAATGCAAAGAACCCTCCATTTTCTTCCATCATTTGAAACCTCAAGATTTATATCTCCCGACTTCTTGAAATACATGTTTGAAAAGCTTCTTGGTATTTCCTACAAAATAATAACAATTGGAAGTATATATTATAACAATGAAAAAAAAATAAAGTTTATGAGTTAATCTTATCATTAACGATTGGTTTTGAAATAGAAGCTCGTGATTTTTCTATTTACGACAAAATTACATTCAAGTCGCATACCAAAGAATATCCAGGAAAGATGCTTGAAGGGCAGATCTTGATCACAAAAGAAGGATTCAAAGTCATGGATTTGCAAGTATTAGCCTTTTCCATTAACTTTGAAGCCTGACTTGGAATCAATGGTATCTTCTTCCTCCAACAATACTCTTTCTTAATGTTTTTTCCAACTTCAAAATCAGCCTTTTTTTTAAAACAATCTTTATTTCTCTGGATTTTCTCCATTTTCATCTTCTTATTAGAAACAAAACATAGATCATCATCATCACCTTCATGAATTTGTTTATCCCTTGGTCTCTTGCATGAAATTTCTTCCAATATTTTGATTTCATGATCCTCATCTTCATCATCATCATCATCAGATTCTTCATTCTCATTCCACGTATCCGATTTCTTGACTCGATATCGGATTTCTAAAGCACTACGATCAAAAATTATAACATGAAAGCAAGAATCTCCATCATATCTAAATACTAAAAAGTATCCCAATTTAATATTGTAAAACTCCATAAATGCTTTCCATCCCTTTTCAAACCAAACTTTTCCATCACTTTTTTCCAACCCCACTTTCCATTTTGCATCATCATCAGCTACCTTAACACATACTTTGTTTTTTAACAAAGATTCTCCATGTTTTCTCACAAACTTTTTTGGCAATTCCTGAACATAGAAAATAAAAATTAAAGTAAATAAAGAAAAAAATTAAATTAAATTAAAGAAAAAGAATATTGCTTACAAGTTTTCCTTCCTTGAGAGTATGAGAAAGAATTATCTTGAAAAAATGAGGAGTTTTGAACGTGAAACACGGCGAATCTTCTCGCCGGCGACTCGACGAAGCCATGAAATGATAGAGAGATGGCAAAATCTCTGTATCTACTAAATATAAAAATATGGTGCAAAATCAATCTAAGAATGAATGCTTCATTGATTAAATTAGAGAATAACGTTTACTTCCATCCAGTACTTGTTAAAATCTCTCAGATAATCAAATGCTTCATTCATTGTCAAGTCACTATCAGCAGTTGAGTGAAAGGATGGCAAACCACAACATTCATTAGTCTTTGGCCTCGTTTATGATTAAGAATCAGAATGAAAAATTACGGAATAGGAATAAGATTTCTTTGATTATGTTTACTTAAAAAAATTTGAATGAAGTATTAATTCGTGTGGGACTCTCAAAAAGTAGAGAGAAAATAAAATTAATAAAATATAAAAGTTGGTGGGACCCACAAAATAAGGAATAAGAATGAGATTGATGAAGTTGTATGAGGGAATGAAATTGTTTGAAAATTGGGAATGAGATTGCCAAATTGTGTGGGTCCCACACTCCCATTCCAAATTTTAGGTAAACAAGAATAATGAGAATGAAGTAATCTCATATTCTCATTCCTTCAAAGTAAACATGACCTTAGTTTTATTTTTTTATTGAAGAGATAGATTGCAAATCTAGCAAGTTTTTAGGTCATATTTGTAAAAATAATTGTAATCATCATTGATATTGATTAACGTGTGAATCAGTGATAAACTTAAAGTAAAAATATGTAATTTAATGTTTATCATTAATTCACACTATCAAAATTGGTTATATTTACAAATATTTCTAAGAAGTGATACCTTTACAAATATTATTAAAAAAATTACTAAATTTACAACTGCCTTCTTATTCAATATGCGATATATATTATTTAAATCTTGAAGAATATATATACTTTTTTTTTAATTAGTCTTTATCTACATTATTCAATATATTAAAGATAAACGGATATACAAAATACATTTATAATATTTTAAAATACAGTGTTTTTAAAAAAGATAATTATACAAAGGGAAATTTCAATTGATGACACATTTTTTAATGAGTAATTTCAAAAACATCAAATATTTAAAATATTTCAAAAATGATATTTTTGAGACTAAGATTCTACTAGTCTCACTAATTTTCAAAACTTTTACTATTTTTTAAAATATCAATTCTTAATAATATTCTAACCTAACCTAACTTATTACCTTCTATTTATTGATATTACAGAAAATAAAAATAGAGCAACGGATGCTGAAGTAATTAGGGATAACAACGGGGCGGGGCGGGTTGGGGATGTCATTCCCATCCCCTAACCCGTGGGGATTTTAAATCCCCATACCCTACCTTATCCCCTAATCAAAGAATCGGGGCAGGTTCGGGGATTTCCCATTCGAGGATCGGGTTCCCCGAGGGGAAAATTCTCTTTTTTATATTTTAATTCTTATTTAAATAGGATTATATATTTAAAATATACATTTTTAAGATAAAAAGAAAACATAACATTAAACATTTTATAATTTATAATTTATAAGTTAATATTACCATATTTTATATATTTTTTTTTCTAATAAATAAAGATAAAAGTAAACAAAATATATAAGATGTTATTAAAATATCGGAGGCGGGGCGAGGAATGTGTTCCCATCCCCTAACCTTAAAACAAATTTGAGAAAATTTTTCCCCTAACCCTATAAAGAGGGGATTCCCCGCCCCTATAGGGGTGAGGCCCCTAACCCGTAAGGAATTTTGCCATCTCCAGAAGTAATATATACATGGAAATATCACATGTAGTATTTTAAAGCTATGGACGTCTCTTTTGCCATTTACCGTAATCATTATCTCTTTAACATTTATTAAAGAAGAAGAATTAAAAAATATAAAATATTAGGAAGTTCCAGTAACAGTTTATATTTTCTTTTGTAGGAAGTTCAAAGCTTCTTACCAAAGTTTGTGCCTTACTTCTTTCCTTTTTTAGGGTTTATTGATTCCGCTTTAAACTAATCTTTTCAATTCAATCACTGATCTTTAGGTTGCAAGTTTAATGTTCTCTTTCTACATCTCTGTAATTATTTACACTAGATTTCATTACTTTCTAATCTTACTATAAAACCACAAAAACAATTATTTATATATAAGAAAATAAAAAACTGATTAAGGTCTCCATCATAGTCTTACTAATCACATTTTTTTTTAAATGTCACAACACAAGCTTCAATTCGTATCCCCTTCTTCCCCAATCGATCAAATTTGTTACTATCATTGACAAGAACAAACCTCATTTATACTTCACACACGAAGTTGTTAACAATTAGTTGATAAGAAGTTAAAATTAAAACTACTAATATAGTTTAAGATTATAATCGATAACACCAAAATTAAAGTTTTTTTTTGGATATATTATATCAAATATTGGAGAGACTCGAACCTTTAATCTTTTAAAGAGGAAGCAGTTGTCTAACCACTTGAGCTATGCAGTGCTCGTGTTGGCACACCGAAATCAAAGTTAAAAATTCATTTTCCCTCCTAATCTATACATATAATAAGTCCCATTAAAAAAAATGATTATTCATCAAATTTGAATGAAAATGGATAAATAAAAATTGTTCAACCCTTCTAAAACCCTTGACAAACGAGGTACCCTCCCATACCACCAAACCATGAGCCAATTTCGCGCTGCCGTACAAGGCTTCCGGCGATGGCTTCACTACAAAACCCCAAAACCACCAGCACCAGCAGCTCCACAAAAACCCCCGAAAAAACCTCAAAGTTTCAAAGTTCACGAAACTACATGGGAAGATCCGTACAATTGGATGTCAAATTTGAACGACAAAGTATCGATGCGGCATATGGATGTGTTTATGGAACAAGAAGAAAAGTATATGGAAGCTGTTATGGCCGGTTCTGATCGTCTTCAGAGTAAGCTTCAGTCTGAAATGGGTTCTCGTTTAGCTTTTGATCTTTCTACTCCCCCTCTTCGTTGGGGCCCTTGGTAAGCTTGATTCTCAAATGGGTTCTTGTTTTTTTCATGTTTTGAATTCGTTATCGTTGATAATTCTTTTACTATTTGAAGGTGAAAATGTAAAAATCGCAACAGGTTGTATTATCGAAGAGTTGAAGAAGGGAAGCAATATCCTGTTCTTTGTCGGAGATTAGCGAGCTTACATGGAGAGTTTATTTCTAATAAATCTCCTTTTGCGGGATTTGATTATGTTTCGGGCAAGAAAATTGAGCAGAAGTTGCTTGATTATAATCTTGAAGCTGACAGATTTGGAGGTATTTCCTTCTCTGCTTCTACCTTGTTTTTAATTTAAAAAATATTACCGTCTAGGGGGAATCGTCGTATTTTTGTGAAGTTTTCTTTATGCTGTATGAGAAAACAGCATACTTTATCATAATATTTGGTAATGGTGGATTTTGATTTGTTTTATAAATTGAAATAGAAGGACTCGTCTACAAGGTGGAAGAAAAGCTTGGGGCTGTGTATGAATTATTTTGAAAAACTATTTTAGTTTTTACTTCCCCTTCAAATAAAGCTTTCTTCTTTTGTTTCCAAAACGGATTTGAAGAACAGCTTTTAGGTGGCTTCAACTCATGTTCACTAAACCTGATTTTGGAAGGAAGATTAACTTTATTTATTATGAAAATCGAGCCATTCATGAAAACAAGCAAAAATAATGATTTTTTGTTAATAAAACGGTTGAACAAGTGTGATCTACTTGAATTTGTGTTCCATAAAGCTGAAAGTTGTTTTTCAAAACACTCCCAAACAGCCCTCTGAGTTTCTGATGCTTATTTCCACATATATTTCCATCTAAATCTAGCCTTTGTTTAAACTGAAGACTAGAGGATTGTCTATCGCTTTTATCTTGTTGCCTCTATTTTTTTAATTTATGTATTCAATTTCATCATCTTAATTACTGTAGGCTATGCATACGAGGAGCTATCGGAAGTATCTCCAGATCATCGCTTTCTTATATTGACAAATTACATATAAAGAGGAGGTCGTATAAAATGATAATTCGACACCTATTTCTATATATCACAATTTATAATTTATAATTTATATATTGACAAATTGACAAAAAAATTTCATTTTTTTATTATATTTGATTCAATAGTTAGAGTTTTTAGTTTTGACTTTTGTTTTAATATAAAATTATAAAACAAACCTTTTTTTTTTGTTAAAATGTATGTTTAATTATAAAAGTATATATGTATTCATAATATAAACAAATTTCAAAATAATTTCTTATTTTATAAAAGAAATTGGTAGTTCATTTGTTTTATACATTTTTAATTTAATCAAAATAAATCAAATTATTTAGGGTTAATTTCACTAATATTCAGTTAGTAAACAGATATATCAATAAAACCATATGTTTTCATTCAATTTCAGAAATACCCACTTGTTGTCCACGCGCCACTACCGAGACGAAAGAAAAGACGGAATTTACCCCTGCATGCCTACAGTCTGTCAGTTTTACCAAATATACGCTAGAATCAAGGCGTAATAATTACCAGATATCTGATTTCATGCTTGAAACAAGGGGATTTCAAATCAATAAGGAAAAACGGGAGGGAAGAAAAATTTTAAAAAAAAAAAAACGATTCGAAGACTCAAAGAAAAGTCTGGGTAACCAAGAAAATCATTTTTTCTAACTAAGAAGTTGACAATCAAGCAACAGAGAAGTCGAAGATGGAAAAATCAAAGTTCACGGTTGAAGAAAAAAATGAAGCAGACTAGAGGAAGTAAAATGTCAGAATTAACAACAAGAGGGAGGGTCGTAAGTAATTTTTTGAACCTAATTTATTCGTGTTTTGATGTTTTGATAACAATGGATATGAAATTTATTTTCAGAGGAGAGGAAGAATAAGAAACCAAACAGGGATTGAAGCTCAAGCCCTAAAACCCGTTGACGAAGGAGATGAAGAAGAAGAGACGGTATTAACGAAATTGATGAATGAAACTAATTTTTTTCAGGATTGGTGATTTAATAAACATTTAACAATGTAGGAACAGCCACTTATTTGAAGATCTTCAAGGAAGAAAATGGATGGGAAAGATTCTGATAAAGATGCATTGAACAATGGGAATGAGGTTAGATATATATTTATTATAAAATGTGTCTTCGAATAAAAATCTTTATTAAACTGTTTATGGTAAATTTTTCAGAAATCCAACTTACATGTTAATGAAAATATTGATGGTGAACAACGGAGATTAGGAACAAGAACGAAAGAAGTTTCAGCAACAAAGGTAATGAGATAAATGTTGAACAAAGGTAAACGTTTTAAAAAATGACTGGTTAATTAGTAAAAAAAATATGACCTGCAGATAGGAATGATGAAGGGTAATGAAAGGAATCCTGAAGAAACAAATACTGATGGACATGTATTAGAAAATGAAGAAACTATAGAGGTAAACAATTCATTTTTTATTTTACTGTCCACAATTAGAAGAAAGTGTTATGAAAAAAATAAAATGTTGAACTTAGTTAAACGTTTTTATCAAATACTATTTTCTATATGATATGACAGATGAAAAACAAAGAATTAAGAAGATTGAAAGGAAAATACGTACTGGATACCATTGAGGATGAAAATGATGATGAAGAAACAGAGGTGTGCTTTTTTTAATGAAGTGATATTATAAATATTATGAATGTTAAAATATGATTGATACAGACTGATGAAGAGGAGAACTTGGAACAAGCAAATCAGAGGCAAGAAGAGGAAGATGAAGAGGAAGAGGAAGATGATGAAGGTTTAGAGATGATACAAGGGAGAACATCTAAGAGTATGGGAAGGGGAATACGAGTAGAGATGAAGCAATCAAACAAGTTAGAAACGGAAGGAACCGAAGATGAAGAAGAAGAGGAAGAAGATGAAGGCTTCGAGGTAACATACATAATTGAATGAAAATTACATAAGAATAATTACTGATTGAAATAAAAACACCTATTAATAGGTGAAACGAGGGAGAAGTTCAATAATCAGAGGTAGAGGAAATTTTTTAAATAGATCAAGTCAGAGAAGTAGACTCGTACAAATGAAGGAGGAGAACAAGAGAAAAGAGGTATGTATAAATGATAGTTATCTGGCATGGGAATTAATAAAAGAATTTATGAAAATAATTAGAATGATGCATAACACAGGTACAAAAAAGAGGAGTGAAACGCAGAATAGATGATTACTTTAATGCAAATGAGGTACGTTATGAAGCTAGAAATGTGCAGGAATCAGAGTTTGTAATAAAAGTTAGGGACTGGCATAAGGAGAAGAAGACAGTTGCGTATGCAAAATATGATGTATTGGAAGATGTGAAGAAGTTGTGCACGACACGTGTGCAAAAACTGTTGGAGGAAAGCTGCCTAAAAAATATTGTACGAATGTCTGTAAGGAAATTTCCTCCTAAATTAATTCAACATTTGCTTGAAAGAGTCGTTAAGAATGAAAATCCGAATGAACTGAGTTTTAGACTGGGAGAAGAGCTATACAACTTTGGTATATGTGATTTCTGTCTAATTACTGGTCTAGAGTGTAGGCCAGTTAAAAATATAGATTTGGATGCTTTACCAGAGAGTGAGCTGGTTGAAACAATTTTTGAAGGATGTGATCAAATGAATTGGTATAATCTGCGAGATGGATTCATGGAATGTGATTTCAAAGATGAGGAGCTTTCATTGAAAATTACCAAACTATATCTGATGGAGTCTTTGGTAGTTGTAAAACAGTGCCATACGAACATTGAAAGTATGCATTTCAGGTTGGTAGAGGACGATGAGGTTTTTAACACATATTCATGGGGAAGATTGAGTTACAACCTACTGATTGCAAGCTTGAAGAAGATATTGAAATTTCAGAACACCAAGTTCCATCGATTATCCGGGTTCCCACAAGCAATAGTTATCTGGGCATGTGAGATTTTACCCGCACTGTCTCTGAATTCAACATATGCAAGAAGATTAAGTTTTGAACACCCCAGGATTTTGAATTGGGACTACCACAAGCAGGGGACATGGATTTCATATCAAAAAGAGATATTCAAGGAACCAGTAAGTTTTTATCTACAAATTAATATCTCTGAAATTAGAGACATATGTGTGAATACTGTTGAATTATAAAAAATGTTTAACAAATTGCAACATTAATCATACTTGTTTATTTTCATTTTTATATGGAATGAAGGAGAAAACATATCCATTGAATTTTGTTACATACATGTATAATTACTTTTAAATTAAAAGAAATGTTTAACAAATTGCAACATTTATTAAGTTTTATGTTCGGACTTGTGAATGAAGACGGGTGTCCAGATTGAACCAACGAGTGAAGAGAAAGAAGCAGATTACCTGAAACCATTTGTTGAAGAATTCGAAGAGAGGAAAAAGGCAAAAATTGGAAAAAGATCAACTGATAGGAAGAGGCATTCTAATGACAACCATGAAATAGATGCCAATGTCAAAAAAATTGCAGACGATGTTCAAATAATAATATCACAGAACTACATGATGAGGATGAGCATGGATAGCTTAACAAAAAGGGTTGATGAATTACAAAAGATGCTGACGAAAGAAAACCGTATGTTTGGATGTACAGATGATATTACATTAGATAAAAATCCGGTAAGAATGTATTGTTTATTGAATTGTAAAATTATTATGAAATGGCATACATACTCTTAACTGTTTATAAATGATAATCAGGTACATAATCAAAGAGATATGGATGATGCTCACATAACTGATCTTAGGAGTGACAGAGATGAAGTGGAAATACGATACGAAACATCAAACAAAGAGGTAAAAAAAGTGATATAGTGGCAGTAAAATAACAATGTGTGACAAAAGAAAAAAATCCTAACATAAGTTTGTAAAACAGATCGTGCAGGAAAAACAAAATAAGACGGTGAATGCGGACACGAATCGTGTAGATAAAGGGAAAAAGCAAGAAATTAATGATGGGAAAAAGAAGAAAAAGGATAGTGAACTTGAACAGTCGAAGATCGTGCAGACGACAAAAAGGATAAGGAAGGCGGGAACAAAACTTCGAGAACCTTATACTGATAAGTTTGGATCAGGGGAAAAGCAGTTGAAAGGTCCTTCATTCCATATTCTGACACCACAAACTCAAGAAGAATGAAGAAAGAAGAGAACGATTATTTTGATTTTAAGACGATTTTTTGAAACTTTAGAAATCATCATAGTTTAGATGATATTCTGATAATAGTGTTTGTTAGTGACATTAGATGAAGGAACATGGAAAACAATATTTAGAAACAATGATGATGTTATTATATGGATTACATATTCTGGTCATTACAAATTATGAATCTTAAAAAAAAAAAGGTTGAACAAAGTTAACTAAAAAAATTAACAAATTCAGACAAGTAATCACAAATATTAAATAAAAATATTAACAAGTACTTTAGCTAAGCAGAAACTGTTGAACAAAGTTAAATAAGAAAATATTTGATATAAAACTTCAAAAACAATACAAAAACGGAAAAAGATTTAAAAAACAAAAGTTGTACAAAGATAACAATTTAAAGCCAAATGTTGAACAAAGATAACTGTTTAACAATGAATATAAACTTAAATAATATAATAAAAATAAGGAAGAAAAGTAGTCCTGGAATTCGTTACAAAAATAAATAAGAAGCGAACTCAAATTACTATAAATGTTGATAGAAGTTAAATTGTTTCAAAGACATGAAAGAATAACTAAATCTGAAACAATAAATTAAGAATCAATTGCATTTCTGCAAAGAAAGCGAAATCAAATTACTATCAATGTTGAAAAAATTAAATTGTTTCAAAGACATGAAAGAATAACTAAATCTGAAACAATAAATTAAGAATCAATTGCATTTCTGCAAGTCTTTCGGTTATGGCCGCCGCCACCACAACGGGAACACTTCTTGGAGCCCGAACTATAATATTTGGATTGAGATAAATATCTTTTCACCCTTGGTCTTCCAATGGGGCGACGAACGTCAGGAGGATAAACAACAACCTGATCAACTTCATGAGGGACAACCCATTGTTTCTTGTTGCCAATTGGCATAACCATACCAGCATAAGTGCTCCTCAATGTATCAATTAAATATGAACGATGGACATATTCTGATGGAACAAGATTCCGAGAAATAATGGAAGCACATGCATGTGAGCATGGTATCTTAAGAAGATTCCAACGTCTACACTGGCAAGACTTCTTCGATAAATTAACACGATATTCCATTTCAGCTGTAACAGCTACAGATTCAAAATCATTCATGTGCCGAACCTGAAAAAAAAAGGGAAAATGTTGAACAAAGATAACTAGTGGAACAAAGTAAACTAGTTGAACAAAGTTAACTAGTTAAAAGAGAAAAAGAAAATTACCATCATCCTTTTTCCAGTTTCGATGTTATTCCGCAGCAACGACTCAGCCCATGGGGATATATTGGAACGCACATTTAATGCCGCATTACGACGTTGATAGAACCACTCCTCCAACTTCAAACGAATCTCTTCTAAAGCACTCACGACAGGAAGTTCTCTAGCATTCTTCAAAACAGCATTGTAACTTTCACAAATATTTGTGGTCATAACATTGAAACGAACAACTGGAAAATAAGCACGTGACCAAACACATTTTCGGATATCGTTTAAATATGGAACAATAGCAGGATTCATTAAACCTAATTGATGAAAGAGGAACTCATGTTCTTCTTTAGTGTACGCTTCTGCACACCGTTTAAAATGATCAGCTAAAGACTTTTTATGAAAACGTTGTTTGATGTTTTGAGACAAATGTTGCATGCAAACCCCGTAATGAACATGAGGCATAACATTGGAAACAGCTTTGTAAATACTAGGATGCCTATTAGAAATAATGGACAGATTATCAGTTGCACCAATGATAGCATTTAAATGGGTAAAAAACCATTCCCATGAACTATCATTTTCAGAATCAACGACAGCAGCAGCTATAGGGAAAATCTGGTTATTCCCATCCAACGCACAAGCAGTCAACAAAACACCCGCATATTTGGCTTTAAGAAAAGTACCGTCAACTGAAACAACAGGCCTACAGTGAACAAATCCAGATATAGAAGCACTAAGGCACATAAAAAGATATTGAAACCTATTCCCATTAGCCAATTGATATCTCATGTACGAACTTGGAAAAAAATATTTAACAAAGGTAAACGAAAAAAAAAATGTTTAAAAAAAAGAAACATTTAAAAAAAAAAATTACCAGGGTTATGTTGGCAAATAACATGGCAGAACTTAGGTACTAGAGCATAGGACTCAATAGGGCAGCCTCTGATCTCATTCAAAAGTAATTCACGAACCCGATAAGCTTTTATATAAATCACATGAATACCATGCCGATCTTGCATAAAATGAGAAATTTGGTTCGCAGACAAAAACTTACCACTTCCAATCCTAAAATAATCCCTAATATATTCTGCAATAATGTTAGCCCTTGCTTGTGGATGGTCGGATTTTATAATGTCAACCGAACAAGTGTGTTGCAAACAATGCTTCTTAATAGTCCACCAATCTGAACCCTCATATTTAGAAGCCTTTACAAACCAACTACAATTAGTATCTTTGCAACATAAAAAATATCTTTCGCAATCAGACTTCAGTGTACGAATTTTAAAATCATGTTTCAATGCTTGAACATCAATGGCTTTTTTAAGAACTAGCTTGGATTCGTAAATGGCATTCTCTGTCTTGAGATAAAAAGACTCACGTGGACATTCAACATTAACCATGGTAATATATACAAAACCAGTGGGAATCTCATCAAACACTATATCTTCAGGATTGCTATATATACCTAAATAAAAAACAGGCTCATTTATTTGGGAGTTTTTAACAGGGGTAACAAATGAGTCTTCATACATAGTAATTGGTTCAGATGGTTTAATAGAATCAACCAACAAAGAAACAAAAGTAGATGAACTATCAAACAGAAAAGAATCCATAAACGCAACATCATTGTCGCATTTTATGTCAATATATTTCTTCACTTTCGAGATGGTAACTACTTCCATAATGAGACAGTTTGATTCATGGTTGAACGGAACTTTCCGTTTAACTTTGTTAACCAGAGCAATAAACCGAGTACCTTTTGAAATAATCATTATCTTCAATTGATATTTCTCATAACTATGAGATTCATCCTAAGCACCGTCGTATAACAGATCAATAGAAGTAGAAGACATGGCGGAAGTTGTTGAAAAGAAGAAATGTAAACAAAACAGACAAGAAAAGAAATAGAAAAGAATGAATCAAAATAGAAAACAAAAACAGTAAATAAAATCATTATACGTATAAGGAAATATGGAATATTAAATAATTAGATATGGTAAATAATAACTGATTGATAAGAGACGAATCATAAATCCCTTAAATCAAGGCAACGAAAAATGAAAGGAAAACGGAAGGAATGAAAGACAGATAAGCGAGGGTAGAAAGGTAAACTTTGAAATAAATTCAAACGGCTGAGCCACCAAATCTGGTGTTTTTTGGTTAAATGTGAAATATGAACGAAACAACCGGTATCTCTGAAATTAGCTGATTTAATCAGGATATAGGTGTAATTAATTCAATTATTTATAAATATTGAGCCTAATATTATCACCACACCATTGTCATATAAAAAATAAAAATAAATTATGCATTTAATGAATACTAAACAATGAATATTTTTTTTAATAGGAAACTTAAACTTTCATTAAATAAAAGAGAGAGTACAACTAGGGTGATAAGAAATCAACCCACATCAACCGAATTACTAAATAATGCAATGTATGAATCATGGATGGATGCAACAAAAATTATCTAGAAAAATAAACATACTAAAAAATATATTTAAAACAATAAAAACGTACATTAATGAAAAATAAAAGGGGCTCTTGCGAAAATAGCAAAAATATGTCCAATATTTGTAAAAATAGCAGTAAAAAAACATATTTGTAAAAATAGCAGAAAAATTAAATTCGTAACTAAAATATTACAAAATTGCCACTAGTAATCAGTGATTAGTAATCACTGATTTACTGATATCCTGATATTTTGTGCAGGAATCACTGATAATCACTGATTATTTTATAAGTTATCACTGATATCTCTGATCACATGAATAGGGGTTTTAAAAAATCTGCTATATTTGCAAATACTTTTTAAAAATGCTATATTTATAAATATTGCTAAAAATTCTGCTACCTAATGAAATTTCCCAAAATAAAATTCTTCCAATTTGTTCCCAAATGACTATTATAGAGTTTATTTTTAAAAGAGTTAAATGTCCCTCAATACTCCATATAAGGACCGAGCTTAATTTTTTGGAGGGCAGAAATAAAAATTCAAATAAAATTGAGGACTTAGCAATTTTTGACCATGCCTGCGAAGAGTGAAATGGATTTTTTTTTTTGCATTTGTTCGTCAGAGTGTAATGTAGCATGATTGGATCAACTGATGGAGACGTTTTGATTATGGAAGAACTAGATGACAATGTTCATGTTTATATAAGACACACAAAAGATTTTCGTTTCGTTACTATTAATCGATTTTCTATTGACTCTTCCAAGGTATGGCATCTAAAGAACTTTATACGATATTTTATGTTAGTTGAACTGATGTTCTGATTAGAACTCGCATTTTAGGTCTTTCGATTGATGCAGTGATCCATCATCCGGTATGACACGATTTGGGAGTGTGATGGTTTGGCCCATTGCATAATGGAGCACCATTTAGGATACTTTTACTTGTTTACTGATGCTGATAAAGGTCATGAGGCAGTTGATTCTCATTATCTTCTTCGTAGTCCTGTTAATGTGGTTGGTTATGTTTGTTTGGTTTTTGTGTTCTTGGTTGATGCTATTCCTTTGTATGTCTTAAAAACTTCATTTGCATGTTGTGCATATGAGGTCATAGTTTTTAATTTGTCCATCTTGATAATTTTATTTGCTGAGTGTTCTTTTGAGCAACTGGTTTCCTGTGGTGCAGAATGTATTTATTGATGACAAAGACTTTGTGATTGAGGATGTTGATTTCAGCCACACCCATATGGTGCTTACACTTCAGGAGGGCCGGAAATTTAGACTCTGTGCTGTTCGTCTACCTCTGTGTAAAGCCAGCTCATTAATCATTCAGCTAACTTTCTTTTTCTGTTAATGATTAGTTATAATTGGTTATGAAAATTCTGTTGTAATAACCATAGTTAGTTTATTCTATTCAAGCTTCTTTCTCTTATATAAGAAGAAGTGTATTTTTGATCAAATCATCAATGAGAATTCTCTCCCTTTTCTGATCATTTTCATTGTTTAACATGGTATCAAGAGCTCACGGCTAACTGCCATTTTTTTTTCGATCCTTGGGAAAATCATCTTCCCTGTCAAGGTTTCTTCTTCCTGTATCAATGGCTTCTTCATCTGGTACAGAGACTGGATCAGATCCAACAGTTCTCATGGAAGAACAGATAGATGATGCAGTCAAACCTATCAATTTAGGGAACAAATCTTCAACAGTGAAGTTAACAGATGATAATTTCCTTTTATGGAAATTTCAGGTCCTTGCTGCCATTGAAGGACATGGATTAGAAGCATACATTGACGAATCAAGTGAAATTCCTTCAAAGTTCATCAAGAACAGTACAACATCTACTGGAGTCAGTCTTAATCCAGATTTTACGCACTGGAAGAAGCAAGACCGTCTTCTGTCTTCATGGCTATCAGGATCAATGTCTGAAGAAATCCTTGCTCAAATAATTGATTGTACAACCAGTAGCGAAATGTGGATGGCAATTGAATCAATGTTTTCATCTCAGAATATGGCAAAGGTAATGCAATACAAATCTAAAATACATAATATGAAAAAGGATTCTATGAGCATGAAAGAATTTCTGGCAAAAATGAAAGGTCTTGTTCATTCTCTTGCTTCAGTAGGTCATAAAATCTCAGAAGAGGATCATATTCTGCATATCCTTCAAGGCCTAGGTTCAGATTTTGATTCTATTGTTTCAGTAATCACATCCAAAACAAAGAAACAATCTTTGAAAAATGTTACATCCCTGTTGTTATCTCATGAATCAAGGTTGGATCGTAATAACATCAATCTAGATGGATCTTTACCTTCTGCAAATTATGTTGCACAAAATCAAAGGCCAAAAGAGACTACTGTTACTAATTCACAGAATCAGAATCAAAGAAATGGAAATTCTTTCCATCCAAATCAAGGCAAAGGCAGAGGAAGAGGAGGCAGAAATTGGAATTCAAACAGACCTCAGTGTCAGCTTTGTAGCAAATTTGGGCATACGGGTCTGAAATGTTATAGCAGATTTGATCCAAACTTTCATGGACCCAATACTAATGCAAATTCTGGAAATAATCAGACTTTCCAAGGGAGAAATGGAGGGTCTAATTTTCAAGGGGTTCCTCAGTATAATCAGCAAAATCAAATGTCTGCCATGGTCATGTCTGCTGATGGAAATGGCAATGCTGATACAAATTGGTTTCCTGATTCAGGGGCGACAAATCATGTAACCAATGATTTCTCTAACTTGAATCTAGGAAATGAATATCATGGAAATAGCAGAATGCATATGGGCAATGGTGCAGGTTTGTCAATATCTCATGTTGGTCTGTCTAAAATTGTTTGTCCTTCCACAAAATCCACTTTCTATCTTAAAAATCTTCTTCATGTACCAGAAATCACAAAGAACCTTATTAGTGTTAGCAAATTTGCTTTAGATAATCATGTTTATTTTGAATTTCATCCTACTTTTTGTGTTGTGAAGGACCAAGCTATCAAGTTCTTTTACAAGGAAAAGTACATGAAGGACTTTATCAATTTCAGTTGACAAAGCATCATCCCAATACTCCTTTATCTGCTGCTTTCTGTTCAAATTCTGCAGAGTCCAATGCTCCTTCTGCTGCTTCTTTTCTCACATCAGAACAGCCATCTGCTCATTCTTCTGCATATTTTCCTGCTTCTTTGTCAATTTCAGCTCAAAAATGTAATAGTCAAATTGATACTTGGCATAGAAGATTAGGCCATCCAAATGTAAACACTCTTAGACAAATATTGCATTCCTGTAATCTTTCAATTCCTATTAATAAAGAAGAATTTTTCTGTCATTCTTGCCAAGTTGCAAAAAGTCATAAACTATCATTTCCATCTTCTTCCACTACCTATACAATGCCTTTACAGCTTGTTGAATCAGATTTGTGGGGACCATCTCATGTTACATCTAGAAATGGTTTTCAATATTACATGAGCTTTGTAGATGTTTATTCCAGATTCACTTGGATTTATCTGTTAAAAACCAAATCAGAAGCATATAAAACTTTTCTTCTCTTCAAATCCCAAGTTGAAAATATGCTAAATCTAAAGATAAAAGCACTTCAAACTGATTGGGGAGGGGAGTATAGACCTATTTCTTCTTTTCTCAAAAGTCAAGGCATAGATCATAGATTAACATGCCCACATACATCTGAGCAAAATGGCATTGTTGAAAGGAAACATAAGCATATCACTGAAACTGGGCTATCTCTTCTTTCTCATGCTTTCCTTCCTTTCAAATTTTGGGATGATGCCTTTATCACTGCTGTCTATCTTATTAATAGATTGCCAACGAAAGTTCTTCATGATATTTCTCCTTTAGAACAACTTCTTGGCATCAAACCAGAATACCATTCCTTAAAAACTTTTGGCTGCACTTGCTATCCTTATACAAGACCATTTCATCAACATAAAATGGATTATAGATCTGAAAAATGTACTTTTTTAGGATACAGTCATCAACACAAAGGTTTTAAATGTTTAGCACAAAATGGAAAACTATACATCTCTAGGCATGTGGTTTTTCAGGAGAATTCCTTTCCTTATCAATCTTCATCCTCTGTGTTTCCACCTAAAGCACAACCTGTATGTGTTGGTCAAATACCTATCATTCCTAGATTATCACCTTCTTCTGCTTCCTATTCTGATGTTGGTACAATTTCAACCTCTCAATCAATTGAACAAGTCACTGACAGTCCTAGTCTACCTACTTCTGCATCTTCTCAGCCAAGTCCCTTGCCTTTAAATGTCACTGGTTCAATTTCAGATAATCATAATACTTTGACCATTCCCAGTCTGCCTTGTCCTTCTACTGACACTACCAATTCTACTGTACCACCTTTATCAATAGCCCACCCTTTACCCCATCAGTCACAAGCTGCTTCTATTGTTCCAGCTGCTATTCTGCCTATTTCCAATAGTCATTCCATGATTACAAGGGGTAAAGCAGGTATCAGGAAACCAAAGCATAAGGAAGCACTCACTGTTAATCTAGTTGAACATGAACCACAAAATGTTACTGATGCACTTAAAACACCTCACTGGAAAGCTGGTATGCAAGAAGAATATGATGCTCTTCTAAAGAACAAGACTTGGAGCTTAGTTCCTTCTCCAAATGACAAGAAAATAGTGGGCTGCAAATGGGTTTTCAAGATAAAAAGGCATTCTGATGGTTCAATAGCAAGATACAAAGCAAGATTAGTGGCTAAAGGTTTTCATCAATCTCCAGATATTGACTACACTGAAACTTTTAGTCCAGTAGTTAAGCCTACTACAATTCGTGTTCTGTTCACTTTAGCCTTGAAGAACAATTGGGAGTTGAGACAAGTGGACATAAATAATGCTTTTCTTCATGGTTTTCTAAGTGAAAATGTTTATATGGAGCAACCTAAGGGTTTTCAATCTGCCACTTCATCTTCTTCACCTCTAGTGTGCAAACTTCACAAAGCTCTATATGGTTTAAAACAGGCCCCTCGTGCCTGGTTTGAAAGACTTAGTGCTTTTCTGCTGACAAAAGGATTTACAAGCTCCAAATCAGATCAATCTCTATTTTACTCATACTCCTCTGGTTCATCTATTTACATTCTTGTATATGTAGATGATATCATCATCACTGGGAGTTCTCTTTCTGCTGTAAATAAATTGGTGGCTGATTTGCATCAGTGTTTTACACTTAAAGATCTTGGTAAATTGAGCTACTTCCTTGGCATTGAGGTTTCATATTTGGCCAATGGTAATATGTTTTTGTCTCAAAGTAAGTATATTACTGATTTGTTAAAGAAATCAAACATGACTGATGCAAATGGGATCTCTACACCTATGATTAGCAGTCCTCTTTTATCAGCAAGAGAAGGTTCATCAATAACTAATGTTCAGGAATATAGAAGCATAGTTGGAGGATTGCAATATGTCACTTTGACAAGACCAGAGTTATCTTATTCTGTTAATAAGCTTTGCCAATTTATGCAAAATCCAACAGATGTTCATTTGAAAGCAGTAAAAAGAGTATTGCGATATCTTAAAGAAACTCTTCATCATGGACTGCTCCTTTCAAAACCATCAAGCCTCAATGTTCAAGCTTATGCGGATGCTGATTGGGCATCAGACCCTGATGATCGCAAATCTACATCCGGTTTCTGTCTCTTTTTTGGTGGCAATCTCATTTCTTGGAGTTCAAGAAAGCAGAAAATCATATCAAGGTCCAGTACGGAGGCCGAATATCGTAGCCTTGCTAATGCTTCAGCTGAGATTTTATGGTTGCAATCTCTTTTTCAGGAACTTCATATTCATCTTCCTCGTTCTCCCATCCTTTGGTGTGACAATTTAAGTGCTGTACATTTGAGTGCAAACCCTGTTCTTCATAATAGAACTAAACATATGGAGATAGACATTTATTTTGTCAGAGATTTGGTTCTCCATAAGAGATTGTTTGTTCAACATTTACCAGCTTTTGCTCAGCTAGCTGATGTGTTTACCAAACCACTGTCTGCTACATTTTTTCAAAAATGGAGAATCAAACTTGGTGTTTTCTCAGCCACAGACATTGGTTTGTGGGGGAGTGTAAAGCCAGCTCATTAATCATTGAGCTAACTTCCTTTTTCTGTTAATGATTAGTTATAATTGGTTATGAAAATTCTGTTGTAATAACCATAGTTAGTTTATTCTATTCAAGCTTCTTTCTCTTATATAAGAAGAAGTGTATTTTTGATCAAATCATCAATGAGAATTCTCTCCCTTTTCTGATCATTTTCATTGTTTAACACTCTGCTCTCTGTAAAGGTCTGAATTCAGAAACATTAGTACTATCTATGGCTCTGGTTGCACTATAATATGCAATAACAGTCAACAATATAAAAAAATTTAAATATTCAGGCCCTTGAATACCGCTTATTTCTTCACACATGTCATTCTCTATGTGCCAGGGACCCGTTCATCTGAAAGAACTTGAACTACAATTTCTGCTTCTTCCTAAGCATGTGTCACAAATTTCCTCAGGACCAAATTATGACTTCTATTCATCAACAATGCGGTTTACTATTTCCTCTCCTGTGGTACGTGAATTTCTATTGGTCCTATTTTCTTCTTCTTCTTAAATTATTTCAACAATTCTGGCCGTTTCAGGTTTGTCTCATCTCTCTCTGAAATGAGAGTGGCACATGCATATATATGAGATAGATTTTAATGTTTAAACTAGTGTTTTAAAAAGTGATAAGCACATTGAGGCGATCAAGTTCCCTACGGCTTAAGGGCAAAAAATAAATAAAATGAATTCTTCCACTGCAGTTAACTGGTTCAGAACCAATTTTTCCAGCCCACAAAATGAAGGTGTTCTGGAAACTGTAAGACACCAAAAAACATTAAATTCTGTGTGGACCCTGTTCATGGTGGTGTTAAAATGGGGACATAATCCAACAGAGATTTCCAAATATGATGTTAGATCCTTGCTGGTGTGTGCTAAGTTATTCCAGTGAGGAGACCCAAGACTATATTCTTCCACTAACACGTCAACATTCTCGTTCGACAACTCTGCTTTGAGAGATGGGAATATGTGGTGATTCATTGAACAACTACTTTATGGATAAAGGTTCAAGGGGAAGGAAAATACTCTTAGGTTCAATGAGATGAAGGCCTTGTTGTGGGAAGTGAGAACTACTGTTAGAGTGAAACATTAATATTTTCTTGGAAAGATGGAAGGTGGGAGGAAGTTTGGGCATTAGCTAAATTTATGGCTTCTTCTTGGTGCACTTTATTCAATTCCTTCTATAATTTACTTTTGTAACTAACACATTCTAGAGAAGCTTTTTGATTGCTCATTAGGTTTTAGAGAGTTTTATTACGTTCCTCCAAAGTTATACTTCTCATACAATCAATGAAAATCTTGTGTTTTCGTATTAACAAAAAAGGAATTTTAATCCTAGGGTTCCATATTAGAATGTGACCACTGATGTATTTTGTTTAATTGAAAGATGAACTTTCATTAAATATAAAGTAATAAATATAAATATAGGAGGATGAGAATCCTCAAGAAAGATAAAAAACTACGTATAATAATTCTATTTATAATACATCCATCCAAATCAAGGGATTTTATAGATTTAGACCAACAAATAGTGCGATACTAAAACAAATCCCCAACAAAATTGATTATAATCAAATTGATATTTTAATATTGAAATAGAGGAATTTTTTTTTTTTTTTGATAAGAAACAATTTCATTGATAAATGAAACAATACAAAAGAGCTACCCAAAGGTTACAAAAAATTCCTCCAGTTGGGGGCTATGAAAGATGGAGAGTAATTACAAAAAGATTTAGCCCTATCTGACCAAAGAGAACTAAATCTAACCACAAGGTCCAAGATTTCAGAGCAATTAAGAGACGCATCTTCAAAAATTCTTCTGTTCCTTTCCCACCAAACTAGCCAAACGAGAGCTCTTATCAAGTTACGCCAGAGAATGGAGGTTTTGTACATTGAAATAGAGGAATAACGAAGTTATAAGTATTCAAGAGGCTTAGAATAGTCTAAAACAATACTATCATTCTCGAATCTGACTGCCACCTTAGATGGTATAGATTGGCACTCAATTTCTCAATTGGGGAGTGCGTCTTTGAAGCGCCCATTCCAAATTGATGAGATCTTCTTTTTTGTTCCTTAGACCATGAAGGTGTTGTCTGTGCAATCAGGAGTCAAGGACTATAGTCATATCATGTGGAAGTGTTGATTCTCCACTCATATTTGGCTCATATTTATTGCAACCTTCGGGATATCTTGGGCTCCTTTGCTTAATTCGTCATGTGTTGACGGAATTGATTTTGAACCCACTTTTTATGGAGAAAGGTGGTAGACTGTGGCAATATGGCTTTTGTGCAGTTATGTGGGTAATTTGGTTGTCTACGTGTAAACTTTTTAGTAATTACCCGTTTATTTTGATTATTAACAATTGACCGCATACTTGTCATTAGGTGGCAGCAAGGGGTTTGATTTGTAATTATTTTACCTTCTTTTGGTGGTATGTGGTGGGGTATAGGTTCTTTTGGCCATTTGCTTTTGTTTTTCGGGACTTTTTCCTTGTACATATTTTGTCTTCTTAGCTTGCATTATTTCAATGAAATGGACTCGTGAGCCATTTTTTTTAATAAATAATATGAATACTCTAACCTCTTTATCTCATTCTATTTTTAACCTCATACCCCTAACAAATTCTCTCAAGTACCAGACAATTACTTGTATACCCATACTACATTCCTAACAAGAACTTAGACCACTATTGTATTTTTTATGCGCTAATATTACTTTACAGTCTCTTACAATGAGAGACTCAGTATTCAGCTGAAACGTAATATCCGCCCCCCCAAAAAAAATGCTTGCAGTTCTTTAACTTTTTGGCTTTTTGTCACCTGTTACATTTGTAAATTGTTATTGACTAAGCTTTTCAATTTATTTGTAAACCATAAGCCTAGATTCTGCTTATCCTTGACAGCTTTGGCTGAACAACTTATTCTTTGGAATGCAATGATTTCCTTACTTTTTTAATGCAAAGGTATAGTGTCTGATTTTTTTTGCCACCTATTAATTCTTGTCTTAATTTCAAATAGATGCCTGATGCTGTGGTTGATTATAACCTGTCTGATGGCAAATGGAATATCATTCAACAGAAAAGTATTCTTCATGAAAGAACACGAATTCTATATGGAGCAAACTTCTCTGTAGGAGCATCAGGAAAGATATCCAGTGTGGTTAATTCTGTGAATGAAGCCACCTGTGATGATGACCAGATGTGGAATAGCCTCTCTGAATTTTACGCTTGTGAATATTTCAATGTCACATCATATGATGGAGTTTTGATTCCTTTAACAGTTGTGTACTCCTGCAAGTGTAAAAAGGAAAATGAAAACCCTGGATTACTCCATGTACATGGATCATATGGTGAGCTACTTGACAAACGATGGCACAGTGGATTGAAAAGCCTTCTTGATCGTGGTTGGATCATTGCATATGCCGCCGATGTTAGGTTTGTATTGCACTTGCTACTTCTTTGTATCACAATTGCCTTTATCGGTTAATTTTTTTTGATTGATTTGATGATGATACAGCTATTTACTCTACTAGTAAGAGTCTTTTTAATTCATCCCGATCTCATTTTTTGGCATCTGATTTCCTGTGGCTTTCCTGTCTTGAAAATTGCCGTTTTTCTTCTAGAGGTGGAGGTGGTGGAGGTAAGAAGTGGCATGATGATGGTAGGGGTACAAAGAAGTATAATTCAGTATCTCATGTGCTAAATTTCTTTCTGAAAGAAAGATTATTAGTGAAGAGAAGCTTGCTGGTTGGGGCTATAGTGCTGGAGGACTTTTGGTTGCTTCAGCCATCAATCAATGCCCAGAATTATTTCGAGCTGCTGTTTTGAAAGTATGCTTCCATTTCTGAATTATTTCTCTTGCTACTTTTTACATACCATATTACTTGTGAAGTCGGATGAAATTTTCATTTTTGATAGGATACTGTTTTTAAGACTTTATTTTTCTTGTTTCTGTTACTTTATTTTCTTCCTCTGCCTCCTCTGCTTGTTTTTTAAAAGAACTTTTTATAGAGCATGGATAATTTTATTCTTAGTCATTGTGTTTTATATGGTCTTTCTTTTTGTTTCAGGTTCCATTTCTAGATCGAGTAAACACTCTCCTCAATCCCATCATACCACTAACAGCTTCTGACTATGAAGAATTTGGATATCCTGACAACATCGACGATTTTCTTGCAATACGCAGATATTCTCCGTATGAGAACATACAAAAGGATGTTGTCTACCCTGCTGTTTTGATAACCTCATCCTTTAATACCCGGTAATTATCTTTTTTATTTTAATCTGTACCAGTCAATTTTCATGTAATTGGATATCTATAAAATAGGAAGCATGGACACACTTTTTAGACTGGAGTGTCAGTATTGGACATTGGCCTTCTTAGACATGCTCCAAGCAAGTATTTTGGTTTATCCAATTAAATTTTTTCTTTTTTAAAATCTTGAACAATATATTGTTAAATTCCAAGTTGCTATGGTGTGACCTTCTTGATACAAATCGTGCTGTTGAATGAGAAATTTAATGAATCATGCATTTCCAAATTGTGAATTGTTAGCCACTTGTCATTTCTTATGCCTACTCTTGGGGTGTTTTGCTAGCTCTTGGCCTTCTTCTAACCTTTGCCTCCCCTTGGTGGCAACCCCTTCTCCATAGAGTTCTGGAATCCAGTCATTGATTGCATTAATAAAAGACTATCTAAATTGTATCCTTCAACTCAGGAGACCAAGTTACCTTGATTGAAGCCGTCCTTGGGGTGTTTCTTACATACTTCTTCTCCCTTTTCTGGATCCTTGTTAATCGCCAATCTGATTGAGAGGAAATTCAGGTACATTGCCCTTGTCTATACATGGATCAACAAATTTCATGAAGAGAATGATTTTCTTTGATGCTTTATTATTGTTAGTATATATGGGGTAAGTAAAGTCTTTTGATTTTCTTACAAATCTAAAGAACAAGCCTCTAGGGCTTCATTACTCATTGCAACTTGATTCCTGAGCCTTATGCTAACTTTTCTGTGGTAATGGCCACACCACAACATCCTCTTTTGGCCACATAAATGGTTTTTTAACGTGAGAACTGTTGGGCAAATTATTTTGTAACTACCCACTTGGTTTGATCATAAACTATTGGGCCGCATACTTATAATTAAGTGGCAGCCTGCCTCAATAATTTTTCTTTTTTTCGGTATACAGGGTATACATTTTATTTTTTGGGTATATTGGGGCATTAACATTTTTTAGTTTTTTTATGCTTTTATTTTTGTATCTTCTTTCATTATATCAATGAAATGGGCTTTTGAATTTATTTTTTTAACTTTAGTTCATAGATATTCTAATATTAATTTATTTGTATATAACTTTTAAAATAAAAAATATTCCACATTTATACGGTTGAACTAACAAATTTTTTTTTTTATTTTTAATTAAAAAAAAAACCATATATCGAATGGGTAAAAGAGATTATCCACAAGAAATCCATCCACCACATGAGTAATCCATGTCCCTATCACTGCCTGCCCCTTAACAGAGATTTTTGAAGGGTTGATCTTTGAAGAGTTTCCCCACTAATGAATGGACATTTAAATTCATTCCATCCTTAGGTACGTACATTCCTCAATCAAATTATTGTATTTCTAAATTATCATTGAGCCCTCCTGAAATTCCCTCCAAAACTTGTTGAATAATTTTTGTGGATCTCAGAATTTGTATTATTCCTCCAATTATCGTAGTTTACCAAGTGCCAAGTTCTAATATGATCAGATTTATATGTAACCTTCTCTGGTAAAAAATGAGCAGCATTACCCTATTGACAATGCTAGAGAAAAGTAGTATTTTTGTCTCAACTTAGAGCCATTTTCATTTTCACATCTATGTCTCCAAAAATATCTTCTCTTGAAGTTCCGCCCAGAAGTTGCAGCTTCAGAGATTTCCTATGACAAAATTGGTCCTTTGAAGTTTCTCTTTTTGTCTTCTGAAACATCCGAGGAAGCTAATTCTTTCATCAACTTCTCCGAAACATCTTTGGTCTCTCTTTTGGAGCCTTCAATGTGAAAACATGTCCTGCCATCCTTCAACCTCAATCTCCTATTCTCCAAGGAAGAGCTAAAAGACTGACTGGACCCCATTTAAAGTCGGCAGTTTCTAACAAGATTAGGAGGTTATCAGATTTGACTCTCCTATATGCTGAAACCTGTTGTGAATTTTATATGCCCAATGTAGGGATGATATTCCAGGAACTACAAAACGACTTTCTCCATGGATAACTTTAGTTCAATCTCAAGCTAGAACCAGATCTGTTATTTCAGTCAAGCAAGATGAAGAAGAAGAACGAAGAAGGATAGAGAGAGAGAGAGAATTTCTGAGAGAAACAAATTTCTTATTTGAATTGAAGAACTCTCTTTCCAAGGACTTAATGATGCCTTTTATACAAAGAGTGTAATTAGTAACAAACTAACTAATTTTCAACTCCTTACTATAACTAATCAATAAGCTGTCAGCCTAATTACATTTACAAATCACCCTCTTGACACTTATTGATCTATAGCACTACAAACAAAAATCACAAATGAAAAACAAACATGATTTCAGAAAACAAGAAATCACTGTAGTATTCAAAACATTTATCCAACTCCAAGTTTCAGCAGATTGCACAGCAGATCAAAACGCTTGATGGAAGGGACTTAGTGTGCATATCAGCTGGATTAAGTTCAGTTTTGATCTTTTCCACTTTCACCCTTTCTTCTTTGATCATCTCTCGCACGTAGTGAAATCTAACATCTATGTGTTTCGTGCGATCATGAAATGAAGGATTCTTCGAAAGTGCTAAGGCACTTTGGCTGTCACAATGCAAAACAACAACTCTTCTCTTTGACAGCATATCTTCAGTAATACCTGTTAACTAGATGGCTTCTTTTACAGAATCACAAAGAGCCATATACTCTGCTTCTGTGCTTGATAAGGCTACAACAGTTTGTAAGCTTGCTTTCCAGCTTATGGTGTTACCAAACAAAGTAAACACATACCCTGTTAATGATCTCCGTTTGTCTAAATCGAAGATAATCGAATCGGTGTAGCCAACTAGCAATTTTGAAACATTATTTGAAGAAGTGAATACCAGTCCCTTATTAAAAGTACCCTTCACATACCTCAAGACCCATTTCACGACCTCCCAGGTGTGCTTTACCTGGATTTCCCATAAAACGACTAATCATACTCACAAGATGAGCTAGATCGGCCGAGTATGGATCATGCCATACATTAAGCAACCTACAGCATTTGAGTATGGTATATGTTTCATTGCCTCCTTCTCTTCATCACTGTCTGGAGCTTGTTTAGCAGAAAGTTTGAAATGAGATGCTAAAGGAACTTTCACTGGTTTGGCATCTATCATTTTGAATCTTCTAATCAGACTTTCAAAATAAGCCTTCTGTGTTATCAACATCTTGCCTTTACTTCTGTCCCTTGAAATCTCCATTCCAAGTATCTTGCTGGCATCACCAAGGTACTTCATTTGAAATTCACTGCTCAAAATTCTTTTACTCTTTCAATTTCTCTCAGAACAGATGAGGCTAGAAGCATGTCATCTACGTATAGTAATAACAAAACTGATATATGCTCAGACACCCTCTTCACATATACACAACTATCGAAATTGCTTCTTTCAAATCCCTTGTTCACAACAAAATCATGAAACCTTTTATTCCATTGCCTCGGGGATTGCTTCAAACCATATAAGGATTTGTTTAGGAGACAAACCAATTTTTCTCTTCCTGGTTCCTTGAAACCTTCAGGCTGGTTCATATAGATCTCTTCATCCAAGATTCCATGTAAGAATGCAGTGGTAACATCCAACTGTTGTAGTTCCCAATTGTACTGAGTGACTAAGGAGAGTAGCACTCTGATTGAGGTATGCCTGACCACAGGAGAGAAGACCTCATTATAGTCTATCCCTTGTTTTTGGGTAAAACCTCTAGCCACAAGCCTTGCCTTATATCTGGGATTTTCAACACCTGCAATTCCTGGTTTAATCTTGAAAATCCACTTACAATCAACTACACTGTGATTTTCAGGAAGAGATGCTAAAGTTCAGGTGTTGTTCTTGTGCAAGGACTGGATTTCTTCTTGCATAGCAATCTGCCATAAGGTGCAGTCCTTAGAGCTGATGGCTTCTTCATAAGTCTCAGGTTCCCTTTCATCTGTCTTCAAGTTGCAGTTCAAAGCATAAGCAACAAAATCTGCCTGATCCTCTTCTCTAAACCTGGTTGGTAATCTGATCTCCCTTCTGTCTCTATCTCTAGACAACCAATACCCTGATTGCTCTTGGGATATGGTTGAGTCAGTGGCTTCAGCTGTAGATGGGGTTGTACTTTCCACAGGGTTTGTGGTAGAGACACTGTTTTGTCCTTCACTGTATTCACCAACAGTGGTGTCAAACTCAATCTCAGATTGTCTTCTGTCAGGATCAGAAGCTGTATTATTATTCCATCCCATTTCAGCTTCATTGAACACTACATCCCTACTTACAATACATTTTTGGCCTTTTGACTCCAAGGACCACAATTTGTATCCTTTAGTTCCTGAGGGGTAGCCAATGAAGATACATTTCTTGGCCCTAGGTTCCAGCTTATCTTGTCTTTGGTGTGCATAAGCCAAGCAACCAAATACTCTTAAATGTGATAAACTTGGAGCTTTTCCTGTCCAAAGCTCCTGTGGTGTCTTGAATGATAGAGCTGATGAGGGACTCCTGTTTATGACATATGCTGCAGTATACAAGGCTTCTCCCCAGAATGACTTTGGAAGTCTTGCATCTGATAACATGGATCTCACCCTCTCAAGGAGTGTTCTGTTGAACCTTTCAGCCAGACCATTTTGCTGTGGGGTATGAGGAACAGTCAAATGCCTTCGAATCCCAGCTTCTTTACACATGTTCTTGAATTCTTTACTTAAGAATTCTAAACCATTATCTGTCCTCAGTGTCTTGATGGTCTTCCCTGTCTGATTCTCAATTAATTTCTTCCATTCAAGGAATTTGGAGAACACTTCAGATTTGTTCTTTAACAGAATCACCCACAGCTTCCTAGAGTAGTCATCAACAATGGAGAGAAAGTATCTACAACCTCCATGTGTTTCTACTCTTGCTGGCCCCCATATGTCAGAATGAATGTATTCAAGAATGCCAGATGTGTTGTGAGCCCCCTTTCCAAACCTAACTCTTGTAGTTTTTCCAAAAGTGCAGTGCTCACAGAAGGGTAGATCTACTATCTTCTCTTTTCCCAAAAGTCCTTGGGTCTGCAGTTGTTGTAGCCCTTTTTCACTGATATGGGCCATTCTTTTATGCCATAGCTCAGTCTCCTTTAAAGCCTTATCAGAAACTACATTTGCTTCTCCAATCATGTTTTTTCCTTGAAGGAAATATAAACCATTCCTCAGTGTTCCTTTCAGTTTCAGCAAGGAGCCTTTGTATACTTTCAAGATTCCTCTTTCTGATTTGAAAGTATATCCAGCAGAATCAAGGGTGCCCAAAGAGATCAGATTTCTGGATAGGCCTGGAACATACCTTACTCCTGGAAGTATTCTTTCCATTCCATCATCCAATTTCAAACGAATGGAGCCTATCCCTTTCACAGCACAAGGTTGATTATTTCCCACTTTCACATTTCCACCATCTAGAGGCTTCAGATCAGTGAAATAGTGTGAATGTGGTGTCATGTGATTTGAACATCCAGAATCCAGAACCCATTCATCATTGAGATTTGATTCTGTGACCACTAATACTTCAGCTGAATCATATCCCTCCAGGACATTTGCTGAATCTTGGTCTTCTTCCTTTAGATGTTTCTTTCCACCATTGTTCCCTTGTTTCTTTAGAAGGTAGCAATTTCTCCTCAGGTGTCCTTCTTTATTGCAGTGAAAACACTTGTAGCCCTTTCCCCTTGATTTGGATCTTGCTCTATTATTTCTATCAGACTTGCCATTTCTCGAATCTTGTCTTCCTCTCATGAATAAGGCTTCTGATTCCTTCTTTTCACTCTTCATCTCCAGTTCCTTTGATCTCAAAGAATCCAACACTAGTTCAAGCGTGAGTGTGTCCCTGCCATATTTAATGGCTGTCTTGATTTCTTTCAAGCCTTCTGGTAAGGAATTTAGAAGGATAACAGCCTTGTTTTCATCATCCAATTTTTCACCAGTATTTGCAAGATCCATACATATTCTATTGAATTCATCTACGTTTTCTTCTAGCCCCTTAGATGAATCCATGCGAAAACCAAAGAATTGCTCCTTCAAGAAAATCTTGTTCGACAGAGTTTTGGTTTGGAACAATTTTTCCAATTTATCCCATAGCTTCGATACTGTATCTTCCTCATTCACCTGTCTGAGTACATTGTCTGAGAGATATAGTATAATCAAGCTATATGCTATCTCAGCCATTTCAGCTCTCTTTTCAGCAGTCATCGTAGCAGGTAGAGTTGTTGGATCATCTAGGGCTTTTGCAACCTTTTGCTGAACCAGTAATGCCCTCATTTTTTTTTCCATAAACCAAAATCTCCCTTTCCTGTGAATTGTTCGATTTCAAATTTGGCAGCCATTGAAGCACGCTTCAAGATTCTTTGATTTCTCTTCTCGGATCTCGTACGAAAGTTTTCACACACTCTTGAACAATTCTTTGATTCGTATCTTGGAGCATCAGCTCTGATACCATTTGATATTCAGGAACTACAAAACGACTTTCTCCATGAATAACTTTAGTTCAATCTCAAGCTAGAACCAGATCTGTTATTTCAGTCAAGCAAGATGAAGAAGAAGAACGAAGAAGGATAGAGAGAGAGAGAGAGAATTTCTGAGAGAAACAAATTTCTTATTTGAATTGAAGAACTCTCTTTCCAAGGACTTAATGATGCCTTTTATACAAAGAGTGTAATTAGTAACAAACTAACTAATTTTCAACTCCTTACTATAACTAATCAATAAGCTGTCAGCCTAATTACATTTACAAGGGATGTACTTTACTTTATGGTATTATATATAAATCATTACATTGCATTGAAATGTGTTAAGTTATTTTTCAAAATATATATTATTGAATATGTTCTTGCTGTGGTTGTATATATTTCCCCACCTTTTTCCAAAGGTATATTTCTGCATCTTGCATTAATGTCCAGGATATGTTGCTTTTAGCAGAATAACATGCATTGGTACTTAAGGATTTCTTATAACGTCTTCGTTAGTTTTTCGTCTTACGAATAGATCAGTCGATGGTTTCATATACTCATGAAGGAATATTGTTCCCCGTCGCTAAGCTACATTAATCTTTTTATTTTTTTTGCACTAGATTTGGGGTATGGGAGGCAGCCAAATGGATTGCTCGGGTCCGCGAGCTTAGCATTTACGATCCAAAACGTCCCGTAATTCTCAATTTAACAACAGACATAGTAGAGGATAACAGGTATTTGCAGTGTAAAGAATCAGCTTTAGAGACGGCATTTCTTATGAAGATGATGGAATCATAGACTTCATAGATTGTAAGATATTGGTAGAGACACTGACCAGGATTAAATTAAAAGTGAAGAGAGTAAAAGTTGCCTCATTGGTGTGGATGAGCTGTGTCCAACTATTTTATAAAGATATTTTGTTGTTGTTTAGCAGCCAAAAAGATCAAGGCAAGAACTGCTTGATTGTCTGTATACACTTGGATGTGTTGTATATAGGCAATTATTAATACCATAAACATATGTTAAAGAGTCAATTGTTTCTTTTCCTTCATCTATTCAATGCTTATTTAATTGGTTGTTTCTTGAAATAATATTTTGATGAATTATTTTGAAAACTCTCTTTGAATGGATTATTTCAATGGGTTGTAAATATAAAGATTTTTTTGTTTTTTTTGTTTTTGAATATGTCATTGTTTAAAACTATCGGTAGATATTGTAAATTTCAAATATGTTGATCAGTTATTAGAAGGGGTGAACATGGGGCGGGGTGGGGGTTTCCCGATTACACCCCGACCCCGTTTAAGCCAAAAACTAGCACCCCGACCCAATTAAATTTTACCCCGACCCCACCCCATTTAATTATCGAGGTCGGGGTACCCCGATTACACCCCGTTTAAAAAAATTAAGTAAAAGAAAAGGAAAATGAAAGAAAAAAGAAAGAAAATAAATATAAAAAAAAATTAAAATGGACTACTGTCCGGGGGGGAGGGGGTTTGGGGTGGGCTGAGCCTTGGGTGGGGGGATTTAAAAAAAATTAAAATAATAATAATACTAATCGGGGTCGGAGCCCCGACGGGGTTCAATCCCCATACCTCGACCCCGCCCCGTTTAGTAAATAGGGCTATATATGTGACCCCGACCTCAACCCCGATTAAGCATTTAAATGTGGTGGGGCGGGGCGGGTTCGCTGGGTATTGGAGTCGGTGTTCACCACTAGTTATTAGTATTGAATATTGTGTGAAGTAAATTATTGAAATATAGAAATGGATGGTTATAATGTGAAATGATTATCATATATCTCTACCTCTAATATATAAAATGTGGGATTGTTTAGAAACATTTTTAGACCTCTTTACCCTCTATATTTTCTTTTAATTACAAAATAGCCATTTATGTCTATGTTTAAGTAATTAACAATTAATTTTATTTTCAAATAAAAAGAGGAGTTGAACGTTTTTTTAACAAAAAGGAGTTAGTACGTTTTTTAAAAGCCAAAAGGAGTTGGACGTTACCTTACAAATCAATAAAAAATCATGGTTAAATATAAATGATGGGTTAAAAAAACTCTTTGACTAACCATTTTTGCATTATTAATTAATTATGGATGTGATGTTGGTATTGGAATAAATTTAGTTTGGAGTTGGAAATCTCTTTGACTTCTAAAAATATACTATAAATCACCATGCACTTCAGTCAAATGAGTGACAACAATTGAAGAACTTGATAATACTCTTTTATTTGTGAGTCAATATTTTTTTTATCCATAGTTTTTTTATTCATATATTTTTTGTACAACAATTTAGTTTTGATTTCATTTGAGATTTTTGTCGTAAATTAATAATGCATTTTTTTAAATAGTTTTTTCTTGATGAAATTATATATTTTTATCTACACTCAAAAATAAGTTTATGGCTTAAAAAATAATGTACCTATTTTCCTAATGATATTGAAAAGAAATAATTTTGTTTTGGACAAACCCACGTACTACACATTAGAAAGATTAGGAAACCTTTTCATATGTTTAAGAAAATAGCATAATATTTCAAAAAAAAAAAAAAAAAAAAGAAGAAAGTAAGGAAGAAAGAAAATAGAATAATATATTTAATAGTTTGACTAATATGCCTTTTCATATGTTATAGCATACTATATATAAGGGATTAAGGACTTAAACATTGTAGTTTTAATAAATATTCTGAAAAATATTGTATCATTCAAACTATTCTTAAAAATATTGTAAATCACATGCTGAGTATGCGATTTTATGAAAAACAAAGTATGCGCGTATGCGATTTTTAAAGCAGAAACTATAATTGCATACATATTTTAAACCAGAGAGCAACAAACAACAGCTTAACTTGTATCACCCCAATTTTATAAAATCGCATACTCTGTATGCGATTTTGAGTATAACGGCTTGTATCACCCTAATTCAAATATGAAATAAATATTCACGATCATACATTTTTAATTCACCACTTATTCAAATATGAAATATTCACATTTGAAATAATAAATTACAATCGAATTGACATTTGAAATAATAAATTATAATTGAAGTCTAGAGCAAAGTTTTGAACAAATAAAAGTATATAAAGTAAATACATCATCTATGCCCTCCTGTCCCACACGGAGGTGGTCTCCTATTACGAGGAGAGCGAACACGTCCTATCAGGGTTCTATATGAATCATTAGTAATATGGGAAGGGCCCGCACCATCGATAACCTGAGATGGTCCTGTATCATCCATAACATGTGATGGACCGGCACCATCACCACCATCAATATGACTCCTCCCTTGTCCCCATCCCCGTCCTCGACCTCGACTTCGAACACGTACTGGTCCTGAACCTCGTGGTACATCAACATCACTATCAGGTTCAGGAATGACGACATGTGAAAATATTTCTTGCGATCCCGGGGTTGGTACCATGATAAAATAGGGGATGATAGGTTACTGGGATAGTAATGTCTGGTCTTTGGCTGTGACGACCCGACTCCTTTTAAATCATTTAAATCAGATTTCAGCGAAAGACTTTATATTTAATAAAAATTTGGCATGGATATGTTTAAAACTTGGACTATCCATAACCTGTTTACACTTTTCACAATTAGAGAATTTAAAAGACAAGGAATTGCAATTCCTGTTGTAAAGTTTAAAGGAGTTCAAGGTTATAAAAGTTAAAACAAAAAGCTCTTATGAGCTTATATACAAATATACAACCCAAAATACGAAACATAAATAATATGAGTCCATGGACTTTAAAAGTATCTCTAGTCCATCTCGGTATCACCATCAACTTGATCAGACTGCACCAGCTACTCTCCCACGACCCCGAGCATGAGCATTACCTGAAAATATTTGTAATATCATGAGCTAAAAGCGAGCCCAGTGAAAATAAACAGAAAATAAAGTAACATTAGACTCCAAACCCGTATCCGGATTTGTGTCCAAAAACTTACTTACTCTTTGCTACCCAACCATTCAAAGAGATTTACATCAAGTATTCCACTTTTACTTACCAAGTCTCCCAAATAATCGAGAATCTAGCTTCCAAGCATTTAGGAAGATGTGTTTCATAACACACATAACATTTGTATTTCATTCTCTTTAATACCTTATACTATACATAAGGTTTACATCAAGTATTACAATCTCCAATTTCAAGATCTTCTAAATAATTGAGAATCTAGTTCTCTCATATATGTATCATAATAATTATACAAGGTTCAATACACCCTTGCATGCTCTCATTATACAAGGTTCAATACACCCTTGCATGCTCTCATTATACAATTCAATCTCATTCATTTTCCTATAGCACTCGGCTATACATCATACTTCATTTCTTTTCTCTATGGAAATGTATGTTATACATAATGTTTCATTTCTTTTCTCTATAGCAACTCAGGCTATAAAATAAGGTTTACATTCCTTTATTTTTAACAATTAATGCTAAGCTCACTCAGTCTTAACATATTCAAACAATCATAATTTGCGATTAATGCCGATAATGTTAGCACACGTAGTCTTAACATTATGCATTAACTTGCCCAGTACATGTAAAGTACACTCGGCCTTCACATTAATATAACCAAAATCATGTTAAGCTCACTCGGTCTTAATATATTCAAACAATCATAATTCGTGATTAATGCCAATAATGTTAGCACACGCAGTCTCAACATTGTGCATTAACTCACCCAATACATGTAAAGTACACTCAGCCTTTACATTAATATAATCAAATTATGCTTATAATGACAGAATTGAAAGCACAATCAGTCTAACAATTCTTCATTATCTCGCTTTCCAAATCAAAGTATACATAGTCTTTCATAGATATCTTTCCACCTCTAATGAATAATGTTAGGTAATGAAAACTCACTCAGTCTAACCATTACCTCATTATCTCATCGAATACAAGGTTCAATACACCCCTGTATCCTCATATATGTATCATAATAATTATGGATAATACTAGATAATGTGAACTCGCATAGTTTCATCATTATCTCATTATCCATCTCCTCCGATCATGAAAAGTTCATGCAACCTTTAGCATTCCTCATGATACATATACGTAAACATAAAACAAATAATATTAGACAATGCAAGCACACTCAGTCTATGCATTGCCTCATTATTCCTCCCAATTTCGATAATGCAAAATGAATATGAATATGCTCTCAAGTGCAAGTAAAAGTAAATATAAACATTCAAAGTCATCAAAAGGGCATAAAGATAAATGGATCACGAATTACCTTTATACATAAATCAAGAAATTAGGAACTTCTGAAAAACAATGAACAAATCAAGCCAAATGGGCTTCAGATAAACACAAGTCATTAACTTTAACATAAAAGCCTCAAATCCATTGATTCCATTGTTTTTAATAAATGTTCAAAGTTCCTTATCCAAATTCCTTATTCACCCTATTATACTTGGAACTTTCAACTTCCGATAAACATTAGTAAACGCCGAAGCGAATCTAAACTTAGAACTTCCAAGCATTTAATCGTTTCCTTCGAAACACCTATGAGCTCTCTCAACTCAATTAGAACTAACTCCCAAGCCTAAGCATGTTAGCTCAGTTACTTTAATCCTTTCGATTCAAACCTTAATCTCAACTTCCGATCATACAAATTGTTCAACTTATTCGGTTTATAAATTTACTTTAAGTTCTATTTATTCTCAACTCGAATGTTCGCGTGACAACCAAGTTCCCACGAACTATCAAACAAGCAATCACACCTACAATTCATCAATTGAACAACAATTTATAAATCATAACTAAAATGACAAAAAGTGTGATTCTCGGGTGAATAGTGTTTTTCAAAATTAAGAGCTCAAAATCGTCAAATTCCTTGATGGAAATACATGATTTCAACGTCAAAACTTATTTAGAAACAAAAACAAACAAAACCATATAAAAAGTTTTGAAAACTCACTTTTTAGGGCTTCCCTTAGAAAACGAGAAACGCCAAAAAGCTAGGTTGGATAGGTAGCTCTCGTCCCGAGCTATCCAACGCAACTGAAATCGAGACGATCCACCAAGGAACGAAGAAAACCCATGGATTTCTCCATGGAAGGATGCCCACGGCCATGAGAGGAAGAGGAGAAGAAAAATTTGTGCTTTTTGACTTTTGTTGACTTTTTAAAGAAGAAGAAGAAGTGAATAGTAAAAAGATATTTTTAAGAATTCAGAAAATTATGAATACGTCCCTCATTTGCTTTTAGCTTTTAAAAACGAAACCCAAAGCACTTAAACTTACCAAAAGGTGATTAATAATTATTAATTGGCCCGTTAATGATTATTAATATGCCCCAAACTAATTTAAACTAATAAAGCAATTAAAAGAATTTACGAACGAAATAAACTCATAAATTCTAAATTAAATCTAAATACTTTAATTAAATAAATAAAAAAATTTACCTCAAAAGTAACGGGATGTTACACTGGTTGAGCGTGATCCATCTCCTCGGTATTCACCTCCTCAAGAATTACATCATCAATCCCTGCCTCTTCGGGAACTGCCTCCTCATGAGCAGAGTGTGCACGTTGACAATGACCTTTTTTAAAGTGAGTATCTGGACGCTCCATACTGAACATAGTATTGAATTCCTCCATATGAGGAACACAATCTTCGATATAGTCTCGAATTTCCGCATTAGGACAGTGTAAAAAGATATTTTGCAGTCTACCAAGCTGATTAACAAAGAAAGTTATTAATTTACGATGTTCAAATTAATAAAAAAAACAAATCAATGACTCACCACAAAGTCAAAAGCAACAGTGTGTCGAGTAATGAACAAGCGAGTTATAGAGGTATACTACTCTATATAGTCATCCTTATAGTCACTAGGAAATTGATGATCGTCGATCTGACCACCGTGCTATGAGATGTGCATGTTCGATCCGCCAATCAGTATTTCTACGACCTCTAAGATCGAATGTGTGTAAAAGAAGATTTGTATCACACGGTGACGAGATATCTTGTCTAAGACCAAATTGATGCAGATAAGGTTCCCACACGATCTAGAACATTGAAAAATATTAGTTAATTAATAAAGTAAACCACAATCCATTAAACAAGAATACATAAACTGAAAGACATACATCATTTTCTCCCAACTGATGGAGATGGAAGAAGAATAAGAAAAGTTGAGCTGTTGGAAGACGAAGAGAAATTGGGGGTCTTAAACTCTCTGCCTTAAAATCGCATACAGAGTATGCGATTTCATTTAAAATCCTGAAATCGCATACCGTGTATGCGATGTCATTCAAAAATCTTGAAATTGCATACCGTGTATGCGATGTCATTAAAAATACTGAAATCGCATACAAGGGATTCGATTTTGCATCAAAATCGCAGCCCTTGTATGCGATTTACCATACTTTTCCTAATATTTTCTACTTTGCAATATTTTTCTAAATATTATTAAAATATACAATATTAAAAAAAATCCAATATATAAGGGGTGGAAATTTAAAAAAAAATAAATCTAATTAAATAATACAAACAATTGAAAATTTTGATTTAGAGGAATTCACAGGAAAAAAGAAAATTGTGATATAATATAATTTTTAAATTTTTAAATATTTTTTAAGCTTTTGATTTTGCTTCAGATGTTTTCTTTTAATATTTTTCTCAATATTCTTTAATTTAAAAATAGTAGGAGAAATACCGTGCACGTAATAAAATGACATTACAAAAATATTGCTAACCAAACAATTATCTAGATTTTAAATACTATTACTAAAATACAAATTTAAAGACGAAAATAGTACTTTACCTTTCAACACGTGTAAGGGCCGAGGTTTGATGTCGGGTATTTGGCATTTCTCTTATTTTATTTAGATAATATATATATATATATATATATATATAACTATTTATATACTTTACAAGGTATATTTTGGTTAATTGACAATTAACCATGGTTAGTTAATTTAGGAATAAAATTTCCATTTTGAGAAAATCTTTAACTATGGTTAGTTGGAAGGAGGGGTGAGTTAGCAAGAAGTTGGAATCCAAGGGTATGTTAGCAAGGAAGAAAATAAGAAGGGTTTGGGTGGAGAATTTAGGAGGTGGAAGGATTTTGGAATAAATGTAATTTAGTTAATTTATTTTTATTAGAAATAGAAAGTATATAAGTGAAGAAAAGGAAAAAAAAACAAAACAAAACACAAAAATCAGATTTTTCATATATTACATGTATCGCAGAAAACGGTATTAAGAATTGTATATTGTGTATATTACAAAAAAGGGGTATGTGTACATCAACCCCTCGCCATTTTTCGTATGTTGTGTATACTAAATAATGTACGTTTTAGTAATAAACATAGTGGATTGAAAACAATCAGTTACATATATTGCGTATATTGCATAACTATACATTAAAAAAAATAGTTATGATGAAAGAGGGTGCTCGTTCATCATTTCGACACTTATGTACATTATGTATATTGCATAATATATTTAGATAAATAGACAGTTGTATATTGTATATATTGCAGATTATGAATACTACATGACATAGCAAAGAACGTAAAATCATGAAATTTAAGAGATAATGAGAAAAAACTAAAAACAAAAACAAACTATACCTTTTGTCAAAATCTTCAAAATCCGGAAGATATAAGATGTAGAACATGATTTATAAAAAAACGAGAAATAAAAAGAAAGAGTGAGTAAAATCTGGAAAAAAAAATGTGATGAGGAATTTGAAGGAAATGAAAATGGTGGATTTACAAAAAAAAAAAAAAACAGTTATGGGAACAAGCAAGAGAGGAAAGTAGATGAAATGATGGATTTATGAGGGGAAAAAAAAGAGAGAAATAAAGAAGGAATAAGATCTTAGTAATGAAAAAAATGAGGGGGAGAGAGAGGAGAGATGAAATCTGATATATTAGGTGGGGAAAATGGGGGGGGGGAATTTTGTTCTAAAAACATTTGAAAAAGAGATAAGAGGGAGAATGAGAGAGAGGGAGAGAAAAAAAAAAGAGGAGAGAGATGTGTCAGGAAAGAAAGAAAAGAAAAAAAAAAGAAAAAAATATATATCTTCAACGTAAAAGAGGAGAGGGAAAAGAGGGGGGGAGAGAGATTGATTTGACACAAGGGCATTTAAGTATTTTCATCTTCTCATATGGCTATTTTGTATTCAAATAAAATATGTGGACATTCATTAAAAAGGAGATGAAAAAGGTGCCATTATGATTATTTTCCCAACATTTAATTCCACGCAAAAAATATATTTTTATAAATATGTTAAGTCAAAAAGTTTATATATATATATATATATATATATATATATATATATATATATATATATATATATATATATATATATATATATATATATATATATATAAATATATCATTCTTGAAAAAAGAACATCGCTCACATGATCACAAAATCTGCGATTACGATTTATGGTGAATCAGTGATTTGTCAATTAATATCGTGAATCAGTAAAATAACTGATTTAGTATAAGGTGAATAAATTGTTACATGCCTGAAATCAATGATTATATGTGCGAAACTAATGACAACATTTTAATATTTCATGCCAAAAAAATTGAGCTTTTGAGCTTCTACTTTTATATCAATGATTTCTATATTTGTAAATAAGTTATTGAGCTACTATTTTTATAAACATTTGATCTGATTCTATTATAGGTGCAAAAACATTTTTTTTCACCCTAATTAAAGTTGATGGAAATGGAAAAAAAAAAAAACAAAAATCAATATCTTTCAACATCTCTTTGATAAATTTGTTTTTGTTTTGTCTATTTCCCCCTCAATATCAGTTTCTACCTCGTAAATTTATGGGTAAAATACGTTTTTGGTCCCTATAGTTTCACTTTGGTTTCATTATCGTCCCTGTACTTTCAAAACTGACTTTTTTCGTCCCTGTACTTTCCAAAACCCACTTTTTTTCGTCCTTCTGTTAACTTCTCCGTCTGGGACATAAACGGCTAGCTTATGTGACATTTTTCTTGCTTATGTGGCATTAAGTTGTTGGCAGAATTAAGTGATGTGGCATAAACTAACAACATGTGGCATATATTCAGCTCCATCATCATCCTCACGAGGGCTAGGGCAAATGGAGTGAAGTTCATCTTCCTCACGAGAGTTAGGGCAAACGAACGATGACGAACTGAACTTTGATTTACCATTCGTTAAAGTTTAGTTTCAGTCTCCTTGAAAGCAACTGTTTTCCAAAGCAGACAATTTTTCCAACTTCGAAGTTGAATTTTAAAGTCGTCTCTTTTGGAAATTTCCAATCTGAATCTTCACTTCAAATTTCTCTCTCATATTTTTTTCCTAAATCGTCGCCGTTGATCCCAAAGATTACCCATCATCTGAAGAAATTTCTTGCTTAATTTTCAATTTTTCAGCAACCCCATATCGTTAAATTTTTGTTATTTCAATTTCTTTGTTATAAATTTTGCTTGTTTCCATCTTTTTCCCTTTAGAGTTTGTTTCTAATTTTGCTAACAAATCAGATTTGGGTCTTGTGAAGAGAAGCTCCAGTTTTGAGTTCTTAGTTTGGTGGTTGAAAATTGAGGTATTTGATCCTTACTCTTTTACAAGTTCAGTTTTTTTCTCAAATGGGTAGAAAGAGGAATAGTTTTTTGAATTGTAATTCTGCAACTAGTTCTTGATTTTGTGTGTGTTTGAATGAGTTTTTGAAGCCATGGATGGATGCCTTTATTGCAGCTTTAGATAGTGGTATTTAAAGATCAATGCTCTTTTGATTCAATTATGGCTACGAAACAGAAACCTCGGCTTAGAGATGTAGCCCTTAGGCGTTTTATGTTGGTTGTTCTTGTAACTTTAATGGGAGTATTGCTATTTATGATTCTCAGATCTTCTCATTCGATTCGCTACTTCTCCTTTGATTTGTCCTTCTTCGATTTCTGCTTCACTTCGATTTCTGCTTCAGTTAATTCTGCCAACAACTTAATGCCACATAAGCAAGAAAAATGCCACATAAGCTAGCCGTTTATGTCCCAGACGGAGAAGTTAATAGAAGGACGAAAAAAGTGGGTTTTGGAAACTACAGGGACGAAAAAAGTCAGTTTTGAAAGTACAGGGACGAAAGTGAAACTATAGGGACCAAAAACGTATTTTACCCTAATTTTATTAATTCCTCTCTCCTCCTTCTCAAACACGTCTTCCTAATACATTTGTTTTAGTTTTAATTTTAATTTTGTAAATTTATTGATTTTTTTATCTCTCACACATGTAAATATATAATTTTTCTATTTAATATATAATCTTATGTTAATTTTTATCCCTCTAATTTATATATTTAATAATTTTTATATATCTCTTTTCTATTAATAATATCAAATTATCTAGATGTTTATCCTAAATTTGTGTAGTTGATATCTAATATCATTTAGTTTTGATAATTTTTTTAAAGAGAAACTTCACCGGATGACCCTTATGATTAATTATTTTTATAACATTAAATGTTTTGAAAAAAAAAATTAAAATTACATTTTGTTTTTTAAAAACATATATGAGTTGGGCTCAAATTGTTTTCAATCATGGATTAGAAAAATAGAATTTGTCTCAAATAACATAAATTTCTAAACTATTTTTCATGGGTATTTTTAATGAATTTATTTGTTTTTAGCTTTTTGAAGTTTAAATTCAATAATTTATCGAACTATTTAATCATTTTTAATTATTATTTTCAATGAATTTATTAGTTTTTTTAGTTCAATAAATCATTGAAGTATAATTATGTTATTGGAATAATTTTAAAAATGGTTAAATACCATTTTGGTCCTTGAACTTTCATTCTGGTTTCGTTTTCGTCCCTGAACTTTCAAAAAAGACCAATTTCGTCCCTGAACTTTCCAAATCTTGTCATTTTCGTCCTTCCGTCAGTTTTTTCTTCTGGGAGAGTAACAGTGGCTTACGTGGACCTCATTAATTGCCGTGGCATTAAATTTGTGGGAAAATATCATAAATGATGTGGAAAACCAAGCTGATGTGACATTTTCTATTAGATGTGGCATGATCTGGACCTTTAAACACAACTAATCAATCTGAACCATCCATTTTTTGAAACTGAATTAATATCTAACTGCTAAAGCAAAACTTCCATAAACTGCATCCTTAATCCTGCATCCCTAAATTTACTGCCCTAACCTTTCAAACCGTGAAGCAGAAAATTCGCTTAAGACGAAGATGAAGACGAAGACAAAGGAGAATCGAAGGAGAAGGGAAGGAGAAGTGAATGGTAAACAAGGAGAAGCGAAGGAAGAAGGAGGGAAAGCGAAGGTGAACGACTTGAAGGAGAAGTGAAGCCATTTACGAACAAGAGTTGCGATTTTTGGTACACAATTTTGTGAAGAAAAAATCCCAAAAAAAGTCTGAAACTTGTGTACCTTACACTTACAGTGGAAAACCCTAACCCTGTACAAGCCCTATTTTGTGCATTTGTCACCCTTGATTCCTTCTAAAATCCAAGTGTTTTCTATCTGAAATTTGGAGGAAAAATGGTAGATTTGCAAGATTACTGTCATCTAGTGATACATTACAAAGGATGACTAGTATATACACCGAAGTTCGCCTATATTGGGGGTGTTCAAAAGTAGTCACTTACGAAGTGGATAGACTCTCTATTATAGAGTTGGGAATGATTATGGTTAGGTTGGAGGTTTACAACCATGTGTGGTTTTATTACGTGAAACCAGGAATGGACATCAGTGACGGACTTCGTTGTATATTAGTTGATGAGGACATTCCTGAAATGGTGAAGTTGATTCCAGAGGATAGGTACATCCACATTTATATTGAACACAACCCGAATGAAGTGTTCTATGTCGTAGCGGAGCCGATCACCACAATTCTTCACATACCTCTTCTGGGATGGCATGATACTGAGTATGAAAATGTAGGTGATGATACAGTGGAGTTGGATGAGAAAGACAACAGAACAATGTCTCCTCCCTGTTTATCCAATGAAGAAATGACTTGGTCCCCTCCCTGTTTTTCTAATGACGACATACCATTGTCTACTCCCCGTTACTCCAATGAAGACATTCAACCACCCAATTCACTAACAAATTTCTCTACCAAATTTGCTGAATGCTCTATTAGTTCCCCCCTAATTTCCCCAATGAATGCCCCAATCAATTCCCCCTATTTCCCTAATCAATTCCCCCCCAATTTCACCAATCAATTCCCCACAAATTTCCTCAATTTCCTCAATCAATTCTCAACCAATTTCCCCGACCAATTCACTAGCATACTGTGACGATGGTGAAAATAGTGGGCATGTTGAGGCTAGGGCTGTGTCTGCATGAAGACAGTGCTGGTGAAGACTATGCGGGTGAAGACAGTGTTGAGGTTGAGGAAGATGGTGAATACAGTGTTGAGACTGGGGCTGTGTCTGAGTATGTAGAAGATGGGGAGGGTGATGAGGCTGTCTGTGAGGACGAAGAGGTTATGTCTGAGGATGAAGAGGTTGTGGTTGAGGGTGAAGAGGCTGTCTGTGAGGATGAAGAGGTTGAGAGTAAGGGTGAGCATGAAAAGGCCGATGATGAGCATGAAGAGGCTGATGATAAGCATGAAGAGTCTGAGGCTGATTATGAAGATGATGAGCATGAGGAACAGTATGAAGTTGTTATGGGTGAATTTGGTGAGTCTGACCATGATGATGAGGATGAATTTAATGAAGAGGCTGACCATGTAGAGGGTGATGTCGCAGTATCTTATTGCTCAGTGGAGTCTCAGATTGACTTGAATGATTGTCTGAATTTTGAAGGTGACATTGAATCGAATTACGCACCATCAGATGAATTGAACACACCTCCTAATTCGGATGGTGAGAAAGGGCCAAGTTATGAATGGTTTAATCCATGGAATGATATGGAAAAGGTAGAATTTACCATTAGGAAGAAGTTTCCCACAAGAAAAAATTTGAAGACTGCCATTAAACAATATGTTGTGTCTGGGGCATTCAATGTAAAATTGGTGAAGAACAACAAGGAGCAAGTTCGGGCAGTGTGTTCTGGCGAGTGCGCTTGGAAACTTCATGCATCTCGGGTGAAAACTGAGCGTGAGACTTTCCAAGTTAAAACCTACTATGGCAAACACACATGCCCCAGGGAATTCACAAATCGGAATTTGACTTCGTCTTGGATTGTGAGGAAGTACATGGATAGGTTTCATGTTCAGCCAAAATGGAAATTGAAGGAAATTCAAGAGACGGTAAAAACAAAATTATTTGTGACAATTTCTAAATCAAAAGCCTATCGTGCACGAACAAAGGTGTTGAGAAAAATTAATGACACACTGGTGGAACAATTTAGGTGGCTGTGAGATTATTGTGAAGAGGTGTTGTGTTTAAACGTTGGATCAACCATGAAGATTGAAACAGATAGGTTGGATGATGAGAGTCCTCTAATCTTCAAGCGAATATATGTCTGTTGAAGTGTTGTAAGGACAGTTTTAACTATTGTCGCCCGCTTATTGCACTGGATGCCTTTCATTTAATTGGGCCTTCACGAGGTCAATTAATGGCTGCCATGGGAATAGATGGCAACGATGGTATTTGTCCTACTGCTTGGGCAATTGTTGAAGCTGAAACTAAGGATTCCTGGAGTTGGTTTTTGCATTTGTTGGATAAAGATGTGGGCAGTTTTAGAAGTAGAGATGTTACATTCATCTCGGACAGGCAAAATGTGCCATCTTCTTTAGTTCTACATTTCGTCCTTCTGAGGGACAAAATGTGAAACTTTGGAAGAAAAAAACAGGAACATTTTTTTTTAAAGTTTCACATTTGGTCCCTCAGAACAAAATGAGAAACTTGTAAAGTTTCACATTTGGTCCCTCAGAAGGACGAAATGTGAAACACAGTTCACATTTCTTCCTTCTAAGGGACCAAATGTGAAACTTTACAAGTTTCTCAACATCTCTAACATCTTAACACTCATATACAGGGACTTATACCTACTTTTGAAGATGAGTTCCCTGACATTGACCACAGATATTGTGGAAGACATCTCTATGCCAACTATAAAAAACAATTCAAGGGTTTGCAGCTGAAGAATTGCTTGGAATTTGGCAATGGCAACTACGAGGGCTGAATTTGATCGTTGGATGGAAAAATTAGCAAAGTTAGATGCCAACGCCTTTCAATACCTTAACAATATTCCGACAAGGTGTTGATCTAAGCACACTTTTAGGACAGAGCAACGGTGTGATATGCTGCTGAATAACCATTTCGAGAGCTTTAATGCCATTATTACGGAGGCCAGAGATAAGCCCATCATTCAATGTTTGGAAATTGTTCGGAAGCTCGTAAACAGTAGAATCACGAGGAAGATTGCACTATACAGTACTATGAGAGGACTTATCGGGCCAAGGATCAAACAAAAATTTGTAGAGATCACAAAGTTGTCTAGGTATTCAGTGGCTACATGGTATGGAGACCAAAGGTTCGAGGTTGAGAAGTTTAAAGAACAATATGTAGTTGATGTGGCAAAAGCAACATGTACATGTAGGTTATGGGACTTGATTGGGATCCCATGTGATCATGCCATACCTTGTATCCAGTTTCTGAAACTTGTTCTAGAGGAATTCATTGCTAGCTGCTATCATAAAGAGACATTAATAAACATTTATTCATGCTTTATGTTTCCTGTAAGTGGCCCAAATGCGTGGCCTAAATCCCCATATGAACCTGTGCTACCCCCAACTATTAGACGCCCAACTGGTAGACCGAAAAGGCAGAGGAGGCCTCATCTTCAAGTAATAAGAAGAGTAAAAAGTTTGGCTTAGTCGCAGATGCAATGAAACTGGACATAATATAAGAACATGTAAAGGGCCAATAAATACAAGAACTAAAGCATCGATGCCTCGCACCTTCATGGGGTTCAACATCCCAAATGTAAGTTCATATCAATTGATTATATTACCTTTAAATAAAGTAACTATCTCATATATTTATTCTCTGTTATGTGTAGGATATACCTAACAACTCTACAGCCGGACCCTCTGATCAAGTTGGATCTGCTGAGGCTGAATCTGCGAGGACTACATCTGTTACGGCTGGATCTGAAAGAGGCAGGGGAGCTGGAAGAGGTAGGGGAGCAAGAAGAGGCAGGGGAGAAAGGGGAGCTGGAAGAGGATCTACTATTGGTGGAAGAGAAAGTGGATCTGCTGCTGCTAGAAGAATAAGAGCTTCTGCTGCTAGAAGAGGAAGAGGATATGCTGCTGGATCTGCTACTGCTGATGGATCTGTTGCGGCTGTTCATGAAGGTGTTACTGCTGTCAATGGGGCTGCAGTTGAATCTGATGGGCAAGGATCATCCTGGAGATTTGGAAGAGGAGTTGGCTGCACATATTTAACAAGGAGAAGAAGTCATGCTGCTTCTGGATCAGGAAGAGTACCAAGTCAAGAGGATGACTATTGATTTTCTGTTTCTTTACATTATCTATTTTTTGTTTTAGGGTTTGTAGACTCTATTTTGGTGCACTTATGTGCATATCTTTATTAGGTGTAATTGGTGGGTGAATGAGGATGCTTTTTATGCACCTATGGTTTGTTTTATTAATGTACATCATGAGATCACATGTCCTTATTTTGTGTAAGAGATTCCTCACAATTTACAATCTCAAAATATTCTCTTTTGTTTCCATTGTCTTGCTCAAGATTTATAATTTCAATAAAAAAAACTAAAAAAATCCATTCACAGCAAAAATTGAACACAAACTGATAACTATGAATTCATTTCATTTTATTAATCCAACTGATACAATACAGGGAACAAGTGACTATTGTTCATATGTGCTAAAGCACAAACAGTCCTTTTGAGGGACTAAAATTGAAAACTTCCACTTTAGTAGTTCATGCTACCCTTTGAACAGACTTTTCCACTCATTTACAGCTTCCTAAGTACATGTACATAATCAAACCTATAACTACAACCATTGATAAGTAACAAGCCCTCTTCCACTTTAGTAGATTCCTATTCTTCTTCTTCAGCTTCTTAACATAATCTTTCAGTCTGTTTATGACCATCATTTCATGATCTGTGAACTCTGAATCATACCTGTGGAAAAACCCACATCCTGACGAACCTCCCTATAAAGATAAATGAGTAGAATAACATATCAGATTAAAATCATAATATAATTTCAAAATAAAAAAAGAACTACTTGTATAAATCTAACCTTGTAATACGCACAACCAACGAATCTACGCCCTGGGTTTGAATTTGTCCATGATATCTGTAATTTACCACGAATTCTATAGTAGCACAACGAAAATGATATAATTGGGAAAGTTCAGGGACGAATTGGTCTTTTTTGAAAGTTCAGGGATGAAAACGAAACCAGAATGAAAGTTCAGGGACCAAAATGGTATTTTACCCTTTTAAAAAAGTTTTGACATTTCATTAATTAATATGTAAAAATATGTTATTTCAATAATTGCCTCTTAAAAAAATAGCATTCCTCAAATTTTCAAAATTTTTACTATTTTTAAAAATATTGATTCATAAAATATTTATATTTAAACTTTTACAGTTAATGAAGTCGAGCCATGATGTTTTTTTCAATAATATACGAAAATTATGAACTAGAAAGTAGAAACATCCTTCTAAGCTAGGCTTGGAGAATGTCATCATTTTTTTCCTCTAAAACAATTGCCATGATTGCAGAGACACTCTGCAGAAACCTACATCCCAAAATCAAAGTCTAAGTGAATGAAACCATCACCAGACTATGAGAGAATGCATTAATCAGAGGAAGCCACTTGGGAACGAGAGGAGGATCTGCGAGCTAGCTACCCTCAACTTTTTCTTGAGAGGTGAAGCTTTTCGGGGATGAAAAGCCTTGTAAGGTGGGTGGTTCTGTAACGCCCTGTTACAAGGTAATGTAAAATTTCGGTTTAAATTAACATGTTAAAATTAATTATCGGGTTTTAGAATTTATTAATAAAGAATTTTTCTGATTGATGACCATAGGCTTGTTGGGGTGACATTCTTGCAAAAGGTGTCACATTTGCAATTTGGAAGATATTGGGATATTTTTTAAAGATTTTATGGATGAGGTGGCAAAGTGTTAGGTCAAAATTTATCTCTGACAAAAAAAAAACACTCTCTCTATCTCTCTACCTCACGCCGCCACCCACAAAGAGAAGGAGAGAGATTCCGTCGTTTCGTCTCGTTGGATCGTTGCTCATCGATTCGATTTTGGATTCAAACGATTTGGAATTGATTTCTCGGACGAAAGGTAAATTTTTCCCTCTCTCCCTTTTCTCTCCTTGATGCCGACGCCCTAGGGATTGGGAATTGATGATTTTTCATCAATTTTATTTGTTAGGAGTTCGTTGGAATCGCGTTGGATTGTTGGGAGAAGATTCGAAGCCTTTTCCGTGATTTCCAATCAACGGGTAAGTAATTTTGATTGAATTTTCAGTCATTAATATTCTGAATTTTAGTTTAATTAATTTCCAAGAACATCAAGAACCATAGATTTGAGACCTAACCTCCATTGTTTCCAATCTCACAAACCTTGGCCGAAAACCCAATCGATTTTGATTTACCGTGCTTAAAACCAAAACCCATCAAGATAGATTTTCCCCTAACCTTGAAACCACGACCAAACCATGACCCGAAGGTCACGGTTCAGCCATGGCAGCCAACGCCAAACCCCCCCTTAAACGGCAAGATTTGACCGATATTTGTTTTCCGTTTTTCGTACCAATGAACCCCGAACCTTTTTCATCTTTTTAGGATTATGTTAGAATGTAATTTTAATATTATAGGACCTTCATTTCAGGTCTCTGATTGTCAAATAAAGTAGCGTGAAAATCAGAATTTAGCGTTTTCGAGGTGAGTTAACGGTTTACTCGTTGGTGGAGTTTTAGAGAAATCTAAGGCTCTTACCGTAGCTTAATTAATTCTTTATATTTAAATATAATATTCTAGAGTTTTAGGAAGAGAATTGATGATGAAAACACCGGAAAATCGTTTGATGATTTTACTTTTCGGTTAGAACTAGTTTAGGCGTTTTTGGTGGGTTTTTGGAGTTTTTTTTTTCTAATTGGTTCTGATTGATTTGGGAGATAATTCTGGAATATTATTAATCATTTTATGCTAATTTTCCATGAGATTTGAGTTGAGCATGATTAGAATTGATTTATCAGTTTTCGGCAGTTTTACCCTTATTCAAAGTTATCTTGTTTTATTAGATCTGATTGGGCTGCTGTATTTTTGTATTAATTACTGATTTTAATTGAACATTATCATGAGGATAATGTAGAGAAATTGTGATTTGATTGCCTGACAGGTTGTTTAACTAGTATAAGGCTACGAGCTCATGCTTAGTTCATAGCAGTTATGAGAAGGGCTCATAACACGGTACTAATGGTCATTTCTCGTATGAATGATCCATTAGGGGATATATAGTTATAATTGCAACTATAACATGGTACTAAGAAGGGATAGTAGTCTCGAGGGACCGCCTTCTTAGTGGAGTGATTGTTTGTGATATGTTTGTTTTCGTTTAACTAAGTGACCTAGTGTATTGAATTGGCTTAATGGATTAGTGATGAGAACTTGTGAGTGTTTGGCTTGAATATGGAGTAAGAGTTATTTCCCTATTCTTGTATATGATTGAAAGTGAATATAAGTGACACTTTGAGTGTAAGAGACTCGGAAAGTATTTTGAGTTCTTGGGACTCGGTATAAGTTGTTAGAGATTATTCAAAGCTTTACCATCGTTTAGATTGTTTTCTCACTGGCTTTAGCCTCATAGTGCTATCTGTGGTTTTTTTTCCAGGTAACAATGAACCAAGAGGTGGCGGTTGATGAAGTGGAAGAGATGAGGGTTCATGTCGTGGTGGCTAGCCAAATGCATCTTTAATTTTCATTGAGATCAAGAATAAAATATTCGAATTTTATTGACTATATTTTGTTTTATGAGATTTGAGACTCGTGTTAGTCTTAAAACATTTTATTATTTGATTTAGTTCATTATTTTTGTTTTAAAGATTGTAACTCCGGAGTTGTCGTTTTTAATAATTGCTTATTTGTTTTATGTGAAATTTCATATTTTCAATAAATGATATTTATTGAGTCTTCCACTGCTTAAAATGTGTTTATTTATTACTCTGAAAAGTTGAGTCTTTACAACAACGCCACAGTCTGATTTTGGTTACTTCTCCTCGATCCATCGTTAATACTTAGATTTGAGTTACCTAAACTGTTTTTCATCGACATCTGTTACGAGTTACGATCTTCCTTCTCCTCTTCGTCCACTGTGATGCGTGAAACCAGAACTGCCCTTGTTTTTTTAGGGAAGAAGAGAACCTGCTATTAAGGAAAAAATGGAAATTGACTAATTAACCCTCAATCTTATTTTTAATCTAATAGAAAATGCCACATCAGCTTGGTTTTCCACATCATTTTTGACATTTTCCCACAAATTTAATGCCACGTCAATTAATGATGTCCACGTAAGCCACCGTTACTCTCCCAGACGGAAAAACGGACGGAAGGACGAAAATGACATGATTTGGAATGTTCAGGGACGAAATTGGTCTTTTTTGAAAGTTCAGGGACGAAAACAAAACTAGAATGAAAGTTCAGGGACCAAAATGGTATTTTACCCTTTTAAAAAAGTTTTGACATTTCAGTAATTAATATGTAAAAATATGTTATTTCAATAATTGCCTCTTAAAAAAATATCATTCCTCAAATTTTCAAAATTTTTACTATTTTTAAAAATATTGAGTCGTAAAATATTTATATTTAAACTTTTACAGTTAATGAAGTCGAGCCATGATTTTTTTTCAATAATATACGAAAATTATGTACTAGAAAGTAGAAACATCCTTCTAAGCTAGGCTTGGAGAATGTCATCATTTTTTTCCTCTAAAACAATTGCCATGATTGCAGAGACACTCTGCAGAAACCTACATCCCAAAATCAAAGTCTAAGTGAATGAAACCATCACCAGATTAATAAACTAAACCCTCCCAAATTGATTTATTTTCTTAGATCCTAAACTTCTTTTTAGTGGTTTGTATTAGTAAATTGGTAGCTATAAGAGATCACTTGAGATATACAAGGATCTGATCCCCTTCCTTCCTGAATGGATAAAACCCCCATGAACGACACGTGGTAAATTCTTTTCAAACAAAATCGGGTGGTAATGAAAAACCACCCCGTCAAATCTCTCTTCAAACGGTTACAAAATCATCCAAATTTGTTTTTTTAAGGATGAGCCCACTTTAGATAATTAATTTTTTAAATATTAAAAATTGGATGGGTAAATACTGGTCCCCCCCCCAAAGATAGACTTTATAAAAGATTAAAGAAGATTACAAGAGTCTAGAGCCCTTTTAGTAAGGGAATGAGCTTCAACATTTATCTCTCTGCTTAAAAAAGAAAAGAAAATACATTCAAATCTTAAACTAAGATGCTTAATTTCTTCTAAAATACAGCGAAAATCAGAAGGGCAACAACTAGAATCATTAACTACATCAATCACGAGTTTAGCATCCGAAAAAACTTGAACTCGTTGGAAACCACTAGCAATAGCTTGCTTCAAAGCTTCAATTATGGACTTTCCTTCAGCATGAAAGGCACTAATACAGAAGGGACCAAGAGAGCTTGATGATGAAAAAATAGAAACTTCATTAAGCTTTAAAAACCAACCAAAACCCGATAGGCAGGAATTAGCATCCCAAGCAGCATCACAGAATATTGACAGACCATTAAACTTTGAGCAAAGAGAAGGACATGTTGAACAACTTGATTTAGACATCAGTAAGAAAGGGGAGAAGAACTCGGAATAATCTTCCAAAGCCTTCGAAAGGCCTCGAAGAATATCAGAATTACGATCTTGAAAATTTCTTTCACATCTCATCTTCCATAACCTCCAAATTTTGAAAATAAAAAAATCAAGTCGAGAGGAGGAACCACCATTATCAAGCAAAATAGAGCAAATACAATCCCAACAATCTCGGAAATCGCAATTCATAAAACAAGTCGTATTAATATTCAGGGAGGAAGCAAACCAAAATCTCTTAGGAATCTCACAAGTAAGGAGGATATGTGAAATTGATTCTTCTTTGTCTTGGCAAAAATCACAAGAGGAGATAAGTGGCATACCTCTTTTGAGAAGATTTGATTTGGAGGCTAAAAAACCTTTGCAAGCTTTCCAAACAAAATGCTTTAACTTGTTAGGCACATTAGCTTGCCAAATTGAAAACCAACTTTTTCTATCGGCAGCAGAATTACTACCTTCACCAAGATGAGAAGAAGAAGATTTCTTAGAAGAAAGCAAGCTGAGAGCAAATTAGTAGCCAGACTTAACCGTGTAGATCCCAGAGTTATTGAAATGTCAGATGAGAGTATCAGGCTTATTAGCTTGACTAATAGGAGTAGCTAAAATCAATTGAGCATCAATAGGAATGAAACAATGACGCACCAGAGAAGAATTCCAGTTTTTCAAATCAGGAGAAAGAAAATCAGCAACAAATATACCATTTCCATTTTTGGTGGAAATTGGCAGAAAAGAGCCTGGATGAGGAAGCCAAGGGTCCTCCCAAATTTTGATACTTTTCCCATTGTCCAATCTCCATCTCAAACCTGGAATAAGAACACTCCTACCAGCAATAATACTTCTCCACCCCCAAGAGGAAACATTTGGAATTTTGGCATCAAGGGAGGAGGTATTTTTGAAGTACTTGGATTTAAGAACTTTGAATAAAAGAGAGTTGGAATTATGTAATAATTTCCAGCTCTAATTAGGTAATAAGCTCAGATTGAAACTTTGTAAATCTTTGAAGTTAAGTCATCCTCGATTTTTTGGCTTGTTAAGAGCATCCCAAGCATCCCAGTGAATACCATGTTTATCCTTTTGAGACTGCCACCAGAATCTAGCAAAAATGGAATTGATTTCCTTGCACATTTTGATAGGAAGCTTAAAGCAATTCATAGCATAAATAGGGAGAGCCATAGCTACAACTTTGATTAAAACTTCTTTACCAGCAGGAGATAGAAACTGTTCAGCCCAGCCAAGTGCTTTCCTTTCAATACTGTCTCTGATATCTTGAAAGATCTTCATTTTAGAATTCCCAAAATCAACATTTAACCCAAGATACTTTCCAATAGAACAACACACTTTTATATCCATCAAAGAAGAAATATCTTTACGAATTTGGTTGGGAGTGTTCTTGCTAAAAACAAGGCTGCCATTATTCACATTTACTACTTGACCATAATTTTCACCATAAAGCTTGAGAATAGATTTCAGCTCATCAACTTCATTGGGAATAACTGTGCAAAACAGAAGAGAGTCATCTGCAAACAAGAGATTGGAAATACAAGGGCCATATCTGGAGATACTAAAACCATGAAGCTTGTTTTCTTGAACTGAAATATCAAGCAGACTTGTAAGTTCATCAGAACAAAGAACAAAAAGGTAGGGGGGAGAGGATCTCCTTGCCTGATACCCCTGCTAGGTTTGAAAAAACCATATGGAGAGCCATTCACATTCAGACTAAATGATGTAGTAGTAATGCATTCCATGATCCAATTAATCCATACTTCACAGAAACCCAACTTTCTCAACAAAGAGGAAACGTAGTGCCATTCTAATTTGTCAAAAGCTTTGGCCATGTCTAATTTTAAGCCCAAAGTGAAGTCTTTCCTATATCTTTTGGTTTTCATTGAGTAAAGGATTTCATGAGCTATCAAAATGTTATTTGTAATGGATCTTCCAGAGATAAAAGCAGTTTGACTCTCACTAACAATAGAAGGCAGCATGGGCTTCAACCTATTACAGATAATTTTTTAGATGACTTTGTGTAACGACCCAAAACTCGTAAAATCCTTTAAATTCAAGTGCACAGCAGAAACACGATTTTTACGGAAAAACAGCATGGGTTCGTTTAAAAATTGGATTATCCAAAAACCTGTATACAAATATTCCCAATTTCAGAAAAGATAATAAACATGGAATGCGCATTCCAATCTATGATAAAACTTCTAAAGAAAGTTTTAAAATCCAAAGACATTTACAAATTATACAAGTGCTCCACTGAGCTCAAAAGCACAACATAGAAAAATATGATGAGATGTTTGTAAGCACTGTCCATCCATCGTCTCGATAAGTCTCCTTTGCCACGAGTCTTACCTGAAAATTTGTAAATGTAGCAACATTAGCATAAAAATGCTAGTGAGAATAAAATGAAAACAAGTAATCCTATTAACCAAATTCCATACCAGAAATTGTGTCCAAAGGCCTACATTTCACTTTTACTACCCATTCCATATTCCAAATTCCACACAATCAAATAATACGTAATATGCTTTTCTTAAAGTAAAGATATTAAGATTTAAAGTAAAAGTACCAACTATTACTAAGTCTTTCTAACCATTCTAATGAATATATGTAACTGTAACACTAACTTTCTTTGTTACCAGAACAATTTCATCATAACGGGTTACCGTATGGATCAACATCAACATACTACCCCGTACGGTCTTGCCATATCACAAATCATCGTAACGGGTTACCGTATGGATCAACACCAACATACTACCCCCTACGGTCTTACCATATCACAAATCATCGTAACGAGTTACTGTATGGATCAACAACAACATACTACCCCATACGGTCTTACCATATCACAAGTCATCGTAACGGGTTACCGTATGGATCAACATCAATATACTACCCCGTACGGTCTTACCATATCACAAGTCATCGTAACGGGTTATCGTATGGATCAACATCAACATACTACCCCGTACGGTCTTAACATATCACAAGTCATCGTAACGGGTTACCGTATGGATCAACATCAACATACTACCCCGTACGGTCTTAACATATCACAAGTCATCGTAACGGGTTACCGTATGGATCAACATCAACATATTACCCCGTACAGTCTTACCATATCACAGCTCATCAAGTTCCCTAGTAAGTTAGATAGATAGAATTCTACTAAGCTACTAAAGAACATAAACTACTTAAAATTACACTAGTTAACTCTCAAGAGCAACTTCTAAGCCACTTTGTCTCCCAAACCACTCAAAGTGCCTCAAACTTCCACTTTAATCTAAAATCTCCAATTCATCTTTCAAGACTTCCAAATCACTCAAATCTTACATTTTTCACCCAAATTCACTAGAACTCCAAAGTCACTCCACTGACTTCCGAGTTTAAAGCCACCAACCAAGTATTAACTTCTAGAAATTAGTTTCCCTCTTAACCTCGATAAACAATATAGTAACGAAACTTAATTCATAAAATTACTAACTTTCATTTTAAACTCACCTTAGATTGTGAAGTCCAAGCTCCCAAAATGCCGAGATCAAAACCACACAAGCAATCACAATCCTACAAATCAAATACACCTAACAATCATTAATTGTCCGAAAATCGAGAAAACGACATCTAAATGCATAAAACAACGAAAAACCTGGAATTCTCCCCTCTGAGGCTCTCGGCCATACAAGGGAAAAAGAGGTTCGAGTTTGGTTTTCCGGCTTTTAGGCATTTTAGAGGTATTTTGGGTTGGTTTCGAATACTTTGGAAGTCGATATATCAATGGGTAACCGTATTTTAGGGTTTTACACAATAATCGATTTCCGAAAAATTTAGTAAAATACAAAATTATAGCAAACTAAACACCCTAACCAAGGCCAAGTGAGAGAAATTCACACGGAACGGGTTTTCGACTCAAACTCGATTTTAGGGTTTAGGGAAGTTTCTAAAATTGTCTACAACGACTTCCTCGATTGAAATCTTCAAGCTTCGGTGTGTGAATTTGAAGATTTCAATCTCAACCTCCATTAAAACATTATTCAAAGCTTGATTTAAAAACTTTATCATACCTTGAGGCTTGTAGAAAATTGATGAAAACCTCGATTGGTAGGTTAGAAACGATCCTTGGACCGAGAGCTTTACAACGGAACTGAAATTAAGGCGATCCACCGAGTAACGGAGAAAAGCCAAGGGAGAGAGAGAGATGGGAAAGGGTCTCGACCAAGGAGAGGGAAAGAAAGGAAGGAAATGAAATTTTGTTGACCAAATTTGACTTTTAAAAGGAGAAGAAAGTGAATAGTTATAAGATTTTTTTTAAGAAATTGGAAAATGACGATTACGTCCTTTTTAAGTGATTTAGTTATAAAACGAAACCTGAAGATCTTAAAGTAATCTAAAGGTGATTAATAATTATTAATTGGCCCGTTAATAATTATTAATGTCACCGAAACTAATTTAAAGTAGTAAAAGGGTTAAAAAGGTTTTTGAATGAAAATAACTACTAAATTCGAAATTACTAAATTTAAACTAACCTTAAATTCTTTAATTAAATAAAATAATAAATAAAATACACTTTGCAGGCCACATTGCATAAAGAAATTGGTCTAAGCTGGGACATGTTGGTTGGACATTTGGTTTTGGGAATAAGAGTGATATTGGTATGATTGAGCTTTTTCAACATGAAACCCGAGATAAAAAAATCCTTAACACATTGAGAAAGATCTTGCTGAATAATATCCCAATGATCATGATAAAATACAGTAGTCATGCCATCAGGACCAGGAAATTTGTTGGGATGAATTTGGAATATAGCAGAACAGATTTTAGCATCAAACACAGCTTCACACAGTTTCAGGTTATCAGCATCACTCACTCTGGGGGAAATTCCATTCAGACTAAGAGCCAAATCGGGGGGAGGGCTAGATTTGAAAAGAGATTCAAAGTATTGAATTCCAATAGCTGTAATTTCTTCATCCCCAGTTCGCCAAATACCATCAGCATCCTCAAGGCCTTTAAGAGCACTGATTCTTCTTCTCAATTTGACTTTGGAATGGAAAAAAGAAGTATTTTTATCTCCTTCCTTTAACCAGAGAAGCCTAGATTTCATTCTCCAGAAATGCTCATAAAAAGAAATAGCTTCCTTAACTCTCCCTTCTAAATAACGAATGGAATCCCAGTTTGGAGAAGAGCAATTTAAAGCTTGAGAAAGATGAGATTTATATTTGAGAAGGTAACCCTGTGCACTATAATTAGATTTCTTCCTCCATTCAAGCATACCCTTCTTGACAGCTTTAATTTTTTCCATGAAACGGTAAGTGTTGCTTCCCAAACATTTCAAATCCCAAGCTTTTTTTTATTAACTCTTTACATTTCTCATCTCTGCCCCAGCTCTGATCATATTTGAAGTAGGTTTTAGTCTTGATGACCTCAGGATCAGTATTTTCTAATATCATCTTATGATTAGAACCAAACATATTTAGATGTAAGAGGTTAGCCTTAGGAAAAACATCAAGCCAAGCAGCAGAAACAAGACCTCTATCTAATCTTTCTGGAATATAATTTGTTGGCTTCCTCCTATTAACCCAGGTAAAAGGAAAACCGGAAAAGCCAAGATCTTGAAGCTGGTTTGAGAAAACAAAATCTCTGAAGTTTCTAAGACTTTGAATTGAACGAGGAATGCCTCCAATTTTTTCATCATGAGAGAGTAAAGTCATTAAAATCCCCAATTAATAAAACTTGTCTTCTACTCTTTTGAATACGAATGGAGATGTTCTTCAATTGAGTATCTCGAATAATGTCATCAGGATTCGCATAGGCGCAGAAAAGACTCCAAATGCAACTGGACTGAGAATCATAAGCCTCTGCTTCAATAAAATAAGAAGAACATTTTATGATTGTTACTGAAACTTCTGATTTCCATAGAAGACATAAACCACCACTTAAACCAACAGGATTAACAGTAAAATAAGAGCTAAAATTTAGATCTCTCTTCAAACCTTCAAGAACAAAAGAACGATTTTTTGTTTTAGACAAGAAAACTATCCCCGGAGAGTGGAGCCTTACTTGCTCCTTCAAGCTGTGAACTGTCAATGAACTATCAATGCCTTGACAGTTCCAGCTGAGGATTATCATAATGACTGTGGAAACCCATGAAGCCTGGTCTCTTTAGCTTCAGTAGGTAGATGATCACAAACATCTGGGCTTGCTTATGGATCTGAGATTCTAGTATCAGAAGAAGAGTGAAGAAGAGAGTGCGAGTTCTCTGTGAAAGAAGAGCAAAGTTTTGCTCTTTTAGATTCAGTTAGGTAAATAGCTTGAGAAATACACTTATCAATCATCTCATTAGGGCGTTTGACACCTCGTGGTGAAAAGGAAGCTATAGGATTATGGGATTTAAGAGGTGGACCCAATTATAAGTCATTAAAACATCAGATGGAGGAGTTTTTTTAGGTAGGCCCAAAATCTCAGACTGGGGAAAAGTATCCACGTAGGTAATGGGAATTTCAAATAAGGGAGATGGGGAAAATGATTTTCCAGTTTCAGAAAAAACAGGTAACTGACCCACGACTTCAGAGCTTGGATCAATAACTGCCTTCTCTGGTGACGGTTCTGTCGTCAATGGCACATTTCGGCGACCAAACCCAGACGAAGTTTGTTTTGCAATTGGAATTGAAGATAGGTTCTGATTATTTGCACGAAGCCAAGAACCATAAAGATTATCTATAATCTTATCTCCCTTGCTTTCAGCTTCCAATTTAGAGAGACAACCAGAAGAATCATGACCAATTATACCACAATACGAACAGAATTTAGGAAGACGTTCATAACGAATCCAAATCCAAGATTTATCCTCATCATTCTGAATAAGAATACCACGAAGAAGGGGAATTCTGATATTAATTTCAACTTTTAGCCTAATATATCTTCTTTGAGAAACCCCGTCTGAAAGGAAATCACCATCATCCTTGATTACATTCCCTATTTTACTCCCAATCATTCTAGAAACTGATTTACCACGACAATCATAAGGAAGACCATGAAGTTGAACCGAGAATTGACAAAAGCCAGAAAGTTTTTTCACATAGCACAAACTCTTGTCCCACTTATAAAGATTGAATAGTGATCTTCGAATAACCAAGGGCCTTGATTAAGAACAAAAAGCATTGTCTTTGGAGAGGAAAACACAATATGAAAAATGTTATCCTCCAATTCAGTAAATTTAACCGTTTCCTTGTAATTCCAAGCCTGCAACATCGTCTTCTTTAACGCATTTCTATTAAACTTTTTAATTGAAACAAATTCTCCAATCACACTCCACTTTGCATCTTCCAGATCATCTGATTTAAACTCGTTTGAAATTTTGAGCGGAATACAATCCTCTTCATTCAGATGAAACTTCACCAATATCTTAACAACATTGTCCTCCATATCGAATTGAAAACTGAGAGAAAATCTCTACACCTACCTTGCGCACGTAAGGACATCCTTGACAAAAGGTTCAAACCTCAAGTATTCATTAGAGAGAACTGATGGGTATGTACTGGTTGTAGAAGTCAAATCAGAAATTAGTTATTTTCATCAAATTTGGCTGATACTTTCACCATAACAGAGTTTGAAAATTCTTATGAACATTTTCTTTTTTTCTTTTTGCAAATAGATCACCTATGCAATAACAATTTCGTCATAATAATTTTTTTTCACTGTTATAAGATAGTTTTTTTTATATATTTTTTATTATTATTTATTATAGGACTATTGAAAATCAAAGGGAATTAGAGTCAATAGAAGAAGATGATGATTTGTATTTGTCTCATGAAAATAAGGTAAGTCTCGCTATTTTATTTAACAATTAATTATATTATTGGTTTAATATATTTTATAAATTGATATATTTTTTTAATTATGCATGAATTACATTCTATAAATATATGTGGTCTTCAAAGTGATGCAAAATATAATCAGTTACCAAAGAGGAATTCCTAGTTCAATTTTGTTTTGTTAAGTTTACTTAGTGAAGGTTTTCAATTATTAGCTAAAAAGAATTCTCAGTTCAATTTTGTTTTGTTAAGTTTACTTAGGGAAGGTTTTCAATTACTGATTATAGCATAAATAATTTTTTTCATAGTATTTAACGGAAAATTATTATTAACTGTCTAAGAGATAAAATAACATTAATTGTTTAGAATATTATTTGTTTTTTTTTTCTCAATTTTAGTTATTGATATTTTACAATTATAAATTACTGAATGCTTACTTTGCTTAATAATATTTAATTTGAGATAGTTTTAACGTAAAGAGTTAAAAAAATATTAATTATCAATTAATTATTTTGATAATAATGAATAAATTTTTTTACAATAATATAAATAATAATATAATAATGTAGGGGCTTAAAAAATTCCCAAACTTGAGGTTATTACATGAATGAAAAAATCGAAAAAAAATAAAATAAAAATTGATTAATAGACACCATAACTTAAATGGTTTAATGTCGATTTGGCTTCCACATACTACAACCAGTACTTACTCATCAAATTTTTTATATTTAAAAAATGGGAAAAAAATCAAAAACCACCCCTAAACTATTGGGGTTGTGACAAATACACCCTCAAACTTTAAAATGAAGCAAATACCCCCCCCCCCCTAAACTTACTTAAGTGTTTAAATTAAACCCCTCTGTTAACTAGGGTTAGAAATTCTGTCTAAATGCCCAAACGTGAGATTAAAAACGTATGAAACAATAGAAAAAGAAAAAAGAAACCCAATTGAGAAGGAGATTGCAACGCGAATGAAGAAATAAGTCTACGCATTCCAAATCTACAGAAAAGGAGAAAATATATGTGTTAGAGAGCTTGAGGAAGAAGGATAGGCTTTCAGATTTTTGGAATCTTGTCGTGGCCGAGGAAGAAGGAAATATGAATTTAGGTTTTAATCGTGAGGTATGGATTTCAATGAAGATTATAAAAGTTCTTTTTACTGTAAATTTGTTAGTTTTCTCTTTTTCCTGACTCTTGATTTACATTTGAATCACCATTTTCGTTTACAAATAGGGCGTTTTTCATCTCCTCCGTGACTTCCATCTTGAGTTCTGTTGGGATTCATTATTAAAGACTAATGAAATTCATCTCCTCCATGACTATTATGAAAATAAGCTTTAAGAAAGTGATAGCCAGTGAAATTTCCATGGCTTTGATGCCCACCATCTGAAAAAAAGAGTTTTGAGTCATTAAGATGTGCAGTGGAGAAAGATACACAATTTTTGGTGAATGATGTCATTGAAGAATCTGCAAGCAAACTTGTTAGAACTTGAAAGCGTAAAGTCGACCTTGGTAGAAGCATTTGAATCAGCAAGACGACTTTGAAATAAAAAAAATTGATTTCCTTCCAACTTAGTTAATTTTGTATTGTGATGGAATAATAATTTTGGGCAAGAAAATGGGGGAGAACATGTGTTATGTACACAATTCTAATTTTTTTCTTGCAACGACTAATGACCATAAAATTTGTTTTATCTTTTCAATTAATCTATGGGTCATATCTGAATGTGATTTGATGATTGATTTTTGTTGTATTTTAATCTTTTTTAGAGATGATTTTCATTTTAATGTTTGATACTTGATTTAGTAGTTAGGATTCTGCCTCTTTCTTTCTCAATTAGAATACCATTTAAAGATTTCATTTTTTAACGATCAAGATTTTAAAAATGGTTAGTCTAAAAAACTTAGAATACCATTTTAAAAAAATCTTTTCTCACAAAATGAATTGATAAAAGAGTGAGTGATGCTAAAATTCTGAAGACTTTATTGAGAAAAAAAGAATATAATTGCTTTAGGAACACTTTCACTATAAAACATATAATTAGAGCATAACTCCGTTATAAAACACATAATTCTGTCATAAGACACAAAATTAATCATTAAATATTTCAATCTTCTAAAATGTCAATTAATTAGGAAAATATACCTTCTCGATCAATCATTCCAACAAAAATATTCTAAGAAATAAATCCAATTCTCGATCAATCATTCTAAGAAAATAAATCACATCAGGAAAATGAATTGATTCTCCATAGGAATAAATCCAATTCTCAATCAATCATTCCAACAAAAATATTTCTTCCTTCTTGAACACTATTTAGTTACAAAATATACTACTATACCCACCCTTAACAAGCTTTACCCAAAAAAAGGAGCATCACTCCTTAAGAAGATTGTAAATATCTCACCATATACAAAATGAACAGAGGAGCACAACTAAAAATCCATTGGGTAGAGTTGGTAAAAAAAAAAAAACCACCCATGATCCACACCTTGAACATCCTCCTTAAATCATAAACCCCATGGAACATGGTTTTCTTTTAACCTAAAACATAAAAAAATATCAAACAAAAACAGACAATGTACTAGTTCTTTTTTATATTTAAAAAAATCATAGATCGATGAGAATTAACAACTTAGCGAAAGTTTAGAAACACATGACTTAGATTACTTCACCTTCACTTGACCTTTGCAAGACCGAATATTATGGCCATAGTTTCCACACTTGCTGCATTTCATACTAGTATTTTTTTTCTATTAATCTTATTTGAAGTAGGTGGCTCGTCAGCATCTTTCTTACGTTGTTTTTCTGGTCTACCAGGTGGCCTTTTGAGGGAAGGAGGCAGAATGGGTTCCATATGAGTTTGAGGCCAATGATCTACTCCATCAGTGGGTTCTATATAGTGTGAGTAGGCACGTTCAAATGTTTTTTTTATGTAAATAAAGATGGACATAATCCTCTGGCTCTTTCCTCAAAAACAAAATGCATGGGATGGAATGAGGGCATGGAATTCCAGTCAACTCCCATTTGAAACATGTACATATGTGCCTATTTAGGTCTACTATGTATTGTTCCTTACCATCCTCTACTTTAAATCTCCCTTCACCTGAAAGTCTAGTAGACCAATTCCTAGCGAGATGTTTAGCCTTTTCTAACTTAGCTTGAATTTTTGGGGTGAGTGGTCCCTCACATTTTGCTATCATCTCAATCTTTTTATGGACTAGTCATAAGGTTTTTTCTAATAATCTCAAACATTGTTAGAATAGGCTTACTCCTAGCCAAAAGAATATAGGAATTGAAAGACTCGCTCAAGTTATTAAGCAACATATCACACTTCGGATGAGATGTAAACGCATGTTTTGCCCAGTACTTAGTTGGCAATGCATTTATCCAATCAAAAGCAGCTTTATCGAATTCAGTTAATCTTTTCAATTCTTTGTCAAAGGCTGCCTTGGTTGTTGCTCTCGCTGCATTCCATAATGCATCTCTGTACATCTTACCTAATGAAAAAAAAAAGTTAATAGATTATAAATAACAATACATCTTTCATAAAGAATTTACCTTTGAATTTTTTTTTGAAATTAGCATATAAATGGCAAACACAAAATCTATGTTCAGCATCAGGCGCTACCCTCTCAATGGAAGGAATCAAACCCTATGATAAAATAATTAAATACTGTTACTATAAAAGTTTATATGATTAAAATAAATTTAAATTTTACCTTCTGTTGGTCAGTTATGAACACCCATCTTTTCTGTTGAACAGGACCAATGTCATCAAGTAGATTCTCTAAAAACCAAGTCCAAGATTCTTTTGACTCCACATCAACAACAGCCATAGCTAACAGGAAAAGCCCATCGTTCGCATCGATCCTGACGGCAGATAATAATTGTCCTTGACATGCACTCTTCAAATGGCAACCATCAAGCCCAATTATCGGTCTACAACCTTGTAAGAAACCCTTTTTCCATGCACTTAGACAAACATACATACTCTTAAAGATTGGTTGCATATAAATCTGTGGCCAGTCTACACTTAGTAAACAAGTACTTCCTGGATTTGAATGTCTCAATTCCTCGCAATAATCCCACAACTTGGCATATTGCATTTTAGAACTACCTTCAAGAATTTTACATGTCATCCTTCTTGCTCTATATGAATGATACTTCAAAATGTTAATATTTAAATCCTTTCTCACTATGTCCACAAAAGTGTTCCACTATATGTCTGGTTGAGTCTTAAATCTATCTAAGTAATGCTCAGCAAGCCACTTGGCAGATGCATGCTTGTTAGTCATCTTCCTACAACAAGAATGTGTATTTTTTAAGGACTTAATTTGATACGAATTCGCCTCTTGCATCTTTGAAACATGCATCCTCCAATTACACCCTTTTTGACATTTAACAGTAACCCTTGCCGGTTCATTTTTTATGTAAATCAATTAATATCCATAACGTATAGAATACTATCTAATGAAAGCTCTTGTTTCATTCAATGAACCAAACATTTTCCCCAATCTAAATTCTATGTCTTCTTTAATCATCGAAGAGTCAAACTCATCAGGAAAGTGTTGTGGTTTCCCTACCTCATCATCATCTGACTACATTGGTGAGTTTAGGTGACTAAATGAACTAAATGAGCCACAATCGGAATTAACTAATTCCCCATCCTCAATATTCAAATCCATACAACTCCCATGAGCCCCACCACTAGCCTCATGTACAATAATACGATCATCATTGTTTCCCCCTACTTCAAAAGAGTCAACATTTTCCTCAAATATTCTATCATCATTGTTTATTTTTTCTGTCAACATATTCCTAAAATATTTCATCATCTTTCAATCCATCATAATCACTATCTATGAGTTCATCATCATCTAAGGTCTCAGGTGCCTCTTCACTGTTTTTTTCTATATTAAAGGTCTTCTCACTGTGTGCTACATATATATGCAATATCTTCAAAGGATTAATACACTTTAACATGGTTAAAACATCTTTATCTGACAACAAAGGTGTTAAGCCTTCGTCTAAACCCGTCCCTGGAACTAAATAGTGATTTGATCCCACTTTAATACATTTATTTCCCTCAACATATCTTCAATTTCAAGGATCGACATTCTATCAGAACTACAATTGTCAAATATAATTGTTTGTCCTTCTAAATATAATGTTCTACCACCAATGTTAGTAAATTTACTACCATGATGTAATCAGTGATGTTGAGGCGATGCCAGGCGCTCGGCTATGGCGAGAGGCGAGGCGCCCAGCACTGCCATCGCCTAGCCATGGCTCAGGCGAAGCAAAACCCTAAAGTGATCGCCTGAGCCGCCTTTCCATCGCCATTTCAAGGTGGTGATGGTGAGGAGGCGAGCTCCTCTCTCATCTGGGGCGAGCAACTCCATATTCTCCCTTCGATTTTGCTCCTTTGTGGAGTTTGATTCTACTTTTTTTCCTTTGAAATGAATGTTGTATGTTGGATATGGAGATGGAGAAGGAGGAAAAACAAAGAGTCTGAGAAGAGATGAAGGAAAAGTCTAAAATTGGAATTAAATGGCAGCTGTATGTTGGAAATGAAGGATGGAAATGAAGGGTCTGAAATCTCATTGGCAGAGGCATGCAGTGGTGTTGACTTGAGAGGCAAAAATTTGAAATTAAAGTTTTTTTTAATTAGAATTTAAATATAATAATAAATATTGACTTGCTGTCAAGTGTTGGCTGCCACAATTTGCTGTCAACATTTAATGTGTTTAGTTTAAATTTAATATTTTCTCTCTCTTTCATTTCTTAAATATTAAAAGCTTAATAATTAACATTTAAAAGCTTTATATTTATAATTTTTTTAACAAATTTAAGCTATATATAATTTTATTTATTAATTTATTTAACTGCGCCTTAGTTCACTAAGGCGACGCCTTTTTGTCGCTTCTCGCCTCTAAGGCTATCAAGGATCTCATCGCCTTGATGTGCGCCTTGCACTTTGAAAACACTGGATGTAATAACATTGAGAAGGTACTTTCATCCATCTGCATATATAGCAAAATTATCTTGATAGTCAAGAAATATGTACCAAAATTTCAGAGAATTCACAAGTCCAAATATAAAGCTATCAAATTCTTAACCTTCAAATTACATATTTGGATTAAAATGCAGTAGAAGGTTATATATATATATATATATATATATATATATCAGACTAAATTACTCTTCATCAACCTATTTGAATAATATGAATTTGGTACTAAAAATTTGAAAGCTATTATCACATGGAGATGATGAATGAAATTTACTCAAAACCACAATTTCATTAGTCTATATTCATGGAGAAGATGAATTTCATTAGTCTTTAATTATGAACCCCACAGAACTCAAGATGGAAGTCACGAAGGAGATGAAAAACGTCCTATTTGTAGACAAAAATGGTGATTCAAATGTCAGGACAAAGAGAAAATTAACAAATTTAAAGTAAAAAGAACATTTTATAATCTTCATTGGAATCCATACCCTCACGATTAAAACCTAAATTCATATTTTCTTCTTCCTCAGCCGCGACAAGATTCCAAAAACTTAAAGTCTATCCTTCTTCCTCAAGCTCTCTAACACATATATTTTCTCCTCTTCTGTAGATTTGGAATGCGTAGACTTGTTTCTTCATTCGCGTTGCAATCTCGTTCTCAATTGAATTTCTTTTTTCTATTTCTGTTGTTTTGTGCGTTTCTAATCTCACGTTTGGGAATTTAGACAGAATTTCTAACCCTAGTTAACAGAAGGGTTCAATTTAAATACTTAAGTAAGTTTAGGGGGGGTATTTGCTCCATTTTAAAGTTTGAGGGTGTATTTGTCACAACCCCAATAGTTTAGGGGTGATTTTTTCTTTTTTCCCTTAAAAAATTAATTATCTAAAGTAGGCCATCCTTTAAAAAAAAAAAAAAAAAAAAACAAACAAACAAACAAACAAATTTGGATGGTTTTGTAACGTTTGAGGAGAGATTTGTCGGGTGGTTTTTCATTACCACCCGGTTGCCACGTGTCGTTCATGGGGAGGCCGCCTCAAATCTCTCGTCAAGTTAAATGTGATTCATTGGCATACGTAATAAATGTTCTGCACCATATACGATTGATGGCGAGACATTATCAACTATAAATTCATTATGCTCTTTATTGTACAAGAGCAATGATTCATCAAAATAACACATGTTTTTTTATGGTTAATTTTATAATATTTTTTATGCTCACGTCTTAATAATTTATTAATTTTACATTTCTCATATGGCTTACATGGTAAATTACTAAAAAGTAATTAAATTAAACAAACATTAAACTAACAAATTAATTGGCTAGTAAAATCTACCCAAAAACCAACAACCCATGTTTCATCTTTTACATCTTCAAAAACCCATCGCGAGTCTCCCTCACTCCTCTAGTAAAAGAACCAGATATTAGCGACTCTTTTGATCAACTATAGACGATCGAGACTCAGACCACATGCACTTTCACAATAGAAAAATTAAAGTGTTTATTTGGATTGTTTCGAATGATGGTTTGAACACAGATGCTAAATGCCCAGCCCAATTCTGAATTGGTGTTGCTTATGACAGAATAGCTTGAAAGATACCATGCATCTTTTGTTTAGTTGCAATTTTTCTTTTAGACTTTGGATTATATTATTGAGTCTTTTTAAAGTTTTATGGGAGAATGCCATTATGGCTATTATGTGGAATGTTTGGTTGGAGCGTAATATACGAATTTACAAGAAAATGAAGTGCTCCGAAGATTGGAGAGTAATTGAAGGTATATGATATATTGAATAGCTATTGACATCGTAGATAAAAATATACATATAAAAAACTAAAACAAGTGCAACAAACGATACTAAACCCAATCAAAAGATAACCATTCAACATCAATTCTATCATTTAGGGGCCGTTTGAAATAACTTATATAAGTGTTTTTTTAATGGTTATCATAAACACTTTCTTTATTCAAAAACACTTTAAAACGTTTCCAAAAGTTATTCCAAACGGGCACTTATAAAAGGAAAGGAAAAGAGCAGTTTCTTTATATTGTGCACTCCATTGCACAGTTAGAGTCTTCTCCTTGTAGCTTTCTAATTTCCAACAAGACATCAAAATGTTTAAAATGTTGAGGATACCCTGAAGCTATTGCTATGACAACTGAATAGGAAAATTCTGAAACCACAACATGTGTTTATGGTTTTTTGTTTAGAGAACAACATAAAAGCCTGCTTCATTGAGATAATGAAGGGAAAAAAAAGAGGTTTTAAATCCATTGATAGATAAAACTTACAGTAATCTTTCTATACATACAGCTTGAACAAATTTATGTAAAAAAAATACACAAAAGTTACAAGATTATTAGATGGAATAGGAAAAAAATGATTGAACTAAAAAAGGATAAACCAATAAATATTTGCATCCAGAAACAGAAAAGGCACAACTTAAGAGCATTATTTCTGACAAAAAATAACCTTGATGCCTGAGTCATTCTTTCGTTTCTTCCCCTTTGATGCTGCAACAGATATTAACAGTTTGATAAATTTTGCAATTACAAGTATATATATTTTAGGAGAAAAAAAATTACTCAGACGCGGTATGTTATCATAAGAATTGTTTGCACGTTTTAAAAAACAAAGGGCTGAGCCAGAAATTTTCTCAAGGGGCCAAAATAAAAATGTAATATCGACAATTTTAACAAATACAAAGAGAGGAGATATCGAGGCCATTGACGTTCCTATAAATGACGAGGCTCGATCCAGACGTACAGAGTAATATTTACTATGCTTAATGCAAACCAAACATTTTGAAGCCTCCTCAAAAAAATCAACACCACTTCATTTGAGTAAGAGCAACATAGTGAGAACTACTATTTTGGAGAAATTATTAACGTAAATATCTGAAGTTAAAAGAAACATGAGGGCAGTTCCTCTCAAATTGAAATGATTTTAAATAAGAGTCCAAGGGAAGTATCAAAATAAACATATTGATGAATAAAAGTATAGGCAAAGCTTAGTGTATCAATCAAAAGAGGCACTTAACCGGTAGCTCAAAGTATATTATGCCGAGAGCAGAAAAAAAGAAAATTCCTATGGGGATTTTATCATGATTTCATTTCAAACTGAAAATCGGAAGAGCTTAGGAATGAAAAGTGCAAGACATGGAATTCAAACTTACTAGATAGTGAAGAAAGTATCTCCATTCCTTCTTCCTTTGCTCAACTTTTTGAACCTGAAAATATAAATTCCTTTCCTCAGCAAACACAAATATTTCTATAATCTTCTAACCAATTCTCTTTCTCCGAAGGCACAATTGAACAAGGTTTTTACAACAACAACAACAACAACAAAAAACCATGATCCATCTCATTTTTCCAATCTAAAGGAAAATTGAAGTTCAAAAATTATTTTCATTACTAAGAAAATAATTAGTAATGAAATTCATTGGAAGAATTGGGAATTCATAATTTCCAAAGGGGCCTAAACTAGGAAATTTGGGTAAATTGACCTCTAAAATTCATAACTAATGGTTTAAGACCTCCATTTTCATATTAATCTTTTTTGACCCTTTGATGATGTCACTTTGGGGTGAAATATCAAAAATACTCTTGTCTTCTCCAAATCTCCAACTCTCCACTCAACTTCTCTCTTCTCCATTGAAATTTATTTTCTCTTCCTTCAATCTCTAACGGCGGCATTAACGACGGAATACGGCGAAAACTACACGACGACCTTAAACATATATATCTAATATTCAACCCTCTCACTTTGGAATTTTATTTTCACACTCTAAAATTTCTCTCTCTCTCTAAAACTCTCAACTCTCTCAATCATTCTTCTTCTCAATCCTCTCCATTAAGCATTTTATAAGTGTTCAACCATCAAATCTCTTTTTAATCTCTCCATCATTCAAGTCTTTGATCATTATTTTTAAACAATTTTTTTGAAAGAAAAAAAAATTCCGGGTTGCTCCGGAATTTGACAATTTTCACCGGAATCCGGAGGACACGCCTCCAGAAATCGGAAAAAAAAAAATTATTATAAGGAATGATAGTTATTGTGATTTAACTGGCTCTACTAATTCATAAATTGATTTTCATTTTAAATAATATTAATAAATTGATTTAAACTAAGGGAATTTTTTTTTATTTAAAAAAAATTAATTTTGGGGGCCAGCCCCCCCTCTGGTTACAAATCCGAAATCCGGCCCTCCGGATTTGACACCAGGAGGGGGGGCTGGCCCCCCAATTTTATTTTATTTTTTTCGGATTCCGGAGATCCCATTTTTTTTTTAAATTTTTTTCCAAAATTTCAATTAAATTAAAAAAATTAAAAAACAAAAATTTGTGAGGGATCTCCGAAATCCGGAGGAGACCTCCGGTTTCCGGTGAATTTTTTTTTTAATTGTTTATAATAATTAAACATATCTATCATTCTTTATAATAATTTTTTTTTTCGAATTCCGGAAGTGTCCTCCGGATTGTGAAAATTGTCAAATTTCGGAGCAACCTGGAAATTTTTTTTCAAAAAAATTGTTTGAAAGTAATGATCAAAAATTTGAATGATGGAGAAATTAAAAAGAGAGTTGATGGTTGAACACTTATCAAATGTTTAATGGAGAAATTGAGAAGAGGAATGATTGAGAGAGTTGAGAATTTTAGAGTGAGAAAATAAAATTCTAAGTTGTTGTATCTTTTCTTTCACCGTGTAGTCTTCTTTCCGTTGTTAGGGATTGAAGGATGAGAAGTGAAATGAAAGATCAATGGAGATTAAAGATCAATAGAAGTTGGAAAGTTGAGTGGGGAGTTGGAGAAGAGAGAAGTGGAATGGAAATTTGGAGAAGATAAGTGAAGGGTTTTTTTTATATTTCATATCAAAGTGACATCATCAAAGGGTCAAAAAAATGTTAATTTGATATTAGAGGTCAATAAACATTTATTGTGGATTTTAGAGGTCAATTTACCCAAATTTCCCCTAAACTAATAGCCGAATGACTTTTTTTTTTCTTTCTTTCTTTTTTTTAATTTGTTAATTTTGAGCAGTACATGTATATATTTTTTATTTGTTGAATACTGCCTACCAATAATAGTTTATTATTTTTTTTTTTATAATAGAATAATTATGGTTAAGTTATATATTTGGTCTTTATGGGTTTTTTTATAATATAATATTATCAAATTATCTAAGACAACTGTCAATTGAGATTTAGTCTAACCATTAGGTATTTGTATTCTCTTTAACATGTTAGAGTTTAGAATCTCCTCCATTACACATTATATAAAAAAATTATAATTTATAATATAAATTACTAGTATCAATGACTATAAGTAAGATTTAACAAAAGAATACATGTGCCGTTACGAGCACAGCTCTACTAATCAAACATTAGTTTTTCTTTCTCGTATGATTGTAATTTATAATATAAAAAAATAAATTACATGTATAGACTTTTTTTAAAAATGAGGAAGTTTAGCTTAAACCTATTTCATTATTTATTTCAGAAAGATGATATTTTATTGAGATTTTCCAAATAGGATGTGGCAATGTTGCTAAAATAACTGTCTATTAAAAAAAATCATGAAGCCTAGAGAATAGATCAAGGTTAGCAAGAACAGTGCTTCAATTCCATAATAGGGAAAATGAATAATTTCAAGTAGTAGTGGAAGGTTTACATGACCTCTTTCCAGAGTCTCTACATATATATATATTCTCAAAAGAGAGATTCTAAGCCAATTATAAAACATAAAATTGACAAAATTATCTGCCATCATTCAAGAATCAGGCTAAGGAAAAGAGAGATTCTGAAATTCAACTCATTCCTATTCATTACATAACTCTCTTCTCCAAATAATATGGCAAAAAAAAAAAGATTATCTAAGAATCTTCTTCAACAGTAAAAAGTGCTTCCTCTCTGGTGAAGGAAGGATTCAGAAACTTGGCCACAAATGCCCACAGTTTGTAAACATCTTCAAAGTTGGTTAAGAATCCCAATGAAGCCGTTACAACCTCTAGCCGTGCGAATCCATGCTTTCCGTGCCTTCCATTTTCAATTGGTCTGCATAGGGTTGTATCTTCTAGATTTAAAACTCCATTTTGCCGTCTGGGTCTGTCCAAAATCCGAATGTGACTAAGGAAACCGATACCAAGAGATATACCTTCTTTTTCAGCTACCTTCTGAACAAATTCTGGATTGATCAGTCCCCGATTTCTGTCTCTCACATTGAAAGCTACTGCTGCACCCCTTTCATATTTTATTTTCGGGCCGTAAATTTGAACAAGATTTGCTTTGTTGCTTCCTTCTGAACCAGGAAATTTCAGTTGCAGCAATGAGGTGATGAGCCAGTTGATCAAAAATCGTAGTCTGAGTGTCGTCTTATTTAGACCCAACATATTTATGTGATCAAGATGCTGACATATAATCTCAGGTTCCCTCCTGTCCCACTCTTGCCCATCACCATATTCTCCATTGCTGGTATAATCTTCATCATCTAGACTGGTCATAGACATTTCTCCAGGCTCCGTGCTTTGGTTTAAGTGCTCTTTACCATTCTCTTCCATCCTAAAAGAAATTCCTCTTCCACGGCTTTGCATATCCTTCTCTTCTAAACCCATAAATCTGCCACCGACATATTTATTTCCTTCCCTTCTCCCTAACAACCTAAATTCTCCTTCTGTTTCTCTTCTAATGGCACTCTCCTTCGTCTCAGAACATATTTCTGAGGTTGAACCATTTTCTAGTCCATGATAATGTGAATCCGAAGATAAATTGTTGGGATGCAATCCATTATTCAATGCAGAATTTATCATGGACCCATTAGAAAGTGGTTTCTGAGTTTCCGTTGCTTCATGAATCTCTGTAATGTCTTTGTAATCTGAGTCCTTTTTACTACTAGCTGACGTGGGACTTGCTTCTGCAAATAGTTCTTCAGGAACTTCCTTGACACAGTCCAGTTCCTGAGAGACTGACTGGACAGCAGCATCAAAAGATATTACCTGGGGGTTCTCATACAGCCCTGAATTATAATCTTTGTCATCGTATATTGGATCGCTATAGATCTTAGAAGTTGGCTTTGGCGAGAGCAGCTTGTTCTTCTTGCCTGTTAACCAATAATGTGGCAAGGGAGAAACAATTTTCTGTTTATTCAATTGACCTGCATTGTCAGATCCGAGCGGACTCTGTCCTAAGTCGATCCAAATGGAACAATCTGATGATTCATCTTCACTGAATATCGGGCTCTTCATCACCTCCCCTACAGAAAAAGTCTCTGTCTCCTCAAATATGGTGCTTGTTCCATCTCTGTCAGAAATGTTGTCTTGATCCATCTCAGTTTCGAATACATCCCTCACCTGAGCAGATGTAAATGCTCCCGAGAAAGCAGGCAGTTGTGATCCCTGACGAGTTTCAGATGTTTTATCCACAATCCCAGCAACTTCATCATCTTCAACTCCAGCCAATCTGTCAAGATCATCAATGGAGTCACTTAAGTACATGGGATATTCAGGGGTTATCTTCACCATTCCAGAGCCAGTACACCCAGACTGAGTTTGAAGACTTCCCATCACAGATTTCTTGATCAGAAGACATCCAAAACCAGTTGGATCATACCCGAAAACCCTGTAAAATGATGTTATGATGAAATCTGGTCGGAAAAGAGATAAGCCAAGTGAATCCATGTCCTTTGGACCTAATGATCCAGCATCAAGCAAAACATGCCAATTGTTCTGCTGTGCCAAAGCCATCCACTGGTATGAATACTTGGCCCCAGTTACCCGGGACTGAACAGGAAACACAAAGAGACCGGAAGCAGAATCCTTCTTCCTCTTCCTCTTGTTTGTTATCTGTTTTCTTAAATCAGTGGAGCAGAGTTTCAAAGTAGGCCATTTAAACCAAGCACTATAAGCTTTAGCACCTTTCTCCCTAGCACATTGAGCCATCCAATTCACAGATTGACTCTCGTAATCAAACATCGTCAATAATTTTTTGTTGGTATGAAAAGGGTATGATTCAGCAAGCAATTTAAAGGCTGACCCTCTGCTCACAGTAAAAACAAGGCCATACTCATGCTCAGGAATATTCAAGTAATCCATAATCCTAGTCTTTATATCATTCTCTACAGTACCTCTCTCGGCACCTCCATAAAGAGCATGATTACTTAAATTTGCAGCTATTTCAGACAAGCTAAATGTAGAAGACTCCCAAAAATGAAGTGTCTGAACATAAGAAAAGAGCCCAAATCCACAGTAATCAAGGCATACCTTCATAAGATGCGAGTATTCATTCGACCGAAGCTGATCGATCTTCTCCGAAGACCGATATTTCGGGTACATTGCTAGGAACTTGGAGAAAGCTTCACAGAGATCAGGAATTGCTTCCTCTGATTCATATATACGCTCAGCCGCCATAGCTGTAGCTTGAAGGAATTCACGCTGAGCTCGGAGTCGAGCAAGCGATCGAGACCGGCCTAAGGTATTATCCTCATCAGTCAGAGGGTCAGAATCCATGTCTTGTGATTTAAACAAAGATCCATCCTCTGAAGCTTCTTCAAGAGCTTCTCTAAGTTTGTTTTCTTGCAGCTTCCTAAGAATCAACTTGTTTCTCTTAATATCAACAGCTGAATCAGAAGAACCATCTTTTCTTCTACTCTTCTTATCCATAATCAAAGCAGCACAGTGAGATAGGGGTTTCCATAGTGAAAGATGCATCAAAGCTTATTTCTTGATCTTACAAAAGAAACAAGAAAATCCAAAAAACTTGACTTCAAGAAAGAATTGGGGGTTTAATCAAAATCATAAAGCAGAAAACCATCATCAAACAAAAAAAAATCTATACTTTAAACACAAATGTAAGAACCCAATACAGGAAATCTTATTTCTCAGCAGATTACTGAAACAAACTTCAGAAAGAAATTGAAAATCTCAAAGTTTCAAAGGAAGCCCAGAGTTTGAAAACAGGAAAAGGAAAAGTAAGAAGTGAAGATGAAGACAATAAACAAGAAAATCAGACAAAAGAAGAGAAAGGAGATTATCAATTGGGTCAAACCCTAAAAACACATTGACCCAGATCCCTAAATTTTTCAGAGACAATTAATCAGTGTATTTTTACCAAATGCAGAGCCCAAAAAAAAAAAAAAAACCCAAATAATAAAATAATGAAACAAACAACAGTCTCACAGTTCAATAGCTGCTTCTATTTCCTTCAACAACAACAAGGGGGAAAAACATAATTTAAAAAAAAAAACATTTTTTTTCTTACAAAATAACCTTTATTTTGAATAATTTATTTAACTTTAACCCTTTTAATCATTTTGGCTGTATTTTGAGGGACCCATTATGACTTTTCTTTTTTTCTAAAGTGGCAGATTTGAAAAAAGTCAAATAATAATCAGCTGGATTGGAAAAAGCTGTTTTCTGTCCAGCCAGGAATGCCATTATAACAGCACTAACCATTTCATTCTTGATTGATTTTAAGTTTCAACTTAATTTCTTTTTCTTTTGTAGGTTTTGCATTTAAACTTGTCTACATTGTTTTAAGAATGGTTTAGATTTTAATTTGGTTCACATTCATTCCTTTTTAATATTTAAACTTTGAAAAATAATTTAGTCCATATATTTTATTTTAAAATCTATTTTAATACCGCTAATTCATTATTGAATTTAAAATTAGATCACTCAAGAGAGATTTCTTCATTAATTATAATGAAAGTACAAGAAGCCATTTATAGATTTTATTACAAGAGAAGATAAAATGTAACTAACTAATAATAATACATTAACTAATAATTATGCTTAACAGCTGCCTTAATATTCATAAATTGTTTAAGACATCTTTGTTTTCAAGGACATTGCTATAGGTTTCGGAAGCTCTCCCTAAGAATATCAAGAAGAGAAACATAAATTAAAAAGGTATGATAAAAAGGTTTATTTTAAACGACCATAAAATTCTAACAGATACTTATTTAAAAAAAGGTTATATTTAATAAAATAAAATACCCTTAATCTATTGGGTTAGTTTTAATTTTACTTTTAATGTTTAAAAAGTTTCAATTATAATTTGTTTTAAAAAAATACATTTTCTCTACAAATTTTGTTAAGTTTAACGAAAAATAAAACGGTAGTGACAAAATTGAAACTTTTAAAAGGTTAGAATTATAAAGGAAACCACATTTTATAAATATTTTAATATTTTTAGTTTATGTGAAAAATAACAAAAATAAAACGGAAAATACAAAATAAACATTGGAGGGTAGTATTAAAACTTTTAAAACGTTATGATTAAAATTGGAACCAACCCCATAGATTAATGATATTTTGTATACTCACCGGAATTATTATGCTAACTCACATAGTTTAAAAATTATTTTACTATATATACTAAAAGCAGGGAAGAATTAAAAATAGTGATGTTGATGTAGGTGAGGAAAGCACTGGATTTGTTAATAATAACTTGTGGTCAAGGTAAAGTTAAAGGCAAACCCTCATTACAAAAGCTGCCCAAAAGGAGATACCACTTTTTTAAACTTTGATTGCTTGGGTTGAACAATGATGAGATCTTTGGCTGAATAATATTTGGCCTCTCAATCGTCCAATAGGAAAAACTAGATTTGGACGATTGAGGATAAAATATATCATCTTTAGAAAAACACATATTTTTATATTTCTATGTCAACTTTATTTTATTTTATGATTTTTCAAAAATTATTTAGAATGAAAAATATCAAAGCAAATTGTATTATGTAAATTTTTATAATATCAATTCTTCAATTAAATGAATGAGAGAGAATCAATTCAAAATGATTAAAATATTGTTTATGCATGAATTACAAATTACACTTTTGTAGTTTGTCAAAATTACAAATCACACCATGTGGTTTAAAAATACTTGTAAATACCCCAGGTGTCATAGGTTCCAATTCCATTAAAAATAACCAATTTATTTTTTCAGTTAATGGGTGCAATTTGTAAAAAGTATCATTATAAAAAAGTATGAATTCTAAAATTCATACGTATCTATTAAAATTTTCTGATTATTTGAATGAAATTAGAAGACGTGACATATGTAGAATAAGTATATGTTCGAAATTTCGATAAACTATCTGAAAGAGAGGTGCGTTTTATAAATTTCTAAATCATAAGATTATTTATAAGCATTTTAAAAAAATAGAGGTGTGATTTGTAATTTAAGTAAACCACATGGGTTAATTTATAATTACCCTTTTAAATAAAAAGTTAGAGTAAACAACTTTTTTAGACCATATTTAATCATATTATTTTTAGGTAAGTTGACGAACTTTCATAAGCGATATTGAAAAAAAAAAGAAGACATAATTGACTTGTAATGATTGTTATGTAATGTAATGTTTATTTACATAAATAAAAGCAAAATTTGACATAATTTTTAATGTTCCTCTAACAGTTGTGATTTTATTACTAATTATTTATATCATTTTGATTCCCTTTAGTTAATATGAATCATCATTTGAATTCCCCATTGTAAGAAAGCAGATCAATTCAATAACATTTCAGTTTACTTTTCAATAGCAAATTGAAAAGTTAGAAGGGCAAAAAGGATAAGAGTCCAATTTGAATTTCTTTTAAAAATAAAGTTACACTATTATTATATATTATAATATAATAAACAGTGAATTCTTTTATAAAGTTGAAATTATTGTTTTCTTTTTGTTTTCTTATAGAGAGATTTTTCTTTTAAGGGTGGGGGAGTTGAAAGATGGAGTCATATCATATCCCCATTATGGACAAAGCATGATTAAGAATATTAGTAAATATGAAGTACGTACTATTAATTAATGGATCTTTGTCCATGTTGTTTTTCTTCTTGTTTTTCCTTTGCTTTGCTTTTTAGTTTTTAGTTTTTTTTCTTTTAATTTTAATGTGTTTATCCTTTATGATTAATAACAGAGGATTTTAAGTAGGATTTTCTTTCGCGGTGATCGTAAATCTAGCAAGTTGTTTTTGTAATATCAACAAATATAGTAATTTTCTAAAATATAATTTTTTTTATAACAAAAAAATCTAACTTTAAATTTGTCAACCAATGATTTATTATGATTTTTGTTTTCAATATTAATAGAGAATTGGTTGATCACATTTTTATTAAGAGGTTAATAACTCTAATTGCTCAAGTTTTTAAAAATCCCTAGAATGATTTTTTTTTTATTTAATCCCTAATTTTTTTCTGAGAGAGATTTAGAATTTGGACTATGTGGAACGAACGAACACGATGATCTTCCCATTCTCGTTCTTCAACTTCTTCTTTTTTCCCTTTCATTCTTCACTTCTTCATTCAATTTCATTCAATAGAAAAGTTTCGACCTTCTTCTGTAATGACTATGGTGAAGCCTTCTTATGTTGATCGACAACTACATTTGGGTCTGTTGCTTATTGATTTTTTTTTTTTCATATTTTGATTCTTAAACTAAACGGCTATGGCGATTGACGAGCAAGCTCACTACGGCTACAAATCTGATTTTTAAACTAAACATCTACAAATCTGAAACAATTTCTCCGATGATCTCTGGATTCGCCGAGAAAGTCGAGACATTAATCGCATGGTAGAGCTGTTCATGGCTGCTCATTTTGAAGTATACTCATTGTTGTGAGTGAAAAAACATCATTAGACGTAAAATTTCTTAACTTGCTCAAAGAATGCACAACCGACATGTCTACGTCACCTAGAAAGATAAGGCTACGTTACTTGATAGGGTACGTTTGTGTCTCCCAGGAAAGTACGTCTATGTCTCCCGGGAAGGTATGTCTACATCATTCAGTAAGACTACATATCTAAGTCCAAGAAGTTACATTATACAATTATCCAATCAAAAGACGACACATGACATAACCAACACATGACACGTAGTTGGAAAGCAACATGTACAATCCCGATGAGACGGCACGATGATGTCATAAACTTATTCTCCTATAAATAGAAGAATAAACTCAATCCTTAGGTAACTAATTCTACTATAATTCTCTCCATCACACTAGCTATGCTTGCTCTGACTTAAGCATCAGAGGGTATTAGGCCAGCACCACACCAGTGCGGTAATTCTTTCCTATGCAGGTACATAGAATGCTCGTCAACTACTCAACACACCGCCTACGGAGCACGTCCAGTGTAACGCACTACCTACAACTCGTCTCATACTCTAAGTTTGTTGGCGTACGTGGAAGCCAACCATTTTTACGCAACAACATTTGGCGTCGTCTGTGGGAAGAGTATATAACTAAGTGTTCTACCATCAAGGATGAGCGAAAAAGTAAGCAACAAGAAGACGACGTAGAGGACGATGAAACATTGTAACCCTCATAATATAAGGTACTACGGCTTGCACATGTGCCATTCATGAAAACATACTACTGAAAACTAAGATGTAGCAAAACTTGCACCCATGTCAGACAAAAGGGTAGATGTCTTAGAAGAGCAAGTACGATTGAATCGAGATCTTGCTAAAGTACTCAAAATTCTCACACATAAATTTGACCATCAAGCCTTTGCTGACAGTCAAGAACTATTAGGCAGAGACATAAGAATCTTCTTTGGGGGCCAAACTAGTGAAAAAGATTCTAAAGCAGAGGGTCACACCTTAGAAACGACGACCATGCTTGGTCACTAAAGTAGTAGGCCTAGATACCAACACATTGATCTATTCTCAAAGAGAAGAATAGATTAGAAGAGCAGGGGGAAAAAACTCTCACGCATGAAGTCGTTTGGCTAAGCTCAGGTTAACATATTGTAAGAACCCTTAAACTCGAGCTGGACTTCAAGATATGGAGTTCTGATCGAATGGGGGCCGATTATGTGATTACACTACCGTAAAATTAAAAGTTCTAAGTCTGCCAAGGTGGAAGAACTAAAATGAAAAAAAAAATTCTAAGTCTGTCAAGGTGAAAGAGAAAAATAAAAATTTTAAGTCTACTTGGGAGTGCAGAGCTCGCACGTGTCGCACCTCGTAAAAGAATTTAAAATGAGAAAAAAATTCTAAGTCAATCAAGGAGTGCAGGGCTCACATGAGTCCCACCTCGTAGAAGAATTTTAAATGAGAAAAAAAATTCTAAGTTTACTTAGGAGTACAAGACTAGCACGAGCAACACCTCGTATAAGAATTCAGAAGGGCTTGCATGAGCCGCACCTCGTCGAAGAATTTTAAATGAGAAAGAAAAACTCTAAGTCTATTTAGGAGTGCAGGGCTCTCATGAGCAGCACCTTATAGAAGAATTTTAAATGAGAAAAAAAATTCTAAATCTACTTGGGAGTGCATGGCTTGCACAAGCCGCACCTCGTAGAAGAATTTTAAATGAGAAAAAAAATTCTAAATCTACTTGGGAGTGCAAGGCTTGCACGAGCCATACCTCGTAGAAGAATTTTAAATGAGAAAAAAAAATCTAAATCTACTTGAGAGTAGGGTTGATCTCGGTCCGGTTCGGTTTTTAGGTGAAACCAAGGACCAAATCGAAAATTTCGGTTTATAATAATAGTGAACCGATCGGTTCAGTTCTCAAAGGTTCTTCGGTTTTCAATTTCAATGAAAGAACACTTAGCAAATCCATTTCATTTATCTTAACAAATCCTCAAATCTAATATTCAAAAATGAAAAAAAAAAAATCAAACAAACCCTCAAAATCAAGCTTCAAACTCATATCTAGAATTATAAAAATCATATCTGGAACTATAAAACTCAGATCTAGAGTTCTAGATCTTAGATCTAGAATTTTAAAACTCAAATCTAGAGTTCTAGAACCTAGATCTAGAGTTTTAGAACCCAAATCTGGACTTTTAGAACCTAGATCTGAAGTTTTAAAACGCAAATCTTTAAATCTAGATCTTAGATATGGAATTCAAAACCCAGATTTGAGATATATGAAGAGATGGACTCTCTTGTATTTGAAAAATCAATCATGATCTGGAGATGAAGAGATGAACTAGAACTTTATTGTAGAGAAATCAATAAGAAAAAAGAAATAGAACGAGAAGGAGAGAAAAGATGATCTGTGAGAACCTCATGAATCAGGAAGAAAATCTCTTACTCCTTGTTCTCACAATGAGGTAGGGTTAGAGAGAGAGATGAGAAATCAATATGATCTGGAATTGGTATTGGTTCATGCATCATCAGTAAGAAAAAAAGAGAGAGAACGAGAGGGAGAGAAGAGAGAGTCTGAGAGAATTGATAAAATGAAAAACAAAATATGATTCTGATATATATATATATATATATATAATTTCTTTTTTTTTTTAAATAAATGAAAACTGGTTCAGTTTTCTCGGTTTAGGCAAACCTTCGAACCGGCCATAACCGAAAAAAATTGGTTTCTAATAAATATAAACCGAAATAAAAAAAATAACTAGTTCGGTCTGGTTCACCGGTTAATTTGAACATCCCTACTTGGGAGTGCAAGGCTCGCACAAGCCGCACCTCGTAGAAGAATTTAAATGAGAAAAAATTATAAATTTACTTGGGAGTGCAGGACTCGCACGAGCCTCATCTCATAGAAAAATTTTAAATGAGAAAAAATTTTAAGTCTACTAGGGAGTGTAGAGCTCCCACGAGCCGCACCTAGTAGAAAATTTTAAAACTTGAAAATTCTAAGTCTACCAAGAGTGGAGGGCTCGTAGGAGAATTAAGAAAAAAATCTAAGTCTAGCAAGAGTGTAGGACTCTCACAAGCCACATCAACTAAGCAACACTTAGAGAAGAGTTGAAGTCAAACCAATCAAGTTTGGGTAAAGAATGGATGAAAAATTAATTTTCAATTTGGAAAAAAAAGTCAACTATCAAAAAGTCAACGATCAACAAGTCAAAGGACATGGAAATGATATGCAAGCCTAAATGACAAGGTTCTGATGACAAGGCCCTGATGACAACGCCCAAATGATAAGGTCTGATGACAACGTTCGAATGACAAGTCCCTGATAACAAGGCCTGAATGAGAAGTCTCTGATGACAATGCTCTAATTACAAGGCCCTGATGACAATGCCCCAATGACAAGGCCTTGGTGATGAGGCTCTGATGATAACACAACCAAATGACATGGTTCTGATGACAACACCCTTATGACTAGACCCAAATGACAAAGCACAAATGGCAACGCTCTGAATGATAACTCCTTGATTGATAGCGCCTCGGATACAACTCCCCGAATGACAGCGTCCAAAATTACAATGCCCTGAATGACAACGATGACAATGCACAAATTGAAAAAAGAAGATCAAGTCCAAGTCAAAGACAACAACAGGTGCAAAGGTGTTGCAGGCTTAGATTTATTATTTGATTTTAAGAAAATTCTACTATAAAACTCAAAGGGGGCAGAATGTATCTGATGATGGAGTTGATAACATTTATCCAATTTATCTCTACTATGTGAATGTTGAGAATGCAAGTATGTGATCGTCTGAAAAATTGAACACGTCATGACATAAAACAACCAAAGTAAAAAGTCAAGCTATAAGGGTCCAACACTTAGTTTTTTTTTTCCTCAAATTTTTTGATGACTGCTAAGACAAAAATTCAAGCTACCATGCTCAGAATCTTAGCATCTACCAAGCTCTAACTCTTATTTTTTTTCTCAAATTTTTTATGACAATTGAGGCAGAAAATTCAAGGCACCAAGATACTTGTGAAATGACAGAGGCATAAATTCCATCTTGAAGTATACTTCCAAGCAACTATGAACTTATAACTCAACCTAGCTCGAGAGTAGGGGCCACTATTATAGGTGAAAATACATCATTACACGTGGAATTTCTTGACTTGTTCAAAGAATGCACAACTGATATGTCTACGTCACCTAGAAAGATAAGGCTACGTTACTTGATAGGGTACGTCTGCGTCACCGAGGAAAGGTATGTCTACGTCGTTGAGTAAGACTACATATCTAATTCTAAGAATTTACATTATACAAATATCCTATCAAGAGACGACACATGGCATAACCAACACATGACACGTAGTTGGGAAGCAACATGTGGCCAAATCCCAATGCGACACTAGCATGATGATGTCATCAACTTCTCACCTATAAATAGGAGAATAAACTCAATCATTAGATAAATAAGTCTACTATATTTCTCTTCGTTACACTAGCTCTGCTTGCTCTGACTTACGCATTAGAGGGTGTTAGGTCGACACTACACCGGTGTTCTACTTTTTTTCTATGCATGTACATACAGTGCTTGTCAACTACTCTGCACACCGTCTCGCAGCACCTCCAGTACAGCGCACTCCGACTCGTCTCATACTCTAAGTTCGTTGCGTACGTAGAAGCTAACTATTTTTACGCAACAATAGTCATTAATCTAATCTCTTCACTGTTAGTGGATCTTACTGAAAAAAATTAGGGAGGGGGGGGGGGATCCTAGTGTATGAAATCAAAAGGATTTCTGACTCTTTTCAAGATTGTAAATTTGAACATGTTTTGAGGAGCTCTTACATAGTCGCATATCAACTAACTTTAATGACGATTTTCTCGTGGTTTTCTTGTCTTTGGACTGGGTTTTACACTTCATGGCTTCAAGAGTTGGAAGTTCCAGTTTCTTCTTCTTTTTGTCCTTTGTGACTTTTTCCTTGGTGTTTGTATTAATGTTAAAAAAAATTGTTGCTAAAAAATTAAATGCGGTTTAAAATTTAACTTTTGTAAAAGTTTTTTGGTAGGGGTTTAATTTCAATCATGATATATTTGATTCTTTTTCTACCATCCTGCTTAAGAATAAGATGAATGAGGCTTATGACTGTAACTTAATCGATAGATACATATTCGTAAAATGAGTTGGCTTTTGATTACGTTGGACTTTGTTGTCTACTCTTACTTCCATTTTTTTTTTAATCAAAACTAACCCCAAAGGCTTCATCGCCACAAATTTTGGAACGCCTGCTAATTGTTTGATAAAATTCCCCAATAAATAAAATACCCTTATTGAATTAATTCAATAAATTATTGAATTAAATGGGCTAATTTAGTGAATTAAAGGGACTAATTTAGTGAATTAAATTATAATGTACATTTGAGATATTGATATTGATTTTAATTTAATAAGTTATTGAATTAAATGAAATAATTTATTGAATTAATTACTATATATATACAATTGAGATAGTTGATATTGATTTTTCATTTTTTGTTTTTGTTTTTTGTGTTTTGGGTTCCGATATCTAAAATCCAAAAGAGAGATGAGATGAAGTTTTTCAGCTAGCAAATAAAAAAAGATGTGGTAAATGATTGAAAATCAAATTTATATCAAAGAAAAGGATTCTCTTTGTGGGATATGATTTGATATAAGTTGGTTTTTTTAAATTAAAACTACTAGTCAATAACTTATTGAACCTCATATGTTGGTAGGTTCTAATGTGTATCAAGTGTGTTTATTGATTGGTTGGTTGTTAATGTAGAAACTAATAAGCAGGTGAAAAATCGTTATTCAATAATTTATTATTTTCAATTCAATAACTTATTGAATTCAAGTCAAAACGCTAAAACGCAAATTTTTAATTCAATAAATTATTGAATTAAAAGGAATAATTAATGAATTAATAAAACTCAGGTTTTCATTTAATAAATTATTGGATAAGAAAAAAATTTAGTGAATTAATAAATGAGTGATACTTTTATAAATTTGACAAAAATAATTAATTTTGTTATATTAGAAAAATATCATTTGGGGAATTATGAAAATAAGGTGTTATCTGAGGAATTCTTTTTATAAAATATGTCATTTGAGTTCAAGCCACATATTAAAACTCATCACATAATTATGTAAATAAATGATTATGGAAGAAAATAATTATCATATATCACAAATCAATAAGTTATTAATTCTAAACTATCTCCTAATAAAAAAAATGTAAAAGTATCATATTTATAAATTCTTTTAAAAGATGTTATATCTATGAATATTAATAAAAAAAAAAAAAATTCCCATTAAAAATTCCATTTTTATAAAAGTAAAATTTCCATTTTTTAAAGGTTTGAGATAGAACCTTAATTACAGCTTGATTTTTAAATTATGGTAGAATAGAACACAGGGTTTATCATCCAGTTAGAGAGATATTTGATTTTGTAACAACCCGTTACCAAGTAAAAGGGTATTTTGGTAATTTCTCAAAAAAATCTCCAAACTAAAACCATAAGTTTAATTTAATATTTTTAGATGATGTGGATCGTCTCGTCATTATGATTCCAACGCAACTGACGGCTCGTCGTTCTGAGTCCTGATGAATGAGTTATGATCGTTTTTGCATAGTGGCATTTTCGTAATTAACTAAAATCGGGATTAAACCCTAAATTCTTCTTCTTCCTCCTCCCTAATCCGAAATCAACCCCCATTTATCATTTTTTCTCCTATTTTCGCCTAAATGACATCTCCTGGATTGAATTCTCCATAACTTCATCATCCGGACTCCGATTTACGCAAGTAAGTAGTCCATTCTGACCGTTTTTCCGTTATCTTTCCATTAACGCTAATTTCATAGAAAGATCAGTTCTGTATAAAAAGTTATGACTTAAAAACTCTTCGGGTTTGATATGATTTTTCGACTCTGATCGATTTGTATTTTCTAATTCATCGTTGTAGGTTGTTTTTGTATCGATGTTCTTGAAATTAGATAAGTTACAAAAGGTGGGGATTATTTCCTCATATTTTTAAAAGAGAAGTAAGCTTCTGAAAATACAATTCAAGGAGAGTAGAAATTTGTTAAACTTTAAATTGTGTATGTTTGAATTTTTCTTTTTCTTTAATAGTTAAACCCCAATTATTTAAGCATGCTTGTTGGGTGATTATATGCATGTTAAGAGGGTTTTGGGGCTGTTTTATATTGGAAATAAAGTATGGGTTTTCGGAAGTGAAAAAGAGAGTTTTTGTATGTTTATAACATCAATCAATATCGGGTTTTGCCCATACTACTTCGTTGTGTTTATTGAACTTGAAATTGGATATTGATGCATGTTTTGGATGTTTAAAGATGTTTCTAAGTTGCTGTCCATGAATATCTTTTTTTTTTGGAGATTAGTGCCCTTAAGTTGAAAGAATAGCCTAGGTGGTTAATTGCTTTCACGAATATTGTGCTCTGGATCTTTGAATTGTTTTCTTTATGTTTAGGGGCTGTTTTGGGAGGCATATTATAGGCGTTATGCCGCTGAATTTTAGTTAGATTGTTAGTAGTTTTAGATTGTCCGAAAAAAGGAGCGAAACTACACTAGTTTAGACTAGTTTCGCTTCTAGACTTGTAAACCGTTGAGAGTTGTTGGAAGTAACCCAAAAGTGATATGTTGGGTGATTTTGGGACTTTTTAGAGTGGTTTAAAGGGGAATTTTCCAAAATTTAAGATTAGGGAATTTTCGGCCTAGAACGAGGGTATTTCGAGAAGTTTGAGTTTAGACTCGTTTGAACATCATAGTAGTGATTTGTAGGATCATAATACTTAAATACCTCGAGTAATATGGTAGTAGGTTCGGTTTAAGCAAAGGCCTTGCTTAAAGAAGAATATTTGCCGTTAAGGGAGATTATACGGTTGTGCACAACTCTATAGCACTTAACGGGGTAGGTTCATTCCATATGTACAATGGAAAAGAATATTTTAAACTCTTAAGGATTTAAAATGTGAAAACAGTTTTTAAATGCCTTGTTGAGTATAGTCTCTCTTTGGTTGCGGTCAAAGAGGAGACTAGAGGTATTAGGGAAAGTTGAAAATGAAAAGTTTTAAAATGAGAAAGAGAGTTTAAAACTGTTTCAAAAGTTTGATTCTTTTAATTTGCGGATTAAAAGATAGTGTGGAGGAACGATTTAACTATGAGAGCTTTGGGTGAAAGAGTATTTTCGGAAGTCGGTGAGGCCGATTAAGGACTTAAAGTCTTAGAAGAATCTCTCATGGCATGATTTTTATTTTAACATTTTTCTACTCATTGGGCGTAGCCTCATGATGCTACAACTATTTTTTTTCAGGTAAAGGAAAGAAGAATCTCGGTGGCTGATGTGGTTCGAGGTGGTGTTCGGTTGGCATGGATTTGCACGCCGGCGAGATTTACCTTTCTTTCTATTTATTTTTTTGGGATTTGATATGAATCATGTTTTGTTTTGTTAAACTAAGTGAAGTAGCTCATTTTAGTTTGAGCATTTTCTTTGATAACGCTTTAAAGATTGTTTTTGGTTTAAATGACTTTATGTTTTAAATTAAACCGATCGGTTGTGAACGTTTTAATGCTTGATTTAAATGAGAAAAACTCGGATTTGATAATTAAATGCTTCCGCTATTGTTATTTTATGATTTCCATATTTTGGGAAATTTCGGGTCGTTACAGATTTTTAATTTATAGTGTTTTTGAAAAAGTTTTTCAATCAAGTTAGAGAGAGAATTTTTTTAATAAATAATAATCATACGTAAAATCTTTTAGAGGGCAGCTAGGTATTGAAAAATAGCAAGTAATAAATGAAATAATTTGAGAGAAATAAGATCCATGTCTATAACTATTTTAGTTTTCTATTTTTAGTTTTAAGATTTTATATATTTTTGAAAATAAAAATAATACTCACTTGATAACCATTTTTTTTAATTAAAGAACAATTATTTTATGCAAATATTAAAAAAAAAAAAGCATAAAATTGTTTTTCAAAATCTAGATTTTATTGAAAATTTTAATAACGTTTTTCAAAATTTAAAAACTGAAAGTTGAATTGATTATCAAACAACCTTATTTTTCTAGGAAAAAAGATCATCAAACAAAATAGTTATAAAAGGGTTAAACTTTAGGTTTGATAAATGATTCAAACCCTAAACACTTCTATCCCCAAATTTCCGAAAACAACACCCAAAATTTTCAAAATACTTTAAAAATCGTTTCTATCCACTAGTATTAATAAATAGATTTCTTTTTAGATAAGTGTCAGTATGTAGCATTTTATATAAAATATATATATAAATTTTTTATTTATAAAAGTGTAATTGCTAATATGACATGTATATTTAAAAATAATAATCAATTATAAATTATTTATTAAAAAAAATTTCTTTTAATGGCTAAAACAATCTCCAAAATGAAACGAAACAAACTATTCATTCATATTGCACAAAAGATTGTCATTTTTTTTATAAAGAATATTAGATAATTATTAATTAAAAAAATTTATAGCTACTCTAATGAATTATTTTATTTTCAACTTTATCACGTGTTAGCGTGTAGCACAACTTAGCATTTATAAATTTGAGGCATTACAAAGTTTTTTTTTTTTATCACATTATGTTTTTTTTTTCCTTTTATATGAAATATGAGAGAATTCAAACGTCTAATTTGATTGAAAGAATACAATTGTCTCACCAGACTAAATCGAAGTTGTCATCACATAATGGTTTAGGGTTATAAAATTTGATTGCTTGAAACCATTATGATGTCTCCATGTTGAATCAAATACATTATAAAATTTGATTGCTTGAATCATTTAACATGTGAGTATTTTTGTGCACTAGATAATCCCATGGCCTCTCCCAGTTATTGTAGTTGCCAATCATTTTATTTAAATTTTAGGCATTTTCTGAAATCTGGCTAACAAAATCATCAAAAGGTTAGAATTTTCAAGTAAAATTCTTTTCATGTTACCAATTAAAAGACTGATGTCAAGTGCAGAAGAGAGAAGAGATGAAGAAAATGCCCTAACAAAAACTACTGATCACATTCTAACCCCACCAATGTTGAGTCCATAAACTACTCCCCCTTGCTACATGCCTCCCCCACCTAGTTTCTTTATAGTTCCACAAAATGTTTCTGGACTCAACTTTGGTGGCAAAATATGGGCTACTTCACACTATTTGGCATTATGTCCTTTTTCGTCTAAGCTGCAATCTCCTACCGATACTTTCAAATGTCGGCTCTGGAGAGGTAACCCGAGTGTTTGATCTTTTCCCTGACAAACGATCAGATGTTTCTTGAGAGACCATATTATTATGGTTGCTCTCTTTGTTATACCTTTTCGACTTTCCTACAATATTGTCTTGGCTACATTCTGAAATGATAGCCAGTTCCTTGTGTTGTTGCTTGACATCCTCACTCCTCTGATAATTACCATCATGATCATTGCAAATTTTATGCCTTTTCCTTAATCTTCCATCAACACTATCAGATTCAGTTCCAGGTTTATCATCCAGTACATGCCCTTTGCTGATTTGCATTTTTTTGTCTCGCTTTGATCCTGATGCTGGGTCTTCTGACAAATGCTGAACTGCCAACGTTTTCTCAGCGACCACAGACAACCCATCAACAATGTCACCACATTCTAAATTTTGCAGTCCAGTCTCTGAGGTTGTTTGGCAATTAATTTCAGTCTTCTTTTGATCTGTCAACAATGCCGTATCTTGAACTTCAGATAACTCTTTGTTACTGTGCTCAATTCCTGTACTACCCACCTGGCTTTTTCCTGTTATAGAATTGGTGCTTGATTCTACAGGAAGTGTCAGCTTTTTGTCAGGCATTGAACAAGTTTCCAATGGACTGTGATTAGTATCATTCTTTATCTCCATACAATGCAATTCATTCTCTTTGTCATCACCGTCTTCAACAAATTCAAGGTTTGACATCTTGAGTTCATCAGTCTTGCAATTGAGATTCACAGATTTTGAATCCTCCAGGCATGGAAAGTTCAGTGACCTCTTAGTAGAAAAATGATCATCAGTTTCATGATTGGAGATACACTGTAATTTATTCTGCTTCTCATAATCAGATTTATCTCCTACATTATTTTCAAATTGATGCTCCAGTTTTTCTGGGAAATTATCATTAACCTCTGCCGATCCTGCAGGAATAACTTCAAAATTTGTAAAGGACAATGACCTCTTTGCAGAAGCCTGGTTGGTGGGATCCTGTTCTGAACTAGGCTGTGATCGTTTGGTTTGGATAAGAAAATGTGCGACTGACTTAAAGCCCATCCTTGTTATCTATAGAGTTAACAGCATTGACCTTAGCATCACTTCTAAAGATAATAAAAGAAGTAACAGAAAATAACACATTGAATTGAGATAAGCTGTAGGTAAGAAATCTACTTTCTTGTACAGAATCCCAGTAGCAGGCCATCCTTTTGATTGCCGACACAAGCTGCAATTGCAAATTCCACGACATACCGGGCATATCCAATTTGGATCCTGCTGTGCTTCAAGGACATGCTCTCCATATCTGATAGAAATGAAAAGAGATCCTCTAATGGCTTAAACCTAAAATATAAAGTCCATATACCGGTTGCAATGCTCAAAAGCTATACAAGTTTGGTTAACATCAATTCTTGAGAGAACATATGATGCAAGAATAAATTAAGTTTATTTATCTGAAGTCCCCATTTTAATATTCCAAAAATTTATCTTTCTTGATGAGTCAAATTTATGAATACCATCCTTAAAGCAAGTTCATAGTTTCTCTTGTGAATTTGATATGATAACAATACCAACCAAACTCGATGTAATTTCTCTGAACTATAATAAAAAAAATATTTGCTTTGAATTTCTCTGTTATTATAGCTTCATGCGTGTTGAAAATATGCTCTATTTTCGAAAAAAACAATACCTAAAAAGCTAAGGAATGTAAAATCTAATGTTAGAAATAGTAGTGAAGAATGGTATCAAGATTGTACCTCATGTACAGACAGTCCCCACAAAATTGCCCTTGCACCAAGTTACATTTGCAGCAATGAGTGCGATGCCCTAAAGTTTTCTGCCTGCAAATATATATCATTTCCATTTAATGATGTCCTGCACTAGCTAGATAAAGCTGTTTTTTCGTTCTAACTTAGTAAGAACTCCAATAAAACAGAATGTCAAAACATATCCTATAATGATATAGTTCAAGTATTTAATAGAGTTATGTACCATGCCGTTATGTAATTTCATGTACTCATCGTTTTTTCTTAAAATCACACTGCTTAATTCTTTAAGGGTATTAATGTCTCTACGGAGAAAAAGGCCGACCTCATGGGAAACAAAAAATAAAAATATTTATTCACATTAAACTAGACCTTTAACCAATCAATAACATTTCCTGACTAGTATAATACACATAAAATTTCTTTATAATAACTGATGATTTTGATCTCATTATAATATGACATTTCCACAATTTTGTTCAAATGCAAATCTTTACCAAATACTAGTTAAAATTTCAAACGAAAACTATAGAAATTGATTCTAACAAACCTGCATTGGTGGCAAGTTTTTCCTCTCACGGGATCATAAATTCGTTTTCCATCCTTTCCATATCCATCCACAAATAGCTCCCAGCTCTTCTCTGTGTTACCTAACAGCTTCTCATGCTCTTCGGAGTACACTTCCGGCTTTACACCCGCTTCCAATATCACATCCTCTGTCTCTGAAAACTTATCTTTCTTCTTCATTTGCATTTCTGAGTAACTCACTGGTGTTGCATTCTGCAATCTAAACCCACCAAGATATCATCACAATGCAAAAACAACAAAGAAAATGGCAAAAAAAAAAAAGAAAGAAAGCGAGTTTTACAAAGATAAGTTTTTTAGAAAGTATTTGCAAATATATTAGATTTATTAGCGCGTCGATAAGTGATTACTATTGCTAAAGATCACACATCGGAAAAATGAAGGGACCTAACAATATTTACAAGATCACGAGCTACTCATTTCATTGCTAATTGGTTTTGAAATGGAATCTCCTTAATATTAAGGACTGTAATATGTTATACAGAAGAAAAATAACAAAATTAAAAATTAAAAAAAATGAAAACTCCCATTTCGTAAATTAGATTAGATTTAGTGAAATAATACTGTGCTTCAAAATAAAGGGCTCATAAATTAACACCCAGCGATTCAAGAAACCTGGAAGAGCGCCGAACGGGTCCGGCCGGTTGAGGAATCTCAAATGAAAGTGGAGAAGCTTTACGATTAAATGATTTTCTGTGATTTGGCTTTGGAGAAATGGAGGATTTGAGCTTGAGAGAAAGATCAACGATGCCGAGTTTTTGCATCCGTTCCAAATTTTCTTTGATTCTTAACTCCCTCGACTGTTCATAAAGAGAAATCTCCGGAAATTCCATTTGAAATGGTTCCGAGGAGGGTTTCGGAATTGGGGGTTTTGACTTTCTTTCCTTTTTGCCGGAAGGTGATGTCTTTTTTCTTGTCATCGCCTTCTTTATATTACCGCTTCGTTTAAACTTTCAACGGTCATATTTGGATTTGAGATATCAAATAGTTTCTTTAAAACTTAAGGAAAAATTGACTTTATTGACAATTTAGTCCTTGAGTTTTCAAAACCGATATTTTTACCCCGAGTTTTCGTTATGCTTTCAATTTGGTCTATGCCGTTAAAACTCTGTTAAATACTTAACAGGCCATTATTTTATTAATTTTTTATGTATTACATTGGCTTATGTGGCATATTATTAGTTTTATATTAATATTTGTTATTTATATATTTTAAAGAAACACCTCACTCTACACCTCACTCTTTCTCCTCTTTCCTTATACCTTCACACATATTTAATTAGATGTGTTCTACAGATTATAAAACTTTGATTTTTAAAGGAAAATTATACAAAAGCAATGATTTTCAACGAATTTTGTTTTTTTTTATTTTGGGTATAGATTTTGTAACGTCCCGTTATTTTGAGGTGAATTTTTATTTATTTATTATTTTTATTTATTTATTTATTTAAATTATTAAAGTTAATTTTAGAATTAGTTATTTAGAATTAAATAGTTAATTTCGTTCGGAAAGCTTTTTAATTGCTTAATTAGCCTAAACGAGTTTCGATGGTATTAATAATTATTAATAGGCCAATTAATAATTATTAATTACCATTGGGCTAGTTTAAGTGCTTCGGGTTTCGTTTTAAAAGCTTAAGGCAAGAAAAGGACGTAGGCGTCATTTTCGAAATTCTTAAATATCTAAACACTATTCATCCTTCTCCTTTATTAAGCCAAAATTAGACAAAAATCATAAATTTCTTCTCATCTTTTCTTCCCAAACCCGTAGCTTAGAGAGAAAAAAAGAGGAGGGAAAGAAATTGTCACCCCGGCTTCGTTTCTCGACCGTTTTCATCGTGCCTTAGCTCGTTGGAAAGCTCTCGAGACGTACTTTCTACCCATCCCAACAATCGAGGTTTTTTTCTGTTCTCTCAAGGCTTTAAGGTATGTTAAAGTTCAAAACCTACAGTTTCAAATAATGTTTTAATGGTGTTTTTGGTGTTAATCTTCAAATTCTTGCTCGGGAACTAGGAGATTTAGATCGAGGGAGTTGTTTTATGTATATTTAGAACTTTCCCTAAACCCTAGAATCGGGTTTGAGCCAAAAGCCATTTCTTTTAGTTTTTCTCATGTTTGATGATGATTAGGGTTTTGAAATTGTTATGTTTTGATGTTTTTCTTAATTGTTCGGGATTGAACTTTTGACCTAAACCCTAAATCATGTTTACCCATTGATGTTACCAAACTCAAAAGTGCCCGAAACCAACTTGAAACCCTTTTAAAGTGCTTAAAAGTCTGGAAAACCAACTTCACCTTGAACTCCCTTTGAGCCGTGGGCCTTGTGAGGGCATTTCTGGGTTGTTTTGTCCTTTATTTTAGTATCGTGACGATCGTTATTCGATTCAATTAATTAATATACTTTAGGTGTATTTTAATTATAGGTTTCGTGCATCGATCGTGAATTTTGGTCAACCGGTGATTCGAAGTTGACTTCAATAATAAGGTGAGTTTAAAATGGTTGCGATTACTTTTACGTTTTCGAATTGCTTGACGATTATGTTTGATTGAGGTTAAGAGGGATATTAGACTTTAGAACTTTCCAAGAATATATGTATATTTGGGAGTTAAGGAAAGTGAATTAAGTTTTACTTTGTTATGCTTTAGTACTATTTCGTTGTTTTAGTACTTTATTTACGAGCTTGAATGTTTACTTTTCGAAATTATGATATAGTAGAATGTGATTGATTTCCTTATGTAAAGTACTTGGGAATATGAAATGGGTAGTAAGAGCACATTAGGATTTTGGACACATTTTCCGATATGGGATTCGGTCCATGGAAGTGCTTGCATCCATCTTATTCTCACTAGAATTTTTATGCTAATGTTGCTACACTTTAACTTTTTCAGGTAATACTCTTAGTAGGGTACGAGGTGGAGGATATGGTGTTGCTTGATCATGAGTAGATGGCTTTCGGGACATGGACTTTATATGTATATGTTGGGACATTCCACGACTGCTAGTTGAAACATTATATGTTGTTGTCTTTAAACTTATGTTTTGTGGCTAATGAGAGCCTAAGATTGTTGTACATATTATCAAGTCTATTTCTTTTGATTTTGTCATGAAATGGAGTATGTACATCTTTGTTTTTACTTTCTCTGAAATGGGCCCATGTAAACTGGTTTTGATAGTTCATATTTTAAACGGTTCCACGCTAAATTTTTATAAAAACAAAGTCTTCCGCTGTTTATTCTGATTTAAAGATTTGAAAAATTTCGAGTCATAACAGTTGTTTTTTTGGAATCGAAGAAGATAGAAGAAAAATCATGGATTTATATTTCTCCAAATTTGTGGATCGGTCATCAACATGATTTGCAGATCTGTTCATCGTTCTAAGCAACATAGAGATTGAAATATTTGCGATTTACGATTTTAGATCTGGGTTGAGTGCCATTGTTAGGACTCGATTTTTCATAATTGATGATGATGTGATAAAAAGGGGTGGAAATCGCAGAGAGATTTGCCTATTCTGGGGTCTCAGCCAATCTTAAACCAGGTTCGTTATTTTGGATCTGAAAATCGAGAAGAGCAAAAATCCATATATTTTTTTAACCTAGATCTGTAAATCTCGATTCTAAAGATACAAAGCTATAAATCTGAACCAAAAAAATCAAGTCTAAATTTTTCTTCGTACACATGCGATAGACGTATTTGTGAAGGATGGAATTGGACAAAGCTTCTTGGATCTGCAATGTAGAATTTCAAACCGAAGGAGAAGCTTTGAATGACATTGATATGTTATTTCGAACAGATCTGAGATGATGTGGTGATGGAGAATTTTAACTCAATGAACTGGACTGTAGCGATGTAAACAAACAAATAAAATGATGAACGACTTTAGCTCCAAACAGATTGAAGATGGAGGTGAGAGATATGAACGGTGGCGAACACGAACATTCACGTTTTAAAAAAAGTGATAATAATGGTTGAACTTAAAAAGAACCAACAAATTTAAAAGAAAGAAAAGAGGGTAATTAATAAAAGTTGAGGAGATATGAAAACATGGAGATTCTCTACTGGAAAGCATTCATAAGTTTAAAAAAAAATTCCCAGAATTTTGGTCTTCAAATTTTTAATGGAAATGAATACCCACCATTTTGGTTTTTAGATTTTTAAGAATATGTTATTGAAAAATATTATCCAAGTTAATTTTATTTGCAAGTAATCTTATCTCCCATGGCATTTCTTCCCAACTTCATCTTTTATGGAGAAGATGAACATGGAGGAAGAGAGATATGGAGAGATGAACATAGAGGAAGAGAGAGAGTGAGAGAAGAGAGAGAATTAATTAAAAATACATAAATTTATAATTATTAATATAAAATTAATTAGTATGCCACATCATTTAAAAAATACCACATAAGCTAATATAATATATATAAAATTAATAAAATTATGACACATCAGCATTCTGCTAACTTTTTAACATATTTTTTACGGAGGGACCAAATTGAAAACAAAACGAAAACTCAGAGGTAAAAATGTCGGTTTTGAAAACTTAGGGACCAAATTGTCAATAAACTCAAAACTCAGAGACCAAAAGTGTCTTTTTCCCTAAAACTTATAATAGAAAAAAAGGGGAAAAAATAGGGCTAATTTGAGGGAAAATTATATATTTAGCCACTTTTCTTATAGTCATAAAGGTTTATAGCCACAATTAAAAAAATAAAAGTTTTCAGCCACATTTTGTGTTTCCAATGTTTATGTCTGAATTTTTTTTTCCTTTTTTACCCTTTTTTACTTTCAATTAATTTGGTTGGCACATTTAATGTAATTTTTATATTGACTCACACATTTATTGCATTTTTTCTTTTTAATGTTTATTTTAATTTTTTTGTCAGATTTTTTATTTTCCTTAGAAGTCTCTTCCCCTTCATTTTTTTATCTTCTCTTTAATTTCTAAAAACAAATATTTTCTCTCTCTATTCTCCTACGTTTTCATATTTCCCAATAAAAAAAAGAGTAAAATACGTTTTTGGTCCCTATAGTTTCACTTTGGTTTCATTTTCGTCCCTGTACTTTCAAAACTGACTTTTTTCGTCCCTGTACTTTCTAAAACCCACTTTTTTCGTCCTTCTGTTAACTTCTTCGTCTGGGACATAAACGGCTAGCTTATGTGGCATTTTTCTTGCTTATGTGGCATTAAGTTGTTGGCAGAATTAACTGATGTAGCATAACTGAATTAGAAATCAAATTTAGTAAATAATTGAAAAAATAAACTGCCCTAATTTCTCAAGTGAAGTACGAAGTGAAGCAGAAATCGAAGGACAAATCGAAGGAGAAGTAACGAATCGAAGGAGAAGATCTGAGTCTCAAGTGAAGTACGCAGGCGAAGTACGAAGTAGGTGAGTAGCAGCGAAGTAGAAGTATCGAAGGAGAAATTGTAAGTATTCTGATTAACTCTAAATCTGAAATTTCTGAAACTGATTTGGGTATCACACATGTCAAATACAAGAGTAAATTTCTGAATCAAGGCTTTGAAGTCGAGCAAGCAGATGTCAGATCCACCTCTGGATCTGGATCTGCTTCTTCATCTGGACAAGGATGGACTAGATCTGAAAGAGGAATAGGCTGCACGTTTCTAACAAGGAGAAAGGGAAGAGGAACTTGAAGAATTTGCTGCTATATTTATGCAGATTTTGCTGATAGATTTGCAGAATCTGATATTTACTTTTGATGGATTTGATTTTGAAGAAACTCCTGCTATATTTATGCTGTTTGTTTTGATTTATAAAATTCTAACATCTGCTTGCTCGACTTCAAAGTCTTGATTCTCCACTGCTTCGTCTTCGTCTTCCTATTTCCTTCAAAGTTCAATTCATCATCGTCCGTTTGCCCTAACTCTCGTGAGGAAGATGAACTTCACTCCATTTGCCCTAGCCCTCGTGAGGATGATGATGGAGTTGATTAACCCTAAAACTTATTCATATATGCCACCATGTTGTTAGTTTATGCCACATCAGTTAACTATGCCAACAACTTAATGCCACATAAGCTAGCCGTTTATGTCCCAGACGGAGAAGTTAACGAAGGATGAAAAAAGTGAATTTTGGAAAGTACATGGACAAAAAAAGTCAGTTTTGAAAGTACAGGGACGAAAATGAAACCAAAGTGAAACTATAGGGACCAAAAACGTATTTTACCCAAAAAAAATCTTTTTTTGTTTCAAGAATCTCTCCCAGTTTTTTTTTCTTCATATTTCTTTAGTTATTTGGAATCGATATTGATATTAAGAAAATTGAAGATTCAAATCATTTTAAAGATGAGGTATTTTTTTTTTCAAAATTCATTGAAGATTTTGTTTTTTATTCAAGAACACTAAAAAAAAACTAGTAAAATAAAAAATTTCTTCTAAAAAACCATAGATTTCTGGGAATATATTTGAGTTTTCCCCATATTTCTTCATACTAATGAGTTTTCTTTTATGGAATGATGTTTAATTTTTTTTTTCTCGTGTTTTTGTCCTCTTTTCACCATCAACGGAGTTGTTTATTCTTAACATTCTGGCTGCTTAGGTTTTATCTGATTTTCAAGATGTTTTGATTATTCATAACAATGGTTATGGATCCATAAGTAATTTTCATCTTTTAGACAAAGACTGTGACATGTCTAATAGTATCGTACATGAAGACATTCATATGGAAGATATATCAGAGAATCCTGAAGTAGATAGGTTGTCTGAATATGAAGACATTAGCGAAGAAATATATGTACATGAATGTGTGAATACACAATGTGTACATAATATACCAAACATTCCAGGAGTTTAAACCTTAAATATTGTATAAATAAATATACATTGTACATCTGATGTTAATGTACTGCGTATACAATATATACAAGAATCAATCGAAGACTATAATGTTAATAGGTATTAGTTGTTTTTGTCATTGCACATTCTCATTTCATACGATTTTATTTTAATGCTTGCACATTTATTGCCCACTTAAATTTTCTTTCCTATTATTTCTCCATTGTTATTCTTTTTTTTTTTCTTTCAACAATTTCGATGATGTACCAGAGATATCAGAAGAAGATAGTTTGCTCGAATACGAAGATGTTAGCGTAGAAATCCTTGTATACGATTGTGTGAATGTATAATATGTACAAAATATACCATTTATTTTATTGTATATTTAAGTTTGTCATTTAAACGTGTAAATTTTGTTTTTTTTTTCAATTCGTTAACAAAATTATTTTTATTTTATCATTTAGTCATTCTTTGGCTCTTCTGAAATCTATTAACAATTGTTTTTAATGTGATCGTGTTCATATATTGTATAACTAATTATACTTCGTATATTTTGTAATAAGGTACTGTGTATACAACATATACAATATTACATAAACATGAAATACATGAAAACTTAATCAATCTTAAATATTTTAGAATACAAAATGTCATCAAAACACAATAAATCTTAAATATTTTAGAATATAAAAAAATTAAAATAAAAACATAAGCAAACTCAAGTAGTATTTATATCCATCTAAAAACCGAACAAGAAATTAAAATGTTGACACTCATCTTCACATCATTCATGATATCTTTCATCGTCTGAGTTAGTTGAAGTTTGAAATGAGGTCCATCTTCATTAGTTGTAGTCTTCTCCCTTTTTGGTGTCTCTGCCCATCCCCAACTCTCTTTTTGTGACTCTTTTTGTCGCATTGACCAATTTTTTATAGGTTACATAAGCTCAGACCCCTATTCAACATGTTAACAACTATTGTATCAATTGAACATATCTTTAACACTCACTACATATACAACATAGTTTAAAATTATACGTATCGATTTCCATTAATATTAGGCCACCTTCCTCGTTCCTTAATTTTAAGAAATATCCAATATATGTTGCATATACCGTACATACTACATAGATTAAAATTATACGTATCGATTTCTATTAATATTAGACATTCTTCATTTTCCATAATTTTAAGAAATATTCAGTATACGTATACCGTAATTTTTACAGATCTGGCATATTCAGTTTGAAGTAACAAAAATTTATGGGTTTAGAGTTCAAACCTGGTAGTCGTTCTTCATCGTTTTCCATCATTGGTAGTTGTTCTTGATCGTTTTCCATTTTTTAAAAATTGAAATGCAAAGAGAGATTTTTCAGATTTGAGAAATGTTTAAAGTAGAAAAAATATATCTAACCCTAGAAGTATGTATACTTACATTTGCTTGAAGGGTTATGAAATCTTTCAACATTTTTGAATCACCGTTCTTGATATTCTAGGTTTTTTTCTGAATCATTTTGATTAAATTTCTTGGGGATTTGGCTTGATTTTCTTGGCTTTGGAGAAGATGAATCTAAAACGGTGGGAGAGAAAGAAGAGAGAAAAGAGGAAATTGAGAGAGATAGAGATATTTTTGGAAATAAAAAAGAGAGAAATGAAAGATTTTTTTGCATGAATCTTGATTATTGTGCTAGATAAATCAGCCCAATTTTTTTGTTAAATAAGCCTCTAAAATCGTGCAAGGTTAATTTAGTATTTTCTCCCACTCTTTTCTCTCTCCAGATGGCTAGATTGTTTTATTTTTATGATGGTGGATACAAACCTTTATTCTAAGGGCTTGAGTGGCTATTAATATAGATAACCCTTTAATTAATAATAAAAAACCTATCATAATTACACCAATGTTGAGATGGACCGATTAATTACAATTCTAGATAACCACAACCATATGCTCAATGCAATGACGAAAATAATCTCCCCTGACATGAGACAAGAATGACAACGACTTTAGGAAAACATGCCATTAAAAAAAAAGTAGGCGGAAATTGTGGGATTCAAAAAAGGAAAATCAAGAGGGAAAGAGAAAAATTGAAAATACAAAGATCCATTATCTCTCAAAATTCAAAATCACAAAGAAAACAATTTGAAAATTTCTGAGAAGAGAGAAGGCGAGAAAGGAGAATAAATCATGGTTACAAAACATCTTAATGGTAAGAAAAAGGATGATCATGAAAGAAATTGATGAAGAGAATGAGCAATCCCAAGAGAAAAGAAATCAACCAAAGATTTATGAAAAAGGTTATGAGAGGATTTAGAAAATAGGTGAGAGAGAAAAGAGAAAATGGTGAACAAAAACCAGATCTTAATGGCTAGAAAGGGACTGATCATCCAAGATAAACGGGAAGAAAAGAAGCAATTGGAAGAGAAAAGCACAAAGGTTGCAGAAAATTTAGATTCAGAAAAGGTAGAAGAGGTACGTTATTGCAAAAAAATGAAATTTTTATGGCAGAAAAATAAGGTTTTACAAATTACATATTTTCTATATTTTGAAAAAAAAAATTGATTTTTTTCATTGTGAAGTAGGAAATAAAATATATTAGTAGAAAAAAGAAAGCGACCGAAAAATTAAAAAAAAAACTATGGAATAATCTGAATACTATGCAAATTCAAACGAGGATGAAGATATTGAGGATGAAGAAAGCGTTGAAGAAGAAAACTCATAAGAAGAAAAAGAAGAACCAGATTATATGGAGGTAAAGAAAAAAACATCATAACAGCGATATTTATTGAAAACAAGTAAATATTTATATTTGTTAAATATTATTAAATTATCTTCTATATTTTAAACTGCCCTAAATAATCTATTATAAATATTTAATTTTGTTAAACATGGATAAATATTTGACTACATTTTTCTATGCTCATGATAAATATTTATTGATTTCAGGAGTTCGAAAAAGAAAAAAAAGTAGTTACAGCTCACAACCTCAGGACTCGCAACCACACTTCAATTTGTTTAGTCAACCAAGTGCATTGAATCAGTGAACGAAACTAGAGTGCCAGAAACACAATCAACCAAGTGCATTGGATCCGTGAACAAAACTAGAGTGCCAGAAACACAAAAAAACTACATCAAGATAGACAAATTGAAAATCTTGAGTTATTTTAATTTTAGAACATACTGTTATTATTAGTGTTGAATTTTAAACATATTTTTCGTTTGTTGTGGGGAAATTACATTTCAAATTGTTATGTTTCAAAACAGAGCATGATTGACATATTAATTTATAATTGATATGTTTTTCTTTTGCTGTGTAAGTGGACGTGTGATGCTTAAATATATTATGGTAAAGGATAAAAACCATATTAAAAGACACAAAAATAACAAATGAGTTATATAAATATTTAATAATGTTTATTTTTGTTCCATTATAAAATAAATTAAACATAATATAAAAAATATAAAAAGCATTATTGAAAGAGAGAAATCGTTAAATTGACAACCGTTTATTTTTGTTCAATGTTGAAACAAATTACACTCATGAATAATATTTTAACTTATGAAAAACTGAAAACGTATAGATTCAATAATGTTTATTCTCCAAAAACATTTACATCTTATAACATTAATGGAAAACACATTTAATTCATAAAAGGTAAATATTTAATAATATTTATTTTAAATAAACACAACTAAAAATTTTAATACTCAGCTTTTAAACATTATGTCAAAACATAGTTAAAAGACAAAAAAGCGAACAACTCGAATTCAATCAAGTGACCCATCGCAAAAATGTTTAAAAAACAAGATGAACACGAGATGAAGAGAACGAAAAAAAAATAGAAGAAGAACCACAAATTATTAGAAAACATAAATATAAAGGAAAACGAGAGGGAAATACATCATGAAGATTCTGAAAATTTAAAATTAAAAAAAAAAAGGAAACTGAAAACGTGAAATATGGGGCTGATTTGGTGGCATTTAAGTTTGTAACATGATGGCATTCATAATTACAAGAGACTTGCCTCTTGCAGTGCAACAAGTGCAACAAAAACTTAAACTCGAATCCTGATGAATGACAATCGATTAGCAAATCACCAACCAGACTTGTTATGTTGTTCAAAGCCTAAGTCCTTTCTTTTCTTTGAGAATGAGTGAATTACAGAGATTATGACAAGGGATTTGAGGGAGTATTTTCTCATTTCAATCTCTTTTCTTTTTCATGTACATTTCATTGATATGGAAAATACCTTCCCATATCTTGGCAGATATGGAACTGCCATGAGGCAGTTGCCTTTATCTCTCACTTGCACATTATGGGTTACCCATCATGGGCGTACCTCTAACATTGTGTCGTTTTGAATGAGAAATTCTATCACTCATCAATCAAGGGGAAACATATTCTCTTTCATTAGCATCTAAGTCATACAAGAAAATAGGCTCGTCATACTTTCAATTCAGGAGCTTGTTACTTTACAACGGTTAAGTATGTAATGTAACTCAATTGTGTATTTATGTAGAGTGTATGATGTAGTTCCCTAGATCATTTAGTCACATTTACAATTCTCAATCTCTTTTAAAATACCTTTGTATTCACAATTATATTACTAAAATACAATTGGTTGATCAGTGAATACAATGCAATATGACACTTAAAATAATCTTGTCTTTTCCTCAAAAAATTTCCATCCCAGAACGACTACTCTCTAGATAAGTCCCATTAGATCGAATCTTTCATGACCATTGGTTTACTTTCCAAGATAGCTAAATCATAGTGAAACTTCAAGATTTTAGTCAAAAATCTTAAGGGTACTTGAAAGACTTCATGAGAGATTGGGCCATCCATATACACGTCATCATTTTCAGGCCTTGTTGCCTCAATCCAATCTTCCTCAAGTTTCAAGTGATGTGTAACATCAACGAGAGTTTTAATACCCTTATTATGAGATAGGTGCACCTTTATGTGCTCCCAGCTATGGGGAAGTGATCAGATAATAACTTGAATTTGTTGGTCATCAGTAACGATGTGGCCAGATTCCTTAAGTTCACTAATCATATTGGACATCTCTCTCATGTGTTTTCCCATGTTATGATTAGGACGCTTCTTATAAGTGTCAAACTTAATTGTTAGTTGCCTTAGTTTGGTGACAGAAGTTCCATCAAATTTCAACTTCAAAGCATCCCATATACCCATTACAAGGTCATAGCTTCGAAACTCATGCATTATGTCATTTTCCATGCTAATCAGCAATGTAAAGCGAGTTAGTGAGTTTTTCTTTTTCTAGACCTCATAAGCTTCATGATCCCTTTTCTGTTGAGCAGTATTGCCTTCCTCAGGCCCAGTCAACACATAATTCAATAATTCAAGAGCCTCTTGCTCTTCCAAGACATACTGAATTTTTATTGCCCAAATTTCATAGTTATCCCCATTAAGCATTTTCCCTTTGTTCAATTCAGCTATTATGTTCTTAGAAATAGAAGTCATCTTACAAAATTCTACAAAACATACATAGATGATTTACTTCATAGTTTATCATGCATCTTATATTTTACATGAACTAGATAATTTCGATTACAGGTATTTGAAAGAACATTGAGTCAAAATATCACTTAGTTTCAAAATCATCTTCAATGATCTTTATATAACTTTATCGAAAAATTATCACCTTGTAAAATAAATAATGATACATCAATCATTATTAAGTAATTAATTTATAATGAAACTTATTAATTATTATAAACGTAAATTATGAAACATACCCATAAACAAAAAAATTTACACAAAATGGAATGAAAGGAAAAATTCCAATTTAAGTATAAAAATATTTACATGAGAAATTTAAGAGAAAGAAAAACAAATTCGAATTTACAACCATTTCCTAGTAACAGGGAATGAAAAATGTAAATATTTCATAAGTTTAATATGGAATTTCAATGTCAGTAACAAGGATTTTTGGTTCGTTGTTCTTTACTAGATGACATTTGGGTTCATATGTCCTAAAATATTGCCATTTCACACCACGAATCTCAAGTTGTTTAAGGAATTCTTTAGTGATATTGCGGTATTTTGCAACTCCATTAGTGTTGTTCAAAATGTGATCAACTAAATCTTTGTTGTCATTTTTTTTTATAGGCTAAATCTTTGTGTCATTGAAAAGGTACTAAAGACTTCATTTTTTCAAGTTGTTGGTTTTCTTCAAGTAAACCTCCCTTCCATATTATATTTTGGAAGTGTTTGTTTAACTTTATGATAAACTCTATCATATAAACTAAACTAGATTCAGGCCCGGCCCTGAGGGTGTGTGAGCTGGGCCACTGCACAGGGCCCCCGAAATTGGGGGGCCCAAAATTTTAAATTTGATATTCAAAACAATTATGTACTTAGTTTTGCTAAATTTACTTTAAAATATAAATGTGGCGCAGTGGAGATGATAATGGCTATTTCCTTTTACATGGCCCAAGAATTGGGGTTCGACTCCAGCTTTAGCTAGTAGCATATCCATTTTCGTTTTAAATATTTATTTCACCTTTGCTCTCTTATTTTTTTTTTAAAAAAAGCTATGAAATTTCAATTCTGTTTTTTTATCAAATCAATTTTTTTTTTAAATTTAAATTTTACCTCAGCTCTTCTTCTTCTTGTTTTTTTTTTTAATTATTTCAATTAAAAAATTTATGAAATTCTAACTCTTCTTTTTTATCAAATAAAAAAAAATATAAATTTTAACTCAAATTTGTTTGTATTATAATAATCAAATGTATACATTTAAATTTTACCTCAGGTCTTCTTCTTGTTTTGTTTTTTTTTTAATTATTTTAATTTAAAAAATTATGAAATTCCAACTCTTTTTTTAAATAAAAAAAACATTATATAATTTTTAACTCTAATTTGTTTTTATTATAATAATCAAATTTATACATTTAAATTTTAAACATGCTTAAAACATCTTTTTATTTTTTATTTTTTCACTTCTAAAATTTCAAATCTAAACTAATGGTTTAAAAATAAAAATAGAGTTTAAATTATCTTTTTTCAAGAATTATTATTTTTTGTTTAAATATTTTTATGATTTTTACTAGTAAAATATATATGATACAACGTCGAAAACTATATCTCGCACTGGGCCCCTGTTTTCTTAGGACCGGCCCTGACTACATTGAAAACCATCTTCGATTTTTATCTCTGATAAATGTTCTATCATTTTCTCAACCCTTTTTCCTTGTGCTTTTGTCTCAGTAGCCATCGATACTTTATACATTCTTGACAAATTCCCCCTTCTTTTATCTGTAACATATACAGAAAGAAAATAATCAACAAATGATTATGACATATAAAAAAATGTGTCTTTTGTCAAGAATTTTAAATAAAGTATTTAAAAAAAATTTATAAAATTTAATCTATAAATTATATTAAAATCCATTTGATTTTACTGTATTTTTATATATATAAAACCAAAAACAATTTGAAGTTGTGATTATGGCTCAGTGGACGTGCTTATCTGTAACGTCCCGTAAATTTCACGGTAATTTTATTTATTTATTATTGTTTTATTTTATTACTAATTTTACTATTTAATTTTAATAGTTAACATTCATATTTATAGTTATTTATTTTAATTAATTTAATTTAGGTTATTATATTAACTAGTTAGTTTAGTTTATTATTTGTAATTAGTTAGGAGTAGTGTAATTTAATTTAGTTTTAATTATTTATAAACCCTAATTACTTTAGTAGTTTTGAGTGGAGGAGAAGAGAAAAGGACCCACCATTGACTATTTAACCTTATCCAAAAGAATTAGGGTTTTGGGGCATGAAGGCCCTTCTTAAAAAGAAGTTTTATATAAGGCCTTGTTTGGTATGCAATCCAGATTCAGTTTTATGAATCTGGATTGAATAAATAAAAGGAATCTGCGTTCTTTTGTGTTTGGTTTACAATCCAGAAAAAACCAATTTGGATTCAATTTCTTTTTTATGCTAAATAAATGAATTCAACTAAAACAATAATTCAAAATATCCAACTCAAAAACTGAAAAACACAGATTGACCTCACCCACACAATTTAATCCACGGGTTTCAACACATGAGATAAAAATACGAGTCGGGCCCATTTTGCAGATTTGGGTCGGGTCGGGCCCGTTTTTCGAGGTTGACCCGGTTCGTTCTAGCTTTTATTTATTTAATTAAATTTTTAATTGCATGTTTTTAAGCTGATTTGTAACTTTTTAAACTTAAACTTAATTCTAAAGTGATGGAAAAAAAGTTAATTTATTTTTTCATTATATCCTATTTTTTATTTATACTTTGTTTTTATAATTATATATAAGATTAATTTAAATATAAAAAATAAAATAATTTATATATATTTATATATGTTTTGGAGGTTGTTGCTCATATTTTTCTCTGCTTCTTGTTTACTAATGTATGTAGTACTATTTGAATAATGTTATTGGAGGTTTTCAATGCCCAAATGGTCTCTCCATCTCCATTCAGTGTGAAAATATTTTTTCAGATTCTCTTTTATTGAGAAATTCTCTCTTTGGTTGCAGTAGGTTCTTATGAATTTTAGAATGGATCTCATTGTGTCTTGTATAGTTCTCCTTTTGGAAAAAATTGAGTTGTTTTAATCTAAAGAGTTTATTTGATAGACTTGCAATGCTTCTATTATATTTATTATAATTTTTTTTAAAAGAAAAATTTATCCTAAGAATGAGAATAGTTATAGTTGATGCGGATAAAGATGTTTCTAATTTATAAGTTATGAATTATTAGTTTTTTCAAACTTAAAAATGAATGATTTCAAGTTGGAATTATTATTTTTATGAGTGGGTCACCCAAAATTTGGATTATGATCTAAACACATATTTTGATTCACAATCTGATTTTAACTTTTTTGAGTAACCAACCAAACACATATTTCAAATTTCTGAATCTCAATTATAAATTCTGAATCTGTTACCAAACACAGTTTCAGAACCAACAAATTCACAGAATACAACTCTAAATTCATTAGAATCCATTAAATTCAAATTCTGTTTTTCAGATTGCATACCAAACAGGGCCTAAATAAAATTTCATAATCCTTCTTCCTTCAGCTCCCAGCCGCGACTCGTCCAAACCGTGCCCCGTTTGATTTTTTTCGTTATTCCTTCATTCTCTCCGTGAACTAACCCATCTCCCTTGTCTTTCGTTTTCCTCTCGTTTCGTGCTTCCCGTCCTAGCCGTGCTTACCACCCCGACTGCCATTGAAGGACAGAAACGGAGCTTGCAGGAAACGCATAAGAAAAGGGCGTTTTTCTTGATTTTAAAAGGTAATGATTCGGGTTTTCCTTCAGTTAATGTGAGACAAGTTTATAGCCAACTTCTCCCTTTCATTTTCGAGCAGCAACTGCCATAGGAAACGGCCGGATTCTGGGTTCAAAACACGCCGGAAATGCAGAGAGGAGGAGCTTGTTTCTTCGGTTTTGGAAAGGTAAACAATTGGGTTTTGTTTCGGGTTTCGTTTGTAGAACAGGAGGGATCTATTACTAACTGTTTTCCTCTCAAAATCCGGTTAGCTTTGGACTGAACCCTTGCCGGAAAACTGGGAATTTCAGCTCGCCGGATTCGGTTTGGAATGGGGATTTGGAGCGCGTATTCGTCCCCACGTTCAAGCCATTCGTTTTAGTCGACCATTTCGATCATTTTCCCCATCAAATCTTGAGAAAACACGCCGGAAACGAAGGTAAGAAGCAGCTGCCGTTTTTTTTTCCCCTCCGTTTCAAGCTTTCGGGTTCCTTTTTTTTTAATGAGGAAGAAACGGCCTGACTGAACCGCTGGCCGGTTCACCTGAACCGGTACAGCTTGGTTCAGTCTGTTTTTGTGTGATTTTGGTCCGGTTCTCTCGCTAATTAATTGTAATTAACTATTTTCCAAGTGCCGGGCAACTTTAGGGACTTTGGTTTTGCTTAATTGAAAGCCGGTTCTCATTTATTGATCGTTGTTAATCTCCAAAGGTGAGGATAAATAGAAATTTACAGTAAATTTAGAAATCAAGTACTTGAACGATTTGTATGATTTGGGAGTTAAGTTAAATTGGATTTAAGTGAATTCAAGCATGCTAATTTCGTGAATTTATAGGAATCAGGAGTATAGAATTAATATGGGAAATTATGGATTTAAAATTCTTGGGAGTTTAAGTATGATTATTGGATTACTTCGGTTATCACTTAAAGAATGCTTACCATGTACTCTTGGATTTTCAATTTAGTTATCGAGCTATCCCTGATTAATTTAACTCTTACTGAGACTGGGCCTTCCCAGCATTGGTTATATTATGCCCTTAGGAATTAGTTATGATATCGATGTTTTCTGATTACACTGAGATATTACTGAGACTGGGTATTCCAGCATTGGGTCTATATTACAATTATTCGATTTGCAGGATTATCGTGAATTAATTATGCATGTGCTTACGAGCCTATTCATGCTACACTCTTAACCAATGGAAATCGTTCTCTTTTCCGATTACTGTTACTAATTAGTGGTTTTGAACTCGATTCTCTGATAATATTATGATTCCTGCATTCCTGATTCATTACTATCACACTTGTTTGCTTGGTGATGAATAATGAGATAATGCATAGACTGCGTGTGCTTGCATTTTCTGGTATTATTCATGGTTCGGTATATGTATCATGAGGTATGCATTGACTACGTGAGTCGCATTAACCGGAGGAGTTGAATAATGAGATAATATTTAGTTCTGTGAGCTAAAATTATCTGGTATTATTCATAATTGCTATGATACATATACATTATAGACTGCATCGACTACGTGAGCTTTGCATGTCATTGGTGAGATAACGGGATCGTGCATTGACTACGTGAGTTGCACCATCTGACGTTATTCACCCAGGAGGTTCTATTCTATGATGCATCGACTACGTGAGCGAGCATCGGTTCTTGATAAGAAAGTAAAAGCTTTGAGAGCTTTACTTGATATTGGAGGTGAGATAATGGGATCGTGCATAGACTACGTGAGCTGCACCATCTGACATTATTCACATGTTCTACGTTCTTGTTCTATATTCCATGTTCCTTATTACATGCTCTCTGTCCTATAATGCCTAGACTACGTGAGCTAGCATTTGATCTGTTCTATAATGCATCGACCACGAGAGTGAGCATTGGTTCTTAATAAGAAAGTAAAGGCCTCGTGAGCTTTACTTGATATTGAATTGAGATGATGGGATCGTGCATAGACTACGTGAGCTGCACAATCTGACATTATTCTCAACTTCTATGTTCTTGCTCTATATCCTACGATCTATGTTCTATGCTCCGGTTTTATGTACCCTGCTCTATGATCTTGTTCACATTATTAGTTAAGACCTTGGAAGCTCAACCCATGTTAGGTCTTAATCTGAAAATAATAACTTATGATTACTTGCCTGATTATCTAGAGTTGGGAGATTGATTACTTATTTGATCCTTAATCGTGTTTCTTACCCTTTTATCCTCGGGAGAATTACATAACCCTGCTCTCGGAAGTATGATTGGGTAGTTAAGAGACAGTAGGATTCGTTGGACACAAATCCGGATGGGATTTGATGTTCTAAAGTTACTTTCTATTCAATTTATCTTCGCCCCCGCTCACTATATTACACTTTCAGGTACGGATGCGGTCGTGCTCGTGGAGCTGGTGCAGCGTGATTAGCAGATCGATGATGATGGATGGACTTGAGTCAGTGTAGTCCATGGACTTGCTTTCCTTATTTCGTATCATGTCTTATGTGTTTTGTTGAGCTCTTTGAGCATTATTATTACGTTACTTGTTCTTATGCATTTCCTGGATTTATGTATCAACTTACTTTATGGTTTGAACTTAAAAAGGGAAGCGCTTCCCATATTTGAATGATTAAGGATTTGGATTTCATTTTGAAATGAAAGAGTGTTTAAAACAATTTACAGGTTTTCCATTACTATTTCAAGTCTTCCGCTTGCACTATTATTTAATTCTATTTTAAAGAGTCGGGTCTTTACAGTATCTAATATCTAACTCTTAGGTCCTTGATTCAAAACCATGTTGAGACATTTTAACATTAAAAACCATTTTTGATTTCTTTTTACTGTTCTTTATATATATATATATATATATATATATATATATATATATATATATATATATATATATATTAAAAGCAACGCTGAGCCTGAAGCAGTAATGAGAGTTTTGTTACCTAGAATTTTTTTTAATATTCAAACCAACACAACTTCTTCAATTCTTAACCAATTTTCTTGTATAGTATATATTCAGAAAGCATTTTCGTTATAGATTTCAAAAATATAAATTTAGTCATCAATAGACAAACATACACTCGTTCAAAAAAAAAACTAACATATATAAATATTGAGACATGAACATACTGTTAAAAAAAAAACAAACAGTATTTTCAGATTCATCTAATTCACTTATTATATGATCAAATGCTATGAAAAGTTGCATCAAGGTTCGTGATATATGGTACAATCATCATACAAAAAATCATTTTGTTTCATTTAGCCTATAATAAGTTACCATTAAAGGATTCACGTTCATCTTCTTATTTAATAAGGAAAACAAGAAACTATTCATAAAAACTTATTTCTTTAATCACATGGCTCTAATACCAATGATGAGATTCGTAATTATGAGAGACTTACTTCTTGTACTGCAGCGGAAACTTAAACTTGAATCCTGATGAATGACAATTGATTAGCAAATCACCAATCTAACTTAGGCTGTGAACAGACAGAGAGATTTGAAGGAGTATTTTCTCAGTTCTATCTCTTTTCTTTTTTCACGTACATTTCATTGATATGAGAAATACCTTCCCATTGCAGTTCCATAAAACTACCTTCATAACAAATGATGTAAAAAAATATAGACGTATAATAGTAGATGAAGAGGACGAAATGAATGGAAGAAGAAGCATGAAGAGGACGAAAACAGAACCGAAAAAATACAAGAGGAAAAAACATCTTCAAGAATCTAAAAATTTGAAAAAAAGAAGAAAATGTATACAATTATTTATTAGGCAGAAAATAAGGAACTTCTTAAAGAAAAAGATAAAAAAAAGGGAAAAAGATATTTTTGGTCCCTGAGTTTTCAATTTGTTTACCATTTGGTCCCTGAGTTTTCAATTTGTTTACCATTTGGTCCCTGAGTTTTAAAAACTGGCATTTTAGCTCCTGAGTTTTCATTTTGTTTACGATTTAGTCTTTGCCGTCAAAAGTCTGTTAAATATTTAACAGAAAAATGATGTAACATATTTTTAATGATATAAAAGCTGACATGGCACTAAAATATTAGTTTAATATTACTTTAAATGATGTGGCAATTTCTCTCTCTCTCCTCACCCTCTCTCTCGTCAGCCTCTCTCTCCCCTCACCCTCTCTCTCATTAGTTCATCTTCATCCCACCTCCAAGATCCACTTTCATCTCTCAATAAACCTGCAAATCCAAGTCATTCATAGCTTTGGATATTTGAGTGAAATCATCAACCAAATCAGTTTTCACAAATATCAGTGCCCTCCGCCGATTTCTTCACCACTCGTTCCCCCCTCAATCGCCCTTTTTATCAATAACTCGTCGTTGTCACAGATCTGGGATTTTATTAAGTATGCGACTTTGAATATAGATCTGAGTTTTATTTTATGGAGATGGGTTGTGAGATATAGATTTGAGCTTTAAGTTCAGTTTTGTTTGATTTCTTCAAAATCCAAATATAAATGGGTTATCAATTTTACTTTTTCAATTTTAATCTAATGAGATGGGTTAGTGAGATCTAGATCTGAGGATTTATCTGAGGATTTATTCGTTTTTGCTTGATTTCGGGGAAATCCAATCCTTCATTTTAGATCTACACCTCTAAAGCCATTAACCATGGAGATCGAAATCGCCGATGAAACGATAAGGATAAATTCACTCTGTTAAAGCTTTCAATCTATGAGTTGCTTTGATTTTTGTTTATATGGTTGTTCATCAAATTTTTATTCCCCAATTGCTTAGATCGATTTCTCTCACAAGCTTCGTTTCTGTTTTCCAGATATGAACATTTTCGCTGATCTTGGAATTGGTCATTGATGTTACTGGACTCTTATTTATGAGAAAAATCCAGTTGTGGAGAAGTATGATGAACACATAGAGGAAGAAGATGGATAGCAGCGAAGATGATGATTTTTCGATAACAGTAGGGGATGAGATCTGGGTTGTTCAAGATTTTTAAAGATGACTTCGCCGGAGATGGAGAATTACGGTGGTGGTTCTCATATCTTTTTAGAGAAGATGAAGTCTTTTTAGTTAAGAGGAGAGAGAAGAGATAGATAATTAATCTAAAATATATAAATTAAAATTAATTATTAATATAAAATTAATTTAATATGCCATGTAAGCAATAAATTAATGATAAAAATAATTTTTTATGCCACGTCAGCATTCTGTTAAATATTTAACAAAATTTTGACAACGGGGATCAAATGGTAAACAAAATGAAAACTCAGAGGTTAAAATGTCAGTTTTTAAAACTCAGGGACCAAATGGTAAACAAATTGAAAACTCGGGGACCAAAAATGTCTTTTTCCCTAAAAAAAAAGATTGAATTAGATACAACTACGAAATTTGAAAAAAAAATGAAAAATGAAAATAGTATGAAAACAAAGCCAAAATTAATGAGAAATCGAATCAGAAATTGACGAGAGAATCGTTAGAATTCAAATAATAAAATTTTAAATTAAAATCAAATAAAAAGGATGAAAACGGTTAAAAAATTTCTTTCGGGTGTAATTTTGTCTAAGAAAAAGGGGGACACCACCACTTACTGCCTAAAAAATCCATATTTATAATTCATCTCAACATTTAGATATCATTGTAATTAGTGACACCGATTTGATTTTTAATGCAAATATTTAAAAAAAAATACACTTTTTGTCTTGAATTTTATTTATTTATTTTGCTTTCTATTTGGTTCTGAGTTTTTTTTAGAGACATTTTAATTTTGTGTTTTGATATTACCTTTTATCTGATTTGGTCGTCAAACCTTAGTTAATTATTTAAATGTTGACCAGTAATTATTTTATTAAATTTATATATATTATATTTACTTATGTGGTAAATTTTAAATGACATGGCATAGTGAGTTTTATTTTTTTATATTTTAATTTGTTAGTTCACATTTCCTCTCGTACCTCTCACTGTCTTAAGTGGAATTTTATTTTAATTCTCTTCGCAAAACATTTTTTTTTTCAACATAATAAGTCTACAATCAACCACTTCGTTTCTTTCTTGTTTTCAGAATATTAGTGCTATTCTTGTAATTATATTTTATAACTACTTCTAGTTATTTGTTAGTTAAGTTCTTGACACTTGTATATATATATTCGGGAAATTTCATTGGGTAGCAGAATTTTTAACAATATTTATAAATATAACATTTTAAAAAAGTATTTGCAAATATAGTAGATTTTTAAAAACCCTCATTTATGTGATTACTAGTGGCAATTTTGTAATATTTTATGTGCGAATTTAATTTTTCTACTATTTTTGTAAATATGTTTTTTTACTGCTATTTTTATAAATATTGGACTTATTTTTGCTATTTTCGCAAGAGCCCCTGTATATTCTTACTATTAATGGAAATGTATCTAGTCATTCTTACTTAATATGGTATCAGTTTGATTTGATTCTCTGAGATTGTTTTCTTTCTCTATTTTCTCGCACTCTTGCCCTAAGCTCATCTTTCTCCTTCCCCCGACAAATTTTCTATAGATCTTAGAAAATTCTTATATTTCCATGGCCGCAGAACAGTCTAGTTCTTCTTCAGTATCTTCTTCAGCAGCTAATTCTTCACCTATGGCTGATAATCATCAAGATAATTTTTATTATCTTCATCACTCAGATGGATCTCATACTGTTCTTGTTTCGACTCCTCGGACAGAGCATAATGATCACTTATGGAGTCGATCCATGCGTCTTGCTCTCTCGGTCAAGAATAAGCTCAGATTCATCTATGGAACTCTTTCTTGTCCAATTGAAGAAAATCTTATCTATGCTTGGCTACGTAATAATGATGTGGTTGTTTCTTGGTTATTTTATATACTGATTTTTCTGCGGATATATGACAAGATGTTCGTGATCGATTTCAACAGAGAAATGGTCATTATTTCTTTCAATTGCGTCGTGAATTGATGAATATTTCTTAAGGAAAACTCTCGGTAAGTTGCTATTTATTACGAAGTTAAAGACTATCCGGCTAGAACTCATGGAGTATAGACCTAAAATCAAATGTACTTGTGGTGATTTGAAGAAACTTGACGAATTCTATCATAGAAAATACATATTAAGCTTTCTTTTGGGATTAAATGAATCTTGTGATCAGATCATTTTCCTTGGTTGTTCAAGAAGAAAGACAAAGAACTGTTAAGGTGGCTACTTCTTCTATATCAAATGATTTGCTTGCCTTCGCTGCGGTACAAAATTATGGGAAGAACAGTTCTGCTAGTGCCAAGAATTATAAGAATGAACACCCTATTTTTACTCATTTCAATATTACTGGCCATACTTTGAAAAATGATACAAATTACATGGCTATCCTCCGGGCTACAAATTTAAATCCAAGTCTTTTACTCATTCTCCTCAACCATGCATCCTTGACTAATTCTATTTCACATTCTTCTGGTTCATAAAATTTTGTAGATTCTTCTTCTGACAAGGCCTCTGGTTTTAATGCTACTCAATTTCAACAATTGATGTTTTTATTTTCTTCTCACATGAACACATTCAAGGCTGATGCTACTTCTCATGTGGCAGGTATTTATTTATCTGCACTTGATAATCATAAATGCATGGATTATTGACTCAGGAGCAATAAATCATATATGTTGCAATGCTTCATCTTTTTCTGAATCTCACTAAAGTTCAGATTTCTCTTCCCAATAATCTTCGACTTTGGGTCCATATCATACACCCACTTATCAAGGCTTTTCTTACTTCTTAACTCTTGTAGATGATTGTACCATGTTTACCTAGATTTACTTGATGAAGTCTATATCAAACACTCTTGTTATTGTTCCAAGATTTTTCCGCCTTCTTCTAGTTACCATATATTTTGCTTGTTATGACTATATGTCTAAGTGGATAGAGGTTGTTCCGTATATAACAAATGATAATGCTATTTTGTTAAGTTCTTAAAAGAGTATGTGTTGTCGAATTTTGGTTTGCATGAAATTTTCTTTTGTTTGAAATTTTTCTCCAGGTTTAAGAGATGTAAAGGGGGATTCAAAGAAAATTTCAAAGAGGAAAATCTTCTCCTCTCTATGATTTCGTGTCAGTCTTCCTCCAATAGGGAGAAGCTCTTCCCAAACAAAAAAGGAAGGTGAAGAGAGGAGTATTTTTTAGTTATTTTATTTGAGAAAGAAGAAGAGGAAAACTGGTGGGCGTCAAATCCAGCAAAAATAAAAGTCTCTACTTTCGGTTTATGGATTTGTAGCAGTGAAAAGTAGGGTCGAATCCACAGAGATTGGTGAATCAAAATTGGGGGTTTTTGAAGTTTGTTGAGAAATTAAGAAAAAGAATAAAGAGAGATTCAATGAAAAGTTCCAACCAAAGGTATAATCATCGTTCAATTCATGTTATTTGATCATCGATTATCTAATGAAATCCTAAATCACTCTCTAAATTGATTATGATTATTAAGAACGTCTTATTAATCTATCATTCCTTAGTTCGTCGATAATTAAGATACGATCGTTAATTACTTCCCTAATCAAAGACAACCCTAGAGTACGACAATAGGATTTAATCAATTGACAGCAATAAGATGAGAATGACCACCAATTCTAGCCAATAAACACGAAACGTTCGATTTATTTAAACTAGATCATATATTTTCATAGCATGGGATGAGAAGACTTGTGACTCAATCATACTAATTGTCACTTGGATTAGAATGTCTAAACAATTACGGATTTAAACAATCTAATTAACAAATTATCAAATTGAAGAATGATCAAAGGATCCGATTTAAACAATCAATCAAAACGGTAATAGATTAAGCATAGAAAATATACAAATAGAGAGATTAGAAGGAGGAAGATGAAGATTAGATCTCACAAATAAAAAGAATTAAACTTATTAACCTTTGATTGGAAATTGAAGTTTAGCTAGACATGATGTTCATAGCTACAAAGAGGAAACCCATAAAAACGGCCTAAAAACTATTAGAAAAAGGAACTCCTTCAAAAACTAGGGTTTGAATCATTTACATAATGAAAATATCTAAAAATATTGGCGAGCGCCGCGGCACAGAGATTTGGGCACCGCGGTGCCGAGCAAAAACAAGAAAATAAAGAGAATTAACGATTTCTGTGCTACGACGATGAGAAATCTGTGCTACGGCACTAAGCTATCTGGAATTTTGGCTTGGCATCATACTTTTACTTGCGGCCGCGGCCACTGAAAGTTGATGCCATGGCACTGAAGTGTCAAGAAAGCTCCAAAATGCCATTTTTAGTCCTTTTCATCCTTTCTTCTCCAATCTAGCACATAAACACAAATCAAAGATAATTAATTAGTTCTTAGGTTATTTAATCATCAAAGTATGAACAATTAACACAAGTTTATGTGCTAAAATAACAACTTATCAAAAACATAGTATTTATGAGTTTTTTTAGTATGTCTTTTAAGGTTTTAAGAGGAGGATGAATTCTTATGGATTTTCCTTTAATCTTTTGGAAAGAAGATTTAACATAAAGAATAAAAAAAAGAAATAAAAATATTTATTGACTTTGTGTTTAGTAGTATCAATTTAATGTTTTTTAATAAAAAAATTGTTTAATTTAATTTTTGCCATATCAACAACATATCAATATAATATTACTATTTAATGTCTTGTCAACTTGAAAATTAATAAAATAATATATAATTATCATTAAAACTAATATAATATTGACACGTCATATTTCTGTTAAATAATTAACAGAAGTTTGACAATAAGGACCAATTAGGAAGCTAAATGAAAACTTAGGGGGTTAAAATGTCGGTTTTTAAAACTCATGGACCAAATAGAAAATAAATTGAAAACTTAGGGACCGAAAGTGTCTTTTTCCCAAATGAATATTATTCATCATAAGATCTAGAGTTACTTATGATAGCTTGGATGTGGAAGATTCACTCAAGTTATAACTCGAAGAGCCTGTGGTATTATGAATAAAGGTTGGGTGCCTTATTCTGGGAACATCACTTACACAGCCCACTTGTAATTTGATACAAGTGATCTTATCTGGATTACTCATGTAGAGACATGTGAGTGGGGGTGTTATTGCAATAGAGATTGTAGTAGACTAGACTAAGATATACTTACTATAACCTGGTAAAAGCGTTCAGATAGATACTTCGTATATCAACAGGTTGGTAATGTACAAATGATCTGAATCTTGAGTGAATTACGAACTCTTATTTGTAAGAGACAATAACTTGATATGCATGGGTGAGAGTGACTCAATTAGTTTGCTCAATAAGTCTACCACTTTGGGAATTGGATCTTACACATAGTTGGGGTCGTAGTTTGACAAGATTGAAATTCACAATTTTCCTTATTATGAAAATAGATAAGTAGTTTCCTTATGGTCTAATTCAGGGCTTGAACAACAGGGCCTTATATTTCTCTGATCAAGAAACTAGTCAAACAAATAATAGAGATTATGTAAAGTTGTCCATTAGAGAATCAATTGGACCTTAAGGAACAAGATATGTCTCAAAGATTAAATTGGTAATTTACCTACCTGTGAATACGAACTATTTGTGAAGTATCAAAGTGTAGTTAATGATTATAACCAATGGACATAACTATATCTATAGAACTAAGACCATGTTTACTTGGAGGGAATGAGAATGAAGGAATGAGAATGAGATTATTTCATTCTCATTGTTCTTGTTTACCTAAAACTTGAAATGAGAATGGGAGTGTGGGACCCTCACAACTTGGCAATCTCATTCCCAATTTTCAAACAATTTTATTGTCTCATACAACTTCATCAATCTCAGTCTCATTCCTTATTTTGTAGGTCCCACCAACTTTTATATTTATTAATTTTCTTTCCTCTCTACTTTTTGTGGGTCCCACACGAAATAATACTTCATTCTCATTCCAAGACTCTAGTAAACAACATCAATAATAATCTTTTTCATTCCCATTCTGATTCCGATTCTAAATTTTTTTAGTAAACATAATCAAAAAAATCTTATTCCCATTACATAATTTTCATTCCGATTATTTCTTATTCTCATTACCTCTAAGTAAACGAGGCCTAAGAATACAACTCTGGGTATTTTGTGGAATTACTCTAGAGTTAATGAATGAGAATAATATTATTCAAATTAATCATGGATCATTAAAACTTAGTACTATAGGTCCATTAAGTCCCCGAGCTAACGCATGAAAACAATAATCAATTAGATTAATTAATTCTTTTAGAAAAATAAATTAAGTAATTAATTTGAAGTTATCAAGTTAATTATAAAGGCAAATTAAACAGGATAGTGTTTTTTAATTATTTATTTTGAAGCTGTCAAATTAAAGGAAAAATAAATATAAGAGTTTTATTTATTTATTGAAATAATGGACTAAGTTTATTAATTTAAGAGGAAGTTTAAATGCCCAATCGTTTCTAATTGGCCCATACAAAGAGGTCCGAGCCCAATGAAGTGAGGCGTGTGGACTATTTGGAATCAATGATTAACTAATAAATTATCACTGATAACCTTTATAAGTTATCACCGATTTCTTTGATTCACATGAATAAGAGTTTTTAAAAATCTGTTATATTTACAAATACTTTTTAAAAATGTTATATTTATAAATATTGCAGAAATTTTTTTTACCCAATTTAAAGTATGATAAAGAATAATATTTTGGATAATTAATTGGATTAATTAAAAGATATTATATCATATGTATTCAAAAGAAATTTGAAAATCTTTATTAAATTATTTAGATAACTAATTTAAATTTAATTTTAGGATTTTGAATTTTCTTTGATCTCAACTTTCCCTATAAATAGAGAAGGGTTTTTAGAAACCAAATACAGAGGTCAAGAGTTGAGAAAAGGGTCATAAATTTTATCCTCCTCTCCTTCCCTTTGTTGCCACTGCCGCCCACAGTGATTCTTTTCCTCATTTTTTCAAAGAAGGATAGTGCCCACACGCCGTTCTCCATTGTGCATAGCAAGAAAGACTTTTTGATGGTCTCAGGATTGTAACCAAACGAGAAAAAGAAGACACTTCTCTACAAAGGTAAGAACGTTATGTTTTATTTTAGAATTATATTAAAACTGCAAGGAAATATATTTGGGAATGTCGTTGTGCAGATGTCTTTTAAACCTCTCCAATCCCAACAACTTGAGATGTGAGGATTCTAAGGTATCATAATGAGATGTGTTTCCATTATGATCATTTTATGAAATTGGGCATGTGTTGTCATGTTTTGTTGATTTGTATGTGGTGTGGGAATGAAGTGTGAATGCCGTTTCTTGTTACTACGAAATAAGGGAGTAGTTATGATCTTTAACAGTGCCGGCCCTAGTTCTATCCCACATGTGCGATCGAATTGGGACCCTCAAATATTGAGAGCCCAAAATAAGGGACAAGTCAATATAGTGTTTAAAATTATTACGTTTTTAAATATAACTTAAAAAGGCAGAATTATTACAAAAAATAGCTAATGGCGCATTGGCATCCTGTCCTCCTATCTTAAGATGTCTAACAAATTTTGATAGTGTGAATCAATGATAAACATTGAATTACATATTTTTATACTAAGTTTATCGCTAATTAACATAGTAAAAAAATTTAGAGTTGATATTTTTACAAATATTGCATAAAAATCTACTACCAAATGAAATTTCCCAATTTTAAATATCATGAAAGAATTTAACTCTCACTTTATCTATTTTAAACTTACCATATATAATGAAAAATATCGTCAAATAGATTTTTAACCTTGATTTATAATATAACTAAAGTTTGATTTAAGAAAAATAATTTTTTCTCTTATATCGCATATTTAAGTATTACATTGTTGATATATTTTGAAATCAAATTCATAATTTTCTTAAGTTTGTTAGTTTGATTTGTTGTTATAAATATATTGATTTAATGTTTTTCTTTCATTCATTGAACGTTCAAAAAAATCATTTTATAACATTCTAAAATGTTATATTATTATTTGAAATATACTATGAAAAAATTATCATTTAAAATGTCAGTATTATAGTTATACTTAAATATGTATGCTTATTGTCCATCTTTGTGCTCTTGAACCTAAATCATATATTTGTTAATGTCTAAGATAGAATTTTATTAAATAAATTGAAAAAATATTGTATATATAGTTTTGAAGAAAAAAAACCTCATTTTTATTTATGTGAACTAAGAAAAATATATTTCTAAAATCTGCAAACTCTATAACTTTCTTGTTATTGGATTTTAATAAAAGTTATTTTTTAATCTTTTTATATTAACGATTATATGATAAAGTGTCCGAAACTATATTTTCGTTAAGGTTGTGTATCATATGATAAGGTTGCGTACCTGAATCACTTAGAGAGTTTCTAAGACTATACAAGCCAAAGACATTCTTATTACTTGAGAAAAAGACCATAGACTTGGATTGTGTAGCTAGTCTAATGGATTCAAACTTGAAAGGGCATGAGGACTCCATTCCATAATTTCTTTATTATTGATTGTGAGTCTTATCTCGGGGGTGAGGTATTGTGGTCTTGATGTAAGTGTAATGCATACTTAGATGAGATGGGAGTTATAGAATCTAAGTTAAGAGAAAGATTATGAGAAATTCGATTTAAGGGAATCTCGTTAGAATCTAAGTGAATTTCTACCAGGTGAATTTCTCATGGTTTGAAATGACTTTCGTTGCATATTCATTTTGTTTCATTTTAAGATAATTTTACATCAAATCAAGTTTCTCTTTGATTTCTAATCCCAATCCGTATCTCATATATATGACTCCTCTCACTCTCTCTTCCAAGAAGCTATGGTGTGACTGAGTTTTTCTGAATTAAGTAAGAATGACTAGAGACATTTCCATTAATGGTAAAAGTATATATATACAAGTGTTAAGAACTTAACTAACAACTAACTAAAAGTAGTTATAAAATATAATAACAAGAATGACACTCATACTCCTCCTCAACGTGGGAGAAAAACATTGGGAACTCCCATCTTGTTAAGTAATGGAAAGAAAGAATGAGTAGGCAAAGTTTTTGTAAATAAATCAGCAAGTTGGAGATGGCTGTGAATAGGCATAAGCTTGAGGAAGCCTGCTTCAACTTTTTCACAGACAAAGTGACAGTCAATTTCAACTATATTTCACACATTGGTGAAATGATGGATTGGTAGCAATGTGTATGGCTTTAAGATTATCAAAAAACACAAAAGCATGAGAGACTAAAAGAACCTGAAAATCTTTTAAAAGTTGATTAATCCAGACAATTTCACTCGTGACAAATGCTAGTGCTCGATATTTAGCTTCAGTTGAGGATCGAGATATAGTAGTTTGCTTTTTAGTTTTCCATGATATCATAAAACCACCTTAAAAATACAAAAACCAGAAACTGATCGTCTGGTATAAGCACAAGAAGCCCAATCAGCATCTCTAAAAGCTTTGAGCTGGAATGGAGTGGCAAAAACAGAGGGAAATAAAATCCCTTGACTAAGTTTGTGTAATGCAAAGCTGATGTCTGGCCAAGGAATTTTGAGATATAATAATCTTCCTATCAGTCTGCGATAGGAGTGGATGTCATCATCTTATAAAGGAACACCATCAGTAGATGAAATCCAACAGTTGCAAGCAATACTTTCTTTAGGAAAGCAAAAGACCAGTTTTAGATCTCAAATTTTCCAAACCAAGGAAATACTTAAAATGACCAAGATCCTTCAATTGAAATTGAGTATGCAAAAACTCTTTTATTGTATTGATTTATGAAGAAGAATGACTAGTCAAGATGATATCATCAACATAAACTAATAAAGCCACAAAAGTAGAACCACTGCCATGTGTAAACAGAAAACAATTAGATTTAGATTGTCTAAAACCATAAGCAAGAAGATCAATGCGGAAAATTTATTAAACCATCTCGAGGTCTGTTTTAATCCATAGATGGATTTATGCAATTTACAAACCAATTTCTCCACCTTACCGTGAGCCAAATTATGGAAAAGATAATCAAGAGGAATCTGTTGTGTATATGTGAAGTCAAATAAAAATAAAATAGTCCAAGTTCAATTTTGACTATAAAGCCCAAGGTTAATTTAAGCCCATTTGACATTGATTTTAATTTGTCTTCCACGTGGGTTGAAGGCAATTTGATGGCTTTAGCACTATCTTGTATAGCAAAGCATGAGAAGAAAATAAATTTGGGTAGTAGCTTCATTTGTTTTTCTTGTGGCGGTGGGATTTAGAGAGCCAAGCTCAGAGAGAAGAAAAGGAAGCGGCGATTCCTTTTTTTTGTTCTTGTTCTAGTTGAGCGATTGAGCGTTGGTGAGAGTTTGTGAGAAATATTGTAAAAGAAAAGGTTTTATTTCTTGAGGGTTTTTGAGCAGTTAATATAGGGTTTAGTGTATTGAATATTTCTCTATTGTAACTTTGATTCATCATAGTGAAATCCACAGTGGTAGCAACTGGACATAGCCAATTTGGGTGAACCAGTATAAATTCTTGTGTCCTTTTTATTGTGTTTGTTTCTTTAATTTTTGGGTTACTTCTTTTATTCCTAACGGTGAATGTGGGAAGATGTTTATTCTCAATAACTGGTATCAAAGCTTTAGGTTATAACTGTCCGCTGATTAAGCTAGGAGTGAAAAGCAAGTATGTCAAAATTTATGAGTCCGGTGAAGTTTGATGTGGAGAAATTTGATGGAATGATCAATTTTGGCTTGTGGCAAGTGCAAGCCAAGGATGTATTGATACAATCGGGGTTACACAAGGTTTTGAAAGGAAGACCGAGCGGTGGTGCTATCAATCAATCAAGCGGTGATGGTGATTCAACGAAATCAGATGGCAGCGGTTTTAGTGGAGGTGCTAAGAAGTCCAGTTCAAATGATGAAGATTGGGAGGAGATGGATTTGAGGGAGGTAAGCGCGATACGACTGTGTTTGACTAAAAATGTTATAGCAAATGTGCACGAAAATTTGACAGCTAAAGAACTTTGGGAGAACACAATGATGGGATAATTTTTCCCTAAGTATAGAATGGTTTTAACGACGGAATGCATCGTTATTCAGATATACATTGAATATAACGACGCCATGAGTCGTAACACCTCAAAGATGGGATAATTTTTCCCTAAGTATAGAATGTCTTGGGATTAACGACGGAATGCATCGTTCCCAAGTCAAACGGATACTTTATTGTAAACTGTTCAAATTCCTGGACGACCGATTGCGTCGTTAAGTGTAATTAATAAGGCGCGAAGATAAAAAATTTCGCGAAAATGTTGGCACCAATGGGCGATGCAATTCGTCGCCTGGTAATATGAATAGTCACTTTCACTTTATTTGAAAAGTGGCTTGAGCGACGCAATACGTCGTGTATATAAATATCAGCGATGCATTGCGTCGTGTTGTTCATCTTCATAAGAACGTGGACGATGAACTGCATAGCTAGAACGAGGTATTCTGTCGTTACAAAAACACGTGCGACGCGTTTTTAAGTGATTAACGACGGAAGACGTCGTTATATCCCTTATAAAACAGACCCGTTTCTTCCATTTTTCACCATAACCATCCGTTTTTCTTCATTTTCTCTCAATCATAATTCTTCTTTAATCGATTCCCTCACCCAATTCCTTCCCATTTCTCTAAAAATCTTTTCCCTTTCTTAAAAATCTCAATCCTTGGAACGAATCCGAGTAAGTTTCTTCAAATTTAATATTTGTTTTTATGTAATTAGTTTTAATTTGTATTTACCATGTTATTAGTTATTTTAGTTTAAAATTAGTTAACTTTAATTTAATTTTGTGTAGTTTAGATAATGTATGTAATATGTATTTAGTTTTCCCTAATTAGTTATGTTTTAATTAATTATATGTTAATTAGTTACTTTAGCTTGAAATTAATATGTATGTTTTCATTTAATTATATGTTAATTTAGTTTGAAATTAGTATGTACGTTTTCATTTAAAAATATGTTAATTAGTTAATTTAGTTTGAAATTAGTATGTACGTTTTCATTTAATTATATGTTAATTAGTTATTTTTTATTGGAATTAGTATGTATGTTTTCATTTAATTATATGTTAATTAGTTATTTTAGTTTGAAATTAGTACGTATGTTTTCATTTAATTATATGTTAATTAGTTATGTTAGTTTGAAAATAGTATGTTTTCTTTGAATTATATTTTAATTAGTTAATTTAGTGTGAAATTAATATAGGGTTTATAGGTTAGAATTTTAATTACTTAATTATTGTATTGTAGGTCATGCCGCCTCGTAGACGCCCTCTAGCACCTTTTGACACACCTGGTGCCAGTAGTTCAGGGAGTTTGCCCCCAGTGAGGAGGATGATGATGTCCGTCTCGGGGATACCCCTGACACGATCATTCAACATGAGGATAGCGACCCGGCGCAGGAGCCCGTGCAGATGTCTATTTCCGGGAGGGTTCGCCTATCGTTCGAGGGCGGCTGGTAAGTTTTGTTTAGTTTGTATTTTTATTTCATTAATTATTTATTATTTACAAATTCTAACTTTTCAATGTTTTCCTTTTCATTTCAATAGGTTACATCCGTCACGGGAGGTTTCGAGGAGATTTACGGAGGAATTGAAGATGCTTCCTGTACGGGGACACCCTCGTTGGCAGAGCGTCTCTTCTGTGCATAAGCTGCGGATGTTTACGGCATGGAAGGTAAACATATTCAAAATATTATATTTAATTATATATATATATATATATATATATATATAATATTTCAAAAACTGACAGTTAATTGTTTTCAGCAATATTTTGATATTCCAGATGAGCTGACCGACGAGGTCATATACGCTCCCTGGCATCATCAGGAAGGCATTCAGTACAGGGACATTGGCTACAATATTCACCACGCCCCTGCCGATAAACGGCCGGTCCACATTTCTGCGGAGGACTTGGCAGATATCTTGACGCGTACTCAGATGCCGGATGCCCAACACATTTCGATGATCAATAGCGCCAATCGGAACGCCAACCCGTCGAAGCACACTGGAGGGTCACGCTCCACATACGAGCACAAGAAACAACTCGTAAGTTATTTTTTGTACTATTTAACTTTTACTTTATTTTCGTAAGTTATTCATTATTCCGTAATTATTTTTAACATTCATAGGAGCAAAAATTGGGTCGTCCGGTTCATGCTGCTGAGCTGTTTATCCATCTCCACACCAAAGGTGGAGATACCCAGACTTTTGTAGACAATAGGGCAAGAGAGAAAACGGTAAGTGTTAATTATTATTTATTATTTTTTCAAATTTATTGATTTTTAGTATATTAGTTAATGAAATGATTTGATTTTTTTTCCAGGCTCGTTACGAAGTGATTCTCTCTGATCGCTTACCGAGCTTCGACACCCTACCGACACATGAGGATATCGAGTCGGCTTTTCTCAAGGCAGCAGGAGGGAGACGTCCAGACGGTACTGTTCCAGGACTCGGCAACCTCGACCCTGTCATTTACGCAGATCAACCTCGGTCTTCCCAGGCAGCTCGTTCGAGCAAGGCTGCCAAGCTTCGCACGAGCAACAATACTTTGAGGGCTGAGACTACAGAGCTTCGAGAGAGCAACAAACGGCTCAGGGCGGAGGTGACTGGGATTACGGCTCGTCTCGATGAGTCCGAGCAGTCCAGGCTCGAGTTTGAGAGGTCGATGAAGGCAACGATGGACATCTTCATGGCGCAGATGCGCGACAAGGGTTCTTTGACTTCCGGTTTTGGTTTCCCTCCTCTCGATCCTCCATCTGATCCTCATGTCGATTAGGCTTTAGGAAAAAAAACATTATTTTGTATTATTTTGGGATTTTTAAAATTATTTATCTAATATTATTTTTTCTTAAATTTAATTTAATTTTTATTTTGTAATTAAATTTAATTTTCAAATCACAATAATTTGTAATTAAAACCCTAAACCCTAATTAAATTTAAAAAAAATAAAAATTAAATTGACCGACGCATTCCATCGTTATTGTCAAATATAACATTGACTTATATAACGACTCACTACGTCGTTGGAAACAAACAACGTAACGACGTATTCTATCGTTATAGCGAAACAGACTTTGACTTACATAACGACTAAATGCGTCGTTAAGGTCAACATGTGTCTTAGACTATTAACGACGTATTCTATCGTTATAGTGAAACATGACTTTGACTTATATAACAACTCATTGCGTCGTTAAGGTGAACATGTGTCTTTGACTATTATAACGACGGAAATCATCGTTCAATTCTAGTCAACGAAACACAGCGATGGAATATTTTTCCCCCGTTATGGAATGATGCATTTCGTCATTAGTTTCGTCTAACGATGGCAAAAATAACGTCAGGCTGTGTCGTCGTTAATTGCGTTGTTAATTCCTTTTAACGACGAACTATTGCCTCAATGCGTCGCTAATTTTCCGTCGCTAATTCGCAAATTTCTTGTAGTGTGAAGACAATGATTGTAGCGAAGCTATGTATTATTCTATCTTGCCAAGGTGGAATTCGAGGAGTTGCTACCGCTGTAGTGAAGGCATGGTATTTTGATGTTGTCTTCAAAGTGGAATTTGTTGTGTGTATGTGAAGTCAATTAATAAAAATAAAATAGTCAAAGTCCAATTTTGACTATAAAGCCCAATGTTAATTTAAGCCCATTTGACATTTGATTCCAATTTGTTTTCCACGTGGGTTGAAGGCAATTTGATGGCTTTAGCACTATCTTGTATAGAAAAGTGTGAGAAGAAAATAAATTTGGGTAGCAGCTTCATTTGTTTTTCTTGTGGCTGTAGGATTTAGAGAGCCAAGCCGAGAGAGAAGAAAAGAAAGTGGCGATTCCTTTTTTTTGTTCTCGTTCATGTTAAGCGATTGAGGGTTGGTGAGAGTTTGTGAGAAATACTGTAAAAGAAAGAGTTTTCTTTCTTGATGGTTTTTTAGCAGTTAATACACGGTTTAGTTTATTGAATATTTCTCTATTATAATTCTGATTCACCATAGTGAAATCCACAGCGGTAGCAACTGGACGTAGCCAATTTGGGTGAACCAGTATAAATTATTGTGTCCTTTTTATTGTGTTTGTTTATTAAATTTCTCGATTAATTCTTTTATTCTTAATGGTGAATGTGAGAATTTTTTCCCAATAGAATCAGCATATGTAGACTTCTTCAAAAAGATCTCTATTCAAAAAGGTATTATTGACATCTAATTTCATTACAAAAAAAAGTCAATTTGTGACCAGTAATTTGCGACCAACAGGTCGTTTCTATAGTAAAATGCGACAAAAAAAGCGACCAGCATGGTGGAGGCAAAAAAGCTGGTCGGTCCTGAATTTGTGCGACTGTATAGTCACAAATATACGACCAAACATGGTTGGTCACAAAAAAGTCAACATTTTAAAAAATGACCAGATGGTCGCTTAAAAAAGTGACCATCTGGTCGTAATTTATGTTGAAGATAAGTGATCAGTTGGTCACATGAAGCAGTGACCACGTGGTCATTTTATAAGCGACCAAATGGTCACTTTTGTACTCAGACAAAATGCGACCAGATGGTCATTTGTTTAGGGATAAAATACGACCATCTGGTCGTAATTTAAGTTGAAAAAAGTGACCAGTTGGTCACATGAAATAGTGACCACGTGGTCTTTTATAAGCGACCAAGTGGTCACTTTTGTACTAAGACAAAATGCGACCAGATGGTCGTTTATCTTAGGGTAAATGCGACCAACTGGTCGCATTTAATAAATATTTTTTTATTTATTTAAATTACAATAATTAGTTAATTAATTATTATTTATTTATTTAATTAATATTAAAATTTAATAACAAAAATTGGAATTAAAATAAAAAATATATAAATCAAATATTCAAAAAATGTTTTATACAGAAGAAAGCATCCTAGAACTACTGCGGAGGGGCAGAGGGTTGCGAGGCGGCGTCAATGATGAATGGTCGCAGTCTAGGGATCTGAAGTACGCGGCCAAAGATCCTGCGACCTGGGCCTCGACCCGTGCATGCATATCCGCCTCAATCGCAGCGACTCGAGAAGCGAAGTCGTTGCGTATAGCGTCCATGTCCGTGTGAAGCTGTTGAACCTCCGCGCGCAGCTGCTTCTCAATCGGAGAAGGGCCGGAGCTAGTGCTCGCTCCGCTTCGCTGAGGCTGGGGCACATCCGCGTAAAGGCGTCACCCGTACGAGCCGAGCCCAAGAACTGATCCATCAGGTCGAACCCCTCCAGCAGCCTTCAAGAACGCCTCTCTACGGTCTTCCTGAGTCGGTTGCGAGTCTGGTGTGGGCAACCGCTGACTCAACAACTCCGTGAAACGTTCCTAAACATTTAAAATTCAGAACATAAAATAGTTAATATATAAATTAGGAAAAATTTTAAAGAAAAAATAATAATTGAAAAAATTAGTAAATACCTGAACTTTTTTCGCCTTAAAGGCATGCAGCCTCATCGGGCTGGAAAGGGCGACCGTGCTTCGCTTCCTAAAAATATTAGAGATTGAAGAAGAAAAAAAAATAAATTAATAACTAATTGAAAAAAGAAAACAAGAAAAAAGTACGTAAAAAAAAAAAAAAAAAAAAACTTACCAATCGACGATGGTGCTCGTCGTGGGTCCGGGCCCCGGAAGTGTTTGGTGGGATTCTTTGCGCGGTTGGGCTTACTCCTCCTTGACACTACCATGCCCTTGGGAGTGCTCAAGCTCGCGACAAGCCGTGCGTGGTCCTCCGGGCTCATCCACACGGGGCGGTTTGCTGCTTGCTTTCTGCGCGCTTGGTACATGAGGTCCTTGAATCGATCCCAGACGTGAGTGTCCCATAGGGGGAACAATCTACCGTCCGTGATATCGGGATAGATAACAGGAAAGTTGCCCTGAAAAAATTGAAATAAAACATTGTTAAAGTAATAAAGTAATAAATTTATTTCTATAAATTTCAAAATTATTTAATTATAAAAATAAATGATCACTATAAGAATTTTGACAATAGGTGACACATGTAAATTTTATAGGCCACGCTTGGGTCAAAAATCCGGATGAATAATGATTTTTTAAAAAAAGCCCGTCACCCTTTGTTCAGAAAAAAAAAAGCTTTTTTTAACTTAAAAAAATCTGCTTGCCCTTTCACGCTCACAACCTTATCTCTTCATCTTCGTTTCACAATCTCCCTCTCTCACACAACCTCACAATCTGCTTGCCCTTGCCGGTTTGGTTCTTCTTTGGTTTTTTTTTAATTCTTGGAGTTAGTGAGTATTTTTGGAAGCTAAGGTTATTATACCAGCTTTTCGTATGGTTCTAAATGATGATTGAAACAAGTTTCCAATGTAATTATCTTGCAATTTGATTTCTAGAAAATTTAAGAGCGGTAGTTTCATAGAAAAATCGATTAAATGATTTGGTGAATGAACTTTTATTTATTCATTATGGAACACAGCCCTCATGCTACCTTGGTCTACTGCTTTTTTCTATTCTTGTATGTTACTGACAGTTGGTTTTAACTTGTTAGAGAATTTTTTTTTTATATACCAGTTCGCAACTGGTATATAAAGTACTTGTTGGTTATTTACTTCTTTCATACTCTTTTATAATCAAATCAATTGTCTAGTAAAAAGAGATTTTGGTACTATCCAATGAATTTGCATCAACTTCAAGTTGATGATTGGTAGCTAATAGATATTCATGGCTTGATGAAGAATAAGATCATATTAAAAATTTAAAGATGCTAATAGAAGGGTGATGTTAACTTGACACTTAAATTAGTTTTTCATGGGATGAGACTTAGTTCCAAATTCTAGTTGTTATTGTTTAAAACATTTGGAGATGGTAACAACTGGGGTGTATTTGAAGAAAATAAGTCAACTTCCTGGAAAGTTAGCTTTTATTGATGTTTGAAGCAATTTATTCTTCTTGCTGCTTTGATTGGCAATGATTTAGTGTAGCTTTCAAATATTGCTTATGTAGCAAGTCCCTTGTGAAATACTCATTCTATTGGGTCTCCGATTTGATGACATAAAGGCTGCCCCACTAATGCAGCTTATAAACTTCCTTGCAGGCACTATAAGAAAAATGACAATAGGACACGCTACACATTTTAATAGGCGACACTTGTAAGAGAAAATGCGGATGAATAGTAAGGAAAAAGAAAGTCCGTCACCTGTTGTTTTAATTTGATAATTTAAGAAAATGAAAATAAAAGCCTATCACGATTTTCAGCTCTCGACCAAATTAACTCTCACGATTTCAGCCCTAGCTCTTCTCTCATCCTCTTCTTCGTTTTTCCATTTCAATTAATATTTCTTTTGCTCAAACTAATCTTCTCTCATTTCCTTCGAACATATTTTGCTTTTCTCCATTGTTGTCTTTGATTTCCTCTCATTTCCTTCGATTTTGCTCTAAAATTTGGCTTTGCATCTTCGTTTCCATCAATTCCTAAGCCTAAATTAGATGAAAATCTGTTGAATCCATCAAGCCCTAAGAAAAGATCAGATGAATCAGGTGAAATTCATCAAGCCAAGTCGTTCTATAGTTCATCTGCTTCATCTCCATCAAAGTCCTAAGCCAAAACGTTTTTCTTTGCTCTGGTTTGTGCGAAACTCCTTCTGGAAACAAGTCCTAAGTCTATGCATTCTCAGATCTGTGCGTTCATCTCTTTTTCTCTTCATCTTTGTCCATCTCTCACTCTCATTTTCCCTAGACGTTTTGCGAGCACTAGAGTAGATTTTAGGTCGTCAATCATCGTCTTTGTCCACCCCCCACGCTCATCGTCTACGCCTCAGAACCAGATTTGTGGTTTTTTGGGTTTGAAATTTGAAGAACCAAATTTAGTGATTCATTTGGTTTTTAGATTTAAGGATGTTTGGGATCACAAATAAGCCAGGGAGTTAACTTCTAAGATTTTACTCATCGAAGACCTAAATTATTCTTACTTTGGTGACCTAGATCTGTAAATGATTTTTCCAGTTCATTGACAAGTCAGTTTGGAATCAGGTTGTTCTTCATTTAATTTAATGGAAGTTGATTTTCTTCTATTTTTTTGTGTTTTGTTATTTTTACTATATTTTACATTGATTACATGTTGTAGGATATTGTTAATACAATTGTTACTGATATGCTCCAATGACCCCATAGGATTGTTGTTCCGATTGGTGTATACCTGTTGATTTAAGGATGACATCTTTTCTTCTTGTTACATGTTCTGGTTCCCCTCACCATTGCTGTTTAATGCAAGAATTTACTGCTCAGTTTTAAGTTTAGAGTTGAATTCTGCATCTCAAAATGATTTCCTCTTAAGCAAATATTTTCTCTTATTTAATATGCAGTGAGTTAGAGCTTAAACCACAAGGAAAGCTTATTGTTACCATTGTGAAAGCTAACAACTTGAAGAATATGGAAATAATATTGGATTAATTCGCCTTCATCATTTTAATTTTTGTTTCATATCTTATATAATACCTCAAGGGATTCAGGACTTCTTTATGGTTTTAATGATGCTAGTAATTTCCTGGTACTAATGACATTGGCTTGGGTGAATATATGATTTTTATCGTAGGATTTTTTTTTACTGATATCGAATGCTCAAAGTTCTGATTTTAATCCAGATATTGGCTACTGCTTATATTCGACATGAGCCTTGGGAAATGGGAGTGCATAAAAGGAATGGTGTTGTCTACCTTGATGGCACAAATTACCTGATAAACCACAAAGTGAAATAGAGCGTCAAAGGTACTAAAAATTTTATGCGTTCATGAAAATGCATTGGAAGTTGAAGTTTTCATAAAAACTAATTTGATCAGATGTTTTGGTATGATCTCATCTAGAGCACCAAACCCTCGAGTACTTCATCTGATAGCTGGGATCTTCTCTGATTTCAGTATTGCTAACTGAATGTAATGCAGCAGCAACTACTCAAATCAGTTGAGGTTGTTGCAAATGCAATGCAAGCCAACAACTTCTTTAGAAACATTTGTTAAATTAGTAGTTTTATATGGATTGGGGAATAATGAAACTCATGGGTGCTGTGGATGGGAAGTGAGTGAGTGAGAGTGTGTATCTACATTTCTTTTGTGGGGCGTGGGGGTGGGGTTGGAAATACATATTCTTCTCACATTTTCTGCCATCTTCGAATATTCTATGTATGTTACATTCACAATATTTTGTTATTTAAAATATTTTATTCACTTGTAGTTGTAACTAAAAAATTTCCTTAGTTACTTATGAATTTTCATCTTCTTGTCGTAGGTGCTATTGGGGTTATTGCTTTGAGAGCCTTGCTACTGAGGATCCAAGAAGAGCTGTTGGAGAACGAATCCATCACGTAGATGCAAATACTGAATATTGTGCTGTGATAAAAACAAAATTAGGGGCTCATCGCACCCTGATGGGTGTTGAAATGGATTGTTGTGATTCAACTGACGAGGGAAGGAGGTTCTATGTTGAATTAAAGACAAGTCGTGAGGTTGACATTTTTTTACAGCAAAAAAATATTGTAATACAGATATTTCTTTTATCCTCTTCAGTGTCTTGGCTTTCATTTTTGACTTGTATATTTTCCATGTTACTTTCAGTTGGAACGTCGTACAGAAGAAAGATATGAGAGAGAGAAATTGCTTAAATTTTGGGTATCAATGTAAATCAGGTCATCATTTTCTGCTCATCTATATAGAGTAAATTTGATATACTGGACTAGATGACTAGTAATGATATATCATTGTGACAAGCTCTTTATTTATTTTACTTGTTTTTTTTATTTCGTATTCATATATCATTGTGACAAGATCTTTATTTATTTTACTTGTTTTTTTTATTTCGTATTCTATTTGTTAATGTGCTGAAGGAACCGGTTTAGGTCAATTTATAAATTTTTATTTGGTACCTTAATTTAAACCTAGTTATTTCTTCCTATTGGGTACCTGGATTTTTTATTCCAACAGAGAGTTGTTCGAATTACAATAAATTTACATTAAAATTTGTCAATCTTCTTATGTTTTCTAAGTTATATTTGATTAATTAGTAAGTATTGATTCATTTTTCCATGATCTTGTAGAGCCCTGTCATATAATGATTTATTAGGGAGTTTACCTCCTTGGATCAACCAGAAAAACTTACAGGTATATGTAATATACGATCCTTTTTCTTTACAATCACGCAAACTTGCAATTACACACTCCCTTTTTGCAAAAAAAATTATTTTACTTGGTTTATGTGTTTGTTTGTTTTTATTTAACTCATTTGACATTTTTTATTAATATTTGACCTTGTTTAAGTTGTTGATTCTGTTGCTTATTTGGTTTATAAGTTTGTAAAACTGGTCTTTGGAAATAATTGATCCATTTTATATGGGTATCATTTTCACCTCTGCTTTTTTTTTCTTCAAGTAAGCATGAGGCATATTTTGCCACTTTAGATATTTTCATCTTGTTTTTGTTGCTATTATTTTTGGTTTAATATAGTATTTTTAGTCATTTATGAAGTTAAATAACATTCAAATAGTTTTATTGATTTAGATTTAATTTAAAAAGAATAGGTAGAATTTTGTTACTATGGTTTTTTTTGTTTATATATGGAGTTTACATCTTTTAAGAGTCGCTTAACGAGAGTTTTGAAGGATGATGGATCTTTTATGAGAATGATGACAACTCCTTTCATATGACTCACGCTAAAACAAGGGTACTTCGTTTGTTTCTTTTTATTCTAAACTATAAGCTATTCGAAAGTTACTACCTGGTTTGATTGTAATGGAATAAGTTAATGGTGAATGTGCACGTTAAAAATTGTCTGCACCATTTCATTAATTTTATCATTACTTATTTTTTGTAGGTGCTGTTGAGTACAAATTGTTCGTCGGATCACTAAATAAAGCAAGCTACAGAAAAGGAAGTCAAGGAAGTATGTCTAATCTCGTTGTACCTTTTTTCAAACTCAGATTACTGCAGCATGTTATTTGTCTCTTGGATTCCTGTTTTGAAAAGCTACTTGTTTTTTCTCGAGTCTCAAATAAATTTTAAACGTTAATCAGTTGAGTCTTTCAATTTTTTTTCTCCAGACACTATAAGAAAAATGACAATAGAACACACTAAACATTTCAATGAACATAAACAATAGCCTTCATTTCCTTTACTACTTTTCTTTTCTTTCTTTCTGCTGCTGTTTTTTATATTTCACCATTTGTTTTTCATGGTTTCTTTGATGTATGTTTATTTTCCATAGTGGCTCTCAAGAGTGTTGTCTCTTTCATAGGTACTTGCCCTTATCTATATACTGCTTGAGAGGAATGACAAGACTTCTATGGGAAACGTCATTACTTGACCCAGATGAGGTATACATTATACAATACTCTTGGTTAATTGTAATGAAATTGTCTGATATATCTCCTATTAAGTTTATTGGGCTTTTGATACATATTCATTTGTAGTCTATAAGAATTGAAAAGAATGCCAACAACATTACTAGCGATGGAATTGAAGGGTGGTGTGTTCTAATTTCAAGGTATTCATTTTAGGGGTTTGTCACTTCCTGAATGTCAAAAATTACTGCCAGTTGCAAAGCCTGATGGAGAACCATTACCCGAGGGTCTTCTGTGGCTTCTTTTCAAAGGAAAGGTTAGTGGCTTAAAAAGCACGTGTTTGTTGTGTACATGTGACTTTTAAGAATTTGTTTCAGAGTGCTATGAAGGCATTGAAGTCTGCTTAAATCTCGTGCAAGATAATACTTTTTCTTCCTATTACTATTTTTTTTTAATCTTGAGAAGAAACATATTTATATAATTATATACAATTTTAATTTTACTGTTAAAACTATTTAGTGTAACTAATTGTGTAATTTTTTGTGTTTGCAACTTTTTACTGTATACTATTACTTGATCATTTATTTATTACTTGATCATTTATTCTTTCATATTTTAGGTACCAAGTAAAGAGCAAGTAGATGCATTGTCCAGGGAGCTACAAAGTCGTGCCACTGTTCCAGGTTCACAATCTCCGAGATAAGGGCAAGAAGCTCGAAGGAGAGCGAGTTTTTTGTTTATTTTTTTTGCTTAAAAATATTGTAATTCATGTAGCCATTTAGTGATATTTTTATTGTAATTATTGTAATACTTTATTTAAATTTGATAGGTGCATTATAAATATTATTTGAAATCAACTAATAAAAAAATATTTTTTTTCTCAAATTTTAGACAATAGGTGACGCTCTTTTGACATCACCTATTTGAATAGGTGACGGTTTTTTGACCGTCACCTATGGCACCGTCACCTATTCGAATAGGTGACGGTTTTTACCCGTCACCTATTCCAATGAGTGACGGTTTTTACCCGTCACCTATTCCAATGGGTGATGGTTTTTTATGCCCGTCACCTATTTAAATATGTGACACTGCCATAGGTGACGGTCAAAAAACCGTCACCTATTCGAATAGGTGACGCCAAAAGGATGTCACCTATTCCCGAAATTCTTATAGTGGATGTTTTTTACCTTCCAATTGTCGTACATCCGACGTTTCTCCATCGTCGGAATCTTCTGCCAGCGAAGGACGCTGGGTAGAGCCATGCTCTGGAGGACCTCGCGAAACCGTTTTGAAACAGTTGTATGCTGTTGTACTCTGCAAAAACATAAAAATATTGTGATATTAGAAACTATTAGTTAACAGAAAAAAAAAACACTTTTAAAAATGTTTAAAGATTTAAAAATTAAGTAATTAAAACAATAAACAAAATTACTTACGTATTCCCTTTAATCCGAACGGTAGAGTCTGCAGCCCGAGGAGGCTGCATGCCTGAAGTGGAGGGTCCCGCTGGATTGGGCTGTGATGCAGACCCCGATGCTCCCGCGGAAGTCGTGGCCTGGGAGTCCTGCGCCAATCGTGGTGTCGCAGGCTCGGTCTCAGGGACTGCATCATCGAGAGTGGCAGCAACTCCCGGCTCGTAACCGAAGAGGAGGTTGTCCAACTCCTCGGTAGTCAAGTCCGCATCAGGGGCAGCGGCAGCAGGCGGCTGCGGAGTCCCCTCGTCGTCAGTCTCGTCTAACTGGAGAGTACGTCGTCTACCCGTCATAATCCTACAACTAAACTAAACTAATTTAATACTAATTAAGTAATTAAAATAATGAAATAAGTTAAATTAATTAATTAATGAAATAATCTGAATTAAATTAATTAATGAAATAATCTAAATTTAATTGATTAAATAATGTAAATTAAACTAACATAAATTAATTAACTAATTTAAAATAAACTAATTAATTAATTTGAATTAAAGTAAATTAAAATTAGATTAATTGAACTAAAATGAAGTAATTAAAGTAAACTAAGTACTGAAGAATTAAACTAAAAATAATTAAATTAAAGTAAATTAAGTAATGAAGAATTAAACTAAATTAGATTAATTGAACTAAAATTAATTAAATTAAACTAACATTAATTAATTAAAACTAAAATAAACTATACTAATTAATTAAATTAAAGTAAACCAAAATTAGCTTAAGTGAACTAAGTAATTAATTAAAGTTAACTAAGTAACGAAGATTTCAACTATTAGATTAAATTAAACTAAAATTAATTAAATTTAACTAACATTAATTAATAAAAACTAAACTAAACTAATTATTTAAATTAAAATTAGATTAATTGAACTAAAATTTATTAATTAATTAAAGTAAATGAAATTAGATTAATTAACCTTAAGTAAACTAAGTACTTAATTAAACTAAATTACATTAATTAAACTAAAATTAATTAAATTAACAACATTAAACTAAACTAATTAATTAATTAATTAAAGTAAACTAAAATTAGATAAATTAAACTAAAGTAAACAAAGTAATTAATTACACTAAATTAGCTATATTCATTAAACTACAATTAATTAAATTAACAAAATTAAACTAAACTAATTAATTATAACTAAGTAAACTAAATTTAAACTTAAACTAAAACTAACTAAAAACTAAAAACTAAAACTAAAACTAACTTAAAACTCAAAATCTATACGGAAACTAACCGCGTAATAGAAACCGGGATTGAAGGTTTAGGGTTTTTAGGTTTAGAGTAGGAACGGGGAAAAAATAACGGGGAACGAAACGGGGGAAAGAGAGAAAAGAAAGAAAAGAGAGAAAGGAAAAGAGAAAGGTAAAGGGAAACGGGGGAAAGGAAAACTGTGGTGATTTTAAATCAGATTTTGCGACCAAATGGTCGCAAATATGTAATCATGACCAGAAACGAAAGGTCGTGCGTGCTGAGGAAATTACGACCACCTGGTCGCATTTTTACAAATATTTGCGACCACCTGGTAGCATTTATTGAAAAAGCGACCATCTGGTCGCCACTTTGCCATTATCCAGAACAGCTGTCATATCACGCGTCCCATCAAAAATTGCGACCATCTGGTTGCAATAGTGAAATTCACCGCCAAAAATTACGACCGTCTTGTCGTAATATTTAAATTCACCGCCATAAATTTCATGAAAATTTAAAATTACCGCTGATATTTACGACCAGATGGTCGTAATTTAACTTATATTTTTTGAAAAATATAATTCTACTTTTCCACAAATACGACCAACTGGTCGCCTTTCCCTTCTAAATTACTACCATGTGGTCACCTTTTGTGTTAAATTGCGACCACATGGTCGCAAATATTAATATATATATATTTTTGCATTCATTACAGAAATAGTTTTAATAAACACATACACAGTGAATAATAAAGTTACGAAATGTCTCATTCATCATCCTCAGTTTCTTCGGTCGTCGCTTCTTCTTCTTTTATTTCTTCGTCGGATTCATCGTCTCAAAGAAGTCCGTCACATAGAGTCTTCTTCTTCTTCTTCTTCTTCTTCTTCTGTTTCTTCATCGGATTCATCATCTCGAATAAATTTAGCATCAATGTCACGTTCCATCGTTCAAAGGACGAACAGTACTTGCATTCTGACCATCGTCGATTGCACGATATCTTATCTCATCTTCTTGAAAAGCAACAGCTCCCTCTGCACCGTCGTCTTTCTAGGACAAGTTTTCTTCTACCTGGCGTGGTTTAATGTTACAAACAACTAACCAATCTGTCAGATCTCGTCTATTAATCGGATAGTTCAGGTAATAAACTTGAATCGCCTGTGATGCCAAGACAAACCTATTAGCGGTGCGCATATGCTTAGACTTGTTTACCTCAAACGATTTGTAAATGATCAAGCTTATGGACTCCGCCTCGTCTGGTTGTCTCGAACCAAGTGCAGTTGAACAGAACAATGCGTTTTAGCGTCAGAATTGCGTATTGAATATCAAGAATCTCATCGATTACTCCGAAGTAATCGCCTTTGTTTGTGCCGAACATATGACCTTTTATGCAAACACCACTGTTGTTTGTTGCCCTGTTAACAGAATTCGCCTTCATTTGAAATCTGTAACCGTTACCAATGTATCTAGTATACAACCTTGCAATTCGTCCAGGTCCTTTTGCCAAAGAAATAATGCGAGGATCATCTACCGGTAATGTAGGGGAGTCAACCTGTCATTGTTCACATATAGTAATAATGTTAGGAAGATATTAATTTTTTCAACAAATTGCCACAGTTTTTTTGAAAAAAGTACGTAAAATAACTCACGTATGTACTGAACCAAGAACGAAACTCTTTGTCGATTATTGACCCCTCATCAGCGGCTGTAAGACCAACTCGTGTCATTCGAACGTATAAGTTTAGAAATAATCTGTATGTTACAAAAATACTTAGCAAATAGTTTGTAATTGTTTATGCGATGAAATAATGTGAACTTATGAACTCACTCTATGTAAGGCTCGATCTCTGCGCAGTTGCATAACACGTATGTCTGCATCACGTGATACTCAGAATCAGTCAACAGCCTACGCACTGATCTTCCAACTGTCATGCCAGGTTCTGTAAAAATTGGCAAGTCGTTTATGTCAACACCTTCAAGTAAATTTTCGACAATGTTTCGTCTCGCTGGTCGAAACTGCTCTGCAATGTGTTGGTCAAAATAGTATGAACAAAATGTGGTAGTCTCTTGTGTCAGGTATGCACTACAGATAGATCTTTCTACTCTTTCTTTATTTCCGACCGTCTTTTTCAATCGATGTAAGTACCTGTGGGTAGGTAGAATGTGTAGAAAACATTTACATTCGATATCACTGTACTTTATACATGTAGATTACAAATTAACTGTGCTTACCTTTCAAATGGGTACATCCAGCGGTAATGTACCGGACCCCCCAAGAATGCCTCGTTTGGAAGATGCACTGGAAGATGCTCCATGGAGTCAAAAAAGCCAGGTGGGAACATTCGCTCCAACTTACAGATAATAACAGCGATCTCTGAACTCATTGAAGCGACAGTAGCTTCAGTCAGCTCTGTAGATGTCAAGTCCCTGAAACAAACACTCAACTGTGCAAGCGGCTCCTAATGTCTATTCTCTAGGAACGGTCTGAACGCGACCGGCATCAATCGTTGCATGAACACATGACAGTCGTGGCTTTTTATCCCGAACATGATATGCTTTTGAGTGTCTATACACCGACTCAAATTCGAAACGTATCCGTCCGAGAATTTAATGGATTTGATCCACTCAAATAATGTTTTCTTTTCATCCGTCGTCAACATGTACTTTGCTTTTGCGTAATTATCATTGTCGTTAGGTTCCAACTCAGGACGGTGACATATCTCCCGTATATCATAACGTGCCTTCAGATTGTCCTTCGTTTTTCCCGGAACGTTCAAAATCGTATTGAAAATGTTGTCGAAGAAATTCTTCTCGATATGCATTACATCCAGATTGTGTCTAATTAGTAGATCTTCCCAATATGGTAGATCCGAAAAAATACTCTGTTTCTTCCAACCTGTGTTTTCCCAGCCGCATTGTTTGCACTCTCTGCACCATCCACTATAATCTTCTGCATCCCTATAGCATCTATACAGTGAAGAATCTGCCTTCCACTATACATTGTCGGGGGGGTATCTTTTCTTACTAGTCGACCCTTCTTCCAATCACTGCCGTTTGAACGGAAAGGATGATTCAACGGTAAAAATCGACTGTGACAATCAAACCAACAAGTTTTCCAACCATTTCTGAGATAAAATGCATCTGTGTCTAGCATGCAATGTGGACAAGCGTATTTCCCCGCCGTACTCCATCCTTTAAGAGGAGGAGATTGAGGTTCACACAATTAACTACACTGACTAAGGAAAGCAATAACAAAAGCTAAACAAATACTAAAAAATGTATATGAAATCAATTAAAGATCAACATACCTAACAACATTGAATATGCAGGGAAGTCACTGATAATCCAGATTAACGCGGTGCACATCAAGAAATTTTGTTTCTTCGAAATGTTGAACGTCATAACACCGTCAGTCCACAACCTTTTCAACTCTGCAATAAGTGGTTGCAAATACACATCCAGTTTCTGTTTTGGACTTTTCGGCCCAGGTACGATCACTGTTAGAAAAATCATCGGGTCTCGCATACACATCGAGGGAGGCAAGTTATACGAGGTTACCATGACTGGCCAAACTGAATATTGTGCCCCGGATGCCCCGAACAGGTTAAAGCCATCCGTGCATAAGCCCAATCTGACGTTTCTCGGATCTTGTGTAAAATCCGGATGACAATTATTTAAATGCTTTCATGTCGCAACATCTGAGGGATGTCTCATAACACCTTCATCCTGTGAATGCTCGTGATGCCATCTCATGTGCGACGTTGTCACATCCGATTCATACAACCGTTGCAGACGTGGGGTCAGAGGGTAAATAGAACATGCTGGCGTACGGAATGAGGTTGCGTTTCCCTTGTTTATATCTTGGAAGAAAACAGAATTTGCAGTGATGCAGGTCCTCATCCACATCCCAGTAAATCATGCATCCGTTCGGACATGAATCTATTTTCTCCACGGGTAAGCCAAGTCCCTCCACTAGTTTTTTCGTGTCGTACAAACTGTTGGGCATAATATTTTCTTCTGAAGCGCATCGACGAAACCATGATGCAATCGAATCAAATCCTCTAGCAGGTATGTTGTACTGCGCCTTTATATTTAAAAGTTTTGTAGCAGCAGCAAGTTGACTTACCTGACGCCCATCGTACAATGGTCTGCTTGCTGTCTTTAGCATCTCGTGCATCTTACGTGCTTCCGGATTCATTTCCTCTTTAACAACCCGTTCATCTTCGTCTACGTTTAAACTTTCACGGAAATTTTCATTTCCCCCATACCCCGCACCATCAAGTATCATTTCGTGCATCTGACTATATTGTTGTTCATCATTCCGTTCTTCGGCAACAACCTCTACATTCGAGCTGCTACCTTCATATCGTCTCGATTCATGTAATGCAGCGTTGAACATTTCCTTTGTTTCCCCCTGAAACACCCAGTGGTAATAATTGTGCACAAATCCCCGACTATAAAGATGAACCTTCAAATCTGTAACCAGTATGATTCTCCTATTGTCGCATGTCCTGCACGGGCAACGTAGCTTTCCACCATACTTTTCATAATAGACAGTTGTCATACAAAACTCAACAAACTGTTCAACCTCGGCCACGAACTCATCGTTCAAATACCCATCTATCAAACGAACATACATCCACTCTCTCATTTTCTTTTTTCTTAATGATAACAAACAATGGGAGAAGGGGGTTTTATAATGAACTCCTCTGCTCATTTGCGACCAGATGGTATGTAACGCCCCGTCACCAGAAAGTTAAAAATCAATATTATTTTTTTAAATAATATTAATCAGCTTGATCGATTAATTATAACAGAAATATCGTGTTATTTCAAAAAGGGTATTATGGTAATTTTTCCCGAAAAACCTCGAAATTTGAAACTTGTGATTTGAAAAATATTTTGACATAAAATTGATCGTCTCGATGTCACGATTCCAACGCAACTGACGGTTCGTCGTTCTGAGACCCGGTGATCGAGATATAGACGTTTTAAGGTGAGTGGCATTTTCGTAAATACTTGATGTTAACCTAAGATTGAGCTCTCATTAATCATTTTCTTCCCTCTTCTCCTCTCACGCCGCCGCCGCCCCTCTCTCCATTGGATTTCTCTGATTTTTCGTTCGTTTGCTTGCCGGTTGTCCGTCGATCGTTTCCCGGTTTGTGGATTAGAGGATTTGGGGATCTTCCTTCCAAAACAAAAAGAGGTAAATATTTATTTTCTTTTCTTTCCTTGGTGCCGCCCCTAGGGCTATTAGAGATGATGTTCTAGTCGATCTTTGATGTTAGGAGTCCGATCGTGATTGTGGGTGATCGTTGGGGAAGGATTGGATGCTTTTCTGTGAATTTCAATCAACGGGTAAGTGATTGAAATTGATTTTTCAGCCATTATACTTCTGGAATTTAGTTAATAATATCCCAAGAACACCTAGAACTAAGAGATAGAAACCTAACCTTCATTGTTTCCAATTTCCCAAAACCTTGGCCAAAAACCCAATCGATTTTGATCTACCTTGCCTAAAACTAAAACCCATCAAAATCGATCTCCCGAAACAAGAAACCAGGACCAAACCATGACCCGAAGGCCACGGTTCCGCCATGGCAGCCGACGCCCAAAGGACCCATTAACGGCTACTTTGACCGATATTGTTTTCCGATTTTTGAACTGATGAACCCCGAACCTTTTGCATCTTTTTAGACTATATTAATATGTAATTTTAAACATTTTAGGACCTTCGTTTCAGGTCTGATCCGTCAAGAGAAGTAGCGTGGAAAATCGGAAATTTACATTTTAAGGTGAGTTAACGGTTTAGTCAACGGTGAGGTTTTAGAGAAATCTAAAGCTCTTACCGTAGCTTGTTTGTTTCCTTATATTTAAATATATAATTCTGGAATTTTAGGATGAGAAATATTATTGGGAATACCGAAAACCAGTTGGGAGAAAATATTTTTCGGTTAGAACTAGTTTAGGCTTATTTCGGCGAAATTTGATGTTTTTAGGTTCGAACCGATTCTAAATAATAATGAACTTATTTCTGGAATATTTGGGAGTTTAAGATGACCCTTAGCCATGAGATTTTATTTGGGAAGTGCTTAATTTGATTTTTCGGCTTTTCGGCAGTTTTACCAGTTTTTCGCCGTTTTGTGAATTAGTTGTTAATCTGATTGTGCTGCTGTAATTTGATGATTTATATTGAATTTTTATGAACATTATCATGTGTATAATGTTGGGAATGATGTGATTGATGGCCTGTCGGATTGTGTTTCCTAGTATTAAGGCTACGAGCTTAATACTAAGTTTTATTTCAGTTATGGAAGAGTCCATAACCAGGTGCTAATGAACATTGCTCGTAAGAATGTATCATTAGAGGGTGTGTTAAATTAGTGTTGAGGCTACGAGCTTAACAACTAATCATATATCAGTTATGGGTGAGCCCATAACCAGGTGCTAGTAATCATTGCTCGTATGAATGATTTACTAGAGGTTCAGTTATAGTTGTGACTATAACCAAGTACTAGGAAGTGATAGTAGTCCCGAGGGACCGCCTTCTTAGTGGTTGTTTGTAAGTTGTTTTCCTTGTTAAATTAGAATTATCTAGTTATCCCAAAGTATTAAGTATCGATGATGAGAGTTAGTGAATGAATGCCTTGGATATGAAACTAGTGAGAGTTGTCTATCCATGTAAAGTGAGATTATCGAGAAACCTCGAATATGGAGTTTGAGATATTGCCTATTCATGTATTTGATTGAGAATGAGTTTAAGTGACGCTTTGAGCGTAAGAGACTTTGGAAGAGTGTTAAGTGTTTGTTATTGAGAAGTTATGAGTATTACGTGTTGAATTAATGTAGCTCATAAGATTGAGTTAGAGTTAAGATAGTGAGTTATGTCTTGAATATGGAACCCGATAGTGTTGCCTATTCATGTATGGAAGTATTATTTATTGTCTTGAATATGGAACCCGGTCGTGTTGCCTATTCATGTATGAGAGTGAGATTATGAGAAGTGTGGATATTTTACTATGGTTATGTGAATGGAAGGATTGATGATCCAAGTAGAATTGATGGTTAAAGGTCTCGAATATGGAATTAGCGAGAATTTCCTATTCATGTAAGCGAGTGAGACTTGAAGTTTTAAGTGACTTGTGCCTTAGATGTTATTGGAGAGCGTTTGAGTGCTTGGGACTCGGTTTGAGTTGTTAGAGACTATTTCAGACTTTATCGTTGATTAAGTCGTTTTCTCACTGGCTTTAGCCTCACAGTGCTATCTGTTGTTTTTTTTTTTCAGGTAACAATGGACCGAGAGGTGGCGGTTGATGATGTGGAAGAGATGAGGGTTCATGTCGTGGTGGCCACATATCACTTTTACATATTTATTTATTCATTCTTGTTGATGAATAAATTATTGAGTTTTTTTTTATCGTTTTAATTGAATTATGGGATTTTGAGATTTTGTTTAGTCTTTAAGTTTTATTTGTTTGAGGACAAGTTATTGCCTCATTGATATTTGTTTTCAATTTTGTAACTCCGGAGTTATTATTTAATTAAATGTTCATTTGATTTAAGTGAATTTTCGCATTTTCAATAAATGCTATTTATTGAGTCTTCCGCTGCTTAAAAATGTGTTTATTTATTACTCTGAAAAGTCGGGTCATTACATGGTAGTATATTTGCTACCAATTGGTCGCATTTTCGCTCCAAAATTTCCCGCCCTTTTCCTCACTGCCCTGGGTCACATCATGTCAGAGAATTTACGACCACATGGTCACTTATTTTGGTGACCACTTGGTAATTTTTCTCCCACCTTCCCCGGGTCACATCAAGTCACAGCATTTACGACCACATGGTCACTTATTTTGGTGACCACTTGGTAGCTTTTCTCCCACCAAATTGTTTATCTTCCACTGGTCACTTAAAATCATAACATTTGCGACCATCTGGTCACTTAACAATGTGACCACATGGTAGCTTATTTCCTGCCAAATTTCTAAGCTACCACTGGTCACTAAAGGTCACCAAAATTGCGACCATATGGTCACTTTGAAATGTGACCACTTGGTAGCATTTCTCCCGTCAAATTTACGCGCCTTTTTTTGCTACTAAATGATACCTCGTGTCACAAAATTGCGACCATATGTTCGTAATTTTGCAGTGACCATATGGTCACTTTCTTCCCGCCAAACTTTCGCCCCATTTTTTATGACTAATTCTTTTCTTGGTCGCAAAAAAGTGACTATATGGTCGTTTTAAGTCAAACTTCATATTTACTACCAGAGTCGTCACAAAAAAAACTACCCAATGATTTGGTCACAAATTTCTGGTCGCAATTTAATAGTTTTTTTGTAGTGTTGTGTCAAGGGCCAATCATAATGATTAGTAAGAGATAAAAGAATCTTAACAGAAACAATCTTAGCTACCGGAGAAAATATTTCAAAAAAATCTAAGCACTCTTGTCGGTTATATCTCTTGGCCAAAATTCTAGCTTTATATCTATTAACACTCCAGGATTGTGCTTAACGTGATAAACTCATTTGCTGCCAATAGCATGTGATCCTTGAGGAAGGGGAACTAGAGACCAAGTTTTAGTTCTCTCCATAGCTGAGATCTCATCATTCATGGCTTTTCTCTAATGTTCATACATCACAACTTGATGATAGAATTGAGGCCCATAGTCTAAAGAAACATTAAGAACAAAAGACTTACAAGAACTAGTCAAGTTGTTGAAATTGACATATTTGTCAAGAGACTACTTCATTGTGGAAGGTTGTATAGAAGATGAAATCAACAAATTACAGTGAAAATCTGTCAAATGAGAAGGAGGTTTAGTAACCCTTGTAGATCTTCTTGGTGGAGTTGGTAAAAAACTGTCAACAAGGGTTAGATCAGCTAAAATAGTAGAATCAGGTTCCACTGAAGGTTAAGCACTATCAGTGACCTCATTTATGATATATAGTCAACGGTGGCTAAAATTTAGCATAGAAACCTAAAATATTGCAAATCACTATATCATCTCTTTATATTTATCCTTGAAAAACATAAATGAAAAACATGGTAAACTGACCCTTTATTCAAATCCTACCCGCATAGCATTTTCCAAAATAAAGATAGAAAATACACAAGCATTCAACACTATGTCTTAGGTGGAGGAGGATGACAACGAGGAGGAGGATGACAACGAGGAGGAGGTCTTTTGTAGAATGTGTGCCAATGCGAATCCATGACTTCACTGTATAATTTTGTGCCCCTCACACCATTCATCTCCAACTCACCTGTTAGAAATAAGAATAAATCCAAGCATGATCACACAATAAATCCATTTAGAAGAACAAACAAGTTAAGGGTGTAAGTATTATAATTTTTAATTTGAGTATTGACTCCTTAAAATTAAAAGTGGTATCCAAAACGGGCACTGAGTTAATGAGTTTTTCCCCCCTTAAATTTCGGCTACACATAAACACAACAAATATTTATCAAATTAATAAATAGATAAATGAAAAGTCTTTTTACAAGGCATCAAATTAATTTCCAACGAAATAAATAGAGAAGCATTTATTTAATAATATGGTTTATTGTTTATGTCTCATTTATTCTCTCCTGAAAATAATAAAAAATTTGTGTGCTTTGTCTTTTCTATGTTTTTGGAATTAAAAAAAAGGGAAAAAATGTATAACCACAGCTAAACTATAAAGATTGTAATATTTATACCATTTAAACTGTTAATTTGAGCACTAGGCCATTAAACTTTATAAAGTGTTAAAATTAAATCGAGAAAACTTTAATTTTACAAATTATCTCATTAAATGGTAAAATTAAAGTTAACTGATAAATAAATGACAACAATATCTAGGTTTTATTTCATAAAAACAAGTTAACTGATAAATATTAATTTATTTGAAGTATATATGGTTTCAAATCCTATCTTTTTAATGTTGATTTCTAATTAAGGTAAAAACGAAACTGTTTAATTAAACCCGACGAATAGATGTTATCTCTTTAAGAAAATTTGTTTTTTTATGGTGCTAATGAATATTAACCATTGTCTTCTAAAATAGGATAAATTACTAACTTGTGTGTAAGTAACACTCGAATCGCAGGAACTAATGAACTCAACAGTATATGTATAGTACAGTGAAAACGAAAACAAGAAGAGATTTATAGGGAAACAAGTAAGATTCTTCACTGTATTTTTACAAAATAATCTACCAAGTATTTATAGACTATTTGTGGTCATTCAAAAGATCACAAAGCAGGTAAATATTTGCTACAAAAATGAAAAAACACATTCATTTGTGAAGAATGATGTCTATTTGTTCAAATGAACCAAGAACACATCTCTTCGTAAAGAGTTGTGTCCATATGTTCAAAATTGAATAAACACAACTTTTTATCAAGTTGTTTCTTTGATTTAAAAAAAAAACACAATTTTTTTTAAAAATATTTCAACAAATAAACATAGACTTATATCTCGAAACCAATTGGTAATTAAAGCAGTACTTGTAAATATTGCAAACCTTCTTAGGTTCATTTATCTTTCTCACTCGTGACCCTTAACTAGGTCCCTCAACATGATGCCTCTTTTTGGCTTACCATTTCTTAGGCGAGATTGTATTTTTAGACCGGATACTCTTTTGAGTTTTGTTGGACTTTAATACTCTTAATAATCGTAAGCTTTTATCACAAAACTAATTTGTAGCAAGAGTAGTTACTACCATACACATTATAAAACTTGTTAAGGTCATTTTATTTCATCAATGTGGGATCCCTAATACTTTATTACCATTATAAAAAAAAAATAGAAAATAAAATTCATGGCTGTAACTAGAAAAGCAAGATCATTTTACATCTGAATTGAAAGAGGGAAAAAACTTACGGATTGAGTGAGCCATTAGATTGGTTCGAACAAGTGACCTTGCAGAAACGTTAGAGGCTGCATGGAGAAGGAAAACAAAGAAGACCAACTTCAAAGTAATGGAAGCCATTTCTGTTATATCAAAAAACTCAAGTTTGTGTTGTATAGAGAGAGATTAGAGATTCGTCGATGGACGATGACATCCATTTTATCATGTTCAGCTGACGCCATACACTTATATTGTATGTGGACGAAATTTGAACCACTCGTTTCAGTCAGCTTTGTATTATAAGGTCAAAGTAGTCGGCCACAAAATATCTTAGGATTATTTGTAAATTTTTCATATTATTTACAAATAATCCTTTTCATTTAAATAAGTTAATCTATCGATTGATTTAACAAATTCAGTAATTGGTTTAAATATTGATTGAAATATTAAAGCATGATAAATCAACCCATAGACATGTTGAATAAAAATAAATATTTGTAAATACTTTATATTTTTTTTATTATCTATGTAATTTTTTTTTTACATAACATGTTTATAAATGAGAATTTTCAACAGATTTTTTATTATAATTTACAAATATATTTATATTAAAACTTATTTGTAAATATAGCTAAAAAAATCACTTACATGAATTTTTAAAATCATTGATTTAAATTTATGGTGAATTAAGTGTGTAGAAGGAGAAAATTCAACCAATTACAATTCACCACGTAATTATCTAAATTATGATAATTTTACATGTCATTAAATGGAGACCAATCGTAATTTGACACGTGTCTCTATTTTAAAATAAAAGACACAAAATTGGTAAGTAAGATGACGCCACGTGTCTATTTCAATGGTCATTTGATAATATAAGGTGGCCCAACCAAATTGTGTCATGTGGCACTCAGGCCCATTATCAAATTAAACCCAACCCACCAAAAGGCCCATTGAAAACTCTATAAATAGAGTAGGTCATTCATAATTCAAGGAGAACAACTTTGGAGAAGGAGAAGACTGAAGAAAGCTCTGACGATCCAAGATAATCTCGAAGACTCTAAACATCCAAGACGATTCGAAGAATACGAAGATCCAAGGCAATCTGAAGAATTCGAAGACTGAATACTCTGAAGAATTCGAAGATTGAAGAACACGAAGATCGAAGACAACTCAAAGACTATAAAGATCCAAGACGACTTGAAGGATTATTCGAAGACAAATACTTTGAAGATCAAGATCCCACAAGCCCGGAGAATTATAGTGTTCAAGATAGAAGATTTCAACCAATCAATCCTTTGATCTGAGAATATGTCGATCGACCCTCAAGTCAAAGTTTATACTTTTGAGAAAGCATCAGAGGATATTTATTAGAGATTGTAACTACCCAAATTCATAAATACAAATCATTTATTCCGCATTCATTTCTCTATATCGAAATCTCTGTGTGAACAAATTGGCACGCCTGGTGGGACCATCTCTACCTCTCATCTCTTTTTCATTCATACATCAAGAAAGCTATGGCATCTAAGAAGATATCTTCAAAGACCGCTACCTCAAGTGACTCTCAAATGGGTCTTATCACTCGTAATCGTTCCAAAGATCTTCGATTACCAGAAATCTAATCTCTCTCCGTTGCTGAGAGCAAAATGAAGAAGCAACTGGAAGTACCTGCTCACGAAGAGAATTTTAACATCCAAGGTAACCCTCTTTTTGATTGTGAAACTGAAGATATATCTTCTCATCCTCTTGAAATTATCAAAGGACCTACTGATCAAACAAATGTTGAGATTATGTCTGTCATGATGGCCGATACCGGTAGTATCGAAGACAAAATGGTTGATATGGAGAAAAGAATTTATATGCTGACAAAAGCAGTCGATGAACGAGACTCGAAGATTGCTTTTCTTATGAATAAGTTGGAACATCATGATGTAGCTGAATCAAGTCATAATCCTTCACATGTGAAGATTGTTGAAGATAAAAGGAAGGATTTTCAAGAAAATCACCAACCTCAACACTCTACTTCAATTGCTTTATTATCGATCCAACAACTCCAAGATATGATAACGAACTCCATCAGATCTCAATATGACGGGCCATCTCAAAATTCTCTTTTGTATTCTAAGCCTTACACAAAGAGAATTAACACTTTGAGAATGCCAATCTGATACCAACCACCAAAATTTCAACAGTTCGATGGAAAGGGGAATCCAAAACAGTATATTGCCCATTTCGTCGAAACATGAGAAAATGCTGGTACTCGGGGAGATTTCCTGGTCAAACAATTTGTCCGAACACTAAAGGGAAATGCTTTTGATTGGTATACTGACTTGGAGCCTGAATCCATTGATAGTTGGGAAGAATTAGAAAAAGAATTCCTGAATCGCTTTTATAGCACAAGGCGAACGATTAGTATGATGGAGCTCACCAATGCAAAACAAAGAAAGGATGAGCCTGTTGTTGAATACATCAACCGCTGTAAAGACCGTCTCACAGAAATATCTGCTGTAAAGATGTGTATTCAAGGCATGCACTGGGGATTGCTTTATATCCTGCAAGGTAAAAAACCCCGCACTTTTGAAGAACTAGCAACTCACGCTCACGATATGGAGCTAAGCATTGCTAGTAGGGAAAATAAGGAAACTTTCGTCCCCGATTCCAGAAAAGATAAGAAGGAAGTCAAGGTAGAAAGAGCTCCAAAAATCTCCACCAAAGATTCCATGGTTGGCAACACAACCCCATTTAAATTTCCTCCAAAAGGAAAAGAGAAGATGGATGAGAGACGACAAGGAAATGAGAAGCGTCGTCTAACTCTGAAGGAAAGACAGGAAAAGATCTACCCCTTTCCTGATTCTGAAATCCCTGATATGTTAGAACAATTACTCAAGAATCAACTCATTGAACTTCCAGAATTCAAAAGACCTGAAGAAATGGGAAGAATAAATTAGCCCAATTATTGTAAATTCCACCGAGTCGTTAGTCATCCGGTGGAGAAATGCTTTGTTTTAAAAGAAATAATCTTAAGGTTGGCTTAAGAAAGAAAGATTGAGCTGGATCTTGATGAGGTTGCTCAGTCAAATCATACTGCGGTAGCATCAACTACAAGTGATCCTGCTTACAAAATCTAGAAGCGACCTTAATTCAGTTTGGAACTTTCGAACCAGTTGTTGTTTGGTTTAGATCTAAGATCGAGAGACCAATCTGCAAGAGGAAATTAAGCCTGAAGACAATGAAGATGAGTCGAATGGACTCTTGTAACCCGTTGAAAGCAACGAAAACAACATCATATTGAGAAGAAATCTCTTCCATCCAGAATAAAGCGTGGAAAGAAGAATAAGCAATCAAGGAAGAAGAAGAGAAAGAAGCCTAAATTCGTGGTGGAAGAAAGCAAAGATATCATTCTTCCGCGACGAAAATTACTCTTAAAAGAATTCTTCCCACAGGATTTCATTGATGATATTGAAGACGAAATTTGTGAAACTATTGCTTGTAATACAGTTAACATACTCAGTAGTGATGATCATTCTATAGATAAGGTTCAAGATGTGATGAATTTGAATGATCTATCTTCTTTCACACTAAATGATCTGTTTTTACTTCCAGAACAGGTTAAACACGCTCTTATCGAGGCACTAAAATGTTCTAATGAAGGTTCTGATGCTTCTCAATCTCTGAATTCTCAAACATATACATGTACCTCATGTTGTACATCTATTGCCTTCACAGATGAAGATTTACTATTGGGATCAAAGCCTCACAATAGACCTTTATTTGTTTCAGGATATCTCAGTGAGCAAAGAGTTAGTCGAATTCTTATCGACAAAGGCTCAGCAGTTAATATAATGTCTAAATCCACAATGAAACAATTAGGCATTGCAATGGAGGAATTGTCAAAAAGCCGTTTAATGATCCAAAGTTTTAACCAAGAGGGACAACGAGCAATAGGCATGATTCGCTTAGAACTCATCATCGGGGATTTAAAAGCTAATACCATATTTCATGTCATTGATTCTAAGACCACCTATAAGCTGTTATTAGGTCGACCTTGGATCTATGGAAATGGGGTAATAACTTCCAGCTTACACCAATGCTTCAAGTTTCATCAAGACCGTGTGAAGAAAGTTGAGGCTGATACTAATCCCTTCACAGAAAGCAGAATCTCACTTTGCAGATGTGAAATTTTATACACAAAGTGATGTAGTGGAAGAGATTATACGCGCGGAGATTCCTATGATTGAAAGTCCCAAAGAAGTGGAAATAAAGTCGATGGAAGAAGCATTTGAGGTAAGTATAAATACTCCTGAGGTTCAAGATTCCCCAAGAGAAGAACCTTTACAACCTTCACCTTCTCCTATTTTGAGATATATCCCTTTATCCTAAAGGAAGAAGGGTCAATCACCATTCACCGAGTGCTCAAAAAAGGTAAAAGTTGAAGATGTTAAAATCTTGAAAGAAAGTTTTACCATACCTCTCACAAGGATGACAAACCAAGGAGTCAAGAATTCATCGGTGGAATATATTGACGAGAAGGTTATCAACAAAGATACTTGTAGTCCTAATGAACGGATTGAAGGCGTGTATGATCCTAAGGCATACAAACTTCTAGCAAATGTGGGATATGACTTTACAACTTGCACCAGGAGGCTGGAAAGTTTAAAGATCTTTGATAATGAAAGACCAGGACTCTCTGAAACACAAAAGAACCTTTTGAAGAAAGGTTATGTTGTACCTCATTCCAATGCTGGAATTAGTTATACAATCTCAAAACCAATTCATATAACTAGGAAGGGGAAAGAGAGAGTTGAAGATATGCATTATATCTCGGTAGAAAAAATTGACGATTCACAAGAAGAGAATGAAGTTAGTGAAAGGATCTTTGTCTTTGATCGCCTTGAAGTTCAAACTACTCGTCCATCTGTCTTCGAAAGATTGAGTGCATCTAGAAAAGATGAGGAGGATCAACATCATACTTCAACTCGTTCTTCAGTTTTTCAAAGATTAAGTGTATCTACGACAAATGAAGAAAATAAGGGACAAAATTCGGTCTTTCATCGCATGTCACATGAAAGTAAAGTGAAACCCTTGAAAGAGAAACAATTGGTTAGAGTGGACGATATGAAAGAAATTCAAAGTGTCATTCCTTCAAGAATGAAGAGAAAAGCCTCCCTCTTAATAAATACAGAGGGTCCTTTAAGAGTGAAGCGACATTTCATTATCTCTACCAATCCAACAAAAGAAGATTATGATGAGAATTATACAGAAGACAATGTTACTTGCCATCATGTTACTATTGAAGAGACTTCATACTCAGAGACTTCTGAGGAGGATGCTGATGAAGCTCCAATAACATTAGAAGATGGGAGCCAATCAACTATTGATGAACTTAAGGAGATAAACCTTGGTACGATGGAAGCACCTCGTATAACTTTTCTAAGCGCGTTGCTATCTCAAGAAGAAGAAGGTGATTACATAAAATTGTTGATGGAATATAAAGATGTCTTTGCTTGGTCATACAAAAAATGCCAGGACTTGACCCTAAAATTGCAGTCCATCATCTCACGAATAAACAAGGTTATTAACCAGTTAAGCAAACACAATGTCGCTTCCGACCAGAACTTATTCCTCAAATTGAAATAGAGGTCAATAAGTTTATTGAAGCTGGATTTATTCAGGAAGTACAATACCCAACATGGATAGCGAATATTGTTCCCGTGAATAAGAAAATGGACAACTTCGTGTTTGTGTTGATTTTCGTGATCTCAATAATGCATGTCCAAAAGACGATTTTTCGTTGCCCATCACAGAAATTATGGTGGACGCTACCACAGGTCATGAAACTTTATCCTTCATGGATGGCTCATCAGGGTATAACTAAATCCGAATGGCTCTTGAAGATGAAGAAATGACTGCATTTCGCACTCCGAAGGGAATATATTGCTATAAAGTAATACCATTTGGATTGAAGAATGCTGGAGCCACTTATCAACGTGCTATGCAAAATTTTTTTGATGATATGTTAAACAAACATGTTGAATGCCACGTAGATGATTTGGTTGTTAAATCCAAGAAAATGGCAAATCATTTATAGGATTTGAAAACATTCTTTGACCGCTTAAGAAAATATCAGTTAAAGATGAATCCCCTCAAATGTGCATTTGGTGTGACTTAAGGAAAATTTCTTGGCTTCATTGTAAGACATCGAGGAATCGACATTGATCAATCAAAAATTGATGCTATCCAAAAGATGCCAGAACCTCAAAACTTGCAACAGTTAAGGAGTCTCCAGGGACGTTTAGCCTATATTAGAAGATTTATCTCAAATTTGGCCCGTTGTCAACTTTTCCAAAGATTTATGAAGAAAGATACAAGGATTGAATAGGATAAAGCATGTCAAAATACTTTTGATAGAATAAATAAATATTTGCTTAATCCTCCAGTTTTAGGTGCGCCTATAAGAAGAAAACCTTTGATCTTATATATTGCTGCACAAGAAAGGTCACTTGGAGCATTGCTTGCACAAGAAAGTGAAAAGGTAAAGAACAATCATTCTATTATTTGAGCAGAACTTTGACTGGAGCCCAATTAAACTACTCTCCAATCAATAAATGTGTCTTTCACTCTTTTTCGCTATTGATAAATTGAGGCATTACATGCAAGCTTTCACAGTGCACTTGGTGGGAAAAGCAGACCCGATTAAATATATCTTATCGAGACCTGTTATCTCTGGAAGACTAGTAAAATGGGCAATTTTGCTTCAACAATATGACATTGTCTATGTTCCACAAAAGGCGGTTAAGGGCAGGCAGTAGCAGATTTTCTAGTAGACCATCCAACCCCATCAAATTGAAAGTTATCTGAAAATTTCCTGATGAAGAAGTCTTGTACGTTGAAACCACTGATCCTTGGACTATGTATTTTGATGGAGCATCGCGGAGAAATGGAGCGGGAGCAGGTGTAATTTTCATTTCACCCGAATAGCACATGCTACCATATAGCTTTGCATTTGCTAAATTATGTTCTAATAATGTTGCTGAGTATCAAGCGCTAATCATTGGTCTTCAAATGGCGTTAGAGATCGGGATAACACATGTGGACATCTATGGTGACTCTAAGTTGGTAATTAATCAATTATTATTAGAGTATGATGTGAAACATGAAGACTTGATACCTTACTTCAATCTTGCTAAGATTTTATTAGAAAAATTTGAAAGTGTAAGCCTAAAGCATGTCCCAAGGTTAGAAAATAATAAAGCAGACGCCTTGGCAAATCTTGATACTGCGCTAACAATTTCTGAGGATGAAATCTTAAATATTCCTCTCTGTCGAAGATGGACCATGCTCCCTGTTGAAAATAATCTTCAAGACGCAAATATGATATCGGTTTATGTCATTGAAGAGGAAGATTGGCGGCAACCCATCATTGACTATTTTGAGCATGGAAGTCTCCCTACAAACCCTCGTCAGAAGAGCAACTCGTTTTATCTATTATAAAGATACACTCTATCATCGATCATATGAAGGACTTTTCCTTCGGTGTCTTGGAAAAGAAGAAGCAATTCAAGCACTAGAAGAAGCTCATTCAGGCGTTTGTGGTGCTCATCAATCAGGCCCAAAACTCCATTATCAACTGAAGAGAACAAGATATTATTGGCCTACGATGGTTCAAGATTCAATGCAATATCCAAAAAGATGTGAAGCTTGTCAATTCCATGCTAACTTTATACATCAACCTCCAGAGCCATTACATCCTACTGTGGCTTCTTGGCCTTTTGAAGCATGGGGACTTGATCTTGTTGGACCAATAACACATAAGTCATCAGCTGGACATTCTTATATTCTTGCTGGAACTAATTACTTCTCAAAATGGGCCGAAGCAATCCCACTAAAGGAAGCAAAGAAAGAACATGTAGCGGACTTTATTCGCACCCATATCATTTATCGATATGGAATTCCTCTCTATATTGTGACGGATAATGGGAAAAAATTTTCCAACAGTTGGATTGATAAATTATGTGAAAAATTTGGCTTCAAGCAATACAATTCTTCCATGTACAATGCCGCCACAAATGGATTAGTGGAGGCATTTAATAAAACATTGTGAAACTTGTTGAAGAAAGTGGTCTCAAAGACGAAAAGAGATTGGCAAGAAAGGATTGGAAAAGCATTGTGGGCATACAGAACTACTTACCGCACTCCTACTCAAGCTACATCTTATTCTCTTGTTTATGGAGTGGAAGTTGTCCTCCCATTGGAAAGAGAGATTCCATCCTTACGCATGGCAATTCAAGAAGGACTAACTGAGGAAGAAAATGCTAAGATACGTCTTCAAGAGTTAGAATCACTGGATGAAAAGAGGCTTGATGCACAACAATCCTTAGAATGTTATCAAGCACGCATGTCTAAAGCTTTCAACAAAAGAGTACGACCTCGATCTTTTCAAGTTGGCGATCTTGTACTTTCAGTTCGAAGACCCATCATCACAACTCGATATACAGGGAACAAGTTCACGTCCAAATGGGATAGACCCTATATTGTGAAGGAAGTCTACACAAATGGAGCATACAAGATAGTTGATAAAGATGGACTACAGATTGGCTTGATCAACGACAAGTTTCTTAAGAGATATTATGCTTAAATTGTAAAGCTCCTAATCGTAAGAGCCTAAACTGCATGATATTGTACTTGAACTACGTTCGACTTGATCCCTATTCATATAAAGGGTACGTAGGCAGCTTAAAGGAAACTTTGAGTTCAGTTAACAAAAAAAAAACTATATATTTGTAATCGAACTACGTTATGACTTGATCCCTAATTAAGAAAAGGGTACGTAGGCAGCTTAAATAAAATTAAGTTCAGTCAACCAACTAACCAAAAAAAAAATTCATTGTATTATAACTTGTTTTTGAGTTATTAAAAGAGATATAAACAACTTGAGGAAACTACAAGTTCATTCAATGATAAACAAAGGGGGATAAATAGTCCAACCAATTGAAAGCAATAAAATAAAAGGGAGATAAGCAGTTCGTTCATAACAAGAAGGAAAATACAAAACAATAAATGTCAACAACTCCTGAAAATCAAAGAAAGAAACTCAAGGAAGCCATTGGTAGTCTTTCAACTCTTGTCGAGCGCCATCCAGTAATTGATGAAGTAACTCTAAGGTTTTGACATCTGCATCACTCACCGTGGGGGTATTTTCAATAGTGCTGATTTCGCTATGTACCTTAGCACCCTCAGATATTTGATCATTTGAAATTTCTTCATCTTCGAGTATTAATCGTTCAATCTCCTTATTCGCATCTCTCAAGGTCTTCAACTCTGCTTCCAGCTCTCCAATCTTCAAAAGAACTTTTATTGAGCGCTCTTGAAATGCACACCGCTTTGTCTTTCGATCAGTCTCATCGGATGATATTTGCTCCAAGCAAACTCTAAGTTCTGCAAGCTGATGATCTCGATCTTCTATAGTCAATTGTGACGATAATGATGACCGCAAATCGTTATATTTTTTAACTTTCTGAAAATACTCGTTCACAATATTCTAAAGAGGCATTAAATCAATCATATTATACTCAGAAATAGCAGAAAATATCTTGTGTACTTCATGTTCAAGAAGAAGAACTCTATCAAAAGGCGTACGAATGAGTTTTTGTTGGACACTCTCCCACATTGCCAAAGCAGCCTGGCGCCTAAAGTTAGAAATCATATCATCTGCACAAAAATTAGACATTTCTGAAGCCGCAGTACAAACAAACTTCTTTCGATTTTGTTCTTCAACTTGGCCATTCTTTAAGGACTTAGGAGTTTTAACACGAGCAACAACAGCATCGAATGCATCAGGACTTATAAACGATTGATCACTGCACTCCTGTTGGATTTCCTTAATGAAATCATCGTAAGGGAGCTAAAAAAAAGCAGACGATAAATAAGGTTAAAAAAAGAGGGGGAAAAGAAATAAGTAGGGAAGGATAAAATTAATTTACCAAATCAACAGCTTGGTTAGGAAAATTTGAAGCACTGGGAATGCCATCAAAAAATTCATCATGCGAAAGAGATGGTCCCTTCATCTTCTTAGCCCTTTTCTAATGGTGATCTGCATTACTACTATTACTTTCACTCCTATCCCAAGAACTTGCGCTTGTACTATCCCAGCTTCAAAAAAACAAATTTGTTTACCTCCATTATCCTTTGGAGCATTAACATCTCTTGGTCGTTTGAGTTTAGAGAGGGGAAGAATAGCATTCATCAATAAAGTATGTACACCATTCTCGAGATAATTTCCATGCTTATGAGACCACCAATTCAAAAAGTGTTGAGTAACTTGGTTATGGGGATTTGAATTTCATGCAGGAAAGTACACTTGGGATAGCTTTTTAGTTTGCACACAGATCCTCCAAAAATGCAAGACATTATCTAAATTAACCAGAAGCTTATTTCTCTGTAAATCATCAGGTATGTCTTGATAAAACCCAAATTATCGACTAAATCGACAAGGACGGTAAGATTCTACAGTTATTGAGTTCCTGTATCGCGATGATAAATAGCATGATCGAATGCTTATAAAGTACGAGGACTTTATAGGTGTCAAAAGATGGTCGTCGGTTACAAGTTCACCCTTGTTTCTGAAATAAAGGTTTGCATGCCACGCTATTGATTCACCTTTGTGGATTAAACTACGAGGTGCAACGTCAGTAAAATACTTGGCACCACCATCACCAGAATAATTAACCATCATTGGACCTCTCACTTCATTTGGGACTTTATAATAAGTATTGAAATAATGAGCTAACCAACTATACACATAATGCACTGGAAAGCAAGCCTCGGAGCGCCTTGCTGAATGATCAGTATTAGAATCTGGCCTAATCCATGATAAATATTAGCCAAGACTGGGATAGCAAGACTGAAACAATATCCCTCAGCCATAAAGCTGGCAGCTTTGAAGACTTCTGGTCGAACATGATTAATGCCTTCAAAAGGAAACACAAATACACACAACCAACATGAAAGAAAGGCAGCCAAATAAGTATGTTCTTTAAATTCATCTTCAATGTCGAGACGATGAAATAAGTTCTCTTCTTCATTAATCCAATCACGTTTTTTATAAGAAAAACTATTTGGATTATGTGTTGATCGGGGACGAGCTGTTTTCTTGCCCCTTCGAGTAGGAGGTTTGGGATATATTGATTTTCCCTTGAACCAAAAAGCAATCCATGATCCAACGGGAACTTTAGAATGATCTTCCTCCAAATGCACGAGGTGATAATAGGTAGTAAAAAGATACTCACAAATTCTAAAGCTACGACCCTCTTGTTCAGGATAAGTTGTCAATTCTTCACAACAAAGAATGACCTCCTCGTAGAATCTCCCTCTTATAGAAAGACTTCCAAGCTTCCGTAAATCCCACAAAGAAATGGATAATTCTCCAACGAAAGTATGAAGCGTATTTGTAGAAGGACACCATGCTTCATAAAAAGCTCGAACGACATCACTGTTGCGATCATATGAGTAAAGGGATGCAATTACAGCATCAAACAGATGAGCTTTATGCAGAATCTCTTCATTTTGAGCAAGAATCATTTCCAGCCATTCCCAGTAAAACTTAATATAGAAGAATTCTCCATATATTTTTACAGGAGGACCCCAACGAACATTACCAGAAATCATCCGACGACCTAATGTTAGTTCTGGTTGTTCATTATAATGATTTTTATGTATTGAGGACTGCAAAACCCATATGGTAGAAGAATGATCATGATCCAAAGGCCTCTCTACAGACCAATTTTTCAAAGAGCTTGATTTATCCATGTGCGGCCATTGCTTCGCAAACTCACCATGTTTTGGTTCACCCACTAGTATCATAACACCATCTTTAATAGGTTGACCTTTATTCTTCAAAAGGACTAAATACTTCTTTCTGGAGCTGATGTGTTCTCTAAAGTACACCATGATGCAATTCTTTCAAAAAAATTGAAAAAAAGAAGAAGTGAGAATTATTTAAAAAAAAAAAGAAGGTGATCATCGTCATCGTCTGGAAATGTCATCACTAAAAGACTTGGGGGCATTATCCGTTAGATATCAAGATTGATCGTAAAAGAGGTGATCACCGCTGGTAAAAATAGGAGTGTCATCACTGTAAAATGATCGATCGCCATCTAAACTTGAAGGAGGTGACTACCGCCGATAAAATTGGGAGTGTCATCACTGTAAACGAGGTGACCACCGCTGGTAAAATTGGGAGTGTCATCACTGTAATTGAGGTGACCACCGCCGGTAAAATTGGGAGTGTCATCACTGTAAAAGAGGTGACCACCGCCAATCATTGGGAGTGTCGTTACTGTAAAGAAGATATCGATATCGCTAACATGGGGGCATCGCCGTCGAAGATCAAGAATAATCATGTTGTAAAAATAAATAAATAAAGGACACGACACGACAAAAAAAAGAATGATGTGCAATTAGAAGTGTTTATATATGATAGTTGCATACATTTTCTTCAAAAGAGTTTGACTCAAGTCCTCTTCCGATCAAATTTGAAGCTGGACACTACAAGCATAAGGATAAGAGCACCAAAATTATTCTACATATTTTAATATGAAGTTTATTGGATCATAGATGCAAATTGTAACTTTGAAAACTGATATATATATATATATATATATATATATATATATAACTGAGTCTGTACCATGGCAATGCCCCAGCATTATTTAAAAAAAAATGATGACAAATAGTGAGCTTTACATAATTTTACTATCTCTTAGTTCAATGGAATATAAAAAAAAATATTTGGATGCCACATGTCGAATGCTATTAAAAAAAAATAAAAATAAATAAAAAATAAAAAATACTTACAATCTGCTAAGCATGCACTAGGATTTGCATATATATAAAATAACAAAAAAATAACAAAACATTCAAATGTTGTCAGACTTCTTAAAAGAAAAAAAAAATATATATAAAAATACATACTCAGAGAATTGCAAGAGCACAGGTGGAGATCAATTTGTTTCGTTAGAAAAGGGAACCTCTGTGTGTGAAGCGGCGTTGAAGACAAGGATACCTAAAAAAAAAAAAGGTCAAATAAAGTTGTTGGTACGCTGAGGCGGTGATGTCCTTTTGCATTTAAAAACAAAAAAAGGATTCTTACCTATAGCTGAAGCGGCGGTGATTTTTTTTTTAAAAAAAGAGACGCTTTTATACCCCGAAGTTGGATAACATAAATAGAGGTCAATGAAGGATCCTATTTTTGGTAGTATGCCATCGATTGAGGTGTGATTGATAGTAATTAAAATTATTTTTCTATTTAAAATATCAATTAAACAGGAATATTAGGGAAGGCAAAATTCCCCGCGGGTTAGGGGCCCCGCGGGGCCCCGACCCTATAGGGGGGGGGAGGAATCCCCGTTTTATAGGGTTAGGGTTTTATAGGGTTAGGGTGAGAAATTCCCCCCCCCCCCCGATTTGTTATAGGGTAAGGGTATGGGAATACGTCCCCCGTCCCCGTCCCCGACCCCGAACCCGAACCCGATTTTTAAAGAATATCTTATATATTTTGTTTACTTTTATATTTATTTATTGAAAAGTATATGTGAAATATGATTATATTAACTAATACAATATAAAATGGTTAGTATTATGTTTTCTTTTTTACTTAAAGTTATATTTTTTAAATGTATATTTTATTTTTAAATAAGAATTAAAATGTAAAACGGGGAATTTTCCCCGCGGGGAACTCGATCCCCTAATGGGGAATCCCCGAACCCGACCCTAATTTTTTTTATTAGGGGATAGGGTAGGGTATGAGGATTAAAAATCCCCGCGGGTTAGGGGATAGGAAGTGCATCCCCGACCCCGCCCCGCCCCATTGCCATCCCTAAGGAATATTACTTTTGATCATTTATTTCAAATTTGCAAAAATTTTATTAAAAAAAAATTGTGACAAAAATTGGGACAAATCTCAAATTATGATTTGTAAATTAGCCAAATTCAAATTCAAATTCAAATTTGTCTCCTAATTCAAAAAAGAAAATATTCCATTAAATTTATGGAATTTAAATTTGACTCTTTGTTCCACATCAAATAAAGTTAAACAATGGATAATCGAGAGTACATACTACCCGATCGAAATTAAAATGCAGTAAATTCATATTTTGATCAAAGTATTAAAAAAAAAAGAGAGTGTCAAATAAAATCAATTTTTGATACTTGATAAAACAATCAATCACAAATTTTGATTGTAAAATATTTTCGAAATTCATCCACGAACAAACTCGTGCACAAATCTAAAAAAGGGGGCATTTGTAGAAGGAGAAAATTCAACCAATTACAATTCGCCACGTAATTATCTAAATTATGATAATTTTACATGTCATTAAATGGAGACCAATCGCAATTTGACACGTGTCTCTATTTAAAAAAAAAGACACAAAATCGGCAAGTAAGATGACGCCACGTGTCTATTTCAATAGTCATTTGATAATATAAGGTGGCCCAACCAAATTGTGCCATGTGGCACTCAGGCCCATTATCAAATTAAACCCAGCCCACCAAAAGGCCCATTGAAAACTCTATAAATAGAGTAGGTCATTCATAATTCAAGGAGAACAACTTTGGAGAAGTAGAAGACTGAAGAAAGCTCTGACGATCCAAGATAATCTCGAAGACTCTGAACATCCAAGACGATTCGAAGAATACGAAGATCCAAGGCAATCTGAAGAATTCGAAGACTGAATACTCTGAAGAATTCGAAGATTGAAGAACACGAAGATTGAAGACAACTCAAAGACTATAAATTCCAAGACGACTTGAAGGATTATTCGAAGACAGATACTTTGAAGATTCAGATCCCACAAGCCCGGAGAATTCACTACAAAAAAAAAAGTCAAAATGCGACCAGCCATTTGCGACCAAGAAAAAGTGGTAGTTTTTTGGTGACCATTTGGTCACTTTTTTTTAAGGTTGACTCTAAGTGACCATCTGGTCACTTTTTTTGCGACCAGATTGCGACCAACATTAGAAGTTGTCATAAAAAATGGCGCGAAAGAAGCGACCATTTGGTCACCTAAAAAAACGACCAAGTGGTCGTATTTTTGTGACTAAAAATATAACTTGGTAGCAAAAAGATGGCGTGAAATTATGGCGGGAAGCAAGCTACCAACTAGCCGCCTTTGGAAGTGACCATCTGGTCGCATTTATTCTGACCAAAGGTGACCACTGGTAGATAAAAGAGGCGCGTAATTTTGGCGGGAAGAAAGCTACCATGTGGTTGCCAATTTGTGACCACTGGTAGCAAAAAATGTCTGGAACTATACGACCAAATGGTAGTATTTTTGCTACTATGTGGTCACCAATTTGTGACTAGAAGTGACCACTTGGTAGTAAAAAAAGGCGGGAAATTTTGGCGGGAGAAATACGACCAGATGGTAGTAATTTTGCGACCATATGGTCACAATTAACCAAAGGAATGCATTATAAAATCTCCTCCTCCCATTGTTTGTAAAGATAAGAAAAAAGAAAAATGAGAGATTGGATGTATATTCGTTTAATAGACGGGTATTTGAACTATGAGTTCGTGGCCGGGGTTAAACAGTTTGTTGAGTTTTGCAAGACAACTGTCTATTACGCGAATTATGGTGAAAAGCTACGATGTCCGTGCAGAAAATGCGACAATAGGAGAAACATACCGGTTCTAGATTTGAAGGTTCATCTTTATAGTTGGGGATTTATGGAGAATTATTATCACTGGGTGTATCATGGGGAGACGAGGGAAATGTTCGACGCTGCAGTACAGGAAGCAAGACAGTACGAGGGTAGTAGCTCGAATGCGGACATTGTCTTCGAAGAACCCAATGAAATACAACAGTATAGTCAGATGCAGCAAATGATACTTAATGGTAAGGGATATGGGGGCGACAATGAAAGTTATCGCGAAAGTTTGAACGTAGACGACGAAAGAGAAGGGGTTGTTGAAGAAGAAATGAATCCGGAAGCACGTAAGATGAACGAGCTGCTGAAGACGGCGAGCCGACCGTTGTACGAAGGTTGTCAGGTTAGTCAACTTGCTGCTGCTACAGAACTTTAAAATATAAAAGCGCAGTATAACTTACCTGGTAGAGGATTTGATTCGGTTGCATCGTGGTTTCGTCGAGGCGCTCCACAAGAAAACCTGATGCCGCACAGTTTGTACGACACGAAAAAGCTAGTGGAGGGACTCGGGTTACCTGTAGAGAAGATAGATTCGTGTCGAAACGGATGCATGATCTACTGGGATGTGGATGCGGATCTGCATCACTGCAAATTCTGTTTTCTTCCTAGATATAAACAGGGGAAACGAGGGATGATTCCGTACGCCCGCATGTTCTATTTACCGCTGACCCCGCGTCTGTAACGGTTGTATGCATCAGATGTCACAGCTTCCCATATGAGATGGCATCACGAGCATTCACAGGATGAAGGTGTCATACGACATCCCTCAGACGCTGCGGCTTGGAAGCATTTAAATAATTGTCATCCTGATTTTGCACAAGATCCGAGAAACGTGAGATTGGGCTTATGCACAGATGGATTTAACCCGTTTGGGGCATCCTGATTTAAATAATTGTCATCCTGATTTCGGTACTTACGTCGGTTGAAAAAGACTGTCAAAAATAAAGCAAGAGTCGAAGGATCTATCTGTAGTGCGTACCTGACGCAAGAGACTACCACGTTTTGTTCATACTACTTTGATCAACACTTTGCTGAGCAGTTTCATCCAGCGACACGAAACATTGTCAAAAATTTACTTGAAGGTGTTGACGTAAACGACCTGCCCATATTTACTGAACCTGACATGACAGTTGGAAGATCAGTGCGTAGGCCGTTGACCGATTCTGAGTATCACGTAATGCAGAGCTACCTGTTATGCAACTGCCTAAAAGTCGAGCCTTACATCGAGTGAGTTCTCGTAACATTACATTATTCCATTGACTTAACAATCACAACTGTTTAAAAATATTTCTTATTATTTTCGTAACATACAGACTATTTCTGAACGTATACATTCGAATGACACGAGTCAGTCTTACAGCCACTGAGGAGGGGTCAATAATCGAGAAGGAGTTTCGTTCCTGGTTCATTGCATACGTGAGTTATTTGAAATTGTAAAAAATATCATGTCAAGTTATTTGTTGAAAATACTATATCCTTCTAATTATACTCTATGTGTGTTGAATGACAAGTGGACTCCCCTACGTTACCGGTAGATGATCCTCGCATTATTTCTTTGGCAAAGGGACCAGCACGGATTGCAAGGTCATATACTGGATACGTCGGTAACGGATTCAGATTTCAAACGAAGGCGCATTCTGTTAACAGGGTAACAAACAACAGTGGTGTTTGCATAAAAGGTCAAGTGCTCGGCACCGAAGACGATTACTTTGGAGTAATCGATGAGATTCTTGAGATTCAATACGCAAGTCCAACGCTAAAACTCATTGTTCTGTTCAAATGCACTTGGTTCGAGACAACCAGACGAGGCGGAGTCAATAAGATTGATCATTTACAAATCGTTGAGGTAAACAAGTACAAGCATATGCGCACCGCTGATAGGTTTGTCCTGGCTTCACAGGCGATTCAAGTTTATTACCTGAATTATCCGAGTAGTAGACGAGATCTGACAGATTGGTTAGTTGTTTGTAAAGTTAAACCACTCCAAGTAGAAGAAAACCCGTCCGAGAAAGACGACCATGCAGACGAAGCCGGTGCTTTTCAAGAAGATCAGATAATATGTAGTACAATCGACGATGGCCAGAATGCAGGTACCGCACGTCCTTTGAACGATGGAACGATAACATTGCATGATGACGATATAAATGCTTCCACTTCTAGCGAATGTGACATTGATGCTGAATTTATTCGAGACGATGAAGAAGAAGAAAAAGAAAAAGAAGAAGAAGAAGAAGCAATGACTGAAGAAACTGAGGATGAGGAATAATACAGTTTGTAAATTTATATGATTCCCTGTATGTTTTATAATATCGCCATTGTTGTGTTTCATTAAACAATATATATAAATATTTTTTAATCTCCATTAATTTATATATATTAAAATATATATATATATATTTATATTTATATTTATATTTATATTTGCGACCATATGGTTGCAAATTGAAACACAATGCGACCATATGGTCGTAACTTTGAAAATATAGACTTAAGTTTTTTTAAAAATTTGTATGAATTTACGACCATTTGGTCGTAATTTTGTGACTATCTGGTCGCTTTATTCAGCGGTAAATTTAAATTTTCATGAAATTTTTGGCGGTGAATTTGATAATTACGACCATTTGGGTCGCAATCGATAGCGGTGAATTTGAAAATTGTGACCATTTGGTCGCAATTTTTGATGGGAAGTGTGATGTGACAGCTGTTGGTCATAATGACACACTTACGACCAGTTGGTCGCATTTTATAAAAATACGACCATCTGGTCGTTTTTGTGAAGTAAAATGCGACCATCTGGTCATAATCGAGCGACTATTTGTTTTTCGTCATAATTACGAAATTGCGACCAGATGGTCGCAATTTTTGATTTAAACGCCCCAGCCTATTCTTCCCCCCCCACCGAATTCTTTTCTCTCTTTTTTCTTTCCTTTTCTCTCTTTCCCCCGTTCCCGTTCCCCGTTCTTTTACCCATTCCCGTTTAAAAAACCTCCAAAACCCGGTAGCGTATTCGAGATTAGTTTTCGTTTTCGTTTTAATTAAGTTATTATAAATTGTTTTAGTTTAGTTAAATTTAATTGAATAATTTAGTTTATATTTAAATTAATGTAATTAATTTCTTAATTAATTATGTTTAGTCAGTTACTTTAATTTGTTTAGTTTTATTTAATTAGTTTAATTTAGTTAAGTAATTAGTTAATTAATTTAATTTAGTTAAATTAATTTTAGTTTAGTTACTTAATCAAATTTAGTTTAATAAATTATTAATTTAATTTAGTCACATTATTAGTTTAGTTTACTTTTTTTTAATTAATTTAATTTAATTAGTTTGATTAATAAATTAATTAGTTTAATTTAGTAAATTAAATAGATTAGATTACTTTAATTACTTACTTAACTATTTTTCTTTAATTTAATTAGTTAATTTAGTTAAATAATTAGTGTAGTTTACTTACTTTAATTAATTTAATTTAATTAGTTTGATTAATTAATTAATTTAATTTAGTTTAATTTAGTAAATTAAATAGATTAGATTACTTTAATTACTTGCTTAACTATTTTTCTTTAATTTAATTAGTTAATTTAGTTAAATAATTAGTGTAGTTTACTTACTTTAATTAATTTAATTTAATTAGTTTGATTAATTACTTAATTTAATTTAGTTTAATTTAGTAAATTAAATAGATTAGATTACTTTAATTACTTACTTAACTATTTTTCTTTAATTTAATTAATTAATTTACTTAAATAATTAGTGTAGTTTACTTACTTTAATTAATTAATTAATTTAATTTACTTTAGTTTAGTTTAGTTTAATTAATTAATTATTTTAATTTAACTTAGTTTAATATACTTAATTAATAAATTATTAATTAATAAATTATTAATTAATTAAATTTAATTAGGAAAATGGCACGCCAACGTCATCCTCCGATGTTCGACGATGATGCGCAGGACCGCACTGATCCGCTGCCAGAGGATGACGCACCGGAGTTGCACAGTTCTCCGGAGGACTGGACGCATGCTGACCTGGACGAGATCTTACGGTTGGACGACAATCCCGACCATGCATATACCTCAGCAGTACCCGAGTCGCAGATTGCGACACCGCGTTTAGGGGAGGACTCACCGGCTCCAGCCACGACTGTAGCGGGAGCATCCACTTCTGGCACCGGGCCCAATCCAGCGGGAGCATCCACTTCTGGCACTGGGTGTCCTCGAGCCCCCGTCAACCTGACCCTTCGGATAGAAAGGGATATGTAAGTAAACAAGTATTTTTTTTAATTAAATATTCATGTTATTTATAACCTAATATCACTAATAATTTATTTTTTATTTTTTTTTTTTTTTATTATTTTTTTTTGTAGAATACAGCCGCATCAAACCGCTTCAAAGCGGTTTCACCAGGTTCTCCAGAGCATGCCTCTACCCAGCGAGTTTCGCTGGACGAAGATTTCGACGACGGAGAAGCGTCGGATGTACGACAATTGGAAGGTAAATAACTTCACTTATTTTTATAATTACTTAATTTATAAATTTTTAACAATCAATTTATTACTTTAACGTTTTCTTCTTTCTAATTTTTTAAGGGCAAGTTTCCTATGATCAATCCCGATGTCACGGACGGTCGGATGTTCCCCCTATGGAACAGGCACGTTCAGGATCGATTCAAGGACCTAATGTACCGGGCGCGGCAGAAGCAAGCTGAAAACCGACCTGTGTGGATGAGAGAGGAGGAGTATGCCCGACTCCTCGCGAGCTTGCAGTCTCAGGAGGGCAAAAAAGTGTCGACGAAGAATAAGGCCAACTGGGCCAAGAACCCAAGGAAACACACCGGTGGCGCGAAGCCTCACGACGAATTGTCCTTTTTCTTTCACGTCATTATTTTGTTTTTTTTTTCAATTATTTATTAATTTAATATCTGTCTCCTTTTATAATATGTTTAGGAAGAAAAGTAATGCCGTTCTGTTCTGCCTGATGAACTGCACCTGGTCCTTCACACAAAGAAGGATGGGACGATCGTCGACGAAACTGCGCAACAAACTCAGGTATTTAATATGTTTTTTCAATTATTACTTAGAATTTGTTCATAATTTTCTAACTTTTACATATTTTTTGAATTTTAAATATTTAGGACCGTTTCAAGGAGTCTTTGAGTCAGAGGTTGCCCACACCCAACTAGCAACCGACTCAGGAAGACCGTCGACAAGCTTTTTTGGAGGCTGCTGGAGGCGTTCATCCAGATGGATCCGTTGCTGGGCTCGGCTCGTACGGGAGACACCTTTACGAGGATGTGCCTCAGCCTCAGAGGAGTGGAGCGAGCACTAGCTCCGGCCTTTCTCCGATTGAGCAGCAGCTGCGCGAGGAGATTCAGGAGCTTCACACCGACATGGACGATATGCGCAACGACTTCGTTTCTCGAGTCGCTGAAATTGAGGCGGATATGCAGGCACGGATTGAGGCCCAGGTCGCAGCAGCTTTGGCCGCGTTCTTCAGATCCCGAGACGGCTACCATTCATCATCGACGCCGCCTCCACCACCCCCTGCCCCTCCGCAGTAGTTCTAGGATGATTTCTTTTGTATAGAACATTTTTTAAATATTTGATTTATATATTTTTTATTTTAATTCCAATTTTTTATTATTAAATTTTAATATTAATTAAATAAATAATTATTTATTTATTTATTTTAATCTAAATAAATAAATAAAAAATTTATTAAATACGACTAGCTGGTCGCATTTACCCTAGAAGATAAACGACCAGATGGTCATATTTTATCCCTAAACAAAACGACCATCTGGCGCATTTTGTCTTAGTAAAAAGTGACCATTTGGTCGCTTATAAAAACGACCACGTGGTCATTGTTGCATGTGACCAACAGGTCACTTATCTTCAACTTAACATACGACCAGATGGTCACTTTTTTAAGCGACCATCTGGTCGTTTTTTCAAAATGTTGACTTTTTTGCGACCAAACATTCCAGAACGATCAACTTTTTTGCCACCACCATGTTGGTAGCTTTTATGGTCGTATTTTACTATTGAAACGACCTTTTGGTCGCAAATGTCTGGTCGCAAATTGACTTTTTTTTTGTAGTGATTATAGTGTTCAAGATAGAAGATTTCAACCAATCAATCCTTTGATCCGAGAATACGTCGATCGACCCTCGAGTCAAAGTTTATAATTTTGAGAAAGCATCAGAGGATATTTATTAGAGATTGTAACTACCCAAATTCATAAATACAAATCATTTATTCCGCATTCATTTCTCTATATCGAAATCTTTGTGTGAACAAAGTGACTTACCAATAAATATTGTAAATAAGTAATCAGTGATTACGTAAAAGATGAATCAATTATTACATGCGTGAAATCAGTGATAACATGTGCGCAATTAATGAAAAATTTAGCTTTATGCTAATTTACAAATAGGTTTTTGTGCTACCATTTTTGTAAATATTGAGTTTAATTATACTATATGTGAAAGAACTCATTTAGAAATATTATAATTTTTTTGTTAGATTAAAAAAAACTTACCTCCACATTTAAAACTCCTAATTATTTTTTGTTTAATTGTTTCTCTATTAAAATTAAAAAAAAACATTTGGATATACTGGGTAATTAAATAAAAAAAAAGTATACAAACAAACTCTTGAATTATAGGGTTATAATAATTGCACCTTCAGACATTTATTATCATAATAGAGTTTTAATATTGGACATCTAATTTTTTGTTTGAAAAATTATCTCATTAATTTATTAAAATTAGTACTTCAAATTTTAAATTGATAAACTACCCAAACTTAGTAAAATATTAAATTTAGTTCCATCATATGAGTACTTGAGTTGTTCTAAAATTATATAAAGTAATAAAAAAAATATAGTTTGTGGGGATCTAACAAATACTTATTAATTATACTTATCTTTTGGTTATTTTTATTAGAAATAATGATGTGAATTGATATGTCTTTGAGGCATGAAAAAAAATACTCTCTCAGGTGATATATATAATAAAATCAAAATTTGTAGGCAGTAATTTTACAAATTTTTTTAACTGACCCAACGAAAATATAGTATATTATAAAAAGGAGAGAGAGAAAAACATTATATGAAAAACTATAGAAAGCCATCTATTTATAATAATGAAAAGTTATACAACTATTATAGGTGAAATTACGTCATTACACATAAAATTTATTAATTTGTTCAAAGAATGCACAACTGGTATATGTCTACGTCACCTAGAAAGATAAGTCTACGTTACTTGAAAGGGTACATCTATGCCGCTTTTGGAAGCTACATCTACGTTGTCTGGTAACTACATACCTAAGACCTAGAAGTTATATAATATTACAAATATCCAATCAAGAGACAACACATGACATAACCAATAGATGACACGTGGTTGGGAAGAAACACGTGGCCTGGTCTCGAAGTGACACATGACATGATGATGTCATCAACTTCTTATCCTATAAACAGTAGAAGAAACTCACCAAAAGGTAATTGGATATTATACTTTAATTCTCTTCGACAAATTAGCTCTGTTTGCTATGACTTAAGCATCGTAGGGTGTTAGGCTTGACACCACATCGGTGCTCTGTTACTTTTTTGTGTAGGTACCAACATAGAATATCATCAAGGTAATTCACTACCTCCGACTCGTATAAAATTCTAAGTTTGTTACGTATGTGGAAGCTCACCATTTTTACGGAACAACATTTGGCTCGTCTAGGAAGAGTATACAACTAAACACTCTACCATCAAGGATGAGTCAAAGAAGTCATATGGATCAACATGGTGATGATGTAGAGGACCATAATAATTGTAAACCCTCGTAAATATAAAAGGTACCAAACCCGTAGAGCTGGAGAGCAAGGGCAGATTGCTGAAGACTAGAATGTAGCGAGCCTTGCACCTGTGCCAGATAAAAGGGATGCATTGACAGTTTAGTTTTCTCGAGAAAGAACATAAAATTAAGTGATTTACCATCAATGATGAGTCAAAGAAGTCATATGGATCAACACGATGATAATGTGGAGGACAATATTAACCGACACCCTCGTAAAAGTAGGTACCAAATCGTAGCGATAGATAGCAAGGACAGATTGCTGAAAACCATAATGTAACGCTTGCGCGCCTGTGCTATATAGAAGGGTAGATGCCTTGGCGGTTTAGTTTTATAGAGAAATAGTATAAAACTAAATGGTCTACCATCAATGATGAGTCCAAAGGGTCATATGAAACAACATGGTGCATGGGCAAAATTTTCATTTTCCCATCGACAAAGGGTTACCCAGCATCGACAATGACAAGGGCATTGCTGAGGTGGTATTACGTCGACAATGCCCGCCCTTATTTAATTCTGACTGTTTCATTTCGGCAATAGTGATAGGGTGATACGTTGAAGTATCACTGACGCATTTTTGGCCGCGTCAATGATGCTGGAAAAGGGAATTTCTAATTTAGCATTGCCAACGTTATTACCGACGTGACTAGCACGTCGATAAAGCCCTTAACCAACGCATGGGGGAGGCATCGCTGATGTAGTCATGCTGCGTCGGTGAAGCCTGAATCTTTTGGATTGAATATAAAAAGAAAAGCACATTGCTAACAAATTTTTTATTAAAATCCAAACCAAACTAATTCATTGTTCACCTTTAATTATATTATACATATCAACATGAGAGTTAAATAAACTACATAATTTTTCAACGTGAGCATAGCTCAAATGCTTAGACGTATACTTTTCATATGAGGTTGAATGTTCGAGTCTCCCTTAATTTAATTTTATATATAAAGAAAAAAACAAATTATTTACCTTTTTGTTTTATATTAGAGCAATATGACGTTAAATGACTTCCACCCCCACTAAACCCTTCATAAACTCCTAAAACCCTACTAATAGGAAAAAAGCTTGTTATATTATTACATTAATGAGCTGTCAAGAGTATATATACATGAGCTGTCACTAATCAACAATATAACTACTTAGCTGACTTAGCTAGTAAGAATTAAATTACAAAGTCTATCCTTAATACTCCTCCTCAAGTAGGTGATACAAATTAATAACTCTCATCTTGCCTAACAAAGTAGTGAAATAAAGGATAGGTAAATCCTTAGTGAACAAGCCTGCTAATTGCAGATTTGACTACAAATGGGAAGAAGCTTAAGAAAACCATTAGCCACTTTGTCATGGACAAAATGACAACCAATTTCAATATGCTTCGTATGTTCATGAAACGTACGATTAGATGCTAGTTGAATTGCTGCAAGATTGTCACAGAATACAATAGTAGGAGACTATAAAGGAACCTGCAAATCAGCCAAAAGATTACAAATCCAAGAGAGCTCACTTGTGACAGATCCCAATGCTCGATATTCAGCCCCAGCCAATGAACGAGAAATCGTAGACTGCTTTTTAGCCTTCTAAGAAACCATTGAATCTCCTAAAAATATACAAAAACCAGTGACTGATCTTCTTGTTTCTAAAGAACCTCCCCAATTAGCATCTACAAATGCCTTTAATGAAATGGAGAAGTAGAAGAAGATGAAAAAGAAATGCCTTAACCAGGAGATTTCTTTATGTATCTTAGTAAATGATGAACAACACAACATATTGACTGAGCTTCTATATTGTGAAAGTGATGTCTGACCTTGTAATATTTAAATATAATATTCGACCAATGAGCCTTCGATAAAATTGAGTTTCCTCAAGAGACAATGCACTACCATCAGTCGTTGAAATTTTCTTGTTAGGATCCATAGGAAGAGACAGTGGCTTGGAAGATAAAAAGCTAGAATCCTCCAATAATTGGAGACAATACTTTCATTGGGATAAAAACAGACCTGATGGAGAACGAGAGATCTCTAAACCCATAAAATATTTAAGACTACCCAGATCTTTTAACTTGAACTACGCATGGAAAAAAGTCTTGAAACTTTGGAAATAGCAAGTATACAAGAACCAGTCAAGATAATATCATCCACATCAACTAACAAAGCAACAAAAGAGGAACTAGAACCACAAGTGAACAAAGAACTTTTAGATTTAGACTGTTGAAAACCAAAGGAAATAAGAGTTGTGGAGTAAACCATTGTCTAGAGACTTGTTTAAGACCATAGATAGACTTATGTAGTCTACAAACCCTAGACTCCTCCTTACTCTCTTCTGAAACTCCAGATTTATATCTAAGGGGCAGCTGTATATAAACCTCTTAAAACAAATCACTATTCAAAAATGCATTATTAACATCAAGTTGTGCAAGAGGCCAGACATAATGAGTATCAAGGGATAAAAGAATCTTAACAGAAGTAATCTTAGCTACGGGAGAAAAAGTTTCAAAGTAATCCAAACCTTCTTGCTAATTGTAACCCTTTGCGACCAAACGTGCCTTGTATCTATCAACAGTTCCATCAGATTTATATTTGATACGAAAAAATCCATTTACTACCAATGGCATGGGATTTGGAAGAGAAACCAGTGACCAAGTATTGGTTCTTTCCATTGTTGAAATTTTTTCATCCATAGCCTGCCTCCAATGATGATATGGAACTGCCTGATGATAAAACTGTGGTTCAAATGTAGTTGAAACATTAAGAATGTATGATTTGTAAGATGGTGCTAATTTTTCATATGAAATGTAATTCTACAAGAGATAGTTGATGGCGGTGATAGGCAAAAAAGAATTGAAAAGTAAATTACAATGAAAATCAGCCAAATAAGCAGGTGGATGAACAATTGTGCTTGTCCTCCTGAGAAAATTAGAAGACGTACTATCAATAGGTAATGGTTCAACAATCGAAGATAATTCCACTTTTGAGGTAATAACAGGAACTGCTAGAATACAAGTGGTAGTAGGTAATATAGAAGGCATAGACAGACTAGAAGGCTGCAAGTTAGTCAAAGGTAGAGGAAGAACCACATCACCAAAACCATTATGAGATAAATGTTGAAAGGGAAAAACCTCTTCATGAAATATCACATCTCTGGAATACAAAAATTGTCTAGAAGTAAGATCATAAACCTTGTATTCTTTAATACCTTGTGGATAGTCAACAAATATACATTGCTTTGCTCGGGATCAAACTTTTTCCTGTTGGTTGACAAGCAACCAAAGACTTTCAAATGTGAGTAATCAACAACATTAGAATAAAGGAGTTCAAATGGTGTCTGATTACGTAATAGGGGTGTGGAAATTACCCCAAAAAATGTATTAGAATCTTGGATTGAAAATATAAAGCATGGGCAACATTTAATAAGTGTTGATGCTTGCGTTTCAACCACCGAATTTTGTTGTGGAGTTTCTACACAATAGAATTGGTTAATAACCCCTTTTCTATTGAAGAAGGAACTAGATTTCAATTCTGGTACATTATCCTAACGAAAACTTTTGATTGTTTTTCCAAATTGAGTCTGTATGAGCTGAAAATTTTTGGAACAAGTTGAAGAGCATCATATTTATGCTTCATTAAGTAAGTCTAAGTAAATGTAGTACAATCATCCACTAGAGTAAGGAAATAGAAAAAGCCTTGATGTGTAGAAGTATGATAGGGACCCCAAGTCTCACAATGAAACAAATAAAAAGGAAACTTGGACATATTATTGTTAGCATGAAGAGAAAAGTCTTCTTTGTTTTTCTAAAGTACAAATACAACATGAATCAGTAGACTGTCTCTTATTAGGAAGAATAACAAGTTTATTCCGTAAAAGATAGAGTCTCTTAAAAGATAAATGACCAAGTCTATTATACCAAGTGACTAAAAAAGAATTATGAGTAATAGAAGAACAAGATGAGGTAAAAGGATTGGTGGAAATGGAGCTGGTGGAAGCACTATTCAAAATGTATAATCCACGAGAAATATCAGCCTTACCAATCATCTTCCAACTGGACCTGTCTTGAATTAAGCAAGTTTAAGGTGAAATAGAATGTATACTGGAGAACTTCTCAATACAGTACTAACTGAAATCAGATTAAACTTGAATTCAAGCAGGTAATAAACTTCAGTCAGTGAAATATCACCAATAGTAGAACTGCTGATCTTTGTTTATTTGGGAGAGAAACATAAGTATTATGACTTGTTGTCAAAGTTTCAAAGAATGAACTATGACAACAAATATGATTCGTAGCACTGGAATCAATAACCTAAGAAGTAATATAGTCATTATGTGAGACAATAAAAAAACAAGTACCTACCACATGAGAAGTGGAGGGAATAGCTAAAGCAGAACTCTCATTGATAATAGAAGCATGAGAGGAAAAAAAAATTCATCAATTGCTGATATTGAACAGAATTGAGACCAAGATGTCCAGTCTGTGTTTGATTAGAATCCAGTGAAGGTTGCATATTACATGGCAAAGAAGCATGATTTTCCATAGTTTGATTGACAGAATTGTGGGATTTTTGTTTGAGCTTATATCCTGGAGGATAACCATGTAACTTATAGCACTTTTCAATTGTATGACCAGGAATATTGTAATGAGTACAAACAGGACGATCCTTCTTATGATTTCTCACATTTGTAGAAACATTTCTTTTAGAATTGTGGACAGTTGCAAAAGCAAGAGAATCATGTTGATTCTGTAAGTAGAAACCTTAAGAGTGCATTGGCGTACTTCGTAAGCAAATTTTTTGTTGATCTAAGAAAGTGGCTCCATGAGTAAAACTTGAGAAATAGTCTGAGCATAATAGTCATTTAAGCCCATGAGAAAATTCAAAAGATATTCTCCTTGATAGATTCATCTAATTTCTTCAATTCTCTACAAGTACAAGAAATTTTAGGTCTGTATTCCAAAGATTCTTACCAAATTGTTTTCAATTGTATAAAATAGCAGCTCATAGAGAGGTTACATTGAGAAATGTTCATCAATTAACTGCGTAATTGAAATAGGCGAGGTCCATTTCCTTGCTGGAAACGATTAGAAAGGTCTTGCCATATATCAACTGCAAAATCAGTATATAATGGACTAGCAGAAATTTCTTTTGAAACAAAGTTCAACAACCACGAAACAACTACATCGTTATTACGCATCGATGCATCAACTAAATTAGCTTCTTCTGGAAAAAGTAAAGTACCATAGATGAATCCAAGCTTATTCTTCACAGAAAAGCAAGACGCATAGAACGATTCCATGAATGATAATTTTCCTCAATCAACAATGGTGAAACAAGAACTGTATCCGAGCCAACAGAATGATAGAAATAATAGGAACTATCTTGATGATTCTCTGTTGAAGAAGAATCAGGACTATGAGGAGGAATTACTAGAGTAGTAGAAGTATCGCCTGCCATTGATGAAATGAAAAAGCTTGAAGATTCAAGAAGAAGTGATGAAATTTAGGGTGTGCATCAGAGAATTGGGCGGAAATTCAGGAAAGTTCTAGAGAGAGTAAGTTTTCATCTGATACCATAATAGCAAAAGAGTTTGTTATATTGTTACATTAATGAGCTGTCAAGAGTATATATACATGAACTACTTACTGACTAAGCTAGTAAGTATTAAATTACAAAGCCAATCCTTAATACCTACCTTGATGAATCAACAAAATTCTTTTTTCTACCATCTAACATCCACAATTTAGTTCACAGATTGAAGACAATGATTTGCCCTTCTCATATACTAATGGCTTAAAAAAAATAAAATCTCACATTGATTAAATCAAGAGATGGCCATGGGTATAGAAGGAGAAGACAACATCATTCATTGGTACAAGAAATTTTGAGTTGTAAACTAAAGAGTTGAAGAGAATGTAATTCATATTGATTCACTAGGCACATACACACACACACACACACACACACATATATATACATTAGAGGCTAACCTAACGGGTTTAGAAGTAATGGGCCTTGGGCCTCTAGCTACAAAACTATACAATATAACAAACCCTAATAATATTTCTAATAGTCCCCCTCAAGCTGGAGTGTATATGTTAATCATGCCCAGCTTGTTACAAAGATAGTCAATCTGTGGTCCATTAAAAGCTTTTGTAAAGATATTACCTAATTGTTCTCCGGTCTTCACATATCTAGTAGAGATCAGCCCCAATTGTATCTTCTTTCGAACAAAATGAAAATCAACCTCAATGTGTTTAGTACGCTTATGAAAAATAGGGTTTGAAACAATAAGGAGGGTATCTTGATTGTCACACCATAGTTTCTTGGACATAAGACAGAGAATCCCAATTCGATAAGAAGTTGACGAATCCACGTCACTTCAGAAATTGATTGTGCCATAACTCTATATTCTGATTCAGCACTAGATCGTGATACAACATGTTTCTTCTTACTCTTCTATGAGATTAAATTACTACCCACAAAAACACAATAGCCAAAAGTAGATCTCCGATCTTCCTTAGACCCAATCTAATCAGCATATGAGAAACATTCAATCTTACTATGTACATGATTACCGTATACAATTCCTCGTCCAGGGGCACCTTTTAAATAACACAAAATCTGCTCAACATTCTTCCAATGTTCAATAGTAGGTGAGGAAAAATACTGATTCACTATACTAACTAAATATGAGATGTTTGGGCGAGTTACAGTAAGGTAATTAAGTTTTTCAACCAACCTCCGGTATCTTTTCGGTTTTTCAAATAAGTCACCATCTCTTGTGAGCTGCAAAAAAGGATTCAATGGGGTGCTACATGGTTTTGCCACCAATTTACCAGTTTCTGATAGTAAATCTAGCACATAATTCCTTTGAGAAAGGAAAATCCCTTTATCGCGTCTCGTCACTTCCACAGCAATAAAATATTTTAACGCCCCTAAGTCCTTTGTATGGAATTTGACTATGGATGAAATTTTTTAGGGAAAAAAAAATACCTGCACTATCACTTCATATGATGACAATGTCATCTACATACACAACCAACAAAATGATCCCAGCTGCATACTGTCGATGAAAAATAGCGTGATCTGATGTACTTTTCCTCATGCCAAAATTTTCAACTGCCAATCTAAATTTTCCAAACCATGCTCAAGGGCTCTATTTCAAGCCATACAATTATTTTCTCAGATAAGAAACCTTCCCATGCTCCCCCTGAGCAACAAAACTAGGTGGGTGCTCTATATATACCTCTTCCTGAAGATCCCTATGAAGAAAAGTGTTCTTGATATCTAACTGGTGTAAAGGCCAATCATATGTAGCAGCCAGAGAAATAAACAATCTCACCAATGTGAGTTTGGCAACAGGAGGAAAAGTATCAGAGTAATCAATTCCATAAACTTGAGCATACCCTTTAGCCATTAGACAAGCTTACAAACAAGCAATAGGGAGATCAAATGTTGTGACTAGATATGACGACGAAGCTTCTTGAACGGTGGCATCCGGACATGAATCTGGTACAGTACGAGGATGACGGGTACACACTTGAGGAAATGAAGGCATGGGAAGAGAGGATGGGAGAGGAGGAGTAACAATAGTTGGTACTTCAGACGGAGGTGGAACAACAGTCGTAGTGGTGTAAATTAACAAGTTACCATCCTCCTCTGGACAAATGCATGAGACGAAAGGAGAGAACGGTGTATTTTCCAAAAAAATTACATCAGAAGAAACCAAATATCTGTTAAGAAGTGTAGAGTAACATCGATATCCCTTTTGAACTCGAGAATAGCCAAGGAAAATACATTTTAAAGCCTTAGGATCAAGTTTAGAAAGTTGGGGGTGAACATCCCAAACAAAACAAGTGCAACCAAATATCCTAGGTTCTATAGGAAATAGAGGTTTATTGGGGAATAAAGAGTGATAAGGAATCTAACCATTAAAAACTGATGAAGTCATGCGATTAATGAGAAAACAAGCAATAGAAACAACATCTGTTCAAAAGTGTTTAGGAACCTTCTGTTAGGAATGGTGTCCTAGAACTTGTAATTATTTAATAATAATAATTTATTAAGAATAAATTAAATAAATAAACATAAGTTTTTTATATTATCTAGATTGATTCAATTAATGATATTAAGAATATATGGAAATATATAAATATCAAACATTCAAATAGTAAACCCTAAGTTACTCTTATGAAATCACAACTTAGTATGTGAGTCATACGAGAGGATTAAAGTCGAGATGAGTAACTTAAAAGTGTCTAAGAAATGGATAACGTTTGGGAACCTTATCCTGGTAACATCGTTGATAGCTTCGCATTTTGTTTATAGACAAATGATCTAATCCTGATCATTCATGTGGGAGACATGAAATGGAAGTATCATATGCAATGTTGATTGTAGAAGACAGGACCACGATGTTCGATCAAATTTCTCATTAGTACCTGTTTACGAGAAATGATCGAATATCAAACTAAGTTTATCAACAAGTGATAGATCTCAATCCCGAGTGAAATGCGGACTCTATTTGTGGAGTTATGTTATTTGATTCACATGGTTGAGAGCGATCCGTAAGAACGCTCAATACACTCCTGTTTTGGGAACATGACTAGATAAGTAGTGGGAACTCATTTTCACGAGATGGAATTCATAACTTTCCTATAAATTAATGGTATCGGTACGATACCTAAACATTTTAGGAACTTTAGGAAACTCCTTGATGTCTTGATTCGAGACATGAACAAGTGGCGCCACGACTTCTATTGATCACGAAGTACCTTATCTCTAGTTCGACTAAAGATAAAGTTCATTGGAGAATCAGCGGGAACACAAGGATAAAGCGGTAATTACAGGGGCAAAACGGTAAATTTATCCGTCTATAATTATGAGGGTTCCACGTGAAGGATATATCACGAGATATAAATAAAGATAAACTAAATGGACATAACTCATCTATAGTGAGGGGAGTTCAAGCTATGAATCTATAGTGGAATTATTCATAGTTAGATAATAAGTAATTAACCGATTATGAGTTAATCAATTAATTGACTAATTATTAAGCCCATGATCTATAGGTCCATCGGGTCCCTATGCTAGCCCAAATATCGTAGTCGCGAAATCAAGTAGAAGAAATGGAAATTTTAAGTAAAGTGAATTACTTAAAATAGGCAATATTAATTGTTTAAATATTGAGTATATTTAAATGGTAATTAATATAAACATTATTAATTATTTAAATAATGATTTTATTTAAACAGGAAATTAATAATGAAATATTATTAATTATACATTTTTAATTATTTAAATATTGAGTATATTTAAATGGTAATTAATAATTTGAAATTAATTAACAATTATTAATTGTTTAAATAATTATATTTAAACGGAAATTAATAATTAAAATTAATTAAATTAATAATAAAATATTGTCAATAAAATTATTATTAATTATTTAAATAATGAAAATTATTTAAATGGAAATTAATAATTAAATATAAATTGGATAATATTTACTCGGGAGAAAATATTAATATTATTAATTGTTTAAATAAAATATTTTATTTATATGGTAATTAATAAATAAATTAATTAAGTTGGACTTATTAATTTAAGAGAGAATTTCAAGCCCAATTGGATTAATGAACCCAATTGAAATTAGCCCAAAATAATTAATTAAATAAATTAGAATTATTTATTAATTATTAATGCTAAAACCGGCTATACATGATTATTTTGGAGAGATAATTGCTTGAATTATATCCTAAAATAATTACATAGATTTATTTACCCAAGATAAATAAAATAAAGAAAAGAAAATAATCTCTTATTTATCTATGGCATTTTGAAATTGCTAGATAAAGGAAAGAGATAATCTTTTTTCTTTTTGTATTTATCTCTATAGATTAATCCTAATGTGATTAGGATTCCTATTTTCCTATAAATAGGAGGGTTGGGTCATTCATAAATCATACAATTCAATTCCTTAGAAATTCGGAATTCTCTCTTCCTCTTCTCCTCCCTCCTTAGCCGATTTTCCCACTATCATTGGGAAGAAAAATATTTTTTTCTTCTTCCCAATTTCTTCTAAAGTTCGATCCCACAATCGGGTTTTGTTTGATCGATCGGGATATAGCATAGAAGATCCGGTGTTGCTGAGGATTTGATGTTGTAAAGAAACCTCCAACCGATTCTCCATTTATTACTCAATGTAAGTTTTGATTTTAATTTTCGAAATTTAAAGCATGAATCTACATGTTTTTTCACAAATTGCATGATATTAATAGATCCATAATTAAATGTTAATTAGTTTACTAAATCAAATTCCGCTAGTTTAGTAAATCATCCCTTCACCTTCATTTGGAAAATTAAAGCTCGTGCGGTTTCCAACAAATGTCTATTTTTACGTTAGGCGACCCCGTTTTGAGACAAAGTATTAACACAAGATGTTTGATGGAGAATGCCCTGTGTGGTCATAAAATTTTGAAAAGTGGATGACAAATATTCTTTTGCATTACCACTTTGAAGAGTTTTTATTGAAATATTAAATTGGGTTAGAATTTTGGAACAAAAAGCAGAGAAATGAGAAAATAACTCATAACAATTTTTCATTAAATATAGCCATGTCATTCAAGAATAATCATCTACAAAAGTAACAAAATACCGAAATCCGGTTATAGACGCAATAGGACAGGGACCCCAAACATCAGAATGAACTAACTCAAAGGGAGCACTTGCTCATTTATTGACTCTAGGACCATAGCTAACACGATGGTGTTTAGCAAACTGACACGACTTGCAACTAACGACAACAAATACTGAAACTGAGGACATAATTTCTTAAAAATATAAAGAGGAGGATGACCTAATCGACAATGAGTATCAAAAGCAGCCGATACTCCAAAACAGGCAATGGAAAATTGTGGGTCAAGAACGTAGAGGCTGCCAGATTCATGTTCTTTACCAATAGTCTACTTCGTTATTAGATCATGAAACAAACAATAAGTGGGAAAGAATGAGAAAAAACAATTTAACGAGTGAGTAACTTGACTACAGATATCAAATTAAAAGACAAACTAGGGAGGGTAAGAACAGTAGACAAAGGTAATGAAGGAACATGTTTAGCTTGGCCGGATCCAATGGCAGTGGAAGTAGATCCATCTGTTAAAGTAACATGAGATGAGGAATTGTGTGGTTCAAATGTAGAAAGTAATTTAGGATTACATGTCATATGGTCGATTGCACTAGAATGTATGACCCATTTGGAGGAAGAAGATACAAGACATGATGTCAATTTACCCGACTGAGCAAGAGCAGTACTGGGGGCGGGTTGATGATTCACAAGTTCTTGGTAATGATCAGTAGGCTCAATGGTGGATGCAACATTGGCAACCTGCTTCTTCTTATTCATCAACTTTTGACACTTCTTCATATGACCAGGTATATGACAATAATAACAAACTACGTTCTTCAAATCATATCCTTTGTCAACAGATCCACACCCTCGACGATTACCTTGGTATTGTTGTTGTCTCCATGGTTTAAAAATGTGACTTACAAGAGCACTCGGAGGTACCACTATGGTATTTTCAGTACAAAGAACTATATTAAAGGCCTCCTCAAGAGAGAGAATCTTTGAACTAGACAAGATTTGAGATTTTGTAGCTTCAAATTCAGATGGAAGTCCCACTAGAAAACATATGACTGTCAACTTTTCCCGTTGCCTCTGTTGGACCGCTACATCAGTACTAAACGGAAGTAACAAATTCAGTTCTTCATGGGTTTTCTTAATATCCATGAAGTAATCAGTAACAGATCTCTCTCCCTACTCTGCACGATAAACTGATTGGGAAGTTTCATAAATTCGCTTAATATTTCCTTTTCCCGAATACACAAACTCCAAGTATTCCATTATGGACTTCATAGAATCACAATGACTAACCATACTAATCATACTACTATCAATAGACTTACAGATCTGTAAAAACAAACGAGAATATTCTCTAACCCATTTGACTCGAGTAGCATATGTCGGTGACGCATCCGTCAAATGATCGTCCAGACCAATACTCAAAAGATATAAATGAATGTTCTTAGACCAATCCAAATAGTTGGTCATATCTAACTTATAGTCTTATATTTGAGACATTGAGTGAATCACATCAATCATAACAGTGAGTTTCATCTCCACAAGATTGAGTTGTCAGCCATCAAAACGTGTAATAAGCAAATAACAAACACCCAACTACAACAATAAACAAATTGCTAAGGATTTAGCCCCAAATATATAGTAAACGAATGGAAATTTAAAGGAATCAAATACCAGAAGTGGACAACAAGAAAAAAACCCTAAGAAAACATAATTCAGCCCAAATTGGAGCCAAAAACAGATCTGGACAGCAGTAAAAACTCCCGTTTTTGTCAAAAACAAGAACGTGTTGCACCCAAAACTACCACAAATTGACTAGAAATAGGTTTCTAAACAAAACCAGATGAACGGCGGTGAGGCATGGCGACGCACGCACCCTCACGGGATTTGTCGACACCACCCTTGTAGAAAGAACCGCCACCCTTCAAAATGCTGAGTCTCCTCTTCCGTCCGCCGGAACAAGCCTCCCGTGGCCCACGTATGGCTTGTTCTGGCTGACGGCGGTGGTGACTCGGTGTTTCGAAAGGCGGTGGTCCTTTCTGTGAGGGTGGTGTCGATACATTTTCACTTTCAATCGAGACCCAAACTCAAACCCTAACCCTCTTGAACAAGAATTCACTCTACCAACTCTCAAACAAAACTAGGGATCTTTAGGCTCTGATACCATGTAAACTAAAGAGTTGAAGAGAATGTAATTCGTATTGATTCACTAAGCACATACACATATATATACATAGTAGAGTCTAACCTAACGGGCTTAGAAGTAATGGGCCTTGGGCCTCTATCTACAAAACTATACAATATAACAAACCCTAATAATATTTCTAACATGAGTGAAACTGAAAAACAAAGTCATGTGACCCTATGTTCAAAGAGAACAATATTGTACCCAATATGAAGACTATAGAGGTTCATTGTCCCTAACAAGTAGTATTAGAGTCATGCCTTGGATTTAACCATATGGATGGATTCCTCGGTGTTGAAGAAAGTGGTGAGCTTCGAAGACCTGGCAATCTGTGGTGGAGCTCAATGTTGACATGGTTTTATATCATAATAATTCCCTTAATTTATTTGGTTTTTGATGAGTTTGATGCTACTTTAATTAGTTTTTCCTTTTTTATGTAGGTTTGGAAACATATTTGCTTATTAAGACAAAAATGAAACAATTTGGTAAAAATCAGTCCAAGCGACCCATGACTTGAGTTTAAACGAGGCTTCGCTTGACAATTTAGGAGAATTCTAGAACTTTGCTTCGCAATCCGTCGCTTGCCCATCAGTGAGGCATCACTTGTACGTTTTAATGAAGGCCTTGCGCAATTCAAGCGAGCCATCACTTGAGAAGTAGCGAGGCATTGCTATCTGCCTAGCGAGCCATCGCTCAACATTGAGCGAGGCGTCGCTCGTCCGTATAAATCAAGACCTTGCGAAAACCAAGAAGACCTAACAATAACAAGGTCTTTTCTTGTAGTTTAAATTTAATTAATTTTTATAAAATTTACTAAATATTAAAGCTTAATTTTGAAATTACTATTTTTTATATTAATTTAATTTAAAAAATTCAACATATAAAATAAAACTAGGGGAATAATTTTAGGGAAATTTCATTTGGAAGAAGAATTTTCTTCAATATTTATAAATCTATTAGTTTTAAAAAAGTATTTGCAAATATAGCAATTTTTAAAAAATCCTCATTTAAGTGAATCAAAGAAATCAATAATAACTTGGAAGTAATCAGTGATTACAAGCATGAAATATCATTTGATATAGTGAATCAGTAATAACAATGATTACATATGAACGGAATAAGTGATTACTTACGCGAACTAGTGGCAATTTTGAAATATTTTATACGCAAATTTGAGTTTTTTGTCATTTTTATAAATAACTTTTTGGGCTGCTATTTTTTCAAATTCAACATTTTTTAGCTATATGTGCAAGAGCCCCATAAATTTAATTAAAACATCACATATAAAATGAAGTTCGGGTATAAATAGAATCTAACACGATTTTACTAAATATTCTCGACTATATATATTAATTTTTAGTATCAAACAAACGCTAAAATCTTCGATGAAAAGCATAAAAAGGAATAAAGGAAAAGCAAGAAAAGACAAGAGAGAAGGAAAATTTCTAAAAAGGATGCTCAATATCAAAATAGAGATAGTGAGCTCTTGAATTAATAGTGAAAGTAGGTACACGTGTCACTAGGGGAATGGGCAATTTTTGTAAAGGTAAAAATGGACAAAAAGGAGAAATAACATAATTACAATATGAAAAGACTAAAATAGGCTATTCTTCTTATATAATGTCCCTTGTATCCTTGTCTTCTTTCTTAGGATTAACATCCCCCCGCAAGAGAACTGGTGAGGCTTGGACAATGAGCTTGACCCGAAGACTAGAGAATCATCGAGAAGTTAATGGTTTGGTAAGAATATCTGTGAGCTGATCTTTTGAGGGTACAAACCGAACGAGTAGCTGATTGTTGAGAACTTTTTCCCTGATAGAATGTAGATAAATTTCTACATGTTTGCTTCTATTGTGCATAACTGGATTTTGGGATAAATAAATTGCACTCATATTATCACATAACAATAATGGAGTAATGGGAGAGAGAAATCTTATTTCATTTAACAAGGATTGGAGCCAAATGATTTCTGCTGCTGCATTGGACAAACCACGGTATTCTGATTCAGTAGTTGATCTTGAGACAACCCTTTGCTTTGTGGAAACCAAGAGACCAAATTCGAGCCCAAGAAAGTGCAGAAACCTGATGTGCTGTGTCTATCATCAGGGCATGAAGCCCAATCAGCATCTGTGTAAGCTGTAATAGACTGATAGACAAAGGGTGTGAATGAGAGTCCATAAGAAACTGTGTGTTTCAAGTACCCGAGTATCCTTTTTACGGCTAACCAGTGTGTTGTGGATGGTTTACGCATGAATTGGCACACCTTGTTGACAGCATAGCTAAGGTCAGGTCTTGTTATTGTAGAGTATTGCAAAGCTCCTATTACACTTTTGTACATAGTTGGATCAGATAATGGCTCCCCATCAAAAAGTGAGAGAGGTGAGTTAAGTGCCATAGGAGTTGGAGAAGGTTTACAACCTTGCATTGATGTTCTACCCAAAAGATCATGGATGTACTTTGTCTGTGATAAATGTAAATTTCCATGGATTGTAGAAACCTATATACCAAGAAAGTAATTGAGTTGTCCCAGATCCTTTAATTTGAACAAAGCATTAAAGGAATGAATGTAGTGAGAAATTAGAGAGGAATTGGAGCCAGTCACAATTATGTCATGCACATAAATCAAAAAAAGCAATAAAGTCTGATTTTTTTTCTATAATAGAAGAGAGAGGAGTCAGAAGTAGAAGCAATGAAGTCCCAAGTGGACAAGCAGGAGCTTAGTTTAGTGAACCAAGCTCTAGGACTCTGTTTCAATCCATAGAGGGACTTTGTCAACTTGCAAACATAGTTTGGATGCTGATGATGAACGAAACCTTGAGGCTGACTCACGAACACATCTTCTTGTAGATCTCCATTGAGGAAGGCATTGTGCACATCAAGTTTCTTAATAATCTACTTATGAGATACATCAAGACTTAGAAAAACTCTTATTGTAGTAGGCTTAACTACTGGACTAAATGTTTCAAAGAAATCCACTCCATAAGACTGAGTATACCTTTGAGCCACTGAACGTGTCTTGTGCCTTTCTATGTCCCCATTGGGTTGTAACTTTGTCTTATAAACCCATTTGCAGCAATGATCTTGCAATTTGGAGGGGAGGCGTATTAATTTCCATGTATTATTATGGAGTAGAGCCTAATATTCTTGGTTCATTGCATCTTTCCATTCAGAATATTGAGCTACAACCTTGTGGATACTGTGGATATACACAACCAGGCCTTGGGTTTAAAAATTCCAGACTTGGATCTTGTGATCATTGGATGTGGAGATGGTAAAGGTGGAGTTGGTTCTATTATAGAAGAAGGAGGGATAGCAGAAGTAGAAGGAAAGGAAGAAGTTGAAGCTAAAGTTGGAGAAGTAGAGATAGAAGATGGTGTAGTAGAAGGGGCTTCTAAATTGGAATTAGGAAAAGAAGGCAGAGGTGAAGTGTTAACAGGAGGAAAAAGAGATGGAAGGGCAGCTGTGTTAGTAGAAAGACCGTGAGGTTGAAGAGGTTGTAAAGACTTTGATTGAGTCAGAGATGGAGTAAGAAAAGGTTGCACATAGGAGTGTGCTAAGGAAGAGATATCATAGTGAAAAGACTGGACTTTGGGAGCAGGATTGGGAATCTGAGAATATGGAAAATAGGCTTCATTAAATATGACATGTCTGGAAACATAGATTCTGCCAATGGAAGGATCAAGGCAAAGATAGCCCGTATGAATTGAACCATAGCCAAGAAAAATGCATTGTGAAGAGCGAAATTGGAGCTTTAAATTATTGTATGGTATGAGATATGGAAAGCAGGCACACCCAAAGACCTTGGGAGTCTATAATCAGGTATAGTAGAGAAGAGAAGTTCATATGGGGACTTGTGATGCTGAACTGGAGAAGGCAGTTAATTGATAATGTAAATTGCTGCTTGAAAAGTATAAGACCCAAAGGGTTTGGGAATGTTTGAATGAGCAAGAAGAGACGGCCCAATTTCAACCACGTGTCTAATTTTTTTCTCTCTACCCTTCCATTCTGCTGAGGGGTATAAGGCAAGCAATTCTATGATGTATACCATGTTTAGTAAGAGTAGTTGAGAGAGTTTTATACTCACCACCCCAGTCAGTTTGTAAGCATTTTAAGGACCATTGAAATTGATTTTAGATCATGACAAGAAAGTGTTCAAAATAAAAAAGAATTTGATCCTTGGTTTGCAACAAATAAAAGCATGTGAAACTAGTATAGTCATCAATGAAAAAAAAATATTGCACAATTTATTGAAACTATTGGAGAAGACCCCCATAAGTCAGAATGTACAAGTTGGAATGGAAAAGTACTGACTGTAGCAGACATTGGAAAAGGTAAATGATGGCTTTTAGCTATTTGACATGAATTGTAGACATCAAATTGAGAATGCTTAAGACTAGACTCATTACATGAAAGAAAAATTTGATTGACAATAGGAAATGCTGGATGACCAAGCCTGTAGTGCCATAAGGTTGGTTAAGAGAGCACAGTTGTGAGAGAGGATATGTGAGCTAATGATGGTGAGACTATGGTGGAGGAAGCATAGTGTACAGGCCTTGCTTAAGTATACCCTAGAGTAGAATGGTCTTAGAGTGGAGGTCCTTCACAAGAAAGTAAGATGGATAAAGTTCCACAAAAGCTTTATTATCATAGCATAACTTGGCAACATTGATTAATCTATTTTATAATGAGGGAATATAAAGAACTTTATTAAGATTCAAAGCTTTTGAAGGTGTGAAAATGAAAGAAATACCAGTATATAAAATTGGTAAGAACTTACCATTACCAAGCATGACCTGTTATGTGCCTGTGTATTGAACTGGATTAGAGAGGGAATTAAGGGATGGAGTCATGTGGTGAGTAGCTCCAGTGTCTAGAAACCAGTATTGATCTGGATGGCCAGACTGAGGGGTAGTGGAGGGGAAAGATGGATAAGAGGGAGGTGCTAAATATGTAAATGAAGGAGATGGGGATGAAGTTGGTAATGTGGTAAAATGAGCTTGGGGAAGTGATAAAGGTGGAGGGTCAGCTTGAGGAAGTGGTAAAGTGGCAATGTGGGTTTGAGGGCGTTGGGAAGTAGATGGATATCTATCCTTATTATCCCTATTATAGCAATCTAGAGCATTGTGTCCCATTTTAAAGAAAATTTTGCATTGTGGTCTGTCTCCCTCCCCATATGGGATTGCTATTTGTAGGAGAGGAAAAATATTGTGGAGGATTAGAAACAGGTGTTGATGTGCGATGAGAAGAATTTGTAGTAGGATTATGCAGAGAGCCAAAAGGAGGAGTTGTGGCAGGTTGATTTGGTGTAAAGTTTGGAGAGTAAGACCATTGTGGTCTTCTAGAGGTATTGAAAGAAAAGTTTGCAAGATTAGCTTGAACTAAACTTAATTGATCAACAGAATTTTCCCTCTCCAACCTAACTTTATAACTAAGAAGGAGACTGCGAATATCCTCCAATAAAGGTCTGTCTGTCCTGTTTTTAATAGATGTGACAAAGAGGTTATACTCAGCACCAAAGCCATCAAGAATGTATTCTACATGATCTTTGTAGGAAAGAGGTTATCCAATGGCTGAAAGCTTATCAGCAATTTGTTTTATATTTGCTAGAAATTAAGAAACTGAAACTCCATCTTTCTTTGCGTTTTGAAGTTGAGATCTCAAACTCATAATGCTTGTTGTGGAGACATATTCATAATGCTTCTTAGAGTTTCCCAAATTTCAAAGGCAAAAGTGCAGCTTACAATCTCACTCATCTTGTCTTCTGAAAGAGAAGAATATAGCCATCCCATGACTAGTCTATTTGCTTTTTTACCAGAAATAATATTCAAGATTGATTTGAGTTTGATATGGATCTAAGAACTTTGGTGGAGGTGGAGCTAAACCATCAATAAAAACTTCAAATCCATTTGAAATGATTACATTGAGCAACCAATTTTTCCACAACAGATAAATTGAATCTGTTAGTTTCACTGTTAAGGAAGGGGATCAAAGATTAGTAGGCTATTGATGAGGATTATTAGGAAACGGCATCTGTGGATATTGCTGAAAACCAGAAGGATAACCAGTGGAAAATTAGGTTGTGTATAGGCATTTTGAGGGAAAAGGTTTTGTGTTCCACAATTTGTTCCTGTATCATTTTGAGGATGAAAAATTTACTAGCAAAATATAGGTTGTCTCTGAATGTTAGGAGTATTGAAGGTTTGAAAGGCATTTGGTAAAGTCCTGTTTGGATTTATAGGTGCTATGGGTGTTATGACAGTAGAGGAAACATTGAGTTGGTTAGCAGGTGGAGGAATATTGACAGTACCTGGAAGGGTAGTAATTGGCTGTTGATTATCATCTTGTGAGGATGATGAGGCCCTGATCCTGACGCTATTACAGCTTTAGCCACTTTGATACCATGAAAAGCATAAAAATGAATGAAGGAAAAGCAAGAAAATACCGGAGAGAAGAAGAATTTCTGAAAAAGGATTCTCAATATCAAAATAGAGATAGTGAGCTGCTTGTATTAATAGTGAGAGTAGGTACACATGTTACTAGGTGGATGGACAATAATTGTAAAGGCAAAATCGGACAGAAAAGGAGAAATAACATAATTGCAATATGGAAAGACTAAGACAGGCTATTCTTCTTGTATAATGTCCCTTGTATCCTTGTCTTCTTCCTTATGATTAACATTTGAAAAGATTTCTAGACATTTAGATCTCTTACTATCCTTGAGTCTTTTGTATTTAGATTAAGTCCAACCAAATGAATCCGTAGAAATAAAATATATCTGGAAAATAAATATGAGTTTGTAGTTAACGAACTGATGATAAGTATTTTCATAAATACATTAATTAGATTTAATTTAATTTACAGTTCAATTTTCTATACGTCTTTCAATCTTGTGGGGTGGTCAATTGTGAAGTCAAGCACTCCACAAATTCATTTTTTAAGAAGTCTTTGTTTGACTCTTCAACTCTGCTCCTTTTCCCTCCTCTCTCGCTTCATTATCACCTGTGTTATTTTAAGAAGTTGAGTATGTTGAAGGAATTCTTTTTTCAAAACTCCTCGACATTGACAAGGGTTTGAAGAAGACAAGTTTGAATTTGAAAGAATATGCCATGTGTTGAGTAGGGATTGGTGAGGGAGCCTATCGTTTAATTTGAGAAGGGCCTCTATTTCAATGGCTGAAAATCCTTCAATAGGTTTGTAAAAAGAAAAAAGTAACAAAACAACAAAGTTGATTGAGAAGCATTCAATAGACAAAGAGTAGAGTTTTTGTCTGTTGGCATTGAATGATAGAAATAGAAACATAAGTTTTCAATTGATGATTTGATGAAACATTGTGAAGATAATAATATAGGGAAGGAAACGACCCTCAGATGTAGATTATTTTTTTTTAGAAATTTCAATTGACACTTTTTTTTATTCAGTAATTTTAAAAACTATCAAATGTTTTGATATATTTTAATGGGTAAAATATCAAGTTAGTCTTGTTAGGGGTAAATTTTGGAAATAAAAGATAATGCTTATATGAATTGGGCCTCGCCCTGTTTAGCCCAACTACATCGTCTTTAGCAACTTTAGTCAACCCACACACCCTATCGAGTCTGCTAAGCCCACCTAAGCCCAACACATTGGAAGCCACCATAAACATCCCATCAAGCACACTTAAGCTCAACGAGCTCCTTCAGCTAAGTGAAACGTACACGATACGATTTGTTAAGCTCATCATTACCAAGAGATAGGTGGAGGCGTTTGTAGATTAGGTCGACGAAGAGAAACTATGAAAGTAGACTCAACGTGTGGTAGACCAAGTTGTAAATGGGCGGGAGATGAACTAAAGAAAGGGCGAGAAACCACGAACGAGCCCTTTATAAATTGAGCAACTTCGAATGATTGAGGTATACTTTGAGACCTTACTAGAACTCTGCCAAAATTCCTACTAACTTTATCATTAGAGTGCAAGTGACCAGCACCACATCATTATCATTTTCTCTACAGACTTGTGATTTCAGGTGATACATCCCCTGTCTATAACGTTTGAGCACACGTGGAGCTAACATGCCAATCTAGTCAGCTTGATGAAAACACGTAACAATATTTGGCGCCGTTTATGGGGATATTGAAAATCGTGTTGCTGAGAATGAGTCGAAATCAATATAATGATAACCACTATGATGAGGAGAAGCAAGGAGAGGCTCAAAGACAAAGGAAAAATCCCCCTAGAGATTGTCAAGTCCAGGGAGATCAACAACAACCTAAACGATCTCCGAAAAAGGGTGAAAGGATCATAGAGTTGGAAGTGCAAGTGCCAGGCTTCAATAAAGATATTGCCAAAGTATTGGATATCCTAACTTTAAAAGGATAATGCTAAAGAAAAAATGCCTTTGGAGCAGGAAGGAGAGTCCCAACTTTATGGGGAGGGTGATTCGTAGAGGAAGAACACTCATCGAGTGGCCTCTCTTGGCGACAAGCGTTCTCACCATGGGGGGGGAACAGATTTTCTAAACATCCTCGAGCAAAAAAGAAAAGCTCGACAAGATGCGGAGAAATCAACTGCTGAAAGGCAACGACCGTGGACACCAGAGTTAAGGAAGCTGCAGGACCAACTAGGTAGTATGCAGAAAGAATACAAAGACAAAGCTCCACTAGCATTGGAAGACCTATTAGAACAAATAGAACAACCATTTACGGAAGACATCATGGAGGGTGAGTTACCCTCCAAATTTAAGATGCCTACTGTCACACCTTACGATGGATCACACGACCTGTTGAAGCATGTTGACACATTTCGGGTACGGATGGGGCTCCATGAAGTCCGAGAAACAATAGAGTGTAGAGCTTTCCCACTCACCCTACCTGGCCTAGCCCGAGGATGGTATAGGAAATTGAAGCCACGTTCAATCTCTTCTTTTAAGGAACTGACTAAGGCGTAATTCATCTTCTGAAGGCGCGTCAAAGATCAAGAGAAAGCCTTAGAGATTACTTGATAAGGTTTAATAGTGAAGCCCTTAAGGTTGAAGGCTACAGTGATAATATAGCTCTCACTGCCAAGATGGCTGGGATCAAAGATGAAACACTGGTCTGGTCCCTCGGGTTGAAAACCACAATCACTTATACTGAACTCCTCTCAAGAGCACAAAAGTATATGAGTGATGGGGAGCTGCTCAATTCAAGAATTTTTTTGATGAAGGGAATAGTAGACAACATCAAGCCAGGAGCAAAGGTCATGAAGACCGACAATTTGACAATAAGAAAAAAAAGGTGGAGGATCAACCTGCTATTCTTGTCAAACAACTTCAAATGGAAGTTAGGGATAAGAATTTGCTGAGATGACATGCAAAGATGAAGGCAAGTTCAAATAAAAGAAATAAAGATAAGTACTTCCTGCTTCATAAAGATCACGGTCAAACTCCTAAAGAATGTTTCGATCTTAAAGAAGAAATCGAGTCTTTGATCAAGTGTAGATACAAGAAAGAGTTTGTGAGATGAAATGATCATAGGGATGATAGAAACGAGAACAAAAAACAAAAGGAGTGTGGTAGAAAGGATGTTGGTGAAGTCGAGACCATATTTAGGGCCCATAATGGTGGGGAATCCAATCAAAAAAGAAAAGCGAGTGCCTGTGAGGCGAGGCTCGCTCCATCTCATTTAGAGGTGTTTTCTACTAGTAAAGAAGAGCTTCCTACCCAAATTTTCACCGAAAAAGAAGCAAATAAAATTCACTAGTTGCACAATGACACATTGGGTGGTGGTTATCAGAGTGGCCAATTGAAAAGTGCATAAAGTCCTTGTTGATGAAGGTAGTTCAGCAGACATCTTATCCTATAAAGCATTCAAGGAAATGGAGCTACGGGTAAAGGAGCTGAGAATAAATTCAACACCTTTAGTTGGATTTGGAGGTGATCAGGTTATCCCAGAAGGCAGCATTGAGCTACCAGTTACTATTGGAGAGCAACCAAATCATCTTACTAAGATGGTGGAGTTCTCAGTCTTAAATTGCACTTCAACTTATAACATGCGATGAAAGCAGTCCTGTTCACTTACCATCAGCTAATGAAGTTCCCTACCCATTGAGGGGAATGATTAAGAGTGAACAAAAAGCCTCTCGAGAGTGTTATTGAACAGCAATAGAAGATACTTTAGTGCACGTAGTTAGAACATACCAAAAGGATCAATCAAGGTAGATGATGCAGCCTGCTTTGGCGATAGAGAGGGTAGAAAAACTTACCTTGATTTTACCAGAAAAGACTGAGCAGAGGGAAACCCCCACAGAAGACTTATAGTCTGTCCCACTCCTCAGTGAAGATCAACGTGTCAGCATTGGAACAAGACTGGGGGCTGAGCAGATAGAAAAATTGATAGATTTTTTCAAGAAAAACACATATGTGTTCGCTTGGACTCATGAGGATATGTCTGGTATAGACCCAAAGATTATGGTGCACAAGTTGAATGTGGACTCCAACTTTTGACTAATCAGACAAAAACGCAGGGTGTTTGATTAAAATAGAAATGATGTCATAGTTGAAGAAGTAGGGAAGCTGTTGAGAGCTAAATTTGTTCATGAAGTGCACTACCCTGATTGGCTTTCTAACGTGATGTTAGTGAAGAAGGAAAATGGAAAGTGGAGGGAGTGTATAGACTTTACTGACCAAAAACAAAGCATGCCCAAAGGATAGCTTCCCATTACCTCGAATATACCAACTTGTAGATGCCATAACTGGGCATGAAATGTTGACTTTTATGGACTCATTATCAAAGTACAACCATATCAGAATGTATGAACCTGATAAGAAGAAGACATCATTTGTCACCAGTCAAGGCATTTATTGTTATGACATCATGCCATTTGCACTGAAAAATCCAGGCGCAACTTATCAAAGGATGGTCAATAAGATGTTTAAGAAGAAGATTGGTAAAAAAAAATGGAAGTTTATGGGGATGACATCCTCAGTAAGAGTCCACAAGCTGAACGACATACAACTGACTTAGAAGAAGCCTTTGATGTCTTGAGGAAGTACCAAATAAAGCTTAACCCTGAAAAATGTACATTTAGTGCACCTCATGAACTTCATTCGGTTCATGGTTCACGAGCAAGGAATTGAAGGAAATTCTGACAAAGTGAAAGATGTGTTGGAGATGGAGTCTCCAAAGAACCTCAAGCAACTGTAAAGCTTAAATCGGAAGATTGCGACTCTCAACAGGTTTGTCTCTATAGCCACTGATAAATGTCTTCCATTTTTTAAAATCTTGAGAAACAATAATAAGTTCTAATGGGCCGAGGAATGCAAGAGAGCTTTCTTGCAGCTCAAAGAATATTTGGCCTCAATACCCTTACTTTTTAAGCCTACTCTTGGTGAGGAACTGTTTATATATTTGGCTATTTCAGAGACAGCAGTGTGACGACCCGACTCAAAATAACCAATAAATAAATAAATAATGACTCATTTTAAATATAAATAAATCAGAGTAAAAGCCAAATAATTACGGAAGCATTCGTTAATAACCAAAGAAATATTCGAAACAAAACATTTGTTTTGGCGCCAATTTAAATAATTTAAAAAAAAACAACTAAGATAAATTAAAATGAAAATCCATAAAGCAAATGACAAAATGTTCAATAAAATAAAATAAAAATAAATGAATAGGAATGACAAGTCTTAAGGGTCTCTAAGTGTAGCGCCGTCCTCGTCATTCGTCATGGTCTCCATTAATATCAATGTTACCTGCAAAATAAAAGTTTGTAGGGCATTCGAATACCGTGAGTTTTTAGCTCAGTAGATTAAATCCAAACTCAAATAAGTAAATTAAATACATTTTATCTCATAATTATAATAACATATGGATACTCGTCCATTCCCACCATTCATCAACAACTAGTAGGTACTTAGCCTACAAAGATCATAACCACGGTGTTCAGCTCTATAGAATAGTATCATAGTGGCCACTATGATACGTGCCACACTATCCATCGTGGTAATCACTTATCAAACTCATCTCAACTACTTAGATATATCATAGTCACAGTGTCCGGCTCTATAGAATAGTATCATAATGGCCATTATGATACGTGCCACACTATCCAACGTGATTATCATATATCAGAGTAAAATCATTCAAATAAATTCAAACAACAATCAGTCTCAACATAACTCCCTGATCATATCTCTAGAATAACAAAATAACAACAAAGAATAAATATTTAAAATAACACACATTCACATCACAAATAGTTAAAAGAAAAGAGAACAACATAAACAAGTCACAACAAGGAAACCATTGAGTTAATATTTATTTTTATAAATTAACTATGTTATCATGTCATATTTGGCTCTAAAACCATCCTAAGCATTATTAAATCAATTAAAACTAATTATTATACGATTGTTAATTATTAATATTAAGTAATTAAAATATTAAATTTAATATGGGTTTGTTTAACTAAAAATAATTTATAGGCTCTAGTTATAATTAAAAGCTAATTAACCATCATAATTCGAATGTAAACATTAATCACGAGTTAAACGGGCATATAATGCTTTGAAAATAAATAATTATATCACCCATAACTATCCTAATAATCACACAATAAACACACAATCACATGAAATTTAATTTAACTTCTAAGTAGGAATTAACCTACCTTAATTGCAAATTGAGGAAGCAATTGAGCTCGAAATAATCCCAATTAAAATCCTAACGATGCCCAAGACCTGTGGCAACAATAATACAAGGTCAATTTTATGAGAACCGAACAAACGGGGCGAAAACCGGCTCAAATTGACCACAAATTGACCCTGAACCGGTCTGGACCAGCTGAACCAGCCCAGTCAGCCGGTCCAGATGAACCGGTTCCCCTACCTTCATCCATGCATGGAAGAAAACGCAGACTGCGTTTTCTTCCTTTCTTTTTATAATTTTTTTTAAAACAAAAGGATTACAACTTACAAAACTGAATGGAAAATGTCCAAACGTCTCGGATTACACGTAGCAATAGACTTTATGCACGACCACCTCCAACCCGAGCAATACCACGAAGGATGAACCCAGTTTTCCGACGAGGAATGACCCAGAAAACGGCGAGAGTCCGACGAGGCTTAAAACGCATGAAAATAACGTCCAATTAACTTGTAAGATTACTATAATTAACCTCCATATCAAAAGGATAATAAACTAAACCCAAATAACCGAATTACTTACAAGCAATAGAGGTGAATCGGTGAAGAACAAATCTGTTTTCCGGCAACGACATAATATTAAGCAACTACAGTCAACCCACACACCCTATCAAGCCTGCTAAGCCCACCTGTGCCTAGCACATTAGAAACCTCTATAAGCAGCCCATCAAGCACACTCAAGCCCAATGAGCTCCTTCAGCTGAGTGAAATGTACACGAAGCGAGCTCTTCATTACCAAGAGATATGTGGAGGCGTCTGTATAGTAGGTCGACGACGGGAAACTGTGACAATAGACACGACGTGTGGTAAGACAAGTTGAAGGTGGGAGATGAACCAAAGAAAGGGCAGGAAACATGAGACCTCTATAAATTGAGAAACTCCGAGCGATTGAGGAACGCTCTGAGACCTCACTAGAACTCTTCCAAAATTTCAACTGATTTGATCGTTGTAATGCAGGTGGCCGGCACCACACCAGCGTCATTTTCTTTACAGACTCGTGATTTCAGGTGATACATCCCCTGTCTACACCGTTGGAGCACACGTGGAGCTGACGTGTCAATCTAGTCAGATTGACAAAAACACGCAACAACAAGTCACTAAACTTTCACACGGATTTTATTTTCATCACTAAATTTTTATAAGTTACATATTTCGTACTTCAACTTTACGATTCGTTCAGTTTTAGTCATTTCTTCTGTGTTTTTCAGTCTAGGACACTAACGGATGACTTATGTGACATGTATTTGATGATGTGACATTATATATATATATGCAGTGATGTTAAATGATGCGGAAAAATAAATATACAGTGATGTTTAAGACAGCAATGAAGGAGAAAATGATTGATTAACCTTACTGTATATTCATTTTTCTATGTCATTTAACTTCATTGGATATTGCTATAATGTCACATCATCAATTATATACCATATAAACCCTCCAATAGTGTTTCAGACGGAAATATACAAAAGCTAAAATGGAACGAACCGTAAAGTTCAGGGATGAAAAATATAACTTTTGAAAGTTTATGGACGGAAATGAAACCGGAGTGAAAGTTTAGAGATTAAAATGATATTTTACCCTATTTTAAAAGTGGAAAATCAATCTGAGAATGAGATAAGACCAATCTCAGTGTTAGAAATATCAGTTTTGAAAATATTTTTAAAACTTTTGTTATTTTTGAAAATATCAATTCTTAAAATGTCATTCTTAAAAAAAACCATTGTTTTTACAATTTAATTAAATAGTTTATTTTATGAGTAATTAAATTAAAAATAATATTTTTCTACCGTTTTAAAAAGTCCATTTAATACTTTTAATATATATATATATATATTCAATACTTTTTTTTTACAAAAATATATATATTTTTTTCATTCAAAATAATAAAATATTATTAGTGTCTAATACTTATTTAGATTCAATTAATATTTTGGTTTTTTTCTATATTTAATATTTAATTTGTTTTAATTAAATTTATTTGATATTAAAGTTGAATTTTGAAATGAATATTTTATATATAATTTGATTAAGAAAGAATTAACATATAAAATGAAATTGGGGCTTAAAAGAATTAACATATATAATGAAATTGGGGCTTAAATTTAATTACGAAGTCACATGTATAATGAAGTTCAAGTATAATTGGAATCTCACACAATTTTACTAAATATTCTCAATTATCTATATCATTTTTACTATCAAACAAACACTAAAATCTTTGAAAATATTTCTAGTCATGTAGATACCAGGACATCTAGATACCTAACTATCCTTGATTCATTTGGCATTCAGATTACGTCCAATCAAATGAATCCATAAAAATAAAATACATCATAAAATAAATATGAGTTTGTAGTTATTGGACTGATGATAAGTATTTTCATTAAAACAATAATTAGGTTTGATTTAATTCACCCTCAAGAGCTCAATTTTCTACCCATCTTTCAATTTTGTGTGGTGGTCAATTTCTACCATCTTTCAATTTTGTTTGGTTGTCAATTGTCACACCTTGTCATATCTCAAATCTATTTTTTTGAACCAGTCTTTTTTAAATAAATTTGTATATATTATAAACTAAATAAAAGAATAACAAGCGAAGAGAGAAAGATGAAGAACACTAGAGGAATAGAGAAGTGATCAATATGATATTCACTTTTTTGGGATATCTACAACCATTCTTACAAGCACTATTTATAGGCTTACCATTACATAGGGAGTTACAACACATAAATATGAGGAGTAAATTACAAGAGTAATGTTGTGGGGGTTATACAATTGAATCATAAAGTGTGGTGGAATTTGTAACCTATGGAATTATGGACATCTATAATATATTTATTTATAACACTCCCCCTTAGATGTCCATAATGAATATGCCTCGTTAAAACCTTACTAGGAAAAACCCTGTGGGAAAAATCCAAGTGAAGGAAAAAGAGTACATAATTCATATAGTAAGAATTGCCTCATTAAAAACCTTGCTAGGAAAACCCAATGGGACAAAACCATAGGTAAGGAAATACAACTCAATATTTACTCCCCCTGATAACAACATTAACTAATGTCTTCTTGAAGTCTTCATGAATTTCACATCTCCTTGTCTTCTTGACATCTTCATGAATTACACAAGAAATCCAACATGATTTGATGAGGTGACTAGTATGTTTACTTTATAAATCGTCATGATATAGTATTGTCTATATATGTGATAAATAATCTACTTAAAATCTAACTCTTTAGATTAGATAAATAACCTGCATCTGCAAAACCAATTAGCTCAAATTTATATTTGTTAATATAAAAAAATAAACCCATATCACTAATTCGTCAATAGTAATGAAATATATATTTATTCCATTGTCTCCTTGTTGGATAAAAATATATCTTGATAATAAAATTCACTAAAATGTTATAACCTTTCTTATATTATTAGCAAGATACATACGTTCATCTCCACTAAGATATGGCACTTCAGGACCGAGAAGTTATCTGTTGTCTTCTCGAGATTGAAAAAGATCATTTTTAACATTAAGTAAAACATCCCAATGAAAAACTCAATAGCTATGTTATATCCTTATGCAAAATCATTTCAAGACATTTTCTGTATAAGTTGATTTATCCATCAACCGGAAAATGCTTAATTTACAAACTCCAAATTAAAACTTTGATTTTCAAATCATTCATCTCAAATTATTTTCAAGAATAATTAATTTCCTTAGCAAGCTCTTCAGGAGTTTCAATAAAATTAAAATCAAACATATACAGTAAAATGGTGAAGTCTGATTGTGACTTCTTTATAAAACTATATGAACAAATAGGACGATTTTCATAGTCTTCTTTTGATAAATAGATTCACTAACAGTTATATCACATTCGTTTCAATTGTTTCCAATCTACATAATGATCTTTATAATTTGATTAATATACTTTTCGAGAACTTGAAATTATATGCGCCTCTAGCATCTTTTTCTTTCAGGATATAGATCTCACTCCAAAGAAAGTTATATAAATAAGTTGTGACTAATCCATGAGATGTTTGCTACATCTTTTCATACACAACTTGGACTTGAAAAGTGAGTCTAATTTTCTTTGATCTTTTTTCACTTATGTCAATCATTTTTATGTCAATGCTCTTTTCACAGATTTTGGTTCACAATCCTCACCTTTTAAGATACAAAATTATAAGCAACTCTTTGATTCCATATTTTTCTTATCATGACATAATTAATGGAATATCAACGTTTTCACTATTCTTAATTGCTTGACCTTCATTCAGATTTATAGGATTAATTATGTTCATTGTTTCTTCAAGAAACCTCTACTTCCTCAATTGAATCATTTTGAGTATTGCCCATTTCTTTTTTTTTACAACATATTTTTATCTTTGAAATCATTTGTTATTTCACACTTCAGGTGTAAGAGGATTTTTATCTTTAGAACCAATTGGCTTTCCATACTTCAGGTGCGGTTTAAACTTGTTAATTGTAGCATTAACAACTTTTCTAACTTTTCATAATTTCTCCCCCTAACGTTGGAAAAGTATCTCGTCAATATGAGAACCAGCCATGCAGTAAATATTATCACCCGTCTAGGGTATTTGATAAATAAATAGGAATCATACTCAACACAAATTCACAACCTCCTCTGAGGATCGGACTTTAGTATGTTTTTGCATATAACAATATACTGCAAATTTTGGATGTTCTCTTTCTCCAAATAAGTGTTGATTGCTACTTAACCAAAAATAATATTCTCATCAAAATATCCAATGATTTAACAACATTCAAATGTGTCATATCGAGGGGTCGAATATATATACCATCTTATTATGGAAATTTTCCTTTCAAATTCTTCCAAATTTTCTTTAACGGGGCATGATTAAATTTAACTAAGTATTTGGATGTACGACAGGTACAAGACTAATGTCCTTTTAACCACACTTAAAAAAAATGATTTTCACAAATTTGAGAGCTCTTGTTTTGTGAAGCTTTTCCTCTTTCCTCATCATGTGTGTATTTTTAAATTTGCAGAATTATCATTATGACTACCACGCTATGAGAAATCAATTCTTCTGCATTTATGACCATGTTCCTCAATTTTGACCATTGATCATTTGATATTATAATATTCTCTTCAGGGAATGATGTCGAATGAGTTGTTCAAAGTCCCATGATCTTTTTACTAAAAGCTCATTGTTTAATTGAATTACAATGAAATCAATTCATAATATTTTTAAATCCTCTTTGTCGATATTGCTACTACAGGAGCATATTAATTTGAGGTATGAAAAAGTAGAAATTACTTTCTTAATCATTAATCATTACTTCGCATAATTTCAATTTAAACAAATTGAAACACAAACCATACTTATAAAATTAATAACACATTTAGCAGTAATACATAAATTAATACTCTAAACAAAATTAAAATTAAGAGACATAAAATTCAAGTAATGATAATAGAAATAATAAATATTCTATAAAAATAGCTTAAACGTCAAATGTATAATGGTATTAATCCTACAAGTAAACCATTACTAAATCAAACAAAATTAAAAAAAAATTAAATTAAATTTCTTGTGGTTCTTGTTATGAGGTTGAACCACATTAGTTTTTCTTTTACTAAAATAGCATACAGTACCATTATAATGACAAAAAAAAACTTTGAAATTATTTTAATCTTATAAATAATAACATTTTTATAGATAAATATCAATATTGAATCTGATAATAAGAAATCCCTAGGTTTAATGATGAAGAAATAATTATCTATAAAATAAGTTGACTATTTAAAATATTGGAATCAAACAAATGATCAAGAATTTTTTTTTTAAAAAAACAATTTTGTGAAACTGTAGGGGAAAAAAATCCTTTAATTCAAAGATTTATATCTATAAAAAAAAATTAATTATAAGATTCTAAAAGTAAAATTCATATAAAATATTTGTTGTTATATAATCCCAGATTTTTTTTTTATTTTTACAAATTGAAATCAAGATAAACTGTTTAAAAAAAAAAAAAAACTAAAAAGAAACAAGTTACTTCATATACGTTTTAAATATTACATTCAATTCTTTTAAATAATAATAATAATAAGTGTTTTCTTCGGTTACCGTTTAAAAAAAGAATACATTCAACAACGTGTAAATGTTTTTCAAATTTACCAAAATCGGAAAGATTGCAATTACAAAATGATTTTTTTTTTTAACGAACTCCTCACTGCATATGTAAAAATAAAAGGAAAAAAAAAACAAAACCTCCATACTGTTGAGTGTTATGGGGTAACATTTCCATATCTAACTAAATTTTTAAAATACAAACTAATGATGAACAATTTTTTTTTTCTTAAATCTTAATTTGTTAATCATAATTGTGAAAAACGATAAATTTAATCTAGAGATAAAGTAAAATACTACCGGGGAAAAAAAAATATTCGTCCTTGTCTGGCACGTAAAAGTGGCACATAAAACTAAAACATAGCTCAAATGTTTTAAATAAAATTTATTAGAGTAAAAAAAAATTGTAATTGAAATTTGACTAGATTCAAATAAATTTAGTCATAAGTGACTTAATATTAAAATAATAATATATATTTTTCAAATATGACATCACATAAAATTATAGAAAGAAAGTCTGATTTAAAACATTTTTCAAATAATAAATAAATTATCATCGAAAAAATATTACCTGGTTTGAATTCCCATGACCTCCCACCGTTATTATCATTCCACTTCACACTGCAATGTTCTCCTTGGCTTTTCAAAAAAAAAAAAAAAAAATCATATGCCCACAATTTTGAGATGGTAATAACGAAATTGATTCACTATATTCTTCCCCTTTAGTTGAACATGATTCTCATTCTTCTCAAATCTTGAATTGAGTAAAATAGAAATTGAATAAATGTTAGCCAAAAAAGAATTGGTGAGACTCGTTGGCTATTTTCACATTCACTTCAGGGAATGGTACCAAATCAATTGGCCAAAACTCATGATTTTCATCAAAAACTCAATTGTTTAAATCATCTTTCTTTGAAAACAACAAGCAAAGTTTAAAAAAAAAAAATTGTGTAAAAGAATGAATGTAGTGCGAATTTCAGCAATGACTCCAGTAGAAAGTACCTTAGGATGCTATGGGAATCAAGATTAAAAATATATATATACATAATAGATTAAGAAAAACAGACATAAATATTAACCAAAATCAATTTTAGAAACTATAAATTTATTGGACAAATTCTTCACATCTAACCAAAATATCAATTTGGTAGTGTAGAAGAAAAATGTTTAAAAAAATAATAAGAATAAGAATAAATCGATGAATTAGGGAAAAAATGAGCAAAACAAAAGTGGTAGAGACTCGTGCTGATAACGTATTATAAACTAAATAAAAGAATAACAAGCGAAGAGAGAAAGATGAAGAACACTAGAGGAATAGAGAAGTGATCAATATGATATTCACTTTTTTGGGATATCTACAACCATTCTTACAAGCACTATTTATAGGCTTACCATTACATAGGGAGTTACAACACATAAATATGAGGAGTAAATTACAAGAGTAATGTTGTGGGGGTTATACAATTGAATCATAAAGTGTGGTGGAATTTGTAACCTATGGAATTATGGACATCTATAATATATTTATTTATAACAGTATAAAATTTGTCCAGACATTTTTTTCCTATCTGGCAAGACTTTGGTTAATTGGTATTTTCGAGGAAAAATCCATGGCAAGTCTTTGTATGACTCTTCAACTCTCGTCCCTTTTCCTTCTCTCTCGCATCATTATCACCTATTTAATTTTAAGAATTTGAGTGATATATATATATATATATTAGAGATAATAATACTGTGTGTCCGTTTTTAAAGTAAGTCAGACCATTTAAGTCTATAACACTATAAATATACATTGATGTTAAATGATGTGGAAAAATAAATATACATTGATGTTTAAGATTGCGATTAAGGAGAAAATATTATATTAACCTCATTGTATATTCGTTATGAGCTCGTCAGGAGACTGAATGGACTCGTAAAGCTCCAATAATACATAACTAATTAACTAAAACTTATTTAATAAAATATTCTCACTCATTAACTTTTGATACTACTATATATTCAAAGCTACACTCTTAATCCTATAAACGATGTTATATACATATATATTTCAATTACATACATGATTGACGTGGCTCGTAATTACAGCCAGGTGATAATACCGATGTTACCCCGATAATACATCTCGTTTCCTTAAATTCCTAATGATTCTCTAATGAACAATAATTTATAATCTATATGATGAATTGGTTATTCTTTAGTTTTCCTTAAATCTTTGCATAATTTAAAGAAAATAAAATATGGGTATTTTTTCCATTTTCACAATATAATTTAAATTGGCTGGTGGTGGTTTTTGGTAAATTTGAAATACCCAACGATTTATGTTATATGTGTAATAAACACAATACGTATTGAACGCATTTCACTTCTTAAAATACAATTTTTGAAAGAACCCATTTCTTTTACTATTTAATAAAATAGATTTTTTTAATAATAATTTAATTAAAGTAAATATTTTTGTACCCTTTTTGAAAAGTTCATTTAATAATTTTTTTTAATATATATATTTATTCAATACTTTAAAAATCGTATACATATATTTTTTCATTCAAAATATTAAATATTATTAATGTATAATATAGATTCAATTAAAATTGTGTTTTTTTTTTCTAGATTTGATATTTAATTAATTTTTATTAAATTTATCGAATATTAAATTTGAATTTTGAAATTAATATTTTATATATTAATTTAATTTTAAAAAAATTAACGTATAAAATAAAACTGGGGGAATAAATTTAATTAAAAAATCACATATAAAATGAAGTTGGGGTTATAAATAGAATCTAACACAATTTTACTAGATATTCTCAACTACCTATATAAATTTTTAGTATAAAAAAAATGTTGGAACAATAGTGGAATTTGAACAGAAATCGAACTTGTATTGAATCGAAACTGATTACAACAAAAACAGATCAGAAATAACAAGTAAATAAAAACAGAAACATAAGGACAACCGTTATTGTAGATTGCTCCAAAGCACGGACAGGCCGTTGTCCTGAAGTCGATATTGCCCCACTCAGGTTGTTTGTGGTTCGTTGGCAATTCGGGTCGGTAGGATTCGATGGAGTGTTTCTTGAATACAACAACTAGTGCTTCAAGAACCCGGCAGAACCCCTCTAGAACAGCTCTCAAAGCTTTGACAGAAAATGAAAATGAAGAACAGAAGAGAGAAAACAGAAAGTAGAATTCTGAATTTGTTGGTGTGAAGAATGGAGAGAATTTATTTCCTATTTATAGTGAAATGAATTCGTAACTCCAAAAAACGAAATCAATTATGGATTAAATTCAAGAATTAATTCTGCCAATGTAACAGTTCACCGGAAACGGTTACGTTGCCTGAAACGTCCGCCGACGACTTTCTGAATTTCAAAAAAAAATTAAATAAATATTCTTTAAACAAAAGAATATTACTTAATCAAGAAGACCGGCCCAGCCCGAACCGGCCCGACCCGGATCGGGTCGTGACGTGCGGGCGGGCGGCGCACGTGCGTGTGGACTGAAGCCCATTGAGTGCGCGCTCGGTCTCGCAAAATCTGTGGAACCCCAAAGGGCATGTGCAAGTGTAGATATATAAAGTGATGTTAGATTTGTGATCTTTCCAATGTGGGACAAGTGAATTTTCACTTTCCCACAAACCACAACTTTCAACTTTCTCTCTCTACACTTCCACTTACTTTCACTTTTAAATTTTATACTGTAAAATGTATAAAATCCAAAAATCCCCCACATGAAAGTAAGTTAACCCAGAAAACATGAAAACAAAAAATCTGTCACTTTTGAGAGCATTGGTTAAGTTATGCATCAGGAAAGGTGTCTTTTGAACTTAAACCTTCCTTAGTGATACATTATCGAATTTACCGAAGAAATAGTGAAACGTCTTTATTAAACTTTCCTTCTGTTGATAAATTGAGACAACAATCTGTCACACATAATTTAACTCATTCTATTGAGTTCTATTCGTTTGAGTCCTTTTTGGTTCTGGACTCGATCCCGTAGTTCGTGAGAGATTTAGAGAACACAAGCCTGTACTGTTCTCATTGAACCGACCCAATTCTTCTCTCATATAAATGACTATTGATTTTATATATTCTCAAAATATCCATGTATCAATATTATTTTAACATCTACAGATACACACACTTGTTGAAATGGGTTTTGACTTTAAAAGTCTTAGTGTGTCTACTATGAGTTATTCCGGTTTAGTTTGCCAATTAAACCTAGATCTTAGGATCTCCCAGTCAACAAGGTTAGGTTTCCACCAGATAACTCATTTCTTAGGCTTTAATTCCATTTCCCTCGATGTATACAACACTTGCTCTTTCGTTACTCCTTTGGTTAAAGGATCAACAATATTTTCCTTTGATTTCACATAATCTATTGAGATTATTGAAATAGTGAGCAACTGTCTAATCGAGTTATGTCTACGCCGTATATGCCTAGACTTGCCATTGTAAACTGTATTTTTAGCTCTCATTGAAGCAGCTAAATTATCACAATATATACATATAGCGTTTACTGGTTTTGGCCATAATGGAATGTTCTCTAGAAAATTCCTTAGCCATTCTCCTTCTTCACTAGCTTTATCTAAAGCTATGAATTTTGATTCCATCGTAGAGCGTGCAATACATGTCTGTTTAGATGACTTCCAAGACACAGCTGCTCCACCTAAGGTAAAAACATACCCACTGTTTGATTTAGTTTCTAAGCTATCAGATATCCAATTAACATCACTAAATCCTTCCAGTACAGGTGGATACTGTGTATAGTGCAATCCATAGTCTATAGTATATTTGAGATATCTCAATACTCTCACTAGTGCATCCCAATGATCACGACCTGGATTGCTGGTGTATCTAGCTAATCTACTTACTAAGTAAGCTATATCTAGTCTTGTACAATTCATTATGTACATAAGACTTCCAATTACTCTGGAATATTCTAAAGATGATACACCAACACCTGTATTCTTACATAGTTTAATACTAGGATCAAACAGAGTGAATACAAGTTTGCTTTCAAATTGTCCAAACTTTCTCAACACATTTTCTATACAGTGTGACTGAGAAAGTATATATCCTTTAGAATCTCTTGTTATTCTTATTCCTAGAATAACATCAGCAAGACCCATGTCTTTCATATCAAAATTAGAATTCAACATTTTCTTTGTTGATTCTATTATCTCTTTGGTGGTGCCCATGATTAACATGTCATCCACATATAAGCAAATAATAACACATTGATTATTTACACTTTTGTAATAGACACATTTGTCACATTCATTGATTCTAAACCCATTAGATATCAAAGTGTAATCAAATTTCTCATGCCCTTTGTTTGGGTGTTTGTTTTAAGCCATATAATGACTTTACAAGCTTACAAACTTTATTTTCATATCCTTTTACAACAAACCCTTCGGGTTGTTCCATGTAGACTTCTTCATCTAAGTCTCCATCTAGAAAGGCAGTTTTCACATCCATTTGATGAATTTCCAAATTAAGTATAGATGCAATAGCAATCAACACACGAATGGATGTGATTCTGGTCACAGGAGAATAAGTATCAAAGAAATCTATTCCCTCTTTTTGTCTATAGCGTTTAGCTACTAAACGAGCTTTATATTTATCTATAGAACCATCAGCTTTAAACTTTTTCTTGAAAATCCATTTGCAGCCAATTGGTTTACTCCCATATGGTAAATCAACTAATATCCAAGTATTATTTTGCATAATGGAGGTTATCTCGCTATCAATGGCTTCCTTTCAGTTTACAGAATCTGGAGTAGTCATTGCCTCTTTATAAGTTTGAGGTTCACTTTCTACCATATAGGTAATGAAATCTGGACCAAGTGAAGTAGCCGATTTACTTCTTTCACTTCTTCTGGGTTTAGATTGATCATGATCAGTTTCCTGTTCACGTTCACATCTTGGATCATCTTGAATTCTTGAAGTACTTGCTTCATAATTTCTCTTGGTTTCATTGTCAGTATGTTTCTTATATGGAAACACATTCTCAAAGAATTCAACTTCAATAGACTCCATTAAAGTGTTATTGTTAATTTCAGACACTTGTGAATTAACTACTAGGAATCTATAAGCTGCATTATTTAAGGCATAGCCTATAAACACAAAATCAACTGTCTTAGGTCCAAGTTTTGTCCTTTTAGGTAAAGGAACTTGTACCTTTGCTAAACACCCCCACACTTTCAACATTTTATAAGTAGGGAGTTTTGCATTCAACAACTCATAAGCCGACTTATTAGTCTTATTTTCTAATGTTAGGAACATAGTAGACATCATTCAGGGTGAGTATCTTCCCAGATGTCCATTTCAGCTGGATGTTTCCTTTGCCAACCACATCAGAAGTGGCAAAATTTCCCATGTACAGCTTTTCATTGCCGTCAACTTCTTTGTAGTTGAAGAATCGAGATTTATCCGCACTAACGTGCCTAGTAGCACCGGAATCAATCCACCAACCCTTAGTAGTGGTAGTCATGCACACTTCGGAGATCATCGCAACAAGCGGAATATCATCCCCATTATCCACAGTCAGATTGACTTGATTGTTAGACCTATTATTGGGTCTATTCTATCCGGGATTCTTGCAATGCCTACAATTAGCAGCTCTATGTCCCGCTTTGCCACAAGTGTAGCAGTTCCCAGTGATGCGTTTAGTGTTAGCATGCTTAAGGCCTAGGTCATATTTCTTCTTGGTTGACCTATTCATGCTCTTCTCAGCCTCGGTGAGATTTGCCTTAGCCTCTACACTCTTTTGGTTTGGGGCTCTATTATTGCCCATCCCTTTTCAGTTGTCTTCCTCTATTCAGAGTTTTAGAATTAGGTGTTCCATAGAGCACTCCTTACTTTTGTTTTTAAGATAGTTTTTAAAATCACTCCAGAAAGGTGGAAATTTCTCAATCATAATTTCCATTTGGAATAGTTCACTCATCTCCATTCCTTTGCTATGCAAGTCACTTATAATGACTTGTAGCTTCTCAGCTTGGTTGACTACGGACTTGCCGTCAACCATTTGAAAATCATTAAAATTTCCCACAATAAACCTCTTAACCCCTGCACCAACTGATCTGTACTTCAGTTCAAGTGCATCCCACAATTTTTTCGATCTCTTATAGTTTTCATTATATAGACTATCAATTAAGGTATTTAAAATGTAATTGCGACAAAGATAATCAAAATTCTCCCATTGATCTCGTTCCATGTGTCCCTCGTAAGTGACATAGTCCTCGTGCACTTCCGACATTGGTTCTTTGAGCACATAGGCGAGACCAAGTATTGTGAGGAAGAACATCATCTTTTGATGCCATCGCTTGTAGTCTTGGGGATTGAATTGAGGCGAATTCTTAGAGTGGACCGACTTCGGTGGATAGCTAAGAGGATACTTACTAGTCTGTAATGTTGCAGCATTGTAAGCATCCCCTTGAGTCCGCGCAGGTACGGGATTCACAGCAACAGTGGTGTCCAGAATTGGTGCACTGTTTTGTGCAGTGACAGTGACAGCTGTAAGAGCGGCAGCAGTTTTAGAGGCAGCCGTATTAGTGGAAGCAAGGGCAGTGGCCGCAGCAACATTGTCATCAGCAGGAGGAGCGACAATTTCAGCAAGGGGATCAGAGTCGTTCGATTCGTAGATGTTGACAAATTCCATGATATCGACTTCAGATTGTTGGAACAATAGTGGAATTTGAACATACATCGAACTTGTATTGAATCGAAACTGATTACAATAAAAACATATCAGAAATAACAAGTAAATAAAAACAGAAACGTAAGGACAACCGTTACTGTAAATTGCTCCAAAGCACGGACAGACCGTTGTCCTGAAGTCGATATTGCCCCGCTCAGGTTGTTTGTGGTTCGTTGGCAATTTGGGTCAGCAGGATTCAATGGAGTGTTTCTTGAATACAACAACCAGTGTTTCAAGAACCCGGCAGAACCCCTCTAGAACAGCTCTTAAAGTTTTGACAGAAAATGAAAATGAAGAACAGAAGAGAGAAAACAGAAAGTAGAGTTCTGAATTTGTTGGTGTGAAGAATGGAGAGAATTCGTTTCCTATTTATAGTGAAACTAATTCGTAAATCCAAAAAACGAAATTAATTCTAGATTAAATTCCAGAATTTGCCAATGTAACAGTTCACCGAAAACGGTAACGTTTCCTGAAACGTTCGCCCGCGATCGGTAACGGCAAAGGCCATTAAGATCAGCTGTTACACTTTCTAAATTTCAAAAAGAAATTAAATAAATATTCTTTAAACAAAAGAATATTACTTAATCAAGAAGATCGGCCCAGCCCGAACCGGAACCGGGTCGGGTCGTGACATATGGGTGGGAGGCTCGCGCACATGTGGACGGAAGCCCATTGAATGCGCGATCGGCCCTCGCAAAATCTGTGGAACCCCAAAGGGCCCAACCCAAAGTGCAAGTGTAGGATATATAATGTGATGTTAGATTTGTGATCTTTCCAATGTGGGACAAGTGAATTTTCACTTTCCCACAAACCACAACTTTCAACTTTTTTTCTCTACACTTCCATTTACTTTCACTCTTAAATTTTATAATATAAAATGTATAAAATCCAACAAAAAAACACTAAAATCTTTGATAAGGATTTCTAGACATCTAGATCCCTTAATATCCTTGATTCTTTTGTATTTAGATTTCGTCCAACCAAATGAATCCATAGAAAGAAAATATATTTGGAAAATAAATATGAGTTTGTAATCACATGACCATTATTTTCATTAAAACACTAATAAGGTTTAATTTAATTTACATTTCAATTTTCTACCCATCTTTCAATCTTGTGGGGTGATCAATTGTCAAGTCAAGCATTTCACAAATTCATTTTTTAACAAGTCTTTGGATAATTGTCAAGCCAAGTCTTAGTTTGACTCTTCAATCTGGTCCTCATTCTTCCTCTCTCGCATCATTATCACCTGTGTTATTTTAAGAAGTTGAGTATGTTTAAGGATTTCTTTTTTCAAAACTCCCCGTCATTGATATGGGTTTGAAGAAGACAAAGTTTGAATTTGAAGGAATATGCAACGTGTCGAGTAGGGATTGGTGTGGGAGGCTATCCTTCAATTTGATAAGGGGCTCTCTTTCAATGGCTGACGATCCTTCAATGGATTTGTAAAAATAAAAAAGAAACAAAGCAGCAAAGTTGATTGATGAGCATGAAAGAGACAAAGAGTAGAGTTTCTGTTGTTTGGCCATGAATGATAGAAATATCATTTTAGTCCATAAATTTTCACTTGGATTTTATTTTCATCTCTAAACTTTTAAAAGTTACATATTTCATCCCTGAATTTTACGATTCTTCTAGTTTTTATCATTTCTTTTGTGTTTTTCCTTCCAGAGCAGTAACGGAGGGTTTATGTGACATGTATTTGATGATGTGACATTATATAAATATACAGTGATGTTAAATGATGTGGAAAAATAAATATACAGTGATGTTTAAGACTATAATTAAGGAGAAAATGATGGACTAACCTCACTGTAAATTCGATTTTCCATGTCATTTAACTTCATCGCATATTACTATAATGTCAAATAATCAATTATATGTCATATAAGCACTGAACCGTAAAGGTTCAAGGACCATAAATGTAACTTTTAAAAGTTTATAGACAAAAATAAAACCTGAGTAAAAGTCCATGGATCAAAATGATATTTTACCCTATTTTAAAGTCGAAAATTTCTCAGAAGGATTCCATCAATCTGAGAATGAGATTAGACCAATCTTAGTGTAAGAATATCATTTTTGAAAATATTTTTAAAATTTGTGTAATTTTTGAAAATATTAATTCTTAAAAAAATCATTGTTTTTACTATTTAATTAAATGGTTTATTTTATGTGCAATTAAATTAAAAATAATATTTTTTATACGTTTTTAAAAAGTCCAATTAATACTTTTAATATATATATATATATTCAATACTTTTTTTTTTAACAAATAATCTTTTTTTTTTCATTCAAATAATACTTATTTAGATTCAATTAGTATTGTGGTTTTTTTCTAGATTTAATATTTAATTAGTTTTTATTAAATTTATTTGATATTAAAGTTAAATTTTGAAATCAGATATAAAATGGAATTCGCTTATAATTGGAATCTCACACAGTTTTACTAAATATTCTTAATTATCTATATAATTTTTATTGTCAAATAAACAGTAAAATCTTTGAAAATATTTCTAGACACGTAGATATCAGAGCATCTAGATCGTTAACTATCCTTGAATCACTTGGTATTCAATTTATGTCCAATCAATGAATCCATAGAAATAAAATACATCATAAAATAAATGTGTGGTTTTCAATTGTCATGTCAAGCATTCCACAAATTCAAAATCTAGACATATCTCAAATCTATTTTTTTGAACCAGTCTTTTTGAAATAAATTTTTATAAAATTTGTCCAGACATTTTTACCTACTCTGGCAAGTATTGGTTAATTGGTATATTCGAGGAAAGATCCATCGCAAGTCTTTGTATGACTCTTCAACTCTCGTCCTCTTTCCTTCGCTCGCTTCATTATCACCTATTTAATTTTAAGAATTTGAGTAATGTTATATATATATATATATATATATATATATATATATATATATATATATATATATATATATATATATATATATATATATATATATATATATATATATATATATATATATATATATATATATTTATATATATATATATATATATATATATATATATATATATATATATATATATATATATATATATATATATATATATATATATATATATATATATATATATATATATATATATATATATATATTTATGTGTGTGTCCATTTTTGAAGTAATTCGACCATTTAAGTCCATAATTTAATGTTTATTATTTTATTGTTATTCTTTAAGTCCATGAGAAAATCATATGGATTGGCGTGGCGGGAGGCTATCCTTCCATTTGAGAAGGGCCTCTGTTTTATGGATTTGTGAAAAGGAAGAAAAAAAAACAGCAAAGTTGATTGGCGTAGAGTTTCTGTCGGTTGGCCATGAGTGACAGACAGAAACATGAGTTCTCAAATTCATAAAATTTGATGAATCATTCTGAACATATAATAATATAGAGAAGGAAAAAACCCTGGGAAGTGGATTTTTTTTCCTTTTGGAAATTTCAACAGAGACTGTTTTTTTTTACAATTATTAAAATAACATATATTTATACGTTAATTACTAAAATTTCATAATTTTTGAAAAATTACTCAAATAACATAATTATAATTCAATAAATTCATTGAACTAAAAAAGTGAAAAAAAATATTAACTTTTTGAAAATAATAATTGTGTGGGATATTTCTCGACACTGGTTGAGCACGTGAGGTAACGTGGTGGGTCATCGCTAGTGCGGCTACCGAATTAGAATAAGACGGTGATTAGAAGGGCAAGTGTGTGTGCAGATGCCCAGGACCCTCGATGATCAAGTCAGGTGGCGGTAGGTGAGAGTTGGAAGTGTTCTCCACAAGGTAAGTTGTAGGGTTAGGTATATGAACTTACTTCATTGGATAGGTTAAGGAACCTTTTATAGTCTCTTGTTCGTGGGCCTGCTTGACTTGGCTAGTACAGGACTAGGCTTTGTGGATCTTTTAGTGGCCCGATGTAAGCAACCCCCCAAGCGATGATCCTGATGGGCTTGAGCCCGTGTGGGCCGGCGCGATACGCTTGGCTCATTGGAGGGTTATTTTTACCCTTTACAGTTTTCCCCTATTTTTTGGATTCGAAAGTCCAATGTGGGGAATAGAGTCTGCTCAGATTGACGACATGGCGTTCCGCCAGACCTGTCATCAACTTTATTGTTCGGAAGGATGCGACTCTTCGGAAAGTAGACAGTTTGGGCCTCGTGAGCGGGCTTGATTTTCAACGGCCCTTTTCGTGAATGCGGATCGTCGTGACCCTTCCCATGTGTCGCGGTTGTTTGACGCATAGTTCCCCCTTTAAATAGCATATCCCTCCAGAATTAAAGGCTTGTTTGCCATTTAAATTATAAGGGTTGTCTGAAATTGTCTCAATCGCGAAAAGCTTTCTGCCTTTGACGCTCTGTTCCTTGAGTTTTTCCTAGTTCCATTCTAAGATTAGTCCTTTCGCCTTTCTTCTTCATTTCTGTCATCTGCTATGGACAACCCCGGCGAGACCCTCGTTGTTAAAGGTCGTAGGAATTTTAGAGTCGTAGTGGTGGACGATGATTTAGATGGTAGGGTTTTCGAGAGAGATGGGGCTGAGTCTAGGAATGTTATCTCCCCTTCTCCTCTTTCTGTTCAGGAATTTGGTCCTAGCTCTATGTCCAGGGGTGAACCCGAGGGAAATGAACCTGTTGTAGATTATCTTTCCCTGCCCGATAGGGATTCCCTTTCTTCGTTGAATGGATTAGGGTCTCTTTCTGAATTTGATGTGGCGTTGGATGCCGAAAATGTGATCTCCCTTGTCTCTCTCCCTTTAATGGGAGGGATTTCATCCCTTATGTGCACCGTTAATGTACTTGGCTCTTTCAATCCTCTTCCTTCTGAACCGGTTGTTGGAGAAGTAAGGAAGAAGAAAAAGAAAAATCGCTCGAAGGGTAAAAAGTCCAAGTCTAAGACCACCCTTTCTATCTTTGTGCTCTTGGTAGGGGAAGGCTCTGCCCCGATGGACATTGCTAACGTCTCAAGCCTTCCTGGATCCCCCATCCTTGAATCGATCGATGAAGAATCCGAGGGAAGAAAAAAGAAAAAGTCTAGGTCAAAAGCGGTACATGAGGGGAGAGTTCCTTCCCATTATGTGTCTAAGATGACGCAAGAGTGTCTCGACAAATTGAGGGCTGACTATGCTATCCTTCCACACTTCAAAATGAGGTTCCCAATTGAGTCGGAGCAAGTTTATCTTTCCCTGAAGAAGGGTTGGACTGTCCTTTACCTGATGTTCTTCAGATGTGGGGTTCGGTTCCCCCTTCCTCCCTTGTTTGCAGAGCTTTTTTATGGGTTTGGGATCGCCATAGGTTAGCTTATGCCGAATACGTTGAGAACTTTGGTCACTGTCATGGTTTTGTGTTCTGGTCTGGGCATTCGACTGACTTTGGGGATGATATCCCATTATTGGAACATTCGCCTGAATTCCCAGGATAGGATGCACTTCGTCCTCTAGAGTCACCAACGTCCTGGTCTGGTTGAAGATCAGACCACGGGCGACAAGGGCTGGAAGGAGGAATGGTGCTTTTTTCATGGTCCCATCTTGCCCGGGGGCCAGGAAGACGACGAAAATGGGCTAGACTGTAACAACCCGACCCAAAATAACCAAAAATAAATAAATAAATAATGACTCCTTTAAAATATAAATAAATTAGAGTAAAAATCAAATAATTGCAGAAGCGTTTATTTAATAAATCAAAGAGATATTCAAAACAAAACCTTTATTTTGGCGCCAATTTAAAAATTAAAAACAAATAAATAAATTAAAATGAAAGTCCGTAAAACAACTGACAAAATAATCAATAAAATTAAATAAATAAGTGAAAAGTCCTAAGGTTCTCTCAATGTAGCTCCATCCTCGTCAATCTCCATGGTTTCCATTATTATCAGTGTTACTTGCAAAATAAAAGTTTGCAGGGCATTCGAATGCCGTGAGTTTTTAACTCAGTAGATTAAATCCAAACTCATATAAGTAAATTAAGTTCACCACGTCTCATATATAATAACTTATGGATACTCGTGTCCATTACCACCATTTGTCAATAATTAGTAGGTACTTCTTAGCCTACGATATTTCTTAATTTATATTAAATTTGCATATATGTATCATAGTGGGGTATAAGGCCACTCATGATAACGTGTCATGCTAAACATGCCGCTGTACAAATTTAATAGGTGTTTATTATGTTTGAATCGAGTTATAACACCAATAAAAATTTTCTCTTTGTTACTATTAAATTTGCATATATGTATCATAGTGGGGTTATGGCCACTCATGATAACGTGCCATGCTAAACATTTAGCTCTACAAATTTAATAGGTATTTATTATATCTCTTGTTTACTATTAAATTTGCATATATGTATCATAGTGAGGTATAGCGCCACTCATGATAACGTGTCATGCTAAGCATTCAACTCTACAAATTTAATAGGGGGTTTATTATGTTAGTTTAAACTTAAACCGTTATTAAACCCTAATAATAGCACCTAACCAAGTAACGAACATAAATTAAATAAATACAATATTTGCAAATCAAATAAGCACATAATAATAATATTTAAAATCAATAAATCATCTTCCAAGACATTCTAATAATCATACAATAAACAAGCAAGCACAAGGAATTAACGATCATAAACCAATTATAAACAATATTCGCATTTAACTAATTAACGATCATAAACCAATTATAAGCATGATTCACAATCACAACGTACACATAATACTTTTAGAATAAACAATTTCATCACCCATAAATATCCTATTATTCACACATCAAACAAGCAATCACATGGAATTTAATTTGACTTCTAAGTAGGGTTTAACCTATCTTAATTGCAAATTGAACAAGTAATCGGGCTCGAAATCATTCCAAATTGATTCCTAACAATGCGCAAGACCTGAAATAATATTAAGTTAATGTCAATTGCGAGAACCAAGCTAACGGGATGAAAACAGGCTCGAATTGACCAAAAATAGCCCTTGAACCAGTCTGGACCAGTTGAACCAGGCTAGCTGGTCCAGCTGGACCGGTTCTTCTTCCTTTAAGGCAGTATAGCGTCAAATGCAAAAATTAAAGGAAAAAAAACGCAGACTTTGTGCAACTCACCTCCTCGACGGCGACGACAGTTTCGGGTAATGGAAAATGATTGTTAATGATTACAGAAGCTTAAGAATCGAAAATAAATGAAAACATATCGTAAACCAGCTCTAAATACTTGAAGAACTCTAGATTTCGACGATAATGTGTAGAATCCGGCGAGGGCTATTTCTGATGAAAAACAATGAAAAACTTATCTATTTAGCTTGCAATTTGTTCTAAATTAACAGAGAAACTAAAATAAGACAATTCCAATGAGAATTACCTAAGAAAACGATCGTTTGCAAGATGTTTTCTTGACTTTTCTGATGAGGCGAACCCTAACTTAGGCGAGGCTAAAACTTGCGAAAACAGTGATGATTAGGCACGTATTCTTCTTGAATTTTAATCTAAAACATAAGGAATCACCATTCATTAATTTATTTTACGATTAAATCGAGAAAAACACGATGAATCCTTGGTTTATCAAAGAAAAACGTGAACCTGATGGCTACCTTTAAAACCATTGAGAAAAACAATAATACGATGTCTATAAGGGCTCTAACTCAAAAGAAAATGACGGATAACAATTACATTCATAATTACCTTAAGAATTGGAGAGAAACTACGATGAAAGAACGAAAGATGGCTGCTATCGAGAGAGGCGTGAGGTTTTAAGACAATGATAAAGAGTCTAGGGTTTTATGCATGTTTTTGATTGGTTAACAAAAGACCAAAGAACCAATATACTCTTATTAACGAAAATAAGTAAGTAGGGACACAACCGGTATTTAGGCCAAAAATTTTTACTCGGGGCTCGGATTAACGAACGGTCAATTGCGTTAAACTCATAACGACGCGACGGTTCAAAAGAACTATTAATAACATTGTTCGGATGGAAGTTGGTGAAAATCCTAAAATGTTCTTAAGCAAAAATCCAGGTTGTTACATAGACCCTCATTAAAAAAAATTATCGTTTAAACTGTTGTGTTTAATTGACAACTTTTGTGTTTTCTTTTCAGCGAAATAATTTCTTCCAAAAAGTACTTCTAAGGAGGAACTCTCACGTTGCGCGCTCGTTGATAGGTTGGGCCTTTTCGACTGGGAAGAGTTTACTCAGGAGTCTTGGATTATCTTTGTGAAACTTTGGACTCCCCCAAAAGGTTTTGTGCCTGTCGTTCCCCATAATGGTCTCTACTCGGGTCTCGTCCTCTTTGCTTCTTTAGTGTGTATTCTTGCGTCTAACCCGATTGGGTGTTTCTTTTAGGCTTAAGCAAGAGGATGTCGGAGAAATAGCTTCTTTTGAAGTCTTTCGACCCATCTATTTTCTTGGTTTTTCTCGAAGATGCGAGAAAAAGGTGGGAAGAAATGGGGCCTCAGCCAAGCCGAAAGGGGAAAGAGGTGGTCGAGTCCAATCAGGCTACTCTGAAGTGCCCTCGAGGAGTGGGCACGTCGTGGAGGTTGATGCTACGGAACCTACCGCAGACCCTCTTACTCTAAAGCGGAAGGGGGGGCAGGATGATCGAAGGGTATGAGCGCGAGGTAAAGGGTGCAGACGATTTCGTACGGAAGCATCCAGAGATGGTCTACCAATCTTTTTCCCCTGAGTCGAGTGCGTCTCCTTTAGGTTATTCTGATATCTTATCTTTTGACTTTATGGGGTTCGAACAGGTTGTCTCTTCGGAGTCTTAAGATTCGATGGGTAAAGAACCTATTCATCCTTTGGTTCCATATCCCCCGGCCTCGGCTTTGGAGGGCCGGTGCCAATTTACTGAGTGATATTACCGCGCTGGCGGAGGAAGTGTGCTCTCTAGGTGGACCGCTCCTGTTACTTAGGATATTTTTCACCCCGGGCCCGAGTACGACCTTCACTCCCTTTTTGAGGAATACCCTTTAGTGAGCTTTTGACGCAGTCGGCTATTCTCCTGATATGGGGGCTCTTCATTTGGATCTTCTTATCGACCATGTAGATGGTGGGAAGACTTTGGCGAATATATGGCATCGTATTTGGTTCGTTAGTGTGCCAAGCATACTTTGGCTCTTTTCTATTTTCTTTTCCTTTTAGCCTTAATTTTCCTGAATGTTGTTGTGCTTGCCTTCTGTAGGGGGCCTAAGCTTCATCCCAGTTGGCCCTTAATAATGAGAACCTAAGGCCTAAGTATAGCGACCTGGAGCTCGAAGTGGTTGAGCTAAAGAAAGAATTGGATAAACATCAGACTGGCCATTTCGATTATGCTGTTGCGGAGGTCATTTGGCTGAAAACTTGCCTTCAAGAAGCTGAGGTGGAGATTTCTAGATTGGAGAGAACAGATCTATTTTTCCCAAAAATGCCCTGAAGAATCTCCTGGACAAAGCCGAAGATAAGAAAATCAACGACTTTTGGATCTTCAGCTTGGGGCAAAATCTAAGGCCATGGATGATCTTTAGCGGAGTGAAGAGTCTTTGGGGAAGGCCATGGAAGAGTTGGCTACTGCTGTTCTAGAGAATGCTTCCTTGAAGTCTGAAGCAGCTGAACTTCTTCCCTTGAAGGAGAATGTTAGGGTCCTTAAGTCTAAACCGGTTAAGGCGGTGGAGCTGTCCGCTCAAACCACGCTCCTCGGGATGAAAGTCAGGGGAAATGCCATCAAGTTGGTGCTGTCAGAAGAGATGATGGAGCAGTTCAGCCCGATCCGACATCATGGGGCCATTGAACTACGGGCTCAGTTAATCGAACATGCCAATAGGCTAGTCCTCCCCTATGGTGACACTTCGATCCCTGGTGACGTTGGTGGGAAAGAAATGAACCCATTGAACTACAGTGGTAACGACGCGGCTGATGACACTCTCCCAGTTTCTCCTTCTAACTCGCATGTTCTCTTTCTGATTGATCTTTGACTGGGCAAACTCTGGATTGTGGAGCCCCCTTTTCAAACAATGTCTTTATTTTCTTTTTTAGTTTGTTGCTTTCTCTATTATGTTGCCGTTTGTAATGCAAAACATAATTTATTCACAACTTGACTTACTTCATATTTGTGTTGTGCTATGCCCCCCTTCCTTTATCTTCCATACTTCTTGCTTGCTTGGTTTAGAATTTTTCTCGAGCCTTGGACTTTGTTTTTCAAGGAAGTCTTAATTTTTTTTAGGGAAAAGCTTGAATGATTGGATGGATCAAGGTTTCTGCTTCCAGAGAAGGCTTTGATCGCTCGGACGGATCGAGGATTTCACTTCTGAGGAAAGCTTTAGTCACCCAGACAGACCGAGGCTTTCACTTATGGAGAAGGCTTTAGTCGCTCAGATGGATTGAGGCTTTCGTCCCTCGGACGGACTGAGGCTTTCTCTTCCGAAGAAGGCTTTCACACTTCAATATTCCAGTGTTTTTGCTTTCGAAAAAGACTCTAATGCTTGGATGGGCCAAGGCTTTTACTTTTGGAGAAGGCTCTAATCGCTCAGACCGAGGCTTTTGCTTCCGTAGAAGGCTTTAGTTGCTCGGATGGACCGAGGATTTTGCTTCCTGAGAAGGCTTAAGTAGCTCAGATGGACCGAGGCTTTTGCTTACGTAGAAGGTTGTAGTCGCTCGGACGAACTGAGGTTTTTGCTTACGGAGAAGGCTTTAGTTGTTCGGACGGATTAAGGCTTTTGGCTCGAATACTTGCTATACGTATAATTTAAAGGTAAAGCAAAAATATATCATTTCCTTTCTTCTTTGTTTGTACATTTTAAAAAATAAATAATGAAAGTTAAGTAAGAGTCTTCGGTTCTTCTGATGACCTTTCAGTCTTCGTCACTATCAATGACCACAATTCGTCTCTTTTTTCGCTTTGACGAGGCGAGCTACTCTCTGAGATAACTATTACTCCTCTTTAAAATAATCAAGGAGGTTTTTAACCGCTCATATGCGTTCTTTGAGTGCTTCTAAATGATGTGAAGGGCTGTAACCTGCCACGTCTATGAGGAGTTCCCACTTTTCACTAAGGGCGTAGTTTTCCTCTTCCAGGCGGTTCGCCTTCTCGTTCAATGCTTCATGAGCATGCCGAGCTTTGTTAAGCTCGTGTCTCAGGTTTTCCATGTCTGCCTCCTGTTTCTTCTGCTTTGCAAGGGCAAAGGTAAACCCGAGATTCTCTTTTCTCATTTCACAGTTTTCAAACTTTAAGACTTTCTTGGTCACCTTTGAAGTCGAAGTCATGTAGTCCATCGTTCTTGTCAGCAGTGAGAAGAGAGAAAATTATGGGCACTTATGAGAAACCTTCATTTTACAGTGGAGGAACGGATGTACCCGGTCAGAAGTCAAAGAGGCCTTCATTTAATTCGAAGTTACTTGACATATCAAGGCGTTTCATCTCTTAAGGCAATGATGTAGCACTGTGATTGGTCACGTCAACCGTCAGTCATTTATGTCAAATCCCTTTAAAGGAGCCTAATTAATAAAGATTAACGGCTTTAATTGTGGGTTAGCGCACCCGCTGCTTTGACGCGTGTTGTGATCCCAACAGCCGTCTGACCCTTTAAATGGCTCGATTGAATGCTTCTTTTCCCATTTTTGAAATTTTCCAAGAAATTTTCATTTCCTGTCTCAAACCTTCCTCGAATCAGAAGTTCCCATTGCCATGAGGTTTTCCCATTCCTCTCTATTTCTCTTCCATGTTTGGTTGTCTCATCCACGACCTTCATGGAAGAAGCTTGGATGTGATCTTCAACGCCTGTTGGGTTGGTCCCGGTTTACTTGCATCTTGTGGATGTGGTTCTCAATGCCTGTGAAGATCCTCCCAAGATCTGTGGCCACCCGAGTCAGCCCTCGCTCCACCTCACCTTCGCTAGTGTTTCCATATGTTATCCATCTTCGGAAGAAATCAAAACATCTAACGGAGTGGGAAGCGCTTCGCTGTGGTTGGTGTTGCCCGAGTCTTTGTCCTTAGAAACCAACTTAGGAAGTAGACTCATCGGGCTTCTTTGTGCCCCCTAGGTCATGTGAAGCGAGTGACCTGAGTTGGGCAGAGCGAGCTATCAGATGAAAATTAGAATTCCTCTTCCATTTAAACCTGCCTCAGCTGATTTTACAAGTCTCTCCACTCTACACATGATAAATCTTTAGATGCATTGCATTCCAAGCTCTCAGCACTAACACATTATACTGGTCTTCGAGATGGTAAGTTCCCAACTTATGGGCCTTCCTAATTCAATCCCAATTTTCCCACTCCAGGTTCTTATGTGTTTTGGAACACTTTACTTAGAACAAAGTCATTCACTTTGAAGTTTTAATGTTTTACCTTTTTCTCGAAGTATTAGTAATTAGGTGACCAATCACATCTTAGTAAATTTCTTCTTATAGCCTGCAAGGCGAATTAATGCTTGTTCTCTTTTTTCATCAGTGCGGTCTAAAGCTTGTTCCATCATGGTGTCATTTTCTGCCTCTGGGATCGAACTGCGAGTGGTGGGGATGATCATTTTGATGGGGATAACTGATTCTGCCTCGAAAGCCATGGCGAAAAGGGTTTCTCCTATTCGGATTCTCAGAGCGGTTTGGTATACCCATAGGACTCCCAGAAGTTCTTCTACCTACCTTTATTTTGTTCGATCCAATCTTTTTTTAAGAGAATCCATAATGGTCTTGTTCGATACTTCTGCTTGTCCGTTGTCTTACGGATATCGAGGTGTTGAATATCTGAGTTCCACCTTTCTATCAACGTAATACTTCTAGATAGACCTTCCTGTAAAATGGGTCCCGTTATAAGTGATGATAAATTTGGGGATTCCAAAGCGGGTGAATATGTTCTTCCAAAGGAAACTCTCGATCTTCTACTTGGTAATTATAGTTAAGGGCTCTGCCTCAATCCATTTGGAAAAATAATCTGTCGCGACGAGGAGATAACATTTCTGCCTCGGAGCTTGCGGCAGTTTTCCCAGAGACTGAGATTGTTGGTAGGGTCATGGGCGGAGCATGAATGGTTTTACCGAACCTTTGGCACTTATCGCATCTACTGACAAAGTTCTTAGCGTCTTTGAGCATAGCGGGCCAATAGTACCCATGTATCATTGCTCTGTGGCTCAATGACCTTGGTCTTGCAAGATTTCCGCAGTGTCCAAGATGCATTTCTTTTAACAAATAGGAACTCTCCAACTTTCCCAAGCACTTGAGATAAGTCCGCTGAAAGATCTCCTGTATAGCTCTCATTGGATAATTGAGTATCTGTCGGCCCTAGATCGGGTTTTCCGTGCCTCCAGTTTTTCTTCTGGTAATTGACCGGTTCGCAGATATTTGATGATTTGGCTCCTCCAAAGGTTGTTCTTACCACAATTTGATGACCCTGAAAGTAATGATTCAGCATTCATGAGGCAACTATTAAGGCCAATGCCAGTTTTTCCATCGTCGAATATCGCGTCTTTGCATTTATCATGGTTTTTCTCACGTAGTAAATCAGCTGTTGGGCTTGTTCGTCTTCGCGCACCAACACTCAGCTAACCGCATCAGATACCGCCAAATAGAGGAATAATTTTTTGTTATCAAAGGGCTTGGATAGTGGTGGTGGTGAAGATAAAAAAGCCTTGAGTTCCTCGAATGCTTTCTGGCACTTGTTTCCCCAGCCAAATCCTTACTCTTTTTCAATGCTTTGAAAAACGGCAAACATTTATCCAACAATCGCGATATGAACTGGTTCAGAGCTGCTAGGCATCCAGTTAGTTTTTGTACCCTTTTCAAATTCGTAGGCGTTTGCATGTCAGTTATCGCCTTAATCTGATCAAGGTTGGCTTTGATTCCTCGACTGGTTACCAAGTGCCCCAAGAATTTTCCTGCTGGAACTACGAAGGTGCATTTATCAGGGTTTAATTTCATCTTGTACCTGTTTAGCACCGTGAAGGCTTGTTCGACGTGTGCTGGGTGATCCTCGGCTCTCTTTGATTTAACTAGCATGATGTCGATGTACACCTCCACTATTTTTCCCAGTTGCTCCTCGACCTTTTTTTTTCATGAGTCGCTGGTATGTCGCCCCATCATTTTTCAACCCAAATGGCATTACTTTGTAGCAGTAAGTGCCTATATTGGTTATGAACGATGTCTTCTTCTGGTCTTTCGAGTTCATCTTAATCTTATTGTACCCGAAGAATGCATCCATAAAGCTCAGCAACTCATACCCAGCTGTGGAGTTTACCAATTGATCTATCTTTGACAACGGGAATGAGTCTTTTGGGCATGCCTTGTTGAGGTCAGTAAAATCGATGCATGCCCTCTATTTTACATTCTTTTTCTTCACTACGACCACGTTTGCTATCCACTCAGGGTATTTGACCTCTTAGATGAACTCTGCCTTTATAAGCTTCTTCATCTCCTCGTTGATTATCTCGTTCCACTCGGACGTGAATTTATGCCTTCTTTTCTTAACCGGAGGTTGGTTCAGATCAACTTCGAGGTTGTGGGTCATTATTTCACTCGAAGGTTTTTCAATTCCTTTTCAGAAAATCTGTTAGTCTGTCCTTCAGGTCGTCTTTCAGTGTTTTCCCAATGCTCGTCGTCTTTCAGTGTTTTCCCGATGCTCGTCATCTTTCCATCGGCTTCTGGATGAATCTTTATTTTTTCAGACTCGTCCTCAAGTGCTGCTATTCTCAATCAAGTGAAGGGTGGGTCTCTTTCGATACCTTGCTCCTGTAATTGCTACGACTGGCATCGAGATTTCAGCTTCACAATCTCAACCAGACAGGACCTCGAGACTTCTTGATCCCCTTTTATGATCCTGATTCCTCAGCTCATGGGATATTTAAGCATCTGGTACCGAGTCATGAATCCATGGCCTCCCGAGTATGACATTGTATCCCGAGTGGGTATCAATCATATGAAAGAGGGTCATGAGGTTGGTACATTCCACTCGGACTGGAATCTTAATAGTTGTGGAAGACTTTGTAGTAGTTCCGTTGAATCCCACCAACTCTTGAGAGTTCGGGATTAGGTCCGAGTCTTTCAGCTTCATGCGGCGGAAAGCCGACATGTAGAGTATATTGATGGATGAGCCTTGATCTATCAGGACCCTACTGACAGTGTGGGTTCCGTCAGATAGTGAGATCACCAAGGGATCGTTGTGAAGGAGGTGAACGTCTTCTAGGTCCCTCCAGGAATATTTGATGAGGTCTTCAGAAGTATACTCGACCCGGTAGACAGGGAAGTCTTGGGCTGAAACCTCTTATGGGCATTGATTGACTCCCCAGTACAATGGATCAAACCTACCAAGCCCTTTCTTGGGATTACGACTAGTGCGGCCAATATTTCTTCATCATCCCTGGCATCACGTCTTTCATTCCCTCGGCTCAAACCTTGTCCACAAAACTGATCGATTTTTCACGCGATGATTTTGTAATTATCCGTACTGTGCCTGCTCGTTTTATGGATATTGTAATATACATGCTCCTTCCTCTTGGCGCTCTTCTGGACGTACCTTGGTTTTTTTCCTCTCAAGACTTCTTTTCTGAAAGTACTCCCGATCGCTTCTGCCTATGAAATCCACTACAAACTTCTTTTAGTTAAATCTTTTACTCTTCCCCAAACCGACTTTCTCTCCGGTTCTCTTCTTCTTTCTTCCTTTTTTCTCTCTGAAGGACCCCACTCTCTTCTTCTTCCTTTCTTAGAATCGCCTTCCTTCTTTTTCCATACCCCTTCAGCCTTCAACCCCATCCTTTACATTTCTCCTCCCACCCACTCGGCTCATCCTGCGATATTTTTGTCATCACCCTGTCCAACACCTCCTTCATGGTTGTTGGTCTTCTTTTGTTGAAAGACTTCCATAGGGGGTGGTTTGGGTGTATCGCTCGCAAGAATGCGGTCGTGGCTTTGAGTCATTGCAATCCGGGACCTCTATTTGACCTTCATGAACATGACGATGAAATCTTCTAGAGTTTCCTTATCCCCCATCAGGACAGTTGGTGACAATGGCGATGAGACTAGATGGTGAATGGTGGCATGCAAGTGCACATGGTCAATAAGTAATACAGCGGTAAGTGAGTGTCGTGTCTCACGAGGATAGCTAAACAAATGTTAAAAAAGTTTTAGAGCTGCTTACAAGACGTAAATAAAGCTAAAGTAAATGGATCCAACAACAAGCGTAGATCAAGAGGGGGTGTGGATATTTTGTCGAGATACAAGGAGGATATTTAATTCATCAAGAAGAAATCTTGATTTAGTGACCATTGAAGTTTAAATTCAATGAATTAAGTGTCAACGACTAAAAATTCAATAGGAAGTGATTTCATTTTCCCAAATGTTATCAAACACTGTTCATGCAGTCTTTATCTCTAAATGCCTACGTGAACACATGCATTCTTCTTCATTTCATTCAAGTCATTAACCATGTAACTTACACCCTTAGTTATCTCTAATTCCATATGCAAAGTTACTCTACTCGTTTTCTCTTGAAATATGCTAACCTAAATATTTCTTAATACAAGGTTAGACTCCCCCCCCCCACTTGGTTCCCACTAAGCTTATCAGAGGATAAGGAATGAGAAAGTAAATAGCTTGATCGAAATAATCCTTCAATGATTCAATATACATTAAGTTCTTATAATCCTTGATCTCTTCACAATATCACAGTGGATTTAGATACTCATAGCTAAAGATAATACGACAGAGAGATTAAAAACGAGATTAAAGTTCATGTTTATAAAATTGAGATACAAATATTCTAAACAAGAATTGAATATGTGATAGTAAAATGGCTAAACACTCTAAAAACCTCTTCTTCTTCCTAAAGATTGCACCTTTTCTTCGTCTTTCTCCCTCTCTTTTTTTCCTTGGCTTGTCTCTTCCTTTTATATCGCTCCTATTCTTTCTTTCTTCTTTTTCCCACCAAAAATCATGGTTGGTGAACTACCGGGTAAAGCATTGTTGGCCGCACGAACGAATACTGTAGCAGGAATTGGCTGCTCTTAGTCTTGTCAACAACAGCTAGCAGAGAAAATATCTTCTGACCATTCAGATTCAATGCTTTGACTACAGCCTTTCTTGCTTCAGGAAGAAACTCAATTCTAATGAGCGACATTATGCTAAGGCAGCTTTTTGCAATCCTTTGTCCTCAAGAAGATTTCTTTAGAGTCTTAACAAAAATAGATTAACACTACAAAAAAACTGTCAAAATGCAACCCGAAATTTACGACAAAAAAAAAGTGGTAGTTTTCTGGTGACCACCTGGTCACTTTCTTTGAAGGTTGACTCTACGTGACCATTTGGTCACTTTTTTTGCGACCAGATTGCGACCAAAAGCCGACCAAAAGCAGAAGTAGTCATAAAAAATGGCGCGAAAGAAGCGATCAATTGGTCACCTAAAAAACGACCATCTGGTCGCATTTTTGTGACTAAAATATGCCTTGGTAGCAAAAAATAGCGCGTACTTTTGGAGGGAAAAAAGCTACCAAGTGGTCACAATCAAAAGTGACTACCTGGTCGCAATTTTTGTGACCTTTATTGAGCAGTGGTAGCTTAAAATTGGAGGGAAAAAAGCTACCAAGTGGTCACAATCAACAGTGACTAACTGGTCGCAATTTTTGTGACCTTTATTGAGCAGTGGTAGCTTAAAATTGGAGGGAAAAAAGCTACCACGTGGTCACAATTATAAGTGACTAAATGGTCGCAATTTTGGTGACCATTAGTGAGCAGTGATAGCTTAAAATTTTGGGGGGAATTAAGCTACCACGTGGTCACATTAAGAAGTGACCAGATGGTCGCAAATTCTGTGATTTTATGTGACCAATAACTGATAAATAATTTGGTGGGATAAAATCTACCAAGTAGTCACCAAAAAAAGTGACCTTGTGGTCATAAATTCTGAGTCGATGTGACTCTGGGAAGTGAGGAAAATGGCGGGAAATTTTGGCGGGAAAATGCGACCAGATGGTAGCAAAAATACTGTCGCAAATGAGCAGAGGAGTCCATTATAAAAACCCCTCCACCCATTGTTTGTTAACATTAAGAAAAAATAAAATGAGAGAGTGGATGTATGTTCGTTTGATAGACGGGTATTTGAACGATGAGTTCGTGGTCGGGGTTGAACAGTTTGTTGAGTTTTGCATGACAACTGTCTATTATGAAAAGTATGGTGGAAAGCTACGTTGCCCGTGCAGGAAATGCGACAATAGGAGAATCATACCAGTTACTGAGTTGAAGGTGCATCTTTATAGTCGGGGTTTGTGCAGAAATATTATCACTAGGTGTTTCAGAGGGAAACACAGGAAATGTTTCACGCTACATTACAGGAATCGAGACGATACGAAGGTAGCAGCTCGAATGTAGTGGTTGTTGACGAAGAACGGAATGATGAACAACAGTATAGTCAGATGCAGCAAATGATACTTGATGGTGCGGGGTATTGGGGCAATGAAAATTTCCGTGAAAGTTTAAACGTAGACGAAGATGAACGGGTTGTAGAAGAAGAAATGAATCCGGAAGCTCGTAAGATGCACAAGATGCTAAAGACAGCCAGCCGACCATTGTACGATGGGTGTGAGGTAAGTCAACTTGCTGCTGCTACATAACTTTTAAATATAAAGGCGCAGTACAACATACCCGGTAGAGTATTTGATGCGATTGCATCATGGTTTCGTCGATGCGCTCCAGAAGAAAATAATATGCCCCACAGTTTGTACGACACGAAAAAGCTAGTGGAGGGACTTGGATTACCCGTGGAGAAAATAGATTCGTGTCAAAACAGATGCATGATTTACTGGGATGTGGATGAGGACCTGCATCATTGCAAATTCTGTTTTCTTCCAAGATACAAACAAGGGAAACACAGCCTGATTCCGAATGCCCGCATATTCTATTTACCGTTGACCCCACGTCTGCAACGGTTGTATGCATCGGATGTGACAGCCTCGCACATGAGATGTCATCACGAGCATTCAAAGGATGAAGGTGTTATGAGACATCCCTCAGATGCTGCGGCATAGAAGCATTTAAATAATTGTCATCCGGATTTTGCACAAGATCCGAGAAACGTCAGATTGGGCTTATGCACGGATGGCTTTAATCCGTTCGAGGCATCCGGGGCACAATATTTAGTTTGGCCAGTCGTGGTAACCCCGTATAACTTGCCTCCCTTGATGTGCATGTGAGACCCGGTGATTTTTCTAACAGTGATCGTACCTGGGCTGAAAAGGCCAAAACAAAAGCTAGATGTGTATTTGCAACCACGTATTGCAGAGTTGAAAAGGTTGTAGACTGACGGTGTTATGACGTACGACATTTCGAAGAAACAAAATTTCTTGATGCGCGCCGCGTTAATCTGGACGATCAGTGACTTCCCTGCGTATTCAATGTTGTCAGGTATGTTGATCTTTAATTGCTTTCATATACATTTTTGAGTCTGTGTTTAGCTTTTGTTATTGCTTTCCTTAGTCAGTGTAGTTAATTGTGTGAACCTCAATCTCCTCCTCTTAAAGGATAGAGTACGGCGGGGACATACGCATGTCCACATTGCATGCTAGACACGGATGCATTTTATCTCGGAAACGGTTGGAAAACTTGTTGGTTTGTGATCCACCTGTCGATTTTTGCCGTTGAATCACACTTTCCGTTCAAAGCGGCGGATCGGAAGAAGGGTCGACGAGTAAGAAAACAAACCCCCCCGACCATGTATAGTGGAAGACAGATTCTTCACGGTATATATGCTATAGGGATACAGAAGATTACAGTGGAAGTTGCAGAGAGTGCAAACAATGGGGCTGGGAAAAACACGGGTTGGAAGAAACGGAGTATTTTTTGGGATCTACCGTATTGGCAAGATCTACTGATTAGACACAATCTTGATGTAATGCATATCGAGAAGAATTTCTTCGACAACATTTTCAATTCGATTTTGAACGTTCCGGGAAAAACGAAGGACAATCTAAAGGCACGTTATGATATACGGGAGATATGTGACCGTCCTGAGTTGGAGCCTGACGACAATGATAATTACGCAAAAGCAAAGTACATGTTGATGACGGATGAAGAGAAAACATTATTTGAGTGGATCAAATCCATCAAATTCCCGGACGGATACGTTTCGAATTTGAGTCGGTGTATAGACAGTAAAAAACATATCATGTTCGGGATGAAAAGCCACGACTGTCATATATTCATGCAACGATTGATGTCCGTCGTGTTTGACTGGTTCTAGATAATAGAAATTGGGAGCCGCTTGCCCAGTTGAGTGTTTTTTTCAGGGACTTGACATGTACAGAGCTAACGAAGCTACCGTCGCTTCAATGAGTTCGAGATTGCCGTTATTATTTGTAAGTTGGAGCGAATGTTCCCACCTGGCTTTTTTGACTCCATGGAGCATCTTCCAGTGCATCTTCCATACGAGGCATTCCTAGGGGGTCCAGTACATTACCGCTGGATGTACCCATTTGAAAGGTAAGCACAGTTATTTTGTAATGTACGCGTATAAATCAGTACAGTGATCATAGAATGTAAATTATGTTTTGTACCCACAGGTACTTACGTCGGTTGAAAAAGATGGTTGAAAATAGATCACGAGTAGAAGGATCTATCTGTAGTGCGTACCTGACGCAAGAGACTACCACATTTTTTTCATACTAGTTTGATCAACACATTGCAGAGCAGTTTCGACCAACGAAACGAAACATTGTCGAAAATTTACTTGAAGGTGTTGACATAAACGACTTGCCGATTTTTACGGAACCTGGCATGACAGTTGGAAGAGCAGTGCGTAGGCCGTTGACCTATTCTGAGTATCACATAATGCAGACATACGTGTTATGCAACTGCGCAGAGATCGAGCCTTACATAGAGTGAGTTTATAACTTAACATTATTTCATCCCATAAACAAACTAGTTGTTAAATATTTTTGTAACATACAGATTATTTCTAAACGTATACGTTCGAATGACACGAGTTGGTCTTACAGACGCCGAGGAGGGGTCAATAATCGACAGAGAGTTTCGTTCTTGGTTCAGTGCATACTTGAGTTATTTTAAATTGTCAAAAAAACCGTGGCATTTTGTTGAAAAAATTACTATCATCCTAACATTACTGTATGCACACCGCTGATAGGTTCGTCCTGGCTTCACAGGCGATTCAAGTGTATTACCTGAACTATCTGATTAATAGACGAGATCTGACAGATTGGTTAGTTGTTTGTAAAGTTAAACCACGCCAGGTAAAAGAAAACTTGTCCGAGAAAGACGACCATGCAGAGGAAGCTGTTGCTTTTCAAGAAGATGAGATAAGATGTCGTGCAATCGACGATGGTCAGAATGCAAGTATTGTTCGTCCTTTGAACAATGGAACGATAACATTGCATGATGATGATGATACAAATGCTTCCACTTCTCACGCACGTGACATTGATGTTGAATTTATTCGAGACGATGAATCCGATGAAGAAACGGAAGAAGTAGAAGAAGAAGAAGACTTTATGTGACGGACTTCTTGGAGACAATGATGAATGAGATATTTCGTTAACTTGATTATTCAATGTGTGTATGTGTTTATTAATTAAAACTATTTCTTTTAATGAATGATTAAAAAAAATATATATTAATATTTTCGACCACATGGTCAAATATTTGGACAGAATCATCATCATCTTCAATATGCTCACTTTTAAACAGCACTTTCTTTTCCTTGATTGGATATTGGATTCAGAAGCACTATGATCAAATATAACAACATGGAAACAAGAGTTCCCTTCATATCTAAATATCAGAAAGTAACCAAAATTTAACAGAGTAAGACTCCACAAAATAACCCAATTTAAAAAAAATATATATATTAATATTTGTGACTATGTGGTCGTAATTTCACACAAAAGGTGACCACATGGTAGTAATTTAGATGGAAAGGCGACCAAATGGTCGCATTTTTGGAAAAGTATAATTATATTTTTAAAAAAATATAAGTGAGATTACGACCATATGGTCGCAAATCTGAGCGGTAAATTTAAATTCTCATGAAATTTATGGCGGTGAATTTAAAAATTACGACCATCTGGTCGCAATATTTGGCGGTGAATTTCATTATTGCGACTAGATGGTCACAATTCTTGATGGGACTCGTGATATGACAGCTGTTTTGGTTGCTTTTTAAAGAAATGCTACCAGATGGTCGCAAATATCTCCAAAAATGCGACCATCTGGTCGTATTTTCCCCAGCACGCGCGACCTTTCGTTTCTGGTCATTATTACATATTTGCGACCATTTGGTCGCAAATTCTGATTTAAAAACCACACAGATTTCCTTTCCCCCGTTTCCCTTTTCCTTTTCTTTCTCTTTTTTCTTTCTTTTCTCTCTTTCCCCCGTTCCATTCCCCGTTGTTTTTTCCCCGTTCCATTCCCCGTTCCTACTCTAAACCTAAACACCCTAAACCTCCAATCCCGGTTTCTATTACGAGGTTAGTTTCGTATACGTTTTAAGTTAGTTTTTAGTTATTTTTAGTTTAAGTTTATGTTTAAATTTAATTAGTTTAGTTTAATGTTGTTAATTTCATTAATTTTAGTTTAATTAATGTAATTTAGTTTAATTAAGTACTTAGTTTACTTAAGGTTTATTAATCTAATTTCGTTTACTTTAATTAATTGATACATTTTAGTACAATTAATCTAATTTTAATTTAGTTTAATTTAATTAATTAGTTTAGTTAAGTTTAGTTTTTATTAATTAATGTTAGTTAAATTTAATTAATGTTAGTTAAATTTAATTAGTTTTAGTTTAATTTAATCTAATAGTTGAAATCTTCATTACTTAGTTTACTTTAATTAATTACTTAGTTTAGTTTATTTTAGTTTTAATTAATTAATGTTAGTTTAATTTAATTAATTTTAGTTCAATTAATCTAATTTAGTTTAATTCTTCATTACTTAATTTACTTTAATTTAATTAATTTTAGTTTAATTCTTCACTACTTAGTTTACTTTAATTACTTCATTTTAGTTCAATTAATCTAATTTTAATTTACTTTAATTCAAATTAATTAATTAGTTTATTTTAAATTATTTACTTAATTTATGTTAGTTTAATTTAATTAATTTTAGTTCAATTTAATTTAGATTATTTCATTAATTAATTAATTTAATTTATTTCAATATTTTAATTACGTAATTAGTATTAAATTAGTTTAGTTTGGTTGTAGGATTATGACGGGCAGACGACGTCCTCCCCAGTCAGACGAGCCTGACGACGCGGGTGACGAGGCTTCTCCGCAGCCGCCTACTGCCGCTGCCCCTGATGCGGACCTGACTACAGAGGAGTTGGAGATCCTCTTCGGTTACAAGGCGGGACTTGCTGCCACGCTCGATGATGCAGTCCCTGAGACCCAGTCTGCGACACCACGACTACCGCAGGACTCCCAGCTTAGCATCAGGGTATGCTTCCGGGTCTGCGTCTGGGTCTGCATAAGGTCGGATCCAGCTGGCCCCTCCACTTCATGCACGCAGCCGTCTCGAGCCGCAGACTCTACCCTTCGGATTGAAGGGGATACGTAAGTAATTTTGTTTATTGTTTTAATTACTTAATTTTAAAACCTTTAAACTTTTTTCAAAGTGTTTTTTTTTCCGTTAACTAATAGTTTCTAATAGCACAATAATTTTTATGTTTTTGCAGAGTACAGCCGCATACAACCGTTTCAAAACGGTTTCGCGAGGTCCTCTAGAGTATGCCTCTACCCAGCGACCTTCGCTGGCAAAAGATTCCGACGACGGAGAAACGTCGGATGTACGACAACTGGAAGGTAAAAAACATCATTTATTTTTATAATTAATTAATTTTGAAATTTATATAAATAAATTTATAACTTTAACAATTTTTATTTCATTTTTTTCAGGGCAAGTTTCCTGTTATCGATCCCGATATCACGGACCGTAGATTGTTCCCCCTATGGGACAGTCACGTCCGGGATCGATTCAAGGACCTCATGTACCGGGCGCGCAGAAAGCAAGCAGCAAATCGCCCCATGTGGATGAGCCCGGAGGACCACGAGTGGCTTATCGCGAGCTTGAGCACTCCTGAGGGCAAGGCAGTGTCAAGCAGGAATAAGGCCAACCGCGCGAAGAATCCCACCAAACACACAGCGGGGGCCCGAACCCATGACGAGCACCATCGTCGATTGGTAAGTTTTTTTTTGGTCGTTTTCTTACGTACTATTTTCTCGTTTTCTTTTTTCAATTAATTATTAATTTATTATGTTTTATTCTTCAATCTTTAATATTTTTAGGAAGCGAAGCACGGGCGCCCCGTCCCGCCCGATGAGCTGCACCGCGTTCTTCACATGAAGAAGGACGGGACGTTCGTCGACGATAAGGCGAAAGCAGTTCTGGTATTTAATAATTTTTTCAATTATTATTTTTTCTTTAAAGTTTTTCCTAACTTATATATTAACTATTTTATTTTTTGAATTTTAAATGTTTAGGAATGTTTCACGGAGTCCTTGAGTCAGCGGTTCCCCACACCAGACTCGCAACCGACTCAGGACGACCGTAGAAAGGCGTTCTTGGAGGCTGCTGGAGGGGTTCGGCCTGATGGATCAGTTCCTGGGCTCGGCTCATACGGACATGGACGCTATGCGCGAGGACTTCGTTTCTCGAGTTGCTGCGATTGAGGAGAACATGCAGGCACAGGTCAAGGCCCAGGTCGCAGCAGCTTTGGCAGCCTACTTCAGATCCCTAGGCGGCGGCCATTCATCATCGACGCCTCCTCCGCCACCCCCCGCCCCTCCGCAGTAGTTCTAGGATGCTTTCGTCTGTATAAAACGTTTTTTGAATATTTGATATATATATTTTTTATTTTAATTCCAATTTTTGTTATTAAATTTTAATACTAATTAAATAAATAATCAATAATTAATTAACTAATTATTGAAATTTAAATTTAAAAAAAAAATTCTTAAATGCGACCATATAGTCGCATTTTATTTCAAGAAAACGATCATCTGGTCGTATTTTGACTAAGTCCAAAAGTGACCATTTGGTCACATAAAATACAACCATTTGGTCACTTTTTTATGTGACCAATTGGTCACTTATCTTTAACATAAATTACGACCGGATGGTCACTTTTTAGGCGACCATCTGGTCGTATTTTGACTGGGTGCAAAAGTGACCATTTGGTCACATAAAATACGACCATTTGGTCACTCTTTTATGTGACCAATTGGTCACTTATCTTCAACATATATTACGACCAGATGGTCACTTTTTAAGCGACCATATGGTCGTTTTTTCAAAAGGTTGACTTTTTTGCGACCAAACGTTTCTGGTCGTATATTTGTGACTATCTAGTCGCACAAATTCTGGACCGACCAGCTTTTTGGCCACCACTATTTGTGTCGCTTTTTTGGTCGCATTATACCCTAAAAACGACCATTTGGTCGCAAATTGACAGTTTTTTTGTAGTGTAAAAAGGGGAGAAAATTGATTTAGATTGAAATATGAAAACAACATAGATTCAAGTTATTTATGTTCAATATTCATGTTATTTGCTACATATAACCTAATTCTTCTTGAAATGAAGACAAAATAGGGGCTTTAATACTTCACTTTCATGCACTTATCACACCCCCAAACTTTCATAGTTGCTCATCCTTAAGTAATCTTTTAATTGCACAAGCATTTGTTCACAACTTGAATTCTTTATTGGCTGCGACTGAATTAATATCAACACTCTTCTTCTTCTTTCACAAAGTTCAACTATCATGAGTGCTCTTTTAATGAGCAAACTTCAAAGTGGATGTGTGCATCTTGAAGGGAGTGATCTACTAAATTAGCGGAATTTCATTTAGTAATAATCTAATTAACGATTAATTAAGGATCTATTAACATCATGCAATTTGTTATAAAAACTTGAAGAACATGTAGATTCATGCTTTATTTTCGAACACTAAAGGCCTTTTACTTACATTGAGTAATAAATGGAGAATTGGTTGAAAGTTTCTTTACAGCATCAAATGCTCAGCAACACTGAATCTTCTATGCTATATCCCGATCGATCAAACGAAATTCGATTGTGGGATTGAACTTTAAAAGAAATTGGAAGAAGAAAAAATATTTTTCTTCCTAAAATTAATAGCCAAAATTGGTAAAGGAAAATGGGAGAAGAGAAAGAGAGAATTTCAATTTCTACGAATTGAGTTGTGTGATTTATGAATGACCCAAGCCTCCTATTTATAGGCTAATGGAAAATCTAATTATATTAAGATATTCCATAGAGATAAATACAAAAAAGAAAAAAAAATTCTCTTTCCATTATCTTGGTATTTCGAAAATACCATAGATAAATAAGAGGATATTTTCTTTTCTTTTATTTGATTTATCTTGGGTAAATAAATCTATATAATTAGTTTAGGATATAATTCAAACAATTATTTTTCCTTAAATAAATGCCATGGCCAAAAAATCACATGATAAATAATTAATAAAGACAATTTATTTAATTAATTATTTTGGGCCAATTTCAATTGGGTTCATTAATCCAATTGGGCTTGAAACTCTCTCTTAATTTCACAAGTCCAACTTAATTAATTCATTTGTTAATTACCATTTAAATAAAATACATTATTTAAATAATTAATAATATTAATATTTTCTCCCGACTAAATATTATCAAATGATATTTAATTACTAATTTCCATTTAAATAATAATTTTCATTATTTTAACAATTAATAATAAATATTTTAATTATTCATTTCCATTAAATAAACTTATTATTTAATTAATTAACAATTTAATTGACAATATTTTATTATTAATTTATTAATTTTAATTATTAATTTTCGTTCAAATAAAATTAATTATTTAAACAATTAATATTAATTATTAATTACCATTTAAATATACTCAATATTTAAATTATTTGTCTAATTAATAATATTTCATTATTAATTTCCTGTTTAAATAAACTCATTATTTAAACAATTAATAATTTTTATATTAATTACCATTTAAATATAATCAATAGTTAAACAATTAATATTGCCTTTTTAAGTAATTCACTTTACTTAAAATTTACATTTCTTCTACTTGATTTCGCGACTACGATATCTTGGCTAGCATAGGGACCCGATGGACCTATAGATCATGAGCTTAATAATTAGTCAATTAAGTGATTAACTCATATCAGTTAATTACTTATTATCTAACTATGAATAATTCCACTATAGATTCATAGTTGAACTCCCCTCACTATAGATGAGTTATGTTCATTTAGTTTATCTTTATTTATATCTGTGATATATCCTTCACGTGAAATCCTCATAATTACAGACAGATTAAATTTACCATTTTTTCCCCTATAATTACCGTTTTATCCTTGTGTTCCCACTGATTCTCCAATGAACATTATCTTTAGTCGAACTAGAGATAATATACTTCTATGATCAATAGAAGTCGTGACGCCGCTTGTTCATGTCTCGAATCAGTACATCAAGGGAGTTTCTTAAAGTTCCTAAAATGTTTAGGTATCGCACTGATACCGTTAATTTATAGGAAAGTTATGAATTCCATCTCGTGAAAATGCGTTCCCAGCTACTTATCTAGTTATGTTCCTAAACCAGGAGTGTATTTAGCCTTTATTCATATCACTCTCAACCATGTAAACCAAAGAAAATAACTCCATAAATAAGAGTCCACATTTCACTCAGGATTGAGATCTATCACGGTTTATAAATTTAGTTTGATATTCGATCATATCTCGTAAACGGTACTAATGAGAATTTTGATCAAACATCGTGGTCCAGTCTTATACAATCAACATTGTATATGATACTTCCATTTTGTGTCACCCACATGAATGATCAGGATTAGATTATTTGTCTATAAACAAAATGAGAAGCTATCAACAGTGTTACCAGGATAAGGTTCCCAAACATTATCCATTTACTGTAGACACTTTTAAGTTACTCATCTCGATTTTAATCCTCTCATATGACTCACATACGAAGTCGTGATTTCATAATAGTGACTTAGGATTTTACTATTTGAATGTTTGATATTTATATATTTCCATATATTCCTAATATCGTCAATTGAATCAATATAGATAATAGAAAGAATTTCGAAATAAATTATCTTTATTAAATAATTACAGGTTCTAGGACACCATTTCTAACACATCTAGTATGCTAATGTATCTCATTTCAAACTTTTACCATCTAAGTAAGAAGATATCATTGAGTTCTTTCATCTAGGACTCACTTTTATTGCTTTTGTCCCCTTCTTCAAATTTCCATTCATAGAAAATTTTGCTTCTTTTACCTTGCAATAGTAAGAGCTTTATTGCTTTTGATACATTTTTTCAAGCAACTTATTGATGTGACTTTCTAGTCACATTCACTTAAAGACTTACCCTATGGGCTCACTCATTCCTATGGAAGTGGAGTGACTAAAATTTTCCAAACCCATTTTCTCTATATTTTTTTAACTTTGAGGTTGCACTATGTGCATTTTGGGAACTTGCTTTTGTCTCTTAAATGGATTTGAAACATTGGCTTTACGAAAGGATCGATGGCTATGCCAGACCGAAACTTATTTCTTTTTATTTACTTTTGCTCTATACAAGGGTTTTGAAAAAAAAAACACTCTGCTCTTGGACTGTTAAAGGCAGAGACTTAAGCTTTAATTGCTTGCCCAACAAGTGGCTCTCAACTTCTTATTCATCTGACTAAGCTTAGGTGGGAGATACATTTCACATATTAGCTAGTGTAGAAAGTTGTCTTTTGGAAGTGCTCTCTTTCAAGCTTAGCTTTGCTATGACACAAGAAGGTTATCGGCCTCATCTATTCATTCTTTAAGCCATACAGTACAAACTAAGAATTAAATTTTTGAACAATACTATTCTTCAATAAGAAATTCAAAAGGTACAAAAATACATTCAAATATAATAAATAAGAGAGAATTAAAACATGAAAGAAAACATGCTGAAAATACTATCAAAATGCAAGATATATTCACATACTATTTAGATTTTTCAATTAAGAGCATACAAAATAAAGTTAGCAGTGGGGACTATCTTACCTCCCCCAAACTTAGAACAAATTGGGCCTTCATAATCAAACAAACACAAAGTTTAAAGATGTTCAACAGCCAAAGTATTACAAACATATGAAACAATAAAAATTGGGAAAGCTAGAAGTAAGAAATGCAGACAGACGATCACTTATAAATTGGCTCCTCATCTAATACATCCTGTAGTAATCATCAATACGTGCATTCTCTAGCTCTTCCTCAAGACTATCATACTCGTAATCAACATCAGACTCCTGATCACTTTCTCAGTCACATTCATCCACAACACCAAGCTCATTAAGACGCCTTTCTAATGCTTCTCGCTCCAGATCATAGTGAAGATCTGCCTCCTCTTTCACAAGATCAGTAACTTTTTCCAGGGTGACGGAGGGCTCAAGAAGGGGTGGAGGTGTGTAATCAGTTGGAGGGTGAGATCCTTCATTGAAAAAGTCAAATTTGCCTAGACTTGCAGTAGAAAATTTGGGAAAGTACGAGGAGGATGAATTTGGTGTGAGCAAATGGTGTCTTCCAAGACACAATTGTGGATCTTCTGGTAAGTCTACATGAGCTGGGTCTTTTGAATGAAATCAGTGAGGTCAGTGTTAAGTTTTAGGATCATATATTGGAGAACTTCTAAGGGTGCAACACGTAAAATAGGTTGGGGATCAGGATCAGGCTGGGTTATAGGGGGTAATATAGAGCTTGGGCGGCTAAACACTTGGGCCATGCAATCACGATCAATCACTCCACTCAAATTTTTAACATCATCCCTATTATCTATGGTGACACCAGTGAACTCACAAAGTCCTATGATAAAACTAGGAAACACGAGGCAACCCCCTGACGCTGCATTTTCAAAGCATTTTTCCATTTCTCTTGAAATAATGCGACCAATATTTTCATGCTTACTGGTCATAATGCAATAAAGCAGAAGCATTAGTTCAAAACTCACCGTGGTCTTATAGGAAGTTGGTAGGATGCCAGTAAGAAGACATAAGAGCCAGATATTAGCAGTGGGTTTCAGATGTGCTTTCTTAATAGTAAAAACTTCATGCGTGGAGATAGACCACTGTGCTCCCGAGTGACCTAGGTGCTGAAGAATTATATCAAGGAATTCGGGTGTCAGATTATCAACATGGTCTGTAAAGTAATCATCTTAGATACGGATGGCGTAAAATTCATGTATGCCTTTGGGAGAGAAGTTGATGCCCTTACCTCGAGCACGGATTAGGTACTCGTTGAGATCAGCGAAGTTATCATAAAATTCTCTAGCTAGGGTTAAAACAGGATGCATGTCCAGATGCTGAACAAGGTTTTTCACGTGATGGGTCTCGATGGGTCTGGAGATGTAAATTGGGAGACCCCATACAACAGAGGTTGTCATTTCGAATCCCCATTCAAAAAGAATTTCGTAACACTTAAAAACCTTGCGATACGCTTGATCAACTTGAGGCGAACAAAATCAAACATTCTCTAGAGAAATTTGAAGTGATGAAGAGTTTTCCAGATCTTGCTCAAATGAGAAATCATCGGAGATGTGGTTAAGTTGAATGCGATTCACGGATGCGACGCCTTTTCCCTTAGAAGCATTGCTACTGGGTCATTTTTACAGGTAGATTTCCCAGATGGAGTGGAGAGATCGTATTGAAGATGGGTGAGAACTATGGTGGGCTAAGGTTTCAGAGGAACGGAGAAGAAAGAAAATGGAGAAGAGTGATGGTGATTTTTGGATGGGTTGAAAGAAAAGAATTTGGACTTGGAGTATTAATGGAATTCTTGGAAAATGTAACCGACAAAACTTGGATGAAAGGACGTGACACTAGGTGGTGGTAGGGGTATCATGACCTCTCACGTGCTAGTAACATGATGATGGCACGCGTCATAATAATAGGATTTAGGGAACAGGTGCATCACATGCGATATCCGTGCAAAAAAAAAAATTAATGTCAGGTGCGCAAAAGCATAACAACGTATAAAATTAATTCTTAATAACAGAATTGTCATGACAAGAGTAAAGGTTGAAATTCATACCTGGGTGCATAATGCACTAAAGAATGGCAGCAATGACAAACTATAAGTGAAATTTTTTGAGAATGTGTTGACCATTCATGGAAGAGTGCTTCTAGTGCTCTGAAAATGAGATGGACGTCTTGCGTCTGTCCATCTCATTCCCCCAATATCTTTTGATTATTTGAGAATTTACCTTGAAATGAATTGAATTGAAGAATTAGCTCCAATTAAATCTACAGTACCATACGAATATACCTTGTGAACTTCAAATGGTTCTGATCATTTTTGTTTGAGCTTTCATGGAAACAAACGCAAACGTGAGTTAAAAAGAAAAACAGGGTCACCTTCCTTAAACTCACAATGCAAGATCTTATTGTCATGCCATTTTTTGTCTTGCTTTTAAAATTTTAGCATTCTCATAGGCTTGATTCCAAATTTTTTCTAATTCCAACAAATCTAAACACCTCTTCTCTCCACTTTGTTGCAAGTTGTAGTTTAAAGCTTTTAGTGCCCAGAAACCTTGTGCTCCAATTCAAGAGGTAGATGACAAGCTTTTCCATAAACTAATTGGTAGGGTGACATTCCCAATGGTGTTTTGAAAGTCGTGCGGTAAGCCCAAAGTGATTCATCTAATTTGGTGGACCAATCCTTCCTATTAGGTTGAACTACTTTCTCGAGGATGCATTTGATCTCTCTATTTGACACTTCTTCTTGGCCATTGCACTGAGGATTGTATGTTATAGCAATCTTGTGTCCTACCCCATATTTAGGGAGAATTCCTTATAAAAGTTTGTTACAGAAGTGAGTGCCTTCATCATTAATAAGCGCACGTGGTGTTCCAAACCATGTGAATATGTTGTTCATGAGAAAATTAGCAACTACCTTGGCATCATTGGTCAGGAGAGCAATTGCTTCAACCTATTTAGACACGCAATCAACCGCAACCAAAATGTATTGATTTTCAAATGAAGGTGGGAATGGTCCCATGAAGTCTATTCCCCATACATAAAATAATTCCACTTCTAAGATGTTGTTTAATGACATTTCATGGTGCTGAGAGATATTACCTATTCTCTTACATTCATTACAATGATAAGAGAATGTTTTGGCATCTTTAAATAATGTTGGCCAATAGAATCTACTTTGTAACACCTTTCCTGCTTTCCGACCTCCTCCAAAATGACCCCCATCGGTGAATTATGGCATTGAGATTAAATTGAGTTCGCCTCCTTTTCGGCTATACATCTTCGTACTAATTGATCTGCACATTGCTTGTAGAGATAAGGTTCATCCCAAACATAAGACTTAAATTGATGTTGAAATCTTTTAAGTTGTTGTCCTGACATGTGTGGAGGATGTCTTCCACTAAGTATATAATTCACAAAATTTGCGTACCAAGGGCACTCTATGATTTGTACTGCAAAAGCCGTTCATCAGGGAAATTGTCAGCTATTTCTCCTCTAGTGTATTCCTTCTTCTCATATTCCAGGTGAGACAGGTGGTCTGCTACTTGATTTTATACTCCTCTTCTATCCTTGATTTCCAAGTCAAATTTTTGGAGCAAAAGTATCCATCTTAAGAGTCTTGGTCTTGCATCCTTTTTAGATATAAGGGACTTCAATGCTGCGTGATCACTATAGATGATGACTTTATTTCCCAATAGATACGATCAAAAATTTTCCAGGGTAAAAACAATAACTAGTAGTTCCTTTTTAGTGGTGGTATAATTTCTTTGAGCTTCATTCAAAGTTTTGTTTGCACAGTAGATGGCATGAAAAATTCTTCCTTACTTCTGACCTGGCATTGCACCTATGGCAAAGTCACTACCATCACATATGATCTTAAAAGGAATTTTCAATTAGGCGAGATGACTATTGAAGCTTGAACTAGAGCGGATTTAAGAGTTTGAAATGCGATTAGGTAAGCTTCATTAGTGTCAAATGGTGTGTTATGCTCTAACAAAGAACATAGGGGCTTGTAGATTTTTTTAAAAATCTTTAATGAATCTGCGGTAGAAACCAACATGACCCAAGAAGCTGTGTATTCCTTTAACATTAATTGGTGGGTCCATGTCTTCTATTACTTCAACCTTTGCTCTATCAACCTCATTTCATTGCCTTAGATATTTTGTGACCAAGAACTACGCCTTCTTGCACCATAAAGTAGCATTTCTCCTAATTCAGTATAAAGTTGTTGGTTTGGCAACATTCAAGAACTCGCTTTAAATGCTGGAGACATTGAGCGAAAGTGTCACCATATATTGAGAAATCATCCATGAATATTTCTAATGAGTCTTCAACAATGTTACTAAAGAGTGTCATCATGCATCGCTGACAAGTTGCTGGGGCATTACATAAACTAAAGAGCATTCGTCTAAACGCAAATGTACCATAAAGGCATGTAAAAGTAGTTTTTTTCTTGATCCTCAAGAACAATTGCTATTTGATTATGTTCATAATACCCATCAAGAAAACAATAGAATTCCTTACCTGCCAATATATCTAACATTTGATCTAGGAATGGCAAAGGAAAGTGATCTTTGCGTGTTGCGTTATTGAGCCTTCTATAATCCATGCATACCCTCCATCCAATCACTGTCTGTTGTGGGATTAGCTCATTGTTAGAATTGGTCTTCACAGTCATTTCACTTTTCTTTGGAACACATTGAACTGGGCTAACCTATCTACTATCAGAGATTGGATAAATGATTCCTGCATCCAACCACTTGCTAATTTCTTTCTTCACAACTTCTTTCATAGCTGGATTTAGTCGTCTTTGCTGCTCTATAGATTGAAAAGTGTCATCTTCTAGGAGAATTTTGTGCATGCAGATTGTTGGACTAATTCCCTTAATGTCTGAAATAGTCCATCCTAGAGCAGTCTTGAAGTTTGTCAAAACTTTCAGAAGTTGCGTTTCTTGGTTTAAATCCAGTTTTGAACTAATAATCACAAGCAGGGTGTTGTTCTGCCTATAAAAGCATATTTGAGATGAGATGGTAAGACCTTGAGTTCCAGATTGGGTGGGTCTGTCATTGAAGATTTTTGAGTTGGTAGTTCAGAAGTGAGTTGAAAAGTGAATTTTTTCATCTTGTTGTGGTGCTTGATAAGTGGGATCATTATATTCATCTTGATTGTCAAACTTCTCATCCACATTAATAGTGTTGTTCCTTCTCCATTACTTGTCCACTGCTAAATCTATGAGATCAATAGCAGAGCAGTGTTTTATATTGTAACGTCCCGTTATTTTTGTGATAAAATTTTATTTATTTATTTTATTTTAATTCAAGTAATTAAGTTCATTTATTTATTATTAAATTAGAAATTTGCAATTTATTTCATTTTAATTCCTTTTAATGGCTTTATTTATTTAATTACGTTTTAATGGTGTTAATAATTATTAACGGGCCAATTAATAATTATTAATCACCATTGGGTTAGTTTGAGATGTTCGGGATTCGTTTTAAGCCAAAAGTCTTAAAAAGGGCAAAATCGTAATTTCCAACTTCCTAAATATCTATTTACTATTTGTCATCTTCTTTAAATGAGTCATTGACTCATTTTTGACCAAAACATCACCATTTTCTTCTCCAAACCCGAGCAACAAAGGGAGGAAAAGAGAAGAGGAAGAAACGGTCGCCCGGCCGTTTCTTGGCCGTTTTGCGTGATTTCGGATGCGTTGGAAAGCTCTCGCCAGGACCTTTCTACCCATTCCACTCTTGGAACGTTTCCAACTCTCTAAGGTAAGCCCTAGATTTCGAATTCTCATTGAACTTCCATGGAAATTGATTCAAGCTTTTGTGTTCTTTCGATTTCTTGCCGTGAAACTCGGTGTTTGTCAATTCGGGAGTAGTTTTATGTGTTTTTGGAAACTATTTCATAACCCTAAAACCGAGTTTCAGTCGAAACCCTTTCCGTTTGAAATTTACCCTTTTGGGATTGAAAATGGGTTAGAAATTAATGAATGAATGTTTATTTAAATTCAATTCGGGAAAGGGATTAATGTTCAAAAACACTATTCATCGATACCCATTGAAATCGGGATTATCGAATTTGATTAAAACCAACTCAAAACGTATTTTGAATTGCCAAAAAGCCGAAAAACCAAACCCGAGACTCGTTTTTGATGATAGGGCCGTGGGCCTCTTTGTGGGTTTTATTGGGTTTTCGTTGCTTTGTATGTTTAGTAATTGTTTGAATGATAGTTGGTTTCGTTATTGATTGTTACGATGTAATTCGTTTGTAGGTGTTTTTGAACTTCGTGGTTGATCGCTCCTTCGAACTTAGGAGCTAAATCATCTTATTAATAAGGTGAGAATAGTTAGCATTTAAATTAAATATGGAAAGCAAACTAGTGTGATGGTTTGAGAGTTTGAAACTAAGATTAGAATCCGAACCTAAGATTAGAGGGTTGTGAGTTAGTGCCCTTAGGATTAAGAGTTAATCCTTTAAGTGAGAACTTAGAAATTCTCGAGAAAGACTTTGAATCTTAGAAGATTCTAACTTAGTTTCGTTATGAAACTAAGGTTGGATTATTTTGAAGTCAAAATGATCCAACTTGTAATTTAAAACGGTTAATAGAACCTCGGGTTATTTGGAAGTATAGAATCCAGGAGGACATAGGTTAATCGTTTAAATTATGATTCTAATCTTATTACTAATATCGGAGTTCGATCGTCATATCGTTCATTCGAGTTTCTCAGTTATTTTACTTTTTGTCATTTACTTTATGTCTTTACTTATGCCCATTTACCTTATGTGTATTTTAATTACTTTATCATTTACTTTACTTTATTTAATTGTACAAGCATATGCAAGCATATGCATAACATTTTGCACCATTATTTATTATACTACAACATCTCGCATCATTGAAAAGAGAAAAAGAAAAGAATGAAAAGAATGAAAGGAACGGTGGATGAGTGGATTCCCACGTTACCTTCATGCATAAGGTGAATGATGGATGAGTGGATTCCCACATTACCTTCATCATGCATAAGGTTGAATGGTGGATGAGTGGATTCCCACATTACCTTCATGCATAAGGATAAGGGTGGATAGTTTGTAAAAATCCACATTACCTTCATTACATGCATAAATGGCAATTGCGTATCCTATGGATGTACTCATTACTTTTATGCATATGATAGATGAGAAAGAGAGTCGAGATGTTATATTTTTTTTTTGCAAAGTCATTTACTTTTCTTACTTTATGTTATAACAAGTTAAAGGATGAACAATTAGCCTAAGTGTGCTAATTAGTTTCATCAAATGGAAAATATGACTTAGAATGACCTAGACTTTGGAGAATTCTAGGAAGGATTGTGTCGGTTTATTGGACACAAATCGGAATGCGAGTTTGAGGTCTATATTTACTTTTTATGCTTATTATTCTCACCTGGGCTTAGTTTGTTAGCTCATGATATTACAACCAATTTCAGGTAATGCCTTGGCTAGAGGTCGAGGAGAAGGAGGTGGTCTTTGCGTGATCGAGGGATCTGGCCTCGAGATGGACTTGTTGGTTTTGTAAAGTATATGTTAATACTTTATGAATTTTCAAACACTTTGATGTTGTATATAGCTCATAAGAGCTTTTGATGTGGTTTTTATGTGATGAAACATTTGAACTCCTGATTTGGACTTAAAGTCCATGAGATTTTATTAGATGTGAAAATTAGGATGTAAACAGGTTTTCGGCATGCCAATTTTCAAACAAAACCACGCCAATTTTTCGTAAATTAAAAGACTTCCGCTGTTTTCTCTGATTTTAATTTATTTAAAAGTGACGGGTCGTCACATATATGGTTAGGAAATTTTAATGAATCAAATATGCGAAATGTTACCTGTTGATCATCAACTCTCATTGCGAGCTCTCTTTTTTGTACATCTATTAGTGTTCTATCAGTACCTAAAAATGGACGACCAAGAAGAATAGGGACTTCCTTGTCTGCTTCAAAGTGTAAAATGATAAAATCAATAGGGAAAATAAATTTATCCACCTGAACCAACACCTCTTCAATTTTTCCTTTCGGATGAGTAATTGATTTATCTACAAACTGAAGTGTTTACTCGAGTTGGTCTTACTGCACCAACTCCTAACTGCTTGAATATAGACAATTACATTAGGTTGATACTAGCACCAAGATCACACAATGCTCTTCCACAATAGGTATTGCTAATTGAACATGGTATCGTGAAGCTTCTAGGATCCTGCAACTTGGGTGGTATGATGGGTTGAAAGATAGAACACACTTCAGATGTCATGTTTACTATCTCTACCTCATCAAGCCTTCTCTTTCACGAAAATTATGTCTTTCATGAATTTGACGTAGTTAGGCAATTTTTGTAGAGCTTCCACCAAAGGAATGTTAATATGTAACTGCTTTAACATTGTTTGAATTGCAAGTCTTTCTCTTGATTGGAAAATCTGTGAGGAAACGAAGGTAAATGATTTTCAAGAGGTGTAGTGAAAGTCTTCTCCGATGCTTCAGTTGTTGTTTGCTTTGATGATGATGCTCCTACGGATTCAATTGATGACTCCACTTCCTTTTCCTTCTCATTCGCTTCAACTATGGTAGTCAATTCTATTTTTCTCTTAATTGGTTCTTTTATTGCTACACCTTCCAGTAGAACTTTACCACTTTTAAGAGTGATAACATTGCAATGCTCAATTCCCTTTCCTTTGTTTGGATTCACTGTGTCACTAGGTAAGGTACCTTGAGGACAAGAGTTAATGGCTGAGGCTAATTGTCCAACTTGGTTCTCAAGATTTCTCATGGATGCTTCATTCCTGTTGATAATCTTTCACTAGCTGCTCCAACGAATTCACTAGATCAGTTGCAATTTTCTGTTGTTGCATTGTTTTCTACTGCATAAGCTGTTGTTGATTCACGGTAGGTCCTCTTTGCTAAAAATTGTTTTGATTCCCTCGAGTATAGTTTGCTAGCTTTGCTTGAATACTAGATGCTCCTGCTCTTGAATTCGCATTCTGATTCCAAGCAAAATTTAGATGATGCCTCCATCCAAGGTTGTACATGCCTGAATAGGGATTGAAATTTTTATTGTAGTGAATGAAATTAACATATTCTGGATTTTGTTGGCATAACTCCACTGGGTTTCCTCCTTGACATATAGTACAGATGATTCCATTATAGAATGATGATGATTGCACTTGATTCACTCCTTATGCTACTGTAATTTGATTGGATGATTGGTTTAGTGATTGGGTTGGGATTACCATGGTAGCATTCAAATTTTTCATGAACATGTTTGCCATTTTCAGTGTCAAGGCGTTGAGATCTACTCCAAAAGTTCCTTCTGATTGTTTGACAGGTGCACTGGGCCATTGATAACTATTGTAAGCAATTTCTTCCATTATATCTTGAGCTTCATCATAAGATTTGGACATGATGGCGCCATTAGATGCAAAATCTATGGTCAATATGCTATTAGCATCTAAACCATTGTAAAAGGTTTCAATTTGAAGCCATCCTGGCATTCCATGCTGGGACAGTGCCTGATCATTTCTTTCCATCGCTCTCATGCATTAACAAGTGTTTCATTTCCTTGTTGTACAAAGTTTTTCAAGTTGGTTCTGATTTGGGATGCCTTGCTTGATGAAAAATATTTAGTCAGAAATTTATCAACTGAATCAGTCCAATAGAAAATTGAGTCAGCATCCATTGATTGTAACCATGAACTAGGATTTCCTTTCAGAGAATAGGGAAACAATGATAAATGAATAGCTTCATCTAATACTCCTGGCATTTTGAATGAGTTGCACACTTGCAAAAATAGTCAGATGTAATTGTGCAGGTCTCATGATTTCCTCCTCCAAACTGGCCAATTGAGTTAAGCATAGAAAGCATTATTGGTTTAAATTCAAAAAGATTTGTTTCCAATTCTTGCCTTGTGATGGTAAGACCTAATCCTTCCAAATTTGGTCTAGCAAAATCTCTCATAACCCTATGTCTGTCTTTCACATACTGAAGAACTGCTCTTAGATTATTTTGAGGGTGATTTTCCATCCCTGTAGCTAGCTGCGGTGGTGGTATATTATTTTCCATTGATGGTGGTTCTATTCTTCTGTGATTGTTCAATCTTCTTCTTCGAAGAGTACGCTTAATCTCTGGATTGTATATGTATTGCTTCACCTCTTCTTTTGATCTATTTCCTTTAACACTCATAAAAGAAGTTATCCAAACAAAGAGTTGAAAATAAAAGAAAAATTAGCTTGTATAATTACTCAAAAACTTAAGATACACCAGTTGTGAGCTATCCCTGGCAACGGCGCCAAAAACTTATTCGTGAAGATGGTGATGAGCTTAGATGGTGAATGGTGGCATGCTAGTGCACATGGTCAACAAGTAATAGAGTGGTAAGTAAGTGTCGTGTCCCACGAGGATAGCCAACCAAGTGTAAAAAAAGTTTTAGAGCTACTTACAAGATGTAAATAATGCTAAAGTAAATGGATCCAACAACAAGCGTAGATCAATAGAGAGTGTGGATATTGTGTCGAGATACAAGGATGATATTTAATTTATCAAGAAGAAAGATTGCTTTAGTGACCATTAAAGTTTCAATTCAATCAATTAAGTGTCAACGACTAAAAATTCAATAAGAAGTGATTTTATTTTCCCAAATGTTATCAAACACTGTTCATGCAGTCTTTATCTCTGAATGCCCACATGAACACATGCATTCTTCTTCATTTCATTCAAGTCATTAACCATGAAACTTACACCCTTAGTTATCTATAATTCTAGATGCAAAGTTACTCTACTATCTTTCTCTTCAAATATGCTAACCTAAATATTTCTCAATACAAGGTTAGACTCCTCCCACTTGGTTCCCACTAAGCTTAACAAAGGATAAGGAATGAGAAAGTGTAAAGACCCGACTTTTCAGAGTTTAAAACATGCATAATTAAAGCAGCAAAAGACTCAATAAATAACATTTATTGAAAAATATGAAAATCCACTAAATCAAATAATCATTCAAATTAAAACAACAACTCCGGAGTTGAAAAGTTAAAAACAAAATCAAATGAACTAAAACATTATCTTTTAACCATTCAAAACAAATAAGAATAACATTTAAATAATTCAACTAAAAACCATTTAAATTTCAATACTTTATTCATTAATAAAATTAATAATAAATAGGTAATAGGTATCTACCACGACATGAACCCCTCATCTTCTTTACTTCATCAACCGCCACCTCTCGGTCCATTATTACCTGAAACAAAAAGTATAGCATTGTGAGGCTAAATCCAGTGAGAAAACGACTTAATCAACGGTAAAGTTTTAAATAGTCTCTAAACACTTCCTACTGAGTCCCAAGAACTCAACACTCTCCAAAATCTCTTACGCTCAAAGCGTCACTTAAACTCAATCTCAAACCATATATATATATACATATATATATACATGAATAGACCATTATCTCTAAATTCCATATTCAAGGTTTTAATTAATTGCACCCTTACATGGATAAACATCTCTCACTAGATTCATACCCAAGGCTTTCATTCTCAAATTTTCAAAATCAAACTTAACAATTCCGGGTCACTAATCAACTATAATTTAACCAAACAATTAACTAAGCATGCAACGTTAAGAAGGCGATCCCTTGGGACTACTATCACTTCTTAGTACCTGGTTATAGACGCATCTATAACTAAATCCCCTAATGAATCATTCTTATGAGCAATGATCATTAGTACCTAGTTATGGACTCATCCATAACCAAACATATTCTTAGTAATAAGCTCGTAGCCTTAATACTAGAAATTCACAACTTTATAGGCCATCAATTTCAAATTCCTCTACATTATACACATGATAATGTTCATTCAAATTCAATATTTAACATTAAAATACAGCAGCCCAATCAGATTACATTTAATTCACAAAAATGCGGAAAAACGGTAAAACTGTCGAAATTCTGAAAAATCAAATCTAACACTTCTTAAATCAAAATTCATGGAAAATGAACATCTTAAACTCCCAAACATTCCAGAATTAGATTCATTAATAATCAGAATCAAATTGAAACTTAAAACATCAAATTTCGCCGAAAAATGCCTAAACTAGTTCTAACCGAAAATAATTTCTCCTAAGCAATTTTTGGATGTTCCCATTATCAATTCTCTTCCTAAATATCAAGAATATCATAAATAATTATATATAATCATACAAGCTATGGTATGAGCTTTAGATTTCTCTACAACTCTACCATTGATCAAACCGTTAACTCACCTTGAATTTCACTAAAATCTAATTTTTCACGCTACTTTCCACTACGAAGTAGACCTTAAATGAAGGTCCTAAATAATTAAAATTCATGACAAAACAGTCCCAAAAGGTGTAAAAAGGTTTGGGGTTTGACAGCTCGAAGAATGGGCCAAACAAACAACGAACGGATCGCCATTTGCGAAGGGGGACAGCCACGACGCTATTGTCCCCTTGTTGTGACTGACGCTATTGTCCCCTTGTCGTGACTGAACCGTGGCCTTCAGGTCATGGTTTGGTCGCGAGTTCATGTTTAGAGAGATCAGTTTTGATGGTTTTGGGTTTTAGGCAAGGTAGATCAAAGCCGATTTGGATATTAAAGCTGAGGTTTGGGAATTTGAAAGAAATGGGATTGGGTTTCAAGGATGGGTTCTTGAAGTTCATGAATTTATACTTTAACTCAAAAATCTAGAATTTTAAAAGACAAAAATTTGATCCAAAACACTTACCCAAGATTAGGAATTCACAAAAAAAACTTTCAATTTTCCTCCAAACGATCACCCATGTTCCAAACAATCATCTATTATTCAAAAAATTGATGAAGAACATCAATTTTGAACCCTAAGGGGTGGTAGCACTAGGAAAAAGACCAAGGGAAGAAAAAGTTTACCTTCTTGATTAAAAAATGATTCCCAACTATTCCAAATCTAAATTCGATACGGAAAGAGACGATCAACCGCGAAGAACAAAATAAGCTCCCGGTCTTCATCAATGGCGGCGGCGGTATGAGAGGGGAGAACAAGGTTTTTTTTTCTTTCTATTTTCTTCTTTTTTGATAAGTAAGCCTATAGATGCAAATTAGAAATTTTAAATGAAAATTAAAAACTCGGTATTATTAATTAAAATAAATTTTTTAACCGAATTATAAATTACCTTGTAACGGGGTGTTACAGAAAGTAAATAGCTTGATCGAAATAATCATTCAATGATTCAATATACATTAAGTTCTTATCATCTTTGATCTATTCACAATATCATGGTGGATTTAGCTACTCATAGCTAAAGATAATACGACAGGGAGATTAAAAACGAGATTAAAGTTTATGTTTCACAAAACTGAGATACAGATATTCTAAAAATCAATTGAATATAGGATAGTAAAATGGCTAAACACTCCAAAAACTTCTTCTTTTTCCTAAAGATTGCACCTTTTCTTCGTCTTCCTCCCTCTCTCTCTTTTTCCTCGACTTATCGCTTCCTTTTATATCGCTCTTATTCTTTCTTTCTTCTTTTTCCCGCCAAAAATCATGGTTGGTGAACTACCGGGTAAAGCACTGTTGGCCGCACGAACGGATACGTAACAGGAAGTGACTGCTCTTAGTCTTGTCAACAATAGCTGGCAGAGAAAATATCTTCTGACCTTTCAGCCTTTCTTGCTTCAGGTAGAAACTCAATTCTAATGAGAGGAAGCATGCTAAGACAACTTTTGGCAATCCTTGTCCTCAAGAATTTTTCTTTAGAGTCTTAACAAAAATAGACTAAAAAGGGAGAAAATTGTTTAGATGGAAGTGAAAGTATACAAAATGCGATTATGCCATCAAAATATAAAAACAACATAGATTCAAGTTATTTATGTACAATCTTCATGCTATTTTCTACATATAACCTAATTCTTCTTGAAATCAAGATAAAATAGAGGCTTTAATACTTCACTTTCATGCACTTATCAAGGACTTCATAAAGGTCGTGGTTCGTTTTGACGAACTTTCGACTCACGCTATATTTGCTGAGGAATTCCAAGGATAACATCGAGAAGGTTTCAATGGACCTTTTGGCAAGGCCATTGAACCACATCAAGGGCGATCCTTTCCGACTCGTTGGAAAAACTTTACAAGTCATCGCGTCTAGATTTTTGATAGGCACACATGTGGACTCAATCATGTTGACAAAGTGGGCCACGTGCTCCATCGGGTCTCTGGTGCCATCATACATCTCGAACTTGGGCAGGATGAAGTTTCTCGGTTGTTCGATTGACATCACTCTTCTTATGAAAGGAGAGTTTCCGGGATCTCGAGCGCTTGTTTTAAGGCTTGTATTTTTCTCAATCAGCTTTTTCACTGCATTTTCGTTAAGGAGCTGCCACATGTAGGCAGGCTTCTGTTGCTTTTTGCGGTTTTGGTTCCTCCTAGTGGAGTTCGAAATTCCTCCCCATCATTCCAAGTTTGGCCCGAACCTTCCTTTTCTTTGCTCAACTTTCGAGAAGGTACTTTGTTCTGCGTCTTACGATGCACGTCGTCCTGTGCGAAGCCTCGCTTACTTGGGGGTTCCTTTTCGGAAGAGGAAATATCCAGACTGACACATTCCCTTCGTCGTTGGGCCAATAACTTGGTCTGTAGATCATTCTCAGCCATTTTCTTCCCTTTTTCGGAAGTGGTGGCCTTCCGACGTCGTCGTCTAGCTTTTGATTTGTTGGCTTTGGGTTTGGAAGGACCTCTCTCATATGCATTCAGGGGGTTTTGACCGTTTATCTAGACCGCCCCCTTTTCCAAACAAAGCCCTCATTTTTCTCACTTTCTCTAGAAGTTGTCTGTTCGTTTCCATCATCTCTCTGTGTTCTGGTAACACAATGGTGACCGTTCCAAGTGCCGCGTTACGGTCTTGAACACCATTATCTCCTCCTTCATCTCGAGTGAGAGTCTCGTTGAGAGATCGTTGTTTTGCTGCCAAGTGGTCAATGTTTCTAGTTGTAAGTACCACGTGAGTATCAAGGTTTAGCCGGAAATTGCTTGATGAACAGCCCCACGGTGGGCGCCAAATTGTGTGAGATATTTCTCGCACACAATTGAGCACGTGTGGTAAAGTGTTGGGTCCTCGCTGCGCAGCTACCTAAAATAGAATAAGGCGGTGATCAGAAGGGCACTGGTGTGGTACCGGCCAATGACCCTCCAACGATCAAGTTAGGTGTTGGTAGTGTGCACCGTAAGTAAGTTGTAGGGTTAGGTATATGAACTTACTTGATTTGATAGGTTAAGGAACCTTAGTCTTTTGATCGTCGGCATTGGGCTAGTACAAGACTAGGCTTTGTGGATCTTTTAGTGGCCCAGTGGGAAACATCCCCCCAGAGCGATGATCCTGATGGGCTTGAGCCCGTGTGGGCCAGCTCGATACGCTCGGCCCGTTGGAGGGCTATTTTTTCAATAAATGAAAAATAATCAAATAGTTCGATAAATTATTGAAATTAAAAAAGCAAAAACAAACAAATTCGTTAAAAATACCCATGAAAAATAGTTCAATAAATTTATTGAACTAAAATTATGCTATTTAAGTAATTTTTAGAACATCGCGTGCGTGTATTTTAGATTTCACTTATGGTGACGGCTTTTTAAATAATTGTATCTATTTCCTCTTTTTTTATATAACAGTAACCTTTTTTAAATGGCTATCACCTATGGTCAAATTTCTTATAATGAGGCCTATTGATTGGATCCACTAAAACTTAATTTAAAATAAACTAGGAGGTAATACAGTTAAATATCTAGAGCTCGCAATTCAAAACGGTCAGTTGTGTTGGATTCGTACCAATTTCAACGGACTACTAAAAATTTGAAAATAACATAAAATCAAATAAGTCTGAAAATTACCCAAACACCCTTATCTTGATAGCTGGTCTATAAATTATTATAATGGCTATCCTAATATACTTTAACATGGTCAATCACCGTCTTATTTTAATAGTCAAACAAGACATTAATATTATTCAAACTAAATAATATTTGATTTAAGTTTTCTTTAAAAAAAAAAAAAAAAAAAAAAAACTGGGATGTTATATAGACACTTAACTGTTGGCCGTTAATTTAATATGGGTAGCTATCAAATTAAATTTGAGGGTACGATAATTGGCTGAATTAAAACTTAGAATGTTCAATATTGATACTTTATCAAGTTTGGGTTAATTACTACCATTAAATTTTGAGGTATTTGTAAATCTAACAAATTTTAAAATAGTATTTATAAAAATATCAATTCTAAAAAATATTTGTAATTATAGTAAATTTTTTAATTGGGTAAATTAATGATAAATATTAAAATTACATATTTTACACTTAAATTTATCATTGACTCATATATTAATCATTTATCTGTATAATAAAAATTAATATATTTACAAATAGTTTTAGATGATATATTATTTTTAAAAAGTTTAAAATTTTTAACAACCATAACCTTTTTTGCATTGGCTCGACAAGAAAGAAAGCTAAAATATTTGTGGCCGACTTCTTGGACCATATAATAAAAAGTTGACTGTAAACTGTTTCAGTATTATATATATATGGCAGCAGCTGAAGACTCTAAACACAAACTTGAGTTTTCTGATATAAAGAGAAATGGCTTTCATTGGTTGGAAGTTGGTTTTCTTTGTTTTCCTTCTCCTTTCAGCCTCTAATGTTTCTGCAAGGGAACTCGTTGGAACCAATTTAATGGCTCATGCAGCCCGTAAGTTTTCTCTCTCTTTAAATTCAAATGTAAAACGATCTTGCTTTTTGAGTTATTTAACTATAAATTTTAGGGGAAATTTATATCTTAAGAATTAATATTTTAAAAAATAACAAACGTTTTGAATTGTTTTTTTTTAAATGGTATCTTTAAGATTGAGATCCATCAATTCTAGATCAAGATTGATCTATTCTCAGTATATAAAAAAAATACTATTTTAAAAATAATTTAAAAAATTTGTTATTTTTAAAATTACTCATAAAAAATATAATCAATTACAATTTCTTTGAATTTTATTATATATATCAATTGATTTTTCCAGATTAAGTTGTTCCTATTGGAACAATATGGAGATCGTGATAAAAAAAATTGGCCATATTATATAAAATATAAATATGAATCTTGTGTTTTTAGTTTTTTTTTTTAACTGCTTAATGCAAATAAATTTCATGTACTAAAGAAAAAATAATATTTATATGCTTATTGTTTCAAAATTATAAAACTATACCCCTTATTTTCTAACGGTGGTCCCACTCTATTTTCTTATTCTTCTCTCCTCCTTTCACTTTTCCCTTTTTTTCTTTTTTTTTTTTTCAAACTTCTCTCTTCTTTTTTCCTTCATCTTTCTTTGAACTCAGAACCCAGTTCATCAATTAGAACTCATTTTTTTATAGTTTTTTTTTAACTTGAGTTTGTATAAATTGTTTCACAAATATATGTAACATAAATTAAATTACTCAAACTGTTGATATATATGATTAAATTTACGTTTACCTATTAGTTTAACCTTTTTGGTCTAGTGATGATTTAACATATGTAATATAGTATCAAAGCAGTATGTCTTGAGTTCGAACCCCTGTGATAACAATTCCTCCTCATTTATTAATAATTCAACATGTTTAGGTCTTTTGCAGATATTCAAGCCTACATGTGATAAAGACCCTTTACACATTAGCTTGAGTTTTGAGGTCTAGTGGTGATTTAACATATTTAATACCAAAAAATTTATACTTGGTAAACCAAACAAATGTCATTATTAGGGGAGAGAGATATATGAATATGGGTTGGAAATTTTTAGGGTAAACTACAAATATGATTCTTTTGGTTTTGGTTAAATACACGAATACCTCATGTAGTTAATTTTTTATTTTTATTTTTATTATTATTATTATTGTAAATAACACCAATTTAATTTCATAATTATGTCAATGAAACCTCTCCCCACAAACACACCCTTTTTTTATCATTTTATGCAAAACTTAAAGATGAACTCAAAGAAATTATGAAAGAACAAAATAAAACTTGCATTATTGAATTAAAGGAAGGGATAAATGTAAAATACACCCCTGCACTTTGGATTATTGTTAAATCACACCCCTATACTTTTTGGCCTCTATAAAGATCCCTCCTGTAAGCGTCAAGACCCGGGACTGAGCCACCAGGACGAACACCACCGGCTACCTGAAGGAAAGCATCTGGATAGTTCTCTTGAGTAGGCTGAGACTCAGGAGTGGGCAATAATGCTTCGAGCGTTTCTTTAAATCTTTCCTACAAAAATTAACCAAATATTTATTTGAGTAAGTTAAAAATAAATAAATAAATATTACTTAATTTATTTGAAAACATAAAAATAAATAAACTAACCGCTAATGCCTGCGCTCGCGCATCTACCAAAGTAACCCCATTGTGGCCCTTCGTGTGTAGATGGAGATGCAACTTAGCCGGAGTGATGACACGTCCATCCTGAGTCTGTGAAAATGAGAACAATAAAAGTAAAAGATTAGTAAAGCAATCATATAAAAACAGTAGAGATAGAAACGAAAGATTAAAAGTACTTACCAATCTCTCGTAATGCTCATCTTGACTGACTGTCTCACCAGTGTGTAGAGACTGGCTGGCTTAGTTGATCTGGGAGATGCACAACTCCTCAGGAATCTGACTCTTCCCAATCATGTAGGACCGAATGACAACACTAGAGGGGGGATGAATAGGGTTGCTTTAAAAAAATTATGAATTTATAAATCGAATTTTGAAACAATAAAGTTTTTCGAATCGATTAAATAAATTACCAATTAAAGAGCTCAAGTTACAAACTTATGAATTAATTGAACAAATAATATTTCTAATCAAGATTGATGCAAGCAATTTATTAGCATGAGCAAAGAATGCAAAACAATAAAACAAAACAAGCGAAAAATAAAAGTTTAGGGAAACAAGACACCGAAGATTTTTATAGTGGTTCGGCAAGCCTACGTCCACTCCCCAAGGCTCCTCCTTGAGATTTTCACTATCACCAATTCTCTTGCGGGTGAGAATCAAACCGGTACAATCTCCCTCTTTAATTTCACAGGAAAAAGAGAAAACCCCGATCCTTTTCACTGGTTCAAGATCTAACCAATTTCTTTTTCACACCCCAAGGTGTTCCCACACCTTAATACAAATCCCAATGAATTTGAATTAAAAAGAAACCTCACAAATCCTCTCAAATAGGAGATAGACAAATTTTGTACCGTTCGAAAAATTACAAATTCCTCACACAATTAAATCACTCACAAAAGTAACAAGCAAATTAAGGTTGAATGAGAGATTTGAATGATGGAGCACTTGGGAATTATTTGGCAGCAAGATGGAGCAGATTAGAGAGTATTGGTTGCTGTTTTGATCTGAAAATAGGGTTAAAAGATAGCCAAAAACGTGTTTAAGCTTCAGAATAGATCTGGGTCGTTGATAGAGCAATATAAGATCCAATGGCTGAAAATAGATGATGAAAAACGGTCAAAAAAATGGCCCAAAAATGCAGATTGCTTCAGATCCGTCCACGCCCAGTCGCGAGAGTAGGAAAAAGGAGCGCTACTCGCGCTTCAGCGAATGAAAGGACGCCCAAGTGGGCGCGTGTACTGCACGCGCAAGTAAGGCGCGTCGTCCGGCAGTCTGCTGCCCTTTTTCTCTATTTTTTTTTTTTATTTTTAATTTTCAAACAGTGACACGTGTCACTTAGCCATTTGTCCAGAATTTAAATTTTAAATTCAAATCAGCTGCCGCGTGTCGTCTTCTCATTCGCCCGTCAGCGTCAGTCTTCATAACCTTGGTCCTGCCGGTCGGCCGCTTTAATCCAAGTGTCGATTTGCGGTTGGTCCAATATGTCATGTCATGAGTCCACGTGTAATGCCACGCATCCAAAATGTTACCGTTTGAGGTGCCACGTCATCTGCCACGTCACAAAACTTTGACCATTGACTTTGCCACGTGTCAATTTCTTATTCGTTCTTTTTGTCCACGTGTCACTTAGCCATTTGTCCAGAATTTAAATTTTAAATTCAAATCAGCTGCCGCGTGTCGTCTTCTCATTCGCCCGTCAGCGTCAGTCTTCATAACCTTGGTCACTGCCCAGTCAGCGCTTTAATCCAAGTGTCGATTTGCGGTTGGTCCAATATGTCATGTCATGAGTCCACGTGTAATGCCACGCATCCAAAATGTTACCGTTTGAGGTGCCACGTCATCTGCCACGTCACAAAACTTTGACCATTGACTTTGCCACGTGTCAATTTCTTATTCGTTCTTTTTGTCCACGTCACTTGATGATGTCATCCGAGATGTGTATTTGATTCCAAACTTCTTTTGCCCATAACTTCTTCGTTTGGACTCCGATTTAGCCGATTCAAAATGCGTTGGAATCCTTGTTTCGAGCTCTACAACATAGACACTTAAAAGCTTCGAAACCATCAGTATAAATTTGGTTTGTTATCATCAAAACATTAGGTATGATTGAAGCCCAAAAAGCTAACAAATCAGCCTCTGATGATTTTGCTCACCCAACCACAAAGTTTTGTCGGTGTCTTTTTTCTTGGCTTTATGGATGGTGTCTCTATAATGCTTCCCCTCCTGTTTGCTCCACAAGGGGTAAATGATCTCATTATTAAGATCTACAAGGATCGTAAAGTGTGTCTGTAAAAGCAGTATCTAAAATTTGTTAGAAATTAAAAAAAATGTAAATAAACGAAATTTAAAATTTTTAAATTTTACCTTCCATGTCTCAAACCACCGTAACTTGGTCATTTCAGAAATCCTCTTCCATTTCCCGAACGCGAGATTCTTCTTGTTATAAACTAAATTAAAAAAATTACTATAATTAAATATGGTAAATTTAAATAAACTCCAAACCAAATCAAACTAAATCAAAACAAAAATTAAAATCTCCAAACTCATTCTCAAATCCTAACATTGACAATTATGAAAAATTCACATAATAAGTCATATTAAACACATAAAACACCTAAATACAATCAAATTTAATTGATTTAAACACTTATTGTTCATTCCAATCAAATATTAAACTCAAAAACCAAATACCCCAAATTTTATTTCAAGCCCTAACTTAAGTTAGAAATCCCTCAATTAACAAACCCTAAAAACACATCCAAATACTTAATCTCTACCTAAAATCATCAATTCAATATAGAATTATAACCCTAATCACAAACTCCCCCCCTACTTTTTTTTGAAAACCTAATAAGTATAAACTATGTATTTTGGGCATAAATCATAAAAAATACCTCATCCTAACCCTATAATAATGCTAAATAGTTATTTAGAAGTATGAAATAACAAAAAATAGTGAGAAAAAAAACTCATCTTTCTTGTTGGAATCAGAGTCGCCACAGGAGGGGAAGAGAGAACAAAGTAAGAGGAAGAGAAATAAAGAAAGGGGAAAATGAAGGTTGATAGCCTCGGGTAGCCAATGGAATGACTTAAAAAGTCATAAAGTCGGTGAAACTCGACATTGATTTAAAAAAAAACAAATATATATTAATATATTTTTTAGAAGAAAACTAATGCCGACGAAATAAAAAATTCCATCGGCATTGCGTTAGAAAAGGCCAGCGAAATCTTAAATTTCACCAGCCTTTTCTATACAAAATGCTTTGCAGGCGAAATTTACAATTTCGTTGACAAATCCCCTTCAATCGCCGCGGTTTTAAGTCGGCAATACTATATTTTGTTTGTACTGCATTGACTATAAAGTAGACTTCAACCTAATTTGTATTCCCAAACACCAATACTATCTAGTAAGAGATCTTTTTCTATTCTGATCAGCTGCATAATCGGAGTCTACAAACCTTTTTACATATCCTGCGACTGATAGCATGGCCGTCGTAGGCATGGTGCAACTGGTGCGATGGAACAGGGCCCCCGAACTCTGGGGGCCCCAAATCTTGAATTAAAAATTTAGTATTAATAATATATAAATGATAATTTATTCTAAGTCGCGTTGTCTGACCTTCTCTCTACAATATCTCTGTGTTCTCCGCCATTATGAGTTGAGTTCGATCTCAACATAAGTTCAAAGTTTAATTTTTATATTTTTTTTATACTACTTTGATAATTTTATGCTATTCTTTTATTGATATTGTGTTTTAATAAAAATAATTTATATATATATATATATATATATATATATATATATATATATATATATATATTTGTGATTTTTCATATTAGAGATTATATAACTGAGGGTCCAAATTTATATATCGCACCGCGCCCTTATTTTTTTAGGAACAACCCTGACTGATAGTGTACATTAGTCCTTTCTAATTGCTTTCAGAAACCACGGTACCCATTTAGCTCCCTCACGATAACATCTACCTAGATTACTCATTAATGTAGAAATCAAACTCAATGCTTAAGCCAAATCATGTCTTTTTCTCATCATTGCATACATCAAACTCCCTACTAAACTTGAATAAGGAACATCTATCATGTCTGCAGCTTCAAGTTCTAAGTCAAGGCATTCTTTTGATGATATCTTGAAATGAGCTACTAAAGGAACAGACACATCTTTAGCACTTTTCATTTCAAACTTATCAATCACGTTCTCAAAAAAATCTTTTTGATGTAAAAACAATAATCCAGCAAATATGCCTCTCTTTATCATTATTCGAAGAATATTGCTAGCAGGCTCTAAGTCTCTCATTTCGAATTCTATGTTTAACAACTTCTTTACTTTGTTAACATCCTTAAATATCACAAGAAGCAATGAGCATGTCATCAACGTATAACAAAAGTAACACAAAAACTCTTTATGTTATTTGCTTCACATAGACACAATGGTCAAAAGTGCTTCTCACAAACTAATTTATTGTTATAAACACATAAAATAATTTAAATAGTTCTTTAAAAAAACTAGCAAAGATAAAGAACACAAATAAAAAATTATTATTAAATAAATGCTTTTATTTTTATTCTTAGAAAATTGGTTTGATGCCTTTAAAAAAGACTTTTTCATTTTTCAATTTTAATTTGAAAACAAAAGGTAATATATTTCGAATTTCTGTTCTTTTAAATAGATTTTTCTTTGATTATGTTTGGATTTATTCTTATTTTTCACAGGTGAGTCGGCGTTCAAGATAAATGGTGTGAGGGGCACGAAATTATACAATCAAGTCATGGATTCACATTGGCCCAAAAATTACTTTCCTCTTCCTCCTTCTCCTCCTCCTCACAAGGGAAAATGATGAATGTTTATGTAATTTTTTTTTAATCTTGCAAGATCCTATGATGTGTAAGGATTTGAATAATGGGCCGTTCGATTACATTTCTCGTTTTCTTTCTTTAAAGAAATAATTATCATTGATCATTGTTTCTCATTTCTAATTTATGAAACTTTTATCTCCATTGAAACTTAAGAAAGCATGTTGCGAAGTTATATATCTTTTATCATGTAAGAAACACAACAGGATAGTTTTTTTTAGTAGTACATTTTTAGGGTGATAACAAATCTATTTATAGTCCATAAGTTTTTAATTTGTGTTTATTTCATACCTGAGTTTGGAGAAATAGGTCAATTTGGTCCCTGGTATTAATTTTTTCATTCTTTACTGTAAAGAAATTCGTTGAGTGATGGTTGGAAAACTAACTTCATGGACCAATAGATCTTATTTCTCAAAACACATAGATGAAATAAACACAAATTGAAAACTCAGTGTAACGTCCCAGTCTTTCAGGTAAACGGTTTATTTATTTAAACGTTTTGAAGTTTAAAATATGAGTTACGTGGTGAATAATTACAATTGATCGAATTTTTTATTTTTATGAGAGATATGATAACTGATTGATTAGAATGTTAAGTGATTAATTTATTTGGTAAGGTAAGTGTTTTTGAATTAAGAGGTTGATGAGGGAATTGGGGAAAGTGGGAGGACCTCTATGTAATTTACCCAAAAGTAATCTCTCCCACCTTTTAGGTTAAATTTCACCAGCCTTTTCTATACAAAATGCTTTGCAGGCGAAATTTACAATTTCGTTGACAAATCCCCTTCAATCGCCGCCGTTTTTTCGCCGGCAATACTATATTTTGTTTGTAGTGCATTGACTATAAAGTAGACTTCAACCTAATTTGTATTCCCAAACACCAATACTAGCTAGTAAGAGATCTTTTTCTATTCTGATCAGCTGCATAATCGGAAGTCTACAAACCTTTTTACATATCCTGCGACTGATAGCATGGCCGTCGTAGGCATGGTGCAACTGGTGCGATGGAACAGGGCCCCCGAACTCTGGGGGCCCCAAATCTTGAATTAAAAATTTAGTATTAATAATATATAAATGATAATTTATTCTAAGTCGCGTTGTCTGACCTTCTCTCTACAATATCTCTATGTTCTCCGCTATTATGAGTTGAGTAAGATCCCAACATAAGTTCAAAGTTTAATTTTTATATTTTTTTATACTACTTTGATAATTTTATGCTATTCTTTTATTGATATTGTGTTTTAATAAAAATAATATATATATATATATATATATATATATATATATATATATATATATATTTGTGATTTTTCATATTAGAGATTATATAACCGAGGGTCCAAATTTATATATCGCGCGGCCTTTATTTTTTTAGGAACAACCCTGATCGATAGTGTACATTAGTCCTTTTCGATTGCTTTCGAAACCACGGTGCCCATTTAGCTCCCTCACGATAACATCTACCTAGATTACTCATTAATGTAGAAATCAAACTCAATGCTTAAGCCAAATCATGTCTTTTTCTCATCATTGCATACATCAAACTCCCTACTAAACTTGAATAAGGAACATTTATCATGTCTGCAGCTTCAAGTTCTAAGTCAAGGCATTCTTTTGATGATATCTTGAAATGAGCTACTAAAGGAACAGACACATCTTTAGCACTTCTCATTTCAAACTTATCAATCACGTTCTCAAAAAAATCTTTTTGATGTAAAAACGATAATCCAGCAAATATGCCTCTCTTTATCATTATGCGAAGAATATTGCTAGCAGGCTCTAAGTCTCTCATTTCGAATTCTACGTTTAACAACTTCTTTACTTTGTTAACATCCTTAAATATCACAAGAAGCAATGAGCATGTCATCAACATATAACAAAAGTAACACAAAAACTCCTTATGTTATTTGCTTCACATAGACACAATGGTCAAAAGTGCTTCTAACAAACTAATTTATTGTTATAAACACATAAAATAATTTAAATAGTTCTTTAAAAAAAACTAGCAAAGATAAAGAACACAAATAAAAAATTATTATTAAATAAATGCTTTTATTTTTATTTGTAGAAAATTGGTTTGATGCCTTTTAAAAAGACTTTTTCATTTTTCAATTTTAATTTGAAAACAAAAGGTAATATATTTCGAATTTCTGTTCTTTTAAATAGATTTTTCTTTGATTATGTTTGGATTTATTCTTATTTTTCACAGGTGAGTCGGCGTTCAAGATAAATGGTGTGAGGGGCACGAAATTATACAATCAAGTCATGGATTCACATTGGCCCAGAATTTACTTTCGTCCTCCTCCTCCTCCTCCTCACAAGGGAAAATGATGAATGTTTATGTAATTTTTTTTTAATCTTGCAAGATCCTATGATGTGTAAGGATTTGAATAATGGGCCGTTTGATTACATTTCTCGTTTTCTTTCTTTAAAGAAATAATTATCATTGGTCATTGTTTCTCATTTCCAATATATGAAACTTTTATCTCCATTGAAACTTAAGAAAGCATGTTGCGAAGTTATATATCTTTTATCATGTAAGAAACACAACTGGATAGTTATTTTAGTAGTACATTTTTAGGGTGATAACAAATATATTTATAGTCCATAAGTTTTTAATTTGTGTTTATTTCATACCTGAGTTTGGAGAAATAGGTAAATTTGGTCCCTGGTATTAATTTTTTCATTCTTTACTGTAAAGAAATTCGTTGAGTGATGGTTGGAAAACTAACTTCATGGACCAATAGATCTTATTTCTCAAAACACATAGATGAAATAAACACAAATTGAAAACTCAGTGTAACGTCCCAGTCTTTCAGGTAAACGGTTTATTTATTTAAATGTTTTGAAGTTTAAAATATGAGTTAAGTGGTGAATAATTACAATTGATCGAATTTTTTATTTTTATGAGAGATATGATAACTGATTGATTAGAATGTTAAGTGATTAATTTATTTGGTAAGGTAAGTGTTTTTGAATTAAGAGGTCTATGTAATTTACCCAAAAGTAATCTCTTTTAGGTTAAGTCTTATATCCATAGGGGAAAAAGAAAAAGAAAACAAAAGTTCCTCTTCCCTCTCCCCACTCCGGCTGTCGGCCACCTTATCCATAAAAGGGAGGATTTTTCGTCCATTTTTGTTTCTCCATAGCTCAATCTCTTAGAAATTCTTAGCTTAAGGGAATGAGGGAACGCACGTTTTGGGAAAGAGAGAGTAGACAGGGCAACGTGGACGTTTGGTTATCGAATAGTTTAATTGACAACTCAAACGTGTTCGGCGCAGCGTCCGATTGAAAGTGATATGTAAGAATTTACCCTCATGTAAATTTAAAGTCAATTTATCAATAAAATATTATCCATTATATTCCCCCCCCAAAAAAAAAATATTATCCATTATAAAATTAATAAAATTAGGTTACGTCACTTTTTAAATTTTTATATAAATGTAAATGTTGCCAAAAAAAAGTTGTAAATGTTTTTAATTACATGAAATTAAATATTGATTTTTGGCTGCATTACATATTAATTTATATGTTTATGTTAGAATATTTGTTTTTTGTCGGATTAAGTTATTTTTATATGAGTATATTTTTATTTATATTACATCAAATTAGGAGAGAGATGACTCGTGCCTTCGATCTCATGGGAAGGGAGCATGTCACTAATCAGTTGAGTTATGCCCATGTTGAGATTTTTATACGAGGGTTGAACTTTCTTTTTATATTATGTTTTTATGATTAAGTGTGAGTGTTTCAGATTTATATTATACATGTTTTGTTTGTGTATATAATACAGCACGAGAGAATTAGAAAATGAAAAATCTCCTTATCTTGTATACTTCAATAATTACAAATATTTATAGAGAAAGTAAAAGTAGTTAGCAACAACTAACTAAGTTACAATGACAAATATCATTAAAATGTCTAATACTCCCCCTCAAGATGGACAATGAAGATCTAGAATAGCCATCTTGGATGTCAATGAAATAAAAGAATGAATACTCAAAGCTTTTGTAAAAAGATCGGCAAGCTGATTGTTGGTCCGGACAGGAAGTAGCTTGAGAACTCCTTCGAGTAATTTCTCTCGTATAAAATGACAATCAAGCTCAATATGCTTTGTACGATCGTGAAATGCCGAATTGGAAGCAAGATGAATAGCGACCTGATTATCACAAAACAGTAAAGTAGACAAACAAGGCAGCATAAAAGATTTCAATAATTGTTGCAACCAAACTATCTCACAAGTAGTGACAGCCAATGCTCGATATTCGGCCTCCGCCGATGAACGAGAAACAGTGGACTGTTTCTTGAACCTCCACGATATCAAAGAGTCCCCAAGGAATACACAAAAACCCGTGATGGACTTGCGAGAATCAATACAAGAACCTCAATCCGTATCAGTAAAAGCCCATAATTGTAGAGATGATGTAGAAGAAAAGAACAAACCCTGGCCAAGACATGTCTTAATATAGCGAATCAGGAAATGAGCAGCAGCCAAATGTGGCTCTCAAGGTTGAGATACACATATTGACTCAATTGATGAACAACAAATGTTATATCCAGCCTAGTAACTGTGAGATATAAAAGACGCCCAACAAGAAGCCGATAAGAAGAATGATCAGCTAATAAAGGACCATTCAGTTCAGTTCCTTGAGTACTTTTCCTTAGATTTTAGTTTAGAACTTCAAGTTCCATTAAAATAGAACTTGAATCTTAAACCCTTGTTATTATTCAAACATTTTCACACACTTTTTACAAACCGTTATGTTTTTTTGCAACCAGAGTTCCAGCCACCTCCCAGAAAAATCCTAATTGTATTTAGAATCTAACTCGGATTTAAAATCAAACCAAACCAACCCCCGAAATTTGCTTGCAAAACTCTGAACCCTCCCCCCCCCCCCCCCGGCCACCCTAAATGGCCCTAGGCCTTGGGCTAATTTTGGAGCCACAGATTCTATTTTGCTTCCTTTTTTGTTTCATGTAGTTTGAATTAGTAATTCATTATATGGCATTGTTTAACGTGGGTGATGGTTATAATTGAGCCCAAATTTGTAAGTTTTGGTTTGTTGGTAAATTTAACAAAAGGTGAGGGATAGATTGAATTACTTGATGAGTAATATGAGTTTATGGATATTGAATGTTTGGATGATTGAGATAGTAAGTTTAGGATTGTCATGTTTACTTTGATTATGTTGTTTATGTTTAGGATTGGTCTTCCAACTGTGTTGAGGAGAGCATTAGCAGCATTTTCAGGGACAAAGTACGCCTAGGATTTGGCTCCTATCTATGTTGAAATGAGTATGTAGAGGATTGACGTATTTAAATCATTATAATGGACTTATGAATTCATGATGAGCATGTAGAGGATTGATGTATTTAAATCATTATAATGGACTTATGAATTCATGATTGGTATATTGTGTGCTAAGTAGAAGGATTAACCTTTTGTGGATGAATTGTGTGAATTGCTTGTGATGTAAAATGACTATTATGAGTGGGACATCGATGAGTCATTCCTAGAGATACTTGTGTGCATCAAGGTCAGCAAACCTTGAATGTTAGTGGTCAGCAAACCCAGGGACAATCTCAAAGGGGCTAGCAAAACTCAAATATGCTTCCGTGTGAGACAGTTGAGCATCACACATTGATACTTCTTGTTTGTTTGTTATTGTGTTTTGAGATATGTTATGCGTTTGTGGATATAAATGCGTTATGGATATGAATATAAGTTGTGAGATGGATATCTTATTATATCAAGGAGTTTGGAGTTTTAGATATGTGAAAATCTATCCAGTGTATTGAAAAAAAAGGAAAAGAAAAAAAAAAGGAAGCTATACTATCGATTCTTACAGAGATGTCCAAGGAATTGTCCACTTTCCCACTTTTCATTGATACATTTCGTATTTCTTTCTCCTTACATGCCTTGTGATCGACATGATGCATTTTTCGTGACTGCCTTCGAACATGAAATTCAACCTTCACATTCATAGATCTTCTCAGCTTTCATGATTTTAATCCAAGATTTTATCCCCATACCTTTAATGTAAGAGTCATCTATTCAATTGCATCCTTCATCATCAACATGTTTGTTTATTGCAAGTTTGAGATGAAAAAATGATTTGATTAAATGGAATAACATTATGAGTTACTTTTACAAGTTGTTCAAAGCATATGAGTTACTTTCAAATGACCCACCAAAAGCGTCATAACTCATTTGAGTCAGAATTACTTTTTGAGGCATCAAAAGTAAGTGAAAAATTAGGTCACTTGAATGAGGGAGAATCAATCATTAATAGGGGCATTCACTAAAAAAAAAGATGAAAATGTGATTCTTCCCTCAAACCATGAGTAAACTTTGCTTGTTATGATTTCATGTCATCAATAATTCATGGAGAAATAAGGGGTTAAATCAGATTGGGTATTTTGGGAAAAAAAAAAAAAGAAATCATGCATTTACATATCATTGATCAAATAAAAAAAAAAGCCTCATGCATTTGCATCTTTAATCAAATAAAAAAAAGTCTCATGCTTTCATGCACCAAAAATAGACATCACATTTCAAGGATGCATTCACCATAAATAGCATTCTACATAATTATATAAGGCATCATTGACCCGTGTTTAAGCAGAAGTCATGCATATGCATTTTTTTAATGGGTATAAGTTTATGGTGTAAGTATTACTCAAGTATTTTTACCATCATTCTCAAATTCAAGCTAAAAAAAGAAAATTAAGCTTAGACAATCATCGCATCATCGTCATGCATTTTATACATAATTCATGGTTTCAGTCTAACTATTACATTCTCATATGCCAACAAAGTGCATTATCATTAGAGTCGTTTTCTCAAAAGCATTCATTGTATCCTTTACAGGCATAATAATCTTCACATGTTTCATCTAATTTATGGCATGCTCACTATATTTAAAAAAAAAAACTAAGCAACCAATTTCACATGACTGGCACAAGTTTTTAAATTTACCACTTTCTAGCATGCATAGGTGTGTCCATTGAGCATAAGAATGCAATAAAAACTCATCTTTTGAATGCACTTTCAAGTCAATCATTGAGTATTTTGCACGAATTTATCAAAATCATACACTGGGACAAAAAGAAAGATCATACATCCCAGGCAAGCCTATTATCAAAGTTTCAAAATCTTACTCCTGCATAAAAAAAATTGCCTTCACTTGAAGCAGCTCAAAAGTCTTCATGTTGTTAAAAAATGGATACTCGAGTCAACCATGCTTCCTCATTCTATCAAGTCAAACATAAGCTGGAGTTCGGTTTAACACACTCGTTTCATGATTCATTTGCGTGTCATGCATAACATATAAATATTTAATTGATGGTCATTTTTTTTCTCATGCCATCACAAAACTCAAGATTTTCATTACAAATCATTCAATATCAAATAAGTTTCATTTTAGCTCACTGACTCACAGAAATTATCAAGCATGCATCGTGCATTACATTACATATTTTTCAACATCATTCCAAGTTTAGAAAAATTCATCATGCAATTTAATAAAAACATCTTGCATTAGATCAATCTTAATCAGATTCAACCTTTCTTTAACGTCGCTTTAAAAAAAATCAAACATGCATCATGCATTGTGCACCACATCATTTAAAGTTTAAAAAATGCTGCATACATTGATATCTCCACTTCTTCAATATTCTTTTCAAAAATTAATAAAAAAAATCATGCAAATCAGTTCTTGTCACTCTAAAATTTCTTCATCATTGTTGAAAGTGCAAAAATACATATAGCATTACATTGCATTTTTAAATATCATCCAAAGTTAAAAAAATACATCATGTAACATCTTTGAAATTAAATTATCTCATGGAGATTAATATTTGTCAAATTCAACATTTAGAAATATTGATAGTAAAAAAAACAAGTTGAAAAATCTTAACATGATATATGTGATTGATTTAAAACCATGCATGCACAAGTTTTCACTTTGCATTTCAAATGTCATTATTGTTTTGATGTTATCAAGTATCATGATTTTGTCACCTTGAAACTGGGACAAACCCCAATTATCTAAAATTGAATTTGGAGAAAACCCATTTCTCACAAGATTTGCTCATTTTCACTTTTTCTACTATGACTTAATCCCAGTAGAGGTTTGGTGAAGCCAGGTTCACCTCATTTTTACTCATCCATATCGCGGCTTAGACTTGATAAAGTTCAAAGTCTTCTGAGGCCATAATCATCTCATTTTCTTTGTTTTTCGATTAAATCGAATCCTACTTACAGCTCAATCCCGGTAAAGATCAAAGCCTGGAACAAAATCCAAGTTCGATACATTTTACTCTGTTTTTCTATTAAATTGAATCCTACTTGCGGCTCAGTCCAGGTAGAGATCGAAGCTTAGAACAAAATCCAGGTTCACTACATTTTACTCTGTTTTTCGATTAAATCGAATCCTACTTGCGGCTCAGTCCCGGTAGAGATCGAAGTCTGGAACAAAATCCAAGTTCAATACATTTTACTCTGTTTTTCGATTAAATCGAATCCTACTTGCGGCTCAGTCGGTAAAGATCGAAGCCTGGAACAAAATCCAGGTTTGTTATATTTTACTCTGTTTTTTGATTAAATCGAATCCTACTTGCGGCTCAGTTCCGGTAGAGATCGAAGCCTGGAACAAAATTCAGGTTCGTTACACTTTAATCTATTTTTCGATTAAATCAAATCTTATTTGCTGCTCAGTCCCTCTAGAGATCGAAGCCTGGAATAAAATCCAGGTTCGTTACATATTGCTATGTTTTTCGATTAAATCGAATCCTACTTGCGGCTCAGTCCCGGTAGAGATCGAAGCCTGAAGCAAAATCCAAGTTCATTTACATTTTACTCTGCTTTTCGATTAAATCGAATCATACTTGCGACTCAGTTCCGATAAAGATCAAAGCCTGGAATAAAATCCAGGTTCGTCATCATTTTACTTCTTTTTGGATTAAATCGAATCCTACCTGCGGCTCAATCCCGGTAGAGATCGAAGCCTGGAACAAAATCCAGGTTCATCACATTTTACTTCATTTTTCTATTAAATCGAATCATATTTGCGGCTCAGTCCCGGTAGAGATCGAAGCCTGAAAAAAAATCCAGGTTCATGACATTTTACTTCATTTTTATATTAAATCGAATCCTTTTTGCGGCTCAGTCCCGGTATAGATCGAAGCCTGGAACAAAATCCAAGTTCGTTACATTTTACTCTGTTTTTTTATTAAATCGAATCCTACTCGGCTTAGTTCCGGTAGAGATCTAAGCCTGGAACAAAATCCTTGTTCGCTACATTTTACTCTGTTTTCGATTAAATCGAATCCTACTCGGCTCAGTTCCGGTAGAGATCGAAGCCTGGAACAAAATCCTGGTTCGTTACATTTTACTCTGTTTTTTATTAAATCGAATCTTACTCGGCTCAGTTCCGGTAGAGATCGAAGCCTGGAACAAAATCCTGGTTCGTTACATTTTACTCTGTTTTCGATTAAATCGAATCCTACTCTGCTCAGTTCCGGTAGAGATCGAAGCCTGGAACAAAATCCAGGTTCGTTACATTTTACTTTGTTTTTGATTAAATCGAATCCTACTCGGCTCAGTTCCGGTAGAGATCGAAGCCTGGAACAAAATCCAAGTTCGTTACATTTTACTCTGTTTTTTTATTAAATCGAATCCTACTCGGCTCAGTTCCGGTAGAGATCTAAGCCTGGAACAAAATCCTGGTTCGTTACATTTTACTATGTTTTCGATTAAATCGAATCCTACTCGGCTCAGTTCCGGTAGAGATCGAAGCCTGGAACAAAATCCTGGTTCGTTACATTTTACTCTGTTTTCGATTAAATCGAATCTTACTTGGCTCAGTTCCGGTAGAGATCGAAGCCTGGAACAAAATCCTGGTTCGTTACATTTTACTCTGTTTTCGATTAAATTGAATCCTACTCGACTCAGTTCCTGTAGAGATCGAAGCCTGGAACAAAATCCAGGTTCGTTACATTTTACTCTATTTTCGATTAAATCGAATCCTACTCGGCTCAGTTCCGGTAGAGATCGAAGCCTGGAACAAAATCCAGGTTCGTTACATTTTACTCTGTTTTCGATTAAATCGAATCCTACTCGGCTCAGTTCCGGTAGAGATCGAAGCCTAGAACAAAATCCAGGTTCATTACATTTTACTCTGTTTTAGATTAAATCGAATCCTACTCAGCTCAGTTCTGGTAGAGATCGAAGCTTGGAAAAAAATACAGGTTCGTTAAATTTTATTCTATTTTTTGATTAAATCGAATCCTATTTGCGGCTCTGTCCCGGTAGAGATCGAAGCCTGGAATAAAATCTAGGTTCGTAGCATTTTACTTCATTTATTTTTAAATCGAATCCTACTTACGGCACTGTCCCAATAAAGATCGAAGCTTGGAATAAAATTCCATTTCATTATATTGTACTCATTCTTCAATTAAATTGAATCCTACATGCGGTTTAATCCCGGTAGAGTTCGAAACTTAAGACAAATCCAGGTTCGTTGTCACTTTGACCTTTTTTCGAATTCTACTAGTACTGTTTCCTCCGAAGTAGAGTTTGAAGCCTCCACAAGCCCAATTCAGTTATATTTACTTCTTTTGATTAAACTCAGTCCTTGTTTGCTTAAAATTATAAAAACTAAAAAAAAAAAAAAACATAAAATGAACCATGTTTCTCATGGTATTCATATTTCTCAATGAATTTTTCGCCATTCAAAAACTTTATCTTTTCCTTTGTCCACCTCTTAATTCTTCAAGGATGTACAAAGGGAGACAAACTGTAGATACCGTATTTTGTCCGACTCAATTTCATTAAGAAAGTTTAATTTTAGTGAAAATAGGTTTAATTTGGAATTGATTTTAAATGATAAATTGAATTTTTGATTTAAAATTAATTTTTAATTAAAGTTTTTGTTTTTTAAAAAAATGATTTTTTCATATTAAAAATTGGTGGAATTTTGGTTTAAATAGATTTGAGTTTCAAATTGCTTTGATTAGAAAATCATTTAAGGAAAAAAAACAAATTATTATTGATTTAGGCTAATTAGTGACAAGGAAAATTAATTGATTGAATAGTAATTTTGTTTCCTTATTTAGACCTAAAATGTCACCTCCTCACCTCATAACCATCAACACTGGATAACCTCATAACCCATCTCATCTCACATCACACCTCATAACCTCACACCACGATCACAACCTGACGGCTACATAATTCGGTTGAAAACCCCTACCTCTCACCTATTGATATTTTCTCTAGCACTCTACTACCGCACTGGTAACATATTTCCTCTCCAAACGGCATCCATAAGACCACCATTGATCGAGCCAAGCACAATGGAATAGTGTCAATCTGTCACACGCTAAGGACTCCACATTTTTTTTGTCTCATCCAATTTCTCATCAGGCAAGTGGGATTGGTAAATTTTATTTCTCTTCTTTTTCTATTTATTTATTAGAATATTCATGTTCAGATTAGTATAAACTTCATGATTGATTATTGATATATCATCCATTTACATTTACATATACATATTTTGGCAACATTTTCTCTGTTATATATAGATTTACATTTATTTAAGCAAATTAAATTGTGAATATCTTTATAATAATTTAAAACGTAATTAAATTCATAATGATTTTAAATTTGGGTCTTTCCAAATAAACATATGAATGGTAATCAATAACTTTGAATGCTATAAGCCACAAAATTAGAATATTTATAATAAAGCATAATTTTTTAAAACGATTTAAAATATTTTCTTTCAAAATAAATACTATTTACACTTAGAATTCTCTATTATTTTCTATAATGAAATATTTTAATTAAGAGAAAAGTCTTTGTTGGGATCTCGATAAGTACGTGGAAATCATCACGTTGGTAAAGACTGTGTAATGTGCTCATCAGGATTCTCATATAAAGCGTACAAAAACCCTAAAAAATATAGAATAGAAAAAAAAAATTAAAAACAATATTACATGTATTATTTCAAAAATAAAATAAAAATGAGGTTATTTTAAATAAGTTCAAATATTATTTCAAAAAATAAAAGGGAAGTATTTTAAATAAAAATAAGAAAAATGTTTTAAAATATAAATACAATTCCTATGATGGAATTTGAGAAGTAAAAACCTCAATTTCTTAAGGTGAAATATTTTCTAAATTCCAATATTGTTCAATTAACGATTATAACCCCGCTCATTTTAATCTTTATTGCTTACTTCATTTTTGAAGTTGAGAAATGATTAAATGAGACACACTACAAAAAAGAAGTCAAAATGCGACCAACCATTTGCGACCAAAAAAAGGGGGTAGTTTTTTGGTGACCATTTGGTCACTTTTTTTTAAGGTTGACTTAAAGTGACCATCTGGTCACTTTTGTTGCGACCAGATTGCAACCAAAATTAGAAGGAGTCATAAAAAATGGCGCGAAAGAAGCGACCAGTTGGTCAACTTAAAAAATGACTTGGTAGCAAAAAAATGGCGCGAAAGAAGCAACCATTTGGTCACCTGAAAAAACGACCATCTGGTCGCATTTTTGTGACTTAAAATATAGTTTGGTAGCAAAAAAAGGAGCGTAATTTTGGTGAGAAGAAAGCTACCAGCTGGTCGCCTTTGGAAGTGACCATCTAGTCGCATTTGTGTGACTAGAAATATACTTTGGTAGCAAAAAAAGGCGCGTAAATTTGGCAGGAAGAAAGCTACCAGTTGGTCGCCATTGAAGTGACCATCTGGTCGCAGTTTTGTGACTTCAAATATAGTTTGGTAACAAAAAAAGGCGCGTAATTTTGGTGGGAAGAAAGCTACCAGTTGGTCGCCTTTGGAAGTGACCATCTGGTCGTATTTTGGAGACTAGAAATATACTTTGGTAGCAAAAAAAAGGCGCGTAAATTTGGCGGGAAGAAAGCTACCAGTTGGTCGCCTTTGGAAGTGACCATCTGGTCACATTTTTGTGACTTAAAATATAGTTTGGTAGCAAAAAAAGGCGCGTAATTTTGGTGGGAAGAAAGCTACCAGTTGGTCGCCTTTGGAAGTGACCATCTGGTCACATTTTGGAGACTAGAAATATACGTTGGTAGCAAAAAAAAGGCGCGTAAATTTGGCGGGAAGAAAGCTACCAAGTAGCCGCCTTTGGAAGTGACCATCTGGTCGCATTTGGAAGTGACCACTTGGTAGTAAAAAAAGGCGGGAAATTTTGGCTAGGGAAATACGACCAGATGGAAGTAATTTTGTGACCATAAGGTCGTAATTAAGCATAGGAATGCATTATAAAACCTCTTCCTCCCATTGTTTGTAAAGATAAGAAAAAAGAAAAATGAGAGAGTGGATGTATATTTGTTTGATAGACGGGTATTTGAGCGATGAGTTTGTGGCCGAGGTTGAACAGTTTGTTGAGTTTTGCAAGACAACTGTCCATTACGTGAATTATGGTGAAAAGCTATGATGTCCGTGCAGAAAATGCGACAATAGGAGAATCATACCAGTTCCAGATTTGAAGGTTCATCTTTATAGTCGGGGATTTGTGGAGAATTATTATCACTGGGTGTATCATGGGGAGACGAGAGAAATGTTCGACGCTGCAGTACAGGAAGCGAGACAGTACGAGGGTAGCAGCTCAAATGCGGAAGCTGTCGTCGAAGAACCCAATGAAATACAACAGTATAGTCAGATGCAGCAGATGATACTTGATGGTGTGGGATATGGGGGCGGAAATGAAAGTTATCATGAAATTTTGAACGTAGACGACGAAAAAGAAGGGGCTGTTGAAGAATAAATGAATCCGGAAGCATAAGATGCATGAGCTCCTGAAGACAGCGAGTCTACCGTTGTACGAAGGTTGTCAGGTTAGTCAACTTGCTGCTGCTACAAAACTTTTAAATATAAAAGCACAGTATAACTTACCTACTAGAGGATTTGATTCGGTCGCATCGAGGTTTCATCGATGCGCTCCACAAGAAAACCTGATGCCGCAAAGTTTGTACGACACAAAAAAGCTAGTGGAGGAACTCGGGTTACCCGTAGAGAAGATAGATTCGTGTCGAAACGGATGCATGATCTACTGGGATGTGGATGCGGATCTGCATCACTGCAAATTCTGTTTTCTTCCAAGATATAAATAGGGAAAACGCGGGATGATTCCGTACGCCCGCATGTTCTATTTACCGCTGACCCCACGTCTACAACGGTTGTATGCATCGGATGTCACAGCTTTACACATGAGATGGCATCACGAGCACGCACAAGATGAAGGTGTTATGCGGCATCCCTCAGATGCTGCGGCTTGGAAGCATTTAAATAATTGTCATCCTGATTTTGCACAAGATCCGAGAAACGTGAGATTGGGCTTATGCACAGATGGCTTTAACCTGTTCGGGGCATCCGGGGAGCAATATTCAGTTTGGCCGGTGATGGTAACCCCGTATAACTTGCCATCCTCGATGTGTATGAGAGACTGGTGATTTTTCTCACAGTGATCGTACCTGGCCCGAAAAGTCCAAAACAGAAGCTGGATGTGTATTTACAACCGCTTATCACAGAGTTGAAGAGGTTGTGGATAGACGGTGTCATGACGTACAACATCTCGAAGAAACAAAATTTCTTGTTGCGCTTGGCGTTAATCTGGACTATCAGTGACTTCCCTGCGTATTCAATGTTGTCAGGTATGTTGCATTCACGTTCATTATTTCTTGAGTATGAGTTTTGTTATTGTTTTGCTTAGCGTTCATTAGTTTAATAATTGTAAATATCGATCCCCATCCTCTATTAAAGGATGGAGTACGGCAGGTAAATACGCATGTCCACATTGCATGCTAGACATAGATGCGTTTTACCTCAGAAACGGTCGAAAAACCTGTTGGTTTGATTGCTACCATCGATTTCTGCCGTTGAATCACGCGTTCCATTCAAACGGTACTGACTGGAAGAAGGGTCGGCGAGTAAGAAAGGAAACCCCCCCAATAATGTACAGTGGAAGGCAGATTCTGCATGGTATAGATGCTATAGGGATGCGGAAGATTACAGTGGAAGGTGCAGAGCTTGCAAACAATGCGGCTGGAAAAAACACGGGTTGGAAGAAACGGAGTATTTTTTGGGATCTACTGTATTGGGAAGATCTACTTATCAGACACAACCTGGATGTAATGCATATCGAAAAGAACTTCTTCGACAACATTTTCAATACGGTTTTGAACGTTCCTGGCAAAACAAAGGACAATCTGAAGGCACGTTACGATGTACGGGAGATATGTAACCGTCCTGAGTTAGAGCCTGACGACAATGATAATTACGTAAAACCAAAGTACATGTTGACGACGGATGAAAAGAAAACACTATTTGAGTGGATCAAATCCATCAAATTCCCTGACGGGTATGTTTCGAATCTGAGTCGGTGTATAGACAGTCAAAAACATGTCATGTTCGGGATGAAAAGCCACGACTGTCATGTATTCATGCAACGATTGATGCCCGTAGCGTTCAGACCGTTCCTAAAGAACAGACATTGGGAGCCGCTTGCCCAGTTGAGTGTTTTTTTAAGGGACTTGATTTGTACAGAGCTGACTGAAGCTACTGTCGCTTCAATTAGTTCGGAGATCGCTGTTATTATCTGTATGTTGGAGCGAATGTTCCCACCTGGATTTTTTGACTCAATGGAGCATCTTCCAATGCATCTTCCATACGAGGCATTCTTAGGGGGTCCGGTCCATTATCGCTGGATGTACCCATTTGAAAGGTTAGCACACTTTGTATATAGTTCAAGGTTTTTTTAATGTTAAACTTATCAGAGGTTTACTTAATTGTTTGTACCCACAGGTACTTACGTCGATTGAATAAGACGGTCGGAAATAAAGCAAGAGTCGAAGGATCTATCTGTAGTGCGTACCTGACACAAGAGACTACCACTTTTTGTTCATACTACTTTGATCAACATATTGCCGAGCAGTTTCGTCCAACGACTCGAAACATTGTCAAAAATTTACGTGAAGGTGTTGACGTGAACGACCTGCCCATGACTACTGAACATGGCATGACAGGTAGGAGATCAGTGCGTAGGTCGTTGACCGATTCTGAGTATCACGTAATGCAGAGCTACGTGTTATGCAACTGCCCAGAAGTCAAGCCTTACATCGAGTGAGTTCTCGTAACGTTACATTATTGCATTGACTTAACAATCACAACTGTTTAAAATATTTTCTTACTATTTTCGTAACATACAGACTATTTCTAAACGTATACGTTTGAATGACACAAGTCGGTCTTACAGCCGCTGAGGAGGGTTCAATAATCGAGAAGGAGTTTCATTCCTGGTTCAGTGCATACGTGAGTTATTTGAAATTATCAAAAATATCATGTCAAGTTATTTGCTAAAAAATACTATATCCTTCTAATTATACTCTATGCGTGCTGAATGACAGGTGGACTACCCTACGTGGCCAGTAAATGATCCTCGCATGATTTCTTTTGCAATAGGACCTGCACGGATTGCAAGGTCATATACTGGATACGTCGGTAACGGATTCAGATTTCAAACGAAGGCGCATTCTGTTAATAGGGCAACAAACAACAGTGGTGTTTGCATAAAAGGTCAAGTGATCGGCACCGAAGACGATTACTTTGGAGTAATCGATGAGATTCTTGAGATTCAATATGCAAGTCCGACGCTAAAACACATTGTTCTGTTCAACTGCACTTGGTTTAAGACAACCAGACGAGGCGGGGTCCGTAAGATTGATCATTTACAAATCGTTGAGGTAAACAAGTGCAAACATATGTGCACTGCTGATAGGTTTGTTCTGGCTTCACAGGCGATTCAAGTTTATTACCTGAACTATCCGAGCAATAGACGAGATCTGAAAGGTTGGTTAGTTGTTTGTAAAGTTAAATCACGCCACGTAGAAGAAAACCTATCCGAGAAAGACGACCATGCAGACGAAGCCGGTGCTTTTCTAGAAGATCAGATAATATGTCGTGCAATAGACGATGGCCAGAATGCAGGTACCGCACGTCCTTTGAATGATAACATTGCATGATGACGATACAAATGCTTCCACTTCTCGCGAATGTGACATTGATGCTGAATTTATTCGAGATGATGAAGAAGAAGAAGAAACTGAAATAGAAGACGAAGAAGAAGAAGCAATGACTGAAGAAACTGAGGATGAAGAATAATACACTTTGTAAATTTATATGATTCACTGTCTGTTTTATAATATCGTCATTATTGTGTTTCATTAAACAATATATATAAATATGTTTTAATCTCCATTAATTTATATATATTAAAAAAATTAGAGGTATAATTACGACCATATGGTCGCATTTAGATTCCAAAATACGACCATCTGGTCGTATTTTGGAAGCCAAATGCGTCCATATGGTCGTAACGCTGAAAATGTATTCTTAAGTTTTTTAAATTTTTTTTATTAATTTTTGACCATTTGGTCGTAATTTTGGAACTATCTGGTCGCTTTATTCAGCGGTAAATTTAAATTTTCATTAAATTTTTGGAGGTGAATTTGAGAATTACGACCATTTGGTCGCAAAATATGGCGGTGAATTTGACAATTACGACCAAATGGTCGTAATTCTTGATAGGAAGTGTGATGTGACAGCTGGTTGTCAAAGGACACACTTACAACTAGTTGGTCGCATTTTTAAGAAAATACGACCATCTGTTCGTATTTTTGAAACAAAAGTCGACCATCTGATCGTAATCGAGCGACTTTTCGTTTTTCGTCATGATTACGAAATTGCGACCAGATGGTCGCAATTTTTGATTTAAACTTTCCACCAGATTTCTTTCCCCTCCCCCACCCGATTCCTCTCTTTTTTATTTTATTTTCTTTTCTTCCTTTCCCCCGTTCCCGTTCCCCCATTACTTTTTCCCCGTTCCACTCCCCCGTTCGTTCTTATCTTTCCCGTTCCCCGTTCCCCGTTCTTTCACCCATTCCCATTTCAAAAACCTCCAAAACCTGGTAGCGTATTCGAGGTTAGTTTTCGTTTTCGTTTTGATTAAGTTATTATAAATTGTTTTAGTTTCGTTAAATTTAGTTATATTTAATTGAACACTTTAGTTTAGCTTTAAATTTGTGTACTTAATTACTTCATTAATTATGTTTAGTTAGTTACTTTAATTTGTTTAGTTAAACTTAGTTAAGTAATTAGTTAATTTAGTTAAATTACTTAATTAAATTTAGTTTACTAAATTATTAATTTAATTTAGTCACATTATTAGTTTAGATTACTTTTTTTAAATTAATTTAATTTAATTAGGCTGATTAATTAGTGTAGTTTACTTACTTTAATTAATTTAATTTACTTTAGTTTCATTCATTAATTAATTTAATTTAGTTAAATTACTTTTAGTTTGATTACTTAATTAAATTTAGTTTAATAAATTATTAATTTAGTTTAGTCACATTATTAGTGTAGATTACTTTTTTTAAATTAATTTAATTTATTTAGGGTTGATTAATTAGTGTAGTTTACTTACTTTAATTAATTTAATTTACTTTAGTTTCATTAATTAATTAATTAATTTAATTTAATTTAGTTAAATTAAATATATTAGATTAGTTTAATTACTTACTTAACTATTTTTCTTTAATTTAATTAATTAATTTAGTTAAATAATTAGTGTAGTTTACTTACTTACTTTAATTAATTAGTTAATTAATTAATTAATTTACTTTAGTTTAGTTTAGTTTAGTTTATTTAATTAATTATTTTAATTTAATTTAGTTTAATATACTAAATTAATAAATTTAATTAGTTTGATTAGGAAAATGGCACGCCAACGTCGTCCTCCGATGTCCGGCGATGATGCGCAGGACCGCACCGATCCGCTGCAAGAGGATGACGCACCGGAGTTGCACAGTTCTCCAGAGGAGGAGGACTGGACGCATGTTGACCTGGACGATATCTTACGATTGGACGAGAATCCCAACCCGACATATCCCTCTGCCGTACCCGAGTCGCAGATTGCGACACCGCGTTTGGGGGAGGACTCATCGACGCCAGCCACGGATGTAGCGGGCGCATCCACTTCTTGCGCCGCGCCCTATCCAGTGGGAGCATCCACTTCTGGCACTGGCCGTCCTCGGGCCCTCGCCAACTCGACCCTTCGGATAGAAGGGGATACGTAAGTAGACAAATATTTTTTTTAATTAAATATTCATGTTATTTATAACCTAATATCACTAATATTTTTAACTTTTGTTTTTTGCATAATACAGCTGCATCAAACCGCTTCAAAGCGCTTTCGCCAGGTCTTCCAGAGCATGCCTCTACCCAATGAGCTTCGCTGGACGAAGATTCCGACGACGGAGAAGCGTCGGACGTACGAAAATTGGAAGGTAAATAACTTCACTTATTTTTATAATTAATTAATTTATAAATTTGTAACAATCAATTTATTACTTTAACGTTTTCTTATTTCAAATTTTTTCAGGGCAAGTTTCCTATGATCGATCCCGATGTCACGGACGGTCGGATGTTCCCCCTATGGGACAAGCATGTGCAGAATCGATTCAAGGACCTCATGTACCGGGCGCGGCAGAAGCAACCTGAACACCGGCCTGTGGATGAGCGAGGAGGAGCATGCCCGGCTCCTCGCGAGCTTGCAATCTCAAGAGGGCAAAAAAGTGTCGACAAAAAATAAGGCCAACCGGGCCAAGAACCCGAGGAAACACACCGGTGGCGCGAAGCCTCACGACGAGCACCATCGTATATTGGTAAGTAATTGTCTTTTTTCTTTCACGTCATTTTTTTGTTTTTTTTTCAATTATTTATTAATTTAATTTTTGTCTCTTTTTATAATATATTTAGGAAGAAAAGTACGGTCGTCCTGTTCCGCTTGATGAGCTGCACCTGGTCCTTCACACGAAGAAGGACGGGACGATCGTCGGCGAACATGCGCAGCAAACTCAGGTATATTTAATATGTTTTTTCAATTATTAATTAGAATTTGTTCATCATTTCCTAACTTTTACATATTTTCTGAATTTTAAATATTTAGGAACGTTTCAAGGAGTCTTTGAGTCTGAGGTTGCCCACACCCGACTTGCAACCGACTCAGGAAGATCGTCGACAGGCGTTCTTGGAGGCTGCTGGAGGCGTTCGTCCAGATGGATCAGTTGCTGGGCTCAGCGCGTACGGGAGACGCCTTTACTCGGATGTGCCTTGGCCTCAGCGGAGCGAGCGAGCGAAGAGCTCGGCCCTTCTCCTGGTTGGAGCAAGAATCGCCGCGGAGGTTTAGCAGCTTCACACCGACATGGACGCTATGCGCGACAACTTCGTTTCTCGAGTCGCTGCGATTAAGGCGGACATGCAGGCACGTGTCGAGGCCCAGGTCGCAGCATCTTTGGCCGCGTACTTCAGATCCTCAGACGGCGGTCGTTCATCATCGACGCCGCCTCGGCCACCCCCGCCCCTCCGCAGTAGTTCTAGGATGATTTCTTTTGTATAGAACATTTTTTGAATATTTGATTTATATATATATTTTATTTTATTTCCAATTTTTTATTATTAAATTTTAATATTAATTAACTAAATAAATAATAATTAATTAATATTAATTAAATAAATGAATACTAATTTTAATATTAATTAAATAAATAAATAAATAAATAATCATCTTAATATTAATTAAATAAAAAAATTATTAAATACGACCATATGGTCGCATTTACTAGAATGTAAAACGACCATCTGGTCGCATTTACCCTAGAAGATAAACGACTAGATGGTCGTATTATATTCCTAAAAAACGTCCATCTGGTCGCATTTTGTCTGAGTCAACAAGTGACCATTTGGTCGCTTTTAAAAACGACCATGTGGTCATTGTTGCATGCGACCAACTCGCCACTTATCTTCAACTTAAATTACGACCAGATGGTCCCTTGTATAAGCGACCATCTGGTCGTTTTTTCAAAATGTTGACTTTTTTGCTACAAAAAATGTTTGGTCGTATTTTTGTGACTATCAGGTCACCCAAAATTCCGGAACGACCAACTTTTTTGCCACCAACATGTTGGTCACTTGTTTGGTCGAATTATACAATAAAAACGACCTTTTGGTTGCAAATTGTTGGTCGCAAATTGACTTTTTTTTTTGTAGTGACATTTGTTTTTATAAATTAAAATTATTTTTTTAAATTATTTAAACTAAGAACCATCATTTTAAAAATAAAATAATATAAGGTAAAAATATGGTATCCATTTTAAAATGAGTGTTGTAGGGTGCTAACACCTTCCCTACACACAAATGACTCCTGAACCCAACTTGATTTTTGTAGACCATTACTTTTTTAATTTAATTTGGTGATCAATCACACCCAAATATGGTTGATTGCAACTCCCACTTCATTTTCATATAAGAGACCTAATATTAAGGATGTTGGATGCTCCGCGTCGCAATCACGTTGTGACAATCAATTTAGTTAATTTAAATAGTCAATTTTAGTTTAGGTTTAGTTAAAATATCTTTGTTTAGTTTAGTCAATAGTCAATTTAATTAATTTAGTACATTTGAATAGTCACTAGTCAATATTGTTAATTTAGTTGAGGGGAAAATGAAAATCACACCCTGTGATTTTGGTCAAATGCAAACCACACCCCTATAGTTAGAAAATGAATATTGGGTAAAGTACCCATTTGGTCCCTGAGTTTTAGAGGTCATGTCTATTTGGTTCCGCATTTTCAATTTGTGTCTAAGTGATCCCTGAGTTTTGGATGTTGTGTCCATTTGGTCCATGGTTTTCAATTTCTATCCAAGTGGTCCATGAGTTTTGGATATTTGTGTTTATGCGGATAAAACTAATGAAAAGAGAAAGAAAGAAAGAAAGGAATCAAAAGAATTCTATTGAAACAAAGAACTTGTTGTAGCATAATTTTGCACCAACCTTGAACATGAGCAAAAGAAGAAAAACTAAACTTGCTGAAAAACAAACTAAAGCTTTTATATACAAACTATTTACAAACCAACTAACTAACTAAGCATGTTAACATGAACAGCTACAAAAATACAAGCAAGGAGCTATCATACACTGCAACAAGTCTCAAAAACAGCCTAACTAACTCTTGACAAACTTGACAGGAAGCACACACGTATGGGAATGCTTGTTGAGCTTAAGTAGCTTGACACCCGTTAAGCAAACTTAAGCTAGTCATTACGAAAATGTTAGAGAACCTTCTCATTATAATATTTAGAGTCATTAATCATCACAACATTGAACAATCCAAACTCATACCTTCTTTTAAATCTCGGACCAATTTTAAAATCTTGGACCAAAAATCATACCAATCTCGAATCAAAACTCATAATCTCGAACCAAGTGTCAGTTTTTTAAAAAAAAAAATTAAGTGAGATAAAAGGCATGAGCTTGTGGGTTTGTAGTGTTTTGAAAAAGAAGAGATTCTTTTAAAGCTTATCCACCATTTCTATAGAGAGAAGAAAAGTGAAGATTTTTTTGAAAGATGATGGAAAAGTGAGAAGAAAGAAAGAAGATGTGATAAAAGAAAAGTAAGGATATTCTTATCTTTTCACATGTACAAAAGGTCGATGTAATTTAAAAACTGAAGGTAGGGTAAATAACCCTTAATTTATATTTTTAAAGGTCAATAGGACTCATAACAACAGATATAAAACACCCCAACATGCTTTCCAAATTTCAATGAAGAGAGAAGTTTCATAAACGGGAAATAATAAATCGTTACCAAACATATTTATATTTATCCTTATAAAACAGAAATGAAAAACAATAAATGACCTTTATTCAAATCCTACCAGCATAGAATTTTCCAAAATACACAAGCATTCAACTCTCTGTCTTAGGTGGAGGAGGAGGAGGAACGCTGTAGATTGTGGCCCAACGCTTATCCAGGACTTGACTATATATTTTCGTGCCCCTCACACCATTCATCTCGGACCCCAACTCACCTGTTAGAAATAAAAATAAATCCAAACATGATCACATAAGAAATCCATTTAGAAGAACATAAATTCGAAAACATTGTTAGGGAAGGATTGCGTCGTAAAACCTAAAATTCACACAAGAACGATAATAGAATAAAAAACTAAAAACAAAAGGAAAAAATATGATACCAAAATTTATATCGATTCACTACAATTAGGAGTAACGTCCACTTTCTACTACTCTTGATATCCTTATTCTTCTTCTCAATTTATAGGTTTGAGATTATTAGTATATTGGCTAATAATATATCAGTCTATCATTATTAATATATCATTGATGGTTAGTCACTGATAGTATATCATGGTAAATCAATAATAATTAATCGTTGATATACCGTGATATACTATAATAGATTGACTGATAAACTATCATTAATATATTATCACTGATTGACTGATATACTTGTATGAAATAAATATATTTATGACATTTTCCTATGAACAATAATCGCCCCTTTGAAATTATAATATTTAGTAAATATTTTTATTGTAGCAAATTTGTAAATATTCCCTTCATTTTGACATCCATTTTCCCAAAATTGAACTTAGTGAGGCGGTGGTTGTTCAAATCAATGTGAATTAATTTCTTTGTCGTCTGTATGAGTCTTTGATTGGCTAAAAGAATAAATGGTGATTCTTTTCTCAATCAAGTGGTGTAAGGCAGTGATTTACATTTAGGAAGTCAGACGAATACTTGTCTCTTAAGAAGCCTCACTTCCTTATCTTTTCTATTTTTACTACATAAAATATATTAAGAGAAAATTAATATATGATTTTTTTTTTATTAAATACATATACCTACTGTTCTAATAAAAAATTTCAAAAGAAAAAAATAGTTTGGTTTTTTTTTAACATTTTTTAAATAGTAGAGTCCATTCTAACATAATTATAAGTGTGTTTCAGATAAGAATAGTCCTCTTCTTATTCAGAGACGTAGTCCGTTGTTGATTTTTTTTTCTTTAGAGACAAAATGTCGAGAAATTTTCTCTCCAATATTTTATGGCAAGAGTAGCTTCCGCCAAATTAGAGATAAATTTGGTCGCTAAAAGAGGTAGCAGAAAAGTTATAAATAGGTGTGTAGAATCACTTCAAACAAAAGTAATTTCATTAAACCGTACGTTCGTTTGGTTGAAGGGTTTCTCAACGACCAAGTTGTAACCGAGGTCGAAGAGTTTGTTGAATTTTGTCAATCCATCGTGATTTTTTATAACATCGGACAGAAGATACGATGTCCATACAAAAAGTGTAAAAATAAGAAGATATTACACACATATGATGTGAAGTTACACTTGTACAGTCGTGGTTTCGTAGATAATTATTATCAGTGGGTGTATCAGGAAGAATATGAAGAAATGTTCAATGCAGCGAGGGACGAGTCAGTCCGAAATGAAGGAAGCAGCTCGCAATTCAATTCGAATGTGAATGAAAGTTTAGATAATGTACAACATCAGTACGGTCAATTAGAACATATGATTTTTTATGGCTGCATTTATCAAGGAGATGATCCTCAAACTTTATTAAATGAAGATTTAAACCTAAATGCACAAAGAATGTTTCAGATGATAGAATCAGCGAGTATAGGGACCCGATGGACCTATAGATCATGGGCTTAATAATTAGTCAATTAAGTGCTTAACACATAATCAGTTAATTACTTATTATCTAACTATGAATAATTCCACTATAGATTCATAGTTGAACTCCCCTCATTATAGATGAGTTATGTCCATTTAGTTTATCTTTATTTATATCTGTGATATTATCCTTCACGTGGAACCCTCATAATTACAGGCGGATAAATTTACCGTTTTGCCCCTGTAATTACCGCTTTATCCTTGTGTTCCCGCTGATTCTCCAATGAACTTTATCTTTAGTCGAACTAGAGATAAGATACTTCTTGTGATCAATAGAAGTCGTGACGTCACTTGTTCATGTCTCGAATCAGTACATCAAGGGAGTTTCCTAAAGTTCCTAAAATGTTTAGGTATCGCATTGATACTGTTAATTTATAGGAAAGTTATTAATTCCATTTCGTGAAAATGAGTTCCCAGCTACTTATCTAGTCATGTTCCCAAAACAGGAGTGTATTAAGCGTTCTTACAGATCGCTCTCAACTATGTGAATCAAAGAACATAACTCCACAAATAGGAGTCCGCATTTCACTCAAGATTGAGATCTATCACGGTTGATAAACTTAGTTTGATATTCGATTATTTCTCGTAAACGGTACTAATGAGAAATTTGATCGAACATCGTGGTCCTGTCTTATACAATCAACATTGCATATGATACTTCCATTTCATATCTCCCACAAACCCTAAGTCACTCTTATGAAATCACATTGGTTTCTCCATGAAGATTATCTCTGTCAGTGTTCCATGGTGGAATGCAATCTTCACATCAAGCTGGTCCAATTCTAGATCCAATATATCTTGCAAGGAGAAATCTAATTGATGTATGTTTTACCACTGGTAAGAACACCTCATTGAAGTCAATACCCTTCTTTTGTGAGTACCCTCATGCCACCAACCTAGCCTTGTATCTAGGCTTTTGAACCCCCTTATATTCCTTCCTTCAGCTTGTATATCCATTTAGAAGAAATTTTCCTCCCGTAAGATGGTCTTGGGACAAGAATCCAAGTTTGATTCTTACTTAAAGATGTTAATTTTTCAGACATCGCTTCTTTCCACTTTTCTGCCTTTGCACATTTTATAGCTTCATGGTAGGACTGTGGTTCAGGGTTAGCTTCAGTAGATAGAGTATTTAGGGAAAAGTCTATTATGTCTGCTTCAATATATCTTGATGGTTTTATGATATCCCTTCTTTCTCTATCCCTTACCAATGAATAATCTGACTAGTCTAGGAGTGATTCAATAGATTCTTGTTCTTCTGGTAACATTTCTGCTTCAATATCTTCAAAAGGGTCCGAAGATGTAATGTCTTCATTTAGAGGTGTATCAAGCTCCACCTTAACTGAATTTATCTTCTTTTCCTTTCCTGGTTATCTGGATATCACATAATCTTTACCATAATATATCTGATCTTCCTTAAATGTCACATATCTACTTCTGATATTTTTTCTTTGATTGGATACCACACGTTGTAGCCTTTTACACCTTTAGGGTAGCCAAGAAACATGCTTTTCAATGCTCTTGGCTTCAACTTTCCCTAATTTAGATGTGCATAAGCAATACAGCTAGATACCTTGAGAATGTTTCCACATCCTTTTTGGACTCGATGGAGCATTTACCAGTGCATCTACCATACGAGCATATCTAGGAGGCCCAGTTCAATATCGATGGATGTATCCATTTTAGAGATAAATAATTTAACTGTTATTGTGTAGTAAATTACTGGCTATAACTGATTCCTTTTTATATCAGATATTTGCGTAGGTTAAAAAGAACTGTAGAAAACTAGGCTAGAGTGGAAGGATCTCTATGAAATGCATACCAAATACATGAGATAACCATCTTTTGTTCATATTACTTTGATCAATGAATTACAGAACAGTGCAGCAGAATTTTGTTCAAGATTCATTTCCTCTTGGAGTCGATCCAAATGATTTTCTATTTTTATAGTATTAGGCAAACCTATTGAAAAGCCCGCGCGGAGACCATTAAACAAGGAAAAGTATCACATCACACAGTCGTACGTGTTGTGTTATTGTCCGAAGGTAGAACCATATATCGAGTAAGGATAAACTAAATTAACACATCAAACAGTTATATTAAGTCTTTTTCATGTTCATAATATTATTTTCAATAATAGGTTATTCGTTGAGTTATTCAGCGTAGCCGGGGAGGGGATCATAATTGACAGAAACTTCCGTTCATGGTTTTATACTTATGTGAGTATGATTACGTGTTACATTTATTCATATTGATGTAATTACTCAATCGAAGTTCACTGTCATGCAAATTGATTCACCCACGACACTAGTTACAAAAAATCACATATTATTGTTGGCAAAAGGACCCGCTAGAATTGCCAAATCATACTCTGGTTATCTAGGGAAGGGCTACAAATTTCAAACAAAATTTCATTCACAGAGCAGAGCAGTAGAAAACAGTGACATATGCTTCAAGGGTCAAGTGTTCAGAAACAGTGAAGAGGATTTCTTTGGAGTTATTGATGAAATAATTGAGCTTGAATATGTAGGTGGGAGTGTAAAGCGTACCGGGAGTAATAGTGAACAAAACTCCTAGTGAAGCTAGGAGGCTGATCACCACTATGGCAACTACTAGTCAACAAAGTGGAGCTCTCAACGAATCCACTCCCAGAAGGATGAAATGAGATACATAATTCATCTATTGAAAATAAAATAAATAACATTACTACTTTTGTGCATCAGTATGAAGGATTTGCACTACTTCTTATCATCCAACTGACATATGCCCTACTCTTCAACATGGATCACATGAACATGCTAATGTTGTACACGATTTTCAAAGAGCACCTCAAAGAAGATATGATCTGTATTCTAATTCTTACAATCCAGGTTGGCAGGATCATTCCAATTTGAATTATGCATTGAGAGCTCTTGATATCACAACCATGGGCATATGATTCACCATAACAATTTACTTCTAAATAAGATATGTCTATAGACGACATTTTTCAATCTTTTGTTACTAACACTCAACAATGTCAACAGGAAACATGGATAAAAATCAAGAAGTTGGAGAATATATTTTATACAAGTATCAAGAATCTAGAGATTCAAATGAGCCAACTCACATCTTCCATGAGCAGGTTAGAATCTCAAAGCAAGTTGACTTATGAAACTGTGGTCAAGTGAATGGAAAATGCTAAAGCAATAATTGTGATAAGTGAAAGAGACCTCGAAACAATGACAAATCATATATGTACTTCAAAGGGGATTGAAAAAGAATTTATCCATCTAACCTCGACAGATCAGCTTAAGATGCTTGAAAGCGAAAGAATTAAAGCAATAATGGCAATTGTCCTTTCCCTACTCAATTTGATGAATCTTTGAAAGAAGTGGAAAAAAAATAGATATGTTTGAAACGTTTAGCAAAAGTCGAGGTAAATATTACTGTAATTGATGCTATTAGACAAATACTGCGCTATGCAAAATTTCTCAGAAATCTTTGTACTATAAAAAGAAACTAAAAGACAATGAGAAAATAAGTTTGGGGGAAATATCTTGGCCATAATTTAGATGAAATTGCCCCCTAAATACTTCAATTAATTTCATGTCTCTTTCTGTCTATAAATCTTTTAACATTGGTGAATTGAAAGAAACCGGAGTGATACTACAACTTGTTGTTAGGTCTAGAGTGAGTCCTTTTTAAAAGGATGATTTAGTTCAAGTGAATGGTTTGATCTTTCCTATTGATTTCTATGTTGTCGATATAGGGAAAGATATTCTTAAACCCTCTTTTATTTTATTAGGAAGACCGTTCTTATACACCTCTAAAATGATCATTAATGTGCTTGAGGGAACGATACCATGGAGTTTCATGGCGAAGTCATTAGATTCAATACTCATAACTCTATAGAACATTCTAGTGTCAATTCCTCAATATATGCTATGATCGATTTTGTTGATTCTTTGACTACTGATATTTTAATATTATTTGAAAACGATGAAATACAGGTTGCTTCTACTTATAAACCCAAAATTGCAATAATTAAAGCTGTAATAAGGAAATATGTCAAACCGATTTGGGATGCTCATTAAAGTAGAAGCAACACCGTCTAGTCATAAACGTTACATAGAAGGCTCTTGTTAGGAAGCAACCCAAATTTCTATATTTTTTTGTCTTTTTATTTTATTTTTAGCTTTCAGTTTTATTTTTCTTGTTTTCTTGCTTTGTTTTTATTTTAGGAAAAGGAAATTATTGTCAAAAAAGGGATTTGCATGCTGAAGCATGATGTTTTTCACCAGATTTTCTCACATTTCTGATTTTTTTTTTTATGTTCTTACATGTTTTCTGAAAATCCTACAAGATGTATAATTGTTCAGCTTGTTTTCTTTTCATGTTTCTGCAATCTTTATATCATGCTTAATATCATATTTTTTTGTGCACTTTCAATTGTGCTTTATGCTTAAAAAAAGTTTTAATGCTTCCTTTTTCACTTGTCATATTTTGAGTATTAATCTTGCCTTCTAATTGAATGAGAAGTGTATTAGGATATGATACTTTTTAGCATTTTTTTGTGAGATTTTGAGTCTTTTGAGCAATTATCATAACATATGCTCTATTATTTTTTGTTGAGAGTATGTCATGTATGGTTGTTTATTTCAAGAACTCGCTTTGTTATGCATTTTGAGACTGTTTTTGCTTGTTTTAGATACTTGAAATCTAAAAGGGAAAATTAGAGTAACCAATTCTAGCTTTCTAAATGCCTACCGAACTTAATTCCTTAAAAGCCATTTTTTTAGTCTAAGCATTTTCTTTGATTTTTAGCCACATAATGAATAACACTTTCCCATTCTTTTTCACCGAAATTGAGAGGTTGCTATAATTTAAAAAGATATATGCTTCATTGAAAAAGTCAATAAAAGTGATGAATTTGTGTTATGAGTTGATTGAAAAAGAAAAAAGAATGTGGAAAAAAAAGTGCAACAAAAAAAATTGTTGGTGAAAATCCAAAATGAAAATAGAAAGCTAAAAAAAATGAAAATGAAAATGAGAATAAAGGTTTTGAGTTTTGAGAGTTTGTGCTTCAAGTTGACTTTGAGTTGTCTTTGACTTTAGGGTAAAATACAAAAAACACCCATGTGGTTTTCGTCAAAAACAAACACACCCACTATAGTTTGAAAATGAATATTTATACCCCTATAGTTTCAAAATTGTGTAAATTCTTCCCTTTACGTCGTTGATTTTCTTTTAGTCATATCTTTTTCGTTTGAACTTCGATTTGAATGATTCAATATGTTATGGAATCCTTGTTTCGAGCTCTACGTTATAGTCACTTAAAAACTTAGAAATCATAAGTGTATAAAATAGTTATCATCATCCACTACAAAAAAAAAAAGTCAAAATGCGACCAGCCATTTGCGACCAAGAAAAAATGGTAGTTTTTTGGTGACCATTTGGTCACTTTTTTTGAATGTTGACTCAAAGTGACCAGATGGTCACGTTTTTTCCGACCATATTGCGACCAAAATGATAAATAGTCATAAAAATGGCGCGAAATTATGGCGAGAAAGAAGCGACCATTTGGTCACCTGAAAAAACGACCAAGTGGTCGCATTTTTATGACTTAAAATATGACTTGGTAGCAAAAAATGGCGCGAAATTATGGCGCGCAATAAGCGATCATTTGGTCACCTAAAAAAACGACCAAGTGGTCGTATTTTTGTGACTTAAAATATACTTTGGTAGCAAAAAAAGGCGCGTAATTTTGGCAAGAAGAAAGCTACCAAGTAGTCGCCTTTGGAAGTGACCATCTGGTCGAATTTATTGTGACCAAAGGTGACCACTTGGTAGTAAAAAAGACGGGAAATTTTGGCTGGAGAAATACGACCAGATGGTAGTAATTTTGCGACCATAGGGTCGCAATTAAGCAAAGGAATCAGTTATAAAATCTCCTCCTCCCATTATGGAGAAGATAAGAAAAAAGAAAAATGAGAGAGTGGATGTATATTCGTTTGATAGACGGGTATTTGAACGATGAGTTCGTGGTCGGGGTTGAACAGTTTGTTGAGTTTTGCAAGACAACTGTCTATTACGCGAATTATGGTGAGAAGCAGCTACGATGTCCGTGCAGAAAATGCGACAATAAGAGAATCATACCTGTTTCAGATGTGAAGGTTCATCTTTATAGTCGGGGATTTGTGGAGAATTATTATCACTGGGTGTATCATGGGAAGACGAGGGAAATGTTCGACGCTGCAGTACAGGAAGCGAGACAGTACGAGGGTAGCAGCTCGAATGCGGACGTAGTCGTCGAAGAACCCAATGAAATACAACAGTATAGTCAGATGCAGCAAATGATACTTGATGGTGTGGGATATGGGGGCGGAAATGAAAGTTATCGCGAAAGTTTGAACGTAGACGACGAAAGAGAATGGGTTGTTGAAGAAGAAATGAATCCAGAAGCACGTAAGATGCACGATCTGCTGAAGACGGCGAGCCGACCGTTGTACGAAGGTTGTCAGGTTAGTCAACATGCTGCTGCTACAGAACTTTTAAATATAAAAGCGCAGTATAACTTACCTGCTAAAGGATTTGATTCGGTTGCATCGTGGTTTCGTCGATGCGCTCCACAAGAAAACTTGATGCCATAAAGTTTGTACGACACGAAAAAGCTAGTGGAGGGACTCGGGTTACCCGTAGAGAAGATAGATTCGTGTCGAAATGGGTGCATGATCTACTGAGATGTGGATGCGGATCTGCATCACTGCAAATTCTGTTTTCTTCCAAGATATAAACAGGGGAAAGGCGGAATGATTCCGTATGCCCGCATGTTCTATTTACCACTGACCCCACGTCTGCAACGGTTGTATGCATCGGATGTCACAGCTTCACACATGAGATGGCATCACAAGCATGCACATGATGAAGGTGTTATGCGACATCCCTCAGACGCTGCGGTTTGGAAGCATTTAAATAATTGTCATCCTGATTTTGCACAAGATCCGAGAAACGTGAGATTGGGCTTATGCACAGATGGCTTTAACCCGTTCGGGGCATCCGGGGCGCAATATTCAGTTTGGTCGGTAATGGTAACCCCGTAAAACTTGCCACCCTCTATGTGTATGAGAGACCCGGTGATTTTTCTCACAGTGATTGTACTTGGCCCGAAAAGTCCAAAACAGAAACTGGATGTTTATTTGCAACCACTTATCGCAGAGTTGAAGAGGTTGTGGACAGATGGTGTCATGACGTACGACATCTCGAAGAAACAAAATTTCTTGTTGCGCGCGACGTTAATCTTGACGATCAGTGACTTCCCTGCATATTCAATGTTGTCAGGTATGTTGCGTTCACGTTCATTATTTCTTGAGTATGAGTTTTGTTATTGTTTTGCTTAGCGTTCATTAGTTAATAATTGTAAACATCGATCCTCATCCTCTATTAAAGGATGGAGTACGGCCGGTAAATACGCATGTCCACATTGCATGCTAGACATAGATGCGTTTTACCTCAGAAACGGTCGAAAAACCTGTTGGTTTGATTGCCACCGTCGATTTCTGCCGTTGAATCACGCGTTTCGTTCAAACGGTACTGACTGGAAGAAGGGTCGACGAGTAAGAAAGGAACCCCTCCGATAATGTACAGTGGAAGGCAGATTCTGCACGGTGCTATAGAGATGCGGAAGATTACAGTGGAAGGTGTAGAGCTTGCAAACAATGCGGCTGGAAAAAACACAGGTTGGAAGAAACGGAGTATTTTTTGGGATCTACCGTATTGGGAAGATCTACTTGTCAGACACAACCTGGATGTAATGCATATCGAGAAGAAGTTCTTCGACATCATTTTCAATACGGTTTTGAACGTTCCTGGCAAAACAAAGGACAATCTGAAGGCACGTTACGATATACGGGATATATGTAACCGTCCTGAGTTAGATCCTGACGACAATGATAATTATGCAAAAGCAAAGTACATGTTGACGAAGGATGAAAAGAAAACACTATTTGAGTGGATCAAATCCATCAAATTCCCTGACGGATACGTTTCGAATATGAGTCGGTGTATAGACAGTCAAAAACATGTCATGTTCGGGATGAAAAGCCACGACTGTCATGTATTCATGCAACGATTGATGCCCGTCGCGTTCAGACCGTTCCTAGAGAACAGACATTGGGAGCCGCTTGCCCAGTTGAGTGTTTTTTTCAGGGACTTGACGTGTACAGAGCTGACTGAAGCTACTGGCGCTTCAGTGAGTTCCGAGATCGCTGTTATTATCTGTAAGTTGGAGCGAATGTTCCCACCTGGCTTTTTTAACTCGATGGAGCATCTTCCAGTGCATCTTCCATACGAGGCATTCTTAGGGGGTCCAGTCCATTATCGCTGGATGTACCCATTTGAAAGGTTAGCAAACTTACTTTGTATATAATTCAAGTTTTTTAATATTAAACTTATCAGAGGTTTACTTAATTGTTTGTAACCCACAGGTACTTACGTCGGTTGAAAAAGACGGTCGGAAATAAAGCAAGAGTCGAAGGATCTATCTGTAGTGCGTACCTAACGCAAGAGACTACCACGTTTTGTTCATACTACTTTGATCAACACATTCGTTGGCGATTTTGTCAAGCGACACGAAACGTTGTCAAAAATTTACTTGAAGGTGTTGACGTAAACGACCTGCCCATATTTACTGAACCTGGCATGACAGTTGGAAGATCAGTGCGTAGGCCGTTGACCGATTCTGAGTATCATGTAATGCAGAGCTACGTGTTATGCAACTGCCCAGAAGTCGAGCCTTACATCGAGTGAGTTCTCGTAACGTTACATTATTCCATTGACTTAACAATCACAACTGTTTAAAATATTTTCTTACTATTTTCATAACATATAGACTGTTTCTGAACGTATATGTTCGAATGACACGAGTCAGTCTTACAGCTGCTGAGGAGGGGTCAATAATCGAGAAGGAGTTTCGTTCCTGAGTCAGTGCATACGTGAGTTATTTGAAATTGTCAAAAATATCATGTTAAGTTATTTGCTGAAAAATCTTATATCCTTCTAATTATACACTATGTATGCTGAATGACAGGTGGGCTCCCCTACGTTACCGGTAGATGATCCTCACATGATTTCTTTGGCAAAGGGACCTGCACGTATTGCAAGGTCATATACTAGATACGTCGGTAACGGATTCAGATTTCAAACGAAGGCGCATTCTGTTAATAGGGTAACAAACAACAGTGGTGTTTGCATAAAAGGTCAAGTGTTTGGCACGGAAGACGATTACTTTGGAGTAATCGATGAGATTCTCAAGATTCAGTACGCAAGTCCAACGCTAAAAAGCATTGTTCTGTGTTCAACTGCACTTGGTTCGAGACAACCAGACGAGGCGGAGTCCGTAAGATTGATCATTTACAAATCGTTGAGGTAAACAAGTACAAGCATATGCGCACCGCTGATAGCTTTGTCCTGGCTTCACAGGCGATTCAAGTTTATTACCTGAACTATCCGAGTAATAGACGAGATCTGACAGATTGGTTAGTTGTTTGTAAAGTTAAACCATGACAGGTAGAAGAAAACCTGTCCGAGAAGGACGACCATGCACGAAGCCGGTGCTTTTCAAGAAGATCAGATAATATGTCGTGCAATAGACGATGGCCAGAATGCAAGTACCGCACGTCCTTTGAACGACGGAACGATAACATTGCATGATGACGATACAAATGCTTCCACTTCTCGCGCACGTGACATTTGTTGGGATTGAAGCCTCTAAAAGAGTTCTCAAACGGAAGTCCCAACGGATCTTTCCTTGCAGTATAATAAATTCAAAATTCTAAATGCATAAAAGAAAAACTAACCCTTGTCGAGAAGTGTCTGACTCTTCCTCGTTCTTTGATGGTTACGATCCAGGGACCACCAAAAAGATCTTCCTCACTAAGCACAAAAGAGAATCGGTGCGTGGGCACTATCTCATTTGGAAAAAGGAAAAATTGAGAAGAAGAATTTTTTTCCCAATCACCCTATGGGCGGTGCAAGAGAGAGGGAGGAGAGGAAATTCCTGAGCCTTTACTTTAACTCTCTTGGTTGTGTGTTTTGGGGTCACCTCAAAGGTCCTATTTATAGGATAACCAAGGCATCAGAAAATCTTCTGAATATCTTTTAATTAATAAATAATTAATTAAGATATTCTAAAATATATTTGAATAATAAAGATATTTTATTTTATTCCATAATAAAACATTCCATATCTTTTATTTAAATTAATCAATATTAATTTAAATATATTATTCCATATCTTCCATTTAAATTAATCATATTAATTTAAATAAGATATTCCATATCTTCCATTTTAAATTAATCATATTAATTTAAATAAGATATTCCATATCTTTCATTTTAAATTAATCATATTAACTTAAATAAGATATTCCATATCTTCCATTTTAAACTAATCATATTAATTTAAAAATAAGATATTCATATATATTTTAAATAAATAAAAATGCAAACTTTTTGGTCAACCCTTTGACCAAGGGGGGGCGTGTGACCCCACCTTGGGCCACACGCCCCTATCATCATCCAATGACAATATTGGGCATTTTTATTTTCCTCATTATTTAATGGAACAATTCCTTTAAATAATTAAATAAATAAAACTCCTTTTATTTATTCCAATAAATAAAACTCCTTTTATTTATTTCCTCATTTAATTTGATAATTTCAAATTAAATATTTAAATAGACTCTTCTATTTAAATCCCCATTAATTTTGGACAACACAAAATTAATTTAATTAAATAGACTCCTCTATTTAATCTCTTATAATTAAATAGACTCTTCTATTTAATAATTAAATAGACTCTTCTATTTAATAATTAAATAGACTCCTCTATTTAATTCCACCATTAATTAAATAATTAAATAGACTCCTCTATTTAATTTCCTTTAATTAATTGAATAAACTCCTCTATTCATTTCCAATTTTCCAAAGAGAAATTAATCATATTTATTTATGTTCTCGATTACATGCGTTAGCTCGGAGGACTTAATGGACCTATAGGACTAAGCTCCAATGATCCAGAATTACCTTTGATTAAAACTCCTTTTAATCAATTAATTCTCATTCATTAACTTCTAGATAACTCCACTAAATATCTAGAGTTGCACTCTTAGTACTATAGACATAGTTATGTCCATTGGCTATAATCATTAACTACACTTTGATCCTTCACAAGTTAGTTCGTATCCATGGCTAGGTATTTACACCGTATTAACCTCCATGATACATCTTGTTCCTTAAGCCCAACTGATTCTCCAATGAACAACCTTACATAATCTCTATTATGCGTCTTTAACCTTTTCCTTGATCAGAGGAATATGGGGCCCCGCTGTTCAAGACCGAATCAGTCCATAAGGGAACTACTTATCTATTTTCCTATATGGAAAAGAGTGAATTCCAATTCTTGTGTAATTACGTTCCCAGCTATAAGCAAGATGCAATCCCCAAAGTGGGAGGCATATTGAGCGAACTATACGAGTCACTCTCACCTATGCAAATCAAAGGCTTGTCTCTTGCGAACAGGAGTTCGTAATCCACTCAGGATTAAGATCAATTGTACATGATCAACCTAGGTTGATAAACGAAGTGTCTTTCGTAACCTGGCTTTCCCGGGAAGACGGTAAGTTTATCTTAGTCCAGTCTACTACAATCTCTATTGCAGCAACACCCCCACTCACATGTCTCTACATGAGCGATCTAGATGAGATCACTTGTGCCAATTCACAAGTGGGCCGTGTTAGTGGTGTAACCAGAAATAAGGCACCCAACCTTTATTCATGTACCACAGACTATTTGAGTTACACTTAAGTGAATCTTCCCGCATCATATGCTCACTTTAAGTTATCATACGTAACTCTGGATCTTATTATGGATTACATTTATTAAACTAATAATAAATGACAATGTAAATATTACTAATTAATAATTCCTTTATTTATTTATAGTTTAATTGGATTACATAAGATTTAGGGCAGAAACCCCAGTAATCTCCCACTTGCACTAAAGCTTTACAGAGATTTATCTAGTAATCCTAAACTACCCATATGACGCTTAAACACCTTAGCCGGAAACGTCTTTGTAAATGGATCAGCAATATTATCCTCAGAGGCTATCTTTGTCATTACAACATCTCCTCTTTGGACTATCTCCCTTATTAGGTGATACTTTCTCTCTATGTGCTTTCCCCGTTTGTGGCTTCTAGGCTCTTTGGAGTTGGCTACAGCACCACTGTTATCACAGAACAGTGTTATGGGTTTGTCCATGTCTGGTACTACCTCCAGATCGGTTAGGAACTTCCTAAGCAGACACCCTCTTTAGCAGCTTCGCAAGCGGCTACGTACTCAGCCTCCATTGTGGAGTCAGCAATACAACTTTGCTTTATACTCCTCCAAACAATGGTTCCACCACAAAGTGTGAAAACTGATCCAGACGTGGATTTCCTAGAATCCTTATCTGCCTGGAAGTCAGAATCCGTGTACCCCTTGAGAATCAAATCCTCTTTACCGTACACTAGCACATGTTCTCTCGTTCTCCGAAGATACTTGAGAATATTCTTGACTGCAACCCAATGTTCATAACCAGGGTTTGATTGGTAACGGCTTACTATCCCTACTGCATAACAGATGTTCGGTCTAGTACATAACATCGCATACATTAGACTTCCAACTGCTGATGCATAAGGATACTGTCTCATACTCTCAACTTCTTGAGCAGTTTTAGGACATTGGTCCTTAGTTAAATAAATCCCATGCCTGAAAGGTAACGCTCCTTTCTTGGATATATCCATCCCATACTTGGCAACTATTTTGTCAATGTAGGATGTCTGAGACAACACTAACGTCTTGTTCTTTCGGTTCCTCATTATTTGGATACCAAGAACATATTGAGCCTCTCCTAAATCCTTCATTTGGAATTCTTTAGCTAGCCATTTTTTAACGTCCGATAATACCCTTACATTATTCCCAATAAGTAAGATATCGTCCACGAACAGAATGAGAAAAACCACATCCTTGTTGAGTATCTTCTTGTAAACACAAGACTCATCAACATTCTGTTCAAAGCCATATGATTTGACCGTAGTGTCAAATCGTTTGTTCCAAGACCGTGAAGCTTGCTTTAATCCATAAATGGATTTTAGCAACTTACAAACTTTTTGTCTTTCACCTTGAACAATGAATCCCTCTGGTTGGAGCATATAGATACTCTCTTCAAGATAGCCATTCAGAAATGCTGTCTTGACATCCATCTGCCAAATTTCGTAATCGAAATGGGCTGCTATGGATAGAAGAGTTCTAATAGACTTTAACATAGCAACAGGAGAGAAGGTTTCCTCATAGTCCACCCCTTCCTTTTGGGAATACCCCTTTGCTACAAGTCTAGCCTTGAAAGTCTCCACTTTCCCATCGGCTCCACGTTTCCTCTTATAGATCCACTTGCATCCAATGGGTTTTACCCCAACTGGTTGATCTACAAGTTCCCAGACTGAGTTGGAGTACATGGACTCCATCTCGAGATCCATGGCTTTTAGCCATTTTTCTTTGCCAACATCCACCATTGCTTCCTTATAAGAGAATGGATCCTCCAGGTCAATACCGCCATCATTGACCTGAGTTAATCCCAAATATCGTTTGGGCAACTTGGATACCCTTCCACTACGACGGGGACTTAACTGGATTTGACTAGAATTTCTCTTCCTATTTGAAGAGATAGGCAAGTCAACAACAATTGTTGGCTCATTAGTAGTTTCACTTGGAATCATCTCCTCTAGTACTAATTTACTAGGAGATTTGTGGTTTCCTATATAGTCCTCTTCTAAGAATGTAGCATTTGTTGACACAAATACTTTATTCTCTTCAGTACTATAAAACAATTCGCCACGCATCTCTTTAGGGTAGCCTACGAAGAAGCATACCTTAGACCGTGATTCTAATTTCTTAGGGTTCGTTTTCAGCACGTGTGTTGGACATCCCCATACTCGGAAGTGACGCAAGCTTACTTTACGTCCCGACCATAACTCAATAGGCGTTTCTAAAACACTTTTAGAAGGTACCCTATTTAGGATGTATAACGCAGTCTCCAATGCGTAACCCCAGAAAGATTCTGGTAATGATGAATAACTCATCATTGATCTCGTCATTTCGAGTAAGGTTCTATTTCTTCTTTCAGCTACACCATTCTGCTGAGGTGTACCAGGAGCTAAAAGTTGGGATGTAATCTCATTTTCTATCAAGTAGTCTTTGAACTCATAGTCCATATACTCCCCACCACGATCTGATCGAAGTGTCTTGATAGATTTACCAAGTTGCTTTTCAACTTCAGCTTTAAACTCCTTGAATTTCTCAAGAGTTTCAAACTTGAATTGGAACAAGTAAATATACTCATACCTTGAGTAGTCGTCTATAAAAGACACATAGTACTCATATCCACCTCTAGCTTTTACATTCATCGGACCACAAAGGTCTGAATGGATACGCTCTAGTGGTTCTGTGGCTCTATTTCCTTTAGCTGAAAAAGGACGCTTGGTCATTTTACCCTCTATACAGGATTCACATACTGGGAGTGTACCAAGCTCTAAGTTACTTAGAGGTCCACTTTTAACCAGTCTTTGAATTCTATTGAGGTTAATATGGCCAAGCCTTAGATGCTATAGAAGGGTCTCATCTTTAGAAGTTCTACCTTTATTAGTTCTAGACTCTGCAGTCTGGAACAACTCGGTATTATAAAGTGTTGCACATACTAACGGTGTTAGTATATATAAATTGTTATCTTCTATTCCTGAACAAATAAAGTTTCCATCTTTAAAAATATCAACTTTATTAATACCAAAATCCACGGTATAATGTTGTTTACGAATACAACCCAAAGAAACTATGTTCCGGTTTAAACCAGGAACATAATAAACAGTGTCCAGGAAAATAAACATTTTATTATTAAAAGATAACTTTATATCAACAACAGCTTCTGCATCCACCATCTGCCCCACGCTATTCCTCAGAGACACTTCTCCAGTCTTGATCTTTCTCCAAGAGTTACTTCCCTGATAAGAAGAGCAGAAGTGATTAGTGGCTCCTGAATCAAGTATCCAGGTGGACTTACAATCCTCCACATTAAAGGTTTCCAAGAAGAATAAATCATATTTACCTTCTTTGCCCTTTTTCTTCTCTTCTAGGAACTTGGGACAGTTCCTTTTCCAGTGCCCTTCACCATTACAGTGATAGCACTTTCCTTTAGGAACTTTTCCTCTCTTGGATTTCTTGTTTGCTCCTTTACCCTTCTTTTTCCAGAACTTTGGCTTCTTATTCTTAGAGCCCAAGCTAGAGGCATCATGAGCAGAAGCAACATTTGCTTCCACAGCTTTCGTCTTCTTGCCTTTCAGCAACATGGACTCGAAAGTCTGCAGCTCATTAAGAATTTGGGACATGTTCATGCCCACCTTGTTCAGAATATAATTACTCTTGAACGATAAGAAGCTATCTGGAAGGGTTTCAAGAATCATGCTGATCTGGCTAGTCTCGTCTATAGTTCCACCATTCATCTCAGCCACATTTAGATGGACCATCATGTTAAGGACATGTTCCCTAACCGAAGTTCCTTCTTTCATGCGAGCATTCATGATGTACTTGAGAGCCTCATGTTTGGCTTGCTCGGATGGCTTGCCAAACATCTCTTGTGCCAATTGTAGCATCTCATATGTTATAGGCAGAGGTTCAAGTTTCTTGGATACGACTTCAGTAAGTCCAGCCAATATATAGACACGAGCTTTCTCATTAGCCTTGATCCAGCGATCATATGCCTTTCGAACAATTCGAGCGGCATTAGCAAGTAGTTCTGGAGGACATTCCTCCAGAAGGGTGAATTTGAGATCTCAATAACCAGAATGTTATTGATGTTGTTTTTCCAAGTGGCGTAATTTTCACCATTCAGTTTTTCAATAGTAAGAATATCAATTAGAGAGTTATGCTGATAAATAAATAAACACATGCTTAGTAATACAATTTTACATATCCATTCATTCATACTTTTGGCATCTATTAAACGTGATGCATGAATGCACATTTAATGAAATTCTAAAAACTTAAAAACACAATTTCAATGCCATGGTATATTAGTGAAACAGGAACGATGCCTACGTAGGCAGGTCAAGGTTCCTTCCCACTAAAATGAGACTCCTCTCAACTAATGAACATCCCCAAGCTATCTCATATCCTACAGTTCTATTAGTTACCATGTTTTGGTCAGGCAAAACATCTAGATCACTTAAATATTATTCTTGATGAGTGTCACCGAAGGGAGAGTCAAACATCAAGAGTCTTAAGTATCTTTCTAAATGGATCCCTTTGAGTGTAACCCAAGTTTTAGATCGCTTAAAGTTATCTTGATGAGTGTCACCGAAGGGAGAGTCAAACATCAAAAGCTTTAAAAAATCCTATCCCAAAGAGAATCACCTGGGTATTGATTCATACGGTTATTTCCAGGAGGGAATGAGTGAAGAGTCACCAACACCACAGAAGCCCTATATGAACCTCACACATTGATTCCAACTTGGAGACCGCAGGACACGTTGTCACTTGTCCTTCTCCCACTCAATATAGCTAGCTAAGGCTTTTAACTTAGATATACCCAGGCTACCTCTAATATCTAAGTTCAATCTAACTTATAATAGCTCTTATAGATTGGTTAGATTGATTTTAATGTGAAAGCCAAGTGATTAATCTCTATTAATCCTAACACATTATGCACCGTCTCAATGAAGAGAATTATTAATAAAATATGACTCCCAGATCGCTCCCAGTTAGAGGGGTCCCGTGTTAATGGAACGATTAAATAACCTCTTATCTTGGGCAGAGCTTTCTCGCCAGAGTTATATTTAGATTAATAAACTCATCTTCATTAATTTTTAATTAAAAATAGTGACACCTCATCTTTTAGGTTTTAGTTTCAAATCCTATTTAAAACTAAACAATTAATTAAAATATTGGTTACTAAACTCTTTTAGACCATTTTAATTAAAACCTAAAACGTGCTGCTAGTAATTACTAATTAACCCTTTAATTAAAATTCTAGCACAATAAATATAACAATTATATTTATACAAGGCATGAGCATAATATCAATAATCTCTATTAATGATGCATGATCATGGCATTTATGCATTTATGATGGGAATAATTATTTATGGCATACATTATGCATGAATAATTAATATTTATATATATATATCACATATATAATAAATAAATAAGCAATTTTGGATGGGATACTATTGGCCAAATCTATGAAAATTAAACCTATATCTAATATAGAAATAATCTTCATCACGAACATCTCCAGGATCTCCAGAAAAATGAAAAACCGAAAGACCTAGGGGAGGCCCCTAGGGTTTTAACCCTAGGCGCCGCCGCCACTTCATTTTTTTTTTTTATTTTATTCTGTTAGCGGCGGCAACTCCTTGCTGCTTCGCCTCAGCCGCCATGGCGGCGGCGGCGTGCCGCTGCTGCAGCCCCGCCGTCGTGGTGGTCTTCTCCACCTGCAGCTCGAGGTACCGACTCCTTCGGTACCGGCCGGGATCCGGTTCATCTTTTCTTTCCTCCATCGTTTCGATCGATCCCATATGACTAAAACGATTACAAAATTTTTTCCTATACCCAATGAAGAGTTTACAAAATTTCTAGGAAAGAAAACCCTAGGTCAATAAATCCTAATTCAACCAAAACGCAAAACCACAATTTTAAAACCGTTTTTTTCAAATCGTTTTCAATTCCCATCATATAATTTTGAAAATATTATATTAACAAGACTGCTCTGATACCAGTTGTTGGGATTGAGGCCTCTAAAAGAGTTCTCAAACGGAAGTCCCAACGGATCTTTCCTTGCAGTATAATAAATTCAAAATTCTAAATGCATAAAAGAAAAACTAACCCTTGTCGAGAAGTGTCTGACTCTTCCTCGTTCTTCGATGGTTACGATCCAGGGACCACCAAAAAGATCTTCCTCACTAAGCACAAAAGAGAATCGGTGCGTGGGCACTATCTCCTTTGGAAAAAGGAAAAATTGAGAAGAAGAATTTTCTTCCCAATCACCCTATGGGCGGCAGAGAGAGGGAGGAGAGGAAATTCCTGAGCCTTTACTTTAACTCTCTTGGTTGTGTGTTTTGGGGTCACCTCAAAGGTCCTATTTATAGGAAAACCAAGGCATCAGAAAATCTTCTGAATATCTTTTAATTAATAAATAATTAATTAAGATATTCTAAAATATATTTGAATAATAAAGATATTATATTTTATTCCATAATAAAACATTCCATATCTTTTATTTAAATTAATCAATATTAATTTAAATATATTATTCCATATCTTCCATTAAATTAATCATATTAATTTAAATAAGATATTCCATATCTTCCATTTTAAATTAATCATATTAATTTAAATAAGATATTCCATATCTTCCATTTTAAATTAATCATATTAATTTAAAAATAAGATATTCATATATATTTTAAATAAATAAAAATGCAAACTTTTTGGTCAACCCTTTGACCAAGGGGTGGCGTGTGACCCCACCTTAGGCCACACGCCCCTATCATCATTCAATGACAATATTGAGCATTTTTATTTTCCTCATTATTTAATGGAACAATTCCTTTAAATAATTAAATAAATAAAACTCCTTTTATTTATTCCAATAAATAAAACTCCTTTTATTTATTTCCTCATTTAATTTGATAATTTCAAATTAAATATTTAAATAGACTCTTCTATTTAAATCCCCATTAATTTTGGACAACACAAAATTAATTTAATTAAATAGACTCCTCTATTTAATCTCTTATAATTAAATAGACTCTTCTATTTAATAATTAAATAGACTCCTCTATTTAATTCCACCATTAATTAAATAATTAAATAGACTCCTCTATTTAATTTCCTTTAATTAATTGAATAGACTCCTCTATTCATTTCCAATTTTCCAAAGAGAAATTAATCATATTAATTTATGTTCTCGATTACATGCGTTAGCTCGGAGGACTTAATGGACCTATAGGACTAAGCTCCAATGATCCAGAATTACCTTTGATTAAAACTCCTTTTAATCAATTAATTCTCATTCATTAACTCCTAGATAACTCCACTAAATATCTAGAGTTGCACTCTTAGTACTATAGACATAGTTATGTCCATTGACTATAATCATTAACTACACTTTGATCCTTCACAAGTTAGTTCGTATCCATGGCTAGGTATTTACACCGTATTAACCTCCATGATACATCTTGTTTCTTAAGCCCAACTGATTCTCCAATGAACAACCTTACATAATCTCTATTATGCGTCTTTAACCTTTTCCTTGATCAGAGGAATATGGGGCCCCGCTGTTCAAGACCGAATCAGTCCATAAGGGAACTACTTATCTATTTTCCTATATGGAAAAGAGTGAATTCCAATTCTTGTGTAATTACGTTCCCAGCTATAAGCAAGATGCAATCCCCAAAGTGGGAGGCATATTGAGCGAATTATACAAGTCACTCTCACCTATGCAAATCAAGGGCTTGTCTCTTGCGAACAGGAGTTCGTAATCCACTCAGGATTAAGATCAATTGTACATGATCAACCGGTTGATAAACGAAGTGTCTTTTCGTAACCTGGCTTTCCCGAAGAAGGCGGTAAGTTTATCTTAGTCCATCTACTACAATCTCTATTGCAAGCAACACCCCCACTCACATGTCTCTACATGAGCGATCCAGGATGAGATCACTTGTGCCAATTCACAAGTGGGCCGTGTTAGTGGTGTTACCAAGAAATAAGGCACCCAACCTTTATTCATGTACCACAGACTATTTGAGTTACACTTAAGTGAATCTTCCCGCATCATATGCTCACTTTAAGTTATCATACGTAACTCTGGATCTTATGATGGATTACATTTATTAAACTAATAATAAATGACAATGTAAATATTACTAATTAATAATTCCTTTATTTATTTATAGTTTAATTGGATTACATAAGATTTAGGGCAGAAACCCCAGCAACATTGATGCTGAATTTATTCGAGATGATGAAGAAGAAGAAGAAGAAGAAGAAGCAATGACTAAAGAAACTAAGGATGAAGACTAATACACTTTGTAAATTTATATGATTCACTGTATGTTTTATAATATCGTCATTGTTGTGTTTCATTAAAGAATATATATAAATATGTTTTATTCTCCATTAATTTATATATATTAAAAAAAATATAGAGGTAAAATTACGACCATATGGTCGCAAATTTCAAGTAAAATGCGACCATATGGTCGTATCTTTGAAAATGTAGACTCAAGTTTTGTCAAAATTTGTATTAATTTACGACCATTTGGTCGTAATTTTGTGACTATCTGGTCGCTTTATTCAGCAGTAACTTTAAATTTTCATGAAATTTTTGGCGGTGAATTTGACAATTACGACCATTTGGTCGCAATTGTTGATGGGAAGTGTGATGTGACAGCTGGTTGTCATAATGACACGATTACGACCAGTTGGTCGTATTTTTAATCAAATACGACCATCTGGCGTATTTTTGAACCAAAATGCGACCGTCTGGTCGTAATCGAGCGACTTTTCATTTCTCGTCATAATTACGAAATTGCGACCAGATGGTCACAATTTTTAATTTAAACGCCCACCCGATTCTTTCCCTCCCCCACCTGATTCTCTTTTCCTTTCTTTCATCTCTTTTCTTTCCTTTTCTCTCTTTCCCCCGTTCCCGTTCCCTTAAACCCCGTTCTTTCTTACCTTTCCCGTTCCCCGTTTTTCACCCATTCCCGTTTCAAAAACCTCCAAAACCCGGTAGTGTATTCGAGGTTAGTTTTAGTTTTAATTAAGTTATTATAAATTGTTTTAGTTTCGTTAAATTTAGTTACATTTAATTGAATAGTTTAGTTTAACTTTAAATTACTGTAATTAATTACTTAATTAATTATGTTTAGTTAGTTACTTTAATTTGTTTAATTAAACTTAGTTAAGTAATTAGTTAATTAATTTAATTTAATTTAATTACTTTTAGTTTAATTACTTAATTAAATTTAGTTTAATAAATTATTAATTTAATTTAGTCACATTATGAGTTTAGATTACTTTTTTTAAATTAATTTAATTTAATTAGGTTGATTAATTAGTGTAGTTTACTTACTTTAATTAATTTAATTTACTTTAGTTTCATTAATTAATTAATTAATTAATTTAATTTAGTAAATTAAATATATTAGATTACTTTAATTACTTACTTAACTATTTTTCTTTAATTTAATTAATTAATTTAGTTAATTTAGTTAATTTAGTTAAATAATTAGTGTAGTTTACTTACTTTAATTTAATTAATTAATTAATTTCATTTAATTTACTTTAGTTTAGTTTAGTTTAGTTTATTTAATTAATTATTTTAATTTCATTTAGTTTAATATACTTAATTAATAAATTTACATAAATTAATTAATTTTAATTAGTTTGATTAGGAAAATAGCACGCCAACGTCGTCCTTCGATGTCCGGCGATGATGCGCAGGACCGCACTGATCCGCCGCCAGAGGATGATGCACTGGAGTTGGACAGTTCTCCAGAGGAGGGTGACTGGACGAGATATTACGGTTGGACGACAATCCCGACCCGACATATCCCTCCGCAGTACCCGAGTCGCAGATTGCGACACCGCGTTTGGGGGAGGACTCACCGACTCCAGCCACTACTGTAGCGAGACCCTCCACTTCTGGCACCGCGCCAGATCCAGCGGGAGCTTCCACTTCTGGCACTGGCCATCCTCGGGCCACCGCCAACCCGACCCTTCGAATAGAAGGAGATATGTAAGTAGACAAGTAATTTTTTTAATTAAATATTCATGTTATTTATAACCTAATATCACTAATATTTTTTACTTTTTTTTTTTTGCATAATACAGCCGCTTCAAAGCGGTTTTGCCAGGTCCTCCAGAGCATGCCTCTACCCATCGAGCCTAGCTGGACAAAGATTTCGACGACGGAGAAGCGTCGGATGTACGACAATTGGAAGGTAAATAACTTCATTTATTTTTATAATTAATTAATTTATAAATTTGTAACAATCAATTTATAACTTTAACATTTTCTTATTTCAAATTTTTTCAGGGTAAGTTTCCTATGATCGATCCCGATGTCACGGACGGTCGGATGTTCCCCCTATGGGACAGGCACGTGCAGGATCGATTCAAGGATCTCATGTACCGGGCGCGGCAGAAGCAAGCTGAACACCGGCCTGTGTGGATGAGCGAGGACTCCTTGCGAGCTTGCAGTCTCAAGAGGGAAAAAAAGTGTCGACAAAGAATAAGGCCAACCGGACCAAGAACCCGAGGAAGCACACCGGTGGCGCGAAGCCTCACAACGAGCACCATCGTATATTGGTAAGTAATTATCATTTTTCTTTCACGTCATTTTTTTGTTTTTTGTTTCAATTATTTATTAATTTAATTTCTGTCTCTTTTTATAATATGTTTAGGAAGAAAAGTACGGTCGTCCTGTTCCGCCTGATGAGCTGCACCTGGTCCTTCACACGAAGAAGGACAGGACGATCGTCGACGATAATGCGCAACAAACTCAGGTATTTAATATGTTTTCTCAATTATTACTTAGAATTTGTTCATCATTTTCTAACTTTTACATACTTTCTGAATTTTAAATATTTAGGACCATTTCAAGGAGTTTTTGAGTCAGAGGTTTCCCACACTCGACTCGTAACCGACTCAGGAAGACCATCGACAGGCGTTCTTGAAGGTTGCTGGAGGCGATCGTCCAGATGGATTCGTTGCTGGTCTCGGCTCGTACGGGAGACGCCTTTACGCGGATGTGCCTTGGCCCCAGCAGAGCGGAGCGAGCACTAGCTTCGGCCCTTCTCCGGTTGAGCAGCAGCTATGCGAGGAGGTTCAGCAGCTTCACATCGACATGGACGCTATGCGCGACTATGCGTGACAACTTCGTTTCTCGAGTAGCTGCGATTGAGGCGGATATGCAGGCACGAGTCGAGGCCCGGGTCGCAGCATCTTTGGCCGCGTACTTCAGATCCCGAGACGGCGGGCCTTCATCATCGACGCCGCCTCCGCCACCCCCTCTCCTCCGCAGTAGATCTAGGGTGATTTCTTTTGTATAGAACATTTTTTGAATATTTGATTTATATATATTTTATTTTAATTCCAATTTTTTATTATTAAATTTTAATATTAATTAATTAATATTAATTAAATAAATGAATGCTAATTTTAATATTAATTAAATAAATAAACAATAATTAAATAAATAAATAAAAATTATTAAATACAACCAGATGGTCGTAATTACCCTAGAAAATAAACGACCAGATGGTCGTATTTTATCCCTAAAAAAACGACCATCTGGTCGCATATTGGCTGAGTCCAAAAGTGACCATTTGGTCGCTTATAAAAATGACCACGTGGTCACTGTTTCATGTGACCAACTGGTCACTTGTCTTCAACCTAAATTACGACCAGATGGCCACTTTTTTAAGAGACCATCTGGTCGTTTTTTCAAAATGTTGACTTTTTTGCGACCAAACATGCTTGGTCGTATTTTTGTGACTATCCAGTCACGCAAAATTCCAGAACGACCAGCTTTTTTGCCACCCCCATGTTGGTCGCTTTTTTGGTTGCATTCTACAATAAAAACGACCTTTTGGTCGCAAATTTCTGGTCGCAAATTGACTTTTTTTTTTTGTAGTGATCAAAATATTTGATTGGGTTGAAGTTGTAAACACTTTTATATACTAATTATTAAAAAAAAAACTTGGTGACTACAACATAGAGCTCGAAATGAGGATTCCATAACATGTTGAATAATTCAAATCGAAGTTCAAACGAAAAAGTTATGGCTAAAAGAAAATCAACGACGTAGAGGGAATGAGTCAATTTGCACAATTTTGAACTATAAGGGTATAAATGTTCATTTTCAACCTATAGGGGGTGTATTTGTCTTTGACCAAAACCACAGGGGTGGTTTTTGCATTTTTTCTTTGAATTTATTTAAAAATCTCATAGTAATCTCTTAATTAATAGCTTAGATGTCTTTCATCTACCATTTACCTAAGCCCCATTACAATCTCTAAAGACCCCTTGGATTCATGTATTTCAATTTCTTGCATTTACGATTTTGATTTGATATATCTGCAAGCTTGTGGTAAATATCTTTCATATTTTGACTTGAGTGATATATTCTGACCCCATAAACACTTTGAGTGATTTTAGTGAATATCTCGTGAGGGTATTTGTTCCTTTATGCTTCGATTTTGAGAGAGTTGTTGGGCTTCTATGCTTGATATGACTTGTGAAATTGAGATTATCATTTGCTCTTCATGGTTTTATTTAAAAATTAACAATTTGAGCGAGATTGATCACACACACTTTGGGTTTTGAATGAACTTTGATTGATTAAGTATTAATTGTTTACAAGTTTGATGATTGCATACTTATTAAGATCTTTTGGAATGGTTTGATAATTATGCTTAATGCTAGAATGACTAAGGGACTAGAAATTGTCTAAGTTTGGGGGTATTTGATAACTCGTAATTTACACGTATTTATTCATGGTAATATCTCCAAAATCATTAAAATATGAGTGTTATTTGATTTAATTGTCCAAAATATTGTTAATCATTAAATTTTATGAACGTAGGTGAAAACAACGCTCAAATCAAACTTAAAACGAAGAAGTTACACCCATTTTAGTATCCATGACGGTTCACGATCGCAGCAAGGCGATCCGTCGTTGCGGCTTGTAAGAAACACACTTCCCGGGCCAAAAATCCAAAAGTGGGCATCGCAACGAGGACTGAGTGACATTGTGGCGGTCATATGTAGCTGTGGCGAAGGAACACATGGTTGCAACGATCATGACATCAGTATCATGAAGAAATTAAAGCGCGCTGACGTCATTGTGAAGATCAACCATACTCACCACTACTACAAAATTCTAAATTTAAAGAGTAAGTTATTATTTTTGGTAGTTTTGACACTTATCAAATGCATCATTTTTACTTTATTAAAAATACATGTATTGAAATAGAAAAGAGGACCACACCAGAAGCCCCTTAGCTTAGCACAGGTTAAGTTATTCCAAGAACACTCCGACTTGAGCTAGGTTTCAAGATAGATATTTTGCTCGAGTGGTGGCTGGTTACGTGAATACAATATAGAAAAATAAAAAGTTCCAAGTCCACCACCTACAACAAAATGTAAAAGTTCCAAGTCCACCAAGTTAATGATTAGCACTTTCTCATATTATAATGCGTAAAAGGAAAATAAAGTATCATATTAGTTAGATCAAGAGATGATCATGAGCATAGAAGGAGAGGGAAACATTCTTTATTGATACGAGTCCTTTTGGGTGAAACTTAAAAAGCAAAGTCATAAGAGCCTATGCTCAAAGAGAACAATATCATACCAATGAAAATTGTGGAGGCCTATTGTCTCTAACAAGTAGTATCAGAGTCATGTCTTGGATTTAACTATGTGATTGGATTCCTCGGTGCTGAAAAGGTAGTGAGCCTCGAAGACCTGAAACACATTTTGACATAGTACACAAACAAAAACGCATAACAAAATATATAGATTGTATATTTTTTAAGATGGACAAACTGTTGTAGAAATAAAAAACTAGCAATTACAAAGTACCTTTACGCAAACACACTGCAAGTGTTTTTCACAATGAATTATAAATATGTAATATGAGCTAACAACCTGTGTCCTATATTTTTAGCAACTGACACACATTTTGCATTGTTGTTCGTGACTGGGGATCATTATGCACACAAACGATTGCTAGATTCATAATCGAAGTCAAGTCACTGATTGTTCTTTGATCTTCAGGAGTTGGAAGACGAGAGTCTAAGATGTCGTTCAATTTCACGTCAATACGTTTATCAGATAAAGAATGTAAGGAGTGAATTATGAGATCTCCGGGATGTTTTCCCATCAAAACTTCAAGCGCCACGACGCCAAAGCTATAGACATCACATTTTTCTGTCACCACCCTTGTATATGCAAGCTCTGCACAATGAGAATTTATGAAATATATAAACAATTGAATTAATTCAAGTCTTGAGCTAAAATTTCCAAGCTTATTCCATTTTGTAAAACAAGAGAAAATCCTTAAATCCATATATAAACAATTTAGTCTAAATCACGGCAAAAAGCTATAATTTAGGATTTGAGAATGTATCTCACCTGGAGCAATATAGCCATAAGTTCCTACAACTGCAGTCCAATGAGATGAATCGGGCTTCAAAAACCTTGCGGTGCCAAAATCAGCAACATGTGCTTTAAATTCTGAATCCAACAACACATTATTTCCCGTGATATCGCGATGGATGATCGGAGGCTTACAATCGTGATGGAGATAAGACAATGCTTGAGCCACACCTTTCACAACTTCAACTCTTTTTGACCAACTCATTTCCTTTGCTTCTTTCTCTACACTTAGTACATGAGCTAAGCTTCCTCTTTCAATATAATCATAAACCAGAAACGAATGAACTCCTCTACAACAAAACCCGTTTAGCCTTACGATGTTTCGATGCCTGATTTCTGTTAAAACTGCTACTTCGTTTTCAAAATGCTTCAAATTCTCTATCTCCATTTCATTATCGTCTCTCAACTTCTTCACTGCAAATACCTCTCCCCCAGAAGTTTCCATTTTGTAAACTTTCCCTGATCTTCCTTCTCCGATGCAGTATTTATCATCAAATTCTTCCGTAGCCTTAATTATATCAGAATACATAACTCTGCCATTGAAGTACAAAACCTCCGAAAACAATTTCGGCTTGGCTGATGTCCGATCACCGTCTGGAACTTGCTTGGTTTTCTTTGGAAAGATACACAAAATAGTTAAGAAAACAGCCAAGGAAATCAATAGTGCTCCTACTAAAGAAGGTACAAGAATGGTTATAAGTTTCTTCCGGTTGCTATTTTCTTTGTCATCTTTCATCACAAGGTTATTGCAGAGTGGGAAATCATTAATTTTTCCACATACACCTTTGTTGTTACTGAAAGCATCTCGTTTAGCAGTTTTGAAGATGCCCTCATCAGGAATCGGGCCCTCAAGATTGTTATAGGAAAGATTAATGAAAGACAAACTAGTCATTTTACCTAAGGAATTGGGGATAGAACCAGAGAGGTTATTATGAGACAAATTCAAATTTTCTAATTTTAGTAGGTTCCCCAAAGTGGAAGGAATTTCTCCACTGAGAAAATTATAACTCAAATCTAACAATTCTTGCAAGGCTCCAAGGCTTCCAATGCTAAATGGTATAAACCCATTAAGCTGATTCTTGCTTAGGCTCAAATACAACAGCTTGGAGAAATTGCCTATTTGGGAAGGAATTGATCCATTCAACATATTCATGGAGAGATCCAGATGTGTGAGATCGGCGATGCTCCCTATTATGACCGGTATAGGCCCAGAGAGTCGATTATTTCGTAGTCGAAGTTTCAATAATCTTGACAAACTTCCAATATTTTTCGGTATTGGTCCGGTGAGATTATTAGAAGAGAGTTCAAGCTCCACCAAATTCTTCAACCGAGTAATCTCATTTGGAATTTCCCCACTTACCGTATTCCGAAGGATCCTCAACACATTCAAGTTCTTGCATTCACCCCACAAGGGGGAGAGGGAGCCTTTAAACTGATTATAGCTCAAGTCAATGTAATTGAGATTTGGGTGAACACCAAAAGCTTCATCAAGTGATCCGGTTAGATTATTATACTCTAAACGAACCCGATATAGCGTTCGACAGTTTTTCAGGCTCACGGGAACGGGACCAGTAAAGCTATTGTTAGCTGCAGAGAAATTAACAAGCTGTCCTCCTTTGCAAATATGGGGTGGTAAATTACCAGTGAAATTATTTAGAGCAAGCTGAAGATTAATCAAAGATGACATATTCCCCAATTCTTGAGGCACTTCACCACTAAAGTTGTTCATAAACAACCCCAAATCAGTTAATTTCCTCAAATTCGCTATACCTGCCGGAATCGGTCCAGAAAAATGATTTTGGTTTAGAGAAAGAAGGGTTAAATTAGTCAAATTCCCCAAAGATTGAGGGATTGGACCAGAAAATTGGTTGTCATCAAGATCAAGAACAGTAAGGGATTTCACATTCCCAATCTCTACAGGAACTTTTCCTCCAAGTTGAGTTCCTTTGAGAAGGAAATTCCTCAAACTTTTCAAACCCGTTTTGGAATCATCAGACCCATCTGGGAATAAACGAGAATCCAAAGACCCAGTAATGAAATTACGAGAAAAATCAAGCTCAAGAACCCGAGTAAGATTAGCTAAAGAAAGAGGAAGTGTAGAATTGAAATGATTAGTTGAAAGATCAAGATATTGAAGCTTAGAAAGAACTCCAATGGAAGATGGTATAGTGCCAGAAAGATTATTGAATTTAAGATCAAGACAAATAAGATTTGGGAATGAAGAAAAGTTCAAGTTTTCAATAGTACCGGTTAAACCAGTATAAGCCAACGTGATGTTAATGACGCTGCTGGTTTGGTTATTGCATGAAATTCCCCGCCATTGACATGGGTTTGAAGAAATAAGCCACGTATCGAGTACGGATTGGCGTGGCGGGAGGCTATCCTTCCATTTGAGAAGGGCCTCTGTTTCAATGGCGGAAGAAGCTTCAATGAATTTCTGAAAAGAAAAAAGAAACAAAACAGCAAAGTTGATTGAGGAACATGCAAGAGACAAAGAGTAGAGTTTCTGTCGGTTGGCCATGAATTCTCAAATTGATAAAATTTGATGAAACATTGTGAAGATGATAATAGAGAGAAGAAAAAGACCCACGTAAGTGGGATTTTTTTTTTAATCTTTTAGAAATTTCAACAGACACTGTTTTTATGAGAAATTTGAAAAATATTAAATGTTTTTCGGATGTATCAATCAATGTCATTTTTGAAATTGTCAATACTTTCGTTATTTTTGAAAGAGTTAATATCAGAAATAACCAGATTTTTTCATTGGATTACACATTTATTGGCATCAGGGGCGGACTGCCATTGGCCCCATTCTTTTTCATCATATTTCAGTATATATATATGTAAAAAAAAAAAATTGTTTGTGCAAATTTAAAATACTTATATTAGATATAAGAGTGCCAGTGATTTTGGTCAAATGTATGAACACTCACTGTGGTTTAAAAATAACAAATGACACCCATATAGTTTCAAATTTCGTCAATGTGATCTCTCCCCTCCAACTCCCCTTAATTTTCTTTTAACTTTTTCATTTGAACTTCGATTTAGATGATTCAATATATCATAAAATCTTCAGCGGTACGTTATGGTCACTCTAAAACTTATAAATCATTAATAAACAAAAAGGGTTCATGGCTTTCAATAGTACCTAATATTTTTGTGAGAATAAATTCTTTTATTTATTGATAATTTCAAAGTTTTTATTTATATATATATTTTTATAGCATAGGTTAGATGTCTTAAACATAAATATTTATATGATATTTAATCATTTTACTCTATTTTTAAAAATCATTTTGAAATATACAAAAAATAGGGGCTATTCCACATATAGTTGAAAAAAGTTCAATATTTGTAAAAATATCAGCCCAAAAAGTTATTTACAAAAATAAAAAAAAAAAAACTCAAATTCGCACATAAAATATCACAAAATTGCCACTAGTTCGTGTAGGTAATCACTGATTTTCGCATAAGTAATCAATGATTCCGTGCATAGGTAATCACTGATTTTACTGATTCATTATATCAAATGATATTTCATGCATGTTATCACTGATTACCTGATAAGTTATCACTGATTACCTCCAAATTATCAATGATTTATTTGATTCACTTGTAGGGGTGTTACCGATTCAGTTCCCTCCGATTCTTGCCAAGAACCGGAACCGAACCGGTAAGAAAATTTCTTAGAAAAAAGGAAACGAAACCGAAAATGTTCAGAATCGGTTACAAACCGAACCGGTATGTAATCGGTTCCCGGTTCTGTTCCGGTTCCTTATTGGGACTGGTTTTTCTTCAAATCGATTCTTTAACAATCAGATTCTTAAGGGCTTGGATGTGCTTGATTTTTGTTTTATTATATATATATATATATATATATATATATATATATATAATTATTTTTGTTGTTTTTTAAAATATATTATATGATTATCGGTTCGGTTCTGGTTCTCTACCCGTTTTATGACATAAACCGAAACCGAAACGATAATCTTATCGGTTTTTAAAAAAAGAACCGGAACTGAAACTGCATGCCTCGGTTCCTGTTCGGTTCTATCCGTTTGGGTTTGGTTCCGGTTCCTCTTGCAACCTTATTCACTTGAATGAGGGTTTTTAAAAAAACTGCTATGTTTGTAAATACTTTTTAAAATTGTTAGATTTATAAATATTGAAGAAAATTCTGCTACCCAATGAAATTTCCCAAAAAAAAATACGTAAAACGGAAATAAATATAATCGTATAACATTTTCACTGTTAGATTTATTAATATTTTCATCTCGTTATCTTTTTTATTTAATTGAGAGAAAGTAACATCAAGTGGTTTATTTAATCGTATAACATTTGTAATATTATAGTATAATATATTTAGTTGATAAAATTTTGTTAGATTTATTTAAAAGAGGTGAATTCTTTTTTTAAGGTTTTTACAGTTCAAAAATTACTATTTTTTAATTTCAATTATCAAATTTAAATAAAATAATTAAGAAAATTTATGGTGTTTATGAATCAATTCATTTATAAAAAAAAGAAGATAAACATACGTATAAAATATTGACTATCAAATTTAAAAAATAAACTAAATTAAATAAATCAAAATTATGTCTATTAAAACATAGTATATAAAAGTTTTATTTTCTCAAAATTCATTTGATTTAAACTGGCCCCCGCAAGTTCGATTTTTTGAATTCCCCCTAATTTGCAAATCCTAATTAATTTCGTTTTTAACGAAAAACCACAATTTTTTGTTGTGATGTGGTGGTTATTGTTTTTAATTTTGTCTATTTTACTCTTTTATGTATCATAATAATTATATCTTATTAATTACATATCACTTAATTTATAATTATCTTTTTTTTAATTTCAAATCAATCTTCATTAATTTTATGAATCCTAATTTAAGGATTAAGAAACTCAACCTTAATGTCTCACGTATTATTCTTCCTCTGCCTTCGTCAAACAGAAACGAGAGAAAAGGAAGAGAGAGAGAAATCTGTGTTGCGTTCGTTGACGAGAAACGCGAGAAAAAAAATGTTTTCCTAATGTTATTGGTTCATCCGAATTGGGTTGCTAATATTCTTTAGTGGCTTGTTGTTTTTTATTCAAAATATCCAAAGTTGGGTTCTGTACATCCAGATTGCTTTTTCCATTTTTCAAACAAATTCTTTTAAATGGGCTTTCCTTATAATCTGGGTTTTATGTTAGTGAAAATACTTATATAGATAATGACTAGTTTATATTTATTCTCATATGGTCCCATCCTTTGCTTTTCTTGCTTTTCCTTTTTATGTTATATACTCTCCTCTAATATGATGACAAGTGTAACACGTGATGGCAATAAAATATCACTCCTCACTAGGGGTGAAAGTTAAAACCCCGACCCCGCTTCCCCGCCCCGCCCCTGCAAAACCCGCTTCGTAAATGGGGCAGGGGCAGGGGCAGGGGCGGGGCGGGGGAAAAAAATTTCCCCCGTTTAGTAAACGGGGCGGGGGCGGGGCCATGAGTAATGGCCCCGCGGGGCCCCGCCCCGCCCCGTTTAAGATATATTTTTTTATTTATTTATTTATTTTATATATATATATATATATTTTTTTTCTTTTTATTCTTATTTTCTTTTCTTTCCTTTTCTTTTTCTTTTCTTTTTTTCTTTTCTTATTCACTCAACCATGATTTAGGTTTGAAAATAGAACAATGAAGATTTCCAAATTTGATTTTGAATTAATTTGATAATATGGGGAATGGAATGATGTTAAATGCATTATTTATATTTTATGGAATAGAATAAAAATATGCATATTATATATGATTTAGGTTTGAAAATAGAACAATGTCATAGTCATGCATTAAAGGGATTAAAATTACAATTGAACTATTTATATGTTTATGTATTAGTATTATAGTATATAATAAATTGGAAACTATATAATGTTACACAATAAAATCCATAAATTTACAATTTTATGAGACATAATTTTATATAAGTTTGAGAGAGAGAAAAAAAAAAAAAAAAAAAAAGGAACCCTTCCAGACCCGCCCCCCACCCCGCCCCACCCCGCCCCGCCTTCACCGCCCTGCCTCGCCGCCCGCCGCCCCGCCCCATAAACAGGCGGGGACGGGCGGGGAACCCCTTAATGGGCGGGCCCGGGGTGGGGTTTTTCCCCTTAAACGGGGAGGGGGATAAACGGGGGACCCCGCCCCCGCCCCACCCCGCCCCATTTACACCCCTACTCCTCACCCTCATCACAATTACGCTGAGCATAGCCTTTTCTCCATTGTCATTTTTCTACTTTTCCTTTCTGTCTCTTTTTGTTTTTCTAAATATTGTATGGTATCAGAGCTATGAGCTCATCAATGGCGACAAATCCAGGAGCCTCTTCTTCAGGTATTGGTGAAAACCAAATTAGGGCTACAAATGTTTCCACCAATGTTGGTGTTTGTTAAAATCAACCTCCAAGCACTCTGTGTGATGACCCGTGTTCCCGGTAAGTAGTATTTTAATAAATATTATTTATTTTATAATATTATTGAAATATTAGAAGAAAGTGGTGTTTATTAAATTTAATTCTTTTGCAGGAATTAAATTTAAAAGGTGTTATCTTTGTCTTGGAATAAAGAAAAATTTAATAAAAAAAAGAAGGGAAAGAGGCGTAAAAAGGGAGGAGGGGAAAAGAAAAAAAAAAGAACATCCTCAGTTAGAACGTGAAGTTTTCTACAGAGAAGAGAAAAGGTAGGTTCCTTTGCCGCCGTCCATTTAGGGTTTACGGGGCATGGAATTTATGATTTCCCTTCATCTTTCTCGTGTCTCAGGTGTGATTTTTCACGGGTTGTGAATTGGATAAGAATCGAAGTTGTGGGAACATCTTCCAAAATTCAAGAAAAAGGTAATTGAAATTCATCACTTTTCATTCAAGATTTCTAGTTTCTAATGAAATTGATTAGAGAAACAATGAGATTTATCAAATTCTCAAACCCTAGAAACCCTAACCCTTACCTTTCTTGAAAAACCTATTCACTCTATCTTTGAAAACACCTAGAGACGAACCCGACCGCGCCAAGGACCGTCGTCGCCGCGCCATAAAAACGCAGCAGCAGCAGCCTACGCTTGCCGACTGCAAGGGCAGCCTTTTTGGGGCTGCTCTTGTCTCTTTTTGTGCCGTTTCGCCGTCCCGATTTGACCCCTTTTTGGTATTTTGAGTTTAGGTAATTTTTAGGAAGGGTTTTGAATTATTTTAGGTAACTTTTCAGGTGCTTGAAATTCTTGGAAAAGAAGGCTAACTTCTTATTTCATTGTAAGCTTTAAGAGGTGAGTAGATGTGTTTAAGATTAATTAATTCGATGTTTTGTTGTTCTTTTCTTTTATAAGATTATTATTATAAATTTTAGGTAATAACATGATGTTCTAAGCATGCTAAAGTGAATATGGGGCTGTTTTATAAGTTGCAGGAATTGTGTATAAAAGTGTTGAAAATTGGAATTAATACATAATTCGTTGGATGATTATGCCTCTTTCTATGTTGCAATTATTTTGGAACTAAATATGGACAAATTTAAGATGTTTAAGGTCATTTTATGTGAGTTTTAAAGCCACTAAAGTTTTCTGATTTTCATGAGAAAAAGATCCATGTTTAGTGCCAAATAGGAGGATTTTAGCCTAGGTTCTTTTTCTAGAATTGTGAATTTGTTCTGGCTGAGTTATGTATCAGTTGCAGGTAATGTTAAATGTTTTTGGGAGTGATAAAATAGGTATTGTGCCGCCGAATTTTATCTAGAATCTTTAGGCCACCCTAATGTCCGAATTTAGAGCTAAACTACACTAGTTTAGGCTAGATTAGCTCTTTTTAGTGGAATTTTTTTGGGTGATCGATTTGTGAGATAAAATTGATATTTTGGGTGATTTTAGATCATCTTTAGGTTAGGAAAGAGCCCAATTTCTAGAAATTAAAAAATTCCAAGTTAAACCTCATTAAAAGTCGGTTTTGCACTACAAAAAAACTGCCAATTTGCGACCAGGAAATTGCGACCAAATGGTCGTTTTTCACCTAAAATGCGACCAAAATGCGACCAACTGAGTGGTTGCTAAAAAGCTGGTCGGTTTTGAATTTGTGCGATCGCATGGTCACAAAAAATCGACCATATGGCCTAAAAAATTTTGGTCGAAAAAAAGTCAAACTTTTTAAAATGCGACCATATGGTCGCATTAAAAGGGACCATATGGTCGCATTTTATCTTCAATAGAAGTGACCATTTGGTCACATAAAAAGTGACCAAATGGTCGTAATTTTTGTGACCAAATGGTCACTTATTGGCTCATTAAAAATCACCTGGATGGTCGCTAAAGCGACCATCCGGTCGTAATTTATGTGAAAGATAAGTGACCAATTGGTCACATAAAAAAGTGACCAAATGGTCGCATTTTATGCGACCAAATGGTCACTTTTAGTCTCGATTAAAATGCGACCAGGATGGTCGCTAAAAAGTGACCATCCTGGTCGCATTTAAGAATTTTTTTTAAAATTTAAATTTCAATAATTAGTTAATTAATTATTAATTATTAATTATTTATTTAATTAATATTAAAATTTCATAAAAAAAATTTGGAATTCAAATAAAAAATATATATATCAAATATTAAAAAAACGTTTTATACAATCGAAAGAATCCTAGAACTACTCAGGAGGCGGGGGCGGGGGGGGGAGGCGTCGATGACGAAGGGCCGCCGCCTAGAGATCCAAGTACGCGGCCAAGCGGATGCGACCAGGCGTCGACTCGTGCTGGTATGTCGGCCTCAATAGTAGCGACTCGAGTAACGAAGTCCTCACGCATAGCCTCCATGTCCGCGCGCGCATTCGTTGCTCACCCAGGAGAAGCGGCGGAGCTAGTGCTCGCTCCAGTCCCCGAGGCCGGGGCACATCCGCATAAAGGCGTCGCCCGTATGAGCCGAGCCCAGGACCCGACCCATCAGGCCGAACCCCCATCGAGCCTCCAAGAACGCCTCTATACGGTCCTCCTGAGTCGGTTGCCAGTAGTCCTGTGTGGGCAAACCACGAGTCAAGGACTCAGTGAAACGTCATTTAAAATTCGGAAAATAAAATGGTTAATATATAATGTATGAAAAATTTTAAAGAAAAAATAATAATTGAAAAAAATATTAAATACCTGAACTTCTTTCGCCTTATCGTCGATTAACGTCCCAGTCCTTCTTCGTGTGAAGAACTCGGTGCGACTCATCGGCAAGGACAGGCGCCGTGCTTCGCTTCCTAAAAAATCAAAGAGTGAAGAATAAAACATAATAAATTAATAAGTAATTGAAAAAAGAAAACGAGAAAAAAGAAAACGGAAAGAAAACGAGGAAAAAAAAACATACCAATCGATGATGGTGCTCGTCGTGGGTCCGCGCCCCCCTGTTGTGTGTTTCCTGGATTCTTGCGCGGTTGGCCTTATTCCTGCTTGACACCGCCTTGCCCTGAGGAGTGCTCAAGCTCGCGGAAGCCGCGCGTGGTCCTCCTGGGCTCATCCACACGGGGCGGTTTGTCGCTTGCTTTCTGCGCGCCGGAACATGAGGTCCTTGAATCGATCCCTGGACGTGATTGTCCCATAGGGGGAACAATCTACCGTCGGTGATATCGGGATCGATAACGGAAACTTGCCCTGAAAAAATTGAAATAAAAAATTGTTAAAGTAATAAATTTATTTCTATAAATTTCAAAATTAATTAATTATGAAAATAAATTATGTTTTTACCTTCCAATCGCCGTACATCCGACGTTTCTCCGTCGTCGGAATCTTCGCCCGGCCAGAAGGTCACTGGGTAGAGGCATGCTCTTGGAGGACCTCGCGAAACCGTTTTGAAACGGCCGTATCGGTCGATACTCGCAAAATCACAAAAAATTATTGTGCTATATATTAGAAACTATTAGTTAAAAAGAATAAAAAAAAATTTGAAAAATAGTAAACAAAATTACTTACGTATCCCCTTCAATCCGAAGGGTAGAGTCTACGGCTCGAGACGGCTGCGTGCATGAAGTCGAGGGGCCAGCTGGATCCGACCATGATGCAGACCCGGACGCTGACCCGGACGCATACCCTGATGCTAAGCCCGGAGGAGTGGCAAGGGAGTCCTGCGGCAGCCGTGGTGTCGCAGACTCGGTCTCAGGGACTCCATCATCGAGCGTGGCAGCAAGTCCCGTCTCGTAACTGAAGAGGATGTCCAACTCCTCCGTAGTCAGGTCCGCATCGGGGGCAACGCCCGATGGCGTCTGCGGAGACCCCTCGTCACCGCGTCGTCCAGGCCTCGTCTGACTAGGGAGGACGTCGTCTGCCCGTCATAATCCTACAACCAAAATAAACTAATTTAATACTAATTACGTAAGTAAAATATTGATTAGTTTATTTAATTATGTAATTAATGAAATAATGTAAATTAAACTAACATAAATTAAGTAAATAATTTAAAATAAACTAATCAACTTAATTTGAATAAAAGTAAATATAAATTAGATTAATTGAACTAAAAGTAATTCAATTAAACTTAAGATTAATTAAGTAAAACTAAAATAAACTAATCATTTAATTTGAAATAAAGTAAAGTAAAATTAGATTAATTGAACTAAAATTAATTGAATTAAACTAAAATTCAATTAATTTTAGTTTCAATTAATCTAATTTTAATTTACTTTAATTCAAATTAATTGATTAGTTAATTTTAGTTTTAATTAATTAATCTTATGTTTAATTGAATTAATTTTAGTTCAATTAATCTAATTTATATTTACTTTAATTCAAATTAATTGATTAGTTATAACTAATCAATTCAATTAAACTTAATTAATTCAATTAAACTAAAATTAATTCAATTAAACTTAAGATTAATTAATTAAAACTAAAATTAATTGATTAGTTAATTTTAGTTTTAATTAATTAATCTTAAGTTTAATTGAATTAATTTTAGTTCAATTAACCTAATTGTACTTTACTTTAATCAAATGTAACTAAAATTAAGTAATTAAACAATTTTTATTTAATAATTAAACTAAAATTAATTAATTAAATTAGTGTAACTCATTAATTTAAACTACTTAAGTATAATTGAAGTTAAACTATTTGAATTAATTACCCTACTTTAAATTAATTGATTTAATTAAAGTAATCTAAATTACATTAATTAAACTAATATTAAGTAAAACTAAAATAAACTAATCATTTAGTTTGAAATAAAGTAAAGTAAAATTAGATTAATTGAACTAAAATTAATTGAATTAAACTAAAATTCAATTAATTTTAGTTTCAATTAATCTAATTTTAATTTACTTTAATTCAAAGTAATTGATTAGTTAATTTTAGTTTTAATTAATTAATCTTAAGTTTAATTGAATTAATTTTAGTTCAATGAAGCTAATTTATATTTACTTTAATTCCAAGTAATTGATTAGTTAATTTTAGTTTTAATTAATTAATCTTAAGTTTAATTGAATTAATTTTAGTTCAATTAAGCTAATTTATATTTACTTTAATTCCAAGTTAGTTAATTTTAGTTTTAATTAATTAATCTTAAGTTTAATTGAATTAATTTTAGTTCAATTAACCTAATTTTAATTTACTTTAATTCAAATTAATTGATTAGTTAATTTTAGTTTTAATTAATTAATCTTAAGTTTAATTGAATTAATTTTAGTTCAATTAACCTAATTGTACTTTACTTTAATCAAATGTAACTAAAATTAAGTAATTAAACAATTTTTATTTAATAATTAAACTAAAATTAATTAATTAAATTAGTGTAACTCATTAATTTAAACTACTTAAGTATAATTGAAGTTAAACTATTTGAATTAATTACCCTACTTTAAATTAATTGATTTAATTAAAGTAATCTAAATTACATTAATTAAACTAAAATTAAAAGTTAAACTAGTGTAATTATAAATTAATTTAGTTTAATTTTATTAAATTAAAGTAAACTATCTTAAATAAACTAAATAAGTAATTAAACTAAATTAGATTAAGTAATTAAATTAATTACTACTTAAATTGAATTAAAGTAAACTAAGTTAGATTAATTAAACTAAAATTACTTAAAGTAATAAAATTAAAGTAAACTAATTAATTAGTTAATGTAAACTAAACTAATTAAATTAAACTACTTAAACTAAAACTAAAACTAATTAAATTAACAAAACTAAACTAAACTACATAATTAAAAACTAAAAACTAAAACTAAGTGAAATAAATTCTTAAACTAAATTTCAATTTGTTACGAAAACTAACCTCGTGTAATCGAAACCGGGATTGGTGGTTGAGGGTTTTCGGTTTAGAGTAAGAATGGGAACGGGAACGGGAAGAAATAACGGGGAACGGGATAGGGGAAAGAGAGAAACGAACAAAAAGAGAGGAAGAAAAAGAGAAAGGCAGCAAAGAAGAGAAAAGAAGAAAAGAAGAGAAAGCAGAAACGGGAAAAAGAAAAAGAAACGAGGGAAAGGAAAGGGATGGGAATTTAAATTATAATTTGCGACCAACTGGTCGCAAATATGTAATTATGACAGGAAATGAACAACGATCGCGCGTCTGGAAATTGCGACCATATGGTCGCATTTCCAAATACAAATGCTACCATTTGGTCGCATTTATAGAAAAAGCGACCAAATGGTCCCCCAGTTGCCATTACCAAGAACAGCTGTCATTTCACGAGTCCCATCAACCATTGCGACCATCTGGTCGCAATTATGAGATTCACCGCCAAATATTGCGACCATATGGTCACATTACTTAAATTCACCGCCATAAATTTCATGAAAATTTAAAGTTACCGCCCATAATTGCGACCATATGGTCGCAATTCCAATTGTATTTTTTAAAAAATATTATTATACTTTTGCAAAAATGCGACCATTTGGTCGCTTTTCTCCCAAAACCCTAAACAACCCTAAACCCTAAACCCTAAACCCTAAATCCTAAACCCTAAATCTTAAAATGCGACCATTTGGTCGCTTTTCCCTTCTAAATTACTACCATGTGGTCACCTTTTTTGTAAAATTGCGACCACTTGGTCGCAAATATTAATATTTATATACTTTTTTTTTATATTGGGTTACTTTCTGATATTTACATATGACGGGAACTTTTGTTTCCATGTTGTTATATTCATTGATATGTTTCTTCATGATTTTCGAGATAAATTTTTGTAATTCTTGATTTGGAACTATTTGATTCTAATTAAGAGTTTTTTTTAATACGATATAGATAATTTTATTCTTGTTTTTCAAGATAGAAAGTGCTAGAAGGGAACCAAATAGACTATTGAAGATGTACATATTTATATATAATTAATTTGCATCCACATATTCATTTGAAGCAATTCCAACTGCAGAATTCGATATAATTAAACATGTCAAAGTTGAAATCAAGAGGATCTTTCTTATAATAAAAAAAAAAGTTAATTTCATTTTCATCGTATTTCATCATCTTTTGATTTTAAGTTTGGTCTATTGCTTTATTCATAATTGTAAATGCTTTACTTGAACAAAAAAGAGTCACACGACTATATTCAACTAGAGGTTTAAGGAAAATATAATTATTCTCTGTACAATATTATTGTTCTCTCTTTGTATGGAAATTCAGATATTTTCAAGACGAGGTTAAATATTATTATTTACTCTACACAAATTTTAGAACAATCTAAAGGCGTTTAGATAGCTTATTGATCTTGAAGAGTTTTTATATTAATTGAAAGTGAATAATTTTTATTTAATTGACATTATTATTATTGTCAAGAAATGTAATCAATAAAATTAACCACATCTTGAAATTTTGGAATTATTGGTAATTTTTTCAATCATCTATTCTTATTTTTATTTTTTCTTTTCTAAAGCTTATAATGTAATTTTATTTTATGAACAAATAAAATATTTAATATTTGTTGATTTTTTCCCCCTTGTATTTATGGGGTAAAATAGATAAAGTAAAAGGAAATTACCCCATAAATACAAGTGGGAAAAAATCAACAAATATTAAATATTTTATTTGTTCATAAAATAAATATAATTTAAAAATTGATTAACAAACATTTTAACTAATACACATAAAACTCTTAAGTATACAATTATTGAATTGTAAAATAAGACAAAAAATTCCACGTGCATCGCACGTGTTAAAAAATAGTTATTTATAAATTATTGGTCATATAAAATCACATAATTTGCGACCATCCGGTCACTTTCTAATGTGACCATATGGTAGCTTAATTCCCGGCAAAATTTTAAGCTACCTCTCCCCAAAAAAGGTCACAAAATTGCGACCAGATGGTCACTTTTCATTGTGACCACTTGGTAGCTTTTTTCCCTCCAAAATTACGCGCCATTTTTTGCTACCAAGGCATATTTTAGTCACAAAAATGCGACCAAATGGTCGTTTTTATAGGTGACCAAGTGGTCGCTTTGTTTGCGCCATAATTTCGCGCCATTTTTTATGACTACATCTACTTTTGGTCGCAATCTGGTCGCAAAAAAGGTGACCAGATGGTCACTTAAAGTCAACCTTCAAAGAAAGTGACCAAGTGGTCACTTTAAAACTACCACTTTTTTTTGGTCGCAAATTTTTGGTCGCATTTTGGCAGTTTTTTTGTAGTGTTGGGTAGAAACGATAATTCTAAGCTAGAAACCGGACTTAGGCTTGTAAAGCATTCTGGTAGTGATTTTTGTAGGTAAATCATATTGTTTTGGTGCCTTAAACAATATGGTTGGAGGTTCTCATTAAGTAGGGCCATACTTAATGAAGCATATGTCGTTAGGGGGAAAATTATTGTTGTGCATGACGTAATTTTACTTAACGGGGCAGGTTCATTCCATTTGATCAATGAGAAAGAATATACAAAATAGGTTCACTTATGTGTTTGAGGATACATAAGAAGAATACCTCAAAAGATTGAATTGTAGAAATACGAATTCGATGGTTTTTTTTGGAAGAAACTCACTTTTGTTTTCAAACATTAGTTGAGAAAGTGTAAGGACCCGACTTTTCGGAGTAATAAATAAACACATTTTTAAGCAGCGGAAGACTCAATAAATATCATTTATTGAAAATATGAAATCTCACTTAAATCAAATAAACAATTATTAAAAACGACAACTCCGGAGTTACAATCTTTAAAACAAAAACAATGAACTAATCGTGTTCTCAAATAACAAAATGTTTTAAGACTAACACGTGTCTCAAATCTCATAAAAACAAAATATAATCAATAAAATTCGAATACTTTATTCATTATCTCAATGAAAATAAAAGATGCGTTTGGCTAGCCACCACGACTTGAACCCTCATCTCTTCCACTTCATCAACCACCACCTCTCGGTCCATTGTTACCTGAAAAAAAAAAAACAGATAGCACTGTGAGGCTAAAGCCAGTGAGAAAACGAATTAATCAACAGGTAAGATTTCAAAGTCTCTAAACAAACCAAACCGAGTCCCAAGCACTCAACACTCTTCCAATGTCTCTTACGCTCAAAGCGTCACTTAAAACTCAATCTCAATCCTTTACATGAATAGGCAATTACTTTGATTCCATATTCAAGGCTATTCAATAAATCCTCACTTTACATGGATAGACAAATTTCACTAGTTTCTTACCCAAGACATCTCAATCATACACTCTCACAATCTTTATCAATTTCCCGAACCACTATCATACTTTAACTTAACAAACAATACAATTCACAAAAATCCTCTAAGAAGGCGGTTCTTCGGAACTACTATCACTTATTAGTACTTGGTTATAGCCTCAACTATAACTGGTATTCCCCTAATGTTTCATTCATTACGAGCAATGAACATTAGTACTCGGTTATGGACTTTTCCATAACTAATATGACTTAGTGTTGAGCTCGTAGCCTCAACACTAGTAAACAAAATCAAGCCGGCCATCAAAATCAACCCAAACATCATTATACACATGATAATGATAAATAAAAATCAATTAAAAGCATGAAAACACAGCAGCCCTAACTCAATATATAAATTTCTCAAAAACTGCCGAAAACGGGTAAAAACTGCTGAAAAGCCAAAATTCACTAAAAATACATTCTAATTGATTCTCTTGACCATAAACAACCTTAATCTCTAAAATAATTCCAGAATACAAAATATCATCCATCAGAATCGATTTAAACAAAGAATCATACAATTTCCACCGAAAAAGCCTAAACTAGCCTTAACCGAAAATTTAGTTTTCTTAATTTATTTCTCATACTTCCAGTGATCAAATTCAATCCAAAACTTCCAGAATAATATAAATAAATATAAGAAAACATTTTACTACGGTTTGGGCTTTAGATTTCTCCAAAACCTTAACTGTCAATTAATCCATTAACTCACCTTTGTAAACGCTTTCCGAATTATTTCCTCAACGGTCCAGACCTGAAACGACCATCTAAATCTATTAAAAACTATAAATAAATCAGAGAGGTTCGGGGTTCGATGGTGCGAAGAACGGGACAACCAAACGACGAAAAAGATCGGAACGGGACAGTTTGGCCTTGGTTTGGTCGCGGGTCGGTGGTGGGAACAATCGACTTCGATGGGGCTTTCAATCGGTTCTAGGTAAATCGAAATCGATTAATGGTTTGGGTTTCGAATCGGTGGGTGATATCGATAAGTTTGAAATAAGGCATAGGTTCTTGAAATTCAAGAATGACTAAAAACATAAAAAAATCCATAATTTAATTAATGAGAAATTCGATTCTAATCTTACCCAAACTCAACGATAACTATTTCAACAATCACCGGATTCCGAATCAACTCGAACACGCTTCAACCCGATCACCTATTGATTCAAAATCGTAAAAAATCCACCCTTTCAATTCCCCTAAGGCGTCGGCAATGGAGAAAGAACAAAGAAGAAGAAAATCTCTTACCTCCTTAATTAAAAACGATCTTCCAACGTAGCCCGAAAAAAAATCTAACCACGAATCGATCTTTACCTAATCGAACCGATAAAAACCGACTCTTCCTTCCTGTTGGTGTGGGCGGCGGCGTGGCTGTGGGAAAAGGGAGGGTTCGTTTTCTTTTGTTTTTTTTTTTGATAAGATGAGACTTAGCCTTTGACACCTCATCAGACCAAATTCTCTTTATTTACCAAAATGCCTTCTAAGATGACAAAATTGTAAAAGTATCTTCCCTTTGCAAAATTTTCACCAAACAAGCCTAAGAATACAAAATAAAGAATTTAATAATAAATTCCAAAAATCCGGTATTAAATTAAAATAAGAATTAAACCGAAAGTTTGAAATTTACCTTGTAATGGGGCGTTACAGAAAGGCATTGTGTAGAAAAATCGATATCATTTAAGTTGAGAGAACGTGTTGGGTGATGTGAGACCGATATGGACTTAAAGGATTTAGAAAAACATCTCATGGCATTATTTTTTAAAAAAAACATTTCTTTCTAGTAGTGTCTAGATGGGTTCATTCTGAATTATTGAGTTTAATCATGTTTTTATAACACATTTGAATTTTATTTGCTTATTTGAATTTTCATAAATACTGGTTTATGTTTTGAACATTGAATTGAAGTTTAGTATTTTAAATAAGTTCGAACGAACTGAGAACCGTTTAAGTTATAAGGTTGAAATAAATGAGAATTTCTTAGAATTTTATTGCTTTCGCTGTTTATTATTGTAATTTCCATGTTTTGGGAATTTGGGGTTGTTACACTCTGATTGCCCCATTTCCTCAAGTAAACATGCCTAATGGAATTCAAGTGCAAAACCCAATTCCTCAAAGCTATAATCCAATTATTCAACGACAACTACCCTTTCTTGGCCAACCTAGTGATTTCCTCAAGTTACTTTCCCACAAATGCCCTTTTCTTCTGCTCAACCCATTAGTCAAGCCTTTCCTCATCTTTCTAATCCATTGAATGTTAAGCTCCATGACACAGATAATTTACTCTAGAAAAATCAATTACTTAATTTATTGCAAATGGGTTAGAGGTTTTCATTGATGGTACCCTACCTTGCCCTACCCGCTTTTTAGACCAGACTCAATATTAGGTAAATCCTGACTTTATCTTTTGGTAAAAACTCAATCGATTGGTCTTGGGGTTGATTTATTCTTCCTTAACTGAAGAGAAAACGGTGAAATAGTGAGTTTCACCACTGCTTTTGAGATTTTGGGAGTTATTATGCCGTGTGTATGAGGCCACATCTACCCCTAGCATTATGAGCCTTAGGACTCAGCTTCAGACCATCAAAAAACAAGGTCAGACAATAACTCAATTTTTAGCTCAACTTAAAAGTGTTGTTGTTAAGTTGTCTGCAACTGGCGAACCTTTATCATATAGAGATCATATTGGCTATTTGTTGGATGGATTAGGGGCTTCCGACTATACTTTTGTGATATCTATACAAAACAGAACTGATAGACCTTTTTTGGAGGATATTCAGAGTCTTCTTCTTAGCTATGAAGTTCACATAGAACATCAGGCTGCTGTTGATCATTTTAACATTGCCCAAGCAAATTTTGCTAATATTACTTTTGTAACGTCCCGTTATTTTGTGATAAAAAAAAATTATTTATTTTATTTTAATTTAAGTAATTAAAGTTCATTTATTTATCAGTAAATTAGAATTTAGTAGTTTATTTCGGTTTAAGTCCTTTTAATTACCTTTTTAGTTTATTTTCGTTTTAATGGTATTAATAATTATTAACGGGCCAATTAATAATTATTAATCACCATTGGGATAGTTTAAGATCATCGGGTTTCGTTTTATAAGTCAAAAGTCATAAAAGGACGTAACCGTCATTTCCAAAATTCCTAAATATCTAAACACTATTCACCAATCTTCTTTAAATTGCCTTTGACTCAAAGTTTGACCAAAATCTTCTCCAATTCTTCCTCCAAAACCGTGAGCATCAAAGAGGAAAAGAGAAAATTCGATTTTCGTTCGTTTCTCGACGGATCGACTCAATCTTGGATAAATCGGAAAGCCCTCGAGTCAAGGATCCTTTTCCACCTAACCATCGTACTTGCCACTCGTGTTTTACGGAGTTCTCGGTAAGTAAAGTTTCAAACCCTAAGCTCCAAATAGTGTTTTAATGGAGTTTTCTTTGATTTCCTTCGATTTCGTGTTGTAGAACTCGGTGTTTGTAAATACGGGAGTAGTTTTATGAGTTTTTGGAAACTGTCCCATAACCCTAAAATCGAGTTTCAGTCGAAACCCTTCCCGTTTGAAATTTACCCTTTTGGGTTTGATTATGGGTTAGAATTTAATGAAATAATGTTTATTGAAATTCGATTCGGGAAAGGGCATAATGTTCAAAAACCCTATTTATCGATACCCATTGAAATCGGGAATATCGAATTTGCTTAAAACCAACTCGAAACACTTTTAAATTGCCTAAAAGCTGGAAAACCAAACCCGAGGCCCAATTTCCTTGTGAAGGCCGAGAGCCTCTTTTTGGGGGTTTGATGGATTTTCGTCATTTTGTACGTTTAGTTGATGTTTGATCGATAGTTGGTAAATTATTGATTGTGTGATATAATTCAATTGTAGGTGTTTTCGAACCGTTTGATTGATCGCTCTTCCGGACTTAGGAGCGAAGTCAACTTTCTTTAAGGTGAGAATAGTTAGAATTTAAAGTAATTATAGAAAGCAAATAAGTGTGATGGTTTGTAGAATTGGAAACTAAGATTAGAATTCGAATCTAAGATTAGAGGGATGTGAGTTAGTGCCCTTAGGATTAAAAGTTGATCCTTTAAGTGAGAACTTAGGAGTTCTCGAGGAAAGTATTGAATCTTAGAAGGTTCTAAGTTAGATTCGTTTCGAAGCTTAGGTTGGATCATTGGAAGTTAAAAGATCCAACTTGTATGTAGAACGATTAATAGAACCTCGGATTATTGGAAGTTTAGAATCTTGGAAGGTATAGATTAATCGTTTAAGATAGGTGTTACTTTTATTATTGTTAGCGGAGTTCGATTAACATATCGTTCGTCCGGAGTTTCCGATTTATTTACTTTATGTCTTTTACTTTATGTGCGTGTACTTTATGCCTTTTACCTTATGTGTGTATCGGCTACTTTAATTCCGCACTTTATTTATTTACTCCAAAACATATCATATTGCATCATGACATCTCGCATCATGGAAAAAAAAGTGAGAATGAGAAAGATATGAATGGGAGAATGATGGGTTCTACGGGATAGACCACATTACCTTCATAGAAAAAGAAGAGGGAATGAGAAAGATGTGAATGGGAGAATGATGGATCCTACGGGATAGACCACATTACCTTCACAGAAAGAAAAGAGAAAGTGAGAAAGAAAAGGAGGGAGAACGATGGATCCTACGGGATAGACCACGTTACCTTCTTCATGCATAAGGGCGTATGCGAATCCTACGGGATGCTCTCATGCATTCATGCTTATGATCGATGAGAAAGAGAATCGAGATGTTATATTATATGCAAAGTTATTTATTTTTTTTATTTTTGTCATAACAAGTTAATTGGATGAGGATTGACTACGAGAGTTAGTAATATCATCCTTTGGAAAGTTTAGAATGAATTACCTAGAGTTTGGAGGACTTTAGGAGTAATTTGTGTCAGATTAATTGGACACAAATCGAAATGTGAGTTTGAGGTCTATCTTTACTTTTTATGCTTATTATTCTCACTGGGCTTAAGTTGTTAGCTCATGATATTACAACCAATTTCAGGTAATGCCCTTGCTAGAGGCCGTGGAAGGGGAGATGGTGCTGCGTGATCGAGGGATGATGACCTCGAGATGGACTCAGTGTTGTAAAATCTATGTATATATTTTTGGTGAACTTTAAAGACTTTGAAGATTTGTACTTTGTATTTAGCTCATAAGAGCTTATTGACTTTGTTTTATGATATTACATCTTTGAACTCCTGATTGGGACTTAACGTTCCATGTGATTTATTAGATTTGAAAATTAGGATGTAAACAGGTTTTTGGCTAGCCAACTTTCAAACATAACCACGCCAATTTTTCTTAAAATAAAAGACTTCCGCTGTTTTCTCTGATTTGATTTAATTTAATTTAATTTAATTTATTTAAAAGTGACGGGTCGTCACAACTTTTCAGCGGCAAAATCGCTAAAACAACCATTCCAATACACCTTCCCATCGCAACAACATTGGCGTAAACTCTTATGCTCCTCACAGCAATAATGGCAAAAACTAAAATTACAACAATTCTTCCAGCGGTAATTACGTAAACACCTTTTTTAAAAAAAAAATCTTTTAATGAGTTTTCCTTAGAATGTGGGTTTTGTTTATACGACAAAATGTTGTTCTTATTGTCGGTGTCAATGCCAGAAATTGAGTATAAAGTATCTACAAAAGGGATAAGGGTCAGCAGAAGATAATTGATGTAGAAATATATGTATGCTTCTACATGTTAATTTTTCAATAATGCACTGTTTATAAAAATAAACGTGTTAACTATGCATAATTTTTTTTTTAAATATTCGCCATATCAAAAATTACTATTTTTTAATTTTAATTATCAAATTTAAATTAAATAATTAAAAAAAAGTAGACGGCGTTTATGAATCAATTCATTTATAAAAAAAGATAAACATACGTATAAAATATTGACTATCAAATTTATAAAATAAACTAAATTAAATGAATCAAAATTATGTCTATTAAAAGATAATATAAAAAAGTTTTAGATTTCTCAAAATTCATTTGATTTTAAATAGGCCACCGCAAGTTCGATTTTTTGGATTCGCCCCTGATTGGAAAATCCCAATTAATTTCTTTTTTAAAGAAAAACCACCATTTTTTGTTGTGATGTGGTGGTTATTGTTTTTAATTTTGTCCATTTTTCAAAATAACTATATCTTATTAATTGCATATCATTCAATTTATAATTAACTTTTTTTTTTAATTTCAAATCAATCTTCTTTCAGTTTTATGAATCCTTATTTAAGGATTAAGAAACTCAACCTAAATATCTCACATATTCTTCTTCCTCTGCCTTCGTCGCACAGAAACGAGAGAAAATCAAGAGAGTGAAATCTGGGTTGCGTTCGTTGACGAGAAACGAGAGAGAAAAAAATGTTTTCATAATTTTATTGGTTCATCCGAATTGGTTTTGCTAAAATTCTTTTGTGGCTTGTTGTTTTTTATTCAAAATATCCAAATTTGGGTTCTATTCATCCTGATTGCTTTTGCTTTGGTTTTTTTTTTTAAAAAAAATCTTTTAATGAGTTTTTTTCCTTATAATATTGGTTTTATGTTAATGAAAATACTGATATAGATAATGACTAGGATATATTTATGAATAAAAATGTGTACATAGCCACTTTTCCCTATTGCCACATTTTTAAAAACATCTCTTAATAGCCACATCTCAATGTAGAAAGACATAAACACCCTTAATATCAAATCATCATCTCTCTCCTCTCCCTCCTTCCCTTACTGTCCATTCCTTTTGTTTTGTTTTTTTTTAATATTAACATAACTCTATCTACTTTTCAAAAATTATTTTTAAAATATTTTCCCTCTCATTCCCCCCCCCCCCATTTTCTTCGATATATTTGATTATTTCCCTCCCCCCCTCATTTTTTTTCATTGTTTTAATCTTATTTCTTCTTCCCCCTCTCCCTCATTTCTTTATCCATTCCCTATCATTTTCTTTCAAAACTCCATTGATTCTCTCATGCTTTCTCTTTCTTCTTAAAAAATCCACCATTTTTATCTTCTACAAATGTTCATCTCACAAATTTCCTACACTTTTTTAATTTACTAACTCTCTCCTTAATTTCTTCTCATTCTCTTTTTTTCATAAATATTTTTCATTGTTTTTGTTACGACTCTCGAAGATCTAAACCAAAAATAACATGGATTTGATGAAAGGTATTTTTTTTTTAGTTTTTTATATTTTTTTTCTCATTTATATTCATTGTTGTTTTAGGTAATATACGTAGTTTCTAAATAGTGTTTTCTGTGATACATGTAATATATGCAATATACATTTTTTTTATCTTTCAAGGTGATGTTCTCAAAATGTAGTTTTTTGTAATATACGTAATATACATAACTGTTTTTGTTGCTCGTTTCTGCTTCTGTTTTGCTTAATATACAGTTGGTAATATACACTTTTTTGTGGTACGTTTAAATATATATTTTGTAATATACGTGATATACATAACCATGTGTTTTTCTTCAGTTTACTATTTTATTTTACTAAATGTATATTCTGTAATACACGCGATATACGACATCACGAGTGCTTGATGTACACCCCTTTTCTTTTTATGTTCATTATGTAATTAACACTCTTTCGTTTTTCGTTTGCAGATTACGTATATTATGTACATCCACACCTTTCTCAAATGCACTAACGATACAAAAGACGATATACCCAATATACCGGATGTACAAAACACACTAAACTATAAATAATATACTAAAATGAATCTAAAAAATTGAATAAAAATCGAAGTATGTAGTATAAAATCAAAACATAAAAAATTACAAAAAAAAACACTAAATATACTAAATACATTAAAGAACTATGAACACTATACTGAATATATTAAAAACTGGTGGAAGAAAAAATGCATTGGGAAAGAAAAATTACATTGAAAAAGAAAAAATTTCAGAATTTCAGACTACACGTACTATACGTGTCAGAGGTGTCAGACTATACCTGCCATACACAAGGGAAAAATTGGCATATTAAAAAATTGAATAGTAAAAGTGGCTACTTCAAACGTTTTTAGAAAAACGGTGGCTACTTTTGTATTTTTGATCCAAGAAGTGGCTATTTTGATTTTTCACCCTATATTTATCCTCATATGGTCTCATCCATTGCTTTTCTTGCTTTTTTTTTGTTATGTACTCTCCTCTAATATTATGACAAGTGTAACACATGATGGCAATATAATATCAATCCTCACCCTCAGCACAGTTACGCTGAGCATTGCCTTTTCTCCACTGTCATTTTTCTACTTTTCCTTTCTGTCACTTTTTGCTTTTATTAAATTATATGGTATCAGAGCTATGAGCTCATCAATGGCGACAAATCCAGGAGCCACTTCTTCAACTACTGGTGAAAACCAAATTAGGGCTACAAATGTTTCCACCAATGTTGGTGTTTGTCAAAATCGACCTCCAAGCACTCTGATTCCCCCGTTTCCTCAGGTAAACACGCCTATTGGAATTCAAGTGCAAAACCCAGTTCCTCAAAGCCATAATCCAACTATTCAATGACAACTCCCATTTTTTGCCCCACCCTTTTTTGGCCAAACCTAGTGATTTTCCTCAAGCTACTTTCCCATATATGCCTTTTTCTTCTGCTCAACCCACTAATCAAGCCTTTCCTCATCTTTCTAATCCCTTGAATTTTAAGCTCAATGACACAAATTATTTACTCTAGAAAAATCATTTACTTAATGCTATTATTGCAAATGGGTTAGAGGTTTTCGTTGAAGGTACCCTAGCTTGCCCTCCCCGTTTTTTAGACTAGACTCAATATCAGGTAAATCCTGACTTTATCTTTTGGTAAAAACTCAATTGATTGGGCATGGGGTGGATTTATTCTTCCTTAACTGAAGAGAAAACGGTGAAATAGTGAGTTTCACCACTACTTTTAAGATTTGGGAGTCATTGCGCCGTGTGTACGATGCCACGTCTAACGCTAGCATTATGAGTCTTAGGGCTCAGCTTCAGACCATTACGAAACAAGGTCAGACAGTCCCTCAATTTTTAGCTCAACTTAAAAGCATTGTTGATAAGTTGTCTGCAATTGGCAAACCTTTATCATATAGGGATCATGTTGGCTATTTGTTGGATGGATTAGGGACTGCCTACAATCCTTTTGTGACATCTATACAAAACAGAACTGATAGACCTTTTTTGTAGGATAATCAGAGTCTTCTTCTTAGCTATGAAGTTCACTTAGAACGTTAGGCTGTTGTTGATCATCTTAACATTGCCCAAGAAACTTTCGCTAATATGAATTTTCAGCAGCAGAATCGCTAAAACAACCGTTCCAATACACCTTCCCATCACAACAACACTGACGTAAACTCTTATGCTCCTCAACGCCAATAATCAGCAGCAACCTCACTCCCAAAACACCTTTTCCAACTCCAATTTCCAATACAATGGCAGAATCCAGAATTACAACAATTCTTCCAACTATAATTTCGTAAACAGTTTTTTTTCTAAACAAAATATTTCCTACGACCCGATTCCGTTAAATCCTTTAATTTCAATGTCACAATGGAAGACTTGGTTTTAAAAAAAATGGCATGAGTACGTTTAAAATTCGGACTAACCAAAATCTATTTTACACTGTTCATAACCTGAGAAAGAGATAAAAATGGAATGTGCATTCCAATTATAAATAAACTTCTAAACTTAAAATCATAAAACCATTACAAGTTTTTGAAAACAAACGCTCTCACGAGCTCAAAACACAATGTATGCAAGGATGGAAAATATATACAAAAGCATTTCAAGAATGCAAGACAAAATTATGTCCATGTTCATGTCCATCCATCACCCTCGAGAAGTTAAGCAACAACACCTTTTTTACCACGATCTTTCTGTCGAGAAGTACCTGAAAAGTTGTAAGTGTAGTAACATTAGCATAAAAATATTAGTGAGAGTAAAATAGAAGCAAGTAATCATATGGACCGAATTCCATACCGGAAATTGTGTCCAAAGGTCTAAAAACACTCTTTACTACCCATTCTACACTTCCAATTACCATATAAGCATAAAATTGAAATATAACTCCAATTCACTCAAGATCCAACTTCGCAAAATAATGAATTCGAGATTTAAAAATTAAAGTACTAACGATTACTATGTCTTTCTAAACAAAACTATTGCAAGTAAATAATTGTATCTTGAACTTTCTTTGTTACCACCCATAGATCACATCTCCTATTACAATATGTTACCACGTACCGTGTTACCGTATGTTACCCCATCAACACACTATTACGTACTGTGTTATCACATTTTACCACATTTCGTACCACAACATGTTACCACATGTTATCACATTTCCTACCACAACATGTTACCACGTACTATATTACCGTATGTTACCATATCAACATACTACCACGTACCGTGTTATCACACGTTACCACATTTCATACCACAACATGTTACCAAAGTAAACAATTAACAAGATTTAAACAATTCAATGCTACCAATGACAATAGGTCGATTTGAATTACACGAGTTAACTCCCAAGAATTTCCTGTACTTTACTTTGGTCCAAACCTACCTAAAGTAATTTCAATTCCCAAGATCCTCCCAAAATCTCCATAACCTTTTAATACTTCCAAGAATTTCCTCGACTTTACTTTCCCTCAAAACCATTAAATAACTCCAAATACACTTAAACTACGAACTACTCGAACTCACTTCTAAGGTTCATAGTCACCATCCAACATTCACTATAAGAAAACTATCAATTTGCGACAAGAAAATTACGACCATAAATTGTGGTCGCTTTTTTGCGACCACCTAAGTTGTAACTTCAAGTGTTGACCTAGAGCTACCATTTGGTCGCAAATACTACGACCACAATGCGACCGCTTTATATAAGTAGACGTAAAAAAAGGCGCGAAGATTACGACCAAGTGGTTGTAAATAATTACGACCCACATGGTCGTATTTGAAGGACAAAAAATAATTGTTGTCACAAAATTTGGCGAGAAAGAATGGCGCCACTATTATGACCAAGTGGTCGTAAATAATTACGACCCACATGGTCGTATTTGAAGGACAAAAAATAATTGTTGTCACAAATTTTGGCACGAAAGAATGGTGCCACTATTACGACCATGGAGTCGCAAATTTATTTCGTCCAGGTAGTCGCATTAAAGCGGGTCTCCCTATTCTCAGTCGCTTTAATTTTTGGAGGGAAAAAAATGATGCCAATTACAACCAGATGGTCCCAAAATGGCCACCATCAGGTCACAAAAAATGGAGGGAATATTAATTTCCTTCCCGCCAATTTTTTTGACGAGTTGGTCGCAAAAGGACAGATTAACAACTTATAAAATGAACTTCCATACATAGTTTATCAACACACACAAAACAAAATGAGAAAGTGGATGTACATTCATTTAATTGAGGGTTTTTTGAACGATGAATTCGTTGCAGGGGTTGAGCAATTTGTTGAGTTTTTTATGGCAACTGGGTATTACGAAAAATATGGTCAGAAACTATGATGTCCATGCAGAAAATGTGACAACAGAAAAATCATACCGGTTCCTGATTTGAAGAAGCATCTTTATAGTTGGGGTTTTGTGCCAAATTATTATCACTGGGTGTACCAAGGTGAAACGAAGGAAATGTTCGACGCTGCAGTACATGAATCTCAACATTACGAAGGAAGCAACACGAATATTGACGTTGCAAGCAATATTAAAGAAAACCAGTTCGGTCAAATGCAGCAGATGATAATGGATGGTGCAGCGTATGGTAATGAAATGAATCGCGAAAGAGAAGATGAAGAACAAACGTTCGTTGAGGAGGAAATGAATCCAGAAGCACGTAAAATGCACGAGATGTTGACCACAGCTAATCGACCGTTATATGCAGGATGTGAGGTTAGCTAACTTGCTGCAGCTATAAAAGCGCAGTACCACATACCAGTGAGAGGCTTTGATTCAATTCCATCATGGTTTCGTCGATGTGCTCCACCAGTAAATACGCTGCCAGAGAGTTTGTACCACACGAAGAAACTTGTGGAGGGTCTCGGTTTACCCGTGGAGAGAATAGATTCATTTCGAAACAGATGCATGATATACTGGGATGTGGATGAGAGACTGTAAATTTTACTTTTAGCCAAGATATAAACAAGGGAGACGCAGCCTGATTCCACACATCTGTCTGCAGCGATTGTATGCATCAGATGTGACAGCTTCTCACATGAGATGGCATCATAAGCATTCTGAAGATGAAGGAGTTATGAGACATCCCTGAGATGCTGCGGCGTGGAAGCATTTGAATAAGTGTCATCCAGATTTTACCCAAGATTCTAGAAATGTCAGATTGGGATTATGCATGCACGGCTTTAACCCGTTTGGGGCGTTAGGAGCACAATATTCAGTATGGCCGGTGATAGTCCGTATAACTTGCCATCCTCGATGTGCATGAAAGACCCTGTGATTTTTTTAACTGTGATCATTCCTGGTCCGAAGAATCCAAAACAGAAACTGGATGTGTATTTGCAGCCACTTATCGCAGAGTTGAAAAAGTTGTGGACTGATGGTCTTATGATGTACGATATATCAAGGAAACAAAATTTCTTAATACGCGCTGCATTAATTTGGACGATCAGAGAATTTCCAGCGTATTCAATGTTATCAGGTATATGTTTATACTTTTGTCTGTTTAGTAATCAGTTTGCATAATTGTTTGCTTAGTCATAATATGTAGATAAGTAATCTATACCTTCTCTCATCCTCTTATAAAGGATGGAGTACGGCCGGTAAATACGCATGTCCACATTGCATGCTTGACACAGAGGCATTTTCTCTAAGACACGGTCGAAAAACTTGTTGGTTCGATTGTCACAGAAGATTTCTACCTTTGAATCATTCATTTCGTGCTAATAATACTGACTGAAAGAAGGGTCAACATGCACGAAAAGAGATACCCCCTACAATGTTTAGCATGCGAGAAATTTTTCACAGTATAGATGCCTTAGGCATGTAGTGAAGGTGCAGAGAATGCAAACAAGTTGGCTGGGAAAAACACCAGATGGAAGAAATGGAGTATTTTTTGGGATCTACCGTATTGGGAAGATCTTCTAATCAGACATAACTTGGATGTAATGCATATTGAGAAGAATTTCTTTGACAATTTTTCAACACTATTCTAAACGTTTCGGGAGAAAAAAAAGACAATCTGAAGGCACGTTATGATATCCGAGAGATATGCCATCGCCCTGAGTTGGAGCCTGATGTTAATGATCATTACGCTAAAGCAAATTACATGTTGACAACAGAGGAAAAAAAGACATTATTTGAGTGGATAAGATCAATCAAATTCCCAGATAGATACGTTTCCAATCTCAGTCGGTGTATAAACAGCCAGAAACATATAATGTTCGGGATGAAAAGTCAAGATTGTCATGTATTCATGCAACGATTGATGTCGGTCGGGTTCAGGCCATTTCTAGAGCATAGACATTGGGAGCCGCTTGCGCAGTTGAGTGTTTTTTTAGGGACTTGACTTGTACCGAATTGACCGATGCAACTGTTGCATCAATGAGTTCGGAGATTGCTGTTATCATTTGTAAGTTGGAGTGAATATTCCCACCTGCCTTTTTTGACTCAATGGAGCATATTCCAGTGCATCTTCCATACGAGGCCTTCTTAGGAGGTCCGGTGCATTACCGTTGGCTGTACCCATTTAAAAGGTAAAACACTTGTAATGTTATACGCAATCAACATATTGAATACTTAACGTATGATTTACACCGTATTGACAGGTACTTACGTCGGTTGAAGAAGATGATCAGAAATAGATCACGAGTAGAAGGATCTATAAGTAGTGCATACCTTACGCAAGAGACTTCCACATTTTGCTCTTATTATTTTGATCAGCAAATTGCAGAGGAGTATCGATCAGTGAAGTGAAATGTTGTTGAAAATTTACTATAAGGTGTTGATGTAAATGACTTGTTCATATTTACAGAGGCTGGCATGACTGTTGGTAAAAGTGTGCGGAGGCTGTTGACCGATGCTGAGTATCACGTTATCCAAACGTACGTGTTTTGCAACGGCACGGAAGTGGAGCCATACATAGAGTACGTTTTTTTAGGATGTTCATATAGTTTAAAAACAATTTCAATGTTTGAAACTATTGTTTAACTTATTAATTATCATATATAGATTGTTTCTAAACATATACGTTCGAATGGTACGGCCTGGTCTTACATCCGCTAATGAGGGATCAATGATTGACACAGGGTTTCGTTCTTGGTTCTCTGCATATGTGAGTTTTTGGCAAATTTGTCAATTTATTTTTTAATATATATTGCACTTTTACCTTTTCAAACACAATATATATGACTACAGGTTGACTCACTGTAACAACCCGAAATTTTCAAAAATCCCAAAACACATGGAATTCATAATTTAAAGACAGCGGAAGCAATTAAAACAAAAGTCAAGTTCTTTTCATTTAAAATCAAACCAAATAACAATTCTAAACCGATCGGTTTGACTTTAAAAACCTCAAAATATCAAAACAAAACAATCTCGAATCATTGTTTAGAAATTCTCAAATAAAAGTATATTCAATATACTTATTTAAAAACAAAAAAAAACATGAAGTCAAAAGACATTATCCCCGAAAACAAATAATAAAGAACAAGACTTCGCCGGCGTTGCAAATCCATGCCAACCGATCACCCGCCTCGAACATCATCAGCCACTGAGTTTCTTCTTTCCTTTACCTGAAAAAAAAAAGTTGTAGCATCATGAGGCTACGCCCAATGAGTAGAAAAATGTTAAAAATAAAATCATGTCATGAGAGATTTTTCTAAGACTTTAAGTCCATAACCGGCCTCACCGTCTTCTGAAAGGTCACTTACTTCAAACACTCGGAATCTAATCACAACATTCCAATACATACGTGTATCTCTTAATCCTCAAATTAACAAGATAAAATATTCGAAACAGTTTTAAACACTCTTTTCTCAATTTAAAACTTTTCGATTAAAAATTTTCACTAATACCTCTAATCTCCTCTTTGGCCGTGAACAAAAAGAGACTACGCTCAATAAGGAATTTAAACACTCTTTTCTCAATTTAAATCCTTACGAGAAATATTCTTTTCCATTGTACGGATGGAATGAACGTGCCCCGTTAAGTGCTATAGAGTTGTGCACAACCGTATAATCTCCCTTAACGGCAATATTCTTCTTTAAGCAAGGCCTTTGCTTAAAGCGAACCTACTACCATATTACCCGAGGTATTTAAGTAATATGATTTCACTCATCACTACCATGATGCTCAAATTGAGTCTAAACTCAAAATTCTCGAAACAACTCACTTTTTAGGCCGAACTTTCCTAAACTTAATTTCTGGAAAATTCTCCTTTTAATCACTCAAAAACGCCCCAAAATCACTCATAAAACCATTTTGGGTTCACTTCCAATAACTCCCAATGATTGTCAAATCTAGAAGCGAAACTAGCCTAAACTAGCGTAGTTTCACTCCTTTTTCGGACATTCTAAAATTAATAAATTTCTAACTAATTTCCAGCAGCATAACGGCTATAAAATCACTCCCAAAACAGCCCCTATACATTTGGAAATAACCACAATCGATTCAGAGATCAAATATCGACTAGCTAACCACCTAGGCTTAAATTTATCGACTTAAAGGGCACTAGTCAGACAACCGCAGTAATTCTTAACTAACAATGTTTAATCCACTTTTAAACATTCAATGTAACCTTAAACACCCAAAATATACTTATACATCCAACAACACCATGGAAAACTCATAATTTCAGTTTTACCGTAAATCGATATCGATAGTCATAATTTAGCATGTTTTAATTCACTTTTTCACATACTTTAAACTCCAAATTATAAATCTTTATAAACAGCCCCAAAACCTTATTATTAATCATAATAACATCCAATTTCATGCTAAAAATCAGAGATTAACTTATAAAGAAAAAAGAAAATACAAACATGGAAAAACTTAGTTCTTAACAAATTTCTACTCACCTTGAATTGAGTTTTCAAGAAACCTTACTTCGTCTTTTTTTACAAGAAGCCTTAAAACCTTTCAAAGTACGAGGGAAATAATCACCACTTTTCCAATCTTATCTAATTTCAAGAATTAGAATGAATACAACCTACAATGATGAATTAACAAAGAAAAATCGATCAAAATCAAAGAAACCAAAACAGACCCGAAGGGTATTTAGGCCATAAATTTTTATACAGAACTGATCTTGCTATGAAATTAACGTTAATGGAAAGATAACGGAAAAACGATCAGAATGGACTACTTACTTGCGTAAATCGGAGTCCAGATGAGGAAGTTATGGAGAAATCAATCTGGGAGATGTCCTTTAGGCGAAAATGGGAGAAAAGTGGATAAATGGGGGCTGGTTTTCGGATTAGGGGAGAGGAAGAAGAAGAATTTAGGGTTTCATCCCGATTTCAGTTAATTACGAAAATGCCACTATGCAAAAACGGTCATAACTCATTCATCGGGACTCAGAACGACGACCCGTCAGTTGCGTTGGAATCGTAATGACGAGACGATACACATCATCTAAAAATATTAAATTAAACTTGTGGTTTTAATTTGGAGGTTTGAGAAATTACTAAAATACCCTTACGAGATAACTATGTATTTTTCACCAAATTCATCCATCCAACTTCATTAGTATCATTTTGAGAGAATTGTAATAATTTCCAATTTTGTTTATACTCTTACTTGGTAACGGGTCGTTACACTCACCTACATTGTCAGTAGCTGGTCCTAGCATTATTTCTTTGGCAAAAGGACCTGCAGGGGTTCCAAGATCATATATTGGCTATGTTGGTAATGGGTACCGATTTCAAACGAAGGCGCATTCAGTTAACAGAGCAACGAACAATAGTGGGGTCTGCATAAAGGGTCAACTGTTCGGAACCAATGAAGACGATTATTTTGGAGTAATAGATGAGATCATTGAGATTCAATACGCAAGTCCGACTCTAAAACGCATTGTTCTGTTTAACTGCACGTGGTTCGAGACAACGAGACACGGTGAAAATTGTAAGCTGTCTCATTTGCAGATCGTGGAGGTTAATAAGTCTAAACACATGCGCACAGAAGATAGGTTTGCCATGGCTTCACAGGCGATTCAAGTCTATTATCTAAACTATCCATCCAATAGACGCGATCTGACAGATTGGTTAGTTGTTTGTAAAGTAAAACCGTCCCGTGTAGAAGAAGGTATCTCCGACAAGAACATTACAGAGTACAGTGCTTTTCAGGAAGAGGAGATAAGATTGCGTGCGATTGATGATGGTCAGAACGCAAGTACTGCTAGACTACTGAATGATGGAACGATTACATTGCAGGACAATACAGATATTCCAAATGATTGTGATCATGAAGCTTCACAAGATGAAACACCTGAAGAAGAAATTGAATCAGAATCTGAGGATGAACTTGAAGTACGACGAGAAGACACAGAGGATGATGACTGAAAGAAGATATTTTTTCTTTTAATTGATCCATTTAGAAAATAAAAAAAAAATTATAATTACGACCGTCTAGTCGTAATTGGCAAGGCAAGATGCGACCATTAGGTCGTAATTTCCATGACTGGAAGAAGATATTTTTTCTTTTAATTGCTCCATTTAGAAAATATAAAAAAATAATAATAATAAATTATAATTACGACCAGATGGTCGTAATTGGCAAAGTCAAGATGTGACCATCCGGTCGTAATTTCCATGACTGAAAGAAGATATTTTTATTTTAATTGCTCCATTTAGAAAATAAAAAAAATTAAAATAAATTATAATTACGACCATTTGGTCGTAATGTTCATGGGTCAACATCCGACCATCAGGATTTTTTCCTTTCCCAATGACAATTGCGACCATATGGTCGTAATTTTCCCAGGAAAGTAAAAAAAAAATAACAGTTGTTTTCATATAATACAACCACCTGGTCGCAAATGTAGTCAAATGCGACCACCTGGTCGTAATATTCAGCGGCAATTTTGAAAATTTACCAAATTTATGGCGGTGATTTTGACTTTTTACGACCATATGGTCGCAATTTATCATAATTACAAATTCAAATATACGACTATATGGTCGTAATCGACTGCACGCACGACTCCCCACATTCTGTCATAATTACGTTTTAGGACCAGATGGTCGCAAAAATTAAAATTAAATGGGCAGACGGATTCTCCCCCTCCCATTCGACTTTTTCCTTCTTTTTCTTTTCTTTTATTTTCTTCCTATTCCATTCCGTTCCGTTCCGTTTTCCCCCTCCCCCATTCTCGTATAATCCATATCCATCAACTAACGATTCATTAGCTCCGTTTCCTCAACACTCATTTTCTCAAATCCCGGGATTTACTTTCGTCCATAAAGAAATGGTTAGTTATCTAAATTTTCTTTTTAAAACTTTGTTGAAATTTAAAGTCAGTGAATTAGGCTCGGTTAGGTTACGTTTTTTCTTTAGGTCAATTAATTTGTATAATTAGTTTAGTTAATTATTTTAGTTTAATTATTTTAGTTAATTAGTTTAGTTTAATTATTTTAGTGAATTAGTTTAGGTTAAATTCATTTGTATAATTATAGTTTAGTTAATTAATGTAGGTTAATTAGTTTAGTTAATTAGTTTAGGTTAATTACTTCATTTGTATAATTAGTTTAGTTAATTACTTTAGGTTAATTAGTTTATGTTAAGTAATTAATTTGTATAATTAGTTTAGGTTAACTCATTTGTGTAATTAGTATAGTTAATTAGTTTAGGTTAATTAGTTTAGTTAATTAGTTTAGTTAATTAGTTTAGGTTAATTCATAGTTTACTTAATTAGTTTAGGTTACTTAATTAATTTGTATAATTAGGTTAGTTAATTACTTTAGGTTAATTAATTTTTTATAATTAGTTTAGTTCATTAATTAATTAATTAGTATAATTAGTTTGGTTTAATTAATTTGTATAATCAGTTTAAATTAGATTAGTGTTAATTAATTTACGGTTTAAATTATATTAATTTTAATTAGATTAATTTAAATAATGTAATATTTCTTTTTACAACCGTAGACAAAAATGACGGGCGCACGACATCCTCCTCGATCACATGATGCTGGCGATGATGACGATGATGATCTGTTCGGTACTGGCACACCCACGACTGAGGAGTTTGATGCTCTCCTCACACCGTACGAGGACCCAGATCCATCTACAATAGAGACACAGCTCGGGACTCCGCATGCAGTACATGACACACCTGGGACATCTCGAGGTACTTTCGGTTCAGCATCGGGCTCAGCTTCTGGGCCTAGTCCAGCAGTTTCGCCTCCCCCCGTCCGCGTGATCCATCATTACTTCGGATCGAGCGAGATGAGTAAGTAACTCGTATTCTTAAAATTATATTCGTTTCATTTCTTTTATATCATAAAATCTAATTATATTTCTCAATATTATGTTTTTTATATGAATATCATATTGCAGCCGCATAAAACCGTTTCAAAACGGTTTCGAGAGGTGCTTCAGAGTGGTCTTCTTCCCAGCGAGTTTCGCTGGACAAAGATTCCATACCATGAGAAGGGCAGGTTGTTCAACAATTAGAAGGAAAAAAAATATTTCCGTATCTTATATCTTGACTTTTTTTTCACAAACTTACTAATGTAAAATTGTAATTTATGTATTTTATATATTTGCAGGGTAAATTTACTATCGATTTAGATGTGACGGATCAGAGGTTGTTTCCCCTCTGAGATAAACACATGCAATTCCAATATAAAGACATTCTATATCAGGGGCGGAAGAAGAACGCGGCAAATCGACCCGTCTGGATGAGTGAGGAGGAACATGCCCGGCTTTTGGCCAGCATGCTCACTGAGACTGCAGTCAGACAATCTGCGAGGAACCGGCGTAACCGTTTGGTCAACCCTACTCTCCACACTGGCGAGGCCCGTCCTCACGACGAGCACCATCTTCTTTTGGTAAGTATGCCTATGTACATTTTATTTTATTTTTCTAAATAATTACTAATTTTAGTTTAAATCGTTTACATTAATATATATTTCTTTCTTTTATGTTTTTTTAGGGAGAAAAGCTTGGACGTCCAGTCCCACCCGATGAGTTACACTTAGTCCTTCACACAAAGAAGGACGGGACTATTGTGGACGACAAGGCGCAAGCTGTTCAGGTAAATGTTTTGTCTACCCTTACATTGTACTTTTTTATTTACTAAAACTTATATTCTAACTAAAGTGTTTATGTTTTACTTCTAATTTGAACAGGACCGTTTTAGGGACACATTGTCCCAGCGCTTGCCATCTGAAGACTCCCAGCTGACACAGGAGGATCGGTAGGAAGCATTCTTGGAAGCGGCTGGTGGCGTTCGGCCAGATGGATCTATTCCTGGCCTTGGATCTTACGGGAGACATCTATACGCAGACGTACCTCGACCTGAGAGCAGCTCGCAGCGGATGAGCAGTACCGTTGAGAGGCAGCTACGTGAGGAGGTCCAGCAGCTCCAATCAAAGGTCCAGGCGATGCGTGATTCGGTCCAGGAGATCCGTACTTCGGTCAGCGCGCAGGTCTAAGAGCAGGTTGCAGGTGCTTTTGCTGCATTCTTCGCTACTCGTGGTCCGAATGACCCCGACCCTTCATCTTCAGCGCCCCCACCCCAGTAGTTTTTTCATTTACTTCTTTTTTTTTTGGTTGTATATGAATTATTTTGGTTTTATTTTTATATATTTTAGTAATTCATTTTGGGTTTTATACGAATTATTTTTGTTTTTTTATAGATTTTTTTATTTTTTTTATTCCTTTTTTATAATGAATAATAAATAATATTCCATTAATTAAAATAAAATAATTTATTTTAAATTAAAAAAAAAATTCAATAATTGCTACCCCGGGGTCACAAATATTGAATTATTTTTTTAATAAATAAACCCAAAATATTAACAATTACGACCAAAGAGTAGCAATATTTGCTACCCTATGATCGTTAAGATGAACTTTCCCTCGATTGTTAGATGTTTGAGATATTTTATACAATCTTTTACTTTATATTTTATCTAGCTTATTAGATATATTTTTGAAAGCTCATAGATTAATCCCCATCTTATTTCACAAATTTTACTTCATTTTGCTATTTTACGCCAGTGACTTAGAAGGTTGTTCATCTTATAATTATTAAAGAGTTAGGTTATTAAATTTAGTATTGTGTGATAAAGACTTTATAGGAGAGTTGTGGCAATTTGACATGTCTATTTGTTTGAAAATGAGGGAAAAGAAAAAGAGATATTTGAAAATTCAAATATAGAAAACATAATCTTATATGGTAATATGTGTGTATATATTAACATGGTAATGTGGTCAACAGATTGCAAATTCTTAATATATAAAAGGAGGGATATTTGAGAAACATTTTTGGACTATTATATCCTTTTTAGAAACTTCAAATTACTATATACATGTCATTACATATACCATTTTAAAATCAATAAATTACTAAACATGCCATTACATAATTTTATATATACTAGTCTTTTAACATGTGCATCACACGTGATATTCTTTTTAATATTTGAAAGTCAGAATATTTTCTTATTTAAATTTTATATGCAATTAGTTTTAACATTTTAACTCATGAGTTTTTTAATTATTTAATTTCTTCATATTTTTTAAACTAATAAAAAAATAATTTTGAAAATAAATTTTAATTGAAATAAAATATTTATTTAATTGAAGTAAAACAACAAACAAACAATAATAATATAGGCATTTTTAACATGTTGATTGTTGAATGATTAACATAAAAAATTAAAATAATTATAAAAATTTGGTAAATAGGGGTTTTAATATTTTGAACATATTTTTAATTTTTTTACTTCAATTAACATGGTAATATAATTTAATATCAACAATGTAATATGCATTGTATATAATATATTTTTTGAATTATAATAATTTATTATACTAATTTTAATGAATTATTGATAAATTGATCAATAATTTTAAAAAAAAATTAAAATCAACATAATTAATACATAAGTGGTAATTAATTTAAGAATTGATATTTTAAAAAAGGGCCATTTTCATTTATACCCAATACGTATTGTGTTTATTGCAGATATATCATACATCGTTCGGTATTTCAAATTTACCAAAAACCACCACAAGCTAATTTTAAATTACATTGTGAAAAGACAAAAAATACCCGATTTTATTTTCCTTAAATTATGCAAAGTTTAAGGAAAACTAAAGAATTCCATAAATTGTGCAAAATTTAAGGAAATTCAAATCTAAAAAACTAAAACTAAAACTAAAACAAATAAAAAAACAAATGAAAAAAATACTTCAATATTCAAATTTCCAGAAATTATTCTTTAAGCTTATGAATTTCTTTCTTCCTCACTCCTCCTCCCACCGCCATTAATATTGCTGATCTGGAATTTTTTTTTTTATAGAAAATCAACGTTAGTTTAACAATGTTAAAATTGATAAAGTGTTTATAAATGATAAACAAACAAAAAACTAATAAACAGTCAATGTCTAAAAAAATAATCATACATAGTTTAACATGTTTATTTTTTATAAAATGTGTATAATTGATAAATCGAAAAAGAACAAATAGCAATAAGTATTCATTTTCATTCTTAATGCTCAGCTGCAAGTTTTATAATGTGTTTATCATTCCATTATTCATGTTCAACCAATAAAATTTAAATGTCAGATTCAACTAAGGAAACTCAAAAAAACGTGGAAGTCATCAAGTTTGAAAAGAAACTAACCTCAGGTGAAAACATAAAATAAAAGTTTTACAAAAATAAAACAAATGCAAGATTGAATTGAATGTTTGATAAACCAATAAAATCCATATGGTGAATATTTAAACAAAAATTATATAGTTAACACGTTTATTTTTTATAAATAGTCTAATATTGAAAAATCAACATGTAGCAGCATCCATTAAAATCTGTAGTAGCAACCATGAATATATGTAGCAGCAGACATATATTTCTAAATCAATTACCTTCTGCTGACCCTTATCCCTTTCGTAGATACTTTATAATCAATTTTTGGCATTGACACCGACAATAACAACGATATTTTGTCGTATAAACAAAACCCAAATTATAAGGAAAACCCATTAAAATTATGTAACATCCCGTTACTTTTGAAGTAATTTTTTTTAATTAAAGTATTTAAAGTTAATTTTACATTTAGTAATTTAGAATTTAGGAGTTTATTTTGTTCGTAAACCTTTTTAATTCCTTTATTAGCTTAAATTAGTTTGGGTCATATTAATAATTATTAATCATCTTTTGGCAAGTTTAAGTGCTTCGGTTTCGTTTTATAAGCTAAAAGCATTCAAGGGAAGAGTTCATAATTTTCGATGTCTTAAAATATCTATTTACTATTCATTCTCTCTTTAAATAGATCACTTTAGTCAAAAATTACAAAAACTCATCTCCTTTTCTCTTCAAAAAGTCGTGGGTCTCAATTTCTGGGTTTTACTCTCAGGTTTTCTTCGTTTCTTGGTGGATCGTCTCGATTTCGTTTGCGTTGGATAGCCCTCGGTTCAAACTTCCTTTTCAACCTACCTTTTGAACTTTTCCTTCATTTTTGAGAGGCCTCAAGGTGGCAAAGTTTCTAAATCTTTATGGGTTTTTGTTCAAATAGTGTTTTAATGGAAACCAAGGTTGAAATCTTCAAATTCTCATCACGAAACTTGAAGATTTCAATTGAGGAGTTGGTTTAAGGGTTTTTGCAAACTTTCCCTAACCCTAGAATCGAAATTGAACCGAAAACCCGTTCGGTTTGATTTTCCCAAAGTTTGAGATGGCTACGGTGTTTTTAACTATTACAATTTTATGTTTTACTTAGCTTTTGGGAAGGAATTTTTGTTCAAAGCCTTAAATTATGTTTATCCATTGATTGAACAAACCTCCAAAATACTCGAAACCAACCCGAAACGCCTCTAAAATACCTAAAAGCCGAAAAAGCAAACCCGAAACCAATAGTTCTCATCTTTAACAATTCTCTCGTATAATCAACAAAAATGACGTTATAAATTCTTAATAATTACTTAAAATAATAATTATTTTTTATTAATTAAACTTCTTTTTTTTTAATAAAACTAAAATATATTTTTTTTTTCATTTTGCCCCATCTAAAAATATAATAAAATATGATTATTAATGAAATTGTAAAGAAAAAAGTATATTAATCATCGATTAATTATTCCCTTAAATAAAATAATAATTAGAAATGTTTTTTTACTGATAGTATAGATTAGTGAGCTTTTTTTTTTCAAGTTTTATTTAATAACAAAGGAAAACTTTAAGAATGTGAAAGAGATTAACACTACAAAAAAAACTGTTAAATTGCGACCAGAAATTTGCGACCAAAGTATTGGGTAGTTTTTTTGGTGACCACTCTGGTAGTAAATATGAAGTTTGACTTTAAACGACCATATGGTCACTTTTTTGCGACCAAGTAAAGAATTAGTCATAAAAAATGGCGCAAATTTTTTGCGCGAAGAAAGTGACCAATATGTTCACTACAAAATTACGACCATGTGGTCGCAATTTTGTGACATGGGTTATCATTTAGTAGCAAAAAAAGGCGCGGAAATTTGGCGGGAGAAAGGCTACCAAGTGGTCACAATTCAAAGTGACTATATGGTCGCAATTTTGGTGACCTTTAGTGACCACTGGTAGCTTAAACATTTGGCGGGAAATAAGCTACCATGTGGTCACATTTTTAAGTGACCAGATGGTCGCACTTTTGGTGACCTTTAGTGACCAATGGTAGCTTAAAAATTTGGCGGGAAATAAGCTACCAGGTGGTCACATTGTGAAGTGACCAGATGGTCGCAAATGTTGTGATTTTAAGTGATCAGTGGTAGATAAATAATTTGGTGCGAGAAAAGCTACCAAGTGGTCACCAAAATAAGTGACCATGTGGTCGTAAATGTTGTGACTTGATGTGACCCAGGGTAGTGAGGAAAATGGCGGGAAATTTTGGCGGGAAAATGCGACCAGTTGGTAGCAAAACTACGACCATCTGGTCGCAAATGGGCAGAGGAGTCCATTATAAAATCCCTTCCTCCCATTGTTTGTTAGCATTAAGAAAAAAGAAAATGAGAGAGTGGATGTATGTTCGTTTGATAGACGGGTATTAGAACGATGAGTTCGTGGCCGAGGTTGAACTATTTATTGAGTTTTGCATGACAATTTTCTATTATGAAAAGTATGGTGGAAAGCTACGTTGCCCGTGCAGGAAATGCGACAATAGGAGAATCATACCGGTTACAGATTTGAAGGTTCATCTTTATAGTCGGGGATTTGTGCTGAATTATTATCACTGGATGTTTCAGGGGGAAACAAAGGAAATGTTTAACACTGCATTACAGGAATCGAGACGATACGAAGGTAGCAGCTCGAATGTAGAGGTTGTTGCCAAAGAACGGAATGATGAACAACAGTATAGTCAGATGCAGCAAATGATACTTGATGGTGCGGGGTATGGGGGCAATGAAAATTTCTGTGAAAGTTTAATCTTAGACGAAGATGAACGGGTTGTTGAAGAGGAAATGAATCTGGAAGCACGTAAAATGCACGAGATGCTAAAGACAGCCAGCCGACCATTGTACGATGGGTGTGAGGTAAGTCAACTTGCTGCTACTACAGAACTTTTAAATATAAAGGCGCAGTACAACATACCTAGTAGAGGATTTGATTCGATTGCATCGTGGTTTCATCGATGCGCTCCAGAAGAAAATATTATGCCCCACAGTTTGTACGACACGAAAAAGCTAGTGGAGGGACTTGGATAACCCGTGGAGAAAATAGATTCGTGTCGAAACGGATGCATGATTTACTGGGATATGGATGAGGACCTGCGTCACTGCAAATTCTGTTTTCTTTCAAGATATAAATAAGGGAAACGCAACCTCATTCCGTACGCCCGCATGTTCTATTTACCGCTGACCCCACGTCTGCAACGGTTGTATGCATCGGATGTGACAGCTTCGCACATGAGATGGCATCACGAGCATTCACAGGATGAAGGTGTTATGAGACATCCCTCAGATGCTGCAACATGGAGCATTTAAATAATTGTCATCCGGATTTTGCACAAGATTCGAGAAACGTCAGATTGGGCTTATGCACGGATGGCTTTAACCCGTTTGGGGCATTTGGGACACAATATTCAGTTTGGCCAATCATGGTAACCCCGTATAACTTGCCTCCCTCGATGTGCATGCAAGACCCAGTGATTTTTCTAATAGTGATCGTACCTGGGCCGAAAAGTCCAAAACAGAAACTGGATGTGTATTTGCAACCAGTTATTGCAGAGTTGAAAAGGTTGTGGATTGACGGTGTTATGACATACGACATTTCGAAGAAACAAAATTTCTTGATGTCCACCGCGTTAATCTGGATGATCAGTGACTTCCCTACGTATTCAATGTTGTCAGGTATGTTGATCTGTAATTGCTTTCATATATATTTTTGAGTATATGTTTAGTTTTTGTTATTGCTTTGCTTAGTCAGTAGTTAATTGTGTGGACCTCAATCTCCTCCTCTTAAAGGATGGAGTACGGCAGGGAAATACACATGTCCACATTGCATGCTAGACACAGATGCATTTTATCTCAGAAACGGTAGGAAAACTTGTTGGTTTGATTGTCACCGTCGATTTCTGCCGTTGAATCATACTTTCCATTCAAACAGCAGTGACTGGAAGAAGGGTCGACGAGTAAGAAAAGAAACCCCCCCGACAATGTATAGTGGAAGGCAGATTCTTCATGGTATAGATGCTATAGGGATGCAGAAGATTACAGTGGACGGTGCAGAGAGTGCAAACAATGCGGCTGGGAAAAACACGGGTTGGAAGAAACGAAGTATTTTTTGGGATCTACCGTATTGGGAAGATCTACTCATTACACACAATCTGGATGTAATGCATATCGAGAAGAATTTCTTCGACAACATTTTCAATATGATTTTGAACGTTCCGGGAAAAACAAAAGACAATCTGTAGGCACGTTATGATATACGGGAGATATGTCACCGTCCTGAGTTGGAGCCTGACGACAATGATAATTACGCAAAAGCAAAGTACATGTTGACGACGGATGAAAAGAAAACATTATTTGAGTGGATCAAATCCATCAAATTCCCGGACGAATACGTTTTGAATTTGAGTCGGTGTATAGACAGTAAAAAACATATCATGTTCGGGATGAAAAGCCACAACTGTCATGTATTCATGCAACGATTGATGCATGTCGCGTTTAGACCCTTCCTAGAGAATAGACATTGGGAGCCGCTTGCACAATTGAGTGTTTTTTTCAGGGACTTGACACGTACAGGACTGACTGAAGCTACTGTCGCTTCAATGAGTTCAGAGATCGTTGTTATTATTTGTAAGTTGGAGCGAATGTTCCCACCTGGCTTTTTTGACTCCATGGAGCATCTTCGAGTGCATCTTCCATACGAGGCATTCTTAGGGGGTCCGGTACATTACCGCTGGATGTACCCATTTGAAAGGTAAGCCCAGTTAATTTGTAATGTACACGTATAAAGTACAGTGATCAAGTGTAAATGTTTTCTACACATTCTACCTACCCATAGGTACTTACGTCGGTTGAAAAAGACGGTCGGAAATAAAACAAGAGTAGAAGGATCTATCTGTAGTGCGTACCTGATGCAAGAGACTACCACATTTTGTTCATACTACTTTGATCAACACATTGCAGAGCAGTTTCGACTGGCGAAATGAAACATTGTCGAAAATTTACTTGAAGGTGTTGCCATAAACGACTTGTCGATTTTTACGGAACCTGGCATGCAGTTGGAAGATCAGTGCGTAGGTCGTTGACCGATTCTGAGTATCACGTAATGCAGACATACGTGTTATGCAACTGCGCAGAGATCGAGCCTTACATAGAGTGAGTTAGTAACTTAACATTATTTCATCGAATAAACAATTACAAACTATTTGCTAACTATTTTTGTAACATACAGATTTTTTCTAAACTTATACGTTCGAATGACACGAGTTGGTCTTACAGCCGCACAAAGAGTTTCGTTCTTGGTTCAGTGCATACGTGAGTTATTTTAAATTGTCAAAAAAACCGTGGCAATTTGTTGAAAAAATTAATATCTTCCTAACATTACTGTATGTGAACAATGACAGGTTGACTCCCCTACATTACTAGTAGATGATCCTCGCATTATTTCTTTGGCAAAGGGATCTGGACGGATTGCAAGGTCGTATACTGGATACATCGATAACGGTTACAGATTTTAAACGAAGGCGCATTCAGTTAACAGGGCAACAAACAACAGTGGTGTTTGCATAAAAGGTCATGTGTTCGGCACAAACGAAGACGATTACTTCTGAGTAATTGATGAGATTCTTGAGATTCAATACGTAAGTCCAATGCTAAAACGTATTGTTCTGTTCAACTGCACTTGGTTCGAGACAACCAGACGAGGCGAAGTCCATAAGATTGATCATTTACAAATTGTTGAGGTAAACAAGTCTAAGCATATGCGCACCGCTGATAGGTTTGTCCTGGCTTCACAGGCAATTAACGTTTATTATCTTAACTATCCGATTAATAGACGAGATCTGACAGATTGGTTAGTTGTTTGTAAAGTTAAACCACGCTAGGTAGAAGAAAACTTGTCCGAGAAAGACGACCATGAAGAGGAAGCTGGTGCTTTTCAAGAAGATGAGATAAGATGTCGTACAATCGACGATGGTCAGAATGCAAGTACTGTTCGTCCTTTGAACGATGGAACGATAACATTGCATGATGATGATACAAATGCTTCCACTTCTCACGCACGTGACATTGATGCTGAATTTATTCGAGACGATGAATCCGATGAAGAAACAGAAGAAGAAGAAGAAGACTTTATGTGAGGGACTTCTTTGAGACGATGAATCCGATGAAGAAATAGAAGAAGAAGAAGAAGAAGAAGAAGAAGCGACGATCGAAGAAACTGATGATGATGAATGAGACATTTTGTAACTTTATGACTCATTGTGTATGTTTTATTAAAACTATTTCTTTAATGAAGGATAAAAAAATATATATATATTAATATTTGCGACCATATGGTCGCAATTTAACACAAAAGGTGACCACATGGTAGTAATTTAGAAGTGCAATGCGACCAGTTGGTCGCATTTGTGGAAAAGTAGAATTATGTTTTTCCAAAAATATAAGTTAAATTACGACCAGTTGGTTGCAAAACTCAAAGGGTAATCTAAAATGTTCATGAAATTTTGGGCGGTTAATTTCATAAGTGCGACCATCTGGTCGCAAATCTGAGCGGTAAATTTAAATTTTCATGAAATTTATGGCGGTTAATTTAAAGATTACGACCATCTGGTCGCAATCCTTGGCGGTGAATTTCTTTATTGCGACCAGTTGGTCGCAATTGTTGATGGGACGCGTGATATGACAGTTGTTGTAGATAATCACAATTTTACGACCAGCTGGTTACTTTTTTAATAAATGCTACCAGGTGGTCGCAAATATGTGTAAAAATGCGACCAGGTGGTCGTAATTTCCCCAGCACGCGCGACCTTTCGTTTCTAGTCATAATTACATATTTGCGACCAGTTGGTCGCAAATTCTGATTTAAAACTTAGCACCATTTTCCTTTCCCCCCTTTCCGTTTTTTTTTTCTCTTTTTCTTTCTCTCTTTTCTCTCTTTTCTCTCTTTCCCCCATTCCGTTCCCTGTTATTTTTTCCCCGTTCCCATTCCCCGTTCCTACTCTAAACCTAAAAACCCTAAACCTCCAACCCCGGTTTCTATTACGAGGTTAGTTTTCGTATAGATTTTAAGTTTTAAGTTAGTTTTAGTTTTTAGTTTTTAGTTAGTTTTAGTTTAAGTTTAAATTTAGTTTACTTAGTTTTAGTTTTTAGTTTTATTAATTAGTTTAGTTTAATTTTGTTGATTTAATTAATTTTAGTTTAATGAATCTAATTTAGTGTAATTAATTACTTAGTTTACTTTAGTTTAATTAATCTAATTTTAGTTTACTTTAATTAATTAATTAGTTTGGTTTAATTTTGGTTAATTTAATTAATTTTAGTTTAACTAATGTAATTTAGTTTAATTAAGTACTTAGTTTACTTTAGGTTAATTAATCTAATTTTCGTTTACTTTAATTAATTAATAAATTTTAGTTCAATTAATCTAATTTTAATTTACTTTAATTTAATTAATTAGTTTAGTTTAGTGTAGTTTTAATTAATTAATGTTAGTTAAATTTAATTAATTTTAGTTTAATTAATCTAATAGTTGAAATCTTCATTACTTAGTTTTCTTTAATTAATTACTTAGTTTAATTAATCTAATTTTAATTTAATTTAATTTAATTAGTTTAGTTTAATATAGTTTTAATTAATTAATGTTAGTTAAATTTAATTAATTTTAGTTTAATTAATCTAATAGTTGAAATCTTCATTACTTAGTTTACTTTAATTAATTACTTAGTTTAATTAATCTAATTTTAATTTACTTTAATATAATTAATTAGTTTAGTTTACTTTAATTAATTAATGTTAGTTTAATTTAATTAATTTTAGTTCAATTCAACTAATTTAGTTTAATTCTTCATTACTTAATTTACTTTAATTAATTAATTAATTAATTTTAATTCCATTAATCTAATTTTAATTTACTTTAATTTAATTAATTAGTTTAGTTTATTTTAGTTTTAATTAATTAATGTTAGTTTAATTTAATTAATTTTAGTTTAATTAATCTAATTTAGTTTAATTCTTCATTACTTAGTTTACTTTAATTTAATTAATTTTCGTTTAATTAATCTAATAGTTTAATTCTTCATTACTTAGTTTACTTTAATTAATTCATTTTAGTTCAATTAATCTAATTTTAATTTACTTTAATTTAATTTAATTAATTAGTTTAGTTTAAATTAGTTAATTAATTTATGTTAGTTTAATTTAATTAATTAATTTAATTTACATAATTTAATCAATTTAATTTAGATTATTTCATTAATTAATTTAATTTAGATTATTTAATTAATTAGTTAATTTAATTAATTTAATTATTTTAATTACTTAGTATTAAATTAGTTTAGTTTAGTTGTAGGATTATGATGTGCAGATGACGTCCTCCCCAGTCAGATGAGCCTGACGACGAGATTGGCGAGGTGACTACTCAACCGCCCACTGCCGCTGCCCCTGATGCGGACCTGACTACATTCGAGTTGGACAGCCTCGTCGCAGTTTACGAGGCGGGAGTTACTGCCACTCCCGATGATGTAGTCCTTGAGACCCAGCCTGCGACACCACGATTGCCGCAGGACTCCCAGGCCACGACTTCCACGGGAGCATCAGGGTCTGCATCCTAGCCCAATCCAGTGGGACCATCCACTTCTGGCACACAGCTTCCTCGGGCCGCAGACTCTACCCTTCGGATTGAAGGGAATACGTAAGTAATTTTGTTTATTGTTTTAATTACTTAATTTTTAAATCTATAAACATTTTAAAAATTGTTTTTTTTTGTTTTAACAAATAGTTTCTAATATCACAATATTTTTTTATGTTTTTGCAGAGTACAGCTGCATACAACCGTTTCAAAACGTTTCGCAAGGTCCTCCAGAGCATGCCTCTACCCAGTGAGCTTCGCTGGTAGAAGATTCTGACGACGGAGAAACGTCGGATGTACGATAATTGGAAGGTAAAAAACATCATTTATTTTTATAATTAATTAATTTTGAAATTTTTAAAAATAAATTTATTACTTTTTACTTTAACAATTTTTTATTTCAATTTTTTCAGGGCAAGTTTCCTGTTATCGATCTCGATATCACGAACAGTAGATTGTTCCCCCTATGGGACAATCACATCCATGATCGATTCAAGGACCTCATTTACCGGGCGTGCAGAAAGCTAGCAGCAAACCGACCCGTGTGGATGAGCGAGGAGGACCACGCGCGGCTGATCACGAGCTTGAACACTCCTGAGGGCGGCTGATCGCTAGCTTGAACACTCCCGAGGGCAAGGTAGTGTCAAGGAGGAATAAGGCCAACCGCGAGAAGAATCCCACTAAACACACAGGGGGCCCGGACCCACGACGAGCACCATCGTCGATTGGTAAGTTTTTTTTTTTTTTTTTTGCTTTTTTACGTACTTTTTTCTTGTTTTATTTTTTCAATTAGTTATTAATTTATTTTTTCTTCTTCAATCTCTAATATTTTTAGGAAGCGAGGCACGGTCGCCCTGTCCCGCCTGATGAGCTGCACCTCGTTCTTCACACGAAGAAGGACGGGACGATCGTTGACGGGAAGGCGAAAGAAGTTCAGGTATTTAATAATTTTTTCAATTATTATTTTTTGTTTACAATTTTTTCTAACTTATATATTAACTATTTTATTTTATGAATTTTAAATGTATAGGAACGTTTCAAGGAGTCTTTGAGTCAGCGGTTGCCCACACCAGACTCGCAACCGACTCAGGACGACCGTAGAGAGGTGTTCTTGGAGGCTGCTAGAGGGGTTCGGCCTGATGGATCAGTTCTTGGGCTCGACTCATACGGGAGACGACTATACGCTGACGTGCCTCGGCTTCAGCGCAGCGGAGAGAGCACGAGTTCTGGTCCTTCTCCCACTGAGCAGCAGCTGCGAGAGGAGGTTCAGCAGCTGCACATCGAGCTGGACGATATGCGCAGCAACTTCGATGCTCGAGTCGCTGCGATTCAGGCGGATGTTCATGCTCAGGTGCAGGCCCAGGTTCAGGCCTAGGTGGAGGCCCAGGTCGCAGCTGCATTGGCCGCATTCTTCGGACCCTGAGATCCCGGTTCATCATCTTCGGCGTCGCCTCCACCACCCCCTGCTCCTCCGCAGTAGTTTAGATTTCTTTTCTTGTATAGTACATTCTTTTAGAAATTTATTTATATATATTTTTATTTTTATTCCATTTTTTTATTATTTAAATAAATAATTAAATATTTAATTAATTAAATAAATAATTATTTAATTATTTAATTAAATAATTAAAATAAATAAATAAATAAATAAATTTAAATAAAATAAAATAAAAATAATATTTACAAATTAAATAATTTAATTTAAACAATAAAATAAAAATAATAATATTTACAAATTAAATAATTTAATTTAAACAATTAAATTAGAAATTAATTAAATTATTAATTACATTGGCGACCACTTGGTCGCATTTTTCAAAATATAAAACGACCAGATGGTCGTAATTTATAAAATATAGAATGACCAGCTGGTCGCAATTTATACGACCAGATGGTCGCCTTGGGCTGATGCTCAAACTACCAAATGGTCACTTAAGAAGGTGACCATTTGGTCACTAATATAAACGACCATGTGGTCACCTTTTTTATGGACCAACTGGTCACTATTTTACGCGACTGTCTGGTCGTTTTTTCAAATGTTGACTTTTTTGCCACCAAATACATTTGGTCGTATTTTGGTGACCACTTGGATGCACAAATGTCCTGGACGACCAACTTTTTTGCCACGCCAGGTTTTGTCACTTTTTTGGTTGCATTTACCTTAAAAACGACCGTCTGGTCGCAATTTCTTGGTCATAATTAGACTATTTTTTTGTAGTGTAAATGACATAAGAAGATGCTAATAATGTGTAGGATTTACTTTATCATTTCACAATATAAATTACCTTAAATTGAAAACTTAGAATTCTATCAAATTAATTCATCTATATGATATTTAAGAGATGAAAAGACATTTTATTGTTATTTAAAGAAAACATGAAGGAGATGAATGCGCTTCCATTTTTTTTCCTTTCTCTATGAGATCAGAAAACTTCTTCATAAAATCATTATATAATGTGATTTTTATCTTTCTCCCTGAAAAATAGAAAACAAAACATTATTCATGAACAATTTTTAATATCATATGAATAAATAAGTAAATTATAAAATGAAATGTATATTAGTTTTTAACCTGTTCGCAAACAATGAGCTTGCACAAAGAATTTCCTTACTTAGTTTCATGTATCTCAACTCCGAACTTATGAAGTACAACGCATTTCAATATCCATATTTTGAAGAACGGTCAAGATCCTTAATAACCTTGTATTTCATCTTGTTCAAAACTATAAAAGAAAAAAACAACACGTAAATTGTCTTTTACAAACAAAAATCCAAAAAACACATACTTGAAATGAAAAAAAAAATACAAAGATTTACAACCTTGCCTTTCAGAAAAACACGTATATTGATGTTTGTAAATCTGCAAACAAAATACAATGAGGAAATTAAAAAATATTACTCAATTTACATAAATAATATTTATATAATGATTCTAAATTTATATCATATAATAATAATAAAATTCAAATTCAAATTCAAATACATACAAATACAAAATAATAAAATGAAAACAAAAAATAAAAAACATACCTTCAAGTTAGCATCTACCTAGTTAGCAATGGACGATGACAAAAAAGATTGGATGTTTATATAATAAATTTAAATTGAAAGTTATGAATGAGGAGAATTTCATAAGTCTTGTTTTATGAACACTAATAGACTGTTATTATCATATTTAGAGTTTTTACATAAAAAATGAAAATGTTTAGTGATAGTAGTTAATACATTGTTGTTCGTTTCATTTTTTAAGAAGCCAATAATTAGTGTTTATTTAAAAATACAGAGCCCAATAATAAAGCAGTAAATACTTTTTTTTGAGATAGTGGTAATATATACATTAAATACACAAATATTAATATAAAAAGGCCACCATCCGATCATATGCTTGTTCATGAAGTCAATGAAGGTTTCAACCTCCTTACATATTTCATCAATAAAAAATAAAAAAGAGAGTGGAATAATTTAATATAAAATTAAAACCAAAACAACATAAGAAAAAAAAGAGAAAACTTTTATAAATTTTAATTATGATAATTAGTCCTAGACAATGGCACACTTTATAAATTTTAAAAATAATGAAAGGTACAAGTGTCAAAAAATATTCTCAAACATTTCCACTTTTAAGATATTAAAGATATTCATAACCATCTATATAAATTTTTAGTATTAAACAAACACTAAAATCTTTGAAAAGACTTTAGACATGTAGATCCTTTACTATCCTTGATTCTTTTCTATTTAGATTACGTCCAACCAAATAAAATATATTGGGGAAAAAATATGAGTTTGTAGTCACGGGATTCATGGCAAGTATTTTCATTAAACATTAATTAGATTTAATTTAATTTACAAGTTCAATTTTCTACCCAACTTTCAATCTTGTGGGGTGGCAATTGTCAAGTCAAGCATTCCATAAATTCACTTTTAACAAGTCTTTGGTTAATTGTCAAGGCAAGTCTTTGTTTGACTCTTCAACTCTGGTCCTCTTTCTTCCTCTCTCTCGCTTCATTATCACGTGTTATTTTAAGAAGTTGAGTATGTTTGACGATTTCTTTTTTTTCAAAACTCCCCGTATATGACACTGGTATCTAGAAGAAAAGTGTGAATTTGAAGGAATATGCCACGTGTCGAGTAGGTATTGGCGTGCCTTCAATTTGAGGATGGCCTATGTTTCAATGGGTGAAGATCCTTCAATGGATTTGTAGAAAAGAAAAAAAGAAACAAAACAGCAAAGTTGATTGAGGAGCATGCAAGAGACAGAGTAGAGTTTCTGTCGGTTGGCCATGAATGACAGAAATAGAAACATAAGTTTTCAATTGATGATTTGATGAAACATTGTGAAGATAATAATATAGTAGAGAAGGAAAAGACCCTCGGAAAGTAGATTATTTTTTTAGAAATTTCAATCGAAAGTTTGTTTTTTTTAGTCCCTAAACTTTCACTCGTATTTTATTTTCATCTCTAAACTTTTAAAAGTTACATTTTTTGTTCCTAAACTTTACGATTCGTTTAATTTTAGTCATTTCTCTGTGTTTTTCCGTCTAGAATGCTAATAGAGGGCTTATGTGACATGTATTTGATGATGCGACATTATATAAATATACGGTGACGTTAATTGATGTGGAAAAATAAATATACAGTGATGTTTAAGACTGTAATTAAGGAGAAATTGATGAATTAACTTCACTGTATATTCGTTTTTCTATGTCATTTAACTTCATTGCATATTGTTAATAATGCCACATCATCAATTATATGTCATACAAGCCATCCATTAGTGTCCTAGACTAAAATATACAAACAGAAGGGCTAAAATGAAATGAACCGTAAAGTTCATGGCAAAAAATGTAATTTTTGAAAGTTTATGGACGAAAATGAAACATGAGTGAAAGTCCAGGAAAAAAATGATATTTTACCGTATTTTAAAAGCGGAAAATTTCTTAAAGGGATTCCACCCATCTGAGAATGAGATTAGAACAATCTCAATGTAATAAAAATTATTTTTAAAATTTTTATTATTTTTGAAAATATCCATTCTTAAAGTGCCATTCTTAAAAAAACCATTGTTTTTGCTATTTAATTAAATAGTTTATTTTATGAGTAATTAAATTAAAAATAATATTTTTTTACCGTTTTAAAAAGTTCAATTAATACTTTTAATATATATATTCAATACTTTTTTTTTACAAAATATATGTTTTTTTCATTCTAAATAATAAGTATTATTAGTGTGTAATACTTATTTAGATTCCATTAATAGTGTGCTTTTTTCTAGAATTAATATTTAATTAGTATTTATTAAATTTATTTTATATTAGAGTTGAATTTTGAAATTAATATTTATATATAATTTATAGATAACAGGGCGTCTAGAGACTAGATTCCTCCCTAACTATTCTTAATTTATATGACATTCAGATTATGTCCAACCAAATGAAAGGGTTATCCGGGTATATAGCCTGAAAATGTACAAAATAAGACAAAAGGGCCCGCCTCAAAAAAATAAGAGTAAATAGCCTGTTTGATATGTAAAAATGCCTAAACCACCCTTACTAAACTTAATTAAAAAATAAAGAAGAAAGAGAATTAAGATTTGAAAATGCTTAAATCAAGGAAACATTAAATATTAAAAAATCATAAAAAAAAATAAGAGGGAATCAGAAATTAAAAAAAATCAAAACTAAACAAAAAAAATTCTAACTTTTCAAAACTGATAATTTTTTTTCCAGTGAATAAAAAGATAGAAATATACCGTATAAGCTGCGATACTGTACTTTATCAAACCAGCAACATTACTCATACCTAATGATTGTATTGTACAAAGTATTGTACTATACCACTTAATTCCTTCCCAAATCCACTATTCAAAATCGCTTAAACTCTATACTGTACAAATTATTAAATTGTACTGTACAAGCTTCCTCTCCATTGTTGTAAGGTACTGTACATTCATCTCCATCGTCGTAATGTATGGTCCAAAATAATATATTGTACAAAGCTTCATCTTTTCTCCATCAGGCCGCCGTACTCCTCAAATCGACTCCTCCATCTTCCGCCCCTACCAACCAGTCGTCCGCCCATTTTCTCATGTCACTGCGTGCTTCAAATAGATTGCAAATTTGTGATTTAAAAACCTTCACATTTGTTGTCACGATTACCCATAACACCTGCCTTCTATAAAAGAGAAACTCTGATCTTACGGCCACCGTAACAACGCCGTTTATAAGGGCGGCGACGGAAAAACAAAAGGCGATGGCTGCTATAGGAAGAAGAAGAAGAAGAATAGATTAAAATTAGGGTTTGTAAAAGTCTTGGATTTGACTTAAATTTAATTCAAATAATAGGAATAAATGTAAAAAAAATTACATTCAAAATTTAAAATTATGAATGAGATATGGAGAGAGAGAGGGGGATAACGTGAGAGTGAGAGGGAGAGGGAGAGAGAAGGTGGAATATAAAAAAGGAAAAAATAAAAAATAAATAAAGGAAAAAAATTTCATTCAAAATTTAAAATTATGAATGAGATATGGAGAGAGAGGGGGATAACGTGAGAGTGAGAGGGAGAGGGAGAGGGAGAGAGAAGGTGGGATATAAAAAAGAAAAAATAAAAAATAAATAAGGGGCAAATCAGGTATATTAAAAAAAATCATACTAAAAATGGGTTAAAAAGTCTTAAAATAAAGAGGGGGCTAAAAAAACTTAGTGATTAGCCAAAACAGGCTATCTACTGGATTATCCCCCAAATGAATCCACATTAATTGGGCCGGCCCTAGCCATGTGCAACCACGGCCCATGCATAGTGCCCCCAACTCTTAAAAAAAAAACAAAAAATCTAAGAATGTTGAACTGAGGGGCGGATCACGGATGCAGGATAAGACGAGGGGTTGCTTATATTTAAATATAATACATATAAATTATAAAAATTTCTCAAATAGCATAAATCTGCATATTAATTACTAAAATATCTGAACTTTTTAAAATTACTTAAATAGCATAATTATAGTTCAATAAATTATTGAACTATAATTCAATTAATTATTGAACTATTTTTTATAGGTATTTTTAACGAATTTGTTTGTTTTTTGGTTTTTTAAGTTCAAGGTCAATAATTTATTGAACTATTTGATCATTTTTTATTATTATTTTCAATGAATTCGTTAAAATTTTTCTTTTTTTTTAGTTCAATAATTTATTGAACTAAAATTATGCTATTTGAGTAATTTTTGAAAAGTTCATACATTTCAGTAATTAGTATGCAAAAATATGCTATTTTAGTAATTGCCCCTTAGAGGTTTTTTTTTCCTATTTATATATACATTCATATTTTTTGTAGAATGAATCGTTTTAAGGGAATTTCTCATGGATAGAAAAAAAACTTTACAATATTTACAGATTTAATATTTTTAAAAACTATTTGTATTATAATATTTTTTAAAAAAAAATAATAAATTATTGATTTGTTGTGATAAATGATAATAATGTCACCTAATAACTATTGATTTCACATTTTAATTATTCATAAATTTAGTGATTGACTTAGATATTGATTGGCGGTAAGTAATCATGTTGATCATCGATGAATATGCTCGATGATATCATATGTACAATTATTAAAAAAAATTATATACTTATAAATATGGTCGAATATTTTATTAAATTTGCAATTGTCTCTAATTTAAATTTATATTCTTTTATCTTAATATAAAAACAATTATAAACTAGGCTCATTAATTAGTAGAATAATAATTTTCTAATAGTTCACTACTTTTTTAAATTTAAACTTTTTAAAGTTTATATTAGTACAAATCGAATGGTTTTTTCAATATAAAATAAATAAATTAAAAATTATTGATGAAGGAATAAAATTTTAAATTTTATAATAGTTATTATTGTAATTATATATATATGCACGTGTCACGTGCCCCTGAATTTAAATCCTGGATCTGCCACACTAATTGAAGTATATTACTTTACTTTGCATCACTTTAATTTTTTTTTAATTATTTCTAAAACTTTAATTTCATTTCTTTATATCCTTTTAATTGTTTTTTTTATTTGTTCCCTTATCTATTTTTTTATATTTCTTTAGAACTCAATTTTACCATTATAAAATTAAAGTTCTCGTGTTTTAAAGATTTGTAATAAATATTTTATAGCAACAATATTTTTACACATGTATATTAAAAAAGATTTTTTTAAAAAAAACAAAAATTAAGAATTCATATTATAAAAAATGTTATATAAAAAGAAATTTTAAAAGTTGAAGTTGTTGAAATTTTTATTTGCAGTCAAGCATGTCACAAAAGACACTCAACGGATCGGCCTTGATATCAATTGTGAGTGAAACTTTAGACGACATTGATTTAAATTTTTTTATAGATAGCTTTGCATCTAAATATTCAAGAAAAATATCACTTTTTAATGAAATTTTAAATTATATTATTTCTTTTAATATTAGGTATTTGATTGAAGTTAATAATGTTATATTTCTATGCATCTTTTTTAAATTTATTATATATTTAAAATTATATAACAGGGGTCCAAAATCATATTTTCACACCGGACCCCTATTATCTTAATACCGTCTTGTTAATTAGGTTTAATTTAATTCACCCACATGAGCTGAATTTTCTACCCATCTTTCAATCTTGTGTGGGTCAATTGTCATGTCAAGCAATCCACAAATTCATTCACCCAGTCATATCTCAAATCTATTTTTTTGAACCACTCTTTTTTAAATAAATTTGTCGAGTCATTTTTTTCCTACTCTGGCAAGTCTCTGGTTAGTTGGTATTTTTCGAGGAAAGATCTATGGCAAGTATTTGTATGACTCTTCAACTCTAGTCCTCTTTCCTTCTCTCTCTCTTCATTAATCACCTATTTATTAAGAATTTGAGTATGTTCTATTTTTAATATATATGTGACATGTGTGTATTAGAGAAAAATCATACCGTATGTCCATTTTTGAAGTAATTCGACCATTTAAGTTCATAACTTATTGTTTATTTTTTTTTATTATTGTTCTTTTTATATATGACGATGGCCTTAAGGAAGACTAAATAGAGGCGTACAGGTTAGGTTAGACCTAGTCAACTAAAAAATAATGAAAAATAAATAAAAAGATAAAAAGATACTTTTAATCTGAGTTTTCATTTTACTTTTTATTTAGTCCATATATTTTAAACAATGATAAATCTACGTCTGAGTTTCACATTTCACTTCCCTCTCATCCCTATCGTTTGAAGTGTTGGGATTTGTACCTTAGAAATGGAACTCGGTTAAGATCAATGAATTGAACCGAACCAGAAGCAGAAGCATCCACAGATCATTCATTTGCAGTGATTTTTCTATTTTAACCAGTGACGGATCCAAACTTTTATGTGAGAGGGGGCACGAACTAATAATAAATTTAAAATTTCCATTACTTTTTCTAGGGGAAAAATAACTTTTACTTTAGCTATGAATTACTTATATTTTATTTTAATATATGTTCTTTTCGATATCCACATTAGAAAATTGAGAAGGAATTATGAATATGAATTATTTATTTTTTAGTGTAAAATTTATATATTTTTCTACGAGTTTTTAAGGTATGAATAAATAAAATGATAAAATTAAAACAAATAATTAATTTATCATTTTGTTGATTTTAGATGCATAATTACAATTAAATACTACAATTTATAATTATATGATATATTTAAATAAAAAATGAATTATTGATAAAATTATGCTTACAATTACTTAATGACAAGGAAAAATTTATAATAAAAATTGTCGTGACCCATCCTTAGATATTTCCATAGATCTCAGACGAAGTGATCGTTAATGACAAGTGATAGCTAAATTTTTACACTCATCATCCAAAATGAAAACTAACTAGTTGCGATAAATATTTTAGCTAGGTTAATATTATTCATGAAAAAAATCAAGGAAATTCAAGAGTTTTTATCACTTCAATTACTTTGTGTATGTCATTGTATATGTGCATGTATTATATAAATTTTAACTTAATGATTTGTAAAAGTCTTTGGAGTAATAATAGAATTCAATTGATTAGAGACGTGCTATATCGAAAAGTTAAAAAATAATCTTAAATCGTTTAAAAAATAGGCATTCTAATAAATAATAATAATAAATAATTTAATTAAAAATATAGGAGTTCTAAAAAATTAACATACATAACAATTCTTTCACAGTGTATAAATCATTTTTATAATTGAGACAAAAAATTATTCATATGAAGTACTAAAGAAACATAAGTATATATAAACATTTTTTATCTTCTAAATACATATAATACATGTATTGAAAGGAAAAAAAAATCCAAAGTCGGGGGGCACCTGCCCCCTCTGGTCCCATACCAAGTCCGTTCTTGATTTTAACTATAAAGTATACTCACTCTTGTAGAGAAGTGTTTGCTTCCTTCAAACGATAACGATCATGAGACCACCAAAGAGTTTTCTAGACTATGACTCAAATAAAAATAGCAAGTAAGCACAAAAAATTTGGGGAGAAAAAAAAAACACTCCTCTTTTCCTAGTGCTTGGCGGAAAATGAGAAGGAAGGATAGAAAAGAATTCTTACGAGTTTTCTTATCATAAGTAAGCTTCTTTAGTTTCTAAATAGTTTATATATAGGGATAAAGAAAATCTTAATGAATACTTCAACCATGGTAAATCTAATCTCCTATTCCCTTTAAAGCATTGAAATGATATTTGCATATCTTATCAAAATATGAAAGGAAAAAGATTATATCAAAGTAACACGTGGGTTTGGGCTTAGTGCCTGGGCCCTATTAACGGGCTTGCATTTGGTTTAACGAAGCTTATAGCCTAAAATGGTACAATATGACACTCTATGGCTTATGGACCAAAAAAAATATTATATGGCCTACGCATTAATCTAAGTAGGAGGGAAGCAACCCATCATGACTGAAATACCCCTACGAAAGAAAAAAAAGGAATGAGTATTTGAAAAGAGCAGCCAAATTGGTTTGGTCCAGTTCAGTTTTCTAATCGAACTGCTAAAACTGGACCACATCAATTTTATAAATGTAGAAACCAAACCAGTCATATAGGTTGACCAATCCCATAGGGTTCACCCAATTTTCTGTTTTTATAGGAACTAATAAAATGAGATGGGCCGTCCTATTTACTATTTAAACATATTAATTAAAGGAAAACACCAGAAATGCCTTTACAAGAATTCGAACCAAGGTCTACAATATAGAAGAACAGCGAAATGACCAAATATTCCATGTTGATGCTGTCTTACTATGTTCGGATATTAAAATAATATATGTTTGTCACTGTAGCTAACTTAACAAAAACAACTTTTTACTTTTTCAATGCAGCAGATTTTTTGGTACGGTATACTATACATATTGTGCAACTGATACAAATAATGTTTACTATACATTTTTTGGCACTGTTTTTAATGATATTTTTAAATTTTTCTCTCTCATTCTCTCTCCTAATAGATTATATATATTACTATACATATTTTATAAGTAATCTATTTATACAATATTAAAATCATGAGGTGTATGAAATACATATTGCACGTATGATACAGTTAGTATGTTATACCTTTTTTTTTTACCATAGTTAATTTTGTATGGTTCACATATAATATATAGTTGACACTCTATAATACATATGTATATTTTTGTTCTGTAACATTTTATATTTGCAATTTACCAAAACATAATTTTTTTTTTTCATTTTACATGCTATTTTATGGTTTATGGACCTTTTATTTTATCTCACTTTTAGTTACATTCAGGTACATTTTTTTGTGCATAATGTATGTAATATGTCATTTGCCTACATCAAAGAAAAAAATAGTATAAATCTTTTGCACATAGTGTACGTTGCTCTTTTTTTCTTTTACATAATATTCGTAATATATCTATCTTCCCCTTTACATCTGCATTTTAAGAAAAGTTGGATTAATAAACTTTTAAATCAATATATAATATGTACAATACGTATAGTAGGCAATATACGTACAAAAAAAAAGAAAAGATATAGAGGAGGAGACTCAGGATGGAAAGGGAAAAATGAGAGAGAAAAGAAAAAAGGGAGAAAAAAATAGAGAGAAAAGGGTGATGTAAATGTGCAGGATTTTTTTGATATTTTTGTTGCCTCCAAATGACTATTTGAGCTTATTTTATGGGAAGCTGCTATTTACCTTACTTGAGTCATTTTGTGGCTATATCCATATATAACCAAAAGTTTAAAGTTTAAAATTAATATAAATTATTAAACACTAAATTTTCCAATTTTAATTATATACAAGTGATAAATTTGATTAGGGTTGAAAATTGAAGCTAAATGACGAAATTAGGGGAAAAAATCCAGTTGATTAATTTTCAAGATTTTGACTAGTAAAACTTTTTTTTTCTTAGCACATATTTGATCAAATCCAATTTGCCCATTTCAGAAAAAAGGCTTTGCATGCAAACCTAGGCTCAGGGCCGTTGTTGGCACGGTACAACTAGTGCTACGAAACAGGGCCCCGGAACTTTTGGAGCCCCAAATCTTGAATTAAAAGTTTAGTATTAATAATATATAAATGAAAATCTATTCTAAGTCACGTTGGCTGACATTCTCCCTACAATATCTCTATATTATCCGTCATTGTGAGTTGAGTTTGATCCCAACATAAGTTCAAAGTTCAATTTTTATATATTTTTTTTTATACTACTTTGATAATTTTATGTCATTCTTTTATTATACTCTTTTATTGATATTGTGTTTTAATAAAAAATAATGTTTTTATATATATTTTCGTGTTTTGTTATATTAAGAATTATATGATTGGGGCCCAAATTTATATATCGCACTGGACCCTTATTTATGTAGGAACGGCCCTACCTAGGCTTAGTATTCTATCTCACGCTGAACGAATCAAAGGCAAAACAAATAAAAATAGCTTACCTAAAAAGCTTAAATGAGAGAAGTTTTTTTTATGGTTTTGAGTTTATTTGAAAAATGAGACCAAATCGAACAGTAATGGCGGCATAAGAGAGCGTCGGTTAAAAATTCTAGGTCAAAAAATACAATGAGTCCTATTTATAGGATCCCGTAAAACTTAAATTAAAATAAATAAACTAGAGGAAATACAAGTAAAAGGTCGTTCCTAAAAAGATAAGGGTCCAGTGCGATATATAAATTTGGGCCCTCGATCATATAATCCCTAATATGAAAAATCATAAAAATATATACATAAAAAAATTATTTTTATTAAAACACAATATCAATAAAATAATATAATAAAAGAATAACATAAAATTATCAAAGTAGTATAAAAAAACATAAAAATTGAACTTTAAACTTATGTTGGGATTGAACTCAACTCATAATGGCCGAGAATATATAAAGATATTGTAGGGAGAAGGTCTGCTAACGCGACTTAGAATGAACTTTAATTTATATATTATTAATTGTAAAGGGTAAAAATAGCCCTTTTACGGGCCACGTTCACACCGGGCCAGTTCACATGGGGACAGGCCCATCCGAACCATTATTTGAAGGAGCCTATCCTTCACGGGCCGAGTGAAAGCCCATTAAGCCTAGTCCCAGACTAGCCCAGTTGATGAGCCCACGATCAAGGAGACTATAAAAGGCAACCTGACTTATCAAATCAGGTATGTGAACCTAAAAACCATCAGTTATAAATTTTGACCTAATCTTCCTTGCGGCGCAAGGCACATTCTCACCTACCACCACCTAACTTGATCGTCGAAGGTTTCTCGACTGGTACCACACCAGTGCCCTTCTGACCTTCGTACTTTGTAGTGTTTCAGGTAGCTTCGCCGCGAGAGACTAACACGTGACACAGCGTGTTCAACAGTTTGGAGAAACCCATCACGAGAAATACCACCACACAGTTTGGCGCCCACCGTGGGGCCGTTCATCTTCAATTTTCGACTAAATCTAGATACTCACACGGTACCCACAAGTCGAAACAATGACCACTCGTTCAACCGGACAACGAGCTCTTAATGAAAACGCAGCCAAAGACAAAGGAGTAACCAACGATGCTCAGAACCTCGACATTGCACCAGGAACCATCACCATCGCACTGGTAGAACACCGAGAGATGGTGGAAGCGCACAAAGCTTTTAGAGAAGAAGTGCGGGAAATGAAAGCTTTACTGGGAAAAGGGTTAGCTGCGGTCCATGCTAACAGCCAAAACATCTTGAACGTAGATGAGAGAGGCCGTTCAAAGCCACGAATTGGAAAATCTTAAGCTAGGCGGCGGCGTCGAAGGGCCACCACGTCCGATAAAGGAAAGAATATGGCGGGAGATGACCTACAGACCAGGCTGACAGCCCGCCGATGAAAGGAAAATGCTAGTCCGGAGATCTCCTCGTTAAAGGAAAAAGACGCTCCAAGCAAAACTGGCCCCGCCCGACAGACTCAAGACAAAGTGTCGTCCCAGAGAGATGTTGAAGGACATCAGGACTCGAGTTACACAGGAAGCGACGAAGGAAGCTTGACGTCCACCGATAAGAACAAACACCGAAAAAAGCAGCAGAAGTACACTGACACGAGGCAAATCCTTGAAGAAAAGTTGACAAAGAAGACGTCCGAGAAAAGAGCCAAACCTAACTCAGATGCCCATGAGCCTGGGGATTCCTTTTTTACGAGAGGAATCATGTCCGTTCCACAGCCGAGTCATTTCATCCTCCCCAAATTCGAAATGTACGACGAAACTAAGGATCCGATGAAACATGTGGCCCACTTCGTCAACATGATGGAATCATCATGCGTAATCGGCCCCGACCTAGATGCCTTAACCTGCAGATTCTTTCCCACGAGCTTGAAAGGTTCGCCCCTGTTATGGTTCAACAGCCTCCCCAAAAGGTGAATTAAAACCTTTTCATCGGCTTTCCTCAACGAATGTAGCGTGAGTCGGAAGTTCGCCAAAACGAACCACGACCTTTATGATGTGCTAATGGGATAAAAGGAAGCCCTTTGGGACTTCATTGTCAGGTTCCGACATATCAAGCTAGAGGTCAAAGACTGCAACGACCTAGAGGCAGCGACCCATTCTCAAGGGTCGTACACCCGAACCACCCCATCTGGAGGTCTTTCAACAAGCGAAGGCCCACAACCATGAAAGAGGCACTGGACAGAGCGATGGCAAAGATATCGCAGGATGAATCCGAAGGGGTGGCCAGAGAAATGCGGAGAACAGGGTCGAAAGCTAAAAGAATGTGGAAGAAGAAGGAACCCCCAACTGAGGAGAGAAGAGGAAGAGAATGCTGACGCTCGGAAAGAAGAAAAGAAGAGAAAAGAGATGAGGTGGAAAGAAAATCTGTATGGGGTAGAATCAAAGTTCTAAAGAAGCGAAGCCTAGAACAGATCCTACACGCGGAAGCGGCGAGAAATTCCTTCCGAAAGGAAGAGAGAGGAAAGAGGTCGCGCTATGCCCAGAAAAGTCTGGAGAGAAAGGAACCCTACTGCAGGTTCCACAAATCCATCGGGCACGCCATAGAAAACTGCAAGATCCTCGTCCGGGAGATAGACCGTGTGTGCGAGCAAGGTCCGGCCCAAAGAATCGAAAGGCAAGATGTGAGGGACACAGATGAGAGGCTCGTCGTGCCCATAGAAGTTCTAAGGGACGGTTAAATCAGCTCGATCCACTGAACTGGAGAGTCTATCAACGCTCACAAAAGGTCTCATCGCGAAGCTGGACTCCCCGTCTATCGGGTCGAGCACGCTTCCGAGGATCTGATTAAGTACTTCAGGAAAGATCTAGAAGACGTACACCTGCTTCACAATGACGCACTGGTGATAGCGATATCCATCGGGTCTCATACAGACAGCAGGGTCCTAGTAGATCCAGGTTCTTCCATAAATACACTGGACATGTCCGCGTTCCGGAGTATGAAGCTAAGAGAATCGGATCTCACCTCGAATTCCCTGGACCTGGTGGGATTCAACAGAACGGTGACAAGATCTAACAGAACTATCAAACTGCCAGTCTGAGTTGAAGACGTAAATCCAATAGCCCTTTTTCATGTCATAGACGCTCGTTCAGGATACAATGCCCTGCTCGGAAGGCCGTGGATTCACGACATAGGCGCACACCCTTCAACTCTTCACCAGAAGCTGAAACACCCCACTGAAAAGAGGATCAGGGCTATAAAAGGGGACCAACAGGTTGCAAGATCATGTTTGGTTGAAATCGTCAAGCTGAAGTCTCAATGCCATGGATTCACGACATAGGCGCCCTTTGCTCGACTGAGAATTGAAGCGCCTGAGGATGAATCGGTAAAAATCCAGATCCATCCAGAAGACAAGGAGAAAACGACGAGCATTGGGAAAGTTCTGAAAGAAAGTATGAGAGACGGACTGGTAAACCTTCTAAGGAAGAGTTGGAAAACGTTTGCATGGGATCACATGGACATGCCTGATATAGACCCAGATATCATAACTCACAACCTCGAAGTTGATTCGAGCCAACCTCCTGTCAAACAGAAGAGGCATAAATTCGCTCCCTAGCGAAATGACATCATCAACGAGGAGGTTCGAAAACTTCTGGAGGCGAGTTTCATCCGAGAGGTCAAATACCCTGAGTGGCTGGCCAATGTAGTGGTCGTGAAGAAAAATAATGGGAAATTGAGAGCGTGTATTGACTTCATGGATCTCAACAAAGCCTGCCCAAAAGACTCTTTCTCGCTGCCCAAAATAGATCAACTATTAGACGCCACAGCCGGTTATGAATTGCTCAGTTTCATGGATGCCTTTTCCTGGTACAACCAAATCAAGATGAACCCAAAAGATCAAGAAAAAACTTCTTTCATAACCAATGTAGGCATGTATTGCTACACTGTACTGCCCGTTGGTTTGAAGAACGAAAGAGCTACCTATCAGCGCCTGATGAACCGAATGTTCAAAGATCTCCTGGGAAAAACAGTGGAGGTGTACATCAACGACATGTTGATCAAGTCACGAAAGGCAAAGGACCACCTAGCTCACATGGAACAAGCATCGAAATGCTGAATCGATACGGGATGAAACTGAACCCCGATAAATACACATTCAAAGTCCCGGCAAGCAAGTTCTTGGGTCACCTGGCCGCAAATCTGAAAATTGTACAAAAACTAACTGGTTGTTTGGCGGCATTGAACAGGTTCATATCTCGATCATCGGATATTCTTCAAAGCGCTGAAAAGGTGCAAAGAATTTGGTTGGGGAGTTGAGTTCCAGAAAGCATTCGAGGAACTCAAGGTTTACTTGTCTTTGCCCCCGCTGTTGGCCAAGCCCTCAGATAACGAAAAGTTATTCCTATACTTAGCGGTATCTGACGCTGCGGTTAGCTCGATGTTGGTGCACGAAGACGGGCAGACACAACACCCAATTTACTATGTGATTAAAGCAATGATCGACGCTGAAACACGATACTCGAAGATGGAGAAGCTGGCGTTAGCCCTGATAGTCGCTTCGCGCAAACTGAAGCACTATTTTCATCAGATAGTAGTGAGAACCACCTTCCCACTGAAAGCCATTCTTCACAAGCCGGATGTTTCAGGACGCTTAACAACCGGGTCATCACTTACGAGCCGCGGACAGCCAGCTAAAAAATGGCACGTTCTCGCAGACTTCGTTGTAGAGATGACTCCAGCAAGCTTGAATGAGACTGAGACAAGCTCACCAGTGCAGGATCTGGAGCCCGAGGTGGACTGGAGGAACCAAATCCTCGAGTACTTACGATCTGGATTTCTACCCGAAGAGAAACTAGAAGAGCGAAAAATCTGATCCAAAGCCGCCAGATACTTGACCATCCAAGAAGAACTGTACAAGAGGTCCTTCAGCGGACCCTATCTAAAATGTCTTGGGAAGTCGGAAAGCTCTTACGTGCTAAAAGAATTGCACCTTGGACACTGCGGAAATCATGCAGGACTAAGGTCCTTGAGTCACAGAGCATTAACACAAGGGTATTACTGGCCCACCATGGTCAAAGACGCCAAGGATTTTGTCTTCCGATGCGACAAGTGTCAGAACGGAAGATCGAGATGTTCCCCTGGAAAAACATCTTTACCCGCTTCAGAATCCCTAGGGTCATCATCACTGATAACGGAACTCAGTTCACAAAAAGGTCCATCCAGAAATATTGCACGGACAGGAAAGTGGAACTCCGATATTCGACACCCCGCTACCCACAAGCTAACGGACAGGCAGAAGCGTCGAATAAAACCATCATGGATTCTCTGAAAAAGATATTGGAACGAACAAAGGGAAGATGGGTGGATGAGCTGCCAGGAGTCCTTTGGGCGTATCAGGCCACCCCTAGAATCCCAACCGGTGAAACCCCATTCGCCATGGCTTTCGGGGCAGAGGCCGTCATCCCCATGGAAATGATCATCCCTATGACCCGGAGTTCAATTCCAGAAGCAGAAAATGAGACCATGATGGTGGAAGCTCTGGACTTGGCCAAAGAGAAAATGGAGCAGACACTAATCCGCCTTGCCAATTACCAGCAAAACTTGGCCAAGTACTTCAAAAAGAAAGTAAAGCAGCGCAACTTCAAAGTAAATGACTTCGTCCTGAGAAAAGTATTCCAAAACACGAAAGAGCCTGGAGCAGGAAAACTGGGAAGGTCCGTACAAGGTGATTGAAGAAGTCAAGCCAGGAACCTATCGCCTCGAAGTCCAAAGAAGCAAACCAATTTCGAGGGCTTGGAACGCCACACATTTGAGGATTTATCGTGTGTGAGTATGAGAGAACCATGTAAGTACTTGGCCGAAGAGGCCCAATTTCAAATTAATATGCAAGTATTATATGTTTTCTTCCATACGATCAGTTGATGCCTTTACAACAAAAATCCCTAATCCGTTTGGCAAGTTACCAAGTCCCCCGCGAACTAAAAGCCCTAATCCGTTAGGCAAATCGCTAGGTCTCTCTCGGACCCGAAAGGGCTACCCTACAGTCAAGCGTTTGGAAGCACAAAAAAGAAATTTGCACAGAAAACAAAACGAGGGGATAGCAAGTAAGTAAAATGTCAAATTTTATTTCACAACAAACAAGTAAGGCTCGGACCCACACTTCGGGAATTCGGCCGAAAGAAATTACAAAGATTTTACAAAATACAAGTTAAGGTCCTCTTCGACTCCGAGCTATGCCGTTCAAGGTGTCGACATCGGAAATAATGAAGACGTTCTCCTAGGAGAGGATGAGGGTATTGCCCTGAGAGAAACTAACTAACATCAAGTCACCCGCCGGCTACTCCACCAACTCATCACGACCAAGGCTCTGAAGAATCTGACAGACGAAAACTAGTGAGTCCACCGACTCGCTGCAACCTGCCCTCTGATGGATTTTAGAAAGTAGCCCTGCTTTCGCTCGAGACGGAAAGGGTAGGGATGGTGGTACTCTTAGGCCAACCAGTAGGCCCAGAGAGACACCATTCACACCGCTCTCCGACTCTGCAGAAGGATGCGTCTCCAATCAAGTCAAGGCGGGCTCAGGTGGGGAGAATTGGAGGACCACCGCTCGCATCTGACATCGCTCCACGCTCGTCTTGGGGGAAGCGCACTTCTTGCCTCTTTAAACACAAAACAAGACGCCGCCTCCCATGTTGAGGTCCCTGACGATGTCATGATGAAGAGAACCGTCGAGGGCTGACAAGGGAGTTGCCCCCTCCATCGCTCGCTCCAGTTCCTGAGTACAGCTGGAACAAACTCTGGAGCTGCGGTGAGAGGTGGTGGAGCGACTGATCAGCCCGGACAGCTTGAACCCTAAGGTCTCTCCTCACAGGCGTAGAGGATTACGACCAAGAGGTTCAAATCCACCGAGACCAACCTAACAGGCGTAGAAGATCCCGACCAAACATTCTTAGCGTAGGCCACGATTAAGGAAGGCCAAACGTGAAAAAGGAACAGGAAGAAATGGGAAAACCCCATGATATGGAGTTTTGAATTCACTCAAGAAATTTGAGAATCTGAGAATGAAAGAGAAGCCGTTTTGGGGAAAATGATTCAAAGGTGCTAATGAGAAACTCCTAGAGGCCTATTTAAAGGATCGAGTAACCGTCACGGTCATGACACCTGTCAAAAATTGGGCGCCATTAGGCGAATAATCAGGCATGCGAAATGACGTGTGCGTTAACCCGTAGTTAAGCCGGCTAACCCCCCCCCAATTAACCGCATTTAAAGCAATTTGATGGGAATGATAGACGTTTGACACGACTAATCACTACTTGACGTCATCACCTCGAAAGATGAAACGGTTAGATGCATCAGATGACTCCGCATTAATGGCAAGCCTCTTCGACTCCAGGACAAAACGTCGCATCCCCCGCTATAAAAGGATAAGGATCACGAACATGTCCTGCAGTCTACTCTAGTTTCTGACTAAGGATATGGATCACTCGACTACAACTTCAAAGGTAACTAAGAGAGTTCTGAAATGGGAAAACCAACAGTTGCGTGTGGAGAACGCAAGGCTCGAACTCGCCCTCCTGAACAAAAAGGAGAGAGATGGGGACACCGACGCTTTGAGGCACGAGCTCAATATAGTCCGAGGAGCCCTAGAGGGGACAAATAACCGGACAGAGAAACTTGAACAGTTGAACCGTTCCTTCCAAGAAAACCTTGAGACCGCAGAGATGGTGGAGGGATACAAACCGTCTGAGTGCTATTACGCGCTCAGAGATCGCTTCCAGGCTGCAAAAAACCTCACGGACTATTACGAGAGGGAAAACAAGTCCTTGAAGAAGGAACTAGCTTCCATGAAGCGGCGAAGGAGATTAACTCCAACGGTCATCATCGACAGCGATAAAGACTAGAAGAACTGCACAAGAGGTCAAAAACTTGTAATTAGTGTTGTCTTCTTATTCTTTTTTGTATGTTGTTTTACTCAATGTACAAGCAAAGAAAAAAGAAACTATATAATTTTGCTTCGCATAGTTTGCATACATTCTCCGCCTAAAGCACCTAAAGCCTTCTCTGGAAGTAAAAGCCTTGGTCTGTCCAAGCATCAAAAGCCTTCTCCGGAAGCAAAAGCCTTGATTCGTTCAAGCATTTAAAAGCCTTCTCAGGAAGCAAAAGTCTCGGTCCGTCCGAGCACTTCCTATTCATAAAGATAGAAGACGTTGGAGTATTAAAACGTAGAAAATCTCAGTCCGTCCGAGTATTCCAAGCCTTCTCCGGAAGCTAAAATCTCTGTCCGTCCGAGTTTTCCAAGCCTTTCCCGAAAGCGGGATCCTCGGACGAACGAAGCCAACAAACGTTTTAAGCATAAGGAAGAATGTTTGCAATCTCACATCCAAGTCAAAAGCATTCCGTAAAGCAAGCAAGAAAACAAGCCAAGCAGACGTAAAGAAGGAACATATATATATATGTCTTCGCAGGCGAAAAGAAATATGTGTTTAATACAAAAGAAAACAAAAATAGTTCAAGACAACAGATAGTACAGGGGCTCCACAGTCCGGAGTTTACCTTGAAAAAATCAATAAGAGACGTAAACAGTTTCAGTAGAAGGAAGATCCTCAGAAGTATCTTCAACAGTCATGCCCTCGGCTCCATCAGTGCGGATGCCCGCATCCTCCAACGTCGCGCTCTCATTTTCACCAGGAAGGATGCTCTCACCACCATCAACCTCACCTTCGGCTGGAGCTTTGCCTTTGGAAGCCTTCAGTTGCTTGGCTATCTCAAACAACTCCCACTGGCGGTCGATAGTGTCCTCATAGGCGATCGGACTGATTGGGCCCCCCAGATCCTCTGACAAATTCATCTACGCTTTGACCGAGTCTCGTCAGACGGCGAGACCAACAAGAGTAGATTCGATAGAGGCCTCAGTTGCCTGAGCCAGCTTTTGGTGGAGGTCAGTCACAGCATCTCGAAGGGCTGGAAGTTCAAACACTTATGATTTCAATGAGCCATTCTCCAGGATGGTCGCGTCCAAATCCTCTCTAACCTTCTTAAAGGATTCGGCCTCCCGGTTGAAGTCATCCACAACTTTGGACCACTCCTTGCGAGCAACATCCAAGCTCTCTAACGCCTTGTTCCTAGTAGCTACGGCTTCATCGAGCATCTGCCTACTACCCTCGTTGAGTTGCCGAAGATCCTCACACTCTTTCCTGACACGTTCAAGATCGGCGGATCGTTCGAACCCCTCAGCTTCCAGTGAAGAGATCTTCTTCTTGGCCTCCTCAAGATCAGACTTCAAGATCATGATACTTCTGGAGCAGGCTCTCCATATTAAAAGCCATCTGGGTCGTAGCTTGAGTCCCCTGGAGAAGGAGACACGTTTAAAGACAACGAAATCTGCTGGGAAGATAACAGAGTAAATGAAAATAAAAAGTGAACGCACTAACCAGCCAACTTCTGTAGCACATACAGCTGAAAGTCTCGTCCTCGCTATCGTAGTCAATGAGAGGTTCCAGCTGCACGGCCCCCATGTCACGAGCAAATATGACAGTATCTATGGCCCGTCGGAGGTAGGAATGGTTGGAGAGGGATCCCCGGTCAGAGTCAAGGCCGGGAGAAACAAATAGGCAAAGCAAAAAAGATCCACCGCTCGCAGCACCCGATCCACCGGCCACCGATGGAGCCGCTCCCACTGGAGGGGGAATAACCTGCACAATCTGATCGGGCAGATACGAGGTTCCGACATCAAAAGGCCCATCGGTCGTCTAATCGTCCTCCTGTTCAAAGTCCGTGTCGGAAAACAAAACATGGGCATGATCAGAAGGGGGCGAATCCGCCTCGGAAGGAAATGATCGATAAGCCATCTCAGGATGCTTCAAAATATATGCATCCGCACACCTTACCGTGCGGACGAGCGCCCCGATGACTCCACCCCTTCTTCGTTTTGGAGCGGGAGAGTCCGTAGAGAGACCCACAGGGGAACCCAAGGGAGGATCCGTGGGAGGATCCACAGAAGGAACCACTGAACCCTCTGAAGAAATTTTCGCAGCGCCAATCACCACGGATTTCCCACTTCCGGAAGGACAGGGACGCTTAGGAACGGCCACCTCTTTTCCCTTCCGGGCAAGAGGGGGCGCCGTCGTGGACCTCTTCTTCCCCATATCCTAGAGAAGGGTGAAAAAAGCTTCAGGATCACGAGAGTCCGGTGCTGGGGTGAGAGGTATGCTAGACATTTTCTTAGAAAGATCTGCAGAACAAGCACTTTGAATCAACGCCAAACCATACCCCATATAAAATCAGTTGGGATGGAACACTTACAGGGAGTAATCGGAACAAAGTTGGGTGGAGGAGTCCGAGACGCGAAGAAACCAGCCAAGGTTGTTGGGTAAACTCTTCCCAGTTGAAAGGCCCCAATTCCTCAAGAGACTTGCAGCACTTGAGGGACTCCGTGGAAATACTCTTCGGGAGAGGATTCTTCACTGAAACAAGAAAACAGAAGCAGTCAGTTATTGCCGCAGCTGATCAAGCCATAAAGTAATTCGGAACCCATTCCTCACCCTCGTCCTCCCAATAGGCAGGGAGAGTCCGGTTTCCAGACGAGATAGGGCCTCGGGTGAAGAACCAAAATTCTTTCCACTTCTTGTCACATGAGTTTTCATCTACCAGGGAAGGCACCGCGTGGCTTTGAAGCAGAAAACGCATTCTGTCCTGAACATTCGTACGAAGAACCCAGAAGTGGGAAAACATGCCTAAAGTGGGTCAGAAGCCTAAACCTGAGCACACGACTTTAAGGGTGAGCAGAGAACTCAAAGTGTTCGGCATAAGCTGGCCCAAGGCAATGCCACAACTTAGGAGAAGTTCAGTTAAGAAAGGAGAGAGGGGAAATCGAACTCCCCATTGAAGAAATTTTGGATGAATAGAAGTCCAACCGTCTCCCGGGGAAACGTAAACCCGCTCCGATGGCGTGGGGAGTCTCATTTCAAATTCCTCGGAGATACCGTAGTCCTCCCTTAGCCTATCAAGGTCTTCTTGAGTTGTCTCTAACACATAGTGGAGTGGACCTACATCCTCTCGGATACCTTTCGGCTGAGATTCCTTTTTCCTTTTATTCGTAACCTTCTTCCCCTTCGGATTAACAGAAGGAGACCTAGGAGGGCTAGAAACAACAGCCTCGGAGGAATATTCTCCCCCCAACAACGTAGGGACGGATGGGGTAACCTGAGATGTGGCCTTACAACCCTTAGAGTGACTTTTCCTTTTCTTCTGCTTCTTTTGAGCAGCCTCTATGGTAGGAACAAGATAAAGAGGATGGGAAAGGTCAGGAATTGTGGCTGAGCCCATCGGAACGGAACCCACTACTCCCGAATGGCGAGAAGTAGGAGAAGGGACGAGATCTATATCTAGACTCGTCTGGATCTTAGAGACGAACCCAAGCTCACTCACAGAAGGAAGGGAATCCTCACCAACAGGTAAACGGGGGTCAATCGCAAGCTCGTTCCCCTCAGGCTCACCTCAAGATGAGGGGACAGTGTTAGCCCCACTACTACAAGCAGAGGAAGGGGAAGCACAAAACTCAGTCCTCTCGAAAACCAAACCGTCATAATTATCGTCCCCTATGACCATCCTTGGATTCCTATGGCCTCTAACTACGGAGTTTCCTTCAAAATTATCCATTACAGAAAGAATGGGGAACAAAAGATAGAGAGGAAAGACTAACCTTCGAAGAAGAACAAGGAAAGCTTCGAGGGAACAGAGTGAAGATGGCGAAGAATCGTTCGAAAACGGATGATTTACATACGACTTCGAGAATTCGAAAAGCAAACGAGCTTTTAATTCTGAAGAAAAACTCTATTTAAAGGGGGGGACACGCGTCCAACCATCGCGACACATGGAGAGGGACGCGACGATCCGAGCCTCCCAAAGCCCGTTGAAACCCAAACTTCCGAAAGTCCAACGGGTCGATCTTAGAAATAACCACATCTCTTGGAACGGATAGGTTCATGAAGGGGCGCGACGACCCTCGAAAAGAAGCCACCGAAGGTCCGAATCGCAACGAGGACGAAGTGGCGTATTTTCCGAGGAGTCATGACCCCTAACTATTCTGTGATGATACAAGGATCAGGACGAGCGTCACGCCTCCGATTCAAATATCTACTATTCCCTGCACCGGACTTTCTGACCTAGGAAATAGGGGAAAACTGTAAAAGGTAAAAATAGCCCTCTTACGGGCCACGTTCACACCGAGCCGATTCACATGGGGACAGGCCCATCTGAACCATTATTTGAAGGAGCCTATCCTTCACGGGCCGAGTGAAAGCCCATTAACCCTAGTCCCAGACTAGCCCAGTCGACGAGCCCACGATCAAGGAGACTATAAAAGGCAACCTGACCTATCAAATCAGGTATGTGAACCTAAAAACCATCAGTCATATATTTTAACCTAATCTTCCTTGCAGCGCAAGGCACATTCTCACCTACCACCACCTAACTTGATCGTCGGAGGGTTCTCGGTCGGTATCACACTGGTGCCCTTCTGACCGTCGTACTTTGTAGTGTTTCAGGTAGCTTCGCCGCGAGAGACTAACACGTGACGCAGCTTGTTCAACCGTGTGGAGAAACCCATCACGAGAAATACCCCACACATTAATAATAAATTTTTAATTCAATATTTGGGGCATCCAAAGCTCGGGGGCCCTATTCAGTTGCAGTAGTTGCACCATGCCAACGACAGCTCTGGTAAATATCTAGAGCTCGACATTCAAAACGGTCAGGTGTGTTGGACTTGCGCCGATTTTAACTGACTATTCAAAATTTAAAAATAACATAAAATTAAAATAAGTCCAAAAATTACCCAAACGCCTTTACCTTGATAAGGGGCCGTCACAATCTTACTTTACCTAGTCAAGCAAGACATAATTAAACTAAATAATATTGATTAAAGATTTTTTTAAAATTTTTTTTTGAAAAATTGGGATGTTACATAAACACTTAACTGTTGGGTCTAAATTTAATATTTTATTACGTTTGGATAGTTTATCAAATTTAATTTGAGGTAGAATAATTGGCTGAAATAAAACTTAGAATGTTCAATATTAATACTTTATCAAGTTTCGGTTAATTACTACAGTAAAATATTGAGGTAGTTGTAAATCTAGTAAATTTTAAAGTAATATATTTATAAAAGTATTAACTCTTAAAAATATTTGTAACTATAGTAAATTTTAATCTGATGAATCAATGAAAAACATTGAATTACATATTTTTCATTAAGTTTATCATTGATTCACACATTAATCACCGATTAACAAATAAAAATTGATATATTTGCATATAGTTTTAAGTGATAATATAGCTACCCAATAATAGTGTAATTATTAAAATCCCAATCATTCAAGTATTGTTTGTAAAATGTTTTTATATTCAATATGACACGACCCGTCCCGATAACCCTCTAACACTCAAGACGACACGTGTCGATGGCAAGCGAAAGCTAATGCCAACGCATACCATCAGACTGAACTTAAATAACTGATTAATCATAAATCTAAATTCTACTTATTTAAAGAAATTTTGGCAGAGTTTCATTTATTTTTCGAGTAAACCAACCTGTGAATACATTTAACATAAACCTGGCTATATAATAACGGGCTCTGCCCTCAGCAAATAACTCAAAACAATCACACACTAGTTATTATTTTATTACATGATGATAACATCTCCACTTACTCAACTAGACTCAAAATCATGAAAACCACCTACTCGGGCTAATACTGACAGTATAGATAAACATGTACAATCACACGCAAAATGTCATACATAGGCTAGCAGAAGAAGATACTAAAACTGGTGGTGCAAACGTCTCTCGTAAGGCTTGTCCTCTGAACTCAGGAGCTACCTGGAGGGGGGGAAACAAAACATGGAAAACTATGAGCAAAAACTCAGTGAGTGAGATCTTTTATAACTAACATATACTTTTGAGTTAAATATCGTAGAAAACACGAATTTTGGCAAACGAATACATTTCGATCAAATACTTTTCATACATAATAAAAACTCATTGCTAACAGGTTCTCATAATAATATCATAATCATATAATAGAAAAACCGACACTAAACGTATACCCACACCTGGTCATACTACACACAAGATAAATCAAGATATGCAAGAGAGCACTATATATACTAAAAAGCGGTCATACGCGCAGAGTCGCCCCCAAAGGGCTAAGCACCCTAACATACGGCCCAAAGCCTATGTGTATGCTAAAGTGGGTCCCAAAGACCTGCTAAAAGTCGAGCTAGTGGGTACAACAATTTAGCCGTTTGAAATAGTTTATGAATATCATTATATAACTTTCAAACTATCTTAAAACCATAAATATCAATACTCTGTACATAAATACATATGGTCGAGTTCTATAAGAATAATTCATAGGTACTAGTAAAACACATAAACGTAATTGGTAATTCATAAAAACATGAGTATAATAGGCTATTCATAATATATAAACTAACTTGAAAAAAACTGCCAATTTGCGACCAGGAAATTGCGACCAAATGGTTGTTTTTCACCTAAAATGCGACCAAAATGCGACCAACTGAGTGGTTGCTAAAAAGCTGGTCGGTTTTGAATTTGTGCGACTGCATGGTCACAAAAATTCGACCATATGGTCGCAAAAAATTTTGGTCGAAAAAAAGTCAAACTTTTTAAAATGCGACCATATGGTCGCATTAAAAGGGACCATATGGTCGCATTTTATCTTCAATAGAAGTGACCATTTGGTCACATAAAAAGTGACCAAATGGTCGTAATTTTTGTGACCAAATGGTCACTTATTGGCTCAGTTAAAATACGACCAAATGGTCGCTTAAAAAGCGACCATCTGGTCGTAATTTATGTGAAAGATAAGTGACCAATTGGTCACATAAAAAAGTGACCAAATGGTCACATTTTATGCGACCAAATGGTCACTTTTAGTCTCAGTTAAAATGCGACCAGATGGTCGCTTAAAAGTGACCATCTGGTCGCATTTAAGAATTTTTTTTTTAAATTTAAATTTCAATAATTAGTTAATTAATTATTAATTATTAATTAATTATTAATTATTAATTATTTATTTAATTAATATTAAAATTTCATAAAAAAAAATTGGAATTCAAATAAAAAATATATATATCAAATATTAAAAAAACGTTTTATACAATCGAAAGAATCCTAGAACTACTGCGGAGGCGGGGGGGGGGAGGAGGCGTCGATGTAGAAGGGCCGCCGCCTAGAGATCCCAGGCACGCGGCCAAGCGGATGCGACCTGGGCGTCGAATCGTGCCTGTATGTCGGCCTCAATAGTAGAGACTCGAGTAACGAAGTCCTCACGCATAGACTCCATGTCCGCGCGCACCCGCTCACCCTGGAGAAGGGCAGGAGCTAGTGCTCGCTCCTCCCGCCGAGGCCGGGCACATCCGCATAAAGGCGTCGCCCATACGAGCCGAGCCAGAGAACCGACCCATCAGCCGAACCCTCCAGCGCCTCCAAGAACGCCTCTATACGGTCCTCCTAAGTCGGTTGCGAGTCCTGGTGTGGGCAACCACCGAGTCAAGGACTCCGTGAAACGTTCCTAAACATTTAAAATTCAGAAAATAAAATGGTTAATATATAATGTATGAAAAATTTTAAAGAAAAAATAATAATTGAAAAAAATATTAAATACCTGAACTTCTTTTCGCCTTATCGTCGATTAACGCCCCGTCCTTCTTCGTGTGAAGAACTCGGTGCGACTCATCGGGCAGGACGGGCGCCGTGCTTCGCTTCCTAAAAAATCAAAGAGTGAAGAATAAAACATAATAAATTAATAAGTAATTGAAAAAAGAAAACGAGAAAAAAGAAAACGAGAAAGAAAACGAGGAAAAAAAAACATACCAATCGACGATGGTGCTCGTCGTGGGTTCGCGCCCCTTGTGTGTTTCTCTGGATTCTTCGCGCGGTTGGCCTAATTCCTGGCTTGACACCGCCTTGCCCTGAGGGGTGCTCAAGCTCGCGCGAAGCCGCGCGTGGTCCTCCTGGGCTCATCCACACGGGGCGGTTTCGTGCTTGCCTTTCGCGCGCCGAACATGAGGTCCTTGAATCGATCCCGGACGTGATCGTCCCATAGGGGGAACAATCTACCGTCGGTGATATCGGGATCGATAACAGGAAACTTGCCCTGAAAAAATTGAAATAAAAAATTGTGAAAGTAATAAATTTATTTCTATAAATTTCAAAATTAATTAATTATGAAAATAAATTATGTTTTTACCTTCCAATCGCCGTACATCCGACGTTTCTCCTTCGTCGGAATCTTCGGCCCAAATAAGGTCACGGGTAGAGGCATGCTCTGGAAGACCTCGTGAAACCGTTTTGAAACGGTCGGTATGCAACAGACTCGCAAAATCACAAAAAATTATTGTGCTATATATTAGAAACTATTAGTTAAAAAGAATAAAAAACTTTTTGAAAAATAGTAAACAAAATTACTTACGTATCCCCTTCAATCAAGGGGTAGAGTCCTGCCGGAGACAGTGCGTGCATGAAGTCGAGGGGCCACCGATCCGACCCGATGCACCGACGCCGGCCAGGACGCATACCCTGATGCTAAGCCCGGAGGCCTGGCAAGGGAGTCCTGCGGCGGCCGTGGTGTCGCGACTTCGGTCTCGGGGACTCCATCATCGAGCGTGGCAAGCAAGTCGCGTCTCGTGAATCGAAGAGGATGTCCAACTCCTCCGTAGTCAGGTCCACATCGGGGCAACGCCCGATGGCGTCTGCGGAGACCCCTCGTCACCCGCGTCGTCGAGGCTCGTCTAACCTGGGGAGGACGTCGTCCGCCTGGTCATAATCCTACAACCAAAATAAACTAATTTAATACTAATTACGTAAGTAAAATATTGATTAGTTTATTTAATTAATTAATTAATTAATGAAATAATGTAAATTAAACTAACATAAATTAAGTAAATAATTTAAAATAAACTAATCAAATTAATTTGAATAAAAGTAAATTAAAATTAGATTAATTGAACTAAAAGTAATTCAATTAAACTTAAGATTAATTAAGTAAAACTAAAATAAACTAATCATTTAATTTGAAATAAAGTAAAGTAAAATTAGATTAATTGAACTAAAATTAATTGAATTAAACTAAAATTCAATTAATTTTAGTTTCAATTAATCTAATTTTAATTTACTTTAATTCAAATTAATTGATTAGTTAATTTTAGTTTTAATTAATTAATCTTATGTTTAATTGAATTAATTTTAGTTCAATTAATCTAATTTATATTTACTTTAATTCAAATTAATTGATTAGTTATAACTAATCAATTCAATTAAACTTAATTAATTCAATTAAACTAAAATTAATTCAATTAAACTTAAGATTAATTAATTAAAACTAAAATTAATTGATTAGTTAATTTTAGTTTTAATTAATTAATCTTAAGTTTAATTGAATTAATTTTAGTTCAATTAACCTAATTGTACTTTAATTTAATCAAATGTAACTAAAATTAAGTAATTAAACAATTTTTATTTAATAATTAAACTAAAATTAATTAATTAAATTAGTGTAACTCATTAATTTAAACTACTTAAGTATAATTGAAGTTAAACTATTTGAATTAATTACCCTACTTTAAATTAATTGATTTAATTAAAGTAATCTAAATTACATTAATTAAACTAAAATTAAGTAAAACTAAAATAAACTAATCATTTAGTTCGAAATAAAGTAAAGTAAAATTAGATTAATTGAACTAAAATTAATTGAATTAAACTGAAATTCAATTAATTTTAGTTTCAATTAATCTAATTTTAATTTACTTTAATTCAAATTAATTGATTAGTTACTTTTAGTTTTAATTAATTAATTTTAAGTTTAATTGAATTAATTTTAGTTCAATTAAGCTAATTTATATTTACTTTAATTCCAAGTAATTGATTAGTTAATTTTAGTTTTAATTAATTAATCTTAAGTTTAATTGAATTAATTTTAGTTCAATTAACCTAATTGTACTTTACTTTAATCAAATGTAACTAAAATTAAGTAATTAAACAATTTTTATTTAATAATTAAACTAAAATTAATTAATTAAATTAGTGTAACTCATTAATTTAAACTACTTAAGTATAATTGAAGTTAAACTATTTGAATTAATTACCCTACTTTAAATTAATTGATTTAATTAAAGTAATCTAAATTACATTAATTAAACTAAAATTAAGTAAAACTAAAATAAACTAATCATTTAGTTCGAAATAAAGTAAAGTAAAATTAGATTAATTGAACTAAAATTAATTGAATTAAACTGAAATGCAATTAATTTTAGTTTCAATTAATCTAAGTTTAATTTACTTTAATTCAAATTAATTGATTAGTTACTTTTAGTTTTAATTAATTAATCTTAAGTTTAATTGAATTAATTTTAGTTCAATTAAGCTAATTTATATTTACTTTAATTCCAAGTAATTGATTAGTTAATTTTAGTTTTAATTAATTAATCTTAAGTTTAATTGAATTAATTTTAGTTCAATTAACCTAATTGTACTTTACTTTAATCAAATGTAACTAAAATTAAGTAATTAAACAATTTTTATTTAATAATTAAACTAAAATTAATTAATTAAATTAGTGTAACTCATTAATTTAAACTACTTAAGTATAATTGAAGTTAAACTATTTGAATTAATTACCCTACTTTAAATTAATTGATTTAATTAAAGTAATCTAAATTACATCAATTAAACGAAAATTAAAAGTTAAACTAGTGTAATTATAAATTAATTTAGTTTAATTTTATTAAAGTAAAGTAAACTATCTTAAATAAACTAAATAAGTAATTAAACTAAATTAGATTAAGTAATTAAATTAATTACTACTTAAATTGAATTAAAGTAAACTAAGTTAGATTAATTAAACTATAGATTAATTAAACTAAAATTACTTAAAGTAATAAAATTAAAGTAAACTAATTAATTAGTTAATGTAAACTAAACTAATTAAATTAAACTAATTAAATTAAACTAATTAAATTAAACTACTTAAACTAAAACTAAAACTAATTAAATTAACAAAACTAAATTAAACTAAAACTAATTAAATTAACAAAACTAAATTAAACTAAAACTAATTAAATTAACAAAACTAAAAACTAAAACTAAGTAAACTAAATTCTTAAACTAAACTTCAATTTGTTACGAAAACTAACCTCGTGTAATCGAAACCGGGATTGGGGGTTGAGGGTTTTTCGGTTTAGAGTAAGAATGGGAACGGGAACGGGAAGAAATAACGGGGAACGGGATAGGGGAAAGAGAGAAAAGAACAAAAAGAGAGGAAGAAAAAGAGAAGGCAAGAAAGAAGAGAAAAGCAGAAAAGAAGAGAAAGAAAAACGGAGAAAAGAAAAGAAACGGGGAAAGGAAAAGGAAGGGAATTTAAATCATAATTTGCGACCAAATGGTCGCAAATATGTAATTATGACAGGAAATGAACAATCCACGCGAGTGGGAAAATGCGACCATATGGTCGCATTTTCAGATACATATGCGACCATATGGTCGCATTTATTGAAAGCGACCACGGTGGTCGCCCAATTACCATTACCAAGAAGCATTTGTCATTTCACGAGTCCCATCAACTATTGCGACCATCTGGTCGCAATTATGAGATTCACCGCCAAATATTGCGACCATATGGTCGCATTACTTAAATTCACCGCCATTAATTTCATGAAAATTTAAAGTTACCGCCCATAATTGCGACCAAATGGTCGCAATTCTACTTGTATTTTTAAAAAAAATATTATTATACTTTTGCAAAAATGCGACCATTTGGTCGCATTTCTCTCCAAAACCCTAAACCCTAAATAAACCCTAAACCCTAAATCCTAAAATGCGACCATTTGGTCACCTTTCCCTTCTAAATTACTACCATGTGGTCACATTTTTTGTGAAATTGCGACCACCTGGTCGCAAATATTAATATGTATATACTTTTTTTTTTGTATACTGGGTTACTTTCTGATATTTACATATGACGAGAACTCTTGTTTCCATGTTGTTATATTCATTGATATGTTTCTTCATGATTTTCGAGATAAATTTTTGTAATTCTTGATTTGGAACTATTTGATTCTATTTAAGAGTTTTTTTTAATAGATATAGATAATTTTATTCTTGTTTTTCAAGATAGAAAGTGCTAGAAGGGAACCAAATAGACTATTGAAGATGTACATATTTATATATAATTAATTTGCATCCACATATTCATTTGAAGCAATTCCAACCGCGAATTCGATATAAACATGTCAAAGTTGAAATCAAGAGGAATCTTTCTTATAATAAAAAAAAAGTTAATTTCATTTTCATCGTATTTCATCATCTTTTGATTTTAAGTTTGGTCTATTGCTTTATTCATAATTGTAAATGCTTTTCTTGAACAAAAAAGAGTCAAACGACTAGATTCAACTAGAGGTTTAAGGAAAATATAATTCTTCTCTGTACAATATTATTGTTCTCTCTTTGTATGAAATTCGGATATTTTCAAGACGAGGTTAAATATTATTATTTACTCTACACAAATTTTAGAAAAATCTAAAGGCGTTTAGATAGCGACTTATTGATCTTGAAGAGTTTTTATATTAATTGAAAGTGAATAATTTTTATTTAATTGACATTATTATTATTGTTAAGAAATGCAATCAATAAAATTAACCACCTCTTGAAATTTTGGAATTATTGGTAATTTTTTCAATCATCTATTCTTATTTTTATTTTTTCTTTCTAAGCTTATAATGTAATTTTATTTTATGAACAAATAAAATATTTAATATTTTTGATTTTTTTCCGATTGTATTTATGGGGTAAAATAGATAAAGTAAAAGGAAATTACCCCATAAATACAGTGGGAAAAAATCAAAAATATTAAATATTTTATTTGTTCATAAAATAAATATAATTTAAAAATTGATTAACAAACATTTTAACTAATACACATAAAACTCTTAAGTATACAATTATTGAATTGTAAAATAAGACAAAAAAATTCCACGTGCATCGCACGTGTTAAAAAATAGTTATTTATAAATTATTGGTCATATAAAATCACATAATTTGCGACCATCCGGTCACTTTCTAATGTGACCATATGGTAGCTTAATTCCCGCCAAAATTTTAAGCTACCATCGCCCAATAAAGGTCACAAAATTGCGACCAGGTGGTCACTTTCAATTGTGACCACTTGGTAGCTTTTTTCCCTCCAAAATTACGCGCCATTTTTTGCTACCAAGACATATTTTAGTACAAAAATTGCGACCAGGTGGTCACTTTTAATTGTGACCACTTGGTAGCTATTTTCCCTCCAATTTTAAGCTACCACTCCCCAAAAAAGGTTACAAAAATTGCGACCAGGTGGTCACTTTTAATTGTGACCACTTGGTAGCTTTTTTCCCTCCAAAATTACGCGCCATTTTTTGCTACCAAAGCATATTTTAGTCACAAAAATGCGACCAAATGGTCGTTTTTATAGGTGACCAAGTGGTCGCTTCTTTTGCGCCATAATTCCGCGCCATTTTTTATGACTACATCTACTTTTGGTCGCAATCTGGTCGCAAAAAAAGTGACCAGATGGTCACTTAAAGTCAACCTTCAAAGAAAGTGACCAAGTGGTCACTTTAAAACTACCACTTTTTTTGGTCGCAAATTTTTGGTCGCATTTTGACAGTTTTTTTGTAGTGAGAGATTTATAAACAAATAGTTTAGGGATAATTCGAAAATAACGTTTTAACCACTCACAAATATTATCCCGTTTACAATCCCGGGTTATAAGCAGTTCCAATCTCCGTATCATCTGAAATATATATATTTAACAAAAATATCTATTAAGATTTATTAAAACTTTTATATATTCGAAAAACATAATGAAAACACATAACATAACGGTTAATATCCCAATGGCTAGGGTTTCACTTTTCCTTCAATACTACACTTCCAATATACTTCTCAAACCGAATAACATCAACGTTGAAACTTATCAAAACTCCGTCAAATTCCACCAAATGAAGAATTGGTTGAAGAAATCACTTACCAACAAGCAATTATACCACCAATTGAACTCAAAACTCCACAATTCCAAGCCAATTTCCCAATTTTTCCTTCTCTTTTTCTTTCCCTTTTCTTTTCCTTTCGTTTTCCCTGTCTCTGTTCCCTGCTCACGGTTGCTGAGACCAAAGTTTTGATTTTTAATTTTTTTTTTGCCACGTGTCAAAAATTTTGCATGCAAATTACTTTTTTTTTTTTCAAACAGCGTTTACACAATAACTCAATATATCCAAGTGATATTTTGTAAGTACATATCCAAGTAATATTTTATTTTAATAAAAGTCTGATCACATATAAAAAAACAAGTAAGATTATTTTTTTAGGTATTACATCAAATTAGAGAAGAGAAGACTAGAACTTTCAACCTCTAGAAAAGAGAGTAAATGTCTAACTAGTTGAAGTTGGTAAAAACCAAATAGAGCTTTAAATGTGGAGGTAAATGTTTTTTTTTTATATTATAAATCTAACAAAAATATTTATTAATAATGTATTTTTTTAAAAAAATTGTGAAATTTATACATATATTATTTTTAAAATACTAACAAAATTTAACAACCATAACTTTATGGGGAAATTTCATTGGGTATCAAATTTTGATGCAATATTTATAAAAATATCAATTCTAAAAATATTTATAAATATGGTAATTTTTACTCCGTTAATCAGTGATTAACAAGGATTAATATGTGTATCAGTGATAAACTTAGTGTAAAAATATGTAATTTAATATTTATCAATAATTCACCGGATAAAAAATTATTATATTTACAAATATTTTTTAGAATTGATATTTTTATAAATATTATTAAAAAAAATTGCTTATTTTACAAATTCCCCTTACTTTTTTTTCATTGGCTCGACAAGAAGAAACCTAAAATATTTGTTGCCGACTTCTTTGACCATATAAATATAATGCAAAGTTGACTAAAAACTGTTTCAGTATTATATATATGGCAGCTAGCTGAAGTCTCTAAGGCCTCGTTTACTTAGGGCCCGTTTGGTAATCTCCCTCGTTTCAATTTCTTGTCTCTTATTTCTATTTCTTGTTTCTTGTTCCTGTTTTTTTAAAAGGAGAAACAGAAACATGTTTGGTAACTGTTTCTCATTTCTTGTTTCTGGAAGAAAAAAGAAACAAAAATGTGTTTGGTAGATATTTATTTTTTCTGTTTCTCATTCAGAAAAATAAAAATATTTTGAAAATATTACAATTTTAAATGACATATTTAAAAATATTATATCAATATAATTTTTGGATATTTATAATATATTTTATAAGTTAAAACGGGACAACACATAATAATTTATCAATGTGTTGAAAATTTTGGAAACAAGAAAGACAAATAAGAAACTAGAATTTGTTGTTTCTAAAATTTCTACACAATTTTAAGAAGTGTTTCTAAAAAAGAGAGAAACAAGAAGAGTTACCAAACAACTCTATTTCTTAAAAAACGATAAATAAAAACAAGAAACAGAAATTTGGAAGGTTACCAAGCGGGCCCTTAGCGGGAATGAGAATGAGAATGAATCGGAATGAAAATCAATCGGAATGAAAAATTATGGAATGAGAATAAGATTTCTTTGTTTATGTTTACTTAAAAAAAAAATTGGAATCGGAATCGGAATGAAAAGAATTACCATTGATGATGTTTATTAGAGTCTTGGAATGAGAATGAAGTATTAATTCGTGTGGGGCCCACAAAAAGTAGAGAGAAAAGAAAATTAATAAAATATATAAATTGGTGGGACCCACAAAGTAAGGAATGTGAATGAGATTGATGAAGTAGTATGAGAGAATAAAATTGTTTGAAAATTTGGAATGAGATTGCCAAATTGTGTAGGTCTCACACTCCCATTCACAGTCCAAATTGCAAGTAAACAAAAACAATGGGAATGGAATAATCTCATTCTCATTCCTTCATTCTCATTCATTGTAAGTAAACATGACCTAAAGACAAACTTGAGGTTTCTGATATAAGAGAAATGGATTTCATTGCTTGGAAGTTGGCTTTCTTTGTTTTCCTTTTCCTCTCAGCCTCAAATGTTTCTGCAAGAGAACTTGCTGGAACCAATTTCATGGCTCATGCAGCCCGTAAGCTCTCTCTCTCTCAATTCAAATCTATAACGATCTTGCTTTTCGAGTTATATATAAGGATAAATTGGGGGGGGGGGGTTCAAACATTTATATTTTAAGAATTAATATTTTAAAAAATAGTAAATGTTTTGAATTTTTTTAAAGGTAAAATAAAATACAAGAATGACCTCTGCATTTTCACTTAATTTCAAGTATGACCCCTGCACTTTTTTTTTTCAAAATACACCCCTGCATTTATCAATAAGTCATCATCTATTAAAAGATCATCCATTTTAACAGTGAAATATTATTTCATTATTTTTTTAACATTGTAACAGAATATTAATATTTCTTAATCTTTATGACTAACCTTGGGTAAAAAAAAAACCAGGACCTCCAATATTTACATAAACATTATGTCATCCTTTACTTTAAGAAAAATTACCATTTCCTTCGAAAATAATAAGCTACTCATCAAAAATTTTACAATAGCATCCGATCTATCCCTTTCATTCTGCTACAAATCAAATCAGGTAAGAATCAAACCACGACACAAACTTCAGTACGAAACTTTAGAAAATTGTGGGTCCCAACTTTTTGACCCAATATTAGTTGAAAAGGTTAATAAATTTTAATATTCTATTAAAATATAAAAAAAAGAATAAAATTGTAATTCAATTTTAAAATGGATGATTTTTTTAATAAATGATGGCTTCTTGATAAGTGCAGGGGTGTATTTTGAAAAAAATAAAGTGTAGGGGGTCATATTAAAATTGGGTCAAAGTGCAAGGGTCATTCTTGTATTTTACCTTTTTTTAAGGGTAAGATGCAAATAAGCCCTGTCAAATGCATAGACACCCCCTGTGGTTTGAAAATGGCAAATCATAACCTTGTAGTTCTAATTTGTTCTAATGAGACCCCTCTCCTTCAACGCTATTAATTTTCTTTTAGCCATAACTCTTATTCATTTAAACTCTGATTTGGATGATTCAAGATGTTTTAGAATCCTCGTTTTAAGCTCTACGTCATGGTTACTTCAAAACTTCAAAACCGATAATAAATAAAATATTTTTTTTATCATCAAAATACTAGTTATGATTTACACCGTTAACTCTTTTGTTTATAATGATTTAGTTTTGAACTTACCATAATATAGAGCCCAAAACGAGGATTCCAAAACATCTTGATGTAGGATAGCCACACCCAAAGAATTATTAACCAAAAGATATAAAAATTTTATGTGTGGCAATCTTTGATGTAGGATAGCCACACCCAAACAATGCACGAATATATAATATGAGATGATAAGTTTATATGTGTGGCTAACTTTGCTACAGGATAGCCACATACAAAGAAAACTACAACTACTTATGTAAAAAAAATACTCAAATGAATAATATAAAAAAAAATATCTATTATTGTTTGCCAGCATTATATAAGATGATTACAATTAATGGTCCCTAAAAAAGCAACATATGAATTAATTAGTTTATAAACCAAAGTATTACAAAAAATCAATTGACTAAACTCTAAACCCGAAACTAAATTAAAAAAAAAAGATAACTATAATTAAAGGGGCTCTTGCGAAATTAGCAAAAATAGGTCCAATATTTGTAAAAATAGCAGTAAAAAACATATTTGCAAAAATAGCAGAAAAATTAAATTCGCGTCTAAAATATTACAAAATTGCCACTAGTAATCAGTGATATCTTCATAGTAATCACTGATTTACTGATATCCTGATATTTTGTCCAGGAATCACTGATTACCTTATAGTAATCACTGATTATTTTATAAGTTATCACTGATTTCTCTGATCACATGAATGGGGGTTTTTAAAAATCTACTATATTTGCAAATACTTTTTAAAAATGCTATATTTATAAATATTGCTAAAAATTCTGCTACCCAATGAAATTTCCCATAATTTTAATTAAATATAGTAAATTTAAATAAACTCCAAACCAAATCAAACTAAATCAAAACAAATAATTAAAATCTCCAAATTCATTCTCAAATCCTAACATTGATAATTATGAAAAATTCACATAATAACTCAAATTAAACACATAAAACACTCAAATACAATCAAATTTAATTGATTTAAACCCTTATTGTTCATTTCAATTAAATATTAAACTCAAAAATGAAAAAACCCAAATTTTATTTCAAGCCCTAACTTAAGTTAGAAATCCCTCAATTAACAAATAAAACCCTAAAAACACATCCAAATACTTAATTTCTATCTAAAATCATCGATTCAATATGGAATTATAATCCTAATCACAAAGCCCATTTTTTTAAAAAAACCTAATAAGTATAAACTATAGATTTTGGGCATAAATTTTAAAACTACCTCATCCTAACCCTATAATAATGATAAATAGGGATTTAGAAGTATGAAATAGCCAAAAAAAAAAAAAAAAAAGTGAAAGAAACTCGCCTTTCTTGCTAGGTACCACCGGAGGGGAAGAGAGAACAAAGGAAGAGGAAGTAAAAAAAAGAAAGAGGAAAGTGAAGGGGGAGTTTAAAACCCATGGCTAACTTAAAAAGTCATAAAGCAAGCAAAATTTAATTTTCGCCGGCATTGGTTTTTACATATATATATGCATAAACCAATGCCAGCGAAATAATAAATTTCACCGCCATTGCCTTAGAATAGGCCTGTGAAATCTTAAATTTTACTGGCCTTTTCTTTCCAAACGCCTTGTAGGCAAAATTTAAAATTTCGCCGGTAAATCCCCCCTAGATACTACATTTTTTTGTAGTACACTGGAACCTAATTTTTATTCCCAAACACCTTTAATGCAAAGTTAGTAAGAGATCTTTTCCTATGCTGATCAGCTGCATATTTAGAGTCTACAAACCCTTTAACATATTTTGCATCTTAATAGACTGATAGTGTACATTAGTCCTTTCTGCTCACTTTCAGAAACCTCAGTGTAGGGGCGAAAAAAATTAAATTAATAATTCAGGGGCGTAAATTAAAAAAGCTTGAAAATGTAGGGGTGAATGGTGCATTTAACCCTAAATATTATTTCCAAAAGATTAAAGGAAAATCCATAAGAATTCATCATCCTCTTAAACCTTAAAAGAAAACCCGGATACGTACATAAAAAACAACATAGAAATACTATGTTTTCCTTTTCTTCTTTCTCAAATAAAACAACTCAGAAATACCAATCACTTCACCTTCCCTTTTTTTTCAAGAAGAATCTCCGTATTTGGGGAATACTGGTACGAAATCATAGAGAGTGGTAATATCTGTAAAATAATATATTATTAATTGATTTAAATGTAGGTGAAAACGGTGCTCAGATTGGACTTATAACGAAGAATTTATACCCATTTAAGTGTTCAAAACGGTCGGTGGCCGCGACCACGAGACCGGGCGGTTGCGGCAAAAATCGGATTTTGAGCCAAAAAAACCTAAGATTGGTTGCAGCGGCGGTGAGACTCGTCACCGCGGCGATGAGAAAAAGAGAAAAATATATTAAAATTACGGTGATGACGTCATCCTGTAGAAGGACTTAGTGTGCACTGTAGCACGCACTTACGTTGCTCACAAGGAAGGAGCAACGAGTCGCTCAACGAGGATAGGGAAGGACGCGTGTGGCTTTAGGAACCCGGCTCGGCTCGTGGCGTCGGCGTGCAAACAGCTTAAGACACATACGGAGGCGGTGGCTGACCAGCTTACGCGCGTAGCTTGACGACTAGCTTAGGTGGCTTGGCAGATAAATATAACGATTTAATCTGATTTTTAGCCCCTTTTCACGTATTTAAAGACCCATTTGATGAGAAATTATTCGAAGAGCAGCCTCTTCAACAGGCAACAAGTGTCAATCGACCAAAGCATTTTCATTTATTTAGCTACAAAACAGATGGAAGTGTAATAACAAGAAGAGAGAGAGAGAAAAGGAAATGTGTATTATTAGTTAAGAATGAATTAATTACAAGTGTATGTATTTATATCAGAGAACTAACTAACTAACAAAGTAAATCTCATAGCAACCTAGTTATGCTACAGCACTACTATAGCACTGTCAGCAGTCTTCCTTTTACATCAACTCAACTCAACAAAACTCCTCCTTGATGTTAAACTTATCAACACAGCAGCTATACAACAAACAACAAAATGAAAAACAGAAACTTTAATTTCCAGCAATAAACTCTTCAAGCTCCTTCAGCTATCAACTTCAACAGGTTACAACAAACATTTAGCTTTTGTAATGGAACAGGCTTGGTAAGCATGTCAGCTGCGTTCTCATTTGTATCAACTTTGTTCAGTTCAAACAGATCTTTGGCAAAGATCTCTCTCACAAAATGAAGCTTGATATCTATATCTTTTGTCCTCTCATGATGCACTTGGTTCTTGGACAAATGTATAGCACTTTGGCTATCACAATTTATAGTTACACTATATACATTTCCAGTAATTTCACTAACCAATCCTTGCATCCACAAAGCTTCCTTAGTTGCATCAGCTAGAGCAACATATTCAGATTCAGTCGAGCTCAAAGCAACAATACTTTGCAAAGAAGACTTCCAACTCACAGTGTTTCCATGTAGCTTGAAAACATAACCAGTTCTAGATCTTCTTTTATCAAGATCTGTAGCATAGTCTGCATCTACAAAGCCTTCAATTCTAAGTCCTTCACTGCCACTAGCTCCTCCATAAACCAGTCCACAACACAATGTTCCTTGTATATATCTCAGCATATGTTTAACAGCACACCAATGAGCTTTCCCTGGATTTGACATAAATTTGCTAGACAAGCTAAAAGCATAAGCCAAATCAGGACGAGTGCATATCATACTATACATTATACTACCAACAACAGCTGAATAAGGAACTCCACACAGTTCAATCTTCTCTGCTTCTGTGCTTGGAGACTGATTCAAAGACAATTTAAAATTAGAGGATAAAGGCACTCTAACAGACTTACACTGATCCATATGAAATCTCTTCAAAACTCTCTTAAGATAATCTGTCTGGCACAAGAACAGCTGTCTTTTAGACCTGTCTCTCTGAATTTCAATGCCCAAAATCTTCTTTGCAGGGCCAAGGTCTTTCATGTCAAACTCAGTACTAAGTTCCATCTTGAATTCAGCAATTAACTTCTTATTTGAGCAGGCTAGCAGCATATCATCAACATAAATCAGTAAATACAAGAAACAGGAAGAGGTTACCTTTCTAAAATATGCACAGCAGTCATATGAACACCTAACAAACCCCTTTGAACATACAAATACATCAAACCTCTTGTACCACTGTCTTGGAGACTGTTTTAAACCATACAAGGATTTCTTTAACAAACACACTTGATCTTCATGCCCCTTTTCCACAAACCCAAGTGGCTGACTCATATATATCTCCTCCTCGAGCTCCCCATGTAGAAAGGCAGTCTTGACATCCATTTGTTCTAATTCAAGATCAAAACAAGCTGTTAATGACATTAATACTCGAATGGAAGTGTGTCTCACCACTGGACTGAAGACTTCTGTATAGTCAACTCCATACTCTTGAGTAAAGTCTCTAGCAACCAGCCTGGCTTTGAACTTCTTATCATGTACACCATTTGGACCTTGATTTATCTTGAAGATCCACTTACAATCAACCACCTTCTGTTCTGAGGGTTTATTTGTAAGAATCCAAGTCTTGTTCTTACTTAGAGATGACATTTCATCTTGCATAGCTTCAATCCACAGCTTTTTATCAGTGCTCTCAATAGCCTCTTGATAGGTAAGAGGTTCTGGTTCCAAGGGTTCTAATGCAGCTGTAAGGGCAAAAGAAACGTAATCTTCAGATGGATACTTGTTTGAAGGGGCTGCTGTTCTTCTTGATCTATCTCTTGTAAGGTTGTAATCTTCAAGAGAACTTCCAGTAACAACAGGAACATCCATCTCTTCGAGATTCTCTTCTTCTGATAAGGACATGATCATCATAGTTGACTGGGTGTTACCTGCTGTACTATCCATATTACTTATGCTATCAGCTTTATATGGCATCTTGTATTCATCAAATAGCACATCTCTACTGATGACAACCTTGGCATTGTCCTTCTCAAGACACCACAGCTTATACCCTTTAACATTTTCTGGATAACCTATCATGATACATCTCAATGCCCTTGAATCTAGTTTCCCTTGTTTGATATGTGCAAAAGCAGCACATCCAAAAATCTTCAGGTTTTCCAATTTTGGTGGCTGCCCTGTCCATGCTTCCTCAGGAGTCTTGAAATTTAAAGCAACAGCTGGACATCTATTAATCAAATACACAGCAATTGCAGCAGCCTCACCCCAAAAGAATTTTGGAAGACCTGCATAAGACAGCATACTTCTGACCCTTTCAAGTACTGTCCTGTTCATTCGTTCAGCAAGCCCGTTTTGTTGAGGAGTGTGTCTTACAGTGAGGTGTCTCTTGATGCCTTAACTATTGCAGAATTGATTGAATTCATTGCTAAGGAATTCTAATCCGTTGTCAGTCCTTAACACCTTTAGCTTGCATTCTGACTAGTTTTGGACCAGGGCTAACCAATCTTTGAACTTTGAGAAAGCCTCACCCTTTTGCTTCAATATGTAGATCCATACCTTCCTAGTGAGGTCATCAATGATAGTTAAGAAGTATTTCCCTCCTCCATGAGTGTCAACAGGTGCTGGTCCCCATATATCAGAGTGGGCATAACCAAGTTTCTTCTTGGTATAGTGAATGGCTGGAGGAAACTTAGTTCTTGTCATTTTTCCAACTATGCAATGTTCACATGTTTGAAGCTCACTGATCACCAGATTTCCCAGAAGTTTCTGTTTATGCAATTCAATTAATCCTTGCTCAGAAACATGGCCAAGTCTCCTATGCCAGAGATCCATAGATGGTTCTTGTTGTTTTATGACTATATTAGCCTCTGCTATATGTGCACTCCCTTGCAAGATATACAAACCATTTGTCCTGATACCTGTCAATTTGGTGTCTCCATCTTTAGACACTCTAAGTGTTCCATTCTTTGAATGAAATTCAAACCCCTTCTTGTCTAGAAAACTTAGAGAAATCAAGTTTCTTGCAAGATCTGGTACATATCTTACTTCAGTCAGGATCTTCTCTGAGTTGTCTTGAAGTTTCAATACTACCTTGCCAATCCCTGTCACTTCAGGTAGGCTATTGTTGCCCATTCTCACCTTCCTTCCATTATAAGGTTCAAATTCTAGGAAATAGTTTCTATTTGAAGTCATATGATACATGCAGCCCGAATCAAGAACCCATTCTTCATTTGTTTCATCTTCTGATATTGAGAGCATCTCTGGACCTTGATCTTCTGTTACATTTGCATTATCAGTGACATTTGCTCCATTTCTTTCATTCTTGAAGCCTTTTCTTGTATTCTCCCAACAGTTCTTGCTTAGATGGCCAAACTTGTTGCAAGTGAAACACTTTCTTGTCTCTTTTCTTCCTCTTTCTCTTCCCTTTGAGTTCCAACCCAGATCTTTCTTTTGTTGATGATCCTTCCTCCAGTTTTGGTTCTTGTGGCTGCTCTTCTCAAACCTTCCCTTAACATAGAGGGCTTCATCAGGGTTCTTCAATGGTTTCATCTCAAGATTCTTTGTTCTTAGTGCATTCATTACAAAATCCAGATCAAGATCATCTCTGGCGTATTTGATTGCACTTCTGACATCATTGTATGAATCTGGCAATGAATTCAGCAGTATAATAGCTTGAGTTTCTGGTTCCACCTTTTCTCCTATATTAGAAAGATCAAGTGTAATCTTTGAGAAGGCATCAAGATTTTCTTCCAAGGTCTTCGAGGGATCTGGTTTGAAAGCAAACAATTTTTCTTTCAAAAATATCTTGTTTGGAAGGGTCTTCTTCATGTACATCTTATCCAGTTTCTCCCATAGTTGCATTGGATCTTGCTCTGCCGCAACTTGTCTCAATACATTGTCTGCAAGGTGCAAAACAATGGTACTATGGGCTAACTCATTCAACTCTTGCTTCTTGTCTGCTGTCATAGTGGCTGGAATCGTGGTAGGATCAAGTGCTTTAATGGATTTGTTCTGGACCATGAGAGCTTTCATCTTTATCTTCCACAAACAAAAATCCCCTTTCCCATCGTATCTCTCGATTTCAAACTTCGTTGACATTCTCTTCAAATCTGGAATGGCTTCTTTGAATGAGAGGTTCTTCGTGAAACTTCTAACCTGAGTTTCTTGAGGAATTTTGGGTATTTTCATTTTGAGAAATTGATTCTTGAGCTACTGCGTGAAAACTTCTGGATCTTGAGTTTTCTTGAATATTCTTCACTTCGATCGTGATCTTCAGCTTGATCTCCTTCCTTCGGCTCTGATACCAATTTGTAATAACAAGAAGAGAGAGAGAGAGAAAAGGAAATGTGTATTATTAGTTAAGAATGAACTAATTACAAGTGTATGTATTTATATCAGAGAACTAACTAACTAACAAAGTAAATCTCATAGCAACCTAGTTATGCTACAGCACTACTATAGCACTGTCAGCAGTCTTCCTTTAACATCAACTCAACTCAACAGGAAGGGAAACCAAAACGGACGTCTAAAGCTTCTTTTGTTTTTTTGTTTAATTTTTTTTCTCTAAACGTGGTGGAGGTCAATGTTTTCTACAAATAGTAAAAAGTTGTAATTTATTTTTGTAGTATGTTAATTTTCATCCCCAGTTTTAACTTTTGACTATAATAATTTTTTTTTAAATAATTTTATGAAAATTCTAGAATACTAAACTAATTGAAATCAAAATAATTTTAAATAAAAATTACTCAACTAAAAAAATTTAATAACAAATATTTCAAGTCAATCGTAGTTATATTTTTAATAATTTATTAAAATAGAAGCAATATTCTATTTTAGTAAATTTTTAATTGTACTATCTAATAAATTACATTTTTTTGCCATTTTGATCATTCTTTCTTATTTTTTTCTCTAATAAAAAAATAGATAATGAGATTATTTTCTAGGTTATTAATAAAATGGCCAATTTTTTTTATTACAATTATGTTTAGTCAGCCACTACCTGCCGAAAAGTTTAATATCTCACTATTATAGGAAAGATAATTAATATTAGTTATATTGAATCTATATCACACAATTTTAGGAGAGTTTTTCGATAAAAAAAATGCATGCATGCATGGGTAAATCGATAAAATAAATTTACCATCTCCACCCCATATGACTGATTATGGACAAATCTGTAAAATAATAGGGTTTGTTGATATTTATAAAATTAGGGTCCAAAAAGTGGCTATTCTTATAAACATTTCTTAATTTTAGCTATTTTGATAATTCTCTCTTATTAAATATTGAAACATTTAAATTCTAATAAATAATAAATATAAAATTATAACACATCAAATCTACTTTAGAAATTGAATTTATTTGATGTGTTTTCAAAAGGATAATACTTGACTCAAAACTTGTTTGGAGGAGCTTCTACATCCTCTAATTTTCATTGGTCAATTTCAATTAAACATTATCGCATTGAATAAATATGTGGGTCCCGCTAACTTTTATAAACCAATGGAAACAAAACAAATATGAAAATATGAAGGAACTAGTATGAAGACAAGTATTTTCCTTTTCAAAATTTAAAATCATTCTAAAAGATTCCACCTCGTTTAGGGAAGAAAGAAAAAAAAAACTTGAGACTTCCGTTGCCGTTGCCCTTCTCTCTGTCTAACTAGCTGAATAAATGAGAAGGCTTTTTCATGAAGTGGACACTTGTTGCTTGTTGAAGAGGCTGCCTTTCGAATAATTTCTCCCATTTGACCACAATTCAAAATCCCTTCTCCCATATTTTTCTTAGGACTTTTAGATAGTTTTTTTTATTATGTTTTCTAACTAATTTCTTTATTTCAACTAGAGGATTATTGAGGTTTGATCATGAATTTGTGAGGTTTCGTTCTTAATTTTATTCTTATTTTCTCTTTATTCATGTTTTATATTTGCATATTTTATTGTTGAATTAATTGTTGTGTAAAAAGGGTCATTTATTCATCGATTAATTTTGCATATTGCTAGTTAGAACGTTTAAATTTATAATTGTTTAATTGTTCTAATAGAAGTAGCATAATAACATAAATTGATTCAGATACTTTTTAATTTATGTTATGAGAATTTATATGATCTAACTTAAATGAATCAATCATACTGTGTTTGTTAGTTAGAATTGGGTTCTTTTCTTCTTAATGGTGTTAATGGGTTAAATCATATTATCATATTCTAAGTTATCTGTTAATTAGGGAAGTAGTCATTAGATCATATTTTGGCTATCGAAAAACTAAGGAAAAACACTTGTTGTTTCGGCGACTTACCAACTAATTTAAAGAATTTAAGAATGCATGTTTAGTAACCGATGATCAAATTAATGAACCATAACCGGGATTAAATCTTTAGTTGGAAGCTTTTCTCATCTCGATTTCTTATTCGATCGTTCTAAATTTTTTTCTTTTTATTTTGAAAAACTCAAAATCCCCCATTTTTATAACTTTAATTTAATTTCATTTTCCCTGTGAATATCGACTATACTAACCACTACTACAAATTTAGAAATTTTAAAAAGTAAGTATTTATTTTTTATGGTTTCGACACCCATTAGAGAGGAGAAGATTTCCATCTTTGAAATTTTCTTTGAATCCACCTCTTTTCATATCTTAGATCTCAGAAAAAATTTCAAACAAAATAAAATTTCATGCAAACTAAAATTCGATAACACATACTCTTTTAAGAACTTAACAAAATAGCAATTATCATTTGTTATACACGGAACAACCTCTACCCACTTAGACATATAATCACAAGAAGTATAATATAATTGGTAACCCGAAGAGGCAGAAAGAGTCCATAAAATATGATATATAGTCAATAGTGGCTAAAATTTAACATTGAAACCTAAAAAGTTGCTAATCTCTATATTATCTCTTTGTATTTATCCTTGAAAAACATAAATGAAAAACTAGAAATTTAAACGAGAAACAATATATGAAAACATGGTAAACTGACCTTTTATTCAAATCCTACCCGCATAGCATTTTCCAAAATAAAGATAGAAAATACACAAGCATTCAACACTATGTCTTAGGTGGAGGAGGATGACAACGAGGAGGAGGAGGGCTTTTGAAGAATGTGGGCCAATGCGAATCCATGACTTCACTGTTTAATTTTTGCCCCTCACACCATTCATCTCCAACTCACCTGTTAGAAATACGAAAAAAAATCCAAATATTGTCACACAATAAATCCATTTATAAGAATAAAAATTCAAAAACATTGTTAGAGAAGGATAGAGTCATGGTACTTAAAATTCACACAAGACCGATAGCACAACAATAAACTAAAAAAAAAGGGGAAGAAAACGATACTAAAATTTATACTAGTTCACCACAATTATGAATTACGTCAAGACATTATAAAATTTATACCACCATAGACTTTATAAAACTTTTTAATTAAGGTCATTTTATTTTATCGATGTGGGATACCTAATACAATAATAATACCATTATAGAAAATGAAATTCATGGCTATATAACTCGAAAAGCAAGATCATTTTATAACTCGAAAAGCAAAAACTTACGGACAGAGTGAGCCATTAGATTGGTTCGAACAAGTTCCCTTGCAGAAACGTTAGAGGATGCATGGAAAAGGAAAACAAAGAAGACCAACTTCAAAGCAATGGAAGTCATTTCTGTTATATCAGAAAACTCAAGTTTGGAGCTTTCCGCTGCTGCATGCCATAGACTTATATTGTATGTGGACGAAATTTGAACCACTCGTTTCAGTCAACTTTGTATTATAAGGTCAAAGAAGTCGGCCACAAAATATCTTACGAGTTTTTCTTTCTCCTTGTCGAATCATTAAGAAAGCTAATTTTTTTCATAATATTTACAAATAATCATTTTTCATTTAAATAAGTTAATCTGTCGACTGATTTTTTTTTTTTTTTTGAGTAAATCTATCGACTGATTTACATTATTCAGTAATTGGTTTAAATATTGATTGCATATTAAAGCATGATAAATCACCCATTGACATGTTGAATAAAAATAAATATTTGTAAATACTTTAATATATTTTTAATTATCTATGTAATTTTTTTTGAGGTAATTACTGAAATAGCATATTTTTGCATACTAATTATTGAAATGTTTGAACTTTGCAAAAATTACTCAAATAACATAATTATAGTTCAATAATTTATTGAACTAAAAAAATTAAATTTTTTAACAAATTCATTGAAAATAATAATAATAAATGATTAAATAGTTCAATAAATTATTGATTTTGAACTTAGAAAACCAAAAAATAAAAAAATTCGTTAAAAATACCTATGAAAAGTAGTTCAATAATTAATTGAATTATAGTTCAATAATTTATTGATCTATAATTATGCTATTTGAGTAATTTTTAAAAAGTTCTGACATTTTAGTAATTAGCATGTAGATTTATGTTATTTGAGACAAATTCTTTTTTTTTTAAGACTAACATATTTATAAACGAGAATTTTCATTGGTTGACAGAGTATTTACAATAATTTACAAATATGTTTATGCTAAAACTTTTTTTTTAATATTAACATAACTCTCTGTACTTTTCATAATTATTTTTACACTACAAGAAAAGCTGCATTTGAAGGTCCGGGTACAACAATGAAATGCGCCTCTATTTTTAAATAGCGACGAAATTAGAGACGAACCAGTTCATCTCTAAAAACGATGTCGCTTCTTCAAAATAGCGACAAACTTTATTGCTCACAGATCAGACACAAAAAGATTCAGACACTAAATGTTGACCAAATAGCGACGCATTTAATCACTGAAAATAAGGACAAAATACGTTATTGTGTCTCACTATTAGAGATGCAATTCGTCTCTAATTTAATGTGTGACTTGGTCTCTAATATTAGCGACACATTACATCTCTACATTAGTGAAGCAACACATCTCCGTCGCTATTTTAGCAATTTAATTTTAAAAAAATTATTCTTTAATAAATATTTAAAATTAATTATTAAAAATTATTTTTTTTAAAATTAAAACAAAATTAAACAAATGTTCATCCATCATCCAAACAGAAATATCCACCACAAAATAAAAATATTCAAAATATAATATAAAAAAAATACTAAGAAGTAGACCCAGAGTCGAGAGCCACAGTCTGGAGCATCCATGCTTGCATCTGAGCCTGCAACCGATCATGCTGAGCCTGAATTTCATCTGTACGGGCTTAAAAGAGGAAATTGTTAGCTTCCATCTGTAGAAGCTTCGTTCTCTCGCCTCAAAGCCTCGGTCTCAGCATGTGCAGAAGTTGTAACACGCGACTGGTATACATAAAGCTCCCTCACGTGCATAAGTCGTAGCACGTAACCCCATTGTGGCTCTTCGTATGCGTATGGAGGAACAAATCAATCGGGGCTACCTCACATCCATCCTAGGTATGTTAAAATGAAAAGAAGAAAAATATGAGATTAGTTAAACATCAATTAAACATTAATTGAAAACATTAATTTCTTACCAATATCTCGTAATGCTCGTTGTGGTTCCGAGTCCCACCACAGTGCATCACCGGATTTTCCAGTCGATTGGCTGAGTTGATTTTTGAGATGCGCAACTCCTCCTTCGTCTGAGCATCCGCTAGCAACTTCAGACGAGCCTCCTCCATCATCCACATAAGCTTTTCAGCTGGTTCACCTTCGCTTTGTGGATGGTGTGCCTGTAACGTTTCCCCGCCATTCTACTCCATGGCGTGTAGATAACATCATCGGTGAGCTTTGGAGGGATCGAGAAATGAGTATGCAAACAAACCGAAATTCTTAAATTTGTTAGAAATTTTAAAAACTTAAATTTGGAAGACTTTCGTCAATATGAACGTTAAATGAGTCTTTATCTAGAAGACTTTCGTCAAGATGACACGGCCTCACTTTGCAAACCAATAACCAATCATTCAATTGTCTAGAAGACGGATAAGGCAGATAATACGTTTGAATCGCTTGTTGTGCCAATACAAACCGATCATTTGTGCGCATGTGCTTCCTCTTATTCACCTCTAAAATCAGTAAATGTTGTATCTTTCGCATCCCACCTCGCCTCATTGTCTCAAACCACGTACAGTTAAATAATACGGTACATTTTACACTCCCTCCTGCATATTCAAGCTCAATAATTTCATCAATCACTCCAAAGAAATCCTCTTCACTATTTCCGAACACTTGACCCTTTATGCATACGCCGCTGCTATCTGTTGCTATATTCAGTGAATGAGATTTTGTTTGAAATTTGTAGCCCTTCCCTAGATAACCAAGGTATGCTTGGCTATTCTAGCAGATCCTTTTTCCAATATTACTATGTGATTGTTTGTCGCTGGTGCAGTGGGCGAGTCAACCTGCACAATAGTGAAATTGAATTGCTAAATCAGAATGTTATTGTTAATATGAACAATAATAACACGTAATGATACTCACGAAAGCATAAAACCATGAACGGAAGCCTCTGTCAATTATGACCCCCTCCCCGATTACGTTCAGTCCAGGATTTGTCGGGCGTACGAATAACTCGACGAATAACATATTATTGAAATTAATATATTATAACCAATAAAATTAATTAAGAATATAAAAGTTTCACATTTTAATTTAGAAATATCCTTACTCGATATACGGTTTCACCTCCGGACAATTACACAATACGTACGTCTGTGCAATGTGATACTTTTCCTCATTTAACGGTCTCTGCACTGCCTTTCTAATAGTTCTCCCAAGTACTGTAAAAATAGACAAATCATCTGGATCGACTCCAAGTGGAAGTGAATCTTGAACAAAATTCTACTTCACTGTTCGGTATTGTTCTGCAATTCGTTGATCAAAGTAATATAAGCAAAACGTGGTCGTCTCATGCATTACGTATGCGTAGCATATGGATCCTTCCACTCTAGCCGTGTTTACTACAGATCTTTTTAGCCAACGCAAATATCTGACACATAAAACAGGGATCAGTTACGGACAGTACTTTAGGAAAAATTCAAAAAAAACAATCAAGTTCATAAAAAAAATCAAACTATGTACCTTTCAAATGGGTACATCCATCAGTATTGAACTGGACCTCCTAGATATGCCTCGTAAGGTAGATGCACCGGTAGATGCTCCATCGAGTCAAAAAAAGATGGTGGAAACATTCTCTCTAAGTTACAAATGATGACAACAATCTCACTGCTCAATGACTCGACAGTGGCTTGGGACAGCTCTGCACATGTTAACTCTCTGAAGAACACACTCAGTTGTGCCAACGGTTCCCAATGTTTCTGCTCAAAGAATGGTTTGAACGCAGCAGGCATGAGTCGGTGCATGAATACGTGACAATCATGTGTGACGACCCGACTTATTCTAGAAGCCAGGACGCGAGTACGCATACGAAAGTGAAGAACTTATAGCCTAAAACAATTGGTTTAGCAAGTTATTGAAAATTTCGGCATGTAGTATCCGTAAATTTCAAAACACACATACAATATAAAACCTGTATATCAGAAACATCGGCTCGTCGGCCTGTTCAAAGTAACACATATTATCAAACCAAAATAAAGTTTTGTGCACCAAGTTAAAACTGTTATACAAACATAATATACATACTTTATATTTAAACCTCAACCCTAAAACAAAGGACAACACAACTCAAAAAAAACAACCACACTCCCAAAAAACGCGGCTCGAGTGACCGGAGATCTAATCCCAAAAGCTCCATCTCGATGCATCAACGAGCACCACCTGCCGCGCCCCGTCCCGGCCCTCGTTCAATACCTGAAAGGTGATATAGAGCACCTTTGAGCATGACACTCAGTGAAAACAAAAGAATATGAACGGTGATGCAGAATGGTCATGATGAAATGCATAGAAGATAATGACATGCTTAAAGTGTAAATAAACAACAAATGCAATATGTTTAGATGGTGTAATCAACCACAAATCCTTTAACACGTATTTCCGTCAAACTGTTACCATATCTTACATTTCACAAACCATGCCAACACAATTCTGGCGTCTTACTACGCCCTAAATCACACGATCATTCAACATCCGAGGCGTAGCTCTTCTCAATCTCAAGTTTTCTCAACAACCGCTAGCATCCGGGCCATTCATCATATAGCACTTCAGAGCTTCGTCACAACTCCGCCACGGTAACCACGTGTAACGTCCAACTCCCACACACTGTTTCACAGGTTACGAACCCATGGCCACATAATGATCACATGATATGCATGAATGGAATGCTATGAAATGAAATGGAATTAGCATACTTCTTCTCAACAACATCATATAACGAAGTATCGATTCAACGAGTATAAATAGATCAATTTCCAAAAATCAGTATATGACTCGATCATTACTCACATAATGCTCAAAATTCACATAATCGCATGGTTCACGTTCACACTTTTCTCTATTATCTCATTCGTAGCTATCCATCGAGCATAAATCAAAATCATGACAAATATGAACCATAGCCCCAAATCAGTATATGACTCGTTCATGGACTATGAACACAATTAAAAAGAAAGTAGGCATGCTTAAATGATCAATTAGTCAAAACATGAACCGGTTTTGAGTTAATTAGCATTTTGGCCCCTTTTACCAATACCGGGGTCAATATCCATTCTTGTACTTCTCTTATTCCCTTAACCTTACCAACCATACCACAAATCACTACCACTACAACCACAATTCCCCTATTTAAGATAGCTCGGAAAAAGCTCGTGAATACACACCATTCACCCCTCCGATTCTTTCTGTTCTCACCTTCGAAGTTGGCCCAGTGAGTCACCGCTTGTTCTTGGCCTACAACAAGGTAATTCATCCAAATACATGTGTTAATATCACTATTACAATCAGTTTGTAATACTACACCAAAATTCCACACCCATTAAGAGAAAAAGTCCCAAAAAAAACTAGCCAAAAATGGTATAATTTTGGCTCAACAAGGGTGTTTATCAAAGTTTCAATATCTTACCCTTCCATGGTGTTTTCCTCGTAAGAAATATACTTATAAACACCCAAAATTTCCAGATTTAACAACTCCCTAAAATTTCTAAGAAAAACACCCAAAACTAAGCAATTTTTAGTATGAACTTTGACCAACAAGAGAACTATCATAAATTCATTGGTTGCTCTCCTAAATCATTTTCCATGTGTAATATATACATATAATCACCCATAAATTCCAAATTTGAAAGCCCTTTAACCAAAGTCAAGAAAAACACAAAATCAAGAAAAACTAGAAGCTTGAGAAACACCATTAATAGAGGTTTTGAAAGCTTGAACTTATCCATGACTTCCATCTCCTTCCTTTCAAAATATGAGGACCCCAAAGATTGAATTCATTAATAACACTTGGATTTCTAGAATTTAAAATAAGAGTATTGTAAAATAGGAATGATAAATGTATTTCGGAAGCAATAGTAGTAACTCAAAGTTTTGTAAAACAATGAGAGATAAAATGGGAAAATACGAGAGAGAGAGAGAGAGAGAGAGAGAGAGAGAGAGATTTAGAGTTAAAAAAATGGTATTACAATTGAGATATTTTTAACATCGTAGGCTTACCCTTATATAGGACATGAATGAAGTCCTATTAAACATTAATTAAAGTTAAAACTTAAAAAGTAATTAAGAAACTATTAATTGAAGAGTTATTTATACCGAAGTTAAACAAAGTTGAAAGTTTAACTTCGGTTGCAATGAACAACATAAATGAAAAAAAAAATGAAAATTTAAAAGTAACTTAATTAAAGAAAAAAAAACTCATTTAAACTCATTTAATTGGGGAGCTGCTCAATTCAAGAAATCTTTTTGATGAAGGGAATAGTAGACAACATCAAGCCAGAAGCAAAGGTCATGAAGATCGACAATTTGACAATAAGAAAAAAAAGGTGGAGGATCAACCTGCTATTCTTGTCGAACAACTTCAAATGGAAGTTAGGGATAGGAATTTGCTAAGATGACAAGCTAAGATGAAGGTAAGTTCAAATAAAAGAAACAAAGATAAGTACTTCCTGCTTCATAAAGATCACGATCAAACAACTAAAGAATGTTTCGATCTTAAAGAAGAAATCGAGTCTTTGATCCAGTGTGGATACATGAAAGAGTTTGTGAGATGAAATGATCATAGAGATGATAGAAACGAGAACAAAAAACAAAAGGGGTGTGGTAGAAAGGATGTTGGTGAAGTTGAGACCATATTTGGGGCCCAGTTGGTGGGGAATCCAATCGAAAAAGAAAAGCGAGCGCATGTGAGGCGAGGCTCGCTCCATCTCATTTAGAGGTGTTTTCTTCTAGTAAAGAAGAGCTTCCTACCCTAATTTTCATCGAAAAAGAAGCAAATAAAATTCACCAGTTGCACAGTGACGCATTGGGTGGTGGTTATTGGAGTGGCCAATTGAAAAGTGCATAAAGTCCTTGTTGATGAAGGTAGTTCAGCAGACATCTTATCTTATAGAGCATTCAAGGAAATGGAGCTACGGGTAGAGGAGCTGAGAATAAATTCAACACCTTTAGTTGGATTTGGAGGTGATCAGTTTATCCCAAAAGGCAGCATTGAGATACCAGTTACTATTGGAGAGTAACTAAACCATCTTACTAAGATAGTGGAGTTTTCAGTCGTAAATTGCACTTCAACTTATAACATGCGATGAAAGCAGTCTCATTCACTTAACATCAGTTAATGAAGTTCCCTACCCATTGAGGGGTGGGAATGATTAAGAGTGAACAAAAAGCCTCTCGAGAGTGTTATTGAACAGCAATAGAAGATACTTTAGTGCACGTAGTTAGAACATGCCAAAAGGATCAATCAAGGCAGATGATGCAGCCTGCTTTGGCGATAGAGAGGGTAGAAAAACCTACCTTGATTATACCAGAAAAGATTGAGCAGAGGGAAACCTCCACATAAGATTAGAGTCTGTCCCACTCCTAAGTGAAGATCAATGTGTCAGCATTGGAACAAGACTGGGGGCTGAACAGATAGAGAAATTGATAGATTTTTTGAAGCAAAACACAGATGTGTTCGTATGGACTCATGAAGATATGCATGGTATAGACCTAAACATTATGGTGCACAAGTTGAATGTGGATTCCAACTTTTGACTAATCAGACAAAAACGCAAGGTGTTTGATTAAAATAAAAATGATGTCATAGTTGAAGAAGTAAGGAAGCTGTTGAGAGCTAAATTTGTTCGTGAAGTGCATTGCCCTGATTGGCTTTCTAACGTGATGTTAGTGAAGAAGGAAAATGGAAAGTGGAGGGTGTGTATAGACTTCACTGACCAAAAACAAAGCATGCCCAAAGGATAGCTTCCCATTACCTCGAATATACCAACTTATAGATGCCACAGCTGGGCATGAAATGTTGACTTTTATTGATGCATTATCAAAGTACAACCATATTAGAATGTATGAACCTGATCAGGAGAAGACATCATTTGTCACCAGTCAAGGCCTTTATTGTTATGAAATCATGCCATTTGCATTGAAAAATACAGGCGCAACGTATCAAAGGATGGTCAATAAGTTATTTAAAAAGCAGATTGGTAAAAAACTGGAAGTTTATAGGGATGACATGCTGATTAAGAGTCCACAAGCTGAACGACATACAACTGACTTAGAAGAAGCCTTTGATGTCTTGAGGAAGTACCAAATAAAGCTTAACCCTAAAAAATGTGCATTTGGCGTCACCTCATGAACTTCCTTCAGTTCATGATTCACCAGCAACGCATTGAAGCAAATCCTGACAACGGGAAAGATGTGTTAGAGATGGAGTCTCCAAAGAACCTCAAGCAACTGTAAAGCTTAAATGGGAAGATTGAGACTCTCAACAAGTTTGTCTCTATAGCCACTGATAAATGTCTTCCATTTTTAAAAATCTTGAGAAAAAATAATAAGTTTGAATGGGCTGAGGAATGCGAGAGAGCTTTCTTACAGCTCAAAGAATATTTGGCCTCAGTACCCTTACTCTCTAAGCCTACTCTGGGTGAGGAACTATTTATATATTTTATTATTTCAGAGACAGCAGTGAGTTCAGTTTTAGTAAGAGAAGGAAGTGGGGCCCAACTTCCTGTTTACTATACAAGAAAACAATGGTTGGTGCAGAAACAAGGTATCCCCAAACGAAAAAGCTGGTATTGGAACTAGTGACCTCGGGTTGAAGGTTTAGACCCTACTTTCAAGCACATAAGGTTGTGGTATTAATTAATCATCCATTGAGGCAAGTGCTTCATAAACTTGAAGCCTCTGGTCTATTGATGAAATGTGATGTGGAGCACAATGAATATGACATTCAGTACAAGCCAAAAAGAGCTATGAAAGGTAAAGCAGTTGCAGACTTTATAGCTGAATTCACACCAGAAAGGGAAGAATTGACACCTAGATCAAACCATGAAGGAGAGCTCTTTCCACCATGTAAGGGAGAGTCCACCTGGACACTTTACGTGGATGGATCATCCAATGCACAGGGTTGTGGTGCAGGACTCATCCTAGTTTCACCTTAGCAGGCAGACATTGAATATACGCTTAGCTTTTGCTTCAAAACTTCTAACAATGAACCTGAATATGAAGCATTGATAGCTGAGTTAAGGCTGGCGAAAAAATGGGAGTGAGCCAGCTTATAATACTTAGCGATTCCCAGCTAGTTATGAATCAGATTGCTGGAGAGTATCATACAAAGGTAGAATGAATGGCAATCTACTTTATGAAAGTGAAAGAGATGCTCAATGAATTCGATAAGTGGGATGCGAGACAGATACTTTGGTCTGAAAATGCTAATGTTGATTCTTTGGCATGCCTAGCCTCAACATACCACACAGAGTTGAGTCGGATAGTGCCTATAAAGTTCCTCCCCAATTCAAGCATAGAGGAAGTGGGAGTTTTAGATGTTGACCAAGCTGACAACACAGCCTGGATGGAGCCAATTGCTCGTTTCTTAAAAGAGGGGGAGCTCCCCTCTGACAAATTAGAGGCACAGAGGCGTCAATATCAAGCTACTCATTACATTCTACAAGATGATGTGCTGTACAAGAGAGGTTACTCTTTGCCCCACCTCAGATGTCTTGAACCTGAAGAAGCCAACTACATGATGAGAGAGATACATGAGGGAGTGTGTGGAAACTACTCTAGAGCCAGGTCATTGGTCCATAAAGTTATTAGGAAGGATACTACTGGCCCACATTACATGAAGATGCCAAACAGTTCACTAAGAAATATGATCAGTGCCAGCTTTATGCTGTCATACCATGGCAATCAGCTGAACCACTTGCTAGTATCACAAGCCCGTAGCCTTCACACAATGGGGAATTGATCTTATCGTTCAAAGGAAGTGCCTGTAGAGTTCCTCCCCAACTCAAGCATAGAGGAAGTGGGAGTTTTAGATGTTGACCAAGCTGACAATACAACCTGGATGGAGCCAATTGTTTGTTTCTTAAAAAGAGAGGGAGCTCCCCTCTAATAAATTAAAAGCACAGAGGCATCGATATCAAGCTACTCATTACATTCTACAAGATGATGTGTTGTACAAGAGAGGTTACTCTTTTCCCCTCCTAAGATGTCTTGAACCGGAACAAGCCAACTACTCGATGAGAGAGGTACATGAAGATGCCAAACAGTTCACTAAGAAATGTGATCAGTGCCAGCGTTATGCTGTCATACCATGGTAATCAGCTGAACCACTTGCTATTATCACAAGCCCGTAGCATTCGCACAGTGGGGAATTGACCTTATTGGACCCTTCCCTCAAAAGGAAGAGTCAAACAAAGTTTTCTATTGTAGTTGTGGATTACTTCACTAAGTGGGATGAAGCTGAGGCTCAAGTCACCATAACTGAGCATAAAACTACAAAGTTCATATGGAGTAATTTGGTGTGCAGGTTTGGCATCCCTTACGCCATAGTGACAGATAATAGAAAGCAGTTCGATAACAAGAAGTTAAAGTCATGGTGTTCTGAACTGAATATCAGACACCTTAAGTCTACCCCAGCCCATCCACAGACGAATGGTCAAGTGGATGCTGTTAATAATATCATCAAGAAGAATTTAAAAACAAAACTAGAGGGATTGAAAGGTTTATTGGTAGAAGAGCATCCTTATGTGCTATGGGCGTACAAGACCACAACCAGATCATCTACAGGTGAGATCTCGTTCTCTCTAGCATTCGGGACTGAGGCAGTCGTCCCTATGAAGGTAGACCTCTCGTCTCCAAGGACTTAACATTTTGACACGAAAACTAATGAAGAATACTTCAAGCTGAACCTAGACCTGTTAAAAGAACATCGAGAAGTGTATCGCCTTCGTGTGGCTGAGTATAAAAACAGGGTGGCACGATAGTATAATTCTCGTGTAAAACCTCGCAGCCTCAAGGTAGGTGATCTTATGCTGAGAAAAGTGTTACCCAGTACAAGAGCCTTGGGTGCAACATGGGAGGGGCCTTACAAGGTTACAAAAATAATTGGGTCTGGTGCACATCATTTAGCATATATGGAAATTAAGTCCCTGCCTCATCTGTGGAATGTTGAACATTTGAAGGCATATTATCAGTAGATTCCCTCAATATAGTTCACCACTAATTTCATTTATTTTGTATCGAAACAATAAAGTAAAATATAATTTGAGATGGTGGCATAGTTTTGTTGCTACTATTCTTTTTTACTCAATACTATTATAACTCGAGACAAGCCAGGTCAATAAGTGACAAGTAAATAAGCTCAGCATAAAGCCTTTATAAAAGGACTGCTTAATGAGTAAAAATTCTAACAAAGCATGGTCCAGAATGAGAAGAATGTAAGTAAAGTAAACGCGTTACAGACGAAGGAAAATTTATTCAACTACATGCCAATATAAATATCAACATCCTATAAATTCATAAACCCATATCTATTGTGGGGAGTCATCTCTCTTCGAGCTCTTCTGGAGGGTAAAATGGCTCCTCATCTGGTCCCCAAGCCTCCTCTCGAATATAGTGACTCCCGGGACATTAAGGATGTGATTCTTAGAGTTTCTCACGAGCAAACTTCACACCATGAGACCACAGTTCATTCTCTACACGCTCAAACAGCTTAATCATTTTAAACTTAGCCTTCAAATGTCTGGGGTCATCCCAGTCAGTCATATTTTGCTGCTTGGAGGTTCGCAACCTGTGTCTGATAAGTAGTAGATGTAGACTGATGCTCCAAAACCTCTTGCTTAAGGATATCGATCTTCTAAAAAGCTTGAGCCAAATCTTCTTATACTTTATCGTGAAGCTACTTAAGATGATGCAAGTCATGCTGATTCTTAGATGCAACAATACTGAAAACCGCACTATATTGCACTCAAACCATGAACAATCAATTAGGATGAATTATAGCCATTTCCGGCAACAAACATATAAAATGAAACTTACCTTCAGTTGGTCATCGAAAGAGGTATGAGAAAATGACTCAGGGTTTGCTACAACCATATTTTTCGTAGCATGAGAGACCATATCAAATTCTTCCCCAATAAATTGAGGGTCTATTACCCTTATGTCAGCACGGAGCACGTGAAGTACCTGTTTGACCTCAGTTAGACAAGGCCTCATTCACTTTTATTGTGAAACTGGCTCATCACCCTCTGAAGCACCAGCTTCGCTACGTTGTTTATGATTGATTGCTGTTGCTTTACGCTGTTGGAAAATATTTTCTATAACTCAACTAGGCATTTCACCTATCTGATGGTAAAGATGATGTCAAGGTTCTTAACTCATATAGTTTATCAGAAAAACAATTGTCCTCACATGCAAGTTCAGACTTGAACATACGCTCCTCGGTGAGTAAGATAAATGTGTGGCGAGGAAATGCAGGTAGATCTAAGATTCCCTTTGCGATGCTGCTTATAGACTCTGAAACTTTACCCTTTAGATTAGGGACTACAAAAAAAGAAAAGGGATTAAGAATGTATGAATATGTTGACGAAAGAAAATGATAATGTAACATTTGACAAGAGGACCAGGCTCATGAAATGTAAGAGGGATAAGATAAGATAAGCTGTCAGTGGGTGAAATAATAGGCCCCCCTAAAAAAAACCACTCAGACTTCCATTCTTTAGACATGGGCGAACACTTGACTAGATGACAATTTGGCTTACGAGCCGCTAAATAGTAATGAGAAGTCACTATAGGCAGAGATTTTAAGTGGTAATAAACTAAAACGGATTCTAGGGAAAGAAAGCTTTGATCCCCCTCAAGATCCCATATTACTCAACACCCTAATAAGGCACACCAAACATTAGAAGATAGTAGGGCATATGCTAAACAAATGTATTTCAATAACATTTGGATGAAAGGATGTAGAGAAAGTCGAATGCCAGATTCAAACATTCTCACGTAAAAGGCAGTTTCCCCTGGTCGTGGGTCATATGGCAACTCGTCTCTTTCTGGAACCCTTAAGCTAACTCAAGAAGGAATACGATGTGAACATCTCAGCATTTCTAGTTGATCACTAGTGACAGTTGTGATGATCAATCTTAACAACGGACATTTCAGATAACCCGTTAATCTCATCAGTCATACTACAAGTAAAAATCTGGTTTCATAATCTAATTAACAAAAATGAAACAAGGAAACATGGTGAACATACTTGATGAAGTTAAAGTAGACTCTCTATGAGCTTGAGCTGAAATGAAGAAAGTGAAAACTGAGTTAGTGAGCTTGAGAATGCTGAGAAAAATTGAGTTAGTATGCATAAGCACACCGAGGAAAACAGAACTAGTATGCTTGAGTATCTTGAGGAACTGAGTCAATATGCGCTGAAAAATGAGTGAGAATACTGAAAAACTGAGTTAGTCTGCACTGAAAAATTAGTGAGTATGCGAGAAAACTGAGTTAATATGCATGCTCATGTTGAGGATACTGAGTTAGTATACACTATGAGTGAGAAAAACTGAGTCAGTATGCATAAGCATGCTGAGAGTATTGAGTTAGTGCGTACAGAAAAATTAGTGAGCATACTAACAATATTCAATTAGTATGAACTTAATAAGTTGAAATTCACCATAAAACAAACTTGGAAGGTGAAACATGAGCTTAAAATAAAATAAAAAAGGCTGAAACGCAACTATAAAAAAATTAAAGAAAAGAAGCGTTGACATGTGCATGTTAGCTCACTGAAACCGGGCCGGTAGGATTATGTCAGCGCCCTAGCCTGACACGCAAGCAATGTTAGGCCACTGACATCGCATGATTAACATGTACCCAGGGGGCATAAAATGTTTTTTCTACTGCATTCCCTCAATACTCCCCAATTGACTACCACGATCAGAGTAACTCGTCAAGGCTACTCAACTAGGGAGTAGAGGGCCTCTATTACGGGTAAATTTGGGAAATATAAGATAATAATTATATAAATTGGGCCTCGCCTTGTTTAGCCCAACTACATCATATTGAGAAACTACAGTCAACCCACACACCCTATCAAGGCTGTTAAGCCCACCTGAGCCTAGCACGTTGGAAGCCTCCATAAGCAACCCATCAAGCACACTCAAGCCCAACGAGCTCCTTCAGCTGAGTGAAACGTACACGATACGAGCTCATCATTACCAAGAGATATGTGGAGGCGTCTGTATAGTAGGTCGGCGACGGGAAACTGTGATAATAGACTCGACGTGTGGTAAGACAAGTTGCAAATGGGTGGGAGATGAACCAAAGAAAGGGCCGGAAACCATGAATGAGCCCTCTATAAATTGAGAAACTCCAAGCGATTGAGGTACGCTATGAGACCTTACTAGAACTCTTCCAAAATTTCAACTGACTTGATCATTGTAATGCAGGTGGCGGGCACCACACCGGTGTCATTTCCTTTACAGACTCGTGATTTTAGGTGATACATCCCCTGTCTACACCGTTGGAGACATGTGGAGCTGACGTGCCAATCTAGTCAGATTGACAAAAACATAAAACAACAAGTCCCTAAACTTTCACTCGAATTTTATTTTCATCACTAAATTTTTAAAAGTTACATATTTCGTCCTTGAACTTTACGATTCGTTCAGTTTTAGTCATTTCTTCTGTGTTTTTCTGTCTAGGACACTAACGGATGACTTATGTGACATATATTTGATGATGTGACATTATATAAATATACAGTGATGTTTAAGACAACAATGAAGGAGAAAATGATTGACCAACCTCACTGTATATTCATTTTTCTATGTCATTTAACTTCATTGGATATTTCTATAATGTCACATCATCAATTATATACCATATAAACCCTCCAATAATGTTTTAGACGGAAATATACAAACGGAAGGACTAAAATGGAACGAACAATAAAGTTCAGGGACGAAAAATATAACTTTTGAAAGTTTATCAACGGAAATGAAACCGGAGTGAAAGTTTAGAGACTAAAATGATATTTTACCCTATTTTAACAATGGAAAATCAATCTGAGAATAAGATAAGACCAATCTCAGTGTAAGAAATATCATTTTTGAAAATATTTTTAAAACTTTGGTTATTTTTTAAAATATCAATTCTTAAAATGTCATTCTTAAACAAACCATTGTTTTTACTAGTTAATTAAATAATTTATTTTATGAGTAGTTAAATTAAAAATAATATTTTTCTACCGTTTTAAAAAGTCCATTTAATACTTTTATTATATATATTCAATGCTTTTTTTTTTACAAAAATATATATATTTTTTCATTATAAATAATAAAATATTATTAGTGTGTAATACTTATTTAGATTCAATTAATATTGTGGTTTTTTCTAGATTTAATATTTAATTTGTTTTAATTAAATTTATTTGATATTAAAGTTGAATTTTGAAATGAATATTTTATATATAATTTAATTAAGAAAGAATTAACATATAAAATGAAATTGGGGCACATATATAATGAAGTTTAAGTATAATTGGAATCTCACACTAAATATTCTCAATTATTATTAAAGGAAAGATTCCTCCTCCTTGATTTTTGCCCTCAATTTTCTCCCTTGATATTTGCCAATGACCTGTAATCCCATCTATTACGTATTATTAGTTGGCTTTCCTTTTATATATGATTCTTGTAATTAATTGTATATGTTGTATCATTGATGTATAAATTAAACAGACTGCTAATGAAAATATCATCATTCTTCTCACAAACACATTTCTTTTCATGGTATCAGAGCAGAAAAGACAATAACGTTTTTCTGAGATTTCCGCTGCAACCATGGGAGACAAAACCTCAAACACAGAGAAGACAATCACTCCACCATTGGATCATTTCACCTTACACCATTCTGATCATCCTAGCCTCATCCTTGTCTCAAAACTTTTAGATGGAAATAATTACAGACAATGGAGTCGTGCGATGCGTATAGCATTAAGTGCCAAGAACAAGATTAACTTTATCAATGGAACAATCAAAATACCAAAGAACACTAATGAGAATTTTTCATCATGGGAGCGCTGCAATCATATGGTGCTTTCATGGATCCTCAACTCGGTTAGTCTAGATATTAAAGGAAGCATAATCTACACTGAATTCGGAACAGATGTATGGAATGATTTACATGATCGATTCTCATAAGGAAACGACACTCGAATCTTTGAGATTCGTCAAGAGATCGTGGAACTGCGACAAGGGCACCAATCTGTGTCTATGTACTACACGAAAATGAAAGCGCTATGTGATGAATTGGGTTCTTATCAAGATCCTATAACCTGTACTTGTGGGGCTGTTAAAGGACTTGTTGAAATAGAGGAAAAGGAGAAAGTAATGCAATTTCTTATGGGATTGAATGACTCATTCTCCACGCCGCGAGGTTCCATACTCTTGATGAACCCTCTACCCGACACTAGGAAGGTTCACTCTCTTGTTCTTCAATATGAAAGACAAATTGAAGTGGCTGCAAACCGGGATGTTGTTGGATATGCTGCAAATGCTGCATATAATAAATCACAAAACCATCACACTAGCAACATGGATCAATCAAATGGAGGCTGGAAACATCTTCATTGCACCCACTGTGATATGGATGGACACACCATAGAACGATGCTTCTTTATTCATGGATTCCCTCCTGGACACAAATACCATGGGAGAGATATCAAACCAAAAGAAAAAAAATTGGCTAACTCTTCAATCACCACAAATGTGGAGCCTGAAGAAATGAAACAATTGATAGCCAAGGAGTATAACCGGACTATGGCAATGCTTGGAAAAGAAACCGGTAATATTGAACCCCTCATCAACACTGCAGGTATTACCCTTACTCACTCCAATGATACATGGATTTTAGATAGTGGTGCTACTGATCATGTATCCAAATCTCCTCTTCATATGCATAAATTTAGTCCCAAATATGCTTCAGTTCAACTGCCAAATGGAGGACATGTGGAAATAAAATCAATTGGGTCCATGAAATTATGCAATGATATTACCGTGGAAGATGTTCTTTATATACCAAAATTTAAGTTAAACTTGCTCTCAATTAGCAAGCTTACACAAGCTTTAAATTGTAATGTGACATTTTATCCTGACTTTTGTGTGATGCAGGATTTAACTACAAAGAGGATGATTGGATTGGGAAAACAGAGTAATGGCTTGTACTACCTCACCATGAATCAAGGCCTTCATTTCTCCAACATGGTCCATGGAAAACTAAACCTTTGGCACAAACGTCTCGGACATCCTTCCATTTATCCGCTCAAGTCTTTATCCAAAGCTATTCCAGATATTTATTTAAATTCTAGTACTATTTGTGATATTTGTCATTTAGCGAAACAATCTCACTTACCATTTTCTATCAGTAAAATTTCAACTTTTGCACCTTTTGATTTAATACATTGCGATAGTTTGGGACCCCATCGAATTTATTCTTTTCATAGTGCTCGTTATTTTTTTTTACTATTGTGTATGACTATTCCCGTTACACTTGGGTACATCTTATGCAACACAAATCTGAGACTCAATCCATTCTTAAGAATTTCTTTGCATAGGTTAAAACACAACATGGGTGCTCTATCAAAACCTTGAGATCAGACAATGGGAAAGAATTTATTTCTTTACAAACGTTTTTCCAAGAGAATGGTACTAATTTTTATCAGCTTGTATATGCTCACCACAGCAGAATGGGGTTGTTGAGCCAAAACACCGCCACCTTTTAAATGTAGCACGTGCACTTCGTTTTCAAGCAAAACTTCCATTTAAATTTTGGGGGGAACACATCAAAGCAGCCTGCTACCTTATAAATCGCCTTCCTACACCCCTTTTGTCCAATAAAACACCGTATGAGCGATTGCACAATAAACTACCACCTTACTCACACTTACGTGTTTATGGTTGTCTTTGTTATGCAACAAATTTACTTCCCTCTCATAAATTTGATGTTCGAGCTCATCGATGTGTCTTTCTTGGGTATCCACCAGGACAAAAAGGAAATTTATTGTACGATTTGATTGAAAAGAGGATGATCACTTCTCGCGATGTAATTTTTTATGAGGATATTTTTCCTTACTCTACCATCCCTCAAGACGACCAAACCAACACTCCAATTTTACCAAAGCCCGTAGAAGTTGATATCCCACCTAGTACCACCAACATGTCTGACACTTCATTAGTTCAAGAACATGAATTAAGATCTACTAGTGAACCCAATCCAGCACATGAAATACAACAACCAAATGAGTTCTTGTTACCCACAAAACCTTCTCTTAGACGATCCACTCGACCTAGTCGTACTCCAGCTTATCTCCAAGACTACGATACCAACCATACTCTGTCTGTCTAAGACTTGACTCTTCCGGTTAAATCAAGCACTCATCATCCCATTACAAGGTATGTGTCATATTCCAATCTCTCTTTGGCTCACTGTACTTTTATTCACAATATGTCTCTTTTAGTAGAGCTAGAAACATATGAGCAAGCTTGTAAAGATCCAAAATGGGTTACAACAATGAATGAGAAGCTTGAAGCTTTGGAAATTAATAAAACTTGGTCATTAGCACCTCTACCACCGGGTCAGTGTGCCATTGGGTGTAAGTGGGTATACAAGATCAAATACAATTCTAATGGCACAATTAACCGGTACAAAGGACGTTTGATTGCTAAGGGATATACACAACGAGAAGGTATTGATTATAGTGAAACTTTTGCTCCTGTCGCCAAGCTCACTACTTTACAGTGTCTTTTAGCCATTGCCTCTATGCGTGGTTGTTGTCTTCATCAAATGGATGTCCAGAATGCATTTTTACACGATGATCTAGCTAAAGAGGTTTATATGAAACTTCCTTCTGGTTTCCATCGACAAGGGGAGTCATTAGCATGTCGACTCCACAAGTCGTTGTATGGACTTAAACAAGTTTCAAGATCATGGTTTCATAAATTTCTTTCTGCTATCAAGAACTTTGGATTTCAACAATCAAGGGCTGACCACTCTCTCTTCATTAAGGTGTGTGGAAACTTATTTACATCTATTCTCTTATATGTTGATGACATGATCATAACAGGGAACAATCAAAAGGCTATTGAAGAGGTGAAGAATTTTATTGCTACATGTTTCAAGATAAAAGACTTAGGTGTGTTGAAATATTTTTTGGGAATAGAAGTAGCTCATTCCAAAATGGGAATATCTATTAATCAATGCAAATACACAATTGATATTCTTTAAGAAGCGGAATTACTTGGTGCAAAACTTGCAAAATTTCCCATGGAACAATCATTGAAGCTTACGCCTTGTGAAGGTGATCTACTTAAAGATCCAACACACTATCGTCGATTAGTGGGAAAATTGATTTATTTGACCATTACAAGTCCAGAAATTTCCTTTGCTGTTAACACCCTTAGTCAGTTTATGCAAGAACCAAGAAAACCACACCTTGATGCAGTCCATCGACTACTCCGATATCTGAAAGGCAATGTCGGGACAAGGTTTATTTTTCCCTTCAAACAGAGAGATGCGCTTAGTCGGCTATTGTGATGCAGATTGGGCAGGAGACGTCACCACACGACGATCTGTTACGGGCTACTGTATTTTCTTGGGAAAAGTTCTCATTTCATGGAAGAGTAAAAAGCAAGCCACGGTTTCTAGATCTTCGGCTGAAGCAGAGTATAGGTCCATGGCTTCGACGACATGCGAGATAACATGGCTAAGACACTTATTAACTGATTTGCAAATTACTCATAATCAACCTATTACTTTATATTGTGATAATCAGGCAGCTATCTACATTGAGGCAAATCCAGTTTTTCACGAACGAACGAAACACATTGAGATAGATTGCCACATTGTGCGTGAACACATCGAAAAAGGAGAAATTAAGACGGCTTACGTGTCAAGTGAAAATCAAATTGCAGATATATTCACTAAAGCTTTAGGACATATTACTTTCCAAACACTTATGCGCAAGTTGAGTGTTCTTGACATTCACACTCCAACTTGAGGGGGAGTATTAAAGGAAAGATTCCCCCTCCTTGATTTTTGCCCTCAATTTTCTCCCTTGATATTTGCCAATGACCTGTAATCCCATCTATTACGTATTATTAGTTGGCTTTCCTTTTATATATGATTCTTGTAATTAATTGTATATGTTGTATCATTGATGTATAAATTGTACAGACTGCTAATGAAGATATCATCATTCTTCTCACAAATACATTTCTTTTCAATTATCTATATAATTTTTACTATCAAACAAACACTAAAATCTTTGAAAACATTTCTAGGCATGTAGATACCAGGACATCTAGATACCTAACTATTCTTGATTCATTTGGCATTCAGATTACGTCCAATCAAATGAATCCATAGAAATAAAATACATCATAAAATAAATATGAGTTTGTAGTTAGGAACAATTATCTAAATAGCCATTTTTTACCTCCCAAATTCCCAAATAGCCACTTTTTTAAAACTTTCTCTAAATAGCCACTAAAATAAATGAAAGTACCATTTTACCCTTAAGTCAAATCAATTATATTTTTAAAAAACATTCTCTCTCCTCTATCCTCTCTCCTCTCTTTTCACACGTCCCTTCCTCTTTTTTTTTTCTTTTTTTCCTTTATCTCTCTCCCTCTCTCTCTCTCTCCCCCTCTCTCTCCTCTCTCATCTCTCTCATTTTTCCCTTCCATTCAACCTCTTTCTTTTTTTTTTTCTTTTTTTAAAAAAATATTAAATAACTCTCAACTTTTTTTAATAATATTTCAAATAAAATTTCCCTCCCATTTTCCCCCCCATTTTCTTCTATATATTAGATTTTTCCCATCCCTCCCTCATTTTTTTCTTTCATTTTTCATTTTTCTCTCATATCTCATTCATTCTCTCCCTCATTTATTTATCCATTCCCTATCACTTTCTCCCAAATCTCCATTTATTCTCTTATTCTTTCTCTTTCCTTTTCAAAAATCTACTATTTTTATCTTCTACAAATGTTTATTTTTCAAACATCCTACACTTTTTTAATTTACTATCTATCTCCTTAATTTCTTCTCATTCTCGTTTTTTCATAAATATTTTTCACGTTTTTGTTCCGAATCTCGAAGATCTAAACAAAAAATAGCATGAATTTGATGAAAGGTATTATTTTTTTAAGTGTTTTAGTTTGATTTACGTCTTTTGTTGTTTTATGTAGTATACATAAGTTCTTAATACTGTTTTTTGCTATATATGTAATATCTGTGATATACGTTTCTTTTTACAATATATGTAATATACATATCTTGTCTATTGTTTGTTTCTTTTTTACTTAATGTACAATCTTTAATATACGTAATATAATATTCGTAATGTATTATCTGCAATATATGTAATATACGACTATTTGTTTTCTAAATATATATTATATAATATACGTAATGTACATAAGTGTTGTAATATATGTGACATATAAACTGAGGAAATGGTCAACACATTCCCATCATTTGTTTTGTTTTTTCTTCTTCTTTTGTATTTTTTTACTATCTGTACACTATGTAGTATACGTAATATACCTTGGTTGTTCATTTTGCACATATTCGAATGTATTATCTGCAATATATGTAATATACGTCTATTTGTTTTCTAAATATATATTCTATAATATACGTAATGTACATAAGTGTTGTAGTATACGTGATATATAAACTGAGGAAATAGTCAACACATTCCCATCATTTGTTCAAAATCGAATATACTAGAAGACAAACACATTTTACCTGAGAGAACGATATATCCAATATACTAAAAACAATATACATAAATGAATTAAAATGAAAATATGTACAAAACATACAAAATATAATAATTCAAAATCGAAATAAAGCATTTACTTAAAAATATTGAAAATGTACAAAAAAAAACATCAAATACAATAAAAACTATACACGATATACTGAATATACGGAAATTAGATAAGAAAAAATGCATTGAGAAAGAAAGTATTGGGAAAGAAAAAATGTCAGAAATGTCAGATATACGTCATATACGAAAGTGTCAGACGTGTCAGACTATAGTTGATATACGGAAAAGAGTATTTTTGGTATATTTAAAATTTGAATAGTAAAAAGTGGCTAATTCGATACCTTTTAAAAAATGTGACTGTTTTGTTAAATATGCCCTCAAAAGTGGCTAGTTTGATTTCCCCCCTGTAGTTATTGGACTGATGATAAGTGTTTTCATTAAAACAATAATTAGGTTTGATTTAATTCACCATCATGAGCTCAATTTTCTACCCATCTCTCACTTTTGTGTGGTGGTCAATATCTACCCATCTTTCAATCTTGTGTGGTTGTCAATTGTCACACCTTGTCATATCTCAAATCTATTTTTTTAACCAGTCTTTTTGAAATAAATTTGTATAGAATTTGTCCAGACATTTTTTCCCATCTGGCAAGACTTTGGTTAATTGGTATTTTCGAGGAAAAATCCATGGGAAGCCTTTGTATGACTCTTCAACTCTCGTTCCTTTTCCTTCTCTCTCGCTTCATTATCACCTATTTAATTTTAAGAATTTGAGTATGTTCTAATTTTAATATACTAGATTATTACCACGTGCGTTGCACATGAAATCTTCATTTTTTTTAATAATTGCAAGTTTTTAATATCATTTTTAAATTGTATGCTTAAGTAAATGTTAATAATTGATGAGGGAGAAGTTTTGTAAATATTTTAAACATTGTAGATTGGAATGATGATTATATATATATATATATATATATTTTACAAAGTTTTTTTTACAGTAATTTAGGGAAAAACACTTATTATTACTAAATCAATTTCTAAGTTAATTATTTGGATGTTAAAATAACTTATATTAAAGATTGATTTATAAAATTAGTATAAGCATAATATATTTTTAAAGAATTTAACATTATTTCTATATGCGTTTTGATGAATGCTAACAATACTTTTGAATAAAACCCTATATTTTTAGAATTGAGTTTCATTGTGAAACTCAATTTTCTTTCTATTAGTATTTATCACAATGTATTGCAGCTTGCTCACTCAGATGGCAATTTTTCTCTAAATCTACCTTCATGAAAATAGCTCCAATAATTTACATGTATGTTTTGGAGGAAAAAAGTTGCAATAAATAAGAAAAAAATAGTTGGTTTCTTAAAAGCTAAAAGTCATATATCATATGTTAAATACAACAAACTAAACATTCAAATATTATTTACATATTTGGTCCATCTTGATAAGAATCAATGTCTTGTAACTAAATGGTCAAAATATATGTTAAATTGAGCATAACTCAACTGGTTATGCACAGGTCCTCTCTTCCAAATGTCGATGTCTCCTCAGCCTTTTTGATATAATATCTAAAAGAAAATCAAAATATATAGATTTGTAGAGAGTAATAACCATAAACACTCGCAAAAATATCTCCCTTGCCATGCACAAGTAAACCCTTTTCTTTATTAAATAATTTCCTAAATTTTTAACCTGTAGTTAATTGATCGTAGAGAGTAACAACCACAAACTTTTGCAAAAATATCTCTAGCCCGTACTAATCAGTCATGCACAACTAAACCCTCTTCTTTATTGAATGATTTTCAAACACTTTTAACCTGTAGTAAACTAAAAAGGGAGATAAATTGAAAATCTATATAAAAAAATGTTAATTCAAAAGTAAGTTATTGTCGACGGTGAGTGCAAGAAAAAGGGGGTGGGAGAGGGGAGAAAAAGAATACCAAAATCGTACTTTTTGATCAAAGTTTGTATAATTGTGCTACCAAAAGAAATGTGATTGCCATTTCCACATCTTGAAATTCTTTAAAATTACACCTTTATTTATAGGATGTAAGAATAGGAGTCCAAGAGTCTCTAACGGTAAAAACTCCTCCAATTGATTATATACACTTATTAGCTTGCATAATAGCTAATTGAAAGTAAATTAATGTCCATACACCTTTAGTAACGTGATCATAAATATGAATGTGCAATTCCACCTCTAATAACGTGCAAAATTGAGAAGTTGAACAATTAGCTTAATTATTACATTAGTATGAATACATATTTTTCTTTTTATTTAATTGAAAGTGGAATGACTTATTATTAGATAAATTGTAGATAAATAATGGCAAAATTTGTAATTTAAATATTTAAAAAAGGGCATAGTAGTCCAAAAATGTTTCTCCAAGATAGCCTCTTTTAATATAGTAAAGATATATATATATATATATGCAAGTCTTTGTATGACTCTTCAACTCTCGTCCTTTTTCCTTCTCTCTCGCTTCATTATCACCTATTTAATTTTAAGAATTTGAGTATGTTCTAATTTTAATATATATATATATTAGAGATAATAATACTGTGTGTCCGTTTTTAATGTAAGTCGACCATTTAAGTCTATAACACTATAAATATACAGTGATGTTAAATGATGTGGAAAAATAAATATACATTGATGTTTAAGACTACGATTAAGGAGAAAATAATAGATTAACCTCATTGTATATTCGTTATGAGCTAGTCAAGAGACTGAATGAACTCGTAAACCTCCAATAATACATAACTAATTAACTAAAACTTATTTAATAAAATATTCTCACTCATTAACTTTTGATAATTCCACTATATATCCAAAGCTACACTCTTAATCCTATAAACGATGTTATGTACATAGATATTTCAATTACATACATGATTGACGTGGCTCGTAATTACAGCGAGGTGATAATCGATAATACATCTCATTTCCTTAAATTCCTAATGATTCTCTAATGAACAATAATTTATAATCTATCTGATGAATTGGTTATTCTTTAATTTTCCTTAAATTTTGCATAATTTAAAGAAAATAAAATATGGGTATTTTTTGCCTTTTCACAATATAATTTAAATTGGCTAGTGGTAGTTTTTGGTAAATTTGAAATACCCAATGATTTATGTTATATGTGTAATAAACACAACACGTATTGAACCCATTTCAATTCTTAAAATACAATTTTTGAAAGAACCCATTTCTTTTACTATTTAATAAAATAAATTTTTTTTAATAATAATTTAATTAAAGTAAATATTTTTGTACCCTATTTGAAAAGTTCATTTGATAATTTTTTTTAATATATATATTTATTCAATACTTTAAAGGGTAAAATACAAATAAGACCCCTGTGGTCTTTTCAAAATGCATGAACACCCCCTGTACTTTGAAAATGGCAAATCACACCCATGTAGTTTCAATTTTTTTCAATCAGACCCCTCCCCTTCAATGTCAATAATTTTTTTTAGTCATAACTTCTTCGTTTGAACTCCGGTTTGGACGATTCAAGATGTTTTGGAATCTTCATTTCCGGCTTTACATAATCGTCGCTTCAAAACTTTGAAATCATCAATAATCAAAAGAATTAACGATGTCAATCATACCTAGTGTTTCGATGTTGATAAAATATTTTATTTGTTAATGATTTCAAAGTTTCGAAGTGACATTTATGTAGAGCCTGAAATGAGGATTCCAAAACATCTTGAATCATCCAAATCGGGGTTCAAACGAAGAAGTTATGGCTAAAAGAAATTTATTGACATTGAAGGGGAGGGGTCTAATTGAAAAAAATTGGAACTACAGGGGTGCGATTTGCCATTTTCAAAGTATAGGGGGTGTTCATGCATTTTGAAAAGACCACAGAGGTCTTATTTGCATTTTACCCTACTTTAAATATAGTATATATATTTTTTTTCATTCAAAATATTAAATATTATTAATGTATAATATAGATTCAATTAAAATTGTGTTTTTTTTTTCTAGATTTGATATTTAATTAATTTTTATTAAATTTATCGAATATTAAAGTTGAATTTTGAAATTAATATTTTATATATTAATTTAATTTAAAAAAAATTAACGTATAATATAAAACTGGGGGAATAAATTTAATTAAAAAATCACATATAAAATGAAGTTGGGGTTATAAATAGAATCTAACACAATTTTACTAGATATTGTCAACTACCTATATAAATTTTTAGTATAAAAAAACACTAAAATCTTTTATAAGGATTTCTAGACATCTAGATCTCTTAATATCCTTGATTTCACCATCATCAATGGGCCGAGCCGGCAACATAGAAAGCTCAAGCTCGGCTCGGGCTCGAGCCCAACGAGCCTTTGCTTTTGGTCGAGCCGAGCCGGCTCGGCCCAATCTAAAATTTTAAGGCTCGCGGCTCCGTTCATGGGCTAGGCTCATCGAGTCGAGCTTGGGCCTAGCTCGTTGGAGCGAGCCATGCTCGACCTATCATATAAGTTCATTTTTGTATTATATTTTCTCAACAACCAATGATGTATAACTTTCGAATCACTTTTTAAAAAATATCAAGGGTTAACAAAATCAACATATTAAACTTATTATTTTAATATTGTAATAGAATTTTTTATCTTAAAATTTTTAAATGGTAATAATATAAAATTTTATTTAAATAATAAATAAATATTGCGAGCTTTATTCGAGCCGAGCTTGAGCAGGCTCGTTGGATCGGCCCTATAGAGGCTCAAACGAGCCGGCCCACGAGCCGGCTCGTTCAAAAAAAGGGAGGCTCATATCCAATCCAAACAATTAACGAGCCGAGCCGAGCCGGCCGGTCAAACAATGACTTTCGAGCCGAGCTCGGGCCGAGCCTGAGTCGAGTCAGGACCGGCCTTTAGGCCGCGAGACATATGATGATGGTGACCTTGATTCTTTTGTATTTAGATTTCGTCCAACCAAATGAATCCACAGAAATAAAATATATTTGGAAAATAAATATGAGTTTGTAATCACATGACCATTATTTTCATTAAAACACTACTAAGGTTTAATTTAATTTACAGTTCAATTTTCTACCCATCTTTCAATCTTGTGGGGTGGTCAATTGTCAAGTCAAGCATTTCACAAATTCATTTTTTAACAAGTATTTGGATAATTGTCAAGCCAAGTCTTAGTTTGACTCTTCAATCTGGTCCTCATTCTTCCTCTCTCGCATCATTATCACCTGTGTTATTTTAAGAAGTTGAGTGTGTTTAAGGATTTCTTTTTTCAAAACTCCCCGTCATTGACATGGGTTTGAAGAAGACAAAGTTTGAATTTGAAGGAATATGCAACGTGTCGAGTAGGGATTGGTGTGGGAGGCTATCCTTCAATTTAAGAAGGGGCTCTGTTTCAATGGCTGACGATCCTTCAATGGATTTGTAAAAATAAAAAAGAATCAAATCAGCAAAGTTGATTGATGAGCATGCAAGAGACAAAGAGTAGAGTTTCTGTTCAGGGCCGGTCCTAGAAATATAGGGGTCAGTACAAATATATGATTTTGGGCCCTATCAAATATTAAAGTTTAAAAAATATTACACCATAACAATTAATAATATAATAAATGGTTTTAGAAAATTCTATTTTAGAAATATTTTATCCTAACCACCATAAATAAAGGAGATTTTTTTAAATAATATTTCATTAATTCATTTGATAAAATCCGACTTTTGAAACTAATGAGTTTAAGATTTACGTTCAGAAACGTGTTGATCGACTATCTAAATACATATATAACTATAAATGTAGCAATACATTTAAAAAAATGGTAAATTTCTAATAGTATATTTCAAATAATAACTAAATATTTTAAAATTTCATTAAAAATATTTTTTTTTTATCATTCACTAATTAAATAAAAGAAAAAATAATAATTAATGAATTTATAAAAATAGTTCAAACTACCAATCTTGAAAAAAAATATGAATTCTGTTGTGGGGTGAAATTGGATTACACATGGAATTTTACAACTTGACGAGATTTATCTACGCACCTGGTCTGACTGCGGTACCTGAGCACCTGGTCTGATCGCGATACCTGGGCACCTGGTCTGATCGCGATACCTGGGCACCTGGTCCAAGGCACCTCGTCTAACCGCAGTACCTAGACACCTCGTCCGACCACAGTACCAGGGCACATCATTCGACCGCAGTACCAAGACACCTAGTCTGACCACGGTACTTAGGCACCTGGTCTGACCGCTGTACCTAGGCATAACGTCCATGCACCTGAAAAGACCTGGCTACACAGTTTCCAACACAGACCTACATATTTAAACCGATTGCAAGTGTCCAATTAGAAAATAACACGTGGCGTAACCCGAAAGCGACACGTAATGGAGAAGCAACATGTGGCCCAATCCTGATGTGACACGTGGCACGATGATGTCATCAACATATTCTTCTATAAATAGGAGAAGAAACTCATTCATTAGGTAACTAATTTCTACAACAATTCTCTCTGGCACACTAGCTCTGCTTGCTCTGACTTTAGCATCGGAGGGTGTTAGGCTGGCACCACACCGGTGCTCTTTTCCTTTCCTGTGTAGGTACCTACGTAGCACGCCATTGAAGCAGCACAGTACCTCCGACTCATCCCATATATTAAGTTCGTTGCCTACGTGGAAGATCTCCATTTTGCGCAACAACATTTGGCGCCGTCTGTGGGAAGAGTATATAACTAAGTGCTCTACCATCAAGGATGAGTCGTAGAAGTTAGCAACACAGTGATGATATAGATGACGGTGAAAACCATAACCCCCGTAATACGAGATATCAAACTTGTAGCACTAGAGAACGACAACAACAACAACAAGCTGATGAAAATCAAGAATTAGTTAGAGTTGTGTCAATGCCAGACGGAAGGGTAGATGCTCTAGAAGAGCAAGTTTGAGGTGTGAATCGAGATCTTGCTAAATTACTCGAAATTCTTACTCAAAAAACTGATCATCAAGCCCCAGCTCACAACCAGGAAGTACAATCCAGGAAAGACAAAGAACCTATAGAGCGTATAGGTTAATCGCAGAATGATGAGAATGGTGGTTCAAAGGGGAAGTCAAGACTAAATATCCAGGACAATTCCTCTTCCTCTCATAACTCTCCTCATAGCAAACATCCTGGTTAGAAACGAAAATCCGACCTCAGAGAAGTTCTCAGTCAATAGAAAAAAAGAACATGCATATATTGTGAAGTCTACTGCAGAAAGTGCCCAGCCTTGGGCACCAGAGTTGAAAAACTCCAAGATCAACTTGGTCATATGAATAAAGAGTATAAAGGAAAGACCCCTCTTGCACTAGAAGATCTACTTGAGCAAACTGAGACGCCATTCATCGATGATATAATGGAGGTGGAGCTTCCTACAAAATTCAAAATGCCAACTATGACCACGTATGATGGTTCAAAAGATTCACTCGAGTATGTTGATACGTTTCAGGCCTGGATGGGGCTCCAGGGAGTCCGAGATGCTATCAAAGTGTAGGGCGTTCCTATTGGGGATTGAGGCCTCTAAAAGAGTTCTCAAACGGTAGTCCCACGAATCTTTCCTTGCACTATAATATTAACAAAATTCTAAATGCATAAAAGAAATACTAACCCTTGTCGAGAGGTGTCTGACTCTTCATCGTTTTTTGATGGTTACGATCCTAGGACCACGAAAAAGATCTTCCTCACTAAGAACAAAAGAGAATCGGTGCGTGGGCACTATCTTCTTTGGAAAAAGGAAAATTGGGAAGAAGAAATTTTCTTCCCAATACCCTATGGGCGGCTAAGAGAGAGGGAGGGGAGGAATTTCCTGAGCCTTTTCTTTTGCTCTCTTAGTTGTGTGTTTTGGGGTCACCCCAAAGGTTCTATTTATAGGAAAACTAAGGCCTCAGAAAATTTTTGATTATCTTTTAATTAATAAAGATATTCTAAAATATATTTGAATAATAAAGATATTATATTTTATTCCATAATAAAACATTCCATATCTTTTATTTAAATTAATCAATATTAATTTAAATATATTATTCCATATCTTCCATTTAAATTAATTATATTAATTTAAATAAGATATTCTAAATATATTTCAAATAATAAAATGCAATCTCTTGGTCAACTGTTGACCAAAGTGGCGTGTGACCCCACCATGGGTCACACTCCCCTATCATCATCTCATGATAATATTGGGCATGTTATTTTCCTTTTTATTTGATGGAACAATTCCGTTAAATAATTAAATAAATAAAACTCCTTTTATTTATTTCCTCTTTAATTTGACAATCTCAAATTAAATATTTAAATAGACTCCTCTATTTAAATCCCCATTAATTTTGGACAACTCAAAAATAATTTAATTAAATAGACTCTTTTATTTAATCTCTCATAATTGATTAAATAGACTCTTCTATTTAATAATTAAATAGACTCCTCTATTTAATTCCACCATTAATTAAATAGACTCCTCTATTTAATTTCCATTAATTAATTGAATAGACTCCTCTATTCATTTCCAATTTTCCAAAGAGAAATTAATCATATTAATTTATGTTCTCGATTACATGCGTTAGCTCGGAGGACTTAATGGACGTATAAGACTAAGCTCCAATGATCCAGAATTACCATTGATTAAAACTCCTTTTAATCAATTAATTCTCATTCATTAACTCCTAGATAACTCCACTAAATATCTAGAGTTGCACTCTTAGTACTATAGACATAGTTATGTCCATTGGCTATAATCATTAACTACACTTTGATCCTTCACAAGTTAGTTCGTATCCATGGCTAGGTATTTACACCGTATTAACCTCCATGATACATCTTGTTCCTTAAGCCCAACTGATTCTCCAATGAACAACCTTACATAATCTCCATTATGCGTCTTTAACCTTTTCCTTGATCAGAGGAATATGGGACCCCGCTGTTCAAGACCGAATCAGTCCATAAGGGAACTACTTATCTATTTTCCTATATGGAAAAGAGTGAATTCCAATTCTTGTGTAATTACGTTCCCAGCTATAAGCAAGATGCAATCCCTAAAGTGGGAGGCATATTGAACGAACTATACGAGTCACTCTCACCTATGCAAATCAAAGGCTTGTCTCTTGGGAATAGAAGTTCGTAATCCACTCAGGATTAAGATCAATTGTACATGATCAACCGGTTGATAAACAAAGTGTCTTTCTGTAACAGCTTTCTCAGAAGACAGTAAGTTTATCTTAGTCCAGTCTACTACAATCTCTATTGCAGCAACACCCCCACTAACATGTCTCTACATGAGCAATCCAGATGAGATCACTTGTGCCAATTCACAAGTGGGCCGTGTTAGTGGTGTTACTAGAAATAAGGCACCCAACCTTTATTCATGTACCACAGACTATTTGAGTTACACTTAAGTGAATCTTCCAGCATCATAATCATAAGTAACTCTGGATCTTATGATGGATTACATTTATTAAACTAATAATAAATGACAATGTAAATATTACTAATTAATAATTCCTTTATTTATTTATAGTTTAATTGAATTACATAAGATTTAGGGCAGAAACCCCAGCAGTTCCCTCTAACATTAGGAGGCTCTACGCACGGGTAGTACAGGCAGCTCAAGCCGAGGTCCATTTCTTCATTCAAAGATCTTACTAGATCTTTTGTAACTCAATTTCTTGGCGAAAGAGATCACAAGAAACCAGTTACGCATCTGTTGATTGTGCGTCAGAGGTCAGATGAGAGCCTCTGAAACTATGTAGTGAGATTTAATAGTGAGGCATTGAATGTGAAAGGTTATAGTGACGACATAGCTCTGACTGCTGTGATGGCCAGCTTGAAAGATGAAAAGTTCTTGTGGTCACTAGGAAAGAAGACGCCTGCTACATACTCCTCGCTAGAGCGCAAAAATATATGAGCACCGGAGAGTTACTTAATGCAATAAGGAGTTCAGATGAAGAAGGTAGTAGTAAACGATCAGAACACAAGAAGAAAGATCGAATAAAAGAGTTTGTCTGGGGGACTGACCGTCACGAGGATGATAAAAGACATAAGTCAGGAGATCAATTTGGGAAGCTGAGTCTTCCTCAAAGTATGTTTAAAAAATACACTCCCACCACGGTCCCGATTGATCAACTACTCTTGGAGATCAAAGATAAAGACTTGGTTAGGTGGCCACCTAGGATGAAAGCAGGGTCAAACAAGAGGAACAAAGACAAGTATTGCTTCTTCCACAGAGACCACGGTCATACCACCTCTGATTGCTTTGATCTCAAGGAAGAAATTGAGACTCTTATTCAAAGAGGGTACTTGAAAGAATTCGTGAGAAGTAAAGGAGATAAGAAAGACTATGACCGTGATAATCATGATTTTCCAGATGGAGACATAAGAAGCATCTTTGGAGGTCCGATTATTGAGAAAGAGCTCAAACCCTAGAAACGACCATGCTAGGTCACTGAGGTATAGGCCAAGGCGTCAACACATTGATTAAACTCATCTAAAAGGCTTTACTCTACCTATGATGATGTCAACCAACTTATATTTCTTTCCAGAAATTTTATTTATTGCAGTTTTCATTTCCAATAAAGTTTTTTTATTGTAAGAAGTTCGAAAATAAAATGAACAAGACCGTAATTTTTCTACTTATTTCATTTATGAGAGTTAAATCATTTAGAGAAATCTTAGACTCGTGGTAGATTTCAAGATGTAAAACTCTACTAGAGTGGGGGCCAACTCCGTGAACCTACTACAAAAAGTTCTAAGTCTGCCACTGTGGAAGAGCTAAATAAAAAATTTCTAAGTCTACCAGTGAGTGCATGGTTCGCACGAGCCGCACCTGGAAGAAGAATTTAAAACGACTAAAAAATTCTAAGTCTACCAGGGAGTGCATGGTTCGCACGAGCCGCACGTGGTAGAAGAATTTAAAACGACTAAAAAATCTAAGTCTACCCGGGAGTGCAGGGCTCGCACGAGCCGCACTTGGAAGAAGAATTTAAAACGACTAAAAAATTCTAAGTCTACCAGGGAGTGCATGGTTCGCACGAGCCGCACCTGGTAGAAGAATTTAAAACGACTAAAAAAAGCTGCAATTCAAAAGGAAGAGATCTTTTCTCTGGTCGAGCTCGCTTGACCAACCCGAGCCGAGATATCCCAGCCCTCCGAGTCGCACCTGGAAGAAGAATTTAAAACGACTAAAAAATTCTAAGTTTACCAGGGAGTGCATGGTTCGCACGAGCCGCACTTGGTAGAAGAATTTAAAACAACTAAAAAAATTCTAAGTCTACCAGGGAGTGCAGGGCTCACACAAGCCGCACCTGGTAGAAGAATTTAAAACGACTAAAAAATTCTAAGTCTATCAGGGAGTGCAAGGCTCACACGAGCTGCACCTGGTAAAAGAATTTAAAACGACTAAAAAATTCTAAGTCTATCAGGGAGTGCAGGGCTCGCAAGAACCGCACCTAGTAGAAGAATTTAAAACGACACAATTTTTTAAGTCTACTAAGGAGTGTAGGACTCACACGAGTCGCACCTGGTAGAAGAATTTAAAACGACTAAAAAATTCTAAGTCTACCAGGGACTGCAGGGCTCGCAGGATTCGCACCTAGTAGAAGAATTTAAAACGACTAAAATTTTCTAATTCTACCAAGGAGTGCAGGGCTCGCACGAGCCGCACCTGATAGAAGAATTTAAAACGACTAAAAAATTCTAAGTCTACTAGAGAGTGCATGGCTTGTAGAAGGATCACGATCGTGTCAAGACTCAACAAGAAATCAACTCCTAAAAACCAAATTCAATTTGGTTTTAAAAAAAAAGTCAACCAGTTGACCATCAATATGGGTCAGTTAAAAACCCGTAGGGTCAAACATTGACTTGCGGGTTAATATGAGGGTCGACATAAAATCCATGGGTTTTTACTTTTGAAAAAAAAAAGAAAAAAGGGAGAGAAAGAGGTAAGAAAGAAAGAGAAAGAAAAAAAAAAGGGAAAACTGCTGCGTAAGTGTGACGCAGCAAGGAGAAGGAAAAAAAATATTCAGTTTAGCGTGGGTCAAAACCTAACCCGCGCCTGTGCCCGCGAGTCAGGTTTTGACCCTCGGGCAAAAGAACCATCTGGAAAAAAAATAATAATAAATCATCAGTGGGGCGTGGGTCATTGCCTGACCCGCGGGTCTGGGACCCCCTTCCTTTTTTTTAAAATTTTTTTTATTTCTCCTTCCTCCCTACACTCTTTATCAATTCAATTTTTTTTTTCAAATTTTGTTCTGCTTTTTCCAATAATCGATGGAAGAATTTAATATATTTGATTTCAAGAGAATTTTTATTCTTAAAATCAAAGGGGGCGGAGTATGCGATGATTAAGTGTGACAAATTGGACATACAACCCAACTCCAAAACGACCAGGTACAGAAAAATCAACCTACCAAAATCCAACCGAGCTCCAACACTTAGTATTTTCTCAAAATTTTGACAAGTGAAATGACGGAAAATTCAAACTACAAACTCTCAAAATTTTGACGATTGGAACGGAAAATTCAAGCTACAGACCTCAACACTTTGAATATTTCCAAGAAATTGACTAAGGTAAAATTCCGCTTTGAAGAATACTCCCAAGTAGCATTGAATTGGCATCTCAACTCAACTCGGGAGTAAGGGGCCTCTGTTGTTGGGTGAAATTGGATTACACGTGGAATTTTACACCTTGACAATATTTGTCTACGCACCTCGTCTGACCAAGGTACCTGAGCACCTAGTCTGACCGCGGTACCTGGGCACCTGGTCCAAGGCACCTCGTCTAACAGCAGTACCTAGGCACCTCGTCCGACCACAGTACCAGGGAACCTTGTCTGACCACAATACCAGGGCACATCGTCTGACCGCAGTACCAGGACACCTAGTCTGACCACGGTACTTAAGCACCTGGTCTGATCACAGTACCTAGGCATAAAGTCCGTGCACCTAAAAAAACCTGGCTACACAATCTCCAACACAGACCTACATATTTAAACCGATTGCAAGTGTCCAATTAGAAAATAACACGTGGCGTAACCCGAAAGCGACACGTAATGGAGAAGCAACATGTGGCCCAATCCTGATGTGACACGTGGCACGATGATGTCATCAACATATTCTCCTATAAATAGGAGAAGAAACTCATTCATTAGGTAACTAATTTCTACTACAATTCTATCTTGCACACTAGCTCTGCTTGCTCTGACTTTAGCATCGGATGGTGTTAGGTCGGCACCACACTGGTGCTCTTTTCCTTTCCTGTGCAGGTACCTACGTAGCACGCTGTTGAAGCAGCGCACTACCTCCGACTCATCCCATAATTTATTTTCGTTGCCTACGTGGAAGATCTCCATTTTTGCGCAACAACAAATTCTAATTCAAAACATCTCATTATTGATTTTTAAAATAATTTTGGGTATGTAAATCTACAAGGGATGATTTACTAAATTAGCGGAATTTATTTAGTAACACAAATTAACGCTTAATTTAGGATCTATTAATATCATGCAATTTGTGATAAAAACATGTAGATTCATGCTAGTTTTTTTTTATTCGAAAATTAAAAACCTTTTACTTACATTGAGTAAAATATGGAGAATCGGTTGGAGGTTTCTTTACAGCATCAAATCTTCAGCAACACCGGATCTTCTACGCTATATCCTGATCGTTCGAACGAAATCCGATTGTGGGATCGAACTTAAGAAGAAATTGGGAAGAAGAAAAAAATATTTTTCTTCCCAATAACACTAGGAATTTCGGCCAAGGGGGGAAGAAGGGAAGAAGAGAGAGTTCCAACTTTCTATGGAATTGAATTGTATGATTTATGAATGACCCAACCCTCCTATTTATAGAAAAATAGGAATCCTAATCACATTAGGATTAATCTATAGAAATAAATACAAAAATAAAAAAGATTATCTCTTTCCTTTATCTTGCAATTTCGAAAATGCCATAGATAAATAGGAGATTATTTTATTTATCTTGGGTAAATAAATCTATGTAACTATTTTAGGATAAAATTCAAACAATTATCTCTTCCTAAAATACATGTCATGGCCGAAAATTGGCTTAATAATTAATAAATAATTCTAATTTAATTAATTAATTGTTTTGGGCCAATTTCAATTGGGTTCATTAATCCAATTGGACTTGAAATTCTCTCTTAAATTAATAAGTCCAACTTAATTAATTTATTTATTAATTACCATTTAAATAAAATATTTTATTTAAACAATTAATATTTTCTCCCGACTAAATATTATCAAATTTATATTTAATTATTAATTTCCATTTAAATAATTTTTATTATTTAAATAATTAATAATAAATATTATAATTATTAATTTCCATTAAATAAACTCATTATTTAATAAATAATTTTATTGACAATATTTTATTATTAATTTAATTAATTTTAATTATTAATTTCCGTTTAAATATAATTAATTATTTAAACAATTAATAATTGTTAATTAATTTCAAATTATTAATTACCATTTAAATATACACAATATTTAAATAATTAATAATGTATAATTAATAATATTTCATTATTAATTTCATGTTTAAATAAACTCATTATTTAAACAATTAATAATGTTTATATTAATTACCGTTTAAATATACTCAATATTTAAACAATTAATATTGCCTATTTTAAGTAATTCACTTTACTTAAAATTTCCATTTCTTCTACTTGATTTCGCGACTACGATATTTGGGCTAGCATAGGGACCCGATGGACCTATAGATCATGGGCTTAATAATTAGTCAATTAAGTGATTAACACATAATCAGTTAATTACTTATTATCTAACTATGAATAATTCCACTATAGATTCATAGCTGAACTCCCCTCACTATAGATGAGTTATGTCCATTTAGTTTGTCTTTTATTTATATCTGTGATATATCCTTCACGTGGAACCCTCATAATTACAGGCGGATAAATTTACCGTTTTGCCCCTGTAATTACCGCTTTATTCTTGTGTTCCCGCTGATTCTCCAATGAACTTTATCTTTAGTCGAACTAGAGATAAGATACTTCTGTGATCAATAGAAGTCGTGACGTCACTTGTTCATGTCTCGAATCAGTACATCAAGGGAGTTTCCTAAAGTTCCTAAAATGTTTAGGTATCTCACTGATACCGTTAATTTATAGGAAAGTTATGAATTCCATCTCGTGAAAATGAGTTCCCAGCTACTTATCTAGTCATGTTCCCAAAACAGGAGTGTATTGAGCGTTCTTACAGATCGCTCTCAACTATGTGAATCAAAGAACATAACTCCACAAATAGGAGTCCGCATTTCACTCAGGATTGAGATCTATCACGGTTGATAAACTTAGTTTGATATTCGATTATTTCTCGTAAACGGTACTAATGAGAAATTTGATTGAACATCGTGATCCTGTCTTATACAATCAGCATTGCATATGATACTTCCATTTCATGTCTCCCACATGAATGATCAGGATTCGATCATTTGTCTATAAACAAAATGCGAAGCTATCAACAGTGTTACCAGGATAAGGTTCCCAAACGTTATCCGTTTACTGTAGACACGTTTAAGTTACTCATCTCAACTTTAATCCTCTCGTATGACTCACATACTAAGTCGTGATTTCATAAGAGTGACTTAGGGTTTTACTATTTGAATGTTTGATATTTATATATTTCCATATATTCCTAATATCATTAATTGAATCAATCTAGATAATATAAAGAACTTATGTTTATTTATTTAATTTATTCTTAATAAATCATTATTATTAAATAATCACAAGTTCTAGGACACCATTCCTAACAGAAATAGGTCTCAATTCTCCAAGAATACAACATTTCAATCCAGAGATAAATGAAGAATGTCTAAGGTTAAGCCTTGATCTCCTTGAAGAGCATAGGGAGACTTCCCGTCTCCGTGTTGCTGAGTATAAAAATCGGGTGGCCCGATACTACAACTCCCGAGTCAAACCACGCAATTTCAAAGTGGGTGACCTTGTTCTCAGAAAAGTGTTGCCAAATACAAAGGACCCAAATAGCGGGGTCTTAGGACCAACTTGGGAAGGACCATACAAGGTCACTGAGATTGTGAGATCAGGTACTTACAGACTGAAAGACCTCAACGACAGGGCGTTACACCATCCATGGAATGCAGAGCACCTCAAGACCTTCTATCAATGATTTCTTTTCAATTTCATTTTCGTTCAAGTTATTTCTATAACAATATCAATTCATTGTATTTTCATTCCAATAAATGAAATAAGAATGTACATTTTCAACTTCATAAATTTATTTGTGATGAGAAGAATCAATGAGGCATAAGCAGAGGCTACCACCAAGTATGAATTTAAGCTGCGCATAGAACAAGCTACTTCAATAACTCGCAAACTCAAGTAACACTTTAAGTCATAAAGTGACGCTTGAGTGGGGGCCTACTACCACTACTTTACTTACTACATGCACTACCACTATGCATTATGCTGCCACACCAACAAGACAGAGCAACTAGCACAACAAAAATTAAGTTCATCAAAATTCTAAGTCATTCAAGGTGCATGGCAACGTAGCCACACTTGATTGATAAAACTTAGAAAGAACAAAAATTTAAGTTTATCAAAATTCTAAGTTCATTCTAAGTGCAGGGCTACTTACCCACACTTGTTCGATAAAACTCAGAAAAACTCAAAAACTTAAGTTCACTAAAAATTCTAAGTTCAAGGCTACATAGCCATAAATGATCGACAAGACTTAGAAAATAAAAATTAAGTTGGTTAAAAATTCTAAGTTGATTCTAAGTGTAGGGCTATGTAGCCACGCTTGATTGACAAAAATTTAAGTTTATCAAAATTCTAAGTTCATTCTAAGTGCAGGGCTACTTACCCACACTTGTTCGATAAAACTCAGAAAAACTCAAAAACTTAAGTTCACTAAAAATTCTAAGTTCAAGGCTACATAGCCATAAATGATCGACAAGACTTAGAAAATAAAAATTAAGTTGGTTAAAAATTCTAAGTTGATTCTAAGTGTAGGGCTATGTATCCACGCTTGATTGACAAAACTTAGAAAAACCAAAAACTTAAGTTCACTAAAAATTCTAAGTTCATTCATAATGCAAGGTTACATAGCCATGTATGATTGACGAGACTTAGAAAATAAATGAAACTAAGAAATGAAAGCAACATGAGATGAATTATTATTTCAGGGTAATAAATAAGAAGATGTGAAGCAACATAAGTTCGGAGATATCCTAAACAAAACGGGAAAGCATGTTAAAAGCAAATAATCCTACCTATATGGAACTAAAAAGGAACACAAATAAAAGCTAAACGAGTTCATTAGTGGACATGCCCCACGAAACATGATAAAACTAAATCAGAAAAAGGCATCATGCAGAGTCACCCAAAATTTCAATGTCGACATCATCACCGGGGCGCGTGGCGTGAGAAGGAGGGGGAAGGTTCAAACGCTCCCTAACAAAATTAAGATTTAAATCTGGAAATCTCTCAGCAACTTCATCAAGCGTTGCATCGACGCCAAGGCTAAAAAGGTAAACCTCCGGGTCTACACCCTGATTAACAGCTTTAAACATGGTCATCAACTCTTTTTTGTCCTCAGTCTTATCTTTGAGTTCGCTAAAATTGAGCAAGGTGCTTTTGTGCCTGGTTGAAATTTGATCTGAGATTCTCTTCGCTTCGGCTAGTTCACTCTTCAGCTTCTCCTTTTCAACACGCTCTACTTCCAGCAATCGAGCATTATCAGATGAATTTTCTTCATGAATTTTCACCGCTTCTTGAAGACGGGCAATCTCTCTCCCTTGTTGGACACATATCATGTTCATCCTAGCTCCAGCCTAACGAAGACAAAGTATGTTTTTTAGTCACCTGAGTAAAAAACAAATGAAAAAGTAAAAGAGTGCATACCATTAAGTAATCCTCAACAGCCAATTCAGCTAATTCCTGAGTGGGCATAGAACGTGCACAATCTCGATCAAGCAACAAAACAGTTTGAAATTTTGAGCTGATCAGTTCGACATCTTTCTCGAAAGACTCATCATTCTCACCATAGTAAATGCAGTCGGGGTTGGTAAAAAGGTGTCGAACTTCATGGTGAGAAGAAGGACCCGCACCCAAGCTCGGAACTGTAGTAGTGCAAGATTGCTTGCCAACATCTGACTCACGACGACGCTTTTCAACTGAAGTTTCAAGAAGGCCAGATTGTTTTTTAGTTACTTTTTTTGGAGCCCGACTAGAGTCATCTACGCATTTCTGACGTTTTCTATCGTCAATGTACTTACGAGCTGCCTCACCCGTCATATCTGAAGCAACAACAAGATGTTAGACTTATGATATGTTATGGTGCAATGTTTTCAAAAAAAATTGTGTATACATATAGCAAATACTCACTGATTTCCTCAATGATAGGTTGAGCAAGGCCAGAAGCGATGAGTGATTGATCTGAAAGAAGGATGGAAGGTTCACGTTGATCAATTGGAACACTTAAGATCCGATTAATTATCTTCTTAGTTGAGTCCCTTAGCGGTGCAACTTTCCAATCTCTCGCTGCAACACAATGGAGGAAAGAATAAAAATCAAAAGGTAAAAAAAAAAAGGTCAGTCACAAAGTCCTATTAAAAACCTACCAGAAAACCTGAATGACTTTGGCACACGGTGAGTACGACTATTTTTAGGAGTTTCTGCCAACCAGTAACCACCAACAAAGAACCATTTACTTTTCCAATTTCTTGAAATTGAAGGTTTCCTTACTACTCGATGTTTTCGAAAGTTTAAGTAGTAGATAAACTTATCCTTAGGAAGATTCTTCAATCGATAAAGAGCATACACAGTCTTATAAGTTAATCTTTCTCCACCGCCATAAAGATGCCAAAGAACCCAGAATCCAAGTACAACAATCCATCCGTTTGGCCCAAGCTGAGCAGGTGCTAGCCCAGCCAAAGACAAAACTCTCTGAGGGAAGTGATGGAGAGGAAGCTACACAATATGCAATATGCAATCCCTCAAGCACACCTACAAAAGAGCATGGAAAATATATGTTAAAGCGACAGAGGGACATTACACCAAAAAAAAATTAAAAATAAAAAGTCAACTAGTCAAAGGGGTAAAAAGTCAACGGTCAACGGGTCAAAAAGTCAACGGTCGACGGGTCACAGGTCAACTAGTCAAAAGACGGGGTCATGCAATTTTTTACAAGTCTAAGACAAGTTATAAATGACAAGGCGTTGATGACAAAACCCTATTGACATAACCTTGACGACAAAGCCCTATTGACAAAGTCCTGATGACATAGCCCTATTGACAAAGCCCCGATGACAACGCCCTATTGACAAAGCCCCGATGACAACGCCCTGATGACATAGCCCTGATGACAACGCCCTATCGACAAACGCCCGAATTGACAACGCCCGAAACAACAAAAGAAGACCACGTCCGAAACAAAGTTTCGAAAAAAAAAAAAAAGAGTCAAAGTCAAAGTCAACGCTGGTCAACGTTGACCAGTCAATCGGGTTGTCATTTAACCCGCGGATCGAACCGCAAGTTTGCATTTGACCCGCGAATCGATCCGCGGGTTTGCATTTAACCCGCGAGTCTCAAGCTGTTTAAAAAAAAAGAAAAAGGCAAAACAAGTCTGCTTTGTCAGACGAAAAAAAAAAAAATTGAAATCAAATCACAAACCTGCTGTGCGTCAGGTTTGTGACAAAACAAAAGCAATTTTTTTTATTTTTTTATTTTTACTTTTTCTTTTCCAATTTCTTATCTTTTTTATTTTTTATTCATTATTTAATTTCTTAATCAATTCTCACAATTTCTTTTTTTTTTTCTTTTATCAATTCATCAAACAAAAGTGCAAAACCCTAATTCAATTTGATTTTAAGAAATTTCTATTCTTAAATTCAAAGGGGGAATATGTACCTGATGATTGATTCGACGTTTAACCACGGTGTTCTACCACATCGAGCCTGTGAGATTGAGAATTGGAGAAAATAATGTTAAAAGTGACAGAGGAATAAATGAGAAGGAAAAGAGAAGAGGATTTAGAAACTCACCAAGTCTTGTGAGATTTGTGAGTTATGGGAATTGCTAAGCACGCTTATTTATAGAGATTTTTGATAATATCTATTTATAGAGATTTTTTATAATATCTCTAAGATTTGATATTATCAGTAAGATTTGATATTATCTCTAAGAGTTATCCTACCTTAACCATTGGATCAAAGCGACGGCTGAGATTAAGTCACTTATGGTTTTACAAAAAAATTATTATTTTTTGCGAGACAAAAAATTTCAAACTACCAAGCCCCGACACTTGTAAAATTTTCAGAAACTGATAGAAGAATAAATTCCACCCTAAATTAATACTCCCAAGCAATAGTGAACTCACGTCTCAACTCAGCTCGGGAGTAGGGGGCCACTGTTGTGGGTAAAATTATATCAGTACACGTGGAATTTCTGGACTTGTTCAAAGAATGCACACTCCACATGTCTACGTCACCTGGACAGATAAAGCTACGTCACCTATTGTAACGTTTCGGGTTTTCGGTAAATTTTTGAATTAAAAATATATATATATATATATATATTTTCTCTATTTAATTTCTTAAATGATTTAAGGATAAAGTGTTTAAATTTAATTCTTATTATTAAGAATTTATTTTTAAATAACTTTAGGCTTAGATAAATCAGAGATTTTATTTATTTATTAAATGATTTTTTTTTTAAATAAATGAGGGGGGGAGTAAAAAGGAGGAAAAAGAAAGAAAAGGGGAAAAGCCATCTCATTCATCCTGCTTCACGTGAAAGACCTAGACAGAGAAAAGAGGTATGACATTCTCCTTCTTCACTTTCTTCTTCTTTCGTTTGGACGAGAAATTGATCGATTTCGGGTTAATCGATTCAAAAATTTCATGATCTATAGGTGTGTTTTGCTTAGGGTTCTCTTTGGTGGAGTTGTGGAGAAATTTGAGAAGAGCCTTATTTCAAGATTGAATTGAGGTAATGATTCCTATTTTGAAACCTAATATAGAATTGATGGATAACGAATGAATCAGAACCCCAAAATTCTACGTCCGTCCTACGTCCGTCTTTCACTGTCCTAAGTCCGTCCTACGCCGTCCTACATCCGTCTTTCACTGTCCTACGTCCGTCCTTCGCTGTCCTACGTCCGTCCTTCGCCGTCCTACGTCCGTCCTACATCTGAAGCCCTATGTCATAATCGTCCTAACCCGAAGCCAAACCCGTAGCCATCTGTCCTAACCCGAAGTCGAACCCGTCACCCTCCGTCCTAATGCTGTCCTAATTGTCATACCATCGTCCTACCCTGTAATCCCTCCGTCCTACGTTCAGTTTAATGTTTATCTTAGCATAAAGTTAGGTTTAATTTAATTTAGATTGTAATTTATTTTTCAGGTCGTAGTTGTATTGTGAAAGGAATAAAGAATTTGGAAGAATTCTTACTTTGTGCAAGGTGAGTAGAAGTTGTTAAGGCTAGAATTTTTCCATGTTTGTTTTCCTTTTTCTTTAACAGTATAACCTCTTAAACTTTGGCATTGACCTTGGATGTTTATAAGTATAAAATGAGGTTATTTGGGTTGAATTAAGAACTTGGAAAAATTAATGAAAAGCATGCTTAAAATATTGGGATGTTTAAGACTGATCTTGGGTAAATTTTAACAATTGTCGTTAAGTTATGAAATGCCGTTTTTGTATGATAGTGCCCAAATAGGAGAATTTAGGCTTAGGCGGCTAGTTAGTAACTGATGCTGGATTTATTATTTTGTGTTGCGATATTTATTTGGATGTGTAGGGCTATTTGGGAGTTAAAAATATAGCCGTTATGCCGCCGGTTTTTCTTTAGAAATTATTAGATTCTAAGTTTCGATTAAGGGACGAAATGGCGTAGACCTAGGCTAGTTTCGTCTCTAGATTTGTAACAATGTTGGAAGTGACTGAAAATGACCCAAAGTGTTTAGTTGGATGTTTTTGGGCTGTTTTGAGGTGAGATTAAGGTTAAGGGAAAACTGGGTATATAGCCCAAATTCAAAAAACCTAAAGCATAATAGCCCCAAAGAAAAAGATAAAACAAAATAGCCCCAGGGAATTTTTAAATGAGAATGAAAATACAATGATGCCCTTCTAAAATTAAGAAAAATAAATAAATAAAAAAGAGAAAAAGATTTGAATATACTAAAATCAAGGAAACATTAAATATGAAAAAACAATAAAAGAAAATAAGAGAGAAAATTTGAAATTAAAGGGAAAAAATCTTGGCAGATTTATAGGAAAAATAAAACCCATGCGGCATTCGAAAAAAATTGCAGGAAAACAACAAATGACAACGAAGAAGATGAGGGTATTAATAAAAATACTATACATTAATAAAAAGACAAACACAAAAAAAACAAAAAAATTACAATATATTAAAAAAACTAATAATATACATTAAAAACATTTTGTAAATAATAAATTTAAATAAAGTACAGTATTCTAAATAAAACTGTACAATAAGGAATAACGAAAAAACAAACTATATAATAAAAAAAGAGAAGAAAACTCACATAATAACAACAACAAAATTACAAAAAATATTAAATAAACAAATACTATACATTAAAAATTAAAGTAAATAATAAATATAAATAAGGTATAGTATACGAAAAATAAAAGTACTTTAAAAAAAATGACATATGAAAAATAGTACAATATAATTGTACAATACAAAAAGAAGAAGAACCATATTCATGTATAGTATAATAAAAAAACTTGTACTGTACAGTGAACGCTTGAAAAAACAACAAGAAGAAGAAGAACCACATTCATGTACAGTATAATAAAAAAACTTAAACTATACAACGAACCCAACAAAAAAAAGAGAAGAAGGATTCATGTACAGTATAATAAATAAACGTATACTGTACACCGAACCCAGAAAAAAAAACAAGCAGAAGAAGAAAAGAAGAAGAGAAGAAGAAGAAGAAGAAGAAGAAAAGACTTTCGACCTTGGCCATCCCGAAAGTTGCAGATCTAAGGATTCCGAAAGCTTCAGATCTAAGGAATATGAAGAGATGAAAAGGAAGAAGAAGAAGAAGAAGAAAGAAAGAAAGAAAACTTAACGTCAACAAAAATCGAATCCATTGACAAAAAAAAAAACTAAACGAAAAAACACTCCTAGAAGAAATCGATTGTGACAAATGGAAAATCAATGAGGAAAGACGAAAAAAAAAAGGAACAGAGATGAAGAAAGACGAAGGGATGATAACTGAAAAAGAATGAACCCTAAAAAAATGATGAAACGTATAGAAAAAGGGAATAATACAAATCCCACCATTTGAGGGACAATTAAACCAATAATTAACAAAAAGTTGTGTGAAGATTGGAGAGAGAAACTTTTAAAAAATCAAATCAACTCATTAAAAATCAACAATTTAAAAAAATATAAAAAAAATTAAATAAGGGTTAAATGGGAATATATTAAAAGTAGATACTTTAAAAAGGCTAAAAAAACATAAAAATTTTAAGAGGCTAAAAAAACATAGGGTGTAGCTAAAATGGGCTATATAGTGGATTATCCCTAAGGTTAAATCCTAAAAGTTGTAATTTAGGAAATTTTTTTAGCCTTTCAGTTGGGTTAGTTGAGGAAAGTGAGGTTGTTGGCTTGTTGAAGCGTCAAGGTTGACGTTGTGTGAAATCGTATTACTTTAAAATACCTTGGGTAATATGGTTGTAGGTTCGCATTAGGCAAGACCTTGTCTAATGAAGAATAGCTGTTAGGGGAGATTATTTAGTGTGCACAACTTAAATAACACCTAACGGGGCAGGTTCATTCCATCCGTACAATGGAAAAGAATATCCCTAAAGGATTTAAATTGTAGAAAAATTATGTTTAAATTCCTTATGGGCGTAGTCTCTCTTTGTTTGCAAATAAAGAGGAGATTAAAGGTATTAAACGGGAAAGGATTCGATTAGTTTTAAATTGTAGAAAAATTATGTTTAAAACTAATTCGAATAGAGTTAACTTTTAATTTGTTGAGATAGGATTTATGATTTCTTTGGGAGTGAGTGACTTATTGGAAGTCGGTAAGGACGTTTATGGACTTAAAGTCTTAGGAAACCTCTCATTGGCATGATTCTTTCTTTAACAATTTTCTACTCATTGGGCGTAGCCTCATGATGCTACAACTATTTTTTTTTTAGGTAAAAGAAAGAAGAAGCTCGGTGGCTGATGTGGTTCGAGGTGGTGATCAGTTGGCATGGATTTGCAACGCCGGCGAAATTTACCTTTCTTTTATTTATTTTGGGTTTTATGTGGATTCATGTTTTGTTTTGTTTTAATAAGTATGTCGAGCATACTTTTGATTGATAAATTTCTAAACGTTGGTTTTGAAGTTGTTTCGTTTTGACATTTTAAGTTTTGAAGTAAAACCGATCGGTTAAAATGGTGTTGAACTTGGTTTTAAATAAAAGAACTGGATGTTATTTGTTTTTAATGCTTCCGCTGTCTTTATATTATGAATTCCACGTGTTTTGGGATTTTTGGAAATTTTGGGTTGTTACACCTATGAGGCTATGTCTACGTCGTCTGGGAGGCCACGTCTACGTCACCTGGGAGGCTATGTCTATGTCGCCTAGGAAGGTACGTCTACATAGTCCCGATAGTCTACGTCTACGTCATCTAATAAGACTACGCATCAAAGACTGAGAAACTACATATTGATATCCAATCAAACGATGACACGTGGCATGACCAACAAGCGACACGTCATTGGGAAGTAACACGTGGCCCAATCCCAACGCGACACATGGCACGATGATGTCATCAAACTCCTCTCATATAAATAGGAGAGGAAATTCATTCATTAGGTAACTAATTTCTACTACAATTCTCTCTGGCACACTAGCTCTGCTTGCACTAACTTAAGCATCGGAGGGTGTTAGGCCGGCACCACACCGGTGCTCTCTTTGTTTCCTGTGCAGGTACAAACAGTGCTCGTCAACTACTCAGCACATCACCTACGCGGCACCTCTAGTGCAGCGTACTACATCTGACTCATCCCATACTTTCAGTTCGTTGCTTACGTGGAAGCTATCCATTTTTTAGCAACAACGGTAGAGATGATGTAGAAGAAAAGAACAAACCCTGGCCAGGACATGTCTTAATATGGCTCTCGGGGTTGAGATACATATTGACTCAATTGATGAACAACAAATGTAATATCCAGCCTAGTAACTGTGAGATATAAAAGATGCCCAACAAGAAGCCAATAAGAAGAATGATCAACTAATAAAGGACCATTCAGTTCAGTTCCTTGAGTACTTTTCCTTAGATTTTAGTTTAGAACTTCAAGTTCCATTAAAATAGAACTTGAATCTTAAACCCTTGTTATTATTCAAACATTTTCACACACTTTTTGCAAACTGTTATGTTTTTTGGCAACCAGAGTTCCAGCCACCTCCCAGAAAAATACTAATTGTATTTAGAATCTAACTCGGATTTAAAATCAAACCAAACCAACCCCCGAAATTTGCTTGCAAAACTCTGAACCCCCCGGCCACCCTAAATGGACCTAGGCCTTGGGCTAATTTTGGAGCCACATATTCTATTTTGCTTCCTTTTTGTTTCATGTAGTTTGAATTAGTAATTCATTATATGGCATTGTTTAACGTGGGTGATGGTTATAATTGAACCCAAATTTTTAAGTTTTGGTTTGTTGGTAAATTTAACAAAAGGTGAGGGATAGATTGAATTACTTGATGAGTAATATGAGTTTATGGATATTGAATGTTTGGATGATTGAGATAGTAAGTTTAGGATTGTCATGTTTACTTTGATTATGTTGTGTATGTTTTGGATTGGTCTTCCAACTGTGTTGAGGAGAGCATTAGCAGCATTTTCAGGGACAAAGTACGTCTAGGATTGGGCTCCTATCTATGTTGGAATGAGCATGTAGAGGATTGATGTATTTAAATCATTATAATGGACTTATGAATTCATGATTGGTATATTGTGTGCTAAGTAGAAGGATTAACCTTTTGTGGATGAATTGTGTGAATTGCTTGTGATGCAAAACGACTATTATGAGTGGGACATCAATGAGTCATTCCTAGAGATACTTGTGTGCATCAAGGTTAGCAAACCTTGAATGTTAGTGGTTAGCAAACCCAGGGACAATCTCAAAGGGGCGGGCTAGCAAAACTCAAATATGCTTTCGTGTGAGACAGTTGAGCATCACACATTGATACTTGTTGTTCGTTTGTTATTGTGTTTTGAGATATGTTATGCATTTGTGGATATAAATACGTTATGGATATGAATATAAGTTGTGAGATGGATATATTATTATATCAAGGAGTTTGGAGTTTTAGATATGTGAAAATCTATCCAGTGTATTGAAAAAAAAAAGGAAAAGAAAAAAAAAGGGAAGGAAGCTATACTATCGATTCTTACAGAGATGTCCAAGGAATTGTCCACTTTCCCACTTTTCATTGATACATTTCATATTTCTTTCTCCTTACATGCCTTGTGATCGTCATGATGCATTTTTCGTGACTGCCTTCGAACATGAAATTCAATCTTCATATTCATATATCTTCTCAGCTTTCATGATTTTAATCCAAGATTTTATCCCCATGCCTTTAATGTAAGAGTCATCTATTCAATTGCATCCTTCATCATCAACATGTTTGTTTATTGCAAGTTTGAGATGAAAAAATGATTTGATTAAATGGAATAACATTATGAGTTACTTTTACAAGTTGTTCAAAGCATATGAGTTACTTTCAAATGACCCACCAAAAGCGTCATAACTCATTTGAGTCAGAATTACTTTTTGAGGCATCAAAAGCAAGTGAAAAATTAGGTCACTTGAATGAGGGAGAATAAATCATTAATAGGGGCATTCACTAAAAAAAAGATGAAAATATGATTCTTCCCTCAAACCATGAGTAAACTTTGCTTGTTATGATTTCATGTCATCTAATAATTCATGGAGAAATAAGGGGTTAAATCAGATTGGGTATTTTGGCAAAAAAAAAAAAAAAAAGAAAAGAAATCATGCATTTGCATATCATTGATCAAATAAAAAAAAAGCCTCATGCATTTGCATCTTTAATCAAATAAAAAAAGTCTCATGCTTTCATGCACCAAAAATAGACATCACATTTCAGGGATGCATTCACCATAAACAGCATTCTACATAATTATATAAGGCATCATATGGCCCGTGTTTAAAGCAGAAGTCATGCATATGCATTTTTTTAATGGGTATAAGTTTATGGTGTAAGTATTGCTCAAGTATTTTTACCATCATTCTCAAATTCAAGCTAAAAAAAGAAAATTAAGCTTAGACAATCATCGCATCATCGTCATGCATTTTATACATAATTCATGGTTTCAGTCTAACTATTACATTCTCATATGCCAACGAAGTGCATTATCATTAGAGTCGTTTTCTCAAAAGCATTCATTGTATCCTTTACAGGCATAATAATCTTCACATGTTTCATCTAATTTATGGCATGCTCACTATATTTAAAAAAAAATTAAGCAAGCATTTTCACATGACTGGCACAAGTTTTTAAATTTACCACTTTCTAGCATGCATAGGTGTGTCCATTGAGCATAAGAATGCAATAAAAACTCATCTTTTGAATGCACTTTCAAGTCAAACATTGAGTAGTTTGCACGAATTTTATCAAAATCATACACTGGGACGAAAAGAAAGATCATACATCCCAGGCAAGCCTATTATCAAAGTTTCAAAATCTTACTTCGGCATAAAAAAAATTGCCTTCACTTGAAGCAGCTCAAAAGTCTTCATGTTGTTAAAATATGGATACTCGAGTCAACCATGCTTCCTCATTCTATCAAGTCAAACATAAGCTGGAGTTCGGTTTAACACACTCGTTTCATGATTCATTTGCGTGTCATGCATATCATATAAATATTTCATTGATGGTCATTTTTTTTCTCATGCCATCACAAAACTCCAAATTTTCATTACAAATCATTCAATATCAAATAAGTTTCATTTTAGCTCACTGACTCATAGAAATTATCAAGCATGCATCGTGTATTACATTACATATTTTTCAACATCATTCCAAGTTTAAAAAAATTCATCATGCAGTTTAATAAAAACATCTTGCATTAGATCAATCTTAATCAGATTCAACCTTTCTTCAACGTCGCTTTAAAAAAAAATCAAACATGCATCATGCACCACATCATTTAAAGTTTAAAAAATGCTGCATACATTGATATCTCCACTTCTTCAATATTCTTTTCAAAAATTAATAAAAAAAATTCATGCAAATCAGTTCTTGTCACTCTAAAATTTCTTCATCATTGTTGAAAGTGCAAAAATACATATAGCATCACATTGCATTTTTAAATATCATTCAAAGTTAAAAAAATGCATCATGTAACATCTTTGAAATTAAATTATCTCATGGAGATTAATATTTGTCGAATTCAACATTTAGAAATATTGAAAGTAAAAAGAAACAGGTTGAAAAATCTTAACATGATATATGTGATTGATTTAAAACCATGCATGCACAAGTTTTCACTTTGCATTTCAAATATCATTATTGTTTTGATGTTATCAAGTATCATGATTTTGTCACCTTGAAACTGTGACAAACCCCAATTATCTAAAATTGAAATTGGAGAAAACCCATTTCTAACAAGATTTGCTCATTTTCCCTTTTTCTACTACGACTTAATCCCAGTAGAGGTTTGGTGAAGCCAGGTTCACCTCATTTTTACTCATCCATATCGCGGCTTAGACCTGATAAAGTTCAAAGTCTTCTGAGGCCATAATCATCTCATTTTCTTTGTTTTTCGATTAAATCGAATCCTACTTACGGCTCAGTCCCGGTAGAGATCAAAGCCTGGAACAAAATCCAGGTTCGATAAATTTTACTATGTTTTTCTATTAAATTGAATCCTACTTGCGGCTCAGTCCAGGTAGAGATCAAAGCCTAGAACAAAATCCAGGTTCATTACATTTTACTCTGTTTTTCGATTAAATCGAATCCTACTTGCGGCTCAGTCCCGGTAGAGATTGAAGTTTGGAACAAAATCCAAGTTCAATACATTTTACTCTGTTTTTAGATTAAATCGAATCCTACTTGCGGCTCAGTCGGTAGAGATCGAAGCCTGGAACAAAATCCAGGTTCGTTATATTTTACTCTGTTTTTTGATTAAATCGAATCCTACTTGCGGCTCAGACCCGGTAGAGATCGAAGCCTGGAACAAAATTCAGGTTCATTACACTTTAATCTCTTTTTCGATTAAATCGAATCTTATTTGCTGCTCAGTCCCTGTAGAGATCGAAGCCTAGAATAAAATCCAGGTTCGTTACATATTACTATGTTTTTCGATTAAATCAAATCCTACTTGCGGCTTAGTCCCGATAGAGACCGAAGCCTGGAGCAAAATCCAAGTTCATTACATTTACTCTGCTTTTCGATTAAATCAAATCATACTTGCGACTCAGTTCCGGTAGAGATCAAAGCCTGGAATAAAATCCAGGTTCGTCATCATTTTACTTCTTTTTGGATTAAATCGAATCCTACCTGCGGCTCAATCCCGGTAGAGATCGAAGCCTAGAACAAAATCCAGGTTCATCACATTTTACTTCATTTTTCTATTAAATCGAATCATATTTGCGGCTCAGTCCCGGTAGAGATCGAAGACTGAAACAAAATCCAGGTTCATGACATTTTACTTCATTTTTATATTAAATCGAATCCTTTTTGCGGCTCAGTCCCGGTAGAGATCGAAGCTTGGAACAAAATTCAAGTTCGTTACATTTTACTCTGTTTTTTGATTAAATCGAATCCTACTTGGCTCAGTTCCGGTAGAGATCTAAGCCTGGAACAAAATCCTAATTCGTTACATTTTAATCTGTTTTCGATTAAATCGAATCCTACTCGGCTTAGTTCTGGTAGAGATCGAATCCTGGAACAAAATCCAGGTTCGTTACATTTTACTCTATTTTCGATTAAATCGAATCCTACTCGGCTCAGTTCCAGTAGAGATCGAAGCCTAGAACAAAATCCAGGTTCGTTACATTTTACTCTGTTTTAGATTAAATCGAATCCTACTCAGCTCAGTTCCGGTAGAGATCGAAGCTTGGAAAAAAATACAGGTTCGTTATATTTTACTCTATTTTTCGATTAAATTGAATCCTATTTGAGGCTCAGTCCCGGTAGAGATCGAAGCCTGAAATAAAATCTAGGTTCGTAACATTTTACTTCATTTATTTTTAAATCGAATCCTACTTACGGCACTGTCCCGATAAAGATCGAAGCTTGGAATAAAATCCAATTTCGTTATATTTTACTCATTCTTCAATTAAATCGAATCCTACATGCGGTTTAATCCCGGTAGAGTTCGAAACTTGAGACAAATCCAGGTTCGTTGTCACTTTGACTTTTTTGAATTCTACTAGTACTGTTTCCTCTAAAGTAGAGTTTCAAGCCTCCACAAGCCCAATTCAGTTATATTTACTTCTTTTGATTAAACTCAGTCCTTGTTTGCTTAAAATTATAAAAACTAAAAAAAAAAAAAACATAAAATGAACCATGTTTCTCATGGTATTCATATTTCTCAATGAATTTTTCGCCATTCAAAAACTTTATCTTTTCCTTTGTCCACCTCTTAATTCTTCAAGGATGTACAAAGAGGGACAAACTGTAGATACCGTATTTTGTCCGACTCAATTTCATTAAGAAAGTTTAATTTTAGTGAAAATAGGTTTAATTTGGAATTGATTTTAAATGATAAATTGAATTTATGATTTAAAATTAATTTTTAATTAAAGTTTTTGTTTTTTAAAAAAAAGATTTTTTCATATTAAAAATTGGTGGAATTTTGGTTTAAATAGATTTGAGTTTCAAATTGCTTTGATTAGAAAATCATTTAAGGAAAAAAAACAAATTATCATTGATTTAGGCTAATTAGTGACAAGGAAAATTAATTGATTGAATAGTAATTTTGTTTCCTTATTTACTGCTCCTAATTGGCCCATAAATAGACCATTATTTAGACCTAAAATGTCACCTCCTCACCTCATAACCATCAACACCGGATAACCTCATAACCCATCTCATCTCACATCACACCTCATAACCTCACACCACGATCACAACCTGACGGCTACATAATTCGGTTGAAAACCCCTACCTCTCACCTATTGATATTTTCTCTAGCACTCTACTACCGCACTGGTAACATATTTCCTCTCCAAACGGCATCCATAAGACCACCATTGATCGAGCCAAGCATAATGGAATAGTGTCAATCTGTCACACTCTAAGAACTCCACATTTTTTTTGTCTCATCCTATTTCTCATCAGGCAAGTGGGATTGGTAAATTTTATTTCTCTTCTTTTTCTATTTATATATTAGAATATTCATGTTCAGATTAGTATAAACTTCATGATTGATTATTGATATATCATCCATTTACATTTACATATATATATTTTGGCAACATTTTCTCTGTTATATATAGATTTACATTTATCTAAGCATATTAAATTGTAAATATCTTTATAATAATTTAAAACGTAATTAAATTCATAATGCTTTTAAATTTGGGTCTGACCAAATAAACATATGAATGGTAATCAATAACTTTGAATGCTATAAGCCACAAAATTAGAATATTTATAATTAAAAATAATTTTTTAAAATGAGTTAAAATATTTTCTTTCAAAATAAATACTATCTACACTTAGAATTCTCTATTATTTTCTATAATGAAAAATTTTAACTAAGAGAAAAGTCTTTGTTGGGATCTCGATAAGTACGTGGAAATCATCACGTTTGTAAAGACTGCGTAATGTGCTCATCAGGATTCTCATATAAGCGTACAAAAGCCCTAAAAAATATAGAATAGAAAAACTTTTTAAAAAAACAATATTACATGTATTATTTCAAAAATAAAATAAAAAAGGAGGTTATTTTAAATAAGTTTAAATATTATTTCAAAAAATAAAAGGGAAGTATTTTAAATAAAAACAAGAAAAATGTTTTAAAATATAAATACAGTTCCAATGATGGAATTTGAGAAGTAAAAACCTCAATTTCTTAAGGTGAAATATTTTCTAAATTCCAATATTGTTCAATTAACGATTATAACCCCACTCATTTTAATCTTTATTGCTTACTTCATTTTTGAAGTTGAGAAATGATTAAATGAGACATTTGTTTTTATAAATTAAAATTATTTAAATTAAGAACCATCATTTTAAAAATAAGATAATATAAGGTAAAAATATGGTAACCATTTTAAAATGAGTGTTGTAGGGTGCTAATACCTTCCCTACACACAAATGACTCCCGAACCCAACTTGATTTTTGTAGACCATTACTTTTTTAATTTAATTTGGTGATCAATCACACCCAAATATGGTTGATGGCAACTCCCACTTCATTTTCATATAAGAGACCTAATATTAAGGATGTCAGCCGCTCAGCGTCGCAATCACGTTGTGACAATCAATTTAGTTAATTTATAGTCAATTTTTGTTTAGGGTTAGTCAATAATCAATTTAGTTAATTTAAATAGTCAATTTTAGTTTAGGTTTAGTTAAAATATTTTTGTTTTGTTTAGTCAATAGTCAATTTAATTAATTTAGTCAATTTGAATAGTCACTAGTCAATATTGTTAATTTAGTTGAGGGGAAAATGAAAATCACACCCTGTGATTTTGGTCAAATGTAAACCACACCCCTATAGTTAGAAAATGAATATTGGGTAAAGTACCCATTTGGTCCCTGAATTTTGGAGGTCGTGTCTATTTGGTTCCCGCATTTTCAATTTGTGTCTAAGTGATCCCTGAGTTTTGGATGTTGTGTCCATTTGGTCCATGCATTTTCAATTTTTGTCTAAGTGGTCCATGAGTTTTGGATATTTGTGTTTATGCGGATAAAACTAATGAAAAGAGAAAGAAAGAAAGGAATCAAAAGAATTCTATTGAAACAAAGAACTTGTTGTAGCATAATTTTGCACCAACCTTGAACATGAACAAAAGAAGAAAAACTAAACTTGCTGAAAAACAAACTAAAGTTTTTATATACAAACTATTTACGAACCAACTAACTAACTAAGCATGTTAATATGAACAGCTACAAAAATACAAGCAAGGAGCTATCATACACTGCAACAAGGTCTCAGAAACACCCTAACTAACTCTTGACAAACTTAACAGGAAGCACACGCGTGTGGGAAAGCTTGTTGAGCTTAAGTAGCTTGACACCCGTTAAGCAAACTTAAGGTGTCAAGCTACTTAAGCTAGTCATTACCAAAATGTTAGAGAACCTTCTCATTATAATGTTTAGAGTCATTAATCATCACAACATTGAACAATATCCAAACTCATACCTTCATTTAAATCTCGGACCAATTTTAAAATCTTGGACCAAAAATCATACCAATCTCGAATCAAAACTCATAATCTCGGACCAAGTGTCAAATTTTTTTAAAAAAAAATTAAGTGAGAGATAAAAGGCATGAGCTTGTGGGTTTGTAGTGTTTTAAATCTTATCCACCATTTCCATAGAGAGAAGAAAAGTGAAGATTTTTTTGAAAGATGATGGAAAAGTGAGAAGAAAGAAAGAAGATGAGATAAAAGAAAAGTAAGGATATTCTTATCTTTTCACATATACAAAAGGTTGATGTAATTTAAAAACTGAAGGTAGGGTCAATAACCCTTCATTTATATTTTTAAAGGTCAATAGAACTCATAACAACAGATATAAAACACCCCAACATGCTTTCTAAGTTTCAATGAAGAGAGAAGTTTCATAAACGGGAAATAATAAATCGTTACCAAACATATTTATATTTATCCTTATAAAACAGAAATAAAAAACAATAAATGAAAACAGGGTAAACAGACCCTTTATTCAAATCCTACCAGCATAGAATTTTCCAAAATACACAAGCATTCAACTCTCTGTCTTAGGTGGAGGAGGAGGAGGAACGCTGTAGATTGTGACCCAATGCGTATCCAGGACTTGACTATATATTTTCGTGCCCCTCACACCACTCATCTCGGACCCCAACTCACCTGTTAGAAATAAAAATAAATCCAAACATGATCACATAAGAAATCCATTTAGAAGAACATAAATTCGAAAACATTGTTAGGGAAGGATTGCGTCGTAAAACCTAAAATTCACACAAGAACGATAATAGAATAAAAAACTAAAAACAAAAGGAAAAAATATGATACCAAAATTTATACCGATTCACTACAATTATGAGTAACGTCCACTTTCTACTACTCTTGATATCCTTATCCTTCTTCTCAATTTATAGATCTGAGATTATTAGTATATTGGCTAATAATATATCAGTCTATCATTATTAGTATATCAATCTATCATTATTAGTATATCATTGATGGTTAGTCATTGATAGTATATCATGGTAAATCAATAATAATTAATCATTGATAAACCATAATATACTATCACTGATATACTATAATAAATTGACTGATAAACTATCATTAATATATTATCACTGATTGACTAATATACTTGTATGAAATAAATGTATTTATGACATTTTTCTATGAATAATAATCGTCCCTTTGAAATTATAATATTTCGTAAATATTTTTATTCTAGCAAATTTGTAAATATTCCCCTTCATTTTGACATCCATTTTCCCAAAATAGAACTTAGTGAGGCGGTGGTTGTTCCAATCAATGTGAATTAATTAATTTTGTCGTCTGTATGAGTCTTTGATTGGCTAAAAGAATAAATGGTAATTCTTTTCTCAATCAAGTGGTGTAAGGCAGTGATTTACATTTAGGAAGTCAGAAGAATACTTGTCTCTTAAGAAGCTCCTCCCCACTTCCTTATCTTTTCTATTTTTACTAGATAAAATATATTAAGAGAAAATTAATATATGATTTTTTTTATTAAATACATAGGACCCACTGTTCTAATAAAAAATTTCAAAAGAAAAAATAGTTTGGTTTTTTTTTTTTTTAACATTTTTTAAATAGTAAAGTCCATTCCAACATAATTGTAAGTGTGTTTCAGATAGGAATAGTCCTCTTCTTATTCAGAGACGTAGTCCATTATTGATTTTTTTTTCTTTAGGGACGCATTTCGTCGCTAAACTTGTCGGGAAATTTTCCCTCCAATATTTTATGGCGAGAGTAGTTCCCGCCAAATTAGAGATAAATTAGGTCGCTTAAAGAGGTAGCAGAAAAGTTATAAATAGGTGTGCAGAATCACTTCAAACAAAAGTAATTTCATTAAACCGTACGTTCGTTTGGTTGAAGGGTTTCTCAATGACCAAGTTCTAACCGAGGTCGAAGAGTTTGTTGAATTCTGTCAATCCACGGTGATTTTTTATAACAACGGACAGAAGATACGATGTCCATACAAAAAGTGTAAAAATAAGAAGATATTACAGACATATGATGTGAAGTTACACTTGTACAGTCGTGGTTTTGTAGATAATTATTATCAGTGGGTGTATCAGGAAGACTATGAAGAAATGTTCAATGCAGTGAGGGACGAGTCAATCTGAAATGAAGGAAGCAGCTCGCAGTTCAATTCGAATGTGAATGAAAGTTTAGATAATGTACAACATTAGTACGGTCAATTAGAACATATGATTTTTGATGGCTGAGTTTATCAAGGAGATGATCCTCAAACTTTATTAAATGAAGATTTAAACCTAAATGCACAAAGAATGTTTCAGATGATAGAATCAGCGAGTAGGTCATTCTTCGCAGGTTGTGATGTCACGCAACTCATAGCTGCAATCAAACTATTGAATATCAAGGCAGAGTTTTACATCCAGAAAGAGGCTTCGACTCGATTTCACAATAGTTTCAATGGTACGCTCCTGCAAACAATACGTTGCCACACAGTTTGTACGATACGAAGAAATTGGTGGAGGGTCTTGGTTTACCGGTGGAGAAGATTGATTGTTACTCGAACGAATGTATGATATATTGGGGTGCAGATTCAAGTCTTCATATGTGTAACATGTGCAATCATACGAGATAAAACAAGGTAAAAAAAATATTATTCCACATACTCGCTTATTTTATTTACCTATCACACAACATCAGAAGTCATTGCTTCTCACATGAGGTGGCATCACGAGCACTCTCAGGATGATGGAATAATGAGACATCCTTCCGATGCTGAGGTGTGGAAACATTTAAATCATTATCACCCAGAATTTGCGCGAGAAATTAGAAACATTAGATTGAGTTTATATACTGAAGGGTTTCGAGGCTTCGAGAGCTCAATATTCATTATGGTCAATTATGTTGACACCGTATAACTTTCCTGCATCGATATTCATGAAAGATCTTGTGATTTTCTTAACGGTAATTGTACCGGGCCCGAAAGTCTGAAACAGAAGCTGGATATGTACCTCCAACCGTTAATTGCTGAGCTCCTTGGTTTATAGAATGAAGGAGTTGTGACGTATGATGTTTCACAAAAACATAATTCCGTGATGCGAGCAGCAGTTATTTGGATGATAAGTTACTTCCCAATATATTCAATATTATCAGGTACGTTTGTAAATTAATTCATATGGAATTAATTTTTTCGTACTTTTATAAGTTATAGGTTTTCATTTTTTATATTAAAGTTTATGGTTTTACGCCCCACGTAACAAATTTACTACCCTAACTAAATTCGTTAGGGTGGAACACTTCAGGAAAGTTTGCATGGATAATACTGGTGCCTTTTCGTTGGTGCATGGTCGAAAAACGTGTTGGTTTGATTGCCATAGAAGGTTCTTACAGCTAAATCATCCATTTCGATCGAACAAAACTGACTGGTATAAAAGGTGGAGTGTAATAAAGGAAGGCCCTACTGAAGTTATCAATGGATACTAAATACTGCAATGATTAGATGCGCTTAACATGCGATGTGTTACGAGATTGGTGGTGAGGCTTGGAATAAGACACAGGGAAAAATAGAGGTTGGAAGAAAATAAGTATTTTTTAGAGCTACCGTATTGAGGAGATTTAATGATCAGGCATAACTTAGATGTCATGCATATTGAGAAGAACGTTTTCGACAATGTCTTCAACACAGTTCTAATATACCGAAAAAAATTAAGGACAATCTAAAATCACGTTATGATATTCGAGAAATATGTCATCCATGTGAATTAGAGTCGGACGTAACAGAAAAAAAAATACACAAAGGCAAAATACATGCTAATTGTTGACAAGAAGAAAATATTGTTCGAGTGGATGCGATCGAATAAATTTCCTAACAGAGTTGAGCAGGTGCATTGACGTGCACAGTCATAATGCATTTGGGATGAATGGTGGGTGTCGAAACCACCAAAAATAAATACTTACTCTCGGGATTTAGAATTCTGTAATAGTGGTGAGTAAGGTCGATCTCCACAGGGAAAATGACATTAAATTAAAGTTAACAAAATAAAAAGGGGGGTTTTGAGTTTTGAAAATAAAACGAAAACAAATTAAAAAGAATAAAAAATCTATAGAGAAAAGATTCCAACTAAAGGTTAATCTCAGTTATGGTTCATAGATGTGATCATAGATTACTAAACATGCATTCTTAAATTCTTCTCTAAATTAGTTGGGAGTTGCCGGAACAACAAGTGTTCTTCCTTAATTTCTCAATAGCCAAGATACGATCTAATAACTACTTCCTAACTAATGGATAACCCTAGAATACAATAATAAGATTTAACCCATTAACAACATTAAGATGAGAAGAACTCAATTCTAACTAACAAACACGGTACGACCGATTCATTTAAGTTAGATCATAAATTCCCATAACATAAATTAAAAAGTGTTCTTAATCAATTTATGCTATCATGCTACTTGTATTAGAACAATTAAATAATTACGGATTTAAATGTTCTAACTAGCAATATGAAAATCAATCAAAGAACAAGTGGCCAATTTGCACAATAATAATCAACAATAAAATATGCAAAGAGAAAGCATGAATAAAGGGAAAATAAGAATTAAATTGAAGAACAAAACTTCACAAATTATGAACCAAACCTCGATAATCCTCTTGTTGGAATAAAGAAGTTAGCTTAAGAACATATTAAAAACTATCTAAAAGTCCTAAGAAAAATAGAGGAAGAAAGGATGTTGAATTAGGAGTCAAATGGAGCTTTAAATAGGCAAAAATATGATATTTTCGTGGAAATTCTGCTCTTATCTCTAAATCTAATCAAACCGAGCCGCAAGCCGCCTCCAAGCCACGCCAGTCAAATGTCATCGCCTGCTTCTGTCTCTAGAGCCGTCCACGAGCCGCGCTACGCTGTCCAAGCCGTACACATGTCTTGTGGTCTTGAAGAAGCGACGCGTCGCTAGTCTCTGAGCGACGTGCTCCCTAATGCGCGCTGAAGTCATGCTGACGTCAGCGCGACCTTTTCTCTTCATGTTGATGATGTCATCTCAGTCCAATTATTTTATTTTTCTCTTTTTCTCGTCACTGCGACGATGGGTCATATCGCCGCAGCGACCGTTCTCGGGTTTTTGGCCCGAAATTGACATTTGGTCTCAGTGGCGGCAATGGATCCAATCGCTGCGGCGATGGGTCTTTTTCAACACTAAAATGGGCATAACTTCTTCGTTTTAAGTTCTATTTGAGTGTCGTTTTCGTCTACGTTCATAAAATTCAACAATTAATAATATGATGGACATTTAAATCAATTAACATTCATATTTTAATTATTTTGGATATATAATCACTTATAAATATGCGTTAATTACGAGTTATCAATGAAAAGTTATGATTGTTACATATTCATACAACGACTTATGCCAGCTGCATTCAGACAATTTCTTTAGCAGAAACATTGGGAACCGTTGACACAATTGAATGTTTTCTTCAGAGACTTAACATGTGCAACATTGCCCCAAGCAAATGTTGAGTCGTTGAGTAGTGAGATTGCTATCATAATTTGCAAGTTAGAGGGAATGTTTCTACCATCCTTTTTCGACTCGATGGAGCATCTACCAGTGCATCTACTATACGAGGCATATCTAAGAGGCCTAGTTCAATACCGATGGATGTATCCATTTGAAAGGTAAATAATTTGAATGTTATCGTTATTGTGTCCTAAATTACTGGTTGTAGCTGATTCATTTTTATGTCAGATATTTGCGTAGACTGAAAAGAAATGTTGGAAACAAGGCTAGAGTTGAAGAATCTATATGCAATGCATACCAAATGCATGAGACGACCACATTCTATTCATATTACTTTGATCAACGAATTACAGAATAATACAGAATAGTGAAGCGTAATTTTGTTTAAGACTCACTTCCTCTTCGAGTCGATCCAAATGATTTGTCTAATATTACAGTATTAGGAAGACTTATTGAAAAGTCGCAGTAACAGCGTTAAATGAGGAAGAGTATCACATCGCACAGATGTACGTGTTATGTAATTGTCCGGAGGTGGAACCATATATCGAGTAAGGATAAACTAAATTAACACATCAAATAGTAATATTAATTTTTTTCATAATATATTATTTTCAATTATAAGTTATTCGTTGAGTTATTCGTACGACTGGCGAATCCTGGACTCAACGTAGCCAGGGAAGGGATCATAATTGACAGAGACTTCCGTTCATGGTTTTATACTTACGTAAGTATGATTACATGTTATATTTGTTTATATTAACTGAAATGATATAATTTCTCAATCCAAGTTCATTGTCATGCAGGTTGATTCGCCCACGGCCCCAATTACAAAAAATCACATAGGGAAGAGCTACAAATTTCAAACAAAAACACATGCACAGAGTAGAGCAACAGACAGCAGCGACATATGCGTAAAGAGTCAAGTGTTCGAAAACAGTGAAGAGGATTTCTTTGGAGTTATTGATGAAATTATTGATCTTGAATATGCAGGAGAGAGTGTAAAGTGTACCGTATTATTCAACTACACGTGGTTCGAGACAATGCAATGAGGTGGAATGCGAAAACTATCACATTTGAAGATTTTAGATGTAAATAAGAGAAAACACATGCGCACAAATGATTGATTTGTATTGGCACAACAAGCGATTCAAACATATTTTCTGCCTTATCTGTCTTGTAGACAATTTAATGTTTGGGTAGTGGTTTGCAAAGTGAGGTCATGTTACATTGATGAAAGTCTTCTAGATAAAGATAGAGAGGATTTTGTTGCTTTCGAAGAAGAAGAAGTGTAGAGTCGTGAAGTAGATGAAGGAATAAACTCTAAAACTGCTTGACCGTTAAATGGCATACCAGAAACGTTGTTTAATCCCGACGGTCTATATATTGAACTTCTTTTATTGTTGATTCATCCCCTAACCATTCTGAGGAAGAAGAAGACACTGAGGACAACAATTCTAAATCCAATACCGATGAGTTTGAAGATGATGATTAAAGTAACAATGAAATTATAAAACTCTTAAGGGAACAAAAAAAGAAAAGAAAAAAAATAAGGATATTAGCGACATTCGGTGTTGCAATTAAAGACAAAACAAGTCGCTACAAACCTTCTAGCGATGCTTTGTATTGCTAAGAGTGACAAATAGCTTCCAAAAACTTCTCACCTTAGCGACACAACTCGTCGTTAACAGGGAAAGATAATTCCAAAACATTCACTCTATAGCGATATAATTTATCACTAACAGGGAAAGATAATTCAAGAACATTCACTCTATAGTGACACAGTTCGTCGCTAAGAGGATAATAATTACCTCAACAGATACTTTCCCTCATAGCTACGCAATGTGTCACTCTGATGAAATCAATGTCCCAACGGATATTTTTCCAGATAGCGACCCATTGTGTCGCTAAGGGAAATGAAAAGGGAAATTTACATAAATGTTATAATTGAGTAAAATATTTACAAAAATGTTAGAAAAAAAAAATATTTACAAAAATGTTATAATTTCAAAAGTCGAGTATATCAGTCAATCTATTAGTATATCAGTCAATAATTAATAGTATATCAGTGATATATAATAGTATATCAGTGATAGATTATTAATGATTGACTGATAAACTATCATTGATATACTAATAGTTCACTGGTATACTAATAGGGATTGACTGATATACTCAAAAAATTTAAAATTCTAACATTTTTGTAAATATATTTTTTTTCCTAACAAATTTGTAAATATTATAAAAAATTCTAACATATTTGAAAATGCCCCGATTATTTAAAAATTTCAACCCCCTCAGCTACACATTGCGTCGCTAAGTTGAAATTAATGACACGTGGTTTGAAAATCTGTGCACTAGCTGGCGCATTTTCATTTCCCTTAGTTAAATTTCTCTTCTAGTTTTTTTCTCTTCGGCCTTTCGGCTCTCTTCTTCTCTCTCTCTTTCTCTTTTCTTTTCTTTTTCTCTTCTCTTTTCTTTTTTTTTTCTCATCTTTTTTTTTCGTTTTCCCGTCAAACCGTCAGAGAACGATAACTTCATTTCTATTTATTTATTTAATTCAAATAATTAACTTGTTAAATATGTATTTGAAATTAATTAATTTTTAAATAGTTAATTAATATTAAATTGCATGTTAATTTTTTATGTATTTAGTTTATTTAGATTAGTTATATTAATTTGTATGCTATGTATTTGTTTTTAATTCATTAGTATGTTAATTATTAAAATTTAATTGAATATCATGTTAATTGGTTTAATTTAGTGTATTTAGATTAATTATATTAAGATTATTTAATTAATTTGTATGCTATGTATTTGTTTTTAATTCATTACTGTATAATTATTAATTTTTAATTAAATAACAAGTTAATTGGTTTAATTTAGTGTATTCAGATTAAAGCGATTGAAGAGAGACCTAAAGCGATTGAAGAGAGAGAGAAAGGACGCGTTGGGTATTTTCTTTTTTTGCAATTGGTGAGAGAGAAAGTGGCCCAAAAAGAGAAAATGGGTGCGAGAAAATTTTAATCGCGCGCTTCTTTTTTTCATATTGTATCTCAATTTTGTTGTAGTGGTCCATGAGTTTTGTTTCATAAACAAATTACTAACAAAATAGGTTTTGTTTCATAAACACAACTTAACTAATAAATATTATTTGATTTAAAGTAACTATGGTTTTAAAATCCTCTCACTTTATCTTAAAAATGTTGTTTTATAGTTACGGTAAGAATGAAATTGTTTAATTAAACCCGAAGAATACTCGTTGTCTCCTTAAGAAAAATGTGTTTCTTCTATGGTGGTAACAAATATTTAATAATCATCTTTTAGGATAAGACAAATTACTAACATGTGAATGTAGCACTTGAATCGTAGGAACCAACTAACTCAACAATATAGGTATAGGCATTGAAAAGAAAAACACGAAGAGATTTATTGAGGAAGACAAGAAGGATTATTCAATATATTTTTATATAATAATATACCGCCTATTTATACACTATTTGTGGTCATTCAAAGGGTCACAAGGCAATGTAGTTATTTGCTATAAAAACGAAAGAACACATCCATTCATAAAAAATTATGTCCATTTGGCCTCTAAGGTTTAAATTTCCGTAAAATTTAATGAAAAATTACAAATAAAGGGTATTTTTGAAACAAATTGAAAGATTGAGGGTAAAAAAAAAATGAACTATCAAAAATCAATTAAGATGATACAAAGCAAAAAAAAATGAAGTTTTAAAAAAATTAAAAATATTAGAGTAAAGTAAAATTCATCAATAATCAAAGAGTTTTTTTAAGAGTTAGGTTTTGGGTGCTTTTGCAATGGCCTTGGCCGCACATGGCCGAGGCCGGCCTTGCAAACAATCATAGGCTTACATCTCGAAACCAGCTAGGGCTGTCCCTGCAAATAATCATAGGCTTACATCTCGAAACTAAATGGTAATTAGATGAGTTACCTCTATGCATTACAAATCTTCTTAGTTTCATTCATCTTTCTCACTTGCAATCCAGCTTAACTAGGATTTTAAGATGTTGCCTCTTTTTGACTTACTATTCTTAGACCAAATTCAATTTTAAGAATGGATACTATCTTGCTTTTATCCCAAAACTAATTGGTAACAAGAGTAGTTACCATAGACATAAAACTTGTTAGGTCATTTTATTTCTTCGACCTGGGATCCCTAACATTTTATTACCTTTATAAAAAAAAGATATATAATAAAATTTATGACTACATAACTTGAAAAGCAAGATCATTTTACATCTGAATTGAAAGAGGGAAAAAAACTTACGGGCTGAGTGAGCCATTAGATTGGTTCCAACAAGTTCCCTTGCAGAGGATGCATGGAGAAGGAAAACAAAGAAGACCAACTTCAAAGCAATGGAAGCCATTTCTGTTATATCAGAAAACTCAAAGTTTACATTCAGTATATATGAAGACTTCAGCTACTACCACATTAGGAGTTTTTGCTCAAAGTTTATATTATATATGGATGAAATATTGTTTTGATCTCCACCACTCGTTTCAGTCAACATTGTATTATAAGGTCAAAGTAGTCGGCCACAAAACATCTCAGGCGTTATTCTTTCTCCTTGCCGAGTCATTAAGAAAAGTAATTTTTTCATAAACATTGTATTATAAGGTCAAAGTAGTCGGCCAGAAAAGATCTTAGGAGTTTTTCTTTCTCCTTGTCGAGTCATTAAGAAAAGTAATTTTTTCATAATAATTACAAATAATCATTTTTCATTTAAATAAGTCAATCTATCTACTGATTTACAAAATTCAGTAATTGGTTTAAATATTGATTGATATTAAAGCATCACGGACATGACATGTTCAATAAAAATAAGAAATTTTTACTCATTAAACCAAATCGGACCTACTATTTACAATTTTATTGGTGTTGCATATTTAATTACACTAATATTCATTTAAGGCCACTTTTGGTGGCTTTTCCTATACGAAATCTCTATTTTACCATTTTTACATAATGTTTTCTCTCTCGAATTAACGTGTTTTTTTTTTTTTTTAATTCAGATTTTCATTTATTCTTTTTCAAATATACCAAATCTGTTTCATATAGTTAATTTCAATTAAATTCGTTTGTTTTCTCTCTCTTTTATCTTATTTTCTTTAATTGATAGTGATACGATTTCTTTTTTTATTTATATAAATAATTTCTCTCTCCATTTGAATTTTAAATTCCCTTCCATTTCAAATTTTTCATATCAGTTCATGTAATTTAGTTTGAATGTTAGTGGTTTCAAGATCTCAGTTTATTTATTTTTTCCGATAAATGTTTGATTGAAATTCTATTTTTTTCAACAATGGTTTTTTTTTATACTCATACATTGCTACATTTAATTCAAATCTTCCATCACTTTAATTTGCAAATTAAGTAATTCGTTAAAAGTGTTTCGCAATTATAAAAACAATTATATGGTCATCAAAATTCTAACCTTTAACTATCATGTCCAAGGCTAATTCAAGTAAATAAGTCATAGCAAAAGTTTTAAGTTTTCTCAATATCTAATCTTGAGTTAATAAATGGAACGTTGACGTGCTATTCATCATTTCTTCTCGTATATTATTTCTTGCCATATCTCCTAATCTGAATGCTTCTATGTGCGGTTCTACCATTTTGTTTCCTGGCCTTCTTGTCGTCTTCGATTTTTCTCGTTTGGTCACCTTCTGTCAAGTTTAAACATTATTGTTCAATTATAAAAAAAAACATACAGTCTATATATTTAATAAATATAAACGTCATTTGTACAGGATAACTATTTAAATATATTAAATTGTACATAAATTTGATAATGTCAAACTACATAGATACAATTTATCATTAATAAATTGTTTAATACATTTAATAAATAGATTCATTGTTTAAACTGTATAACAATTTTAAATATTGTGTTAGTTTAATAATATTAAAATGTTTTCTTTACCTATGATTTCTTGTTGTTTTATTCTGTAACGTCCCGTTATTTTGAAGTGAATTTTTATTTTTTTTATTTAATGTTATTTATTTATTTATTTTAAGTATTTAGTTTAATTATTATTTTTGTAATTTAGGATTTAGTAGTTAATTTCGCCCGAAATTCTTTTCAATCGTTTTAATACTTTAAATTTGCTTATGTCACCAAAGCAAATTTAAAGTATTAAAACAATTGAAAAGAATTTCGGGCGAAATTAACTACTAAATCTTAAATTACAAAAATAATAATTAAACTAAATATTTAAAATAAATAAATAAATAACATTAAATAAATTAAAAAAAAATTCACTTCAAAATAACGGGACGATACATATTCTTTTATGCGCTTGTTTCCCACCACCTATATCTTTGGCTCTCCCTGTTTCTGATTTTTCACTATTTTGTGCTACCCTTCATGTTTTTCCTTATTGATAACTATTACATATTCTAAAATGAAACCAAGTTTAATCTTTAAACAAGAATTCACATTCTTTTCATAAACAACTTTCCTCTTCTTTCCTTTTGAAGTCTCCTCTTTCTCGGATTCTTCATGTGTTCGTGTTACTTTATTTAACAAAATTAAACTATATATGGTGATTTATGTCTACTTTTATTTATTTTAATTAAACAGTTGATCAGAGATCTTTTATTTAATAAAATTAAACGCCGTTTGTTGGGTTGTGTTTAATTCCGTTTATTTTTATTAAACTATTTCAATATATTTAATTTCATGAAAGGAGATCTCTTTATTACCTATTCTTCACTTTCGTCTTCCTCTATCTCATCCTTTACATCCTTGTTTCCTCTCCGTCTTCTGTTTCGATATTCGTATCTTCATCTTCTTCCATGTTGTAATCTTCATCTTCATCATTAAAATCATTCTGGATAACTATAATAGAGATTATATTTTTCAAAACCTTTTTCAAAAACAATATCTTGTTTTCAATAAACATTTCAATCACTAACCTTTTTGCCTTTGCTTGATTATTTTTTCTTCGTTTCCATCTTCTACTTCATTGTTCTTCATCAACGTTCTCTTTGTTTCTAAAATCTTCTTATTCTTCGTCATTATGGAGTTTTCCACAATGGTATCTACCGTTTCCAAAACAAAACCCACCAAATCTGCTATTCAACATCCTTTTGCATTTTCAAATTTCCTTATTTTCAGCATTTATTTTTTATTTTTCGCATTAGTTGCACATCAACTTGTCAGACTACTCCATGTTTCCCCATTTACGGTATTTGCAGGGATATTTCACGTGCAAGGTCATTCGGTCTTTTCACATCTCCGGCGGGCTTGTTTTGTCCATTTGGGTAATTAATTTCGTTTCTTCAGTATTATTGTAAATAGGTGCTATAAAATGATCATTAATGTTAATAGCCCCAAAAATACATATTTGTAAATACTATAATATATTTTTTGATTATCTATGCAAATTTTTTTTTGGGTAAAATACTTTTTGGTCCTGAGTTTTGGAAATCTTTTCTATTTAGTCCCCATGTTTTCAATTTGTGCTCTGCATTTTCAATTTGTGTCTAAGTGGTCCATAACTTTTAGAATTGTGTGTATTAGGATTCCCTAAGTTTTAGACATTGTGTCTATTTGATCCCTCACTATAAGAATTTTCGAAAACCGTCACCAATGTGAGTGTCATCTTATCATATGTATACGGTGACGGTGTTAAAAAACTGTCATCTTTAAATATGACGGTTTCCCTGTCACATTTTCCAAAAGATGACGGTTTTCCCTGTCACATTTTCCAAAAGATAATGGTAAAGAAGAGAGGAAAACGGTAGAACCCTTGAGACTATATTGTGAATTTCTTGTTATTAAAACCTAAGCCTATTACATTGTTTATATAGAAAAGATAACCTAGAAAAATAAGGAAAAGATAATCTAAATACGAAAAGATAAACTGTAACGACCCGACTCAAAATAACCAATAAATAAATAAATAAATGACTCATTTTAAATATAAATAAATCAGAGTAAAAGCCAAATAATTGCGGAAGCATTCGTTCAATAACCAAAGATATATTCGAAACAAAACATTTGTTTTGGCGCCAATTTAAATAATTTAAAAAAAAAACAACTAAGATAAATTAAAAAGAAAATCCATAAAGCAAATGACAAAATGTTCAATAAAATAAAATAAAAATAAATAAATAGTAATGACATGTCTTAAGGGTCTCTCAGTGTAGCGCCGTCCTCGTCAATCGCCATGGTCTCGATTAATGACAATGTTACCTGCAAAATAAAAGTTTGCAGGGCATTCGAATACCGTGAGTTTTTAGCTCAGTAGATTAAATCCATACTCAAATAAGTAAATTAAATGCAGTTTATCTCATCATTATAATAACGTATGGATACTCGTCCATTTCCACCATTCATCAACAACTAGTAGGTACTTAGCCTACAAAGATCATAACCACAGTGTTCAGCTCTATAGAATAGTATCATAGTGGCCACTATGATACGTGCCACACTATCCATCGTGGTAATCACTTGTCCAACTCATCTCAACTACTTAGATATATCATAATCACAGTGTTCAGCTCTATAGAATAGTATCATAATGGCCATTATGATACGTGCCACACTATCCAACGTGATTATCATATATCTGAGTAAAATCATTCAAATAAATATCAAACAATAATAAATCTTAAAATAACTCCCCGATCATAACTCATGAATAATAAAATAACAACAAAGAATAAATATTTAAATCAACACACATTCGCATCACAAATAGTTAAAAGAAAAGAAATAACGCAATCGAGTCACAACAAGAAAATCACCTAGTTATTATTTAATTTTATAAATTAACTATATTATTATCTTATAATTGGCTCTAAAACTTATCCTAAACATTATTGTAAATCATTTTAACTAATTATTAGGTGGTTGTTAATTATTAATATTAATTAATTAAAATATTAAATTTAATATGAGTTTATTTAACTTAAATATTTTATAGGCTCTAATTATAATTAAAAACCAACTAACGGTCATAAACTAAATAAACACAATATTCGCAAATCAAACAAGCACATAATAATAATAATAATAATAATAATAATAATAATAATAATAATAATAATAATAATAATAATAATAATAATCACACAATCACAATGAATTTAATTTAACTTCTAAGTAGGGATTAACCTACCTTAAATCCAAATTGAGCTAGCAAACGACCTCGAAATAACTCCAATAATAGTTCTAATGATGCCCACAACCTGTAGTAACATTAATTTAAAGTTAATTTAACGAGAACCAAGCTAACGGGACGAAAACCGGCTCGAATTGAGTCCAAAATGCCCCTGAACCGGTCTGGACCAGCTGAACCGGTCCAATTGGACCAGTCCAGTCGGTCCAGTCAGACCGGTCCAATTGGACCAGTCCAGTCAGACTGGTCTTCTTCCTCCCACCTCCCGCAGCGCTGCACAGCGCTGTGCATGTATTATTATTATTTTTTCTTTTTCTTTTCATTTAATTACAAACTCAGCAGCTTACCTTCACAAATGAAAACGTCCTACGCTCGTCCCGAAACACACGATGAAAACACAATCCAAACCCGAGCAAATCCGAGAAGAATATTCCAGATTCCGACGAAGAGAAGTCGGCTCCGGCGAGGCTTTAAACCGCATTAAAACGACCCTCGATTAGACTAAAATTAACCCGATAATGATAAGAAAACCAACGGAATCAAAATTTAACCAAATCGTACCAAAGAACTCGGAGATAAAAGAAGTTGAATTCTATGAATTCCGGCGAAGAACGGAGCTCTAAACCGACCTTAAATCACAACCAAAAGGATTAGAAATCTATTCGGAATTAACGGGAAAACAACGATTAGATATGAATGGTCGATACCTTGCGAGGAAACGAAACGAAATCCCGGCTGAAGCGTGCGGCTGGCGAGAGAGAGTTCACGTGAAAGAAAATAGTGAACTAGGGTTTATGTGAATATATATATATAAGTCGAGAAATTACGATAATGCCCCTGGAGTGAATAATAAGAGTTAGGGACGTAGATGGTATTAAGACCATAACTTTTTACTCGAGACTCGGAATTGAGCGTAGTCAATTGCATTGGTCTCGTAACGACGTGACGGTTCGGGAAAACTAAAGACAACATTATTCGAATCAAAATTGGTAAAATGACCAAAATACCCTCGAGTGAAAATCCGTGTTGTTACATAAACTTAATAGGAAAAGATAATTATCATAATGAATATGATAATTATCAAAGGAAATAAGATAAATAAGGAAAACATATCAAATAGAATAAACTAAAGTTGACAGCTTTTCAGTCGAGCCGTCGCCGCAGTCACGAACACTCGTTTCCATGACATCGTTCATCATCAAATCTCTATAGATGAGGTAAAAATAATTGGAAAAAACAGTTGTGGTCACAACAACAAATTGAAATTAAGTATAAAACTTAAAAAATAGGAAAATTATACGTGGTAGCCAACTTTTGAGTCTTGTTTTCATATATGCCACACTTTCATGTGTTTATATCAGATTTACGCATTTCTAGATATTCTATTAATTTAATAATATATCAATAATGTAAATTTACAACAATAATGAAATGACTTTCATGAACTTGAAAGAACACAAGATTAACAATAAACAAAACGAAATTAATGAACAACTGAAAAAGAGAAGTATGAATAAAAACTTTATTCAAGAAGATGCAGGTTTTCGAAATAGCCATTATTTCTTATTTGAACTGAGCTTTAAGCTCTCTTTGGACAGTTACAAGCTTGATGAGACAGCTAACAGAAAATATAACTTTTAACAAATTCTATTAACTGACTAATGATTGGCTAAATGATTAGTGATTTAATGTTCAACTAATCATAACAAAACTCCACCTTGAGCTAAATCAATGATCATTATGCTTTCTTCCTTGTCACCCTATCTTTTCTTCCATGTGCATCAGCTTCAAACAATGACAGAGCTTGGTAAAAGACACTGGTTTTATAAGCATATCTGATGCATTCTCAGATGTATGAACCTTACAAATCTTGATCAACTCTTTCTTGGTTATTTCCCTAATGAAATTCAACTTTACATCAATGTGCTTAGTCCTTGTATGAAACTTTTGGTTTCTAGACAAGTAGATGGCACTTTGATTGTCGCATAGCACTTGGACATTGTCTTGAACAAAACCAAAATCCTTAGCTAATCATTTTAACCAAATGCATTCCTTCACAGCTTCAGTTAATGCAAAAAATTCAGCTTCAGTTGATGATAAGGCCACCACTGTTTGCAAGGTAGCCTTCCAGCTTATTACTCCTTCATCAAACAAGAACAAGCAACCAGATAGAGATCTTCTTTTATCAATATCTCATGCATAGTCTGAATGTGACGACCCGACTTGACCAAGTAAAGTCGGTCGCGGTTACGCAAGCGGAAGTAAGTAGTATAAGCCCAAAATAACTCTTTTATAAAAGATTGAAAATTTCGGCATGAAGTATTTATGTAAAGTGCATGCCTCAAATACAATACAAAATAAACCTATTATCAGAGTTCATCGGCTCGTCGGCAGGTTCAGAGTTTTCATAAAGGCATGCTAAAAAGAAAGTTCGGTGCACTGGTTTTAAAATATCATACGAACATAATATACATAAAGTTTATCCCAAAATAAAACAAACTCAAGCTAAACTTGACATCTAAACTTCCAAAACAGAGGCTCGGGTACCGGAGATCCAATTCAAAAGCTCCACCTTGTCATAGTCAACGCGCACCACCTGCCGCTCCTCGCCCTCGTCCCCGAGCGTTACCTGAAAGGTGATATAGAGCACCTTTGAGCATGACACTCAGTGAAAACAAGAAGAATTTGAATAGTGAAGCGAGATGACCATGTTACAAAGCAAAGATACATAATGACATGCTCAAGTATGAATGAAGTACACATGCTTTAAGTTCGGGTAATAGACACTGGTCATATCATTCTAAACCATCACTTCCTTTCTCTTTGATACCACAAACATTGCCAATATAATCCCGGTGTGTCACTACGCCATAATTCATTTCAATCCTTTCTTGAGCCGTAGCTCATATAGGTTTTTTTTTTTAAACCATCTCCATTTACTAGCACCCGGGCCATTCTCACATAGCGCACCGGAGCTCCATCACCTTTCCGCCACGGTAACCACGTGTAACGTCCAACACCCATACACCGTTACACGGGTTACAACCCCATGGCCACATGATATGCATGAATGGCATGTATGAAATGATATGGATTAAACATGCTTCTCACAACAATGTTATAATACGAGACTTAGGATCAACAAGGCCAAATAGCTCTACTTTTCACAATCGGCATATGACATCAATCTTTATTCAGGCATTGTTCAAGTTTCGCATATTCACATAACTCATAGTCACAGCTAGATTCCGAACAATCAAGAAAAGTATCACGTATGCATAGGTAACGTCCCAAAGCCAATCAAGAAAAGTATCACATATGCATAATTATCGTCCCAACTCTAGCATGTGACTCATTCATGGACTATGATCATAATAACAAAGAAATTTAAAGCATGCTTCAATGATTAACTAGTAAAGGAAAGCAATAATTCTAGTTTAGGCTATCAAGCATTCCGTCTCCTAAACCCAATGTCGTAAACGCTATCCTTTACCGTAAACTTCACTTGCTTCTAACTCCACCACCCACATAACAGTTCATGTGTCTCATAACCACACGTTCAATTTATGATTTAGTTCCAAGAGGAACGGAGACGCCTCTCCAATCACCCTTCCGATTCTTGTTGTTCTCACCTTCAAACTGGTTTCCACGTATCTCCACTCGTCTTTGGCCTACAACAAGTTAATACATAAATATTTAGGCTATTATTAACATTACAAAACAGCCCTAACAACCACAAACAGCCCCGAACACGGTTAGTGACACAAACACCAAAACTAGTTGATTCGGGATGCAATTTTCAGCCAAACAAAGTGTACATACGAAATATTCATTAGATTGGTGCTCTAAGGTGGTTCCCTTGTTAAATACATATATTTAAACACTAAAATGCTCCAGAAATGGTAATCTTTCAATCAAAGCCAAGGAATACCCAAAAACAAGGAAACTAGTTCAACAAAAGTGCAATTTTTGTCAACTTGGGAATTTACCCAAAAATCCATTACTTTGATCTTCTAAAGTATTTTACATGTATAAAATATTCATATAAACACCCAAACCTTCAAGAATTAACAACCTTGAAGATGCAACAAAGAAACACCCAAAACTAGCTAAGTATAAAAACTAGTTTTAGGCCAAATTTGTCAATTTCTCAAAAATCACCCTCTTACCTTCCCAAGTTGTTTTTCATGTTACATATATCCATATAAACACACATAATTTCCAGAATTCATAATCTCAAAGTAAAACCATGGAAAACCTTACTTTAAAGAAGCTAGAAATTTCAAAACATTGCCATTTTAAGGTGTATTTCAACATGAGTCTATCCATGGCCTTTGGTTCTTCCTAACTTTGATAAACATGCATCTTACAATCATATATCAACTTAGGTTCCAGAATTGAGAAGTTCAAAGTGTTGGTCAAAGAATTTCCAAAAGTCAAAAGTCACCAAAAAGCTTCAAAACCTCCATTAATGGAGTTTTGTAAAAGCTTGAATCCTCCCATGTCTTTGATTCTCTAAAAAACACTTAGGAGGTGATACTTGGGATTCAATATGTCATTTAAAACATCATTTTCAGAATTTAAAACTAGCTAGAACCCTCATGCAAACACCCTCAAGAACACCCAAACATTACCATGGAAACTAACCAAAAAATGGAATTCTAGGTTAGTTAATACCTTGAGTTCTTGATCAATTCCACTTCTAATTCCTGCTTGAATCCTCCTAGGTTGATGATTCCTCCACAATCCAACAAAAACCCAAAGAGAAAGACAAGGATTCTTGGAATTGGATGAGAATTGAGAAGAGAAAAAGTTGGGAGAGAGAGGGGGGGGGGGGGTCACGGCTAGGAGAGAAGAAGAAGATAAAGGAATTTTCTCATTTTTGTCTTTTTCCCTTATTTTTTCCTTTTATACTCAAGCTTTTCTTAATTAACTAAAATAACTTAAATCAAATTAGTTTCAAGTCCCTTCTTTTTTTTTCTTTTGCTAACTAGTCCTTACTCAAAAATAACTATGGTTAATTTTTATCTTTCACATCAACTTCCACCCATAGTTAATCTAACCATGGTTAAATATTCATTCACCAAAAGTACTTATAAAAATCAATTTAAAACAAGCCAAAATAAGGAAAATTCTTAAATATACTATAAATAGTTTCCGGGTCCTTACACTGAATCCATAGCCGAATAACCCTACTACATCTACATCCTTCTTCTTAAACATTAAACCTTTGTTGATTGTTCCTTTCAGATATTTCATGATCCACCTCACTGCTTCCCAGTGCTTCTTTTCTGGACATGCTATAAGCCAAATCAGGCCATGTACAAATCATTAGATACATTAGACTCCCAATTACATTGGAATAAGGCACTGTTTCATGTATTCTAAATTATCAGGTTCATCTTCTTTCAGTGATTCTTCTGCTGACGGTTTAAAGTGTTGTGCCAATGGAATTGAAACAACTTTGGCATCCAACATTTTAAACCTACTCACACTATAAAAAAAAGTCAAATTGCGACCAGAAATTTGCGACCAGAAGGTCATTTTTTTGTTATAATGCGACCAAAAAGCAACCAACATGGTGGTGGCAAAAAAGCTGGTCGTTCCTGACTTTTGTGCGGCCGATTAGTCACAAAATTACGACCAGAACAGTTTGGTCGCAATGAAGTAAACATTTTCAAAAATGACCAAGTGGTCACTTAAAAAGCGACCATCTGGTCGTAATTTAAGTTGAAGATAAGTGACCAGGTGGTCCCACAATAAAGTGGCCAAATGGTCACTTTTTAATCAAGATATTTGCGACCAAGAGGTCGTTTTATTTATACCAAATTGCGACCAACAGGTCGTTTTATTTATATCAAATGGCGACCAAGTGGTCGTAATATGTATAATGAAATGCAACCTCTTGGTCGTTTTATATTATATTTTTTTTAATTATTTAATTATTTATTTAAATTAAATTATTTCATTTGTAAATAGTATTTTAATTTTATTTCATTTAAATTTATTTATTTATTTATTTATTTATTTTAATTATTTATTTATTTAATTAATTAAAAAATAAAGATATGAAATTAAAATAAAACTATATATAAATAAATTTCCAAAATAATGTACTGTACAGAATAAAAGAAATGTAAACTACTGCTGAGGAGTAGGGGGTGGTGGAGGTGGCGCCAATGATGAAGACCCGGGATCTCGGGGCCGGAAGAACACTGCCAATGCAGCTGCGACCTGGGCCGCAATCTGGGCTTGAACATCCGCCTGAATCGAAGCGCGCATATCCGCCATAGCAGTCTGAAGCTGCTGAACCTCCTCTTGCAACCGCTGCTCCGTCGGAGTAGGGCCGGAACTCATGCTCGCTCCGCCGCACTGAGGTCGAGGCACATCGGCGTACGGTCGTCTACCGTACGAGGCGAGGCCTGGAACTGATCCATCAGGCCTAACCCCTCCAGAAGCCTCCAAGAATGCCTCCTTACGGTCTTCCGGAGTCAGTTGCGAGTCAGGTGTGGGCAACCGCTGACTCAATGACTCCGTGAAACGCTCCTAAATTTTTAAAATTCAAAAGATAAAATATTTAATATATAAGTTAGAAAGAATAGTAAAAAAAATTAAATAATTGAAAAACTAATTCAATACCTGAACTTCTCTTGCCCTATCGTCGACGATCGTCCCATCCTTTTTTGTGTACAGAATGAGATACAGCTCATCAGGTGGGATAGGGCGACCGTGCTTCTCTTCCTAAAAATAGTAGAGAGATTGAAAAGGAAAAAAGTATATTAATAATTAATAATTAATTAATCAAGAAAAGATAATAACAAAAAAGTACGTAAAAGAAGAAACAAAAAACATACCAATCGACGATGGTGCTCGCTGTCGGTCCGGGCCCCGGCTGTGTGTTTACTGGGATTCTTCGCACGGTTGGCCTTATTCCTGCTTGACACTGCCTTGCCCTGGGGAGTGTTCAAACTGGCGATCAGCCGTGCGTGCTCCTCCTCACTCATCCACACGGGTCGTTTGTCTGCTTGTTTTTTACGCGCCCGGTACATGAGGTCCTTGAATCGATCCTGGACATGATTGTCCCACAGGGGGAACAATCTACCGTCCGTGATATCGGAATCGATAGAAGGAAACTTGCCCTGAAAAAATTCAAATAAAAATTAGTTAAAGTAATCAATTTATTATGAAACATTTAAAAATTAAGTAATTATAAAAACAATTGATGTTAATTACCTTCCAATTATCGTACATCCGACGTTTCTCGGTCGTCGGAATCTTCTGCAAGCTAAGCTCGCTGGGTAGAGGCATGCTCTGGAGGACCTCGCAAAATCGTTTTGATACGGTTGTATGCGGCTCCAATCTGCAAAAAAAACATTAAACATATTGTGATATTAGATTAAACAAAACTATTTATATTTATCTATTTATTTACAATTAGTAAAATGATTTAAAAAATAATTAATTAGAACAAGAAACAAAACTTACGTATCCCCCTTAATCCGAAGGGTAGAAGCTGCGGCCCGAGGAGGCTGCGAGGAAGAAGTGGATGGGCCAGGTGCATCTGACTGGGTGGCAGTCCCTGAAGTCGTGGCCTGGGAGTCCTGCGCCAACCGTGGTGTCGCAAGCGTTGAATCCTGGACCTGTGAGGGCTCTAAATGATCGGGAGTGAGATCATCTCCCGCCTCGGATTGTGCGAGGAATATGGCCCACTCATCAGTCGTCAACTCATCAGTAGTAGGGGGCCGAGGAGTCTCGTCCTCAGGCTCGTCTGACTGGGGAGGATGTCGTCCGACCGTCATAATCCTAAATTAAAATAAAACAAAAAAAAAATTAAAGAGAGTAACTAAATTTTACTAATTAATTAATCTAATTGTACTTTACTTTAATCAAATTTAACTAAAATTAAGTAATTAAACAATTTTTATTTAATAATTACACTCTTTGAAGTAGTTAAATTTAGTTTAATTAATCTAACTTAGTTTACTTTAATTTAATCAAAATTAAACTAAAATTAATTAATTAAATTAGTGTAATTAATTAATTTAAACTACTTAAGTATAATTGAAGTTAAACTATTTCAATTAATTACCCTACTTAAATTAATTGATTAAATTAAAGTAAACTAAATTACATTAATTAAACTAAAATTAAAATTTAAACTAGTGTAATTATAAATTAATTTAGTTTAATTTAGTTTAATTTTAGTTTAATTTTATTAAATTAAAGTAAACTAGCTTAAATAAACTAAATAAGTAATTAAACTAAATTAGATTAAGTAATTAAATTAATTACTAATTAAATTGAATTAAAGTAAATTAGGTAATGAAGAATTATAGGGAATTAGATTAATTGAACTTAAATTAATTAAATGAAACAAACATTAATTAATAAAAACTAAACTAAACTAAACTAAACTAAACTAATTAATTAAATTAAACTAAATTAAAATTAGATTAAGTGAACTAAAATTTATTAATTAATTAAAGTAAACGAAATTAGATTAATTAACCGTAAGTAAAACTAATTACTTAATTAAACTAAATTACATTAATTAAACTAAAATTACTTAAAGTAACAAAATTAAACTAAACTAATTAATTAGTTAATGTAAACTAAAATGCTATGAATTAAACTACAGTAAACTAAGTACTTGATTACACAAATTTAGATTCATTAAACTAAAATTAATTAAATTAACAAAATGAAACTAAACTAATTAATTGAAAACTAAAAACTAAAACTAAGTAAACTAAATTCTTAAACTAAACTTAAATTTTATACGAAAACTAACCTCGTAATAGAAACCAGGATTGGAGGTTGAGGGTTTTAGGTTTAGAGTAAGAACGGGAACGGGAACGGGAAAAAATAATGGGGAACGGGAGAGGGGAAAGAGAGAAAAGAACGAAAAGAGAGAAAGAAAAAGAGAAAGGAAGAAAAGAAGAAACGGGGGAAAGGAAAGCTGATGGGAATTTAAATCAGATTTTGCGACCAACTAGTCGCAAATATGTAATCATGACTAAAAACGAAAGGTCGCGCGTGCTGGGGACATTACGACCATCTGGTCGCCATTTTCCACATATTTGCAACCAGGAGGTCGCATTTATTCAAAAAGTGACCATATGGTCGCCAATTTGCTATTATCCACAACAGCTGTCATATCACGCGTCCCATCAAAAATTGCGACCATCTGGTCGTAAATGTTAAATTCACCGCCAAGTTTTGCGACCAGATGGTCGTAATAGTTCAATTCACCGCCATAAATTTCATGAAAATTTAAATTCACCGCCAAAGATTTGCGACCAGATGGTCGCACTTATGAAATAAATTAATGAACATTTTATAATATCCCTTCATTGTTGCGATCAAATGGTCGTAATTTAACTTATATTTTTTGAAAAAACTTAATTCTATTTACACAAATGCGACCAAATGGTCGCATTTCACTTCTAAATTACTACCATCTGGTCGCAAATCTTAATATATTTTTTTTTACTTTCATTAAAGAAATAGTTTCAATAAAACATACAGTGAATCATAAAGTTACAAAATATCTTCTTCATCATCCTCAGTGTCTTCGGTCTTCGCTTCTTCTTCTTCTTCTTCTTCATAGCATTCTTCTTCATCGGATTCATCGTCTCGAATAAATTCAGCATCTATGTCACGTGCGCGAGAACTGGAAGCATTTGTATCTTCATCATGCAATGTCATCATTCCATCGTTCAAAGGACGAACAGTACTTCCATTCTGACCATCGTCGATTATACGACATCTTATCTCATCTTCTTGAAAAGCACCAGCTTCCTCTGCATGTTCATCTTGCTCGGATATGTTTTCCTCTACCTGGCGTGGTTTAACTTTACAAACAACTAACCAATCTGTCAGATCTCGTCTATTAATCGGATAGTTTAGATAATAAACTTGTAACGCCTGTGAAGCCAGGACAAACCTATCAGTGGTGCGCATATGCTTAGACTTGTTTACCTCCACGATTTGTAAATGATCAATCTTAAGGACTTCGCCTCTTCTGGTTGTCTCGAACCAAGTGCAGTTGAATAGAACAATGTGTTTTAGCGTCGAACTTGCGTATTGAATCTCAAGAATCTCATCGATTACTCCGAAGTAATCGTCTTCGTTTGTGCCGAACACCTGACCTTTTATGCAAACACCACTGTTGTTTGTTGCCCGGTTAACTGAGTGCGGCTTCGTTTGAAATCTGTAACCGTTACCGACGTATCCAGTATACGACCTTGCAATCCGTCCAGGTCCCTTTGCCAAAGAAATAATGCGAGGATCATCTACCGGTATTGTAGGGGAGTCAACCTGTCATTGATCACATACAGTTAAGTTATAAGCTCTAAGAACAAATTGATATCGCTTTTTTTTCTTCAATTTACAATAATTAACTCACGTATGCACTGAACCATGAACGAAACTCTTTGTCGATTATGGACCCCTCCTCAGCGGCTGTAATACCAACTCGTGTCATTCGAACGTATACGTTTAGAAATAATCTGTATGTTACATAAATAGTAAGGAGATATTTGAAATAGTTTGTAATAGTTTTTAGGCGATGAAATAATGTGAAGTTACGAACTCACTCTATGTAAGGCTCGATTTCTGCGCAGTTGCATAACACGTACATCTGCATTACGTGATACTCGGAATCGGTCAACGGCCTACGCACTGATCTTCCAACTGTCATTCCAGGTTCTTTAAAAATCGGCAAGTCGTTTACGTCAACACTTTCGAGTAAATTTTTGACAATGTTTCGTTTAGCTGGTCAAAACTTCTCTACAATGTGTTGATCAAAGTAGTACGAACAAAATGTGGTGGTCTCTTGCGTAAGGTACGCACTACAGATAGATCCTTCTACTCTTGCTTTATTTCCGACCGTTTTTTTCAACCGACGTAAGTACCTGTGGGTACAATGTAGAAAATAATTACATTCGCTCACTGTACTTTATACGTGTACATTTACAAGTTAAATGTGATTACCTTTCAAATGGGTACATCCAGCGGTAATGTACCGGACCACCCAAGAATGCCTCGTATGGAAGATGCACGGGCAGATGCTCCATGGAGTCAAAAAATCCAGGTGGGAACATTCGCTCCAGCTTACAAATAATAACAGCGATCTCTGAACTCAATGAAGCCACATTAGCTTCATTCAGCTCTGTACATGTCAAGTCCCTGAAAAAAACACTCAACTGTGCAAGCGGCTCCCAATGTCTGTTCTCTAGGAACGGCCTGAACGCGACAGGCATCAATCGTTGCATGAATACGTGACAGTCGTGGCTTTTCATCCCGAACATGATATGTTTTTGACTGGCTATACACCGACTCAAATTCGAAACGTATCCGTCCAGGAATTTGATAGATTTGATCCATTCAAATAATGTTTTCTTTTCCTCCGTCGTCAACATGTACTTTGCTTTTGTGTAATTATCATTGTCGTCAGGCTCCAACTCAGGACGGTTACATATCTCCCGTATATCATAACGTGCCTTCAGATTGTCCTTTGTTTTTCCCGGAACATTCAATATCGTATTGAAAATGTTGTCGAAGAAATTCTTCTCGATATGCATGACATCGAGATTATGTCTAATCAGTAGATCTTCCCAATACGGTAGATCCCAAAAAATACTCCATTTCTTCCAACCAGTGTTTTTTCCGGCCGTATTGTTTGCACTATCTGCACCGGCCATTATTAACTTCTTCATCCCTAAAGCATCTCTACCGTGTAGAATCTGCCTTCCACTATACATTGTCGGGGGGGTTTCTTTTCTTACTCGTTGACCCTTCTTCCAGTCACTACCGTTTGAACAGAACGTATGATTTAACTGCAAAAATCGACGGTGACAATCAAACCAACAAGTTTTCCGACCGTTTCTGAGATAAAATGCATCAGTGTCTAGCATGCAATGTGAACATGCGTATTTCCCTGCCGTACTCCATCCTTTAAGAGGATGAGATCGAGGTCCACACAATTAACTACTGACTACGCAAAACAATAATGAAAACTAAACTAAATACTAAAAAATATATATGATTAAAGCAATTTAAATGTCAACATACCTGACAACATTGAATACGCGGGGAAGTCACTGATCGTCCAGATTAACGCGGCGCGCATCAAGAAATTTTGTTTCTTCGAAATATCGTACGTCATAACACCATCAATCCACAACCTTTTCAACTCTGCAATAAGTGGTTGCAAATACACATCGAGTTTCTGTTTTGGACTTTTCAGCCCAGGTACGATCACTGTTAGAAAAATCACCGGTTCTCCAATGCATATCGAGGGAGGCAAGTTATACGGGGTTACCATGACTGGCCAAACTGAATATTGTGCTCCGGATGCCCCGAACGGGTTAAAGCCATCCGTGCATAAGCCCAATCTGACGTTTCTCGGATCTTGTGCAAAATCAGGATGACAATTATTTAAATCTTGCCATCGCCGCGATCGAGGGATGTCGCATAACACCGTCATCATGTGAATGCTCTTGATGCCATCTCATGTGCGCGGTGTCACATCCGATGCATACAACGTTGCAGGCGTGGGGTCGACAGAATAAAACATGCGAGCGCATTGAATCAGGTCGCGTTTCCCTTGTTTATATCTTGGGGGAAAACAGAATTTGCGGTGATGCAGGTCCTCATCCACGCCCCAGGAAATCATGCATCCGTTTCGACACGAATCTATTTTCTCCACGGGTAATCCTAGACACTCCACTAGCTTTTTCGTGTCGCATAAACCGTGGGGCATATTATTTTCTTCTGGAGCACATCGCAAAACCACGATGCAATCGAATCAAATCCTCTACCGGGTATGTTGTTGTCCGCGCCTTTATATTTAAAAGTTCTAGAGCGGTGCACAAGTTGACTTATACCTCACACCCGTCGGACAATGATGGCTTGTTGTCATTAGCATCTCATGCATCTTACGTGCTTCCGAATTCATTTCCTCTTCAACAGCTCTTTCATCTTCGTCTACGTTCAAACTTTCACATATATTTTCATGGCCCTCATACCCCGCACCCTCAAGTATCATTTGCTGCATCTGACCACAATGTTGTTCATCATTTCGTTCTTCGACATCAACCCCGACATTCGAGCTGCTACCCTCGTATTGTCTCGATTCCTGTAATGCAGCGTCGAACATTTCCTTTGTTTTCCCTTGATACAGCCAGTGATAATAGTTCTGCACAAATCCCCGACTGTAAAGATGAACGTTCACATCTGTAACCGGTATGATTCTCCTATTGTCGCATTTCCTGCAAGAGCAGCGTAGCTTTCTACCATACTTTTCATAATAGACAGTTGTCATGCAGAACTCAACAAACTGTTCAACCCCTGCGACGAACTCATCGTTCAAATACCCGTCTATCAACCAAACATACATCCACTCTCTCATTTTCTTTTTTCTTAATGCTAACAAACAATGGGTGGAGGGGTTTTTATAATGGACTCCTCTGCTCATTTGGGACCAGATGGCAGTATTTTTGCTACCATCTGTTCACATTTTCCCACCAAAATTTCCCGCCATTTTCCTCACTGCCTCGGGTCACATCAAGTCAGAATTTACGACCAGATGGTCACTTTTTTGGTGACCAGTTGGTAGCTTTTATCCCACCAAATTCTTTAGCAAGTATTGGTCCCATAAAATCACATAGTTTGCGACCATCTGGTCACTTATAATTGTGACCATTTGGTAGCTTTCTTCCCTCCAATTATAAGCTACCACTGCTCACTTTTAGGTCACCAAAATTTTGACCATTTAGTCACTTTTAATTATGACCATTTGGTAGCTTTCTTCCCTCCAATTATAAGCTACCACTGCTCACTTTTAGGTCACCACAATTGCGACCATTTAGTCACTTTTAATTGTGACCATTTGGTAGCTTTCTTCCCTCCAATTATAAGCTACCACTGCTCACTTTTAGGTCACCAAAATTGCGACCATTTAGTCACTTTTAATTGTGACCATTTGGTAGCTTTCTTCCCTCCAATTATAAGCTACCACTGCTCACTTTTAGTCACCAAAATTGCGACCAGTTAGTCAATTTTAATTGTGACCACTTGGTAGCTTTCTTCCCTCCAAAATTACGCGCCATTTTTTGCTACCAAGACATATTTTAGTCACAAAAATGCTACCAGAAGGTCGTTTTTTTAGGTGACCAATTGGTTGCTTTTTTCGCGCCATAATTTCGCGCCATTTTTTAAGACTACTTCTGCTTTTGGTCGCAATCTGGTCGCAAAAAAAGTGACCAGATGGTCACTTAGAGTCAACCTTCAAAGAAAGTGACCAGGTGGTCACCAAAAAACCACCACTTTTTTTTGGTCTCAAATTTCTGGTCGCATTTTGACAGTTTTTTTGTAGTGTCAATATCTTATGAGTATATGACTTCTGATTTAAGAAAATTTCTCCTCTTAATCTGTCTCTATGAATTTCCATTCCCAGAATATTCTTGGCACTCCCAATTCTGTCATCTCGAATTCTGCTTTGAGAAGTTGCTTGATAACATTTAGTTCCTTTCTTTCTTTGCCAGCCAAGAGCATGTCATCTACATAGAGTAGAAGATAGACAATACTCTTATATTTTGATGATCTTATGTAAACATAACTATCATAGTTGTTCCTTTTTGAAACCAATCCTTACAATGTATTCATCATGAAGGAACTATTTACTAAATTCACGGAATTTCTTTAGTAAATTAATAAACATTTAATTACGGATCCGTTAATAACATGCAATTGTGATCAAACCTTAAACTAGAAATATAAGGCTTTCAAAAACTTACATTGTAGATTTAATGGAGAATCGGTTGGGGTTTTCTTTACACCATCAATCCACTTCACCGAGTTTTCTATTCTATATCCTGATCACAAACCAACCTGACTTGTGGGAATCGAACTGGAAGAACAAAAGAAGAAGAAAAATCTTCTTATTTTGAGAACCCAAAATCGGCTAATAATGCAATCCTAATGGAGGGAGTTTTTTGAAAATTTCAACTTTTTTTTTAATAATGCAACCCTAATGGTCCTATTTATCGAAAAAGATTAGGTATATTAATCCCATCAATATTCCTATTTATCTTTAACTTAATAAATAGAAAATTGATAAAATCTCACCTCCCTTTATGGCCATAATGCCGATTTTTACATAGTAAAATAGGGAGGATAATTCTTCAATTTATCTTTTACCATTTAGATGTTTATCTCATCATTTAATGTATTTATAATTAGGAAAAATTCAAATAATCTTTTCTAATTATATATATATTGCCGAAAATTAACAATATTAATTAATATTGAATCAAATTCATTTAATTAATTATTTTGGGCAAAATACTAATTTGTTTCACAAAACAAATATATTTAATTCTCTCCTTTTATTATTTAATTAAATAATATTAATTATTAATTTCCATTTAAATAAACTCATTATTTAAAGAATTAATAATATTAATATTAATTTCCATTTAAATAAACCTTTTATTTAAACAATTAATATTTCCCTTTATTTAAGTAATTTAATTAGCTAAATATAATTCTTTCTTCCTAGTTAAATTAATAACTTGGTTAGTTACAATGATATATGGGATAACATAGGGACCTGATGGACCTATGCATCATGGGCTCCAATAATTATTGATTTATTAATTAAACTCATTAATTAATTAATCATAATTATTAACTTAGAGTAATTCCACTATAAACTCTAAGTTGAACTCCCCTCACTATAGATGAGTTATGTCCGTTTGTTATTAAGTTTGTTTTGACATATCCTTCACGTGGTAGTCTCGTAATTACAACTGGGTCAAAAATTACGGTTTTACCCTTGTAATTATCTCTTTTATACTTGTGTACCTGATGATTCTCTAATGAATATTTTTCTATAGTTTTCAAGTATAGAACGATCCTTCTCGGGCCAGTGAGAAGGTGAGGCCTCATGTTCAAGTACCAAATCATTACAATAAGGGAGATACCTATAGTTCCTAAGTTAGAATAGTGTCGCACTAACACTTTCATTTGTTTTAGGAAGGTTATGAATGTTATCTTGTATAGAAATGTTCCCAAGCACCAACTTAGTCATTTCCCCAAAACAAGAGTTTATCGAGTGTATCAACAGATCACCTTCAACCATGTGAATCAAAGGAAAAGACTTTATTAATGTGAATTCACAACATACTCAGAATTGAGACGTAACGATCTTAATAACGTAATTTGATATTATAAATCATTTCCTATCAACGGTGTTATTTAGGAATCGATTTATTATCCTGGTCCAGTCTTATATCCTGGTCCAGTCTTATATAAACTCATTATTATATAAACAAAACAAAACGTGCGATGCACGAAGTCCACAGAACCGTTAGGCTCTGATACCAACTGTAAAGACCCGACTCTTTAAAATAGAATTAAATAAATAACGCAAGCGGAAGACTTGAATTAATAATTGAAAAACCTGTAAATTGATAGAAACAACCTTTTCATTTCAAAATAAAATCCAAAACCTTTAACATTCAAATATGAGAAGCGCTTCCCTTTTCATAAAATTTCAAACCCACAATGTAAATAGATTCGTAAATCCAGAAATCCATAGAAATCAAATAAACATAAGTAATAATGCTAAAAAGAGCTCAAGAACCCAAATTCAAACAAATAAAAGACATCATAAGTCCATGGACTAAAACTGACTCAAGTCCATCCATCATCATCGATCCTAGAATCATGCCGCACCAACTCCACGGCCAAGACCGTGACCTCGTCCCGTACCTGAAAGTGTAATATCATGAGTGGGAGACCTAGTGAACATAAATTGAAAATAAAGTAACTTTAGATCCAAAATCCAAATCCGGATTTGTGTCCAACGAATCTTACTAACTTTTGACTACCCAATCATACTTCCAAAATGCACAACATGCAAATCTCCCAAGAACAAGAACAAAGAACTATACAAATAGTCAAGTCTCCCAAGCTCGTAATAACCATAACTTGTAATCATACGTTGCAACTTTTAAAAATACAGCTAGAACAAGTTAAGATCACGCAGTCTCAACAATGAATAAGAACAAAGAACATGTGAATAATGTCAGATGATGCAAGCACACGCATTCTATGCATGATGCCATTATCTCACTCCAATATCTTGCAAACTCACGAAGCCTTTACATTCTTAACAAGAACAAATGCAAGCTCACGTAGTCTTTACATTTTTTACAAGAACCTTCCCAATGAATAACGTCCAATGATGTAAGTACATGCAACCAATACATGATCCCATTATCTCACTAATGACATGCAAAGCTCATGCAGTCTAAGATGTCTATAATATATATGTATCATAGCAATCATGAATAATACCAAATAATGCAAGCTCACAAACCTAAACATTATTTCATTATTCATCTCCCCCGTTCATGTAAGCTCACGTAGCCTATGCACTCCTCATGATACATATAGAACCGAACAACGAATAATACCCAACAATGCAAGTTCACGCAGTCTATGCATTATCTCATTATTCCTCCATGCAAAAACATATGTGATAATAAAGAACAAGAATTTAGAATACAAAACAGAGAACCAATTCAGAATGACTCCATTTTAATCAAGAACATTATCACATATAGGCTCGTAAGCCCATACTTTCATCGATCACATAATCCTGCAAATTTGAATAACTTATATGCCAAAGGCTCCAATTGCTGGAAGAACCCAGTCTCAGAAAATAAATCCAAAGTAAATAGAAAGTCTCAATATCGTAAATTAAACAACCAAGAATACATGTTATCCACATTCAACCATAAACATACTTGAACCCAATAATTCCATACTTTAACTTCCAAGAATATGTAATATCTTTAAATATAAAAATATTGATTCTATACTCGCAAGTCCTAATCAATCATATAAATAGCATGCTTAAATCACTTAACTCTTGAGCCAAACAAATCGTTCAAGAACTTAGTTCCTAAATTTATCTTAAATTCTATTTATCCTCACCTTTTGCAATTAGCTTGAAATCGAAACCCAAAGTGAGCGAAAAGCGAGCAATCAAGTAACACCTACAATTAAATATACTCTAACTGCATTAATTTAACTAATCAAGCAGCATACGACACGTAAAATGAAAAAAACAAAAAACAGCCATGTAAATCTCCAATAGGAGCTCTCGGCTGAACCATTAAGAATAGGGGGTGTCTCGGCCTTGCGGTGAGTTTTAGGACGTTCCGGGTAGATTTAGGTAGGTAATTAATAATGGGTAAACCAAATTAGGGCATTTGGATAAGATTTTACCAACCAAATTAAAAGGAAAATAAAAAATTGCAAGAGGAAATCTCTAATGAGGTCCACGTCCATGAAGGAAAAATAGAGGTTCGGGTTTTTGTGAATTTTTCGATGTCTAAGCCAATATTACTCAAGAACAAGTTTAAACATCCCTTTGACTTGAAATCTTCAAGTTCCATGGAATGGAATTGAAGATTTCAACTCAATCCCACACAAAAGGATAAAAAGAAATAAAAACCCAAAGATGAAAACAAGAAATTTTACCCTTAGGCCTCTTGGAAGTTGGAAGATTGCTTTCAATGTTAGATCAAAAGATATATCGGGGGCTGATCTATCCAACACACCCAAAACACGTGAATTAGAGAAGGCGAGAAAAACTCATCCCTTGGAAGCTATAGTGGGCGGCGACAACGCGAGATGAGGGCGAGAGGTTTTTGTGTTTTTTATTTCAAATGAGAGGAAGAAGATGACATCTAATTTTAGATGAGGAAGAATTTATTTGCTAAAGAGTCCCCCAATTCTTTTCTAGCTTTTAAAATAAACCTCATGCTGTTAAAACACAAACTATCCTCTAAAATTAATCAACATAATTAATCTAAGATAGAAGATAATTAATTATTATTAATTGACCTATTAATAATAATTAATGCACCTAGTTCACAATAACTACTTGAAATCTAAAATTACCAAATAAACATTAAAACTTCTAAATTCTAAATTACCGGTATTAAACTAAATAAATAAATAAAGGAATAATAAAAATTAATTCTACCTCAAGATAACAGGACGTTACACATGCTTGCCCTTTTGAAAACTAAATCTTTTCACTTTCCCAAATACACAATGCTCACAGAAACTTAAAGTTTCTTTGATATCTTCTGGTAACAGCTCTTGTTTTATGAGTTACAGCAATCCCCTTCACTCACATGTGAGAGTCTTTTATGCCATATATTCCCATCTACCTGCTGCTTTGCTTCTAATACAAGGGCTATGTTAGGATTCAACACACTTTGTATAACATACAACCCATTTTTCTTTTCACCTCTTAGAATGACTTTGTTTTTTCTTTTGACTTCAATGATACCTCCTTTTCCTTCAATGATACCTCATTTTCCATAATATTAACAGCCAAGAGAATCAAGAACACCAAGTAAAATTAAGTTTCTTTTCAAACTTGGTACATACCTCACATCATCCAGTGTTGTTGTAGAGTCATCTTCAAATTTCAGATCTATAGACCCCACTCCACTGACATTGCATATGGTATTGTTACCCATATACACTAGCCCATCACTCCATATCTTGTAGGTTTTAAACCATGATCTTGATGGTGACATATGATATATACAACCGGAGTCTAGAATCCATACATTGCATGCATTTTCTCTGAAATCTTCTTTGCTATCAATTGCTACTAGAACTTCAGAGTAATTCAACAGGTCCTCCTTTGGATCTTGATCTGTTTTCACTGCTTCCTTTGCCTTTCCTTTATCATTCCACTTTCTTTTAGGGCAATCCCTCTTTAAGTGTCCTTCTTTGTGGAATATAAAACACTTCCATTTTTATTTGTTCTTGCTTTTGTCATTCTTTGAATTCTTGCCATTGAAAATCTTGTTATTATATTTTACAAATAAGCCCTTTGCTACTGTATTTTTCTTTCTTTGCATTTGAATCTCCAACTCCTTTGTTCTTGTTGCTGAAGAATAACATTCACAGTGATAGTCTCCCTGCCACTACACTTCATCCCAGACTTGACCTCCTTGTAAGCATCTGGAAGAGAGTTCAACGAGATGATTGCTTCACTTTGCTCACTCAATTTTTCCCCAGTATTGATATAATCTCTTGTGATTTTTTTGAATTCATCAAGATTTTCATATAATGATCTTGATGAATCCATCTTGAACGTGAATATCTTTTCCTTCAACATAATCATGTTTGGGAGGTCTTTAATTGCATACAGAGACTCAAGCTTCAACTATAGGGCATACGTTGTAGTTTCTTCATCCACCATTCTTAGCACACTATCACTTAGATTCAGGATTAGGATGATGAATGCTGTGTCTCCAAAAATTTCCTTCTCTTCTAGTTTCATCGTCTCTGAAAGCAGCTTTAGATCTTGGATTCCTTTCTTTGCCTTTTGTTGAGTGAACAAAGCTAAGATCTTCTTTTTCCAGATCCCAAAGTCTCATGTTCCATCAAACTTTGCTACATCAAATTTCATGGCCGCCATTGATGCAAGATCTTCAGCTTCTTCAAGTAGATTCGTACTGCATAGCTCTGATACCAATTTTGAAATGACTTTCATGAACTTGAAAGAAGCTTTGAAGAACACAAGATTATTAATAGAAAAAACGAAATTAGTGAACAATCGCAGAAGAAAAGTATGAATAGAAACTTTATTCAAGAAGATGCAGGTTTTCGAAACAGCCATTATTTCTGATTTGGAATGAGCTTTAAGCTCTCTTTAGACAGTTACAAGCTTGATGAGACACCTAACAGAAAATACAACTTTTAACAAATTCTATTAATTGACTAATGATTAGCTAAATGATTAGTGATTTAATGCTCAACTAATCGTAACAAATAATTTATCAGTAATGAAAATTTATAAAAATAATATTAAATTTATATCAACAATGTGTAAATTTTAGTATTAAATTTATATCAGTGTTGGTGGAAATAGTGATTAAACTAGATGGTGAAGGGTGGCATGCAAGTGTACATGGTCAACAAGTAATAGGAATGGTAAGTGAGTGTCATGTCCAACAAGGATAGATATTTCGGTTGCTTTGGTGCAAGATATGCTAAGTTTAAGTTGAGAATATGTTTTTTGGGGGTTTTTATGAAATTTATAAAGACTAAAGTAAAGACAATAACTTAAATGATGGACTACTTGAACTACGTGAAAATGGAGTGTTGTTGTGATGTGGGTGAGAGTTCATGCGAGCAATGAGCTGAAAAGACATATATGCATTTCTAGAATATCAAGATGTAGCAAATGTAGATCACGCTTCAATAACTTTTCACACAAAACATTTATCAAACACTTGGCGCGCTATTTTTCTTAAAACAGTTTACCCATACCTTAAATATCCATGAATTTCATCTCTGAGCATCAAAAGATAATTAAGATATTTTTTTAAAGATAAATCAATATGGTTAAGGGTAAAAGGCACTATTTCTAGGCTTCTTTAGCAACTAAAAAAATGGATCTATTAAGCTTGTTTAATGTCATTTGTTTCAACCTTTCGGTGTACCAAATACCTCTTAAACCTAGCTTTCACTAAGTATTATGAAGGGAGTTAATGATGCAAGCTTAATAAACCCAACCACTTAGTTTCCCTTAAGACAAAGCTAATGGGTAGTTGTTCTTGAGTTAGATTCATCTCTTTTACCACATCTCGAGGTACTTAGATGCTCCTAAGCTTGACTTTCATCAAGTGTTACAAGGGAATATTGCCAAGAACTCTTCCCTACCATAGCTAATTTACACAAGCCACAACCTATGGAGTCCTTCGGTTTAGCCTCTTTTTTCCATGAACACCCACTTTGGGAAACTAAATATCCATGATAACATATAAAAGATAAACAAAGCATAAGGTAAAAAATGAATTGAAAATCATAACTAAATTTATGGAAATGTAAATTAAAAAGAGTATAAAACATAGCATAAGAAATTATCCTACTTCTACTCCTACTCTTAAATTAGAAAAATGGTGGAAGTTGTCTTCAAGATGGCCTCCTTTCTAGGTCAAAAAGCACCATCTTCTAAGCTTCTCTTCTAAGACATCAATTGGTCCTTATATACCATGAGAAACTCTGTTTTTAGGGCTGAAAAATCGCAGAAAAACAGGGTTTGGTTCTCGAGCAAAAAAGATAAAATCAGATTCATTAAATGAGCTGGCAAGTGCACTGTTCACTGTTTTAGATCCGGGGCAAGAATTCTTTATGCACAGGCATGCAGAGGTGCTTCAGACCTGTACCAAAAATAGCATTTATCCATTTGCTTTATCTTCAATTTCTGGCTCCAAAACTTCTTCAATCAGCTCCAAAATACATATTAGATCTGTCAATGCATATGATAACATGTTTAAGGTCAATTTATCATCAAAAAGGAAAAGAAACCTAAAAACCTATAAAAGAAAAAGAAAACTATAAAAAGTCATAAAACTAAACTAAATTAGTCTAAAATCTATTCATTTCTCATCTATTCTCTTAAAAAATTAACAAGATAACAGGATTATAACTCTACTTTCATGGAGTTATCAATCAGTAATGTAAATTTGCAACAATAATATATCCATTATAATCAAATTTTCATAAATATTGTGGGTTAATTATGAAGGAATGATATTATGATAATAACTCATGTCTCCATATGTGCACATCCTCATGTGATGGGTAATTTTGATATTTTTCAATATTTGTGGTTTTTTTGAAAATGGGGTCTCAATATTGGCTATGTGTGATAATAGCCCTAGAAAATATATTCACAATCAAAGAAACTAAATAGCAGAAAATTTAGGAAGCACAAGTTTAGATTCCTTCTTAGCAAAAAGAACACCAGCCCTTGCTGGAGTCTGTAAAGAAAATTGAGGATGATATATACAAATTAGAAACACATAGGAAAGTTCAGATAACTCAGAGCATATTGAAGTAAAAAAATTCTTTAGGCAGTCCAACTTCAAAGCATTCATGTTCAATGTGGACATAAAAATCCTTTAAAATAGAACAAACAATAAAAACAAGCCTTGAAAACTAAAAAGCAACAAGAAGAAGGATATCTATTAACTTAAGCATTTCAAGGTTAGTTTACTGTTAGCAAGGAAGAGCTTTTTACTTGATAAAAATTGAATGAACCAATAGACACAAATAATCGGTGGAAATGATATTAGAAAATTATTTGAGAAAGATAAAAAAATAAAGAATACAGTGGTGGAGGTATATATCAGATCAGGTCACAAAACCATCTACAGATGAACCACTTTGTTGCTGTATATACATGTTAGAAGACAATGACAAATCCAATTTATGAGTAGCATTAGTAAAAACTGATGAATACTATAACTAGAGGGAAATAACACTACAAATAATAAGCTAGTACCAAAAACTAGGAATACAAATGGCGAATATTAAGATAAAGCTAGTAGTAGCACTATACCTCATTCTCATCATAATCGCTCTCTTCTTCATCTGAACTATCACTAGACTCTTTCTTCTTAGTTTTCAAGAATTATTAGAAATAATTTTAATTGATCCTTAATTTAACAAATTCGTTAACTCCCTTAACATAATATTGACTTCACATTGACATAACATGTTTAATTGGCCAAAATACTGACATGAGATTACATATTATTTCAGATCTTTCATCAATCCAGGCCTACAATTGGAAATAATAATTAATCTCGTGTCAATATTTTGGCTAATTAAACATTTTATGTCAGCGTTAACTCAATATTCTTGTTAATAAGTTAACAAAGTAAGGACCAATTAAAGTTATTTCTAATAATCCAGGGACCATTTAGACGCAAATTAAAAACCACAAGGACCAAAATAGACATAATGTCTAAAACTTAGGGACCACATAAATACAAATTGAAAACGTGGGAACCAAATAAACACAACATCCAAAACTCAAGGACCACTTAGACATAAATTGAAAACACGGGGACCAAACAGACACGACCTCTAAAACTCATGAACTAAAATGGTACTTCTTTTTTTAACAATAACATATTTATAGATGGGAATTTTCATTAGTTGACAGATTTTTTTACTATAATTTACCCCTATGCTTATGCTAAATAAGTGACTTACCGATTAATATTGCGAATCAATAAAATCAGTGTTTACGTAAAAGGCGAATAAGTTATTATATGCATGAAATCAATAATTACATGTGCGGATTAGTGGCAAATTTTGGGTTTATATTATATTTACAAATATGTTTTTGCATGCTACTATTTTTGTAAATGTTGAGTTTAATTCTGCTATATATAAGACTCCATTTATAAATATTTTAATTTTTTTGTTAGATTGAAAAAAAAAACTTACCTCCAACGTTAAAACTCCTACTTATTTTTTGTTTAACTGGAACATTTAGATATACTAAGTAATTAAAAAATTACACAAACAAACTCTTGAATTATAAGGTTATAATAATTGCACCTTCAAACATTTATTTGTAGAAATTAGCCCCCAACCATAATAAGGTATAGGGGTTGAAACAATTACACCCTTAAACTTTTAATTTAATCAATTGACCCCCTAAACATTGTAAAATGTTAAAATTAGACCCCATTTTTTTAATCAATTACCCCCTTTAAATGATTAATTTACTAATTTTTTTATGAAATCTCTATGGGAGCGGGCCTCTAAGGGCCCCTATCCCACTCTCAACCTCGTCCTTGACCATGATCCAGAAATGTACGTGATGGCTAAGACGATTATTTTTTCACTGATCTCATCCCTCCATACCCCGTTTACTTTAGGGATGCATTGCTCATCTCTATGGTTATTTTTAAGTGTCCAATTACATGATTTAAGGTGGTGATCTAATAAATTAATTTTTTTGGTTCAATTTTAATAAACTACCCAAACTTAGTAAAATATTAAATTTAGTTCCAACATTTGAGTACATGAGTGTTTTAGAATTATATAAAGTAATAAAAAAATATACATAATATGTTGGGATCTAACCAATACTTATTAATTATATTTATCTTTTGGTTATTTCTATTAGAAATAATAATGTGAATGTATGGGTTTGAGGTGTAAAGCAAATCACTTTCTTTAAGGTGATATTTATCATCTATTATTGCAGTAGAGATACTCGACAAATCACCTCCAAGTTACAACAAAGCCAAATAAACTACCCAAACTTAGTAAAATATTAAATTTAGTTCCAACATTTGAGTACATGAGTGTTTTAGAATTGTATAAAGTAATAAAAAAATATACATAATATGTTGGGATCTAACCAATACTTATTAATTATATTTATCTTTTGGTTATTTCTATTAGAAATAATAATGTGAATGTATGGGTTTGAGGTGTAAAGCAAATCACTTTCTTTAAGGTGATATTTATCATCTATTATTGCAGTAGAGATACTCGACAAATCACCTCCAAGTTACAACAATGCCAAAATCTGTAGGCAACAATGAACGATGTTACAAGTTAATGCAGTGGAAGTTTATTTTAATTAATCTAATTAATTAACATGGAAGGACGGATCTTAATATCATGCAAAATAATCAATGAAAATTCATTTTACTTACATTGAGTAAATATGGAGAATCGGTTAAAGGGTTCTTTTATCAAACAGATCTTCTATGTTATATCCCGATCAAACAAGTAAAACTCGATAGTGGGATCGAACTTTAGAAGAAATTTTAGGAAGAAGAAAAAGAATTTTTCTTCCTAAATATGTAGGTAAAATCGGCAAGGTCTTAGGCAAGAAGAAAAGAGAGAACTTCAATGTCTAAGGAATTGAAATTGAAGTGAATTATGAATAACTCAAGCCTCATATTTATAGGCTAATGAAATATCTAATCAAATTAGGAAAATTCCATGGAGATAAATATAAAAAAGAAGATATTTTTCTCTTTCCTTTATCTCCCTTGGTCGAAATTGGCTAATTGATAAAGGGAAAATTTGACTTTTCTTTATTTGCTTTATGTTGGGTAAATAAAATCTATGTAAATATTTTAGAATATAATTCAAACAATTATCTTCTTAAAATATACATGTATGGCTGAAAAATGCCAACATATATTAATTAATAAATCCAATTTATTTAATTAATTATTTTGATCATTTTCAATTGGGTTCATTAATCCAATCGAGCTAGAAATTCCCTCTTAAATTAGGAAAGTTATGAATTTCTTCTCGTGTAAATGTGTTCCAAGCTACTATCTCATTATGTTCCCAAAACAGGAGTGTATTGAGCGTTCATTCAAATTGCTCTCAACCATGTGAATAAAAGAATGCAACTCCATGAATAGGAGTTCACATTTCACTGAAGATTGAGATCTATCACGGTTGATAAGCTTAATTTGATATTTGATCATTTCTTGTAAACGGTACAATTCAGATATTCGATCAAATATCATGGTCCTATCTTATACAATCAATAATGAATATGATACTTCCATTGCATGTCACCTACATGAATGATCTGGATAAGATCATTTGTCAACTATACAAAATATACAGCTATCAACAGTGTTACCAGGATAAGGTTCCCAAACATTATCCATTTACTTTAGACACTTTAAGTTACTCATCTTGACATTAATCCTCTCGTATGACTCACATATTTAGTCATGATTTCATAAGAGTAACTTTGGGTTCTCCTATTTGAATGTTTGATATAAATATGTGCACATATTCCTTATATCGTCAATAAATCAATATAGATAAAAAGATACTTGAGTTATTTATTTAATTTATTCAAAATAAATTATCTTTATTAAATAATTACAAGTTTTAGGACACCATTTCTAACAATCTCCCAATTATCCTAGATCATTGGAGATTTGAATTGTAATTACAGCCAAGCTGGATGACTATCAACTATTTAGCCATGTTAGTCATTTTAAAACTTTATCGGTAACATTTTTCATCTGTGTAGTATGTATTTCTTTTGTCAGTAGTTAGTTTCATTAAGTGTAACAGATTCCATATTTTATCGCCATAAAATAAACTCTATTAACTTTCGATTTGAAACTATCATGTTCAAATACCTTTCATTTACTAACAACTTATTAATCATGTGAATTTAGAGTTTCGTTACTAAGATCTCATTTTACGTATACTTAATTCACTTAATGATCAATTGTCAAATTCTTATATAGGATTTTCGTAAATCCATATTTGAAATTGATCATGTGCATCTCATAAAATCCTCCATTTTATCTATGTGCACTAACAAACTATTAGTCATTTTATTTTAGTCACATTAGTTCTAGGATTCTCGAAACTCTTAAGCTCCCACCTACAAAGTAATTCTCCATTACTTTCAATCGTTTAATGAGTATAATTTTATACTTATTATCTTTATTATTTCAAAAACAATACATGTATAAATTAACCTTTTCAATTCTATTGTTGAAAATAAATGTCAGATTTATTTCACTTATCTGTATTTGAACTTTATTCATTGATTTTGAAGTCAACAAGTTTAACTTGTACTTCCAAAAGTCCATTTGTTTAGTTTGGTTTGTACTAGGACGCACCCACTCAAATAAACTTCAATAAGTAGTTTAACCACCTAAAACTTTAAACAACTACTTGTTTGAAGTAGTTGTGAAATAAAATAATTTTAATTATATGTTCTTTTTCTAAATCTAGTAAGGCTTATAGCTTTCAATATCACTGAATTACTGAACTTATCTTTCAATAATTTGTGAATACCATTGTTCACTAATTATTGCTTTTCTATTTCTGTTTTATCTAATCCATATCAATTAGTACTCTTTAAAACAGCTTTTAAATAACTGAATATTTAGAATATAAGAAATTGATTCTATGTTTGGTTATCATTAAGTTCTAACATCTAAATGTCCAACTTTAGTGATTTTTAAGTGTAAGTATCTTTAATTAAAAGATATTCGATTTTACTTATTCCCATAAGTTTGTGGATTAATATGGTTGTCATCTCAAACTTTTGAGAGTCATCTTTAAGAAATTAATCCTAATAACTTATTTAAGTAAATTTATACTTAAATTATTTAATTTTTTAAATCTCATAACTCATTTAGATATTTCGGAGTTTAAAATTTGAATTTGGAACTATTTTTTATACTAAATATTTTGAATAACTATCTAATCAAACTTTAGATCTTTGTAGTAAAATTAAAAAAGAATATCTATCTAAATAACTCTTATTTAAAATATTCCTAACTTGGTTCTTATGAAATGAGAACCAATATTTATTACATAACTCACAATAAAAACTAAACTAAACTAGGAAAAAATTGATTTGGGAAGAAAATAGACTATTGTAAAATCGGCTATGAAGGGAAAAATGAAAAAAAAAAAGAGTTTTCAATTTCAAGAATTGAATAAAAATATAGAATGAATAGCCAAGACCTTGTATTTAGGAAAATTATGCGTGGTAGTCAACTTTTGAGTCTTGTTTTCATATATGCCACACTTTTATGCTTATATCAGATTTACCCATTTCTAGATATTCTATTAATTTAATGATATATCAGTAATGTAAATTTACAACAATAATATTGAATTTACATGAACAATGTGTAATTCTAGTATTAAATTTATATCAGTAATGTAAATTTACAACAATAATATATCCATTATAATCATATTTTCATAAAAAAAATTGTGGGTTAATTATGAAAGAAAGATATTATGGTAATAACTCATGTCTCCATATGCGCACATCCTCATGTGCTGGGTAATTATTTAATATTTTTCAATCTTTGTGGTTTTTTTGAAAACTAAGTCTCAATATTGGGTATGTGTGATAATAGCCCTTGTATTTATAGGTAAAGTAGTCTTCCAATTAAATTAAAATATGAAGATAGATACAAGATAAATGTAAATAATAAAATCAAATCTTATTCTTTATTTATCTTATGTGTGCCGATTTTATGTGCATAAAATCAATAAGAAAAACTAATTTTTTCTTTATTCAATTTGTCTTGGATAAACATTCTTTTATATATTTATACAAAATTAATTCAACAATTATTTCCTAAAACATCATATATGTGTCGATTTTGGTATATATATTATTTAAATAAATCTTTATTTATTTAATCAATAATTTGAACTAAATATCTATTGAATTCATTAATTCAATTATATATTCTTCCTTATTAATAAATCTTATTTATTAATTCTTGATATTTATTATTCAAATAAATCAATCATTTATTTTAAATAAAATATCATACTCCGACTTTTGTATTTTTTTATTAATAATTATTTATTATTTTCTATTGAAATAATCGATATTATTTAAATTAATAATAAATATATCATTTGCTATTATCCTTTTAAATAATTGTTATTATTTAAAACTAATAATAAATATTTAATTATTAATTTCCATTTAAGTAAATATATTACCAAAATAATTAATAATATTTTATCATTAATTACCATTTAAGTAAACAAATTATTAAAATAATTAATAATAATGATATTAATTTCTATTTAAATAAACTCATTATTTAAAAAATTAATATTTTCAGTTATTTAACCAAACTACTTTACTTAAATTATTCATTTCTTTTTGGGTAAAGTACTCATTTGGTCCCTGAGTTTTGAAGATTGTGTCTATTTAGTCCCCGCATTTTCAATTTGTGTCTAAGTGGTGCTTGAGTATGAAGACTCGAATTTTCTTAAATCTTTAAATCAGAATAAACAACGGAAGACTTTATTTTTGTAAAAATTTGGCGTGGATCCGTTTAAAATATGGACTACCAAAATCTGTTTACATTGACTCAAATCAGAGAATTTGAAACAACAGACATTTCACTCTATTTATACCCAAAATCAGAGAAAATATCACGAAAAGATATACAACAGATCTTAGGCTCTCACGAGCCACAAAATACAAGTTTAAGACATAAATATCAAGTTTATACTTAGCATTTCTAAAATGCTCCAAAATATGTCTTTTCTAGTCCAAGTATCCAAGACATCCACTCGCGATCACGCAGCACCACCTCCACGACCTCGCCTTCTCGCACGAGTATTACCTGAAAAGTTTAAGTGTAGCAACATTAGCATAAAAATGCTAGTGAGAATAAGATGGATGCAAGCACTTCTATGGACCGAATCCCATATCGGAAAATGTGTCCAAAATCCTATTGTGCTCTTACTACCCATTCGATATTCCCAAGTACTTTGCATAAAAATCATTCCCATTCTACTATATCGTAAATTCAAAAAGTAAACATTCAAGCTCGTAATTAAAGTACTAAGACAATGAAATAGTACTAAAGCATAACAAAGTAAATAGCAAAGTAAATAACAAAGTAAATAATAAAGTAAATTTCACATTGTGACCACATTGTCACATTTCACAATTCAACCGTGACCACTTGTCACCAATCACAACCATACCGTGACCTCACTGTCACGAATCACAAACCATACCGTGACCTCACTGTCACCAATCACAAACCATACCGTGACCTCACAGTCACCAATCATAAATCGTGCCGTGACCTCACTGTCACCAATCATAAATCGTACCGTGACCTCACTGTCACCGTGACCTCACAATCACCAATCATAAATCGTACCGTGACCTCACTGTCACCATGACCTCACAGTCACCAATCATAAATCGTACCGTGACCTCACTGTCACCGTGACCTCACAGTCACCAATCATAAATCACGCATATCATAATGCCATACTTACTACTCCCTTCGGTAACACCAAATAGTGAATCTCATCACTAATAATATCGTACTAACTCGATTCTACACAAGAATCTCTCCAAAGTTTCTTTTAACTATTCTACAACCACTCAAAATAAAAGGAGTACCTAATACTCTTCTCCAAATTCCGGAATCTAATTCTCCTCGAGAATATAACTTAATCCACCAATAACATCTTACTTTAAACAACAACCAAACTTAACTAATTTTCCTTATGCACTTTCCTTAACTCCCAAATAATATACATTCTTGTAAAGTTCTAAAGTCTATTAACCCTCTTAACCTTGTTCGAACATAATCGTCAAGCAATTCGAAAACATAAAAGTAATCACAATCATTTTAAACTCACCTTATAAAAGTAGTCAACTCCTAATCACCGGTTCACCGAAATCACGAACGATGCACGAAACCTATAATTAACATACACCTAAAGTATATTAATTAACCGAATCGAATAATGATCGTCACGATACTAAAATAAAAGACAAAACAACCCGGAAATGACCCCAAGAGGCCCACGGCTCAAAGGGATTTCAAGGTGAAGGTTGTTTTCCGGATTTTTAAGCACTTTAAAAGGGTTTCGGGTTGATTTTGGGCACTTTGGAGGTTGGTAATATCAATGGGTAAACATGATTTAGGGTTTAGGTCAAAAGTTCAATCCCGAACAATTTAGTAAAATCATAAAACATATCAAATTCAAAACCCTAACCATCATGAAAAAAAAGAGAATAACTCAAGGAAAAGGTTTTTGGCTCAAACCCGATTCTAGGGTTTAGGGAAAGTTCTAAATAAGCATAAAACAACTCCCTCGATTTAAATCTCCGAGTTCCCGAGCAAGAAATAGAAGATTGAACCCAAAATCACCATTAAAACACTATTTGAAGCTTTAGGTTTTGAACTTAAACATACCTTAAAGCCTTGAGAGAGAGGATGGAAACTTCGATTGTTAGGTTGGAAATGATACCCGGGCCCGTGGCTATCCAACGCAACTGAAATTATAGCGATCCGGCAAGAATCGAAGAAAAGCCAAAAATTGGAAATCTCCAATGGTGACCCACGGCCTTGAGGAAGAAAAGGGAAGAAAAGATGAAGTCTTTTGGTCAATTTTGCTTTATTTAAAGATGAATGAATAGTGTTTTAGATATTAAGAATTCCGGAAATGACGCCTACGTCCTTTTCTTGCCTTAAGCTTTTAAAACTAAACCCGAACCACTTAAACTAGCCCAATGGTGATTAATAATTATTAATTGGCCTATTAATAATTATTAATACCATCAAAACTAATTTAAGCTAAATAAACAGTTAAAAAGGTTCCCGAACGAAAATAACTATTTACTTCTAAATAGTCAATTCTAAAATTATCTTTAACACTTTAATTCAATAAATAAATAAATAAATAAAATACTAAATAATAAAAAAAAATTCACCTCAAAATAACGGGACGTTACATTGAGTTTTGAATGTTGTGTCTTTTTTGTCCCTGTATTTTAAATTTGTGTCTACACTACAAGAAAAACTGGAATTAGCGACCTAATATTAGCAACACAATACTTTGGACGCTAATTTAGCGACGAAATGCATCGCTACAAGCAAGTTTGACTTTTAGCGACGAACTGCATCGCTAAATAGCGTCATCAAACTCTACATCGTTAATGTTTTGTCTCAAGAAATGGTGCGAAGCTTCCCGCCAGAATAGCGACTCATTTTGACCCTATATTAGTGACGAAATGTGTCGCTATTTTACAGTTTTAGACATCAGTAGTTATCTCCTTGTTCAGAGACTGCTGTTGAATTTTTATTCTATTCCTTTAGAGACACATTTCGTTGTAAAACTTGGCGAAAAAAATTTCCTCCATTATTTTTTTACAGGAATACTTCCAGCCAAATTAGAGATAAATTTCGTTGCTAAAAGAGACAGTAGAAAAATTATAAATAGTTATGTAGAATCACTTCAAAGAAAATAAAATTTCATTAAAACATATTCCCGAGAGAGGAAATGTGTGAGTGGATGTACATCTGTTTGGTTGGAAGGTTTCTCAACGGCCAATTTGTAGCTGGGGGTTGTTGAATTTTGTGAATCCACCGTGATTTTTTATAACAACGGATGGAATATATGATGTCCATGCAAAAAGTATAGAAATAAGAAGATATTACCGACAGATGGTGTGAAGTTACACTTGTTCAGTCATGGTTTTGTAGATAATTATTATCATTGGGTGTATCAAGGAGAATCTGAAGAAATATTCAATGCAGCGAGGGGCGAGTCATGTCGAAATGAAGGAAGCAGCTTGCAGTTCAATTCGAATATGAATGGAAGTTCTGAAAACGTTGAACATCAATATGGTCAGTTAAAACAGATGGTTTATTATGGATGCGATTATCAAGAGATGATCCTCATAATTTATTAAATAAAAATTTAAACCCAGATGCGCAAAGAATGTTTCAAATGATAGAATCAGCGAGTAGGTCGTTGTACGCAGGTTGTGATGTCACGCAACTCACAACTGCAACCGAATTATTGAATATCAAGGGAGAGTTTCACATCCTAGAAAGAGGATTCAACTCAATTTCACAATGGTTTCATCGGTGCGCTCCTGCAAACAACACATTGCCACAGAGTTTGTGCGATATGAAGAAATTAGAGGAGGGTCTCGGTTTACTGGTGGAGAAGGTCGATTGTTGCTCAAACAAATGTATGATATATTGGGGTGCAGATGCAAGTCTTCATATGTGTAAAATGTGCAATCATATACAAACAAGGTAAAAAAAAGTGTTATTCCACATACTCTCATGTTTTATTTACTGATCACACTACGTCTGCAACGGTTGTATGCGTCAGAAGTCACTGCTTCTCACATGAGGTGGCATCACGAGCACTCTCAGGATGATGGAGTAATGAGACATCCTTCTGATGCTGAGGCTTCGAAGCATTTAAATTGTTGTCATCCAGAATTTGCGCGAGAAATTAGAAACGTTAGATTGGGTTTATGTACTGACAGGTTTAACCCTTTCGGGCTTCGGGACCTCAATATTCATTGTGGCTAGTTTTGTTGACGCCGTATAACTTGCCTCCATCGATGTGCATGAAAGATCCAGTGATTTTCTTAACGGTAATTGTACCAGGCCCGAAAAGTTCGAAGCAGAAGTTGTATGTGTACCTCCAACCATTAATTTATGAGCTCCGTGGTTTATGGAACGAAGGAGTTGTGACATATGTTGTTTCACAAAAACAGAATTTCGTGATGCGAGCAGCAGTTATTTGGACGATAAGTGACTGCCTGGCATATTCAATGTTATCAGGTACGTTTGTAAAATAATTCGGTTTAAATTATTTTTTTCATTCTGTTATAATTTTTTCACTGTTTAGATTAGATTAAAGTTTATGTTTTACGCCCAACGTAACGAATGTACTACCCTAACTAAATTTGTTAGTGTGGAACATTTTGGGAAACTTTGCATGCCCTCATTGCATGGACGATACTGGTGCCTTCTCATTGGTGCATGGTCGAAAAACGTGTTGGTTTGACTGCCATAAAAGGTTCTTACTGCTCAATCATTTGTTTCGATAGAACAAAACTGGCTGGTATAAAGGGCAGAGTGTAAGAAACGAAGGCCCACCTAAAGTTATCAATGGATACCAAATACTGCAACAGTTAGATGCGCTTGACATGCGAAGTGTAACAGATATTAGTGGTGAGGCTTGGAATAAGACGGCGGGGAAAAATACAGGTTGGAAGAAAAAAAAGTTTTTTCTGGGAGCTTCCGTATTGGGAAGATTTAATGATCAGACATATCGAGAAGAACGTTTTCGTCAATGTCTTCAACACAGTTCTAAATATACCAAAAAAACGAAAAACAATTTGAGATCATGTTACGACATTCGAGAAATCTGTCATCGACCTGAATTAGAGCTGGACAAAACTGAAAAATAATACGCGAAGGCAAAGTACATGCTAACAGCGGACCAGAAGAAAACATTGTTCGAGTGGATGCGATCGATTAAATTTTCGGACGGATATGTATCAAATCTGAGTAGGTGCATTGACGTGCACAGTCATACTGTGTTTGGGATGAAAAGGCAATATTGTCACATATTCATGCAACGACTTATGCCTACTACATTCAAACCATTTCTTGAGCAGAAACATTGGGAACCGTTGGCATAATTGAGTGTTTTCTTCAGAGAGTTAACATGCGCAGAACTGTCCAAGCCACTATCGAGTCATTTACTAGTGAGATTGCTGTCATAATTTGTAAGTTAGAGAGAATGTTTCCACCATCCTTTTTGGACTCGATGGAGCATCTACCAGTGCATCTACCATACGAGGCATATCTAAGAGACCCAGTTCAATACCGATGGATGTATCTGTTTGAGAGGTAAATAATTTAACTGTTATTGTGTCTTAAATTACTGGTTGTGACTGATTCCTTTTTATGTCAGATATTTGCGGAGGCTAAAAAGAACTGTAGAAAATAAGGCTAAAGTGGAAGGATCTATATGAAATGCATACCAAATACATGAGACGACCACCTTCTGTTCATATTAATTTGATCAACGAATTGCAGAACAATACATAACAGTGAAGTGGAATTTTGTTCAAGATTCACTTCCTCTTGGAGTCGATCCAAATGATTTGTCTATTTTTACAGTATTAGGCAGACCTATTGGAAAGTCCGTGCGGAGACCATTAAACAAGGAAGAGTATCACATCGCACAGACGTACGTGTGTGTAATTGTCCGGAGGAAGAACCATATATCGAGTAAGGATGAACTAAATTAACACGTCAAACAGTTATATTAAGTCATTTTCATGTTCATAATATGTTATTTTCAATAATAGGTTATTCGTTGAGTTATTCGTACGACCGGCTAATCTTGGACTCAACGCACCCAAGGAGGGGATCATAATTGACAAAGACTTCCATTCATGGTTTTATGCTTATGAAAGCATGATTACATTTTACATTTGTTCATATTAACTGCAATGATGTAATTTCTCAATCCAAGTTCACTGTCATGCAGGTTGATTCGCCCACGACACCAATTACAAATAATCACATAGTACTGTTGGCAAAAGGACCCGCTAGAATTGTCAAATCATACTCTGGTTATCTAGGGAAGAGCTACAAATTTCAAACAAAATCTCATTCACATAGCAGAGCAACAGCCAGCAGCGGCCTATGCATCAAGGGTCAAGTGTTCGGAAACAGTGAAGAGGATTTCTTTGGAGTTATTGATGAAATAATTAAGCTTGAATATGCAGGAGGGAGTGTAAATCGTACCGGGAGCAATAGTGAACAAAACTCCTACTGAAGCTAGGAGGCTAATCACCACTATGGCAACTACTAGTCAATAAAGTGGAGCTCTTAACAAATCCACTCCCAGAAGCGTGAATGAGATACATAATTCATCTCTTGGAAATAAAATAAATAACCTTACTACTTTTGTGTATCAGTTAGCTGCAGGAAAGTTACAACAACCAAGAGTATGCAGGATTTGCACTACTTCTTATCATGCAACTGACATGTGCCCTACTCTTAAAAATGGATCACATGAATACGCTAATGTTGTAGGCGATTTTCAAGGAGCACCTCAAAGAAGATATGATCTATTTTTAATTCTTACAATTTAGGCTGGCAGGATCATTCCAATTTGAATTATTCATTGAAAGCTCTTGAATATCAACAACCAAGGGCATATGATTCACCACAACAATTCACTTCCAAATCAGGTATGTCTATAGACAACATTTTTCAATCTTTTGTTACTAACACTCAACAATGTTCACAGGAAACACGGATAAAAATCAAGAATTTGGAGAATAGATTTTCTGTAAGTATCAAGAATCTAGAGAATCAAATGAGCCAACTCACATCTTCCATGAGCAGGTTAGAATCTCAAAGCAATTTCACTTCTAAAACTGTGGTCAAACGAATGGAAAATGCTAGTGCAATAACCGTGATAAGAGAAAGAGACCTCTAAACAATGACAAAGCATTTATGTACTTCAAAAGGGATTGAAAAAGAAGTTGACCATCTAACCTCGACAGATCAACCCAAGATGCTTGAAAGCGAAAGAATTAAAGCAATAATGGCAATTGTTCCTTTCCCTGCTCGATTTGATGAATCTTTGAAAGAAGTGGAAGAAAAAGAGATATGTTTGAAATGTTTCGCAAAGTCGAGGTAAATATTATTTTAATTGATGCTATTAGATAAATACCGTGCTATGCAAAATTTCTCAGAAATCTGTGCAGTAATAAAAGAAACTAAAAGACAATGAGAAAATAAGTTTGGGGGAAAATATCACGGCCATAATTTAGATGAAATTGCCCTCTAAAGGTGGGGATCCAGGTATGTTTTCTATGCTCTGTCAGTTAGGAGATGTAAAGATCGATAATAGGTGCTTCAATTAATTTCATGCCTCTTTCTGTTTATAAATTTTTGAACATTGGTGAATTGAAAGAAACCGGAGTGATACTACAACTTGTTGTTAGGTCTAGAGTGAGTCCTAAGGGTTTTTTAAAAGGGTGTTTTAGTTCAAGTGAACGGTTTGATCTTTCCTATTGAATTCTTTGTTGTCGATATGGGGGAAGATATTTTTAAACCCTCTTTAATTTTATTAGGAAGACTGTTCTTATACACCTCTAAAACGATCATTAATGTGCATGAGGGAACGATTACCATGGAGTTCGATGGCGAGGTCATTAAATTCAATACTCATAACTCCATAGAACATTCTAGTGTCAATTCCTCAATAAATGCTATGACCGATTTTGTTGATCCTTTGACTACTGATATTTATATATTATTTAGAAATGATGAAATGCAGGTTGTTCTTACTCATAAACCCAAAATTGCAATAATTAAAGTTGTAATAAGGAAATATGTCAAATCGATTTGGGATGCTCATTAAAGTAGAAGCAACACCATCTAGTCATAGAAGTTACATAGAAGGCTCTTGTCGGGAGGCAACCCAAATTTCTACGTTTTTTTGTTTTTTATGTTATTTTTTGCTTTAAGTTTTATTTTGCTTGTTTTCTTGCTTTGTTTTTATTTTAGGAAAAGGAAATTTTGGTCAAAAAAGGGATTTGCATGCTGAAGCATGATATTTTTCACCGGATTTTCTCACATTCCCGATCAGATAGTGATCCAACTTCTGAGGATCGTTTATTCAAGGAAGTTTCACTACCACCTTGTTTTTATTTTTGAATCATTTAGGACAATTCTTAGTTTAAGTTTGGGGATGGTATTCATTTTTTTTTTAATGTTCTTACATGTTTTCTGAAAATCTTAGAAGATGTATAATTGTTCGGCTTGTTTTCTTTTCATGATTCTGCAATCTTTATTTCATGCTTAATCTCATATTTTTTGTGCACTTTCAATTGCGCTTTATGCTTAAAAAAAGTTTTAATGCTTCCTTTTTCACTTGTCATATTTCGATTATTAATCTTGCCTTCTAATTGAATGAGAAGTGTATTAGGATATGATACTTTTTATCTTTTTGTCAGATTTTGAGTCTTTTGAGCAATTATCATAATATATGCTCTATTATTCTTTGTTGAGAGTATGTCATGCATGGTTGTTTATTTCAAGAACTCGCTTTGTTATGCATTTTGAGACTGTTTTTGCTTGTTTTAGATGCTTGAAATCTATAAGGGCAAATTAGGGTAACCAATTCTAGCTTTCTAAAGGCCTACCAAACTTAATTCCTTAGAAGCCACTTTTTTAGTCTAAGCATTTTCTTTGATTTTTAGCCACATAATGAATAACACTTTCCCATTCTTTTTCACCAAAATTGAGAGATTGCTATGATTTAAAAAGATATATGTCTCATTGAAAAAGTCAATCAAAGTGATGAATTTGTGTTATGAGTTGATTAAAAAAGAAAAAAAAATATGTGCAAAAAAAGTGCAAAAAAAAAAATTGTTGTTGAAAATCCAAAAAGAAAGTAGAAAGTTGAAAAAATGAAAATGAGAAGAAAGGTTTTGATTTTTGAGAGTTTGTGCTTCAAGTTGACTTTGAGTTGTCTTTGAATTTAGTGCAAAATACAAAAAACACCCATGTGGTTTTCGTCAAAGACAAACACACCCACTGTAGTTTGAAAATGAATATTTATACCCATATAGTTTTAAAATTGTGCAAATTACCCCTTCCCATTACGTCGTTGGTTTTCTTTTAGTCAAATCTTTTTCGTTTGAACTTCGATTTGATTGTTTCAATATGTTATGGAATCCTCGTTTCGAGCTCTACGTTGTAGTCACTTAAAAACTTAGAAATCATTAATGTATAAAATAGTTATCATCATCAAAATATTTGATTTGGTTGAAGTCGTAAACACTTTTATATACAGATGATTCAAAAAAAATTGTGAGTACAACGTAGAGCTCAAAACGAGGATTCCATAACATCTTGAATCATTCAAATTGAAGTTCAAACGAAAAAGTTATGACTAAAAGAAAATCAACGGCGTAGAGGGAATGGGTCAATTTGCACAATTTTGAAACTATAGGGTATAAATGTTCATTTTCAACCTACAGGGGGTATATTTGTCTTTGACCAAAACCACAGGGGTGGTTTTTGCATTTTGCCCTTGAATTTATTGAAAATTCTCATAGTAATCTATTAATTATAGCTCAAATAACTTTCATCTACCTTTCACCTAAGCTCCATTACAATCTTTAAAGACCCTCGAATTCATGTATTTCATTTCTTGCATTTACGATTTTGATTTGATATATCTGCAAGCTTGTGGTAAATATCTTTCATGTTTTGACTTCAGTGGTATATTCTGACTCCCATAAACACTTTGAGCGATTTGAGTAAATATCTCGTGAGGGTATATGTTCCTTTATGCTTCGATTTTGAGAGAGTTGTTGGGTTTCTATGCTTGATATGACTTGTGAAATTGAGATTATCATTTGTTCTTCATGGTTTTATTTAAAAATTAACAAATTGAGCGAGATTGATCACACACACTTTGGGTTTTGAATGAACTTTGATTGATTAAGTATTAGTTGTTTACAAGTTTTATGATTGCATAATTATTAAGATCTTTTGGAATGGTTGATAATTATGCTTAATGCTAGAATTACTAAGGGACTAGCAATTGTCTAAGTTTGGAGGTATTTGATAACTCATAATGTACACGTATTTATTAATGGTAATATCTCCAAAATCATTAAAATATGAGTGTTATTTGATTTAATTGTCCAAAATATTGTTAATCATTAAATTTTATGAACGTAGGTGAAAACGACGCTCAAATCGAACTTAAAACGAAGAAGTTACACCCATTTTAGTATCCATGACCATTCAGGCGATCCGTCGTTGCGGTCTGTAAGAAACACACTTCTCTGGCAAAAAATCCAAGAGTGGGCGTCGCGGCGAGGACTGAGTGACATTATGGCGGTTAGATGTAGTTGTGGCGAAGGAACACATGCTGCAGCAGTGATGACATCAGCATCATGAAGAAATTAAAGCGCGCTGACGTCCTTGTGAGGATCAACCTTACTCACCACTACTACAAAATTCTAAATTTAAAGAGTAAGTTATTATTTTTGGTGGTTTTGACACCTATCAAATGCATCATTTTTACTTTATTAAAAATACATGTATTGAAATAGATAAGAGGACCACACCGGAAGCCCCTTAGCTTAGCTCAGGTTAAGTCATTCCAAGAACACTCCGACTGAAGCTAGGTTTCAAGATAGATATTTTGCTCGAGTGGTGGCCGATTACATGAATACAATATAGAAAAATAAAAAGTTCCAAGTCCACCATGTACAACAAAATGAAAAAGTTCCAAGTTCACCAAGGTAATGATTAGCACTTTCTCATATTCTAATCCGTAAAAGGAAAATAGAGTATCATATTGGTTAGATCAAAAGATGATCATGAGCATAGAAGGAGAGGGCAACATTCTTTATTGATACGAGTCCTTTTGGGTGAAACTAAAAAGCAAAGTCATAAGAGCCTATGCTCAAAGAGAACAATATCATACCAATGAAAATTGTGGAGGCCTATTGTCTCTAACAAGTAGTATTAGAGTCATGTCTTGGATTTAACTATGTGATTGGATTCCACGATGCTGAACAAGGTGGTGAGTCTCGAAGACCTGAAACACATTTTTACATAGTACACAAACAAAAACACAAAACAAAATATATAGATTGTTTATCTTTTAAGATGGACAAACTGTTGTAGAAATAAGAAACTAGCAATTACAAAGTACCTTTACGCAAACACACTGCAAGTGTTTTTCACAATGAATTCTAAATATGTAATATGAGCTAACAACCTGTGTCCTATATTTTTAGCAACTGACACACATTTTGCATTGTTGTTCGTGACTGGGGATCATTATGCACACAAACGATTGCTAGATTCATAATCAAAGTCAAGTCACTGATTGTTCTTTGATCTTGAGGAGTTGGAAGACGAGAGTCTAAGATGTCGTTCAATTTCACGTCAATACCTTTATCAGATAAAGAATGTAAGGAGTGAATTATGAGATCTCCGGGATGCTTTCCCATCAAAACTTCAAGCGCCACGACGCCAAAGCTATAGACATCACATTTTTCTGTCACCACCCTTGTATATGCAAGCTCTGCACAATGAGAGTTTATGAAATATATAAACAGTTGAATTAATTCAAGTCTTGAGCTAAAATTTCCAAGCTTATTCCATTTTGTAAGACAAGAGAAAATCCTTAAATCCATATATAAACAATTTAGTGTAAATCACGGCAAAAAGCTATAATTTAGGATTTGAGAATGTATCTCACCTGGAGCAATATAACCATAAGTTCCTGCAACTGCAGTCCAATGAGATGAATCGGGCTTCAAAAACCTTGCGGTGCCAAAATCAGCAACATGTGCTTTAAATTCTGAATCCAACAACACATTATTTCCCGTGATATCGCGATGGATGATTGGAGGCTTACAATCGTGATGGAGATAAGACAATGCTTGAGCCACACCTTTCACAACTTCAACTCTTTTTGACCAACTCATTTCCTTTGCTTCGTTCTCTACACTCAGTACATGAGCTAAGCTTCCTCTTTCAATATAATCATAAACCAGAAACGAGTGAACTCCTCTACAACAAAACCCGTTTAGCCTTACGATGTTTCGATGCCTGATTTCTGTTAAAATTGCTACTTCGTTTTCAAAATGCTTCAAATTCTCTATCTCCATTTCATTATCGTCTCTCAACTTCTTCACTGCAAATACCTCTCCCCCAGAAGTTTCCACTTTGTAAACTTTCCCTGATCTTCCTTCTCCAATGCAGTATTTATCATCAAATTCTTCCGTAGCTTCAATTATAACAGAATACATAACTCTGCCATTGAAGTACAAAACCTCCGAAAACAATTTCGGCTTGGCTGATGTCCGATCGCCGTCTGGAACTTGCTTGGTTTTCTTTGGAAAGATACACAAAATAGTTAAGAAAATGGCCAAGGAAATCAATAGTGCTCCTACTAAAGAAGGTACAAGAATGGTTATAAGTTTCTTCTGGTTAATATTTTCTTTGTCATCTTTCTTCACGAGGTTATTGCAGAGTGGGAAATCATTAATTTTTCCACATAAACCTTTGTTGTTACTGAAAGCATCTCGTTTAGCGGTTTTGAAGATGCCCTCATCAGGAATCGGACCCTCGAGATTGTTATAGGAAAGATTAATGGAAGCCAAACTAGCCATTTTACCTAAGGAATTGGGGATAGAACCAGAGAGGTTATTATGAGACAAATTCAAATTCTCTAATTTTATTAGATTCCCCAAACTGAAAGGAATTTCTCCACTGAGGAAATTATAACTCAAATCTAGTAATTCTTGCAAGGCTTCAAGGCTTCCAATGCTAGATGGTATTAAACCATTAAGCTGATTCTTGCTTAGGCTCAAATACAACAGCTTGGAGAAATTGCCTATTTGGGAAGGAATTGATCCATTCAACATATTCATGGAGAGATCCAGATGTGTGAGATCGGCGATGCTCCCTATTACGACCGGTATTGGCCCAGAGAGTCGATTATTTCGCAGTCCAAGTTTCAATAGTCTCGACAAATTTCCAATATTTTTCGGCATTGGTCCGGTGAGATTATTAGAAGAGAGTTCAAGCTCCACCAAATTCTTCAACCGAGTAATCTCATTTGGAATTTCCCCACTTACCATATTCCGAAGGATCCTCAACACATTCAAGTTCTTGCATTCACCCCACAAGGGGGAGAGGGAGCCTTTAAACTGATTATAGCTCAAGTCAATGTAATTGAGATTCGGGTGAATTCCAAAAGCTTCATCAAGTGATCCAGTTAGATTATTATACTCTAAACGAACCCGATATAAGGTTCGACAATTTTTCAGGCTCACCGGAACGGGACCGGTAAAGCTGTTGTAAGCTGCAGAGAAATTAACTAGCTGTCCTCCTTTGCAAATATGGGGTGGTAAATTACCAGTGAAATTATTTAGAGCAAGCTGAAGATTAATCAAAGATGACACATTCCCCAATTCTTGGGGCAATTCACCACTAAAGGTGTTCATAATCAACTCCAAATCAGTTAATTTCCTCAAATTCGCTATACCTGCCGGAATCTGTCCCGAAAAATGATTTTGGTTTAGAGAAAGAAGGGTTAAATTAGTCAAATTCCCCAAAGATTGAGGGATTGGACCAGAAAATTGGTTGTCATCAAGATCAATAACAGTAAGGGATTTCACATTCCCAATCTCTTCAGGAACTCTTCCTCCAAGTTGAGTCCCTTTGAGAAGAAAATTCCTCAAACTTTTCAAACCCGTTTTGGAATCATCAGACCCATCTGGGAATAAACGAGAATCCAAAGACCCAGTAATGAAATTAAGAGAAAAATCAAGCTCAAGAACCCGAGTAAGATTAGCTAAAGAAAGAGGAAGTGTAGAATTGAAACGATTGGTTGAAAGATCAAGATATTGAAGCTTTGAAAGAACTCCAATAGAAGATGGAATAATGCCAGAAAGATTATTGAATTTAAGGTCAAGACAAATAAGATTTGGGAATGAAGAAAAGTTCAAGTTTTCAAGAGTACCAGTCAAACCAGTATAAGCCAAGGTGATGTTAATGACGCTGCTGGTTTGGTTATTGCATGAAATTCCCCGCCATTGACATGGGTTTGAAGAAATAAGCCACGTGTCGAGTACGGATTGGCGTGGCGGGAGGCTATCCTTCCATTTGAGAAGGGCCTCTGTTTCAATGGCGGAAGAAGCTTCAATGAATTTCTGAAAAGAAAAAAGAAACAAAACAGCAAAGTTGATTGAGGAACATGCAAGAGACAAAGAGTAGAGATTCTGTCGGTTGGCCATGAATTCTCAAATTGATAAAATTTGATGAAACATTGTGAAGATGATAATATAGAGAAGAAAAAGACCTCGGAAGTGGGATTTTTTTTTTTTTTTGTATCTTTTAGAAAATTTAGACACACTGTTTTTATGAGAAATTTGAAAAAATATTAAATTTTTGTCGGATGTATCAATCAATCTCATTTTAGATTTGAAATGTCAATACTTTCATTACTTTTTGAAAGAGTTAATATCAGAAATACCCAGATTTTTTCATTGGATTACACATTTATTTGCATCAGGGGCCGACTACCATGGCCCCATTCTTTTTCATCATATTTCAGTATATATATATATATATATACACATGTGGCAACGTGAGCATAATTCAATTGGTTTGGTCTATACTCCCTTCCCTTTAAGGTTGAAGGTTTGAGTCCTCCCTCCCATTTTGATGTAATTATTTTTTTTTTGTTTATGCAAATTTCAAATACTCATATTAGATATAAGGGTGTCGGTGGTTTTGGTCAAATATATGAACACCACTAGGGGTGTAAGTTAAAACCGAAAAACCGACGAAACCGGCTGAAACCGAGAAAGTCGGACGGAGTCGGTTTTAAAAATATAATGGCCCACTCCGACCGCCCCGACCGACCGCCATGTTAAAACCGACCAACCGATCGATCGGCCGGTCGGTGCCAAGCCATTTTTTCAATTATTCGGTCGGCGGCGGCGGTGAATGTTTTTTGTGCAAAACTGACTAAAACCGACCCCGACCGATTTACACCCGTAAACACCACTCTGATTTAAAAATGACAAATGACACCCATATGGTTTCAAATTAAGTCAATGGATCTCTCCCCTGCAACTCCCCTTAACGTTTTTCGTTTAAACTCCGATTTAGATGATTCAAGATGTCTTAAAATTCTCAGCTCTACGTTATGGTAATTTTAAAACTTATAAATCATTAATAAACAAAAGGGTTCATGGCTTTCAATAGTACCTAATATTTTTATGATAATAAGTTCTTTAATTTATTGATAATTTCAAAGTTTTTATTTATATATATTTTTATAGAATAGGTTAGATGTCATAAACATAAATATTTATATGATATTTAATCATTTTACTCTATTTTTAAAAACCATTTTCAAATATAAAAAAATATGGATTATTGCACATATACTTGAAAAAAGTTCAATATTTGTAAAAATATCATTGACATAAGTTGAAATTATTGAGATGTGATTTGTCATTTTTAACGTACAGGAGATGATCATGCATTTTACCAAAACCATATGATCTCATTTACATTTTATCCTTTATTATAATGTAATTGTTAATTTAATATATAAAGTTATTACAATAAAATATACTATCTAAATATTATAAATACTACTTTCAAATGACAATGACCTTGATCTCATCTTATACATATAAAGACCCACTTTTTGAAAAATTTGGAAGAAGGTAGATGAAGTGCTTACGGAATCTCCAAATGGACCCCTTGCAATGTTTTTGAACTGTGGAGTACAAAAATATGGTATTATTAAAATTAAAATAGACAAAAGGGAAAAAAAAGTGAATTTGATTCAAACTTTCTCTTTAATTCTTTAAACCCCAACAAACAAATCCTAAATTAAATTACTCCCTTTTGTTGCTTTTCATAAATAGGATATGCCTATTATTAAGGATCACACATCGGAAAGATGAAGGGACCTAATTACATTTATAAAGTCTAAGGGCCCCTCCTCTCATTACCAATTGGTTTTGAGATGAATGTCCAGATTATTAATATGGTATTAGAGCCTAACAAGCCCAAACGGACATTCGGTTCAAAAATGGGATCCGACCTAACAATTGTGAGCCTAAAAGAGGCACCATTTTGAGGGGGCATGTTAAGGATCCCACATTGGAAAAATAAAGGGACCTAACAACATTTATAAAGTCTAAGGGTCCCTCCTCTCATTACCAATTGGTTTTGAGATGGATGTCCACATTATTAATATATTGAAATGTGGAATAAATTGAGCTAGGGTTTAGTTATTGAGAAATTCCACTACATGATACGTTTTAGATTGATATTTTAAAAACAGCAATAATTTTAAATTTTTTCAAAAATGATTTTTTTCCTTTCATTAATTTAATAAATAGTTTCATTAATGGGGCAATTTTAAATATGTTAAATTTTTTAGAAAAAAAAAATATTTACAAAAATATTAGAATTTCAAAGATTCTGAGTATATCAGACAATCATTATTAGTATATCAGTGAACTATTAGTATATCAATGATAGTTTATTAGTTGACTATCACTGATATACTATTATACATCATTGATATACTATTAGTTATTGACTAATATACTAATAGTGATTGACTGATATACTCTCCTTTTGAAATTCGAACATTTTTTTTTTCTAACAAATTTGTAAATACTTCACCAAATTATAACATTCATGTAAATTTCCCTTCGTTAATCAATAAATTATTAATGAAAGTGAAGGGATGATTTACTAAAATAGCAGAAATTTATTTAGTAAATTTATTAACATTTAATAACGGATCTATTAACATCATGCAATTTGTGATAAGAACATGTAGATTCATGTTAGTTTTTCGAAAAATTAAAGGCCTTTTACTTACATTGAGTAATTAATGTAGAATCGGTTGGAGGTTTCTTTACAGCATCAAATCCTCAGCAACACCGGATCTTCTATGCTATATCCCGATCGATCAAACGAAACTCGATTGTGGGATCGAACTTAAGAAGAAATTGGGAAGAAGAAAAATATTTTCTTCCCAATTTTGAATAGGGAATTTCGGCCAAGGGGTGGGAGAGAGGAAGAGAGAGTTCCAACTTTTTATGGAATTGAATTGTGTGATTTATGAATGACTCAACCCTCCTATTTATAGAAAAATAGGAATCCTAATCACATTAGGATTAATCTATAGAGATAAATACAAAAAGAAAAAAGATTATCTCTTTCCTTTATCTTGCAATTTCGAAAATGCCATAGATAAATAAGAGAATATTTTATTTTCTTTATTTTATTTATCTTGGGTAAATAAATCTATGTAATTATTTTAGGATATAATTCAAACAATTATCTCTTCCTAAAATACATGGCATGGCCGAAATTACCATTAATAATTAATAAATAATTCTAATTTATTTAATTAATTATTTTGGGTCAATCTCAATTGGGTTCATTAATCCAATTGGGCTTGAAACTCTCTCTTAAATTAATAAGTCCAACTTAATTAATTTATTTATTAATTACCATTTAAATAAAATATTTTATTTAAATAATTAATAATATTAATATTTTCTCCCGACTAAATATTATCAAATTTATATTTAATTATTAATTTCCATTTAAATAATTTTCATTATTTAAATAATTAATAATAATTATTATAATTATTAATTTCCATTAAATAAACTCATTATTTAATTAATAATTTTATTAACAATATTTTATTATTAATTAATTAATTTTAATTATTAATTATTAATTTCCTTCAAATAAAATTAATTATTTAAACAATTAATAATTGTTAATTAATTTCAAATTATTAATTACCATTTAAATATACTCAATATTCAAATAATTAATAATATCTAATTAATAATATTTCATTATTAATTTCCTGTTTAAATAAAGTCATTATTTAAACAATTAATAATGTTTATATTAATTACCGTTTAAATATACTCAATATTTAAACAATTAATATTGCCTATTTTAAGTAATTCACTTTACTTAAAATTTCCATTTCTTCTACTTGATTTCGCGACTACGATATTTGGGCTAGCATAGGGACCCGATGGACCTATAGATCATGGGCTTAATAATTAGTCAATTAAGTGATTTATACATTATCAGTTAATTACTTATTATCTAACTATGAATAATTTCACTATAGATTCATAGTTGAACTCCCCTCACTATAGATGAGTTATTGTCCATTTAGTTTATCATTATTTATATCTGTGATATTATCCTTCACGTGGAACCCTCATAATTACAGGCGGATAAATTTACCGTTTTGCCCCTGTAATTACCGCTTTATCCTTATGTTCCCGCTGATTCTCCAATGAACTTTATCTTTAGTCGAACTAAAGATAAGATACTTCTGTGATCAATAGAAGTCGTGACGTCACTTGTTCATGTCTCGAATCAGTACATCAAGGGAGTTTCCTAAAGTTCCTAAAATTTTTAGGTATCGCACTGATACCATTAATTTATAGGAAAGTTATGAATTCCATCTCGTGAAAATGAGTTCCCAGCTACTTATCTAGTCATGTTCACAGAACAGGAATGTATTGAGCATTCTTACAGATCGCTCTCAACTATGTGAATCAAAGAACATAACTCCACAAATAGGAGTCCGCATTTCACTCAGGATTGAGATCTATCACGGTTGATAAACTTAGTTTGATATTCGACCATTTCTCGTAAACGGTACTAATGAGAAATTTGATCGAACATCGTGGTCCTGTCTTATACAATCAACATTGCATATGATACTTCCATTTCATGTCTCCCACATGAATGATCAGGATTAGATCATTTGTCTATAAACAAAATGCGAAGATATCAACAGTGTTACCAGGATAAGGTTCCCAAACGTTATCCATTTACTATAGACACTTTTAAGTTACTCATCTCGACTTTAATCCTCTCGTATGACTCACATACTAAGTCGTGATTTCATAAGAGTGACTTAGGGTTTTACTATTTGAATGTTTGATATTTATATATTTCCATATTCCTAATATCGTCAATTGAATCAGTCTAGATAATTTAAAGAACTTATGTTTATTTACTTAATTTATTCGAAATAAATTATTATAATTAAATAATTACAAGTTCTAGGACACCATTCCTAACAATCTCCCACTTGTTCTAGATATTTGGAGATTTGTCTTGTAATTCCAGTCAAACTGGATGACTATCAACTATTTAGCCATGGTAGTCATTTTAATACTTTATCAGTAACGTTTTCATCTGTTTAGTATGTATTTCTTTTGTCTGATGTTAGTTTCATTAAGTGTAATAGATTCCATATTTTATCGCCATAAAATAAACTCTATTAACTATTAATTTGAAACCATCATGTTTAACCACCTTCATTTACTAACGACTTTAGTAATTACGCGAATCTGGAGTTTAGTTAGTAAAAACTCATTTTACTTATACTTAACTCATTCGATGATTAATTCGCAAAGGTCTTTTGTAAATTCTTACATGGAAGTAAATTCATGTTCGAATTTGAGCCCGTGCAGCTCATAAAATCTCCCATTTTATCTATGTGCACTAACATACTATTTGTAAATTTTATTTTAGTCACATTGGTTCTAGGATTATCGAAATTCTTAAGCTCCCACTACGAAGTAATTCTCCATTACTTTCATTCGTTTAATGATTACAATTCTATACTTGTTATTATTTCAAAAATAATGTATAAGTATAAGTGACCCTTTTCAACTCAACTATTGAAAATTCATGTCATTTTTATTTCACTTATTTTGAACTTTATTCATTGATTTTGAAGTCAATAAGTTTCACTTGGACTTCCAAAAGTCCATTTGGTTCGTACTATAACGCTCCCACTCAAATAAAGTTCTACAAGTAGTTTAACCATTTAAACTTTTAAATAACTACTTGTTTTATTGTGAAATAAAATCATTGTAATTCTTATCTATCTTAAGTATGGTTTGAACCTTTCAGTATCACTGATGTACTGAACTTTTCTTTGATAATTTGTGAATTCAATTATTCACTAATTATTACTTTCTAATTTCTGTTTTGTTTATTCCATATCAGTTAGTATCCTTTAAAACATCCTTTTAAAATAACTTAATGTTTGGAATATAAGAAATCGATTTAATGTTTGCTTAATCATTAAGTTCTAACATCTAAATGTCCAACTTTTGTGATATTTAAGTCTAGTTATCTTTTATAAATCAAAGATGTTTGATTTTACTTATCCCATAAGTTCGTGGATTAATATGGTTATCATCTCAAATTCCTTGAGAACCATCTTTAAGAGATTAATCCCTCTAACTTATTTAAGTAATTTTAGACATAAGTTTTTAAACATTTTTAAACCTTATAACTCATTTAGATATTCCGGAGTTTAGAATTTGGATTTGGAATTTATTGGTTTTATACTAAGTATTTTGAATAACCCTCCAATCACGCTTTGGAACTTTGTAATATAATTGTAAAGGAATATCTACCTAAATAACTCTTATTTAAAATATTCCAAAACTTGGTTCATAGGAAATGAGAACCAATAGTTATTACATAATTCAAAATAAAAACAAATTGATAACTAAACTAAATTAGAAAACTATGGCTTTTGGGAAGAAAATTATTTTCTTCCTTTTAGACTAAAGTAAAATCGGTTATGAGGAAAAATAGGAAGAAGAAGAGTTTTCAATTTCAAAATTGAAATTAGAAGGTTTTGAATGAATAACCAAGACTTTTGTATTTATATGCAAAGTAGTCCTCTAATTGAATTAGAAAACTATCAAGATAAATACAAGATAAATGTCAAGAATGAAATCAAATTTTATTCCTTATTTATCTTAGTCCCGATTTTATGTGCATCAAATCAATAAGAAAAACTAATTTTTTTTTGTTTAATTTGTCTTTGGTTGAACATTCTTTTATATATTTATTTTAGACAAAATAATTCAACAATTATTTCCTAAAATATTATATATGAGTCGATTTTGGTATTTAATAATTCAAATAATTTGAACCAAAACCTATTGAATTCATTAATTCAATTATAGATTCTTCTTTATTAATAAATCTTATTTATTAACTCTTGATATTTATTTAAATCAATCATTTAAATAAAATATTATATTTCGATTTTTTTTGTACTTTATTATTAATAAATATTTATTATTTTTTATTTAAATAATCGAAATTATTTAAATTAATAATAAATAGGTTATTTAATATTATCCTTTTAAATAATCGATATTATTTAAAATTAATAATAAATGTATAATTATTAATTTCCATTTAGGTAAACACATTACCTAAATAATTAATAATTATTTATCAATGATATTTTATTATTAACTACCATTTAAATAAACACATTATTTAAATAATTAATAATAATGATATTAATTTCCATTTAAATAAACTCATTATTTAAATAATCAATATTGTCAGTTATTCAAGTAAACCACATTACTTAAATTATTCATTTCCTTTTTCTAGGAAACACAATTCTCATCGTTCAGTTTGTTATTTCCAAGTATAGTGACTAAAGCAGATGCTATATTACCGAAATTTAAATAAACGTTATCTTAGTAATCTAACATGCATTCGACATTCAAATACAAAATTTTGACATATAATTAAATATGATGCATGAATGCGAACATATTAATGAACAGAAAAGCCCTAAAACATGTTACTATGTCATGATATTTTAATGATACCAGTGAAGTGTCGTGGAATGATAAGTCAGTTACCATCATTAAAACGAGATGCCACTCGAACAATTGACAACTCCAGAATAACTCATATTCCTATGTCATTGTTTATCGTGTGTTTGGTCAAGAATTTTGATAACAAACTTTATCAAATTTCTTTTAAGTGTGACCCACTAATTTAATCTTTTAAATAAAAATTGAAGAGTGTCTACGAAGTGTAGATTCAGTCTTCAACCGCATTTAAAATTCTTTATCCCTTTCGGGAGACCCAACTTGATATTGATTTACACAATAAACCTTCCTATGGGAATGATCACCTGCAGCAGTGTTACAGAGGCCATGTATAAATCTCACGTTTCGAGCCCATTAGTGGAGACCATAGGATACATTGACATGTTTCCTTCTCCCACTTAATATTTTAAGTTAGGGTTTCATAACTTACACTAATTCAGGCTAAATCATTAATCCAAGTTTTAATTAACCTAATCCACTTTAACTCTTAAATTGGTTAGATTAATTTTATAAAAGTGATTGTTCAAGTTTTCTTAATTAAAACTAATCACATTATGAGCCTTCTTAATAATTTCGATTTATTAATTTGAACTTTTCTCCCAGATCGCTCCCAGTTAGAGGCGCTCCGTGTTAGGGGAACTTTATGAAACCTCATCGCTTGGGCAGAGCTTTCTCGCTAGAGATCCGTTCAATTTAATTAATCTCAATTATTAATTTTTAATTAACCCTTAATTAAAAGTTTCTATTTGTTTACCTTATATGGACTTTGGCCCAATTGTTTAAACAATAATTCCATATTACAAATAATTCATTTAGTTTATATTCAACTTTTAAACTAGATTTATAATTAATTAAAATCATACAACCTATGGTGGGATTTTCTACATGACATACTCTTATGCATGAACATTATTTAAAAATTATATCATACATATAAAACAATTTAAATAATAAATAGCTAAATTGACCGGTATTCTTGGCACTATTTCTAAAACGGAAAATTAAAATTACAACTTAATTTAAATCTTCCTTTGTAGAATTTTGAGGCTTCAACTTTCTCTCTCCTCCATGGTGTAGGCGTGGGCATGGGTATTTATGGGGCAAATATTATCTCCTTAATATTTCCATAAATACTTGTTTTAAAATAATTATCTTTTAATTATATGGAAAAAATAAAGAAAATATTTTCCATGTAATCTTATATCAATTTCTAAATTCATAATTTAAGATAGGGATATAATCTTTAAAAAGATTTTATCCTTATCTTAAATATTTAAATTTTTAAATTGAGATAACAAGATAATTATGATAAAATATCTTACCATATTTTTACATTTTCTCATTCTTATCTCTCTCTTGGGCGTGGACATCATGGATGTTGGTGGAAAAAATTTCTTTCTTCCTCCCCTTTGATGTAGCCGATTTTGCTCCTTTTTGGTATGGGAAAATTACAAATTTTTTCCTATACCCTAAAATTAGGGTTTACAAATTTTCTACGAAAATTTAAAATCCTAAGTGCCTCAAGAATACCTAAACAGTCAACTAGCAAACCTCCACAATTTATATAGCACAATTTATATAAACATACATAAAACGATTTTTATGCAACCCACCAAAATTTTCGAAAACTCACAATTTTGCATGATAATTAAAATTATCTTTGATACCAATTGAAGGGATGATTAACTAAAATAGCAAAAATTTATTTAGTAAATTTATTAACATTTAATAACGGATCTATTAACATCATGCAATTTGTGATAAGAACATGTAGATTCATGCTAGTTTTTCGAAAATTAAAGGCCTTTTACTTACATTGAGTAATTAATGTAGAATCGGTTGGAGGTTTCTTTAGAGCATCAAATCCTCAGCAACACCGGATCTTCTATGCTATATCCCGATCGATCAAACGAAACCCGATTGTGGGATCGAACTTAAGAAGAAATTGGGAAGAAGAAAAATATTTTCTTCCCAATTTTGAATAGGGAATTTCGGCCAAGGGATGGGAGAGAGGAAGAAAGAGTTCCAACTTTTTATGGAATTGAATTGTGTGATTTATGAATGACCCAACCCTCCTATTTATAGAAAAATAGGAATCCTAATCACATTAGGATTAATCTATAGAGATAAATACAAAAAGAAAAAAGATTATCTCTTTCCTTTATCTTGCAATTTCGAAAATGCCATAGATAAATAGGAGGATATTTTATTTTCTTTTTTTTATTTATCTTGGGTAAATAAATCTATGTAATTATTTTAGGACATAATTCAAACAAATTAATAAATAATTCTAATTTATTTAATTAATTATTTTGAGCCAATCTCAATTGAGTTCATTAATCCAATTGGGCTTGAAACTCTCTCTTAAATTAATAAGTTCAACTTAATTAATTTATTTATTAATTACCATTTAAATAAAATATTTTATTTAAATAATTAATATTATTAATATTTTCTTCTTACTAAATATTATCAAATTTATATTTAATTATTAATTTCCATTTAAATAATTTTCATTATTTAAATAATTAATAATAAATATTATAATTATTAATTTCCATTAAATAAACTCATTATTTAATTAATAATTTTATTGACAATATTTTATTATTAATTAATTAATTTTAATTATTAATTATTAATTTCCGTTCAAATAAAATTAATTATATAAACAATTAATAATTGTTAATTAATTTCAAATTATTAATTACCATTTAAATATACTCAATATTCAAATAATTAATAATATCTAATTAATAATATTTCATTATTAATTTCCTGTTTAAATAAAGTCATTATTTAAACAATTAATAATGTTTATATTAATTACCGTTTAAATATACTCAATATTTAAACAATTAATATTGCCTATTTTAAGTAATTCACTTTACTTAAAATTTCCATTTCTTCTACTTGATTTCGCGACTACGATATTTTGGCTAGCATAGGGACCCGATGGACCTATAGATGATGGGCTTAATAATTAGTCAATTAAGTGATTTATACATAATTAGTTAATTACTTATTATTTAACTATGAATAATTCCACTATAGATTCATAGCTGAACTCCCCTCACTATAGATGAGTTATTGTCCATTTAGTTTATCATTATTTATATCTGTGATATTATCCTTCACATGGAACCCTCATAATTACAGGCGGATAAACTTACCGTTTTGCCCCTGTAATTACCGCTTTATCCTTGTGTTCTCGCTAATTCTCCAATGAACTTTATATTTAGTCGAACTAGAGATAAGATACTTCTGTGATCAATAGAAGTCGTGACGTCACTTGTTCATGTCTCGAATCAGTACATCAAGGGAGTTTCCTAAAGTTCCTAAAATGTTTAGGTATCGCACTAATACCGTTAATTTATAGGAAAGTTATGAATTCCATCTCGTGAAAATGAGTTCCCATCTACTTATCTAGTCATGTTCCCAAAACAGGAGTGTATTGAGCGTTCTTACAGATCGCTCTCAACTATGTGAATCAAAGAACATAACTCCACAAATAGGAGTCCGCATTTCACTCAGGATTGAGATCTATCACGGTTGATAAACTTAGTTTGATATTCGATCATTTCTCGCAAACGGTACTAATGAGAAATTTGATCGAACATCGTGGTCTTGTCTTATACAATCAACATTGCATATGATACTTCCATTTCATGTCTCCCACATGAATGATCAGGATTAGATTATTTGTCTATAAACAAAATGCGAAGATATCAACAGTGTTACCAGGATAAGGTTCCCAAACGTTATCCATTTACTGTAGACACTTTTAAGTTACTCATCTCGACTTTAACCCTCTCGTATGACTCACATACTAAGTCGTGATTTCATACGAGTGACTTAGGGTTTTACTATTTGAATGTTTGATATTTATATATTTACATATATTCATAATATCGTCAATTGAATCAGTCTAGATAATTTAAAGAACTTATGTTTATTTATTTAATTTATTCAAAATAAATTATTATAATTAAATAATTACAAGTTCTAGGACACCATTCCTAACAGAAAGTTCATTTCTATTTGATTTTTTCTCTTTTACTACTATTTAATGATCAATATTATGTGATAACTCGTAATTTCCGCATATTTATAAGTGGTTTTATCTCCAATATAATTAAAATATGATTGTTTATTGATTGAAATGTTCATAATATTATTAATCGTTGAATTTCATGAACGTAGGCGAAAACGGCGCTCAATTCGAAAATTTGATCGAACATCGTGGTCCTGTCTTATACAATCAACATTGCATATGATACTTCTATTTCATGTCTCCCACATGAATGATCAGGATTAGATCATTTGTCTATAAACAAAATGCGAAGATATCAACAGTGTTACCAGGATAAGGTTCCCAAACGTTATCCATTTACTGTAGACATTTTAAAGTTACTCATCTTGACTTTAACCCTCTCGTATGACTCACATACTAAGTCGTGATTTCATAGAGAGACTTAGGGTTTTACTATTTGAATGTTTGATATTTATATATTTCCATATATTTCTAATATCGTCAATTGAATCAGTCTAGATAATTTAAAGAACTTATGTTTATTTATTTAATTTATTTGAAATAAATTATTATAATTAAATAATTACAAGTTCTAGGACATCATTCCTAACAGAAAGTTCATTTCTATTTGATTTTTTTCTCTTTTATTACTATTTAATGATCAATATTATTTGATAACTCGTAATTTCCGCCTATTTATAAGTGGTTTTATCTCCAATATAATTAAAATATGATTTTTAATTGATTGAAATGTTCATAATATTATTAATCGTTGAATTTCATGAACGTAGGTGAAAACGGCGCTCAATTCGGACTTAAAACGAAGAAGTTATGCCCATTTTATTATTGAAAAAGACCCATCGCTGCGGCGATGGGATCCACGGCCGCAACTGAGACCAAAAATCGAAATTCAGGCAAAAAACCAGAGGGTGGTCGCTGCGACAGTGAGAGCCGTCGCCGCGGCGACGAGAAAAAGGAAAAATAATGATAATAGGCTGTGATGACATCATCCACAATAAGAAAGTAGTGCCCGCTGACGTCAGCGCGCACCAAGAATGTCCAACGACTTGTCGCTCCACCTGAGCGACACGTCGCTCAGCGAAACGCAAGGGAAGATCCGGACGGATCCAGGCGATCGGCTCAGCTTGAAGACTCGGCTCACGCGCACGGCTCCCCTCATAGAACGACGTCAGGCGCTCGGCTAGCTGGCTCCGGATGGCTTACGGCTCGGCTGGAGCAGATATGGAGATTAGATAGCAGATTTTTAGACGATTTTCACTTATTTTTGCCTATTTAAAGCCCCTCTTTTACCCTAATTCAAGATCTCTTCTTCCCCTATTTTTCTTAGAATTCTTAGGTAGTTTTTATCATGTTTTCTAGCTAATTTATTTATTCCAACTAGAGAATTATCGAGGTTTGGTTCATAAATTTGTGAGGTTTTGTTCTTCAATTTAATTCCTCTTTTCTATTTATTCATGTGATTTCTCTTTGCATATTTTATTGTTGATTAATTATTGTGCAAATTGGCCACTTGTTCTTTAATTAATTATCATATTGCTAGTTAGAACTTTAAATCCGTAATTGTTTAAGTGTTCTAATACAAGTAGCATGATAGCATAAATTGATTAAGGAAACTTTTTGATTTATGTTATGGGAATTTATGATTTAACTTAAATTAATCGGTCGTACTGTATTTGTTAGTTAGAATTGTGTTCTTCTCTTCTTAATGTTATTAATGGGTTAAATCTTATTATCGTATTCTAGGGTTATCCGTTAATTAGGGAAGTGGTCATTATATCGTATCTTGGCTATCAAGAATTTAAGGAAGAGCACTTGTAAGTTGTTGATTGGTTGTGACGACTTCCAACCAATTTAGAGAAGAATTTAGGAATGCATGTTTAGTAATCAATGATCAAATCCATAAACCATAACCGAGATTAACCTTTAGTTGGAAGCTTTTCTCTATTGATTTCTTTCTTTTTAATTTATTTTATGTTTTATTTCCACAATTCAAAACCCTTTTTTTTAGTTAATTTTAATTTAATTCCCTTTTCCCTGTGGAGATCGACCTTACTCACCACTACTACAGAATTCTAAATCCCGAGAGTAAGTATTTATTTTTGGTGGTTTCGACACCCATCATTATAATTGTATTTTTTTTATTGGAATGTTTTAAATTATTATTTTTAAATTGGTTAGTTTTTATGTTTTTTAAACTTTTATTAAAATAATTAAAATTCTCATTAGTTTAATGAAAGTGATATTTCAAAAAAAATTGAAAACTTTTACTATTTTTAAAATTTAAAATTATAAAAAATGTCATTTTTTGTAACATCCCAAAATTTATAAACACAAAACATGCATAGCGAAAGACTAATTAAATAGGCATTTCGACATCTCATTTATTTTCTCAAATCAATAGTCAAAAATTAGTTCGTGGACTTTTATTTAAATCAATAAATTACCACCAAATCTGATAACAACAATAATCAAACCAAGTTTTAAAATAAATAAAAATAAAACTCAAAACATGAATTCTCAACATGGTTCGACTAACTTAAAAATTCTCAATCCCAACAAAATAATTAAATAAATAAACATAAATAAATTGTCGGCAATAATCTATGCCAACCGTTATTCCGCGATCCCTCATCAACTGCCAGCTTTCTTCTTCTTTTTACCTGAAAAAAAATAAGTGTAGCATCATGAGGCTACGCCCAATAAGTAAACACATATTAATTTTAATTTTTTCTTGAGATGTTCTAGATTCATTAAGTTCAACTGAAACGATCTAAGGACTAAAGTTCTCCAAACAACCTCAGTTGTTATTTTATAAACTCACAAATCCAATGCCTTATTATTCTTCTCTTTATTCACAAATAAAGAGGGAACCTCCCCGTAACGGTTTAAACACACTTTTTCTCAATTTAAACCTTTACGAAATATTCTCTTCATGTATTTGCAAGATGTTGGAACTTCTAAATGATTTTCTAAAGGATAGATAAAAGAAGAATTGCATATAGGAACAGTAAATCAAATCAATATAAACGAAAGAAATTTAAAACGAAGTGAGGTATGCAGATATGCAATTTTTCTTACGGCAATATTTGCCCACTGCTTAGGTAGTACAGATAATGGACAATAGTCTCCCAAGATACAACACTTCTAACCAAAGTTAATAAAGCACTTTACTAACCTTGACAGCCGAACCAAAAACTTGAATGAAACTCAATCCCGAAGTTGCAGAGTAAATCCAGCAGAATAACAATATGTGAAAGTAGAGAGAAATATTAGAGTGAAAAAGAAAGCTAGGAATGTGAAAAGGTAAAGCAAAAAGGGAAAAATAATGGTACAAAAATGATAAATATATAAATATATAATAAAAAAAGTGCAGATTTAACTTGCAACCTCCAATTGTCTAGTTTACTTTCCTACCAAATGAAGATGGGTCTTGCTATTTGTAAATATTAATTAAAATTTATCTATATTCTATAGGAAAAAAAGGGAATATATAAAGAATTAAGAAATGAGTTTCAAACAGAAAGAAATTCCTCCTTTTGTAGATCTTTCAGTAGAGTCGGATGAAGAAGAAGAAATTGTTGTTCCGGCTAAGTAAGAATATTGTGCACTTCAAAAGCAAGATGTAATTGCTATCTTTACTCCATTGGTATTTTTCTTTAACCACCCTACCCAGACTCAGCAATCCAATTACTATACAAACCAAAAAACAAAGGTTGATATTCCAGTGAAAGCAAATTAAGATGTGGAAATGATCTTGTTCATCAGTCGATGCCATTTGAGAAATGCATTTATAGCCATTCACGTGCGTATGATGCGATTAAGCAAACCAAAAGTTGTGATAAGATTAAGGAATATTAAATGCACTGATTAGAGTAACGACTTAATTGAGAATCGCAAGAGTTTGTTAATGAAAAAACCAAAAGTTCTAAACTAACTCATATTAGATATAAGGGTGTCAACAGTTTTGGTCAAATGTATGAACACCACTGTGATTTTGTAACGCCTCGGGTTTTCGGTAAGTTTTTGATAAAAAAAATAATTTTTCTCTTTTTAATCTCTTAAATTTTTTTTTAAGAATAAAGTGTTTAAGATTAATCCTTATTATTAAGAATTAATTTAAAATACCTTTAGACTTAGATATTTAGGGAGATTTTAATTATTTAATAAATAAATTTTTTTTTTTTAAAAAAAGAGGGGGAGGCGTAAAAGGAAGGGGAAAAGGAAAAGGGCAGACATCTCATCTCTCAGTTTCACGTGAAAACCTAGACAGAAAAAAAAAAGGTAGGTATTCTTCTCCTTCTTCATCTCCTTCTTTGATCATTCGATTGTGAAATCAATCGATTCCGATTAATCGATTTGTAAATCCTTGGTCTCTAGGTGTGAGTTTCTTTGGTTTTCCTTTGGTGGAGTTGAGAAGGATTGTTGAGAAGAGCCTATTCAAGATTGAAGTGAGGTAATGTTCATGTTCTTGAATTTCTTTAAAGGTTTCATTCTTAAAAAGCCTTTTAATTCTCCAAATTTATCAAATTATTTCAAACCCTTAAAACCCTAAAATTTTAGGAAAAACCTCACCTATGTCAGAAAATACCACGAACCGGCGCGACGGGGACACCGAAAGAGGGGGAGGCGACTGGGAGCAATGGCGATGAGCGCCATTGCCCCCATATGGCGGCGGCGGCGGGCGGCTTTCTCGTGGCCTTGCTTGCCGGCAGAGGGCAACCCCTTATGGCCGCCTTTGCTTCATGTTTTTGTGATTTTTCTGCCGTGGGTCCCATGTTTTGTTTCGTTTTGTTTGGGAATTTTTAGGATATGTTTTAAGTTGTTTAGATGGTATTTTTCAGGTGCTCGGGATCGTTGAACAGGCTTAAGACTTTAGAATTTAATTTGCAAACTAAGGTGAGTAGAAGTTGTTAAGGATTGAATTGTTTCATGTTTGATTTTCCTTTTTCTTTATTAGTTTAACCTCTAAATTTTGGAATTGATCTTGGATGTTTAAAGTGATTAAAGAGGTTGTTCGGGTTGATTTAAAAACTTGGAAGAATTTAATTTAAAGCATGCTTTAAAGATTTGAGTTTAAGAAGGAAGGTTGATGGTATCGGTTTGAGTTGTTTGGTTGATTCATAAAATTTATATCTCTTCTTTCCTGGCTGATTGTTGAATGATTTAATCTGTTGAGCGAAGTTATTAATGTTTGATGTTATGCAAATTTAATGACGATTCCATGTTAGTGCCAATTAAGAAAGTTTAGGCTTAGGCGGCTAGTTAGATACTGTTGCTGGATGTATGTTCTGGATTTGTGATATTTTATTTGGACGTGTAGGTTTTTGTTTTTCTTTTGGGAGTTAAGAAAATATAGCCGTTATGCCGCCGATTTCTCTTTAGAATTTTTATTAGATTTTAAGTTTTGCTTAAGGGGTGAATGGCATAGGCGTAGGCTAGTCTCACCTCTAGATTTGTAAAGATTTTGGGAGTGACCGAGTTCGAACCAAAGGGTTAGTTGGATCTTTTTGGCTTGTAAAGCGTTGTGGTTGGTTTGTGGGAAATCATATTACTCTAAAATACCTTGGGTAATATGGTTGTAGGTTCACATTAGGCAAGGCCTTGTCTAATGAAGAATAGCTGTTAGGGGAGATTATTTAGTGTGCACAACTTAAATAACACCTAACGGGGCAGGTTCATTCCATCCGTACAATGGAAAAGAACATCCCTAAAGGATTTAAATTGTAGAAAAAGTATGTTTAAATTCCTTAAGGGCGTAGTCTCTCTTTGAATGTGACTAAAGAGGAGATTAAAGGTATTAACGGGAAAGTTTTCGATTAGTTTTAAATTGTAGAAAAATTATGTTTAAAACTAATTCGGATAGAGTTGATTCTCAAGATTAGAGGTAAGCTTTATGACTCTTTGGGAGTGAGTGATTTATCGGATGTCGGTGAGGACGTATATGTCCGGCGGTGTCTGTTTTATTTTTTTTTATTGATGGGTCAAAAACGAATGATGTTTGTTTTGAAAACTTTGTTGTGGAATTATTTATTTGTTTTAGACTTCAGTTTTGGGTTGAAGTATTGATCTTAATTCTTTGTTTGTTTCAACTGATTCCAAGAATTTTTGTTTTGAAATGACTGGTCTGAACTAAATGTTTAGTTTTGATTTTTGAATAAATGGTTTATTGAATTTTAATTTGCTTCCGCTGTTGGTATTATGTTTTCCATGTTTTGGAAATATTTCAGGTTGTTACAGATTTAAAAATGACAAATAACACCTATATGGTTTTAAATTAAGTCAATGTGATCTCTCCCCTGCAACTCCCATTAACGTTTTTGGTTTAAACTCCGATTTAGATGATTCAAGATGTCTTAAAATTCTTAGCTCTACGTTATGGTAATTTTAAAACTTATAAATCATTAATAAACAAAAGGGTTCATGGCTTTCAATAGTACCTAATATTTTTATGATAATAAATTCTTTAATTTATTGATAATTTCAAAGTTTTTATTTATATATATATTTATAGAATAGGTTAGATGTCATAAACATAAATATTTATATGATATTTAATCATTTTACTCTATTTTTAAAAATCATTTTGAAATATAAAAAAATATGGGCTATTGCACATATAGTTGAAAAAAGTTCAATATTTGTAAAAATATAAGCCCAAAAAGTTATTTATAAAAATAGCAAAAAAAAAAAAAACTCAAATTCACGCCTAAAATATTACAAAATTGCCACTAGTTCCCGTAACTGATTTTCGCATAAGTAATCAATGATTCCTCGCATAGGTAATCACTGATTTTACCGATTCATTATATCAAATGATATTTCATGCATATTATCACTGATTACCTGATAAGTTATCATTGATTACCTCTAAATTATCAATAATTTATTTGATTCACTTGTAGGTAGGGATGAACTCGGTCCGGTTTTAGGGAAAATCAAGAACCGAACCGGTGGTACCTTCGGTTTAGGGAAATGAAGAACCGATCGGTTTCTAATTTATAATGAAACCATTCGGTTTAGTCTTCTTTCGGTTTCGGTTTCCTTGGTTCGGTTTCGGGTTTTTTTTTTTTTTTTTTAAAGGTTGTTTACTTCGATTCACAAGAAGAAATCTGAAGGACATTTTTATAAAAAGACTTACCTGAACTAAAGAAATCATGAAAAAATTGTGGACTGGGATTGATGAAGATCTGAGAATGGATTAGGGAAATCGAAAAATTTGTTTACTTTGTAGCTTGAATTGATGAAGATCTGAGAATGGACTAGGGAAATCGAAAAATTTGTGGCAAGTTCCATCCATGGTGTCTAACGGATAAAGGCATGATGAAGATGGAGGGTGAGGAGTGATGGCGTTGGCATTGTATAAGTCTATGAATATGGTTTAGGGTTCATCGTTGGGGAAGGGGCCATATGTGACGTGGAAGGCATGCATGAGAAGGAGGGAAAGAAAAATTTGTTTTATAATTTTAACTTGTTATATTAATATAAGAGAATGTAAGTTGCTTTATATATTTTGGTATAATATTAATCTTGATGTAATAAAAACAAATAAAATAAAGGGCTATTATAAAAAAGACGGCCAGTTCCTCAAAGCTATAATCCAATTATTCAACGACAACTCCCATTTTTACCCCACCCTTTCTTAGCCAACCTAGTGATTTCCTCAAGCTACTTTCCCACAAATGTCCTTTTCTTCTGCTCAACCCATTGGTCAAGCCTTTCCTCATCTTTATAATCCTTTGAATGTTAAGCTCATAGAGACAGATAATTTACTCTAGAAAAATCAATTACTTAATGTTATTATTGCAAATGGGTTAGAGGTTTTCATTGATGGTACCCTAACTTGCCCTTCCCGCTTTTTAGACCAGACTCAATATTAGGTAAATCCTGACTTTATCTTTTGGTAAAAACTCAATCGATTGGTCTTGGGGTGGATTTATTCTTCCTTAACTGAAGAGAAAACAGTGAAATAGTGAGATTCACCATTGCTTTTGAGATTTGGGAGTTATTATGTCGTGTGTATGATGTCACGTCTACCCCTAGCATTATGAACTCAGCTTCAGACCATTAAAAAACAAGGTCAGATAATAACTCAATTTTTAGCTCAACTTAAAAGTGTTATTGTTAAGTTGTCTACAATTGGCGAACCTTTATCATATAGAGATCATGTTGGCTATTTGTTGGATGGATTAGGGGCATCCTAGAATCCTTTTGTGACATCTATACAAAACAGAACTGATAGACCTTTTTTGGAGGATATTCAGAGTCTTCTTCTTAGCTATGAAGTTCGCAAGAACATCAGGCTGCTGTTGATCATTTTAACATTGCCAAACAAATTTGGCTAATATTATTTTTTAGCAGCAAAATCACTAAAACAACCATTCCAATACACCTTCCCATCACAACAACACTGGCGTAAACTCTTATGCTCCTCACCGCAATAATGGCAAAAACCAAAATTACAAACCATTCTTCCAGCGGTAATTATGTAAACACCTTTTTAAAAAAAATCTTTTGATTGGTTTTCCTTATAATTTGGGTTTTGTTTATACGAAATTGATTATAAAGTATCTACGAAAGGGATAAGGCTTAGCAGAAGGTAATTGATGTAGAAATATATGTCTGCTGCTACATGTGTTCATGGTTACTGCTACATGTTGATTTTTCAATAATGCATTGTTTATAAAAAATAAACATGTTAACTATGTATAATTTTTGTTTAAATATTCGCCATATCAAAAAATACTATTTTTTAATTTAAATTATCAAATTTAAATTAAATAATTAAAACAATATATGGCATTTATGCATCAATTCATTTATAAAAAAAGATAAACATACATATAAAATATTGACTATCAAATTTAAAAAATAAACTAAATTAAATAATCAAAATTATGTCTATTAAAACTGGCCATCGCAAGTTTGATTTTTTGGATTCGCCCCTGATTGGAAAATCCCAATTAATTTCTTTTTTAACGAAAAACCGCCATTTTTGTTGTGATGTGGTGGTTATTGTTTTTAGTTTTGTTCATTTTACTCTTTTATCTCTCATAATAACTATATCTTATTAATTGCATATCATTTAATTTATAATTAACTTTTTTTAATTTCAAATCAATCTTCTTTTAGTTTTATGAATCCTTATTTAAGGATTAAGAAACTCAACCTAAATATCTCACATATTCCTTCTTCCTCTGCCTTCGTCACATAGAAACGAGAGAAAATCAAGAGAGAGAAATCTGGGTTGCGTTCGTCGACGAGAAACGAGGGAGAAAAAAATATTTTCCTAATTTTATTGGTTCATCCGAATCAGGTTGCTAATATTCTTTAGTGGCTTGTTGTTTTTTATTCAAAATATCTAAATTTGTGTTCTGTTCATCATGATTGCTTTTGCCTTGTTTAAAAAAAATTTAAAAAAAATGTTTTAATGGGTTTTTTCCTTATAATTTTGGGTTTTATGTTAATGAAAATACTGATATAGATAATGACTAGGATATATTTATGAGTAAAAATGTGTACATAGCCACTTTTCCTTCCCCATATTTTTAAAAAATCTCTTGATAGCCATATCTCAATGTAGAAAGACATAAACACCCTTAATGTCAAATCATCATCTCCCTCCTCTCTCTCCTCCTTCCCTTATCATCCATTCCTTTTGTATTTTTTTTAATATTAACATAACTCTCTCTACTTTTCATAATTATTTTTAAAAATATTTTCCCTCCCATTCCCCCCCCCCCCTCATTTTTTTTTCATTTTTTTTATCTCATATCTTCTTCTCCCTCTCTCATTTCTTTATCAATTCCCTATCATTTTCTTTCAAACCTTCATTGATTCTTTCATGCTTTCTCTTTCTTTTTCAAAAATCCACCATTTTTATCTTCTACAAATGTTCATCTCACAAATTTCCTACACTTTTTTAATTTACTATCTCTCCTTAATTTCTTCTCATTCTCCTTTTTTTCATAAATATTTTTCATTGTTTTTATTTCGAATCTCTAAGATCTAAACCAAAAATAGCATGGATTTGATGAAAGGTATTTTTTTTTTTTAGTTTTTTATACTTTTTTTTCTCATTTATGTTCTTTGTTGTTTTAGGTAATATACGTAGTTTCTAAATAGTGTTTTCTGTGATACATGTAATACATGCAATATACATTTTTTTATCTTTCAAGGTGGTGTTCTCAAAATGTAGTTTTTTGTAATATACGTAATATACATAACTGTTTTTGTTGCTCGTTTCTTCTTCTGTTTTGCTCAATATACAGTCAGTAATATACACATTTTTGTGGTATGTTTAAATATATATTTTGTAATATATGTGATACACATAACCATGTGTTTTTCTTCAGTTTACTATTTTGTCTTACTGAATGTATATTATGTAATATATGTGATATACGAAATGACGAGTGCTTGATGTATACCCCCCTTTCTTTTATGTTCATTATGTAATTAACACTCATTTATTTTTCGTTTGCAGATTACATATATTATGTACATCCACACCTTTCTCAAATGCACTAAAGATACGAAAGACGATATACCCAATATATCGGATGTACAAAACACACTTTTCATGAGAGGAGAAACTATAAATAATATACTAAAATGAATCTAAAAAATTGAATAAAAATCGAAGTATGTAGTATAAAATCAAAACATAAAAAATTACAAAAAACATTAAATATACTAAAGAACTATGAACACTATACCAAATATACTAAAAACTGGTGGAAGAAAAAATGCATTGGGAAAGAAAAATTACAATGGAAAAGAAAAAATATCAGAAATGTCAGACTACATGTACTATATGTGTCAGGGGTGTCAGACTATACCTACCATACACAAGGGCAAAATTGGCATATTAAAAAATTAAATAGTAAAAGTGGCTACTTCAAACATTTTTAGAAAAAATGTGGCTACTTTGGTATTTTTGATCCAAGAAGTGGCTATTTTGACTTTTCACCCTATATTTATCCTCATATGGTCCCATCCTTTGCTTTTCTTGCTTTTCCTTTTTTTGTTATATACTCTCCTCTAATATGATGACAAGTCTAACACATGATGGCAATATAATATCACTCCTCACCCTAAGCACAATTACGCTAAGCATTGCCTTTTCTCCGCTGTCATTTTTCTACTTTTCCTTTCTGTCACTGTAGACACCCATTTTCGTCCGATACTATTTAAAAATTAAACAATTAGTGTCAATTAACTAAAATTTGGTTTGTTTCAATTTCGATTCAATAAAAAAATTAGTTTTAATTTTTTTTTAAATATTCGATTTAAAATGAAAAAAAATAATTAAAAATGGTATTTTGGCATAAATTTGGTGGGAAAATATGATTTGATTTAATTGATGAATAATTTTGGAAGAAAATAATTTGGCCATTAATTTGGGGCACAAGTTTGGAAAATTGTATTTGATTGATTTGATTGAAAAACAAAATTGGAATAGTAATTTGGGTCAATAATTTTGGGTTGATTGGAGTAAATTTTGGTAATGATTATTTTCAAAATATATTTTACCATATTTTTCTCTCCAAATTTGCTATAAATAAGACTCATTTTCTTTACCTAAGACATGAAAAAAAATAGGAGAGACCCTAAAGGCTAAGAAAAATTCGTTCTATCATTCCCTCTCTCTAGAGGTGAACAAATCCAAACCAATCCAATTGTCCAAACTGAACCAAACCAATCCAAACTGGTTTGGTTTGGTTTTTAAACTTCAATTTTTCCAAACCAATCCAAACCAATAAATAACGATTTGGTTTGGTTTTACAAATTTTTATAGTGATCCAAACTAATCCAATCCAATATATATTATGCTATATATATAATATAATATATTTTTAAAATATTCAATAAAACCTAATAAAATAAAAAAATAGGAAGAATTTTCGACCCTATTGTGTTATATTTGTGTAATTATAACAAGTTTTTATGAATTTTATTATGATTATGTTTGTAATTTATTTATTTATTTATTATATTGGACTTTTTGATAAATTGAAATTAGTCATCTTAAAATTTGTGGAAGTCATTTTTGTAGATTTTATAGAACTTTTCATGATGTAAATTAAGTATTTAAAAAGGATAGAGAGAGAAAAAAAAACATGCAAGACCAAACCGAACCAAAGCAAACCAATCTCGTTCGGTTCGGTTCGGTTCGGCTTCTTTATAGTGAACGGTTTGGTTTGGTTCATTTAACCTGAAAAGAAAATCCAATCGGTTCTGAAATTTTAGTAAAATCCAAACCAAACCAATCCATTGTTCACGGGCTCTCTCAATCTCTGGCCATGCCGCCGTTTTCCTCGTCTCATTTCTCGTTAGAGTTCTCTCTCTCACGTCATATAAACTCTTGATCTTGGGTTCGTCAATTCAATTTCAATTACAACTCCTAGCATCATATTTCCAATCTCTTCCCTCGGTAAGATTAGTCAAATAAATATAAAATTCTCTTTATCTATTGTATTATATATACATGGATGCATGGATATACTTGTAATGTTCTTGCAAATGAATAGCCCATATCCTCTTTACTTACTGTATATATGAAATTATTCCATACATTTACAAAGTTAAATCCTATATATCTATTTATGATTTTTTTTTTATATTCAGACATATCAAATTGATATTTTTTTTTTGTATTTGTATCATACATTTTGATTAGTTGCTTCATTCTGTATAATGCTATTTTTTTGTATATGCATTAAATATCCTAAATAATCATTAGATAAAACATTCATTTCAAAACAAATAAATCTATACTAAAGTATATATTATTTATTTATCACAAATTTATACTTATAATTAACAAAATCAATTTAGGGTAAAGTAATGCTTGGTGGAATTTCAATAAATGCACGAAAATCATCTCGTTTGTGAAGGCTGAGTAATGTGCTTATCGGGGTTCTCATATAAATGTATGAAAACTCTAAAAAAAATAATGAATAACCCTAAAAAAATTAATAAACACACATTACATAATTATTCTTAAAAAAATAAAAGGAAAGTATTTTAAATAAAAATATGAAAAATGTTTAAAAATATAAATACAATTCTTATGATAGGATTTTGGGACGTAAAAACTCTCAATTTCTCTACGTAAGGAATTTTCTAATTCCAATATTGTTCAATTAATGGCCGTAATCCCACCCATTATAATCACAATTCTTATTTCATTCTTGAATTTAAGAAATTATTAAATGGGATATTTGTTTTCACAAATTAAAATAAATATTTTAAAATTATTTAAATAAGGACCATTTACTAATTAGGATAATATAAGATGAAATATGGTAATCGTTTTTTAACAGGTGTTGTAGGGTGCTAATACCTTGCCTACACACAAATGACTCCCAAACCTAATTTGGCTTTCATAGACCATTTTCATTTTAAATCAATTTGGTGATCAATCACACCCTAATATAGTTGATGGCGACTTTCACTTCATTTTCATATAAGAGACCTAATATATTAGGATGTCGGCCGCTCCGCATCGCAACAGCGTTGTGCAGTCACTTTTTGCTTTTCTAAAATTATATGGTATCAAAGCTATAAGCTCGTCAATGGCGAAAAATCCAGGAGCCTCTTCTTCAACTACCGGTGAAAACCAAATTAGGGCTACAAATGTTTCCACCAATGTTGGTGTTTGTCAAAATCGACCTCCAAGATTTCTGATTGCCCCATTTCCTCAGGTAAACACGCCTATTGGAATTCAAGTGCAAAACTCAGTTCTTCAAAGCCATAATCCAACTATTCAATGACAACTCCCATTTTTTGCCCCACCCTTTCTTGGTCAACCTAGTGATTTTCCTCAAGCTACTTTCCCACAAATGCTCTTTTCTTCTGCTCAACCCACTGGTCAAGCCTTTCCTCATCTTTCTAATCCCTTGAATGCTAAGCTCAATGACACAAACTATTTACTCTAGAAAAATCAATTACTTAATGCTATTATTGCAAATGGGTTAGAGGTTTTCATTGATGGTACTCTAGCTTGCCCTCCCCGTTTTTTAGACCAGACTCAATATCAGGTAAATCTTGACTTTATCTTTTGGCAAAAACTCAATCAATTGGTCATGAGGTGGATTTATTCTTCCTTAATTGAAGAGAAAGCGGTGAAATAGTGAGTTTCACCACTAATTTTGAGATTTGCGAGTCATTGTACCGTGTGTATGAAGCCACGTCTACTGCTAGCATTATGAGCCATAGGGCTCAGCTTCAGACCATTACGAAACAAGGTCAGACAGTCACTCAAGTTTTAGCTCAACTTAAAAGTGTTGTTGATAAGTTATCTGCAATTGGCGAACCTTTATCTTATAGGGATCATGTTGGCTATTTGTTGGATGGATTAGGGACTGCCTACAATCCTTTTGTGACATCTATACAAAACAGAATTGATATACCTTCTTTGTAAGATATTCAGAGTCTTCTTCTTTGTAAGATATTCAGAGTCTTCTTCTTTGCTATGAAGTTCGCATAGAACGTTAGGCTGCTGTTGATCATCTTAACATTGCCCAAGAAAATTTTGCTAATATGACTTTTCAGCAGCAAAATTGCTAAAACAACCATTCCAATACACCTTCCCATCGCAACAACTCTAGCGTAAACTCTTATGCTCCTCAACGCCAATAATCAGCAGCAACCTCGCTCCCAAAACACCTTTTCCAACTCCAATTTTCAATACAATGGCAGAATCTAGAATTACAACAATTCTTCCAACGATAATTATGTAAACACTTTTAAAAAAAAAAATTTGCAACGACCCGATTCCGTTAAATCCTTTAATTTCAAAATCATAGAGGAAGACTTGGTTTTAAAAAAAATGGCATGAGTATGTTTAAAATTCAGAATAACCAAAACCTGTTTTACACTGTTCATAACCCGAGAAAGCAATAAAAATGGAATGCGCATTCCAATTATAAATAAACTTCTAAATTTAAAATCATAAAATCATTACAAGTTTTTGAAAACAAACGCTCTCACGAGCTCAAAACACAAAGTATACAAGGATGAAAAATATATACAAAAGCCTTTTTTCAAGAATGCTATACAAAATTATGTCCATGTTCATGTCCATCCATCACCCTCGAGAAGTCAAGCAACACCACCTCCTTTACCACGACCTTTCCGTTGAGAAGTACTTGAAAAGCTGTAAGTGTAGCAACATTAGCATAAAAAATACTAGTGAGAGTAAAATGGCCGAAGCAAGTAATCATATGACCGAATTCCATACCGGAAATTGTATCTAAAGGTCTAAAAATACTCTTTACTACCCATTCTACACTTCCAATTACCATATAAGCATAAAATCGAAATGTAACTCCAATTCACTCAATATCAAATTCGAGATTTAAAAATAAAAGTACGAACGATTTCTATGTCTTTCTAAACAAAACTATTGCAAGTAAATAATCATATCTCGAACTTTCTTTGTTACCACCCATAGATCACATCTCGTATTACAATATGTTACCACGTACCATGTTACCATATGTTACCGCATTTCGTACCACAGCATGTTACCATGTACCGTGTTACCACATGTTATCACATTTCCTACCACAATATGTTACCATGTACCGTGTTACCATATGTTACCACATCAACACACTACCACGTACCATGTTATCACATGTTACCACATTTCGTACTACAACATGTTACCAAAGTAAACAATTAACAAGATTTAAACACTTCATGCTACTAATGACAATAGGTCGCTTTGAATTACACGAGTTAACTCCCAAGAATTTCCTCTATTTACTTTGGTCCAAAACTACCTAAAGGAATTTCAATTCCCAAGATCCTCCCAAAATCTCCATAACCTTTTAATACTTCCAAGAATTTCCTCTACTTTACTTTCCTTCAAAACCATTAAATAACTCCAAATACACTTAAACTACGAACTACTCGAACTCACTTCCAAGGTTCATAGTCACCATCCAACATTAAAATCTCTCAACAATTAAGCGAATCTCTTAACCTCGATCAAACAATAACGTAATGTAATTCGAAACGTAAAATTACTAGTCAACACTTTAAACTCAGCTTAGTAACGAAGTCGAGCTTCCAAGGAGCCAAAGGAAAAGTCACACGAGCAATTATAAAACCTACAATTAAATTACACCTAATAACCATCAATTAACCAAACATCGAACAAACGACATCTAAAAGCATAAAACGATGAAAAACCCGGTTTTTACCCTATGGAGCTGAGGAAATTAAAAATATTACTCAATTTACATAAATGATATTTATAATGATTTTAAATTTATATCATATTATAATAATAAAATTCAAATTCAAATTCAAATACATACAAATACAAATACAAAATAATAAAATGAAAACAAAAAATGAAAAACATACCTTCAAGTTAGCATCTACCTAGTTAGCAATGGACGATGACAAAAAAGATTGGATGTTTATATAATAAATTTAAATTGAAAGTTATGAATGAGGAGAATTTCATAAGTCTTTTTTTATGAACATTAATAGACTTTTATTATTATATTTAGAGTTTTTACATAAACAATGAAAATATTTAGTGACAGTAGTTAATACATTGTTGTTCATTTCATTTTTGAAGAAGCCAATAATTTCTGTTTATTTAAAAATACAGAGCCCAATAATAAAGCAGAAAATACTTTTTTTTTAGATAGTGGTAATAAATACATTGAATACAAATATCTCTATCTCTAATATATAAAAGTGGGAAAGGTTGAGAAACAATTTTGGACAATTATATTCTTTTTAAAATCTTAAAATTACTACAATGCCATTATAAATACCCTTTTAAAATCTTAAAATTACTAAATATGCATTGCTATTAATACTCCACTTCTATTAAATATCAAATTTTTAGATTATTATGCCCACTTTTTATCTTCCATTGCATGCCACATTTTATATACTTTTAGAAAAATAAATTTTGGAGATGTAAAAAATAATAGGTTTACATTGTAAAGTGACATTTTTTTTAGATAATGATGATACTTTTTTTTTCTCTTCATATTTTTACTTTTCTCATATATTAACCTAATTTGATTTTTTTCCCATCTTACGTCATTTTTTATATAATAATATTAAAAATATTTATCAATCAATTAATAAGAAATTGTCAATTTTTTTTAATAAATTCATTGGCTTTTTATTGCTTTCACAACATCAAATTACAAAATCGTTGAAAAATTAAGTACAACATGTGAAATTGAATGTGATATTAGAATAACTATTACTATTTAGATTTATCACTCATTTATAAAAAATAAATTATATTTAAGTATTCAAATATTAAATGATTTAATAAAGGTGGTGATGATTTAATTTTAAAATAACTAAAAAAATAAATTGTTTTTTTAAGTTAATATAAAAAAGCAATTACAACAAAATATAATTTATTGAATTTGTAAGGGTATAGTATTTTATAATATTAAAATAAACTTTATATTTTTAATAAGAAATATTTATAAAAATTTATAAATTTAAAATCAACAGGAAAAAACTAATATAATTTCTTGAATTATAATTAAAAATATAAATGAATAATTTAACTTAAAAACAGAAGTATATATATATATATTAAGAACAAATGGTTTATTTTTATTTGGTAGTATATATGAAAAAAGTCTTAAATAAAAAGAAAATCAACTACATATAATTCATTGAATTAGTAAAGTATACAATAATTTAAATCCTAATTAGAAAATAATAATACGTTGAATAATTAAAAAAAGAAAAATTATTTCAAAAAAGATTTATAGAAAGAAAAAATATGCTAAACCTTTAAATTATTCTATATTTAGATAGAATGTCACGTGCGACGCACGTGGTAAGAATCTAGTTAATATAAAAAGGCCACCATCTTATCATATGCTTGTTCATGAAGTCAATGAAGGTTTTAATCTCCTTACATATTTCATCAATAAAAAGTAAAAAAGAGACTGGAATAATTTAATATAAAATTAAAAACAAAACAACATAAGAAAAAAAAAGAGAAAACATTTATAAATTTTAATTATGATAATTAGTTGTAGACAATGACACACTTTATAAATTTTAAAAATAGTAAAAGATATAAGTGTCAAAAAATATTCTCAAACATTTACACTTTTAAGATATTAAAGATATTCACAACCATCTATATATAAATTTTTAGTATGAAACAAACACTAAAATCTTTGAAAAGACTTTAGACATGTAGATCCTTTACTATCCTTGATTCTTTTGTATTTAGATTACGTCCAACCAAATAAAATATATGGGGAAAAAAAAATGAGTTTGTAGTCACGGGATTCATGGCAAGTATTTTCACTAAACATTAATTAGATTTAATTTAATTTACAAGTTCAATTTTCTACCCAACTTTCAATCTTGAGGGGTGGCAATTGTCAAGTCAAGCATTCCATAAAACTCTGGTCCCCTTTCCTCCTCTCTCTCGCTTCATTATCACGTGTTATTTTAAAACTCCCCGTATTTGACATGGGTTTCTAGAAGAGAAGTGTGAATTTGAATGAATATGCCACGTGTCTAGTAGGTATTGGCGTGGGAGGCTACCCTTCAATTTGAGGAGGGCCCATGTTTCAATGGGTGAAGATCCATCAATGGATTTGTAAAAAGAAAAAAAAGAAACAAAACAGCAAAGTTGATTGAGGAGCATGCAAGAGACAAAGGGTAGAGTTTCTGTCGGTTGGCCATGAATGACAGAAATAGAAACATAAGTTATCAATTGATGATTTGATGAGACATTGTGAAGATAATAATATAATAGAGAAGGCAAAGACTCTCGGAAAGTAGATTATTTTTTTTAGAAATTTCAGCCGTCAGTTTTTTTTTTTGTTTTTAGTTCCTAACACTTTCATTTGTATTTTATTTTCATCCCTAAACTTTTAAAAGTTACATTTTTCGTCTCTGAACTTTACGATTCGTTTAGTTTTAGTCATTTCTTCTTTGTTTTTCCGTCTAGAACGCTAATAGAGGGCTTATGTGACATGTATTTGATGATGCGACATTATATAAATATACAGTGATGTTAATTAATATGGAAAAATAAATATACAGTTAACTTCACTGTATATTTGTTTTTCTTTGTCATTTAACTTCATTGCATATTGTTAATAATGCCACATCATCAATTATATGTCATACAAGCCATTCATTAGTGTCCCAGACAAAAATATACAAACGAAAGGGCTAAAATGAAATGAAGCTTAAAGTTCATGGCAAAAAATGTAACTTTTGAAAGTTTATGAACGAAAATGAAACATGAGTGAAAGTCCAGGACCAAAATGATATTTTGTGGAAAATTTCTTAAAGGGATTCCACCCTTAAGAGAATGAGATTAGACCAATCTCAATGTAATAAAAATCATTTTTAAAACTATTGTTATTTTTGAAAATGTCCATTCTTAAAGTACCATTCTTAAAAAAACCATTGTTTTTACTATTTAATTAAATAGTTTATTTTATGGGTAATTAAATTAAAAATAATATTTTTTTACCGTTTTAAAAAGTCCAATTAATACTTTTAATATATATATTCAATATTTTTTTTTACAAAATATATGTTTTTTTCATTCTAAATAATAAATATTATTAGTGAGTAATACTTATTTAGATTCCATTAATATTGTGCTTTTTTCTAGATTTAATATTTAATTAGTATTTATTAAATTTATTTGATATTAGAGTTGAATTTTGAAATTAATATTTATATATAATTTATAGATAACAGGGCATCTAGAGACTAGATCTCTCCCTAACTATTCTTAATTTATTTGACATTCAGATTATGTCCAACCAAATGAATCCACATTAATTGGGCCGGCCCTGGCCATGTGCAGCTAGGGCCCATGCACACAGCCCCCAACGTTGAACTCAGGGGCGGATCACGGGTGCAGGATACGACAAGGAATTGCTTATTTTTAAATATAATACATATAAATTATAAGAATTTATCTTAAATAGCATCAATCTGCATACTAATTACTAAAATGTCTGAACTTTTTAAAATTATTCAAATAGCATAATTATAGTTCAATAAATTATTGAACTATAATTCAATTAATTATTGAATTATTTTTCATAGGTATTTTTAACGAATTTATTTGTTTTTTGGTTTTTTAAGTTCAATGTCAATAATTTATTGTGCTATTTGATATTTTTTTATTATTATTTTCAATGAATTCGTTAAAATTTTTATTTTTTTTAGTTCAATAATTTATTGAACTAAAATTATACTATTTGAGTAATTTTTGAAAAGTTCTAACATTTCAGTAATTAGTATGCAAAAATATGCTATTTCAGTAATGACCCCATTAATTATTGTAGAGGTTTTTTTTTCCTATTTATATATACATTCATATTTTTTTTAGAATGAATCATTTTAAGGGAATTTTTCATGGATAGAAAAAAAAACTATACAATATTTACAGATTTAATATTTTTAAAAACTATTTCTATTATAATATTTTTTTTCCAAAAAAATAAATAAATTATTGATTAGTTGTGATAAATGATAATAATGCCACCTGATAATTATTGATTTCACATTTTAATTATTCATAAATTTAGTGATTGAGTTAGATATTGATTGGCGGTAAGTAATCAAATCATGTTGATCATCGATTAATATGCTCGGTGATATCATATGTACAATTATTAAAAAAAATTATATACTTATAAATGTGGTCGAATATTTTATTAGATTTGCAATTATCTCTAATTTAAATTTATATTCTTTTATCTTAATATAAAAACAATTATAAACTAGGCTCATTAATTATTAGAATGATAATTCTTTAATAGTACACTACCTTTTTTTTTTAATTCGTGAGTGTTCCGGCCAGTTTACGCGCATCTCAACTAATCTCACGAGACAACCACATGACCCTACAACATTTGGCATCGAGAAACTCGTAAGATAATATCCTAGGTAAGTGGTCACACATGGATTTGAACCCATGACCTCAAGGTTGGAAGAAGTACCTCTTAGCTATTGGGCCAACCCATAGTTGGTTACTACTTTTTTTTAATTTAAACTTTTTAAAGTTTATATTAGTACAAATCGAATGGTTTTTTCAATATAAAATAAATTAATTAAAAATTATTGATGAAGGAATAACATTTTAAATTTTATAATAGTTATTATTGTAAGTATATATGTGCACGTGTCACGTGCCCTTAAATTTAAATCCTGGATTTGCCACTCTAATTGAAGTATATTACTTTACTTTACATTACTTTAATTTTTTTTAATTATTTCTATAACTTTAATTTTATTTCTTTATATCCTTCTAATTTTTTTTATTTGTTCCTTTATCTATTTTTTTTTATATTTCTTTAGAACTCAATTTTACCATTATAAAATTAAAGTTCTCGTGTTTTAAAGATTTGTAATAAATATTCAATAGCAACAATATTTTTACACATGTATATTAAAAAAGAGTTTTTTTTAAAACAAAAATTAAGAATTCATATTATAAAATTTTTTTATATAAAAGGAAGTTTTAAAATTTAAAGTTGTTGAAATCTTTATTTGGAGTCAAGCATGTCACAAAAGACACTCAACGGATTGGCCTTGATATCAATTGAGAGTGAAACTTTAGATAATATTAATTTAAAATTTTTGTAGATAATTTTGCATCTAAATATTCAAGAAGAATATCACTTTTTAAATTAAATTATTTCTTTTAATATTAGTTATTTGATTGAAGTTAATAATGTTATATTTTTATGTATTTTTTAAAATTTATTATATATTTAAAATTATATAATAGGGAGTCCAAAATCATATTTTCACACCGGAGTCCTATCTATACGACCTCTAAAAGGGGTTTAAGGGGAGAAACTTTTGATTTCCCCTTTTGCCCCTATTGAATATATATGACTTAATTTTTCCTTCTATATTTATTTTTAAGGATATTATAGATAATTAATTTGATTAGTGTAAATTTAATTTTGTTCAAAATTTGTTTTGATTTTTATATTCGTGCATGGATTAGTGAATGCATTGAACAATATAATTTAATTATTCTTGGGCAATGTAAAGCCATTTTCTAAATTATATAATTAAAAAAAAAAAATTGGTGAGTGGTTTATTTAAAGAAAAACGAGACATTTTTTTTTATGATGAGCAAGGGATCGATTCTTTTCAATAATTTTTCTCTACCGATGATTTTAACCAATTTATCTACTATTTCTTCGATTTTTACGGGTATAATTGTTCATCTTTATTATTTTTTTTCCATCAAGTTTTCCTCTTATAACGTTTTCTTTCTTTTGATTAATAAGGTGGCGATAGTATTTGTAGGATCAAGAATGCCTACCGGATGAAAATGAAGCAAAAGCTCAAAATCGATATAGTTATGGAGTAACTCTCCAATTTTTTCGACCAGAGGATTTCTTGCAAACACAATGTCTTTATCCCACTCTCCCTCTGTCTTTTTCGTTAAAATTCAAGGCATAAAAGTTTATCCAAGAATATCTAGGGACTATGATTTACTTAATTTAATTGGAAAAAATACTTTATAAAAATTAAATGGTTTTTGATGTTCATGATTACTGGTTTTTTTTTTTTTTTTTTTTTTTTTTTTTTTGTGTTTGAAAGAGAATTTTTTTAATTTATATTGGAAATTATTATAATTACACTTTCGCGGACAACTTCGTTAACTAGAATGTCAAAGGTCAAAATTCAAACTTTTAGCTATAATTTATGTCTCTAATAATTAGTTTTATTCATTGTCCCATTGAAATTATCAATAAAAAATATTTTTTTTGTTCTTTCGTATGTTGGAGGATTTAGAAAATACGAGTAATTTTAATCGACGACTATATAAAAAGATAAACTTATTAAATTATTGAGAAAGTGTAAATTTTAAGGTATATAAATACAAGATTTATTATCAAAAAAGGCTATCTATCTATATCATTCTATACTACTTATAAAAGGAGAAACTTTTGATTTGCTCTTTTACCCCTACTATTTAATATTTTTTTTTTATATCTATAATCTATAATATACCTCTAAAAGGGGCTTAAGGGAGAAACTTTTGATTTCCCCTTTTGCCCCTTTTTAATTATTTAATTTTAATATATTTATTCATTTACCTATTTATTTTAAATGACATTTTGGACATGACCAGTTGCTTTGCATTCTTCGTGTATGTTTTTCTTGGAAACTTGGCAGACACACCACATTTTGCGATGCATAAATTTTTCTAAAGCCTTTAATATGCTTTGAAAACTCAACAGATTTACGCACTTTCCGAAAATTCTCTTTTGCCAAAGCATTCAAAATTAGTGTTTATTAATAGGATAAATAAGAGGAGGCGAGAACTTCAAATGCAAAACAAAAAAGGGATTATCAATCTAATTTGGCAGCTCTTGACTTTGATTATTGTCAATTTTGTATGGGTTTTGAAGAACACTCATGATTTTATGTTATTTTAACTTGGCCATTTTATGATTCTGCAGATTTACCATGGTCATAGAATTGATGACCCAACTTACAATGGGTATTGGGGAAAATTTGAGAAGTAGTTTCTTTATTTTTTGGATGTTGATCTAAGGTGGGACCGTGCAGATTTAGGCATCCTCATATATGAAGAAGAAGCATTATGAATTCAGGGGTAATCTTAGATCTAAGAAGATGATAAGAAAAATGATTTGAGTGTTTGAGGGGGTTGTCATTCTCGGAAAATTGGAAGAAAAATAAGAAGCATACAAAGTTATAACAAATTTGGGTATTAAAAAAGAAGAACAAGAAAGATTTGAGAGTTGCACTCCTAATTGATTAGGAGATGAAATACCCACCTGGCGTGGTGTCACGGGTCGACACCGATGCGGAATAATTTTTAATTTTTGTTCGAACCGTGCGGCCTTAGAACCCTTCTAAGTCAGCCTACTCGATCACTTTACTTGATCACCCACAAAGTACATCACCACACACAACAACAATAGGGACAATATGCGACACTTATAGTTTTTGGGCTAAACCGACCCAATGGTACTTTGATTCACTTACAAAGTGTTACAATAGATGGAGATACTCTTTATCTACCAAAGTCTACATTTACAAACGAAATGCACATCTATTTATAGATGAAATACAACATAAACGAAATTGCCCACTAAGTGTTTGATAAAATGCCTCAGCCAAGGTAACCGCCCTTAACCGCCTGAGACATGTGTGTTGGCGCCCATGCATCATGCCAACACACATCACATGTGCTTGAATTATCCATAACCGTATGGAACCGCCCACCATGTGTGATAACCGCCCACTAAGTGTGGTAACCGCCCACTATGTGTGCCAACCGCCCATCATGTGTGCCAACCGCCCATCATGTTGCTAGCAACCACCCACCAAGGTGTAACCGTCGCCCATCATGTGCAGAACCCACGCACATCATGCTTTGTAACCGCCCACTAAGGCTTAACCGCCCACCATGTGCGAGACCATCGCCCATGTGTGCGTCTGCCAAGGCCATCATCAGCAACCGCCGCCCATGACTAGCGTAACCGCCCAATGCCTTCGCCCATGTCGCAGGCTCACGCCCACGTCCATGCCATCGCCCATGTCGCAGGCTCACGCCCACGCCCATGCCATCGCCCATGTCGCTGGCTCGCGCCCGCGCCCATGGCATCGCCCATGTCGCTGGCTCGCGCCCACGCCCATGTGCCCATGAGCTGCTCTCGCCCATGTTGCGTGTCAAGGACCACGCCTATGTCAGTCAGCCAACCCGCACGCCCACACATGCTATTGTCTGCCTGCCTACTTGAGCAATGCCCACGCGTGTCACGCCCAAGTGCCTATGGGCTACCACCGCCCATGTCGCGTGCCTAAGGTCACGCCCATGTCAGCCCCTCGTCTGGCCACACGCTAACCACGCGTGTGTTGGTGTCATGCCAGCGCCAAACGCCTTAGTCCGTCAAGCCACTTGTCTTAGCCAACTTTGTCTCGTGCCATTGCTCCCCTCTATGTATGCCGCCCACATACTCATGTCTTGGCTTGGTTTTCAGGCACGCCCAAGCCAAGATCCATGTCTCAATATTAAGGGTCTAACAAACCACCCCCACTTGAACTTGACAACGTCCTCGGTGTCATTAACATAATGCAAAAAATACAAATTTTTATATATACATATTTTTGTACATCTTTTTGAAAGAAAGTAGATTGAACAAGATCTGAAATTTAAAGTTCAAAACCTCAATCTATCTCTACATGTTAAATCTGTTCAAGGGTTTTTGTTGACCTCAACTTGAGGCCTATTGGAGCTATCCTCGGATTTTGTCTTCTTTGGACATAACCGTGCGCTATGGAAAAGATTGCACAAATGGCAAGTAGGATTTTTCTCCCAAGGTCGTGTCTCATTCGAATCACTACTCTCAGATTTTGAATCTTTCGACACCCTCTTCTTTCCCTTCTCATCAGCGCGATATCCCTCTTTCTGATCGGTTAAGCCCTTAGCCACCCACATGGCTGTCTCGAGATCAAAAACTCCAAGGTCAGTGACTTTGGTTTTGGCCCAAGGTTTCAACCCCTCCATGAAGTTGAATAAACGGTCTTCATCCGTCATATTGTCAATTTCCAGCATAAGCATCTGGAATTCAGTGACATACCTTGAGATAGAGTCTCCATGTTTCAGCCCACGCATTAAGTGTCTCGCCCTCCAAGTTGGTTGGAAAATCAGAAATCTAGAACGAAGATCCCTCTTGAATTCCCACCAAACCTTCGAGTGTTTCCCTATGTTTCTCCACCAATCCCTTGCTTTTCCTCGGAGATGAGCGCCACATATTTCAACCCATTCACTTGGGTGGAAATTTTCCCTTCGTAGCATTTCTTCCATGGCACGAATGAATCTGTCCATGGATCTAGCATCTCCCTGGCCGTGGAACAAGAGAGCATTATCATCATGGTCCTTCGAAGCCCCCTGCTTCGAAATCATCTCTTGAATTTTCCCTTTCAAGAAGTTTATCTCGTCATGCATCAGACCAAAGTTCTTATCGCAAGAATCTTTCAAACCTGTCACCATCGCGGTTAGAGTTTCCATACTCTGGTTTGTCATTGCTGCCTGCACATCCACTTCAACGTTCAAATCTGATAGCAACCTAGACTGCCCCGCTAGTTGCTCATCAATGTCGCCTATTGCTTCCCCCAGCGACGTCACTTCCTTGGCCCAATGCCTTTGAACGTCTTGCAGCAGCATCATGTCTGAATAAATCGAATTTGGACCATAAGCCATCTCTTCCAAACGAGCAATCCTTTCAAGCAAGTGATCCGACATTGTGGTGAGTGACAAACACGTACTTTCTTCAAAAGAATCGTGCTCTGATACCAATTGTCACGGGTCGACACCGATGCGGAATAATTTTTAATTTTTGTTCGAACCGTGCGGCCTTAGAACCCTTCTAAGTCAGCCTACTCGATCACTTTACTTGATCACCCACAAAGTACATCACCACACACAACAACAATAGGGACAATATGCGACACTTATAGTTTTTGGGCTAAACCGACCCAATGGTACTTTGATTCACTTACAAAGTGTTACAATAGATGGAGATACTCTTTATCTACCAAAGTCTACCAAAGTCTACATTTACAAACGAAATGCACATCTATTTATAGATGAAATACAACATAAACGAAACTGCCCACTAAGTGTTTGATAAAATGCCTCAGCCAAGGTAACCGCCCGTAACCGCCTGAGACATGTGTGTTGGCGCCCATGCATCATGCCAACACACATCACATGTGCTTGAATTTTCCATAACCGTATGGAACCGCCCACCATGTGTGATAACCGCCCACTAAGTGTGGTAACCGCCCACTATGTGTGCCAACCGCCCACTATGTGTGCCAACCGCCCATCATGTGTGCCAACCGCCCATCATGCCCATGAGCTGCCCTCGCCCATGTTGCGTGTCAAGGACCACGCCTATGTCAGTTAGCCAACCCGCACGCCCACATATGCTATTGTCTGCCTGCCTACTTGAGCAACGCCCACGCGTGTCACGCCCAAGTGCCTATGGGCTACCATCGCCCATGTCGCGTGCCTAAGGTCACGCCCATGTCAGCCCCTCGTTTTGGCCACACGCTAACCACGCGTGTGTTGGTGTCATGCCAGCGCCAAGCGCCTTAGTCCGTCAAGCCACTTGTCTTAGCCAACTTTGTCTCGTGCCATCGCTCCCCTCTATGTATGCCGCCCACATACTTATGTCTTGGCTTGGTTTTCAGGCACGCCCAAGCCAAGATCTATGTCTCAATATTAAGGGTCTAACACGTGGCTTGAAGGAATTATCGAGTAAGACAAATGTTAGGAGGATAAAGGCTAGAGACATGAGATTTGAGTTGTTGTTTTTTTTTTTGTCCGTCTTTTTTCTTTAAAAAATATAATTTGGGATTGTTATTGGCAAATTATATAATCTTTATATTCCCTTAACATTTGAGTCTCCCTTATTGATTATACTTTTTGGTTTATTTCCCTTTATAAATCGGTTGTAGTAGGATATATACACCGTGAATCTTCTTTAAGTCTTTTTTAATGGAATTGGACATTTAACTTTTGTAATTGATGTGTTGAATTCGCATCCTTAAGTACTTTTCCTCCTCAATTTTAAGTGTACTCGATCGCACAATAAAATAATTTCTAAAATGAGCGACTGTCATATATAATAATAAAACCTTAAAAGACGTGTCATGCATGTTTTTACTGATTGTTAATAAGCTACATATAATTACTTAGGTTTAAGAACTTTTCATCTTTCTCGGTATTGTTTAAAATTCTGATTGGATTCTTTGTAATATTTTTATATTAACCAATGTCTTTTATATTATTAATTACGAGACTTAAAGCCACTCTTTGTTTTTTCAGTAAAATTTGTTATTGAATTTGTGAACTATTTATGCTAAGAAGATGTAATAACTTTAAGTTCGATGATCGATCTTTATATATTCTAAAACATATGTGATACATTAAACAAATTAAATGTTGGAAAATACTAAACAAAGCTAAACATTTAAATAACATAAAAATGCATGAAGGAACTCTTAAATAAATAAAGAAATAAACGAAGGAAATTTAGAACAAAGTGAGGCATGCAGATATGCAAATTTCCTTAAGACAATATTCGCTCACTGCTAAGGTGCTACAGATTATGAACGATAGTCTCCCAAGATACAACACTTTAACCGAAAATTAATACAGCACTGTACTAACCTCGACGGGCGAACCGGATACTTGAACGAAAGAACTTCTTGACTCCGAAAGCAAAACGAACAGAGCAACAGCAAATGAAAGCAAGAAAACAGAGAGAAAATTGAATAGGAATTCTGATTTTCGAGTGAGTATTTTCCTGATGTGAGACTGCCTATTTATAGACAGTATAGTGACTGTTTGAAGTAGCTGTTCGTACGGTTTAATCTGAACCGTACGATCGCACTACTTCGGAATGGATGATCCAGATCGCGTCCCTTGACTGATCATGTGCATCCGTTCACAGTGTGGCTATTCACATCGTAGCTGTTTGTCTGTACAACCGCTGACGTGTCAACGGTCGCGTCTCGCCGCCGGTAAGTCACAACTCCTCCCTCCCCAACTGCCGCTTGATGACTGTTCGGAGTTAACCGTTCGAGGGCCATTCGATGGTCAACCGTCACCCTGGTGTCGTTTGGTAAAATTAAAGGCTCCCCAGCTCCTCGCAACGATGCGTACGTGCGAAGTGCGCCCTAAAGCGCCCAATGCGACCTTTGCGACGTGCGTCGTGCGCGTGCCTGCGCCCGCGTCCGCGAGGGTGGTGCTTCGCACCACCTTGTGATAGCCATTGGTCAAACAACCATTGACTTGCCACATTAGTAAGGAAGTTAGGAGGCTCCTTACTTATATATAGGAGGAGTCTTTTGGTTTTTATCAATGTGGGACAACTTTAGAAACTACATAGATGACATTTCAATGAAGGTACTTTGGAGTCTTATTCCAATCAATACAAACATATTTAAGGCCTAATAAAAGTTCATATTTAATAACCTTGCATTAAATATTAATTCCCAATTCATTAATTACATTAATATAGATGGGACCCACAAATTATTATGCCTCAAAGTAAGCCATTTAATATGTTATTTCCAACAATCCCCCACATGGAAGAAGACGACTTAAAATAGAAAATTATTTCTGTTGAAAGATAACTTGTCCAGATAGGTAGCTTTTGCCTTGAACCTTCCTTAGTAAAGATCCATCGAACTCACTAGGTAAATCAGTGAACTAACGTTTTGAACTGTTTACCGTTTAATGTAAGTTTAGACAATGAATTTAACACATTAACTTTCATATTCAAATTTGGTTCTCTATTGTGTTCATTATTTCGGCCATGAACTTCTTGGGTTCTGCAAGCGCTTTAGAGAATTTGCCTATTATAATTCTCATAGAACCGGCCATGTTCTCGCTCACATAGGTGATTAATATCAAGAATATTCTACTATACTCCACTTGTTTAACAAGATATATTATCATTAAAAGCAAAGCTTATCCTTAACTCTTAGTAGACAGCACTTCGGTGCATCAAAAAATGGGAAGGAGTTTTTTACTCCTAAGTGCTTCTTGTGAATCATTCATAACTAGTTTTCCTATTGAACCAAGTCCATGGGATCTCCAATCGCTTGGTTAGGTTTCCATTAAGATGATTCGTTGGGTTTAGGTTTTAATCCCATTTCTCTCGATCTGCGATCAATACGCTCTCTAGATAATCCCTTTGTAAATGGATCCGCGAGATTATCTTTTGACTTAACAAAATCTATGGATATCACTCCATTCGAGAGGAATCGCCTAACGGTATTATGTCGACGACGTATATGTCGTGACTTCCCGTTGTATACGAAATTGCGTGCACGAGCTATTGCGGCACTGATTATCACGGTGTATGCAAATAGCGATCCAGAGTTTCGGCCATATTGGAACATCTTCTAAAAAGTGCCCAAGCCATTCAAGCTTCTTCTCGACTTTATCCAATGCAATAAATTCTGATTCCATTGTGGAACGGGCTATACACGTTTGTTTAGAGGATTTCCAAGATACAGCTCCGCCACCCAGTTTAAAAACATAGCCACTTGTTGATTTTGATTCATCTGAATTAGATATCCAATTGGCGTCACTATAGCCTTCTAGAACGGCTGGATATTTTCCATAGTGCAATGCATATTCTTTAGTTCATTTTAGGTATCCTAAAACTCTTAGTATTGCATTCCAATGTTCAATTCCTGGGTTACTTGTATATCTACTTAATTTACTAACTGCATAGGCAATATCAGGCCTAGTGCAGTTCATGATATACATCAAACTTCCAATTATCTGGGAGTATTCTAATTGGAGTTTTCCATTTCCTGTATTCTTATGTAGTACTACATGTGGCAGGAATGGATTGTTTGTTTCCTTGATTCCGTGTCCCTTAAACTTTTCTACAACTTTCTCAATGTAGTGGGTTTGTGTTAAGGATATACCTTCAGATGATTTAGATATTTTTATACCTAATATTACATCTGCTACTCCCATATCTTTCATATCAAAATTGCTTGTAAGCATTTTCTTGGTTTTATTTATGACATCAATATTAGCACCCATAATAAGCATGTCATCCACATACAAGCATACAATGACATATTCGTATCCAAATTTCTTTGAATATACGCATTTGTCACACTCATTAATGGTGAAGCCATTTCTTAGCATAACATTATCAAACTTTTCATGCCATTGTTTAGGAGCCTGTTTTAAGCCATATAATGACCTAATGAGTTTACACACTTTGTGTTTCTCACTCTCTTTCTTGAATCCTTCAGGTTGCTCCATATATATTTCTTCATTTAATTCACCATTTAAGAATGCAGTCTTTACGTCCATTTGATGTATCTCTAGTTTATAGAGTGCAGCTATAGCAATTAACATCCTGATGGAGGTGATTCTTATTCCTGGTGAATAGGTGTCGAAAAAAGTCAAGACCTTCCTTTTGGCTGTAACCTTTGGCAACAAGTCTAGCCTTGTACCTTTCTATAGAACCATCAGGTCTTAACTTCCTTTTAAAAATCCATTTACAACCTATTGGTTTGGATCCAGGGTGGTAGATCCACAATTTGCCAAGTGTTGTTGCTCAAAATGGATTCTATTTCGCTATTTATAGCTTCTTTCCAAAAATTTGATTCCGAACTAGACATAGCCGCCTTGTAGGTTTGAGGCTCATCTTCTACCATGTAGGTCAAGAAACCGGACCAAATGATTTTTCGGTTCTAGATCTTTTACTTCGTCTAGGTTCAGTTTCTAAATGTGTTGGATCGTGTTCATAAAGAACATCCTGAGTTCTTTTAAGAGTTAACTCTCTATTTTCCTTTCTAGAAGGAAATATATGTTCAAAGAACTCAGCATCTCTTGATTCGAGTATAGTATTGACATGTATATCACTTATATCAGATTTGTGTACCAAAAACCTATAGGCACTACTATTGGTGGCATACCCAATGAAAGTGCAGTCAATAGTTTTAGGTCCTAACTTTACCCTTTTAGGTAGTGGTACAGCCACTTTAGCCAGGCACCCCCACACTTTCATGTATTTATACGAGGGCATCCTTTCAAACCATGACTCATAAGGTACTAAACCACTCTTTTTGTGAGGAATTCTATTTAAGATAAAGTTAGCAGTTAAAATTGCTTCCCCCCACAAGTTATGAGGTAAACCAGAACTTATTAGCATAGCGTTAACCATGTCTTTTAAAGTTCTGTTTTTCCTTTTTGCCACTCCGTTTTGTTGTGGAGTATATGGTGCAGTAGTTTGATGTATAATACCAAACTTAGCACAAAATTCATCAAAATTTGATGATTCATATTCTCCACCTCGATCGGATCTTAGTACCTTTATAGTTTTATTAAGTTGATTTTCAACTTCATTCTTAAAAGTGATAAATGTAGTTAAAGCTTCATCTTTACTATTCAAGAGATAAACATAGCAATATCTAGTGTAATCATCAATAAAATTAATAAAATACTTTTTCCCACCTCGAGTTTGAATAAATTTAAGATCACAAATATCGCTATGTATTAAAGATAATGGTTCACTACTTCTTTCTATAGATTTAAACGGTTTTTTAGCAAACTTAGCTTCAACACAAATTTCGCATTTATGTTTATTGTTAATTTCAAATCTAGTAATTAAGCCTAAGTGTGTTAACCGTTTTAGAGATGCATAATTAACATGTCCAAGTCTACTATGCCATAAAGAAGAAGACTCAATCAAGTAAGCAGAAGAAGTAGCATTATTATTAATAGCAAAAGCCTGTGGATACATAAACTTAGAGTTCTTAGATATTACGGCCACATTGGCCTTAAACAAACCATCTAACATATACCCTTTCCCAACATACATGCCCCCCTTAGTCAGAACAAATTTGTCCGACTCTATAACCATCTTGAAACCTTTCTTGCTCAGAATGGATCCGGAGATCAGGTTCTTGCGAATGTCTGGAACATGCAGCACATCATTGAGGGTCACTTCCTTGCCAGAGGTGAATTTCAGAATCACCTTTCCAACGCCATTGACAACAGATTCAGCAGAGTTACCCATGTAGAGCTTCTCATCATGGTTGATCTCTTTGTACTCAGCGAACAGATGCTTGTCAGCACAAATATGGCGAGTGGCTCCAGTATCCAGCCACCAGTCTTTGTTGTTGATCACAAGATTGACCTCTGAGACGACAGCAGATAAACTCAACTCAGCAACACCTGTATTGACTTGTTCAACCTCAGCGATGTTGGCTTGGGCAGCTTTCTTTTTGGCATCATTCTTCTTAGATCTGCAATCTTTTGCACGATGCCCAGGTTTGTTGCAATTGTAGCAATTTCCCTTGAATCTCTTCGCATTATTGCTTGCACCTTTTGAGGAAGACGCTTCAGTATGCTTCCTTTTCTTGTTCTTCGGCCCACTATGTTCAGCGATATGTGCCTTAGTCTCTATTGCAGGTTTGGAGGTCTTTCGGCGATTTAACCGATTGTCTTCCTCAATGCGAAGACGAACAATCAGTTCTTCAAGTCGCATCTCTCTGCGTTTATGCTTAAGATTATCTTTGAAATTATCCCAACTAGGAGGTAATTTCTCGATAGCATGACCACACAAAAAGACTCGCCTATGACCATACCCTCCGCTTCGATGTCATGCGAATGATTTGAAATTCTTGAATTTGACTGACAATAGATTTGTTATCAGTCATCTTAAAGTCCAGGAATTTCGCAACAAAGTATTTCTTTGTGCTTGCATCTTCTGCTTTTGTACTTTTTGTCTAAGGAACTCCACAATTCCTTTGCAGAAACTATAGTGCTATAGACATTGTACAACGAATTCTCCAACCCATTCAGAATGTAGTTCCTGCATAGATAGTCGGCATGTTTCCATGCCTCTATGGCCAGGAGAGTGGGTTGATCAGAAGCATTTGCTTGTCAATTTTGGAGAATCCTCGAGCGGAAATTTGACCAAATTGAGTGGGGTAATAAAACAACATCTTCTTCTGCCAACGTTTGAAATCAGTGCGGTTGAATTTTTCCGGCTTTTCAAACTGAGAAGGAGGAGGCATTACCGGCGTTGGCACAATAGGCACAACAGGTACAGTGGGCACAACAGGTGCAGTTGGTGCTAATGGTACAGAACCATTGACCATTTGTGATGATTCAGAATTGGAATCCATAATATTCTGTAATTGAATATCAATTTTAATGAATATATAAACTCTAAATTTGCAAAATATATACTAACAATATATATAACAAAATAAGAATTTCGAGATTGACTTATTTAATTTAACAGACATGCAAAATTACGAACTGAAATTTAGCAACAGTTTAATTTAATATAAACGAAACAGCTATTGTCTTAAGAATGTTGGAAAATACTAAACAAAGCTAAACATTTAAATAACATAAAAATGCATGTAGGAACTGTTAAATAAATAAAGAAATAAACGAAGGAAATTTAGAACAAAGTAAGGCATGCAGATATGCAAATTTCCTTAAGACAATATTCGCTCACTGCGAAGGTGCTACAGATTATGAACGATAGTCTCCCAAGATACAACACTTTAACCGAAAATTAATACAGCACTGTACTAACCTCGACGAGCGAACCGGATACTTGAACGAAAGAACTTCTTGACTCCGAAAGCAAAACGAACAGAGCAACAGCAAATGAAAGCAAGAAAACAGAGAGAAATTTGAACAGGAATTCTGATTTTCGAGTGTGTCATTTCCTGATGTGAGACTGCCTATTTATAGACAAGATATAGTATATTTGAAGTAGTTGTTAAATGCGGTCGACCAATCGACGATCGCACTACTTCGGAATGGATGATCCAGATCGCGTCCCTTGACTGATCAGGTGCATCCGTTCACAGTGTGGCTATTCACATCGTAGCTGTTTGTCTGTACAACCGCTGACGTGTCAACGGTCGCGTCTCGCCGCCGGTAAGTCGCAACTCCTCCCTCCCCAACTGCCGCTTGATGACTGTTCGGAGTTAACCGTTCGAGGGCCCTTCGATGGTCAACCGTCACCCTGGTGTCGTTTGGTAAAATTAAAGGCTCCCCAGCTCCTCGCGACGATGCGTACGTGCGAAGTGCGCCCTAAAGCGCCCAATGCGACCTTTGCGACGTGCGTCGTGCGCGTGCCCGCGCCCGCGAGGGTGGTGCTTCGCACCACCTTGTGATAGCCATTGGTCAAACAACCATTGACTTGCCACATTAGTAAGGAAGTTAGGAGGCTCCTTACTTATATATAGGAGGAGTCTTTTGGTTTTTATCAATGTGGGACAACTTTAGAAACTACATAGATGACATTTCAATGAAGGTACTTTGGAGTCTTATTCCAATCAATACAAACATATTTAAGGCCTAATAAAAGTTCATATTTAATAACCTTGCATTAAATATTAATTCCCAATTCATTAATTACATTAATATAGATGGGACCCACAAATTATTATGCCTCAAAGTAAGCCATTTAATATGTTATTTCCAACATTAAATTCAAAACAAAACTTTATAATAAATATAGTTTCGATCACTTTTTTTATTCATTAAAAGAAAAATACTCATTATGTAAAACTTTAAAAATTAAACTCCGTTTTAAAATGTATAATAAAATATAAACAGGAAGAACTTTTTCTTTTCATTTTTACCCTTTATAAATTGTTCATCTATTTCTTTCCATGGGTTATTGAAAAAAAATTGCTCTCTGCAAGTTGGCCACGAATTTTCAATTCTCTCCCACTTTCCCGTATCTTTTTTTTAAAGATTAATAAATTATTTCTTGATTTTTTAAAGTCATCCATGTCACGTTCATATCTATTCCACCTGAGCCTCTTCAATTTATTAATTGAACCCACTAATTCAAACTCCTATAAATACGTACGGATATGAGAGGTCGATACACGAGTTTAGGAAGGGTGGTATTTGCTACTAATGAAAACTTTAATCTCGCAATATAAGAATTCACTATACATGATAAAGGAATATGAAGCAACCGAGTTGACGGTAGATGCGTTGCTTTTCTCTATTACTATTATTTTATTATTGCTTTCGATTTTTAGTCATCTAATAAATGAACTTTATTGTTTTCATTTTGACAATTCTTAATTTTAATTCTGTTCTTTAGTTTTACAAATGTATTATACTAAATTAATTTTTTTCCTTTTGTATTTACATGATTAAATTTAATTTCTATCTTTTAATTAGATTCGAAATATTTTAAAACATTTGCTATTTTTAAATTACACATAAAAAAAGTGCCATTGATTGAACTTTGTCGAAATGTTATTATGATATAGCATGTCAGGTTATATAAAAAACTTACAAACAATTTTAATAACGTTAGGTTTTTCTTGAATTTACTTCCTTTTATTTAATTTTAAATAAATTTATTATTGATCTTAATGATATAATATTTTTCTTTCAAAATAAATATAATTTAAATAAACATTGTTACGATTGTTTGTCAAAAAAATTAAGCGTTTCTATAAATTTTAAAAGCATATTAACTTCTTGGGAAAAAGACACTTTTGGTCCCTGAGTTTTCAATTTGTTTACCATTTGGTCCCTGAGTTTTAAAAACCGACATTTTAACCCCTGAGTTTTCATTTTGTTTACCATTTGGTCCCTGCTGTCAAAAATCTGTTAAATATTTAACAGAACGCTGACGTGGCATTAAAATATTTTGTTTAATATATATTTTGTTGCCTATGTGGCAATTTTAAATGAGGTGGCAAATTAAATGAATTTTATATTAATAATTTTAATTTATATATTTTAAATTTTATTTATCTCTCCTCTCTCCTCCCCCTCTCTCTCTCCTCTCCATCTCCTCCTTAGAACCACCACCGTCTCCTCCTTCTTCACTCTCCGACCATGGATGTTTCCAATTACAATGAACCCGTCATCCCCCCTACGTTTATCTAGAAACCCAAACCCCCTTTCCTCTTCGTCAACAAATCGTCTCCCTTCTTTTTTTCCCTTCATAACCAAGAACCAGGCTCCCTCGATCTCCCTCTCTCGCTTGCGGCCATGGGAGACAAAAATTGAAGCTAGAACCACGAAACCGACGCATGGAACCCAATAAATTCGAAGAGAAATTGAAGCTACAGACTCTTATTGAAGCTCTGATTTCAGCTTCTTCCTCACGATAGCCACCGTGAACCTGTCATCGAAGGCCAAATCTATAGGTTTAATTCCTCTACAGCTTCTTTCTGGCTTTGTCTTGTAAATGCATTCATTTTATTGATTTTTTAAAAATACAGGTTTAATTCCTCTAAAAAAACCCAGAATCATGAAGAGATCAATGATTTCATCAAAACCAAATCTTCAACAAAAACCAAAAAGGCAAGAACAACGGCGAGAATCATTATCAATTCTAAAGCTTGGTCAAATGATCTTGAATCATCCCTTTCTTCACTGTCACTCCCTCTCTCTAAAACCACCGTTCTTCAAACTCTGAGGTTTTTGACAGACCCAAACAAAGCCCTTCATTTCTTTAATTGGGCATAGAAAATGGGTTACACTCACGATGAACAATCATACTTTATAATGCTAGAGATTTTGGGTCGAAAACGATTGGGGGTTTCGCATTCGATTGGGGATTTCGCTTGAAAAACTGGAATTGACTTGATGAAAGAGGTTACAAAATATGTTGGTATTGGATAGGAGTTTTTGCTTAAGAAATTACAGGTTTTGATTTGAGAACTTGAAGGAGTAGCCATGGCGGATCTGGGTATTAGTGGTTTTTGATTTGATTTGATTTTCTATCCTTCGCCTCCACGATTTCCTCCAAGAATTTAATTCGACTTTGGAGATGAAGTTTTGTGGTTTCAGATATGAGATGTTTAAGTTTTTCCATAGATGGAAGCTTCATGGGCGACATTAATGGCTGTTTTACGGTGGTGGTTGGGAGTCAAGGAAGAAGATGGTAATGGCAATGGGTAAGATGAGAGAGAAAGAGGTTGAGAGATGAGAGAAAGAAAGTATATTTATTTAAATGCCACTTAAGAAACAAAAATATTAATATAAAATTATTAAGCATGCCATATCATTTAAATTATGACACATAAGCAACAAAATATATATTAAACAAAATATTTTAATGCCACGTCAGCATTCTGTTAAATATTTAACAGATTTTTGACAGCAGGGACCAAATGGTAAACAAAATGAAAACTCAGGGGTTAAAATGTCGGTTTTTAAAACTCAGGGACCAAATGGTAAACAAATTGAAAACTCAGGGACCAAAAGTGTCTTTTTCCCTAACTTCTTTATATTTTTCACGCGATTAAAAAAAACTGTATTTCATCAATAATTATTTAATGTTAAACTTTATATAACACATGCAACGCACGTTTATTTTGACTAGTTATCTTAAAACCCGCTTGTTAATTAGGTTTGATTTAATTCACCCTCATGAGCTGAATTTTCTACCCATCTTTCAATCTTGTGTGGTGGTCAATTGTCATGTCAATTATTCCACAAATTCATTCACCTAGTCATATCTCAAATCTATTTTTTTGAACCACTCTTTTTGAAATACATTTGTATAAAATTTGTCCAGGCATTTTTTTTCCTTCTCTGGCAAGTCTTTGGTTAGTTGGTATTTTCGAGGAAAGATTTATGGCAAGTCTTTGTATGACTCTTCAACTCTAGTCCTCTCTCCTTCTCTCTCGCTTCATTATCACCTATTTATTAAGAATTTGAGTATGTTCTATTTTTAATATATATGTGTATTAGAGAAAAATCATACCGTATGTCCATTTTTGAAATAATTCAACCATTTAAGTTCATAACTTAAGTGTTTATTTTTTTATTGTTGTTATTTTTATATATGACTTCTAGGGAGACTAAATAGTCGCACAGGTTAGGTTAGGTCTAGTCAACTAAAAATAATGAAAATAAATAAAAAGATAAAAAAAAACACTTTTAATCTATGAGTTTTCATTTTGTTTTTTTATTTGGTCCATATATTTTAAAAAACGATAAATCTACATCCGAGTTTCACATTTCGTTTCCCTCTAATCCCTTGTAACAACCCAGTTTTTCGCATAAGGGTATTTTAGTCTTTTCACCAATTTTGATCCAAATAACATTATCTTTAGTTTTCTTAAACTGTCACGTCGCTACGAGTCCAACAAAATTGACTACGCTTAATTCCGAGTTTTGAGTAAAAAGATATGACCTGAATACCGTTCACGTCCTTAACTTATAATATTTCTTTGAGGGATATTATCGTAAACTCGAGCCAATGATTGGACACTAAAACCTAGGTCAAATATCATATTTCTTTTCTCTTCCTCATGTCAGTTTTCCTTCCCTAGCCGTGGGCGTTCGTCTTGAGTCTCGCAAGGTAATTGATCGATCTATATCGATCGTTTGATTTGTCATTGCTTTCCGAATCAATTTCTAATCCTTTTGCCTGCCATTTAAGGTCAGTTTCGAGCTCCGTTACTTGCCGAAAGTTTAAAGAAATCTAACCTAAAATATCTCCGAATTCTTTGGTAATCTATATTGATTTCATTCTTCTTTAATTAGTTATCGATCTCGAGTTAATTACATGTTAATCAAATGAGAATTTTTGTTGATTTTCTGTCCAAATAGAGCCTCGCTGAACTGTCTCTCCCCTCGCCGGAATCTGGGAGGATCTTCGCGGGTTTTGCTCGAGTTTGAGTTGTTTTTCATTGGGTTCTTTGCTACGTGTGATCCGAGACGAAGTTTGAGCGATTTCTTGGAGTTTCGGGTAAGCTAATGCCATTTTGATTCAATTTTTTTTAAAAAAAAAAATAAGAAACGTTGCTGTGTTCGTCGTGCGTGCGCTGGCTGGAGGTAAGGGATAAATCGGTCCAACTTGACCTGCTGGACTGGTCCAATTGGACTGGTTCAGCTGGTCCAGACCGGTTCAGGGCCCATTTTCAGCCAACTCGAGTCGGTTTTCATCCCGTTTTTTCGGTTTTCATTAAATTGACTAAAATTAATGTCAATACAAGCTTTGGGCATCTCTAGGATTTTATTTGACATTATTTTGAGTTCGATTGCTTGCTCGATTTGCGAATAAGGTAGGTTAATTCCTACTTAGAAATTAAATTAAATATTTTGTGCTTGCTTGTTTATTGTGTGATTATTGTGATATTTTCGGGAGATGATTTATTAATTATTATTATTATTATTATTATTATTATTATTATTATTATTATGTGCTTGTTTGATTTGCAAATATTGTATTTGTATGTGGTTTTTATATTATTTATTTATTATGTACGTTAATTCGATAAGTGGTTTAGTTAGAGCCTTTAGGTTTTACAACTTGAGTTGAACCTAATAAATAACATGTATTATATTTGTAGAGTGTATACTATGGCACGTATCATTAGTGGCCTTATACCCCTACTATGATCATATTTTCAAGCGTATAGTATGTCACGTATCATTAATGGGTCTATACCCCATTATGATACATATACGCAAATTTAATAGTAATTTAATAATGGATGCTATGGCACGTATCATGGTGGGTTATAAGGCACCATGATCATATTTTTCAAGCGCATAGCATGCCATGCATGTTTAATAATGACAAGGAGATGACGTAGGTTAAGTACCTACTAATTATTTATAAAGCGTGTAAATGGACGAGTATCCATAAATTATTATAATTATATGATCATGTGTTGAATTTAATTTTCTTATTTGAGTTTGGATTTAATCTACTGAGCTAAAAACTCACGGTATTCGAATGCCTTGCAAACTTTATTTTCCAGGTAACATTGAGGTTAATGGGAACCATAGCGATTGACAAGGATAACGCTACACTGAGAGCCCTTAGAACTTGATATTTATTTGTTTCATTTTTTTTTGAATATTTTATTTTATTGACTTTTTGTTAGTCTTTATTTTTATGGAATTTAATTTTTACTTATTTTATTTATTTATTTTTTTTAAAAAATGGCGCCAAAATAATGGTTTTATTTTGGATATCTTTTGGGTTATAAATCAACGCTTCCGCTACTATTTGATTCAACTCTATTTTAATTATGTTTTAAATGACTCATTATTTATTTATTGGTTATTTTGGGTCGGGTCGTTACAATTGGTATCAAAGCCCTAGGTTTAAGGGTTCTGTAGATTGTATGTGTCACATACATTTAGAGTTTGTCTTTTGGGCCAGTGTAACACCTCGTCAGCGCCAGGTACGCCTTGAATTTAACAAATCAAATTTCATTCAAATAATATTATGGTGGCTATAGGTTGGAAATCGTATTAAGTAAAATAAGACCTTAAGAGGATTATGTTTGTTTGTGAATCAATTTCTATTGTGACATTCACTGATGAGCAGTTCTCTATGCTTATTCAGGAACTAAGTAGAGCACCACCTGCACGGGCACCGGCACCTGAGCCAGTAGTAGATCGCTTTGGAGTAACAGTGGAGGCGAAGTTCCTGACAATGCTTCGCAAGAGCTTAATAAAGACTTTTAATGGGAAGTCTTTAGACCCTGCAGATGCTAACGCATGGGTATATCAGCTAGAGGCTAGTTTTGAGGAGATTAACTGTCCGGAGGGGCTGAAAGCTCATTGTGGAGCTGCAATGTTGAAAGAAGAAGCTCGTTATTGGTGGGATTCTACTGCGAGATCTATAGACCGCGTCGATGGCATTATACCTTGGGAAACTTTCAAAAGAAAATTCTTTGACAAATATTATCCTAAGGCTTATAAGCATCTGATGAAAAAGGAGTTTTTGACTTTGACTCAGGGGTCGAGATCAGTTGCTGAATATGAGAGGGACTTTTATAGATTATCTCGTTTTGCTTCTAATAAGGTGGATTTTGAAGCTAAGAAGATGGAGGCTTTCATTATGGGGCTTAGGGAAGATATTCAAGGAGAGGTGGAAGCTCACTTTCCCACTACTTACACTCAAGCTCTCAGTATTGCCTTGTTTCTAAGACCGAACAACAAACATCTCAAGGGCAGTCTTCGGGACAGAAAAGTTTGATCAGCTTCAGAGTCAACAAAATCAGGATTCTAACCCGAGAAAGTTTAAGGATGACCAACAATTTCAGAATAATCAACCAAAAAATCATAAGAGTCAGTATATTCAATGTCGTTATTGCTTCAAGTATCATCTAGGACCAAGCACGAAGAGGAAATGTTTTACCTGTGATAAAGAAGGTCACATCGCAGCTCAGTGCCCTAACTCTAAGGCAATTCTACCTGCTCCGCCACAAAAGAATCCCTAGGAAGGTAAGATTTTATTACGAATAGTGAGCGACTCTTTAATTGTTTTGTTCTGATTATTTTTTTATATGTCTTGTTTGTTTGTGAGACAATTTGTGATTGAGTTAGAATCTTTTAACTTTGAATGTTATTGTCTACACTAGCTGGGGTGTCTATATTAGCCAGTTAAAGAGCTAGGTCTAGTCTAATTTTGTTGTATGGTCCAAGCTAAGTGTAACTTTGATAGTCATTCGTATAAGTTATTTTTGTTGTGATGCTTGGCATGGATTGACTGGTTTCCAATCATGCCGTTATAGTTGTGGATAGTAAGACTTGAAACGTGAAGTTGGGATGGCTAAAGTTTCATAGTGAAACCAAAAGTTCGAAGAGACAATTTCAGAACGCAAGGGTGTGACGTTAGCTAGTACCGTGTTTGTTCTTGTAGTATGGACACTTTTCGAGGACGAAAAGTTTTTAAGGAGGAAAGATTGTAAAAACCCGATTTTTCGCATAAGGGCATATTAGTCTTTTCACCAATTTTGATCCAAATAACATTATCTTTAGTTTTCTTAAAAGTCACGCCGTTACGAGTCTAACGAAATTGACTACGCTCAATTCCGAATTCGAGTAAAAAGATATGACTTGCATACCGTTCACGTCCTTAACTTATAATATTTCTTTGAGGGATATTATCGTGAATTCGAGCCAATGATTGGACACTAAAACCTAGGTCAAATATCATAATTCTTTTCTCTTCCTCACGTCAGTTTTCCTTCCCTAGCCGTAGGCGTTGGTCTTGAGTCTCGCAAGGTAATTGATCGATCTATATCGATTGTTTGATTTGTCATTGCTTTCCGAATCAAGTTCTAATCCTTTTGGCTGCCATTTAAGGTCAGTTTCGAGTTCCGTTACTCGTCGAAAATTTAAAGAAATCTAACCTCAAATATCTTCGAATTCTTTGGTAATCTATGTTGATTTAATTCTTCTTTGATTAGTTATCGATCTCGAGTTAATTACATGCTAATCGAATGAGAATTTTGTTGATTTTTCGTCCAAATAGAGCCTCACCGGATTGTCTCTCCCCTTGCTGGAATCTGGGTGGATCTTCGCGGGTTTTGCTCGAGTTTGAGTTGTTTTCATTGGGTTCTTCGCTACGTGTGATCCGAGACGAAGTTTGAGCGATTTCTTGTAGTTTCGGGTAAGCTACTGCCATTTTGATTCAAAATTTAAAAAAAAAAAACGCTGCTGTGTTCGTCGTGCGTGCGCTCGCTGGAGGTAAAGGATGAACCGGTCCAATTGGACTGGTTTAGCTGGTCCAGACTGGTTCATGGCCCATTTTCAGCCAATTCGAGCCGGTTTTCATCCCGTTTTTCCGGATTTCATTAAATTGACTTTAAATTAATGTCAATACAGGCTTTGGGCATCTCTAGGATTTTATTTGACATTATTTTGAGTTCGATTGTTTGCTCAATTGGCGAATAAGGTAGGTTAATTCCTACTTAGAAGTTAAATTAAATATTTTGTGCTTGCTTGTTTATTGTGTGATTATTGTGATATTTTCGGGAGATGATTTATTGATTACTATTATTGTTTTTATTATTGTTATTATTATGTGCTTGTTTGATTTGCAAATATTGTATTTGTATGTGGTTTTTATATTATTTATTTATTATGTACGTTAATTCGATATGTGGTTTAGTTAGAGCCTTTAGGTTTTACAACTTGAGTTGAACCTAATAAATAACATGTATTAAATTTGTAGAGCATATACTATGGCATGTATCATTAGTGGCCTTATACCCACAATGATCATATTTTCAAGCATATAGTATGACACGTATCATTAATCACTACAAAACGCAGGAGCATTACCGACGCCGTCACTACCTGCGTTTAACAATGGCGTCGGTAATAGAGAACCATCATCGACGAGGCGTCGGTAATGGGCTTATGTAAATTGTTTATAGTATATTACCGATGCCCCATCGGTAATAGTGAAAACATTACCGACGCAATGTCGGTAATAGTAAGACGGAAGCGACAATAAAGTTGGCGTCCCCATTACCGACGCCAACTAAAGGTACCACCGACGCGCGATTAGGCGTCGGTAATACCTCATCATTAAATTGGCGTCCCTGTCACTTTCCCCTTCTAATTTTTATTTTCTTCATCCTCTCGCACGGACAGAACCACCGAAGTCGACGAACATCAAGCTGGAAATCGCCATTTTTCACTGTTTTTCGTCCGATTTTCTCCATTCAAAGCCCGGGGTTTTCATTTGCGTGACGTTTAGGTGCATTTTCATGCTTTAATTTCTCAAAATACATAATATTGTGAGTGATTTAGAGGGTTAGGGTTTGATTTTTAGAATTTATTGTAGGACATGTGCTTCACTTTGTTTGATTGAGGAATTGGATTCTTGAACTCTTCTTTCCCTTAGGATTGGGTATCTAATTCAGTATATTTGATTAAGGAGGGCTTTTATGAGATCTTCTCTTGATGAATTATGGATTAGGCTTCTATTTCTTTCATAGACAAGGCACTTTATTCTCTGTTTTGTTAGACATGGGATTTTATCAAAATCACTTTTATTTTCATTTACTTGCATTATTGATCTTTACTTGGAGAGTATGAACAAGTTTTATCTTCAAATTCCTCTCGCTAATTGATATATTTTCAACATTTTTTGGAAGGGGAAGAGGTTGATGAATATCAAAGATATCTTTTTAGACCGGCTTCATGATTTTTATAAAAACACGCCTAATGCCCACATCAAGTAAATGGTGATTTGTATAATGTCTTTATTTTGTATTCTAATGCTAAAATGTTTTTTTAAATCCTAAGTCACATTTTAAAAACTAAAAAACTCAGAATAAAGTTGTTATCAAATAAATGTGGCTCTACCTATCAAATTTCACTTTTTGCTTTCACAATTAAGACTAGTTTTCACAAGTATTTTTTTAACAGTGAGAAAACAAGATTATCTCATTTTTTAAACAAATAAAAATCACATGAGATCATAATAAAGTTGTGATATTAAACAACAGATTCTCCGGTTAATAAGCATTTCAATTTATTCAGTAAATGGTGAATTGTAAGGATTGTTATATGTGATTTGAAAATTTATTATGTTATTATGTAATTATTTTGTTTATTCTTTATTTATTCAAATGTAAATTATTGAAACAGAATAATTGGTGGGGTCGGGCTTCTTGATTGATTGCATTATTAACAATGTCAGGATCATCACGGTTAGTTTTCTATTTTTTTAAAAATGCTTTATTTATTGTATTTTAGTTTTTTTTATTGGGAGACGGCTATCCTGCAGCAAAGTTAGCCGTCTCAAAGCATGTTTTATTAGTTTTTATTTTAGCCCGTGTTTGTAGATTTTATTTTTATTGGGAGACGGTTATCCTGCAACAAAGTTAGCCGTCTCAAAGTATATTTTTTTAGTTTTTTATTTAGGGGGTATTTTTTATTAATGTTGACATTGATTTATAAAATGAGTTAGTTAATTTTTTTTGAAATATAGGTCGAATGTGAATAGAAGTTTGATGGAAGTAAGTGATAGGTTTTGTAAGGATTATATAGAAGGGGTTTTGTCCTTTTTAGAGGTTGCGGAGAAAGTTTTGAATGGGAGTGGGAAGACCCGGTGTCCTTGTATTAAATGTTATAACACCATATTTGGAACACTCCGAGAAATTAGGGAGCATTTGCATGTTCACGGGATATCACGGGGATACACTCGTTGGACATTCCATGGGGAAGAATTGGAAAAGTGTAGCACGGGTGACGATAATGTGGGTGATGGTTGTAACATAGATGAATCAGTGAGTGAGGACGATGATAACGATGGAATGATGGACATGATCAATGATTTGCAAAGTGGTGCATTTTATGATCATAGAATGGAAACCGGTGATATTGGAACCAATTGGGGTACCGAAAATGTTGAGAGTCAAGATAACGTGAATGTGGGCCGAGAGTGTGATGACGAGTTCTCAAAATTATTGGGTGAAGCACAAAAAGAGTTGTATCCTGGGTGTGTGAATTTTTCATCACTCAATTTTTTGGTGAAGTTAATTCACATTAAAGTTTTGAATGGGTGGAGTGATAAGTCATTTAATATGCTTCTCGAGTTGTTAAATAAAGCATTACCTGAAGGGACGTTGTTACCAGGATCGTATTATGCTTCCAAGAAGTTGTTACGTGGGTTAGGATTGGGGTATGAATCCATACACGTTTGCAAGTTCGATTGCATTCTCTTTAGAAAAGAATACGCTAAATGTGAATTTTGTCCAGTTTGCGGAGAATCTCGTTACACAATGAGAGAGGGTAAAAGTAAAAGGAAAGTTGCTCAGAAGGTATTGAGACACTTTCCGTTGAAACCAAGGTTACAAAGACTATTTGCATCAAAACATACCGCGTCTGATATGAGGTGGCACAAGGATAAACGTTTAGAAAAAGAAGGTGTTCTACGTCACCCGTCAGATGCGGAAGGATGGAAGCATTTTGACAAACAGTATCCGGTATTCGCTTCTGAATCTAGAAATGTTCGTTTGGCCTTAATATTTGATGGCTTTAACCCTTTCGGACATATGAGTATCCCATATAGTATGTGGCCTGTGATCTTGGTTCCCTATAACATACCACCATGGAAATGCATGAAAGAATTTTTTTTTTTCATGTCTTTAATTATTCCTGGGCCTAAGTCACCCGGGAAAGACATCGATGTTTTTCTAGAACCGTTGATTGAAGAGTTGAGTGATTTGTGGTTTGATGGGATTAAGACATTTGACAGTTCAAAGTCTGAATTTTTTCAATTACGGGCTGCTTTGTTATGAACTATCAACGATTTTCCTGCATACGGTGATTTGTCAGGTTGGAGTACGAAAGGATACAAAGCGTGTCCCATATGTTTAGAAGACACGTCTTCTATGGGTATTAAAAGTAAAATATGTTTCATAGGTCACCGACGGCATTTGCACTCAGGGCATCCATGGCGTTTTGATAAAGTTCATGATGGACAAACTGAATTACGAGGAAAGCCGGTTATCAAAACAGGTGATGAGATTTTACAAGATCTCAATCGGTTAAGTTTTCCCAAGTTTGGTAAGAATCCAAACACACAAGAAAAGAAAAGAAAGAGAACAGAGAACGATAATTGGAGAAAGAAAAGTATATTCTTCCGTCTACCTTATTGGTCCAAATTGCTTTTACGTCATAAGTTAGATGTTATGCACATAGAGAAGAATATATGTGATAACTTGGTAGGAACAATATTCTCAATTGAAAGGAAGAATAAGGATACAATAAAGGCACGCCATGATCTTGATAATTTGGGTATAAGACCTGAATTACACATAAAGAAGGTTGGGACAAACAAATTTGTAAAACCTGCTGCTGCGTTTACATTGACTACGAGTCAACGCATTGAGGCATTTAAATTCTTGAAAAATATGAAATTCCCTGATGGGTTTGCATCAAACATATCTCGAAGTGTCAATGTTAATAGTGGTAAACTTCAGGGGTTAAAAAGTCATGATTGTCACGTTCTTTTTCAACGATTGCTCCCATTAGCAGTTCGAGGTTTCTTGAATTATAATATAAGTCAAGTTGTAACCGAGTTCAGTAATTTCTTTCGTGCTATGTGTGCTAAAGTTATAAGCTTAGAAGAGTTGGATCAGTTGCAACGTGACATAACTTTCATTCTGTGCAAACTTGAAAGAATTTTTCCTCCAGCTTTTTTTGATGTCATGATTCACTTATCGTTTCATTTGCCGTACGAAGCCAGAATAGTAGGGCCAGTATGTTATAGTTGGATGTATCCAATAGAATGAAGTCTTCGAACATTGAAGAAATATGTTCGAAATCCGTCACGTCCGGAAGGCTGCATATCAGAGGCTTACATTATGAATGAGTCAATTACATTTTACTCTAGGTATCTCGAAGGGATTGAAACTAGATTTAACAGACTAGAGCGTAATTTCGAAGGGGAAGATGAAGATTGTGTACAAAGTGACATATCGGTGTTTAAAGAAATGCCTCTACCTATCGGACGGTTTGATATATTGACTTTGGCTAAAAAAGATATCGATAAAGCACACTGGTACACACTTCATAATTGCGAAGAAGTAGAATCGTATTTGCGGTATGTGTTTACTTTTTTTTCTTCAATTCAATTCAAATTTATATAAATATTGTGTATTGATATCATCTTCCATATAGGGACCACCTTGATTTGCTTGAACTTGAGAGCTTAAGAAATACACATAAACGACAAGAATCACAGTTCGCCACTTGGTTCAAACGTCGTGTAAGATGTATTCTTAAACAAAGATCTTAACAATTTATGTATAATGTTAATACACAATTATCTTAAACACGTAATCGTGATATTTGTAGGTTGCTGAATTATGGATACGTAAAGAAGTAAGTTATGATTTGTACGCACTATCTTTAGGACCTGATTTGCGTATTAAATCATATTCTGGATGTTGTGTCAATGGGATGAGATTTCACACATTTGATAAAGCTTCTAGTCGTACTACAACTAGTTGCGGGGTTGCAGTTGTAGGTGAGCACGATGCAGGTTCCACGACTTTCTATGGACTTCTAATTGAAATTTTAGAATTAAGTTACGTAGGTTCACATCGAGTCATTGTTTTCCGTTGTGAATGGTATGATACTTCTCCTTCTAAAATGAAGCAAGAGTCAGGTATAACATCAATTAATATATCCCGAAAATGCTTTGAGGAAGAACCTTTTATCCTAGCAAGTCAAGCTCAACAAGTTTTATATCTCGATGATATAAAAAATGGGAAAGACTGGAGAGTGGTACAGACATTAAGGCAAAAAAACGTGTGGGATGTTCCTGAGTTGGAGGAAAATGATGAAAATGACAAGATATTGCACGTGATTTCACCTTTTGATACACACGTGGGTGAAAATTTAGAAACTCAAAGACTCGATAGAAATGACATTCCAGGATATGAAGTTGATGTCGAGGTCATAGAGTGAGTACTGCGGGCTTCAAGCTCCTGTAAAGATAATGAAGAGTTGACAAATGATGATATTAATGAGTTCTTAAACGATAGTAGTGATGAAGAGTTGAGAGAGGATGAGTTAGAAATTGATAGTGAAACATCAGATAGTAAGAGTGATGAGTCAGAAAATGATAGTGATTAAGTCAGGTTTGTGTAGTTTATTCTATTACATTATATAATATACTTTCTACATACATTTTAAATTATTTTGTTTGTTTTCAAAAGGAAAAGTAAGGGGAAGGAGAAGGAGCAGATTCCACCAATTGCACCGGGCTTTAGAAGAACTCCAGCTCGTCGTGGTAATGGGATAGAGATCAGAGAGCCATCTTCAGAGGCAACCACACCCACTCTCTCATCGAGAGATCATATACCGACATCGGCATCAGGTGTTTCGGCAGACTCACCGTCGTTGCCAGTATCTACTACAGGTTATAATTATTTTTACTTGTTAACTATGTTATGTCTTCTCTATTTATATGTAAATAATATGTAATTTTTTCTTTAGTGACGTCTCAAAGCAAAGTACCGGGACGAGGCATTGCGAAAAACTTGGCAATGAGAAAAAGAAAGCCGAGTGAGGGCAAGAAGAAAGTCATCATATCTCCATTGCATAAGAGGGTGGTTGGAGAGGCTGCAGATAATTTTATCACAGAGGTAGGTGTACTCATACGCCAGCTCGTACCTCCGAGTCATAGGCAATATGACCTTGTGCCCTTAGAGATTCTAAACTCGATCAGACATCGGATTGCGGTAAGCTTTTGAAAATGTGCTTACATTTAAAATTATATTTTTACTTCTCACAATAACATAGTATGTTTCAATGTGGCTAGGACCAATTTGATCTGGATCTCACCATTAACGATCATTACGAGGTTGTGGAAGCCCAAATGAAAGCTGATGCGAGAGAGTTTCGATATGAACTCCATCGAGACTTCAAGGCAAATATTGACGAGCATGGGGAAGAAGAGGCACGACACATGAGGCTTCCAAGAGTACAGTGCGACGATGAGTGGAAACTATTACTCCAAAAGTTTGATGATCCCGCATTTAAGGTAATTAAAATTGTAAACCACTAAATTAAATGTTTAAATTTCATCATTATTTACCTAACATATAACTAATTTGTGTTCTGTAGAAATTGTCGGAGCAAAATTCTAAGTCTCGAGCGCAGATGTCGTACATGCATAAGGGTGGTTCAAAATCCAATGCAAAGAAGCATTATGAGATGGTATATGTAACTATGTAATATGATAGTTAATTTCATTTTAATGTTCACAATAAGTAGGTTTAACATGTTTTTTATGTAAACACATGTTTAGACTCAAGAAAATCCAAATACAACTTGGGTGGATGTGTTTGAGAAACAACATTCATACAATCCAAACCAATGGGTGAGCGATTTGGCTAAGGAACAACATGTAAGTTTACTCGTTAATTTTGAAGTGATTTAATATAATTTTACAATTGTTTTTAATTATTAACCATATAATTTAAATTTAATATAATTTTAAAATTGTTTTTAATTATTAACTATGTAGGAAAAAATGGTTGAGTATATTACCCCGCTCACGGATAGTGAGGATGGTGGTGATGATTCAGATACCGTGGAGTCAAGACAACCACCCATTTCAGATACAGAGGCCATGCAGAAGGTATTGGGTCATAGACCAGGTTACATGAGAGGATTCGGTAGGGGCCCAAAACCTTCCCCGTTGTCAGGTGGTTCATCAGGGTCAGTTAGATCATCACAAAATGAACTGATTGAGACTCAACACAAAGTCCATCAACTGGAAAAGGAGACAAAGAAGCTCCGGGAAGACATGGCACTTCGGGCACAACGTGAGGCTGAACGTGAGGTTGAACGTGATGAGGAATCAAGGAAACGCGATGAGGAGACAAGAAAGTTTCGAGAAGACTTAGCCATTCAGACGGCACAATTTCAAGAATTCATGATAAATTGGACGGCATCTCAAGGGCGAGGGGGTGGGGGTAATGTTTAGCTTTAGATGTGTCTTAATTTTTCAAACTTCATTATTTTACATTTGGATACATTTAGAACACTTTTGTATTTGCTCAAACACTTATAAAAAGTGTTGATTTATTCCTTTTAAACTGTTTTGTCTGCTGGGAATATGAATTGTTAACAACAGGTTGCTTAAAAGGGAGCTTAAAATACACAATTTTTTTTTAAAAAAAATAGAGTTTTACCGACGCCCGCGTCAGTATCCCATTACCGACGTCGCGCAGGTAATATGTATACACTTTACCGACGCCGCGCAGATAATATTTATACACTTTACCGACGCCGCGCAGGTAATATTTATACCCTTTACCGACGTCGCGTAGGTAATACTTCTGCCGATGTATTAGATATATGTCAGGGATGGGGAAGACCATCATCACGTCGCGTCGGAAATACCAGAATTAGGCATTGCCGACCCGGATTAGCCGACGTACTTACCGACGTAGAGAGGACGTCGGCAATAATCATTATCGACGCTTATGTTAGTATTACCGACGTAGGCCGGCGTCGGTAGTGCTGTTGTGTCTTATAGTGAATGGCTCTATACCCCATTATGATACATATATGCAAATTTAATAGTAATTTAATAATGGATGCTATGGCACGTATCATAGTGGGTTGTAAGGCACCATGATCATATTTTTCAAATGCATAACATGCCATGCAAATTTAATAATGACAAGGAGATGACGTAGGCTAAGTACCTACTAATTATTTATAAAGCGTGTAAATGGACGAGTATCCATAAATTATTATAATTATATGATCATGTGTTGAATTTAATTGGCTTATTTGAGTTTGGATTTAATCTACTGAGCTAAAAACTCACTGTATTCGAATACCCTGCAAACTTTTATTTTCCAGGCAACATTGAGGTTAATGGGAACCATGGCGATTGAAGAGGATAGCGCTACACTGAGAGCCCTTAGGACTTGATATTTATTTGTTTCATTTTTTTTTGAATATTTTATTTTATTGACTTTTTGTTAGTCTTTATTTTTATGGAATTTTATTTTTACTTATTTTATTTATTTATTTTTAAAAATGGGGCCAAGATAATGGTTTTATTTTGAATATCTTTTGGGTTATAAATAAACGCTTCTGCTACTATTTGGTTTAACTCTGTTTTAATTATGTTTTAGATGACTCGTTATTTATTTATTGGTTATTTAGGGTCGGGTCGTTACATCCCTACTGTTTGAACTTCAAACTTTGAAGTGTTGGGATTTGTACCTCCGAAATGAAACTCGGTTCTGATCAATGAATTGAACAAAACTAGAATCAGAAGCCCCCACATATCATTGATTTGCAGATATTTTTCTATTTTAACTATAAAGTATACTCACTCTTCTAGATAAGTGTTGGCTTTCTCCAAACGGTAACGATCATGAGACCACCAAAGAGTCTTCTAGACTATGACTCAAACAAAAATAGCACGTAGGCACAAAAAACTTGGGGAGGAAAAAAAACACAAAACACTCCTCTTTTCCTAGTGATTGGCGGAAAATGAGAAGGAAGGATACAAGAGAATTCTTTAGAGTTTTCTTATCATAAGTAAGCTTCTTTAGTTTCTAAAACCCTAGTTTTATATATAAGGATAAAGAAAATGTTAATGAATAATTCAACAATAGTAAATCTAATCTCCTATTCCCTTTAAAGTATTGAAATCATATTTGCCATATCTTATCAAAATATGAAAGGAAAAAGATTATATCAAAGTGACGCGTGGGTTTGGGCTTATTAGTGCCTGGGCCCTATAAACGTGCTTGCATTTGGTTTAACGAAACTTATAGCCTAAAATGGTACAATATGACACTCTATGGCTTATGGACCAAAAAAATATTATATGGCCTACGCATTAATCTAAGTAGGATGGAAGCAACCCGTCATGACTGAAATACCCCTACGAAAGAAAGAAAAGGAATGAGTATTTGAAAAATAGCAGGGAAACTGGTTTGGTCCGGTTCATTTTCTAATCAAACTACTAAAACTGGATCACTTCAGGTTTATAAATGTAGAAACCGAACCAAACTAGTCTTATAGGCTAACCGATCTGGTTCGGTTCACCACATTTTCTGTTTTTATAAGAACTAATAGGATGAATATTCTATGGGTTGGCTTGGGATGAGATGGGCCGTCCCATTTACTATTTAAACATATTAATTAAAAGAAAACACCAGAAATGCCTTTGCAAGGATTTGAACCAAGTTGGTCTACAATATAGAAGAACAGCGAAATGACCAAATATTCCATGCTGATGCTGTCTTACCATGTTCGGATATTAAAATTAATATACATTTATCACTGTAGCTAATTTAATAAAAACAACATTTTATTTTTTTCAATACAGTAGATTTTTTTGGCACGCTATACTATACATATATTACAACTGATACAGATAATGTTTACTATACATTTTTTGGCAAATGATATTTTTAAAATTTTCTATCTCATTTTCTCTCCTGTTAGATTATATCTATTACTATACATATTTTATAAGTAATGTATTTATACAATATTAAAATCATGGGGTGTATGAAATATTATACATATTACACGTATGATACAATTAGTATGTTATACTTTTTTTTACCATAGTTAATTTTGTGTGGTTGACATATAGTATATAGTTGACACTCTATAATACATATGTATATTTTTGTGTTGTATCGTTTTATATTTTTAATTTACCAAAACATAATTTTTTTCATTTTACATGCTATTTTATGGTTTATAGACCTTTTATTTTAATTTTCATGATTCTCACTTTTAGTTATATTCAGGTACATTTTTTGTGTGCATAATGTATGTAATATGTCATTTGATTCGATGTTACATCAAAGAAAAAATAGTATAAATCTTTTGCACATAGTGTACGTTGCTCATTTTTTTGTACATAATATTTGTAATATATTTGTCTTCCCCTTTACTTCTACATTTTAAGAAAAGTTGGATTAATAAACTTTTAAATCAATATATAATATGTATAGTACGTATAATAGGCAATATACGGACAACAAAAATGAAAAGAGATAGGGGAAGAGACTCACGATGGAAAGGGAAAAATGAGAGAGAAAAGAAAAGGGGAGAGGAAAAAAGGCGAGGAAAAGGGAAAGGAAAAGGAGAGAAAAGGGTGATGTAAATCTGTGAATGATTTGTTTTTATATTTTATTACCTCCAAATGACTATTTAACTTTATTTAATGGGAAGTTGCTATTTACCCTTGGATCATTTCGTGGCTATATCCATATATAACCAAAAGTTTAAAGTTTAAAATTAATATAAATTATTAAACACTAAATTTCCAATTTAAAATATATACAAGTGATAAATTTGATTAGGGTTGAAAATTGAAGCTAAATGACGAAATTAGGGACAAAAATCCAGTTGATTAATTTTCAAAATTTTGACTAGTAAAACTTATTTTTTCTCTTAGCATATTTGATCAAATTCAATTTGCCCATTTCGAAGAAAAGGCTTTGCATGCAAACGTAGGCTTAGTATTCTACTATCTCATGCTGAACGAATCAAAGTCTAAACAAATAAAAATAGCTTACCTTTTTTTTTTTTTGAACAAATAAAAATAGCTTACCTAAAAAGCTTAAATGAGATAAGTTTTTTTATGCTTTTGAGTTTATTTGTCTTTACGAGAAAAATGAGACATCATCGAACAGTAATGGTGGCGTAGGGGAGTGTCGTTTAAAAATTCTAGGTCACAAAATACAACTTAAATTAAAATAAATAAACTAGAGGAAATACAAGTAAATATCCATTTGCGCCGATTTCAACTGACTATTCAAAATTTAAAAATAATGTAAAATTAAAATAAGTCAAAAAATTATCCAAACGCCTTTACCTTAATATGGGGTCATCACAATCTTACTTTTCCTAGTCAAGCAAGACATAATTAATATTATTCAAAATAAATAATATTGATTAAAGAATTTTTATTTTTTTTTTGAAAAACTGGGATGTTACATAAACACTTGACTGTTGGGTCTAAATTTAATATTTTATTACGCTTAGGTAGTTTATCAAATTTAATTTGAGGTAGAATAATTGGCTGAAAATAAAACTTAGAATGTTCAATATTAATACTTTATCAAGTTTGGGTTAGTTAGTACACTAAAATATTGAGGTAGTTGTAAATCTAATAAATTTTAAAGTAATATAATTATAAAAGTATTAACTCTTAAAAAAATTTGTAACTATAGTAAGTTTTAATATGATGAATCAATGAAAAATATTGAATTACATATTTTTCACTAAGTTTATCATTTATTCACACATTAATCACCAATTAACATAATAAAAATTGATATATTTACACATAGTTTTAAGTGATAATATAGCTACCCAATAATAGTGTAATTATTAAAATCCTAATCATTCAAGTATTGTTTGTGAAATGTTTTTATATTCAATAACTCAATATATCCAAGTGATATTTTTTAAGTAATATCCAAGTAATATTTTATTTTAATAAAAGTCTGGTCACATATAAAAAAACAAGTAAGATTTTTTTTTTTGTATTACATCAAATTAAAAAAGAGAAGACTAGAACCTTTGACCTCTAGGGAAGAGAGTAAGATTATTTTTATAGGTATTACATCAAATTAGAGAAGAGAAGACTAGAACCTTTGACCTCCAGAGAAGAGAGTAAATGTTTAACCAGTTGAAGTTGGTAAAAAACAAATAGAGCTTTAAATGTGGAGGTAAATGTTTTTTTTATATTATAAATCTAACAAACAAGTTTAAAATATTTATTAATAATGTATTTTTAAAAAAAATTGTGAAATTTATACATATATTATTTTTAAAATAGTAACAAAATTTAACAACCATAACTTTATGGGAAAATTTCATTGGGTATCAAATTTTGATGAAATATTTGTAAAAATATCAATTCTAAAAATATTTATAAATATGGTAATTTTTACTGTGTTAATTAGTGATTAACAAGAATTAATATGCGTATCAGTGATAAACTTATTGTAAAAATATATAATTTAATATTTATCAATAATTCACCCAATAAAAAATAAAAAATTATTATAATTATAAATATTTTTTAGAATTGATATTTTTATAAATATTGCTAAAAAAATTGCTAATTTTACAAATTCCCCTAACTTTTTTTGCATTGGCTCGACAAGAAGAAACCTAAAATATTTGTTGCCGACTTCTTTGACCATATAAATATAATGCAAAGTTGACTGACAACTGTTTCAGTATTATATATATGGCAGCAGATGAAAGTCTCTAAACACAAACTTGAGTTTTCTGATATAAGAGAAATGGCTTTCATTGCTTGGAAGTTGGCTTTCTTTGTTTTCCTTCTCCTTTCAACCTCAAATGTTTCTGCAAGGGAACTTGCTGGAACCAATTTAATGGCTCATGCAGCCCGTAAGTTCTCTCTCTCTCAATTCAAATCTATAACGATCTTGCTTTTCGAGTTACATACGGATAAATTTTAGGAGGTTTTCAAAATTTTATATTTTAAGAATTAATATTTTAAAAAATAGTAAATGTTTTGAATTTTCTTTAAGGGTAAAATGTAAGAATGATATCTGCACTTTCACCCAATTTCAAGTATGGCCCCTGCACTTTAGTTTTTTCAAAATACACCCCTGTACTTATCAATAAGTCATCATCTATTATAAAAATCATCCATTTTAACAGTGAAATATTATTTCATTCTTTTTTTTAACATTTTAACACAATATTAATATTTCTTAATCTTTATGACTAACCTTGGGTAAAAAAAACCAGGACCTCCAATATTTACATAAACATTTTGTCATCCTTTACTTGAGAAAAATCACCATTTCCTTCAAAAATAACATTCTACTCATCAAAATTTTTACAATAGCATCCGACCTATGTCTTTCGTTCTGCAATAAATTAAATCAGGTGAGAATCGAACCAAGACACAAAAGAATAAAATTGTAATTCAATGTTCAAATGGATGATTTTTTTAATAAATGATGGCTTCTTGATAAGTGCAGGGTGTATTTTGAAAAAAAATAAAGTGTGGAAGGGACATATTAAAATTGGGTCAAAGAGCAAGGGTCATTCTTGCGTTTTACATTTTTTTAAGGGTAAAATGCAAATAAGCCCCCTGTGGTTTTTGTCAAATGCATGGACACCCCCTGTGGTTTGAAAATGGCAAATCATAGTCCTGTAGTTCTAATTTATTCCAATGAGACCCCTCCCCTTCAACGCCATTAATTTTCTTTTAGCCATAACTCTTATTCATTTAAACTATGATTTGGATGATTCAAGATGTTTTAGAATCCTCGTTTCAAGCTCTACGTCATGGTTACTTCAAAACCGACAATAAATAAAATATATTTTTTTATCATCAAAATACTAGTTATGATTTACACCGTTAACTCTTTTGGTTAATAATGATTTAGACGTTTTGAATTGGCTATAATGTAGAGCCCGAAACGAGGATTCCAAAATATTTTGATGTAGGATAGCCACACCCAAAGAAATATTATTAACCGAAAGATATAAAAATTTTATGTGTGGCAATCTTTTGATGTAGGATAGCCACACCCAAACAATGCACGAACATATAATATGAGATGATAAGTTTATATGTGTGGCTAACTTTGCTGTAGAATAGCCACATCTAAAGAAAACTACAACGACTTATGTAAAAGATACTCAAATGAATAATATAAAAAAAAAATATCTATTATTGTTTGCCAGCTTTATATAAGATGATTACAATTAATGGTCCCTAAAAAAGCAACATATGAACTAATTAGTTTATAAACCAAAGTAATATAAAAAATCAATTGACTAAACTCTAAACCCGAAACTAAATTAAAAAAAATAACTATAATTAAATATGGTAAATTTAAATAAACTCCAAACCAAATCAAACTAAATCAAAACAAATAATTAAAATCTCCAAATTGATTCTCAAATCCTAACATTGATAATTATGAAAAATTCACATAATAACTCAAATTAAACACATAAAACACCCAAATAGAGTCAAACTTAATTGATTTAAAAACTTATTGTTCATTTCAATTAAATATTGAACTCAAAAATGAAAAAACCGAAATTTTATTTCAAGCCCTCATTTAAGTTAGAAATCTCTCAATTAACAAATAAAACCCTAAAAACACATACAAATACTTAATTTCTACTTAAAATCATCAATTCAATATGGAATTATAATCCGAAGCACAAAGCCCTTTTTTTTTAAAAAAAAACCTAATAAGTATAAACTATAGATTTTGGGCATAAATCTTAAAACTACCTCATCTTAACCCTATAATAATGATAAATAGGGATTTAGAAGTATGAAATAACAAAAAAAAAAAAAGTGAAAAAAACTCACCTTTCTTGCTAGCTACCACCAGAGAGGAAGAGAGAACAAAGGAAGAGGAAGAAAAAAAAAGAAAGGGGAAAGTGAAGGGGGAGTTTAAAACCCATGGCTAACTTAAAAAGTCACAAAGCAAGCGAAATTTAAATTTCGCCGGCATTGGTTTTTAAATATATATATATATATATTAGAAGAAAACCAATGCCGGCGAAATAATAAATTTCACCGGCATTGCCTTAGAATGGCCCGGTGAAATCTTAAATTTTACTGGCCTTTTCTTTCCAAACGCCTTTGCAGGCAAAATTTAAAATTTCGCCGGTAAATCCCCCATAATACTACATTCTTTACTTTGTTGACATCATTAATGTCACAAAGAAGCAATGAGCATGTCATCAACATATAACAAAAGTAACACAAAAACTTCGACTGTTATTTGCTTCACATAGACACAATGGTCAAGAGTACTTCTCACAAACTTATTTATTGTTATAAACACATAAAATAATTCAAATAATTATTTAAAAAAAAAAAAAAAACTAGCCAAGATAAAACATGGAAATAAAAAATTATTATTAGATAAATGTATTTATTTTTATTAGTAGAAAATTGATTTGATGACTTTTAAAAAGACTCTTTCGTTTTTCAATTTTAATTTGAAAACAAAAGGCAATATATTTCGAATTTCTGTTCTTTTAAATAGATTTTTGTTTGATCATGTTTGGATTTATTCTTATTTTTCACAGTTGAGTCGGCGTTCGAGATAAATGGTGTGAAGGGCACGAAATTATACAATCAAGTCATGGATTCACATTGGCCCACATTCTACAGCCCTCCTCCTCATCCTCCTCCTCACAAGGGAAAATGATGAATTCTTGTGTATTTTCTTTTTTTAATCTTGCAAGATACCAAATGTGTAAGGATTTGAATAATGGGCCGTTTGATTACATTTCTCGTTTTCAATTTTGGTGGGCGTCGAATCCACCAAAAATAAAGATCTCTACTTTCGGTTTATGGATTTATAGTAGTGGAAAGTAGGGTCGAATCCACAGAGATTGGTGAATTAAAATTGGGGGTTTTTGAAGTTTGTTGAGAAATTAAGAAAAAGAATAAAGAGAGATTCAATGAAGGGAAAGTTCCAACCAAAGGTATAATCATCGTTCAATTCATGTTATTTGATCATCGATTATCTAATGAAATCCTAAATCACTATCTAAATTGGTTATGATTATTAAGAACGTCTTATTAATCTATCATTCCTTAGTTCGTCGGTAATTAAGATACGATCGTTAATTATTTCCTTAATCAAAGACAACCCTAGAGTACGACAATATGATTTAATCAATTGACAGCAATAAGATGAGAATGACCACCAATTCTAGCCAATAAACACGAAACGTTCGATTTATTTAAACTAGATTATATATTTTCATAGCATGGCACTACAAAAAACTGTCAATTTGCGACCATGCAATTGCGACCAAATGGTCGTTTTTTTGCCTATAATGCAACCAAAAAAGCGACAAAATAAGTGGTGGCCAAAAAGCTGGTCGGTCCAGAATTTGTATGACTGGATAGTCACAAATATACGACCATAAATTTTTGGTCGCAAACAAGTCAACCTTTTGAAAATACGATCAGATGGTAGCCTAAAAAGTGACCATATGGTCGTAATTTATCTTGAAGATAAGTGACCAATTGGTCACATAAAAAAGTGACCAAATGGTCGTATTTTGTGTGACCAAATGGTCACTTTTAGACTCAGTCAAAATACGACCAGATGGTCGTCTCAAAAGTGACCATCTGGTCGTAATTTATGTGAAAGATAAGTGACCAATTGGTCACATACAAAAGTGACCAAATGGTCGTATGTTATGTGACCAAATGGTCACTTTTAGACTCAGTGAAAATACGACCAGATGGTCGCGTTAAAAGTGACCATATGGTCGCATTTAAGAATTTTTTTTTTAAATTTAAATTTCAATAATTGGTTAATTAATTATTAATTATTTATTATTTATTAATTATTAATTGTTTATTAATTATTAATTATTTATTTAATTAATATTAAAATTTAATAACAAAAATTTGGAATTAAAATAAAAAATATATATATCAAATATTCAAAAAATGTTTTATACAGAAGAAAGAATCCTAGAACTACTGCGGAGGGGCGGGGGGTGGGGGAGGAGGCGTCGATGATGAAGGGTTGCCGCCTAGGGATCTGAAGTACGCGGCCAAAGCGGATGCGACCTGGGCCTCGACTCGTGCCTGCATGTCGGCCTCAATAGCAGCGACTCGAGTAACGAAGTTCTCGCGCATAGCGTCCATGTCTGCGCGCAGCTGCTACTCAACCGGAGAAGGGCCGGAGCTAGTGCTCGCTCCGCTCCGCCGAGGCCGGGGCACATCTGCGTAAAGGCATCGCCCGTAAGAGCCGAGCCCAGGAACTGACCCATCAGGCCGAACCCCTCCAGCAGCCTCCAAGAACACCTCTCTACGGTCCTCCTGAGTCGGTTGCGAGTCTGGTGTGGGCAACCGCTGATTCAAGGACTCCGTGAAACGTTCCTAAACATTTAAAATTCAGAAATTAAAATCGTTAATATATAAGGTAGGAAAAATTTTAAAGAAAAAATAATAATTGAAAAAATTATTAAATACCTGAACTGCTTTCGCCTTATCGTCGATTTAACGCCCCGTCCTTCTTCGTGTGAAGAACGCGGTGCGACTCATCGGGCGGGACGGGCGCCGTGCTTCGCTTCCTAAAAAAATTAAAGATTGAAGAATAAAACATAATAAATTAATAACTAAATGAAAAAAGAAAACGAGAAAATAGTACGTAAGTAAGAAAACGACGAAAAAAAAACTTACCAATCGACGATGGTGCTCGTCGTGTGTCCTGGGCCCCCATTGTGTGTTTGGTGGGATTCTTCGCGCGGTTGGCCTTATTCCTGCTTGACACTGCCTTGCCCTCAGGAGTGCTCAAGCTCGTGAGAAGCCGCGCGTGGTCCTCCGGGCTCATCCATACTGGGCGGTTTGCTGCTTGCTTTCTGCGCGCCTGGTATATGAGGTCCTTGAATCAATCCTGGACGTGACTGTCCCATAGGGGGAACAATCTACCGTCCATGATATCGGGATCGATAACAGGAAACTTGCCCTGAAAAAATTGAAATAAAAAATGGTTAAAGTAATAAATTTATTTCTATAAATTTCAAAACTTATTAATTATGAAAATAAATGATGTTTTTTACCTTCCAATTGTCGTACATCCGACGTTTCTCCGTCGTCGGAATCTTCTGCCAGCGAAGGTCGCTGGGAAGAAGCATGCTTTGGAGGACCTTGCGAAACCGTTTTGAAACGGTTGTATGCGGCTGTACTCTGCAAAATCATAAAAATTATTGTGCTATTAGAAACTATTAGTTAACGGGAAAAAAAAAACACTTTGAAAAAAGTTTAAAGGTTTAAAAATGAAGTAATTAAAATAATAAACAAAAGTACTTACGTATCCCCTTCAATCCGAAGGGTAGAGTCCGTGCCCGAGACGGCTGCGTGCATGAAGTGGAGGGGCCAGTGGATCGTCGACCGATGCGACACCGGACGCATACCCCTGATGCACCTGATGCTAAGCCAGGAGTCGTGGCCAGGGAGTCCTGTGGCAGTCGTGGTGTCGCAGACTCGGTCTCAGGGACTGCATCATCGAGCGTGGTAGCAAGTCCCGTCTCGTAACTAAAGACGATGTCCAACTCCTCCGTAGTCAGGTCCGCATCAGGGCAGGGAGTAGGGCGTCTGAGGAGCCCCTGGTCACCCGCGTCGTCGTCGGCTCGCCTGACCTGGGGAGGACGTTGTCTGCCCGTCATAATCCTACAACCAAAATAAACTAATTTAATACTAATTACGTAAGTAAAATATTGAAATAAATTAAATTTATTAATTAATGAAATAATGTAAATTAAACTAACATAAATTAAGTAAATAAATTAAAATAAACTAATCAATTAATTTGAATAAAAGTAAATTAAAATTATATTAATTGAACTAAAATTAATTAAATTATACTAAATTAAGTAATGAAGAATTAAAATAAATTAGATTAATTGAACTAAAATTAATTAAATTAAACTTAACATTAATTAATTAAAACTAAAATAAACTAATTAATTAATTTGAATTAAAGTAAATTAAAATTAGATTAATTGAACTAAAATTAATTAAATTAAACTTAACATTAATTAATTAAAACTAAAATAAACTAATTAATTAATTTGAATTAAAGTAAATTAAAATTAGATTAATTGAACTAAAATTAATTAAATTAAACTTAACATAAATTAATTAAAACTAAAACAAACTAATTAATTAATTTGAATTAAAGTAAATTAAAATTAGATTAATTGAACTAAAATTAATTACATTAAACTTAACATAAATAAATTAAAACTAAAATAAACTAATTAATTAATTTGAATTAAAGTAAATTAAAATTAGATTAATTGAACTAAAATTAATTAAATTAAACTTAACATTAATTAATTAAAACTAAAATAAACTAATTAATTAATTTGAATTAAAGTAAATTAAAATTAGATTAATTGAACTAAAATTAATTAAATTAAACTTAACATAAATTAGTTAAAACTAAAATAAACTAATTAATTAATTTGAATTAAAGTAAATTAAAATTAGATTAATTGAACTAAAATTAATTAAATTAAACTTAACATAAATTAGTTAAAACTAAAATAAACTAATTAATTAATTTGAATTAAAGTAAATTAAAATTAGATTAATTGAACTAAAATTAATTAAATTAAACTTAACATTAATTAATTAAAACTAAAATAAACTAATTATTTAATTTGAATTAAAGTAAATTAAAATTAGATTAATTGAACTAAAATTAATTAAATTAAACTTAACATTAATTAATTAAAACTAAAATAAACTAATTATTTAATTCGAATTGAAGTAAATTAAAATTAGATTAATTGAAACTAAAATTAATTGAATTAAACTAAATTAAGTAATGAAGAATTAAAATAAATTAAATTAATTGAACTAAAATTAATTAAAGTAAACTAAGTAATGAAGATTTCAACTATTAGATTACCCTAAACTAAAATTAATTAAATTTAACTAACATTAATTAAATTTAACTAACATTAATTAAATTTAATTACTAACATTAATTAATAAAAACTAAACTTAACTAAACAAATTAATTAAATTAAACTAAATTAAAATTAGATTGATTTGAACTAAAATGTATCAATTAATTAAAGTAAAGTAAACGGAATTAGATTAATTAACCTTAAGTAAACTAAGTACTTAATTAAACTAAATTACATTAATTAAAATAAAACTAATGAAATTAACAACATTAAACTAAACTAATTAAATTTAAACTAAAACTTAAACTAAAACTAACTAAAAAAAACTTAAAACGGATACGAAACTAACCTTGTAATAGAAACCGGGATTGGAGGTTTAGGGTGTTTAGGTTTAGAGTAGGGTAGGAACAGGGAAAAAAGAACGGGGAACGGAACGGGGGAAAGAGAGAAAAGAAAGAAAAGGGAGAAAGAAAAAGAGAAAGGAAGAAAAGAAACGGAGGAAAGGAAAAGGGATCTGATTTTAAATCAGATTTTGCGACCAAATGGTCACAAATATGTAATAATGACAAGAAACGAAAGGTCGCGCGTGCTGGGGAAAATACGACCAAATGGTCGCATTTCTTGAGATATTTGCGACCATATGGTAGCATTTCTTGGAAAAGCGATCATATGGTCGCCACTTTGCCATGATCCAGAACAGCTGTCATATCACGAGTCCCATCAATAATTGCGACCATCTGGTCGCAATAATTAAATTCACCGCCAAATATTGCGACCAGATGGTCGTAATCTTTAAATTCACCGCCATAAATTTCATGGAAATTTAAATTTACCGCTCATATTTGCGACCATATGGTCGCCATTTCACTTATATTTTTAAAAAAATATAATTATACTTTTCAAAAAATGCGACCATTTGGTCGCCTTTCCCTTCTAAATTACTACCATGTGGTCACCTTTTGTGTGAAATTGCGACCACATGGTCGCAAATATTAATATATATATATATATATATATATATATATATATATATATATATATATATATATTTAATCATTCCTTAAAAGAAATAGTTTTAATTAATTAAACACATACACACACATTTGAATAATCAAGTTAACGAAATATCTCATTCATCATCGTCTCCAAGAAGTCCGTCACATACAGTCTTCTTCTTCTTCTTCTGTTTCGTCATCAGATTCATCGTCTCGAATAAATTCAGCATCAATGTCACATGCGTGAGAAGTGGAAGCATTTGTATCATCATCATCATCATGCGATGTTATCGTTCCATCGTTCAAAGGACGAACAGTACTTGCATTCTGACCATCGTCGATTGCACGAGATCTTATCTCATCTTCTTGAAAAGCAACAACATGGTCGTCTTTCTCGGACAAGTTTTCTTCTACCTGGCGTGGTTTAACTTTACAAACAACTAACCAATCTGTCAGATCTCGTCTATTAATTGGATAGTTCAGGTAATAAACTTGAATCGCCTGTGAAGCCAGGACGAACCTATCAGCGGTGCGCATATGCTTAGACTTGTTTACCTCAACAATTTGTAAATGATTAATCTTACGGACTCCGCCTAGTCTGGTTGTCTCGAACCAAGTGCAGTTGAACAGAACAATGCGTTTTAGCGTCGGACTTGCGTATTGAATCTCAAGAATCTCATCGATTACTCCGAAGTAATCGTCTTCGTTTGTGCCGAACACGTGACCTTTTATGCAAACACCACTGTTGTTTGTTGCCCTGTTCACTGAATGCGCATTCGTTTGAAATCTGTAACCGTTACCCACGTATCTACCATACGACCTTGCTATCCGTCCAGGTCCCTTTGCCAAAGAAATGATGCGAGGATCATCCACGAGTAATGTAGGGGAGTCAACCTGTGTCATTGTCCACATACAGTAATGTTAGGAAGATAGTAATTGTTTCAACATAATGCAACGGTTTTTGACAATTTAAAATAACTCACGTATGCACTGAACCAAGAACGAAACTCTTTGTCGATTATTGACCCCTCCTCAGCGTCTGTAAGACCAACTCGTGTCATTCGAACGTATACGTTTAGAAATAATCTATATGTTACAAAAATAGTTAGCAAATAATTTGTAATTGTTTATGCGATGAAATAATGTTAAGTTACAAACTCACTCTATGTAAGGCTCGATCTCTGCGCAGTTGCATAACACGTATGTCTGCATTACGTGATACTCAGAATCGGACAACGGCCTAAGCACTGATCTTCAAACTGTCATGCTAGGTTCCGTAAAAATCGGCAAGTCGTTCATGTCAACACCTTCAAGTAAATTTTCGACAATGTTTCGTTTTGCCGGTCGAAATTGCTCTGCAATGTGTTGATCAAAGTAGTATGAACAAAATGTGGTAGTCTCTTGCGTCAGGTACGCACTACAGATAGATCCTTCTACTCGTGATCTATTTCCAACCATCTTTTTCAACCGACGTAAGTACTGTGGGTACAAAACATAATTTACATTCGATGATCATCTGCTTGATTCATACGCGTACATTACAAAATAACTGTGCTTACCTTTCAAATGGGTACATCCAGCGGTAATGTACGGGACCCCCTAAGAATGCCTCGTATTTAAGATGCACTAGAAGATGCTCCATGGAGTCAAAAAAGCCAGGTGGGAACATTCGCTCCAACTTACAAATAATAACGGCGATCTCTGAACTCATTGAAGCGACAGTAGCTTCCGTCAACTCTGTACATGTCAAGTCCCTGAAAAAAACACTCAACTGGGCAAGCGGCTCCCAATGTCTATTCTCTAAGAACGGTTTGAACGCGACGGGCATCAATCGTTGCATGAATATATGACAGTCGTGGCTTTTCATCCCGAACATGATATGTTTTTGACTATCTATACACCGACTCAAATTCGAAACGTATCCGTCCGGGAATTTGATGGATTTGATCCACTCAAATAATGTTTTCTTTTCATCCGTCGTGACCATGTACTTTGCTTTTGCGTAATTATCATTGTCGTCAGGCTCCAACTCAGGACGGTGACATATCTCCCGTATATCGTAACGTGCCTTCAGATTGTCCTTCGTTTTTCCCGGAACGTTCAAAATCGTATTGAAAATGTTGTCGAAGAAATTCTTCTCGATATGCATTACATCAAGATTGTGTCTAATCAGTAGATCTTCCCAATACGGTAGATCCCAAAAAATACTCCGTTTCTTCCATCCCGTGTTTTTCCCAGCCGCATTGTTTGCACTCTCTGCGCCTTCCACTGTAATCTTCTGCATCCTTATAGCATCTATACCGTGAAGAATCTGTCTTCCACTATACATGGTCGGGGGGTTTGTTTTCTTACTCGTCGACCCTTCTTCCAGTCACTGCTGTTTGAACGGAAAGTGTGATTCAACGGCAAAAATTGATGGTGACAGTCAAACCAACAAGTTTTTCGACCGTTTCTAAGATAAAATGCATCTGTGTCTAGCATGCAATGTGGACATGCGTATGTCCCCGCCGTACTCCATCCTTTAAGAGGAGGAAATTAAGGTTCACACAATTAACTACACTGACTAAGGAAAGCAATAACAAAAGCTAAACACAGACTCAAAAATGTATATGAAAGCAATTAAAGATCAACATACCTGACAACATTGAATACGCAGGGAAGTCACTGATCGTCCAGATTAACGCGGCGCGCATCAAGAAATTTTGTTTCTTGAAATGTCGTGACGTCATAACACCGTCACCCACAACCTTTTCAACTCGCAACAAGTGGTTGCAAATACACATCCAGGGCCGTTTTGGACTTTTCGCCCCAGTGCACGATCACTGTTAGAAAAATCACTGGGTCTCGCATGCACATCGAGGGAGGCAAGTTATACGGGGTTACCATGATGGCCAAACTGAATATTGTGCCCGGATGCCCCGAACGGGTTGAAGCCATATGTGCATAAGCCCAATCGACGTTTCCGGATCTTGTGCAAAATCCGAATGACAATTATTTAAATGCTTCCATGCCGCAAGATTCGAGGGATGTCTCATAACACCTTCATCCTGTGAATGCTCGTGATGCCATCTCATGTGCGAGGCTGTCACATCTGATGCATACAACCGTTGCAGACGTGGGGTCAGCGGTAAATAGAACATGCAGGAGTTCGGAATCAGGCTGCGTTTCCCTTGTTTGTATCTTGGAAGAAAACATAATTTGCAATGATGCAGGTCCTCATCCACATCCCAGTAAATCATGCATCCGTTTTGACACGAATCTATTTTCTCCACGGGTAATCCAAGTCCCTCCACTAGCTTTTTCGTGTCGTACAAAGTGTGGGGCATATTATTTTCTTCTGGAGTGCATCGACGAAACCACGATGCAATCGCATCAAATCCTCTACCGAGTATGTTGTACTGCGCCTTTATATTTAAAAGTTCTGTAGCAGCAGCAAGTTGACTTACCTCACACCCATCGTACAATGGTCGACTGACTGTCTTTAGCATCTCGTGCATCTTTCGTGCATCCGGATTCATTTCCTCTTCTACAACCCGTTCATCTTCGTCTACGTTTAAACTTTCACGAAAATTTTCATTGCCCCCATACCCCGCACCATCAAGTATCATTTGCTGCATCTGACTATACTGTTGTTCATCATTCAGTTCTTCGTCAACAACCTCTACATTCGAGCTACTACCTTCGTATCGTCTCGATTCCTGTAATGCAGCGTCGAACATTTCCTGTGTCTCCCCTTGAAACACCCAGTGATAATAATTCTGCACAACTGCACGGGCAACGTTAGCTTTCCACCATACTTTTCATAATAGACAGTTGTCATGCAAAACTCAACAAACTGTTCAACCTCGGCCACGAACTCATCGTTCAAATACCCGTCTATCAAACGAACATACATCCACTCTCTCATTTTCTTTTTTCTTAATACTAACAAACAATAGGTGGAGGGATTTTATAATGGACTCCTCTGCTCATTTGCGACCAGATGGTAGTATTTTTGCTACCATATGGTCGCATTTTCCCGCCAAAATTTACCGCCATTTTCCTCACTGCCCAGAGTCACATCAAGTCAGAATTTACGACCAGATGGTCACTTTTTTGGTGACCAGTTGGTAGCTTTTATCCCACCAAATTTTTTATAAATTATTGGTCACATAAAATCACATAATTTGCGACTAGTTAGTCACGTTTAATTGTGACCACTTGGTAGCTTTTTTCCCTCCAATTTTAAGCTACCACTGGTCAATAAATGTCACAAAAATTGCGACCAGATAGTCACTTTTAATTGTGACCACTTGGTAGCTTTTTTCCCTCTAAAATTACGCGCCATTTTTTTCTACCAATACATATTTTAGTCACAAAACTGCGACCAGATGGTCATTTTTTTAGGTGACCAATTGGTCGCTTCTTTCGCCCCATAATTTCGCGCCATTTTTTATGACTACTTCTGCTTTTGGTCGCAATATGGTAGCAAAAAAAGTGACCAGATGGTCACTTAAAGTTAACCTTCAAAGAAAGTGACCAAGTGGTCACCAAAAAACCACCACTTTTGTTTGGTCGCAAATTTCTGGTCGCATTTTGACAGTTTTTTTTGTAGTGTGGGATGAGAAGACTTGTGACTCAATCATACTAATTTTCACTAGGATTAGAATGTCTAAACAATTACGGATTTAAACAATCTAATTAACAAATTATCAAATTGAAGAATGATCAAAGGATCCGATTTGAACAATCAATCAAAACGATAATAGATTAAGCATAGAAAACATACAAATAGAGAGATTAGAAGAAGGAAGATGAAGATTAGATCTCACAAATAAAAGAATTAAACTTGATTAACCTTTGATTGGAAATTGAAGATTAGCTAGACATGATGTTCATAGCTACAGAGAGGAAACCCATAAAAACGGTCTAAAAACTATTAGAAAAAAGGAACTCCTCAAAAACTAGGGTTTGAGTCATTTAAATAAAGATAATATCTAAATATATCGGGCTGGTGCCGCGGCACAGAAATTTGGGCACCGCGGCGCCAGGCAAAATAAAAATAAAAATAAAGAATCACGATTTATGTGCCATGGTGACGAGAAATCTGTGCTACGGCGCTGAGCTCTCTGGAATTTTAGCTTGGGATCAGACTTTTCCTTGCAGCCACGGCCACTGAAAATTGTTGCCATGGCGCCGAAGTGTCAAGAAAGCTCCAAAATGCCAATTTAAGCCATTTTTCATCATCTCTTCTCCAATCTAGCACATAAACACAAATCAAAAATAATTAATTAGTTCTTAGGCTATTTAATCATCAAAGTATGAACAATTAACACAAGTTTATGTGCTAAAATATCGACTTATCAAATTCCCCCACACTTAAGCCATGCTTGTCCACAAGCATAAAACAAAGCAACTTAATAAAATTCAATTACTCACCAATCCTTCAACTTTCACTTTCAATCATCAACAACCAAAATTATCAAGTTTTAGAGAATTAAATTGAAGCACAAACAAAAGATAAACAGTCATAGCATAAATTCCTATCAACCATGTACAAGAGTAGTTATTCTAATGATCTTTTCAAAATCAAAGTGCTACAAGACTTGATACCTCACTTGGATTCACTCACAATTCACTCAAAGTGTTTAAGTGTTCATTCAATAAGCTCTCAAGTCAAAACATAGAAGATCTTACCATAGGCTTGCTAAGTTATCACATCAAGGCCACCAATGCATGAATTGAATGCTAGATTTTAAGGGTCTTTGGGTTGTAATAGGGTTTAGGTAAGGGTGGATGGAAGGAATTTGAGCTAACATCAATTTGAAGAATTAGATGAACTTTGTTCACAAGCTTCAAATAACATCCTACCAAACAATGATCACACATTTGCATTACCATTTGCTTCTTTTCAAAACCCCCCCCCTTTTTGTTCACAACTCCTTTCTTTCTTTTCAACTTATTTCAAACTTCTCATCAATTCTCATCATCATTTTTTTTTCACTTAAGCACTTTTTCACAACAACTTTAGTTGTATTCTTTTTTTTTTTGTTTTTTTTTTCATTGATGAGACAAATAAGAAAGAAAGAAAATAAGCAAAGACATATTTGTCACTTGTTATTTACTTTGAAAGGAAGAAGCATGAAGTGAATCAAAATTCAAGTAATTCTTCTCAATCTGGTTAAAAGGAAATCAACAAAAGGATATGGGTGGTTCAAAATGTGGTTAGTTTCCAAGAAAAAGGGCCTAGGCTCAAAATTGGCTTTCTAAAGACATTTGTCAAAGCTGGATTTTTAGAAAGCTAAAAATGGCATCACCTAATTGCCCTTTCTAAACTCTATGCATTCAAATCAACAAAGATGCCTCAACATGTATAACAAAGCACGTTCTAGCTTAATCAACTATATTTGACAAACACACAAGAAATGAATAGAGCAAGATGTTATGAAAAATATGCTCTTTTTGGCCCAAATACTCACAATGGTTAGATTGTATCAAATCTCATAACACACATCTCATTCAAAAAGACATCAAAATCAACTACTCAAGACAAGCCAACAAGGATTTATCTACTTATGCTAATCCCTATTTTGCCTCAAATTAATTCAACAAAACCAAACAATTATAATCATCCATGAATGAGTTATCAAAAGCATCAAGACCAAGCAAGAAAATTGAATTTTATTCTGTTTTCTCTACCCCCACACTTAAATCATGCATTGTCCTCAATGAACAAATAACAAAAATAAAGTGGAGAAGAAAATTGTCCTGAAAGAGCAATCCTTAGTAGTTGGATTGCTATCTGCTCGGAAGTGTGAGATTTTGATGAAAATATCATCCTTCAGCATGCATAGCCTTTATTTGATCCTATTTATTTTAAAGATAAACAAACAAAAGAAATAAAATCAAACTAAATAAAAAATGAAAAATGAAAACAAAAAAAACATAGAAGTTTGGGTTGCCTCCCAAAAAGCGCCTTTCTTTCATGTCTTTGGCTAGACCGGGTTGATTCCTCATCAATGCACATCCCAAATCAACTTGACAAACTTCCTGATCATTTTTTGCATCCCTTCTAAAGGATCAGCAATGTATATCATAGCAAAACAAGAAGATTTGTCAATAGAATTTTGCATGAAGTCATCGAAATTAAATTTGAAAAATTCACCATCAAACTCCATTACATAAATGTCATCATTTTCTTTTTCTTCTTCATTTGGAAAATATTTGATAAATTGAGAAGGAAAATGATTAATTTCAATTATCGCCCTTAACCGTTCATTTTCAGCCACATCAGAATGATCGATTGAAGTTGGAGAGACAACTTCTTTTTCAACCTCTTTTAGAATGCACACATGGTCAGTCTCATTTGAATCCAGTTCACTTTCTTCTGTCAAAGTAATTGCACTAACGATTTGTATTGGGTTAGTCATACCTTGAGATTGCAATCCACTTATAGAATGTTCCAGATCAGCCATTTGTTTTGCAAATTTTTGGCTACTAGCTATTTTATCCTGTTGTATTTGTAATGTATTAGCAGCAATTGAATTAACAATTTCTTCTAAATACGACAAACCTGGCTCGACTAGAGTGGATTCTTGAGGTGGGTTGAGATGTTGTGGTTGAAATTGTTCACAATAAGGAATTGATCCATAAATGTAGTTTGAATGGCTTCTCCATTCAGAATCGTAAGAATTTGAGTATGGATCGTAGCTTTGTTGTTGGCCCTGAAAATCTCTAGCTGAATCGATATACTCATAAGGATTATTCTGAAATGTACAATACATGTCGGCTGCTTGGTATGGTGCAGTGTAGGTTCCATATGAATCCACATGTTGTACAATTCTTGAAATAAATTGTTGAGTAAAAGTAATCAAATCAGATAGCTCATAAGAAGTTAAATAAGCTTTCGCCATGGAATTAAAAAAAACTAAACAAAAAGAAATAAAAAAAAAAAAGAAATAAAAACAAAAAAATAATAATAATTTACACCAATCCCCGGCAACGACGCCAAAATTTGGTGGGCGTCGAATCCACCAAAAATAAAGATCTCTACTATCGGTTTATGGATTTGTAGTAGTGGAAAGTAGGGTTGAATCCACAGAGATTGGTGAATTAAAATTGGGGGTTTTTGAAGTTTGTTGAGAAATTAAGAAAGAGAATAAAGAGAGATTCAATGAAGGGAAAGTTCCAACCAAAGGTATAATCATCGTTCAATTCATGTTATTTGATCATTGATTATCTAATGAAATCTTGAATCACTATCTAAATTGGTTATGATTATTAAGAACTTCTTATTAATCTATCATTCCTTAGTTCGTCAGTAATTAAGATACGATCGTTAATTACTTCCCTAATCAAAGACAACCCTAGAGTACGGCAATAGGATTTAATCAATTGACAGCAATAAGATGAGAATGACCACCAATTCTAGCCAATAAACACGAAATGTTCGATTTATTTAAACTAGATTATATATTTTCATAGCATGGGATGAGAAGACTTGTGACTCAATCATACTAATTGTCACTAGGATTAGAATGTCTAAACAATTACGGATTTAAACAATCTAATTAAAAAATTATCAAATTGAAGAATGATCAAAGGATCCGATTTGAACAATCAATCAAAACGATAATAGATTAAGCATAGAAAACATACAAATAGAGAGATTAGAAGTAGGAAGATGAAGATTAGATCTCACAAATAAAAGAATTAAACTTGATTAACCTTTGATTGGAAATTGAAGATTAGCTAGACATGATGTTCATAGCTACAGAGAGGAAACCCATAAAAACGGCCTAAAAACTATTAGAAAAAAGGAACTCCTCAAAAACTAGGGTATGAGTCATTTAAATAAAGAAAATATCTAAAAATATCGGGCTGGCGCCGCGGCACAGAAATTTGGGTGCCGCGGCACCAGGCAAAATACAAATAAAAATAAAGAATCACGATTTATGTGCCATGGTGATGAGAAATTTGTGCTACGGCGCTGAGCTCTCTAGAATTTTGGCTTGGGATCAGACTTTTCCTTGCGGCCGCGGCCACTGAAAGTTGTTGCCATGGCGCCGAAGTGTCAAGAAAGCTCCAAAATGCCAATTTAAACCATTTTTCATCCCCTCTTCTCCAATCTAGCACATAAACACAAATCAAAGCAATTAATTAGTTCTTAGGCTATTTAATCATCAAAGTATGAACAATTAACACAAGTTTATGTGCTAAAATATCGACATATCAAATTTGTTGTTTCTCATTTTTTTCTTTAATGAAATAATCATCATTGATCATTGTTTCCTATTTCCAATTTATGAAACTTTTATCTTCATTGAAACTTAGAAAAGCATGTTGCGAAGTTACATATCTTTTGTCATGTAAGAAACATAATGGGGTTGTTTTTTTTGGAGTAGTACATTTTTAGGGTGACAACAGATCTATTTATAGTCCCTAAGTTATTAATTTGTGTCAATTTCGTCCCCGAGTTTTGAGAAATAAGTCAATTTGGTCTCTTACATTAATTTTTCATTCTTTACTATAAAGAAATTTGTTGAGTGATGGTTGGAAAAGTAACTTCATGGACTGATCTACCTTCTAAAAAATACAATGATAAAACAGACAAATTGAAAACTTAGTGTAACGTCCCAGTCTTTCATGTAAACGATTTATTTATTTAAACTTTTGAAATTTAAAATATGAGTTAAGTGGTGAATAATTATAATTAATTGATTTTTTTTAATGAGATCTGATAATTGATTGATTAGAATGTTAAGTGATTAATTTATTTTGTAAGGTAAGTGTTTTTGAATTAAAAGGTTGATGAGGGAATTGGGGAAAGTGAGATGACATCTAGGTAATTTAACCAAAAGTCATCTCTCCCACCTTTTAGTTTAAGTCTTGTACCCATTGGGGAATAAGAAAAGAAACAAAAGTTCCTCTTCCCTTTCCCCACTACGGCTGTCGACAACTTTATCCAAAAAAGGGAAGATTTTTCCTCCTAATCTCTTGGAAATTCTTAGCTTAAGAGGAGGGTCTTGCATTTGGAGAACTTCAAGAAGTAAATCCTTAGTTCCCGGAATACCTTTTCTTAGATTTTAGTTTTAGAACTTCAAGTTCCATTAAAATGGAACTTGAATCTTAAACCCTTGTTATTATTCAAACATGATTTCCATACACTTTTTACAAACCTTTATATTTTCCGATCATCAGAGTTCCAGCAACCTCCCAGAAAACCCTAATTGTACTTGGAATCTAATCCGAATTTGAAATCTCTCGTTGGAAATCAAACCAAACCAACCCCCAAAATTTGCTTGCAAGGCCCTAGGCCTTGGGCTTATTTTTTATTTCCTTTTGTGTTTCGTGTAGTTTGAATTAGTAATTAATTATATGGCATTGTTTAACGTAGGTGATGGTTATAATTGAGCCCAAATTCGCAAGTTTTGATTTGTTGGTAAATTTGACCAAAGGTGAGGGATAGATTGGAATTCGGATGGTTCTTTGAGGGAACCCAAAGGATCATTTGAATGGTAATTGTAATGAAATTTTATGAATTGAATTACTTGATAAGTTAATATGTCTTTATGGATATTGAATGTTGAGATGATTGAGATAGGGACAATGTACGTCTAAGATGGGGCTTTACTCCCATCTATGTTGGGGAGAGCATGTAGAGGATTGACGTATTTAAATCATTATAATGGATTTATGAATTCATGATTGGTATATTGTGTGCTAAATAGAAGGACTAATCTTTAGTGGATGAATTGTGTGAATTGTTTGTGATGAAAAAGGACTATTATGAGTGGCACATCGATAGGTCATTCTTGGACGTGTGCTTCAAGGTCAGCAAACCTTGAATGTTAGTGGGTCAGCAAACCCATGGACAATCTCAAAAGAGCTAGAAAACCCCAGATATGCTCCTGTGTGAGACAATTGAGCATCACACCTTGATATTATTGTCTGTTTGCTATTGTGTTTTGAGATATGTTATATGTTTGTGGATATAAATACGTTATGGATATGAATATGAGTTGTGATATGGATATGTAATTTTGAGTTATAAAGTAGATGTTGAGGAAGTAATATTGATTTTGTTATTAAATTGATAAAATTAGCTTTGGTCGGTAAGGGGATGGGTTGGGTGTATTCAAATGAGTCTTTGGTTACTACTTAGAGAATCATTTGGATTCTAGTTTATCTTTCACTAGCATGGTTTGCTACTGGTGCTACACCAAATTTTTTCTAGTAATCTTCGCGTTTGTTGTCTTAAGATCATTATATTCTTTAGGGTGTTGATAGAAAACTCTTGAACTTGCATTGTTTATTTGGATTTTTTTTATTGTATACTTTAAGTTATGGATTTTATTTTGAATTATTTTTATGTTAATTTTAGAACAATGAGTTTCAGAATTCACCTCTTTTAAATGAATTTATGATCTTGATGACTATTTATTATTTGATTTGACTTCCGCTGCATAGTTGATTTTAAATAAAAAGAGGGTCGGGGTCTTTACACTCAAGGACCTAATAGACGCAAGTCTCAAAATACAAGGACCAAAACTGTAATTTACCTAATATTTTTTAAATGATAAACTGGGAAATTTCATTGGGTAGATGAATTTTCTGTAAAATTTGTAAATATAGTATTTTAAAAAAGTATTTGTCAATATAACATTAAAAAAAAACCAATGCATGTGAATGAATGAAATTAGTGATAACTTATAAGGTGAATTAGTTACTACATGCGCGAAATATCAATTAATATTAAGAATCAGTAAAATATGATTACCTATATGGTGAATCATTGATTACATGTGCAAAAATTAGTGAATTAGTTGCGTGAAACTAGTGACAATTTTATAATATTATATGCACGAATTTGAGCTTTATGATAAGTTTTTAGTAGCTATTTTTACAAATATATTGGGTCTAATTCTACTATATAAGCAACATGTCCTAATTCCTTTTACTATTCAAAGATACCTTGGAAAGTCATATTTTACAGAAAAATTCAATTAAGGATATTGAAAACTCTCACTTCCTCTCGCCCCTTCAAGTTGTCGATTATCATAGTGTTAAAAATGATTTTTTTTATTCTTTTTCTCTTTTGCTTCCGATTCGATTTCCACAGTCGGGTTTTGCTTACGATCGTCGATCGGGATATATTATATTATACTTGGTGATCTTTAAGAAATGTCAAACCAAATCTCCATTAATTTATTTTATAACAACGTCGATTCAACTCTTGTATGTTAATTCAAACATTTAATTAAAACCAATTAATTTTTGCTGTGTTATATTTAGTTCTTACATCCTACAGGTTCACCCCTCTCGTCTTAGAGAACATCAACATCTGTCTTATTTTGCATTTCACATGTAGAAGCCTTACCCTTGATAACATTCATTTGTGTCACATACAAACTTGAACTTTCGTGGCCTTTTATCACCAAAAAAGATCCTTTAGTGAGTTTTCATACCATTTCACTAAACTCACTATGATAACCAACATCATCAAGGCGACCATCAAAAATAATATTCAACTTGATATTAGAAACATACTTGACATCCCTCAATAGTAAACCACTTCCTCTACTCTTCAAACTCAAATCTTGAAGGCTAGCTGTAGTAAAAGGTGAGAACAATTGTTTGTTTGAAGTAATATGACGGTGCTAATGTTTTCATGATCACATTCCTCTTTAGATACTTGTCTTATTTTTATGATCTTGCTTTTGTTTTCTAGAGTTTTTTTGGTCACCGTTTTTATGGTAGGTAGTAACAATTGATCCTTTGTACAACTTATCTTTACTCTAACAAAAGTTATTTTTATTATTTTTCCCTTACCGACATATAAGGTTGCACCAGTGTTAAAAGGGCATACGAGAATTCCTTCAATGAATCTCTTCTATAAGAGTGTGTCTCTAATATTTGTAAACAAAAACTTTCCTCTCCTCTTAGAATTAGTGATGACATATTTCATTGCTTAAAGAGGACTTGGACGGAGAAAAATTGAAGAAATAAAGGCAAATTTATAGGAGAATTAGAAGAAAGCCTAGGATTTGAAAACTCATATTCATTAATAACAAATCCAAATTTCCAAATTTTCACAAACGGTATAAAAAATTCCCTTTTTTCCTTTGTTTCCATTACTCTTCTTACTTCATTTCATCATACATGGCCACTATGAAATCCAACAAAATCAAATTTTTATCCTTTCAATTGTGAGGAAAACGGTTACAACACCGGCGTGGAGCTTGCTGGTTCGATAGAGAAGGTGGATCAACCATTAATGTATCGACCAAAATATTTACTGGGCTTATTGAGAAATCTGAGAAAATAGTCATGGTAGAGACGAGGGTTCAGTGAGAAGAAGATAAGAGAGGTGAAAAACGGTGAAATTGATTTTGTCATGGACTTACTTCTACTCTTTATTAAAACCAATTGACAAAATGGATAATATTGCGTTTTAAAACTTAAGAACCAAATAGAATGTAAAATAAAAACTCGGGACCAAAAGTGTCATTTCCCCGAAAAAATATTTTTGCCGCAAATTCATGTTGAGAATTGTCGCGATAATTGTATTTTTTCACAACGAATATATATATATATATAGTTAATTAATCGGTGACCACGGAATACCGACTTGTAATAAACATTTCCGCTGACTATCAATTTCACCAGAAATTACCTTAAAATTGAATGTAAAATGCTTTTTCCGCCGGCAATACCCAAAAGTGGCAGAGGTACGGTGAAGATTTTCTCTCAATAAGTGTAAATTAATATAACTTTCTCAAAATGATATTAATGAGTTACCAAGTAAGAGTATAAAAAAATGTAAATTAATATAATTTTCTCAAAATGATATTAATGAGGTTGGATTGATAAATTAAATAAGAAATAAATCTCTCTCGATAAGTGTATTTTTGTAATTTCCCAAACATCAAAATTAAAACTACCAGCTTAATTTAATATTTTTGGAAGATGTTGATCGCCTCGTTATTACGATTCCAATGCAACTAACAGCTCATTGTTCTAAGCCTCGGTGAATGAGTTAAGATTGTTTCAGACCAATGACTTTTTTGTAATGATTGGAACTCGGTTTTCAACCCTAAAACCATCATCTTCTTCTTCCTTTAGCTGAAAATTAGACATTCATTATCATATTTCTCCCATTTTCTCATGTAGCTAATCTCATAGAGTATTTTCTCCATAACTTCTTCATCTGCATACCGATTTACGCAAGTAAGATGTCCATTCTCAATGTTTTTCGTTATCTTTCCATTAATTTTAATTTCGTAACAATCGCATTACAATAGGAAAAGTTATGGGCAAAATACCATTCAGACCTACAATTTTATTCTTCATTTCTTGCTAGTTTGCAACAGATTATATATGTTATGTGTAGGTTTGTAATGTGCTAATCTCATATTTTCTCATTTTCTCATGTAGCTAATCTCATAGAGTATTTTCGCCATAACTTCTTCATCTGCATACCGATTTACGCAAGTAAGATGTCTATTCTCAATGTTTTTCGTTATCTTTCCATTAATTTTAATTTTGTAACAATCCCATTATAGTAGGAAAAGTTATGGGGGAAATACCATCAAGACCTGCAATTTTATTGTTCATTTCTTGCCAGTTTGCAAAAGATTATATATGTTATGTGTAGGTTTGTAACGTGCTAATAAATAGAGATCGTGAAAACCCTTTTCCAAGATTCAAGCGAAAGTAAGAATCTTTTCCAGTTAAATTTTCATATTTGTATATGTAACAACCCGACTTAAAATACAAAACAAAGTATTCAACGATACAAAGCAGAAGACGTTAAAATATAATAAAACTTTATTAAATCAAAATATGAAATTTACTTCATAACATTGTCTCAGAATTATACCAGTTCCAGAACTTATTTAAAAACCAAAATAAAGAAAAAAATATTATATCAAATCCAAATCGGAGTTAAACAACAAATTCACCAACTGAGCAAATTCAAATGACCACATAAAATTGTTTAAGGAAAATCTTGACAAAACTAGACGGCCGGCAACAATATGAACAATCTCCCACAGGTTCATCAACCGCCACCTCTCGTCCTTTTATTACCTGAAAAAAATAGCACCATGAGGCTAAACCCAATGAGGAAACAAATTAAATATCAAATAATATTTTAGGTAGTCTCTAAACGATTCTAACTGAGTCCATTAACTTCTTATCACTTCCAAAACTCTTAAGAATTACTTCCACCTCTAAACCATCAAGTTTCAACTCATAACATAGAAAAACAACTCTATTAGTTCCTAATCCAAGGTTTTTTTCACAACTTACTTAGTACAAAAGTACATATCTCATGTTATCATAATAGCCCAATGTACATGTTGCGATTTTGATGAGTAGATAAATCAAGAATACTAGATTATGGAACAATGAGATGTAAAGAATTGAGGGAGAAGAAAGATTAAGACTCATAGAACAAAGATCAAGAAGTTTTTTATTTATTGGATAGAAGATTACAATGAATTGCTTATTGAAATAAGTCCAGAAATTCAGCTTTTATATCAAGGCTTTTCTAATGACATCCATAACAGATTTTGCTAACTAATTACAATTAAAAGCCAGCTCATCAAAGTCTGTTACTACATGTGGGAATACTTCATCAGCTTTCTCTTCTTCTTCCTACAGCTTCTTCAATCAATTCATCTTCTTATCTTCACCTTGATTAGCTTAATGCATCAGTGTGTTTATCATTGTTGGATCAGAAATCTAACCTCCATTAAACTCCACCATTTTCATTGAGTTTAAGCAGTAATTGAACTTTGCCAATGTCACTGTTTTAGTCAATGCATCTACTACATTCTCAGATGTATGTACCTTCTGAATCACCACATCTCCTTTCTCTACCACTTCTCTAACAACGTGCATCTTTATATCAACATGCTTTGTTCTCTCATCGTATTGTTGATTTTTTGATAGGTGAATGGCACTTTGGTTGTCACAGAAAATAACCATTGGTTCTTGATTAAATCCAAGCTCTGTCACTATGCCTTTTAACCAGATTGCCTCTTTCACAGCTTCTGAGATTGGTATAAATTCAGCTTCTGTCGTGGATAAGGCTACCACAGCTTGCAGATTTGCTTTCCAGCTTATGATGTTACCTCCAAACATAAAGACATAACCTGTGAGATACCTCCTTCTGTCTAAATCCCCTGCAAAATCAGAGTCTACATATCCCATCAAGTTTAGATCATCTAAATTAGTGAGACCGTATTTCAGTGCTTTGCTTGTTGATCCCTTCAAGTATTTCAGAATCCATTTGACAACCTCCCAATGTTTAGTGCCAGGATTTGCCATATATCTTGAAACTAGGCTTGTTCCATATATGCTAAATAAGGTCTGGTACAAATCATCAGATACATCAAACTTCTCACAATGTTTGAATAAGGCACACTGTCCATTTCTCTTCTTTCTGTCTTAGTAGATGGGTTGTCTGCTACTGAGACTTTGAAATATTGTGCTATAAGGATACTAACTGACTTTGCTTGATTCATGTTGAACTTTGCAAGGATTTTCTCAGCATAATTCTTCTAATGGAGCAGTAGCTTTCCTGATTGAGTGTCCCTCGCAATTTCCATTCCCAGAATTTTCTTTGCTGCCCCAAGATCCTTCATCTCAAATTTAGTCCCAATCATTTTCTTTACTTTTTTCAGTTCCTTCATATCATGACCTGCTAAGAGCATGTCATCTACGTATAATAGCAAGTAGATCATTCCTTTATTGTCTGATTTCCTGAAGTACACACAGCTGTCAAAAGCACTTTTAGTAAAATCATTCCTGCCTATGAACTCATCAAATATTCTATACCAACATCTTGGAGACTTTTTCAAGCCATACAATGACTTCTTCAATAAGCAGACATAATTTTCTTTCCCCTTCTCCACATAACCATCAGATTCTTTCATTAGGATCCTCTCATCTAAGTTCTCATGTAGAAATACAATTCTAACATCTAGTTTTTGTAGTTCTAAGCCTTGGCATGCCACAATAGATAAAAGTATTCTAATTGAGACATGCTTTACAACAGGGGAGAATACCTCAGTGAAGTCAATGCCTTCTCTTTGGGTGAATCCCTATGCCACAAGTCTAGCTTTATATCTAATTCTTCCTTCTTCATTTGTTATGTCTTACTTTTTCTTGAAGATCCATTTGGATGATACCACCTTCTGATCTGCTGTTGGTGGAATCAAAATCCAAGTTTGATTCTTCTTTAGAGAGTTCATTTCATCATCCATTGCTATCTTCCATTGCTTCACATTTATGCAGCTTTGTGCTTCTTGAAGTGTTTTTGTTTCATCTTCACAGATGTCAATTGTAGTGTTTAGTGCAAATGCCATCAAATTTGCTTCAGCATATCTGCTTGGTGCCTTTGTAGCTCTTCTTTCTCTATCCCTTGCTAGAGAGTAATCAGATAAGTCTACTTATTGCTGCTGGACTTCCTCTAATTGTGTTGCTGCACTGGGTTGTTCTGATATAATCCTAGGTAGTAAGTTATTCTCCACCTCAAGACTTGTAGTCCCCTGCACTGTCTTATCCTCCTCTTTTGTTGTTTCTGTTGTAGCTGACATGAACTGTTCATCTTCTTTCAAAATGACATCTCTGCTACTGATACATTTCCTAGAATTTAGACCCCACAGCCTCAATCCTTTGACACCATCTGTCTAGCCTAGAAACATGCACTTGATTGCTCTAGGTTCAAGTTTCCCTTGTCTTGAGTATGCATAGGCCACACACCCAAACACTCTTAGATTGTCAAGGCTTGGTACATGTCCAGTCCACATTTCTTCTGGAGTTTTTAGATCAATGGCTGTGCCAGGACTTCTATTGATAATATGTACAGCAGTAGCAGCAGATTTTGCCAACAATTTAGGACGAAGTTTTTCTTGTGAAAGCATGCTCCTCATCCTATCTATTATAGTCCTATTCATCCTTTCAGCCATTCCATTTTGCTGTGGTGTGTACCTTATGGTCTTATTCCTTGTTATTCTATGATTTGTACAGAATTCATTGAACTCATTGCTATAGAATTCCATGCCATTATCAGTCCTCAAGAACTTCAGCTTTCTGCTTCTTTGGTTTTTCACAGTGGCCTTCCATGTTTTAAACTTCTCAAAGGCTTCATCCTTTGATCTGAGGAAAAATATCCAAGTCTTTCTTGAATAATCATCAATGATGGACAAGAAGTATCTGTAACCACTCACTGACTCAGTCTTTCTAGGCCCTCACAAATCAGCATGCACATAATCAAGAGGCTGCTTGGTTATGTGTTTTCCCTTTGTGAATTTGTGCCTTTTAGACTTTCCCATCACACAGTGTTCACAAAACTTGAGCTTTGAGGATGTCTTCACAGTGATTAGCCCTTGCTTGTTCAGTTTTTGCAGCCCTATCTCACTTATATGAGCCATTCTTTTATGCCAAAGCTCAAGATCTCCATCTTCCTTGTCTTCTGTCACAATTGAGCAACTGGGAATTTCAACCCCTTTTACTATGAACAACCCTCTCTCCTTTGCTGCCGTCAAGATGGTCTTTCCCCTTTTTATCACATTGAGTGAACCATCTTTTCCTTCATAAGAGCACCCTAAAGAATCAAACATTACAAGTGACAGGAGGTTTCTTCCAAGATCTGGTACATACCTTACATCCCTCAGCAGTATCAGGTTGTCTTCATTTAGTCTCATCCGAACATTTCCAATGCCTGTTACATTACAGATTTGGTTGTTCCCCATCTTGACAGGTCCTCTATCATATGTTATGAATGACACAAACCAATGCTTGCTAGGAGTCATATGAAAAGTACACCCTGAATCCAAGACCCAGTCTTCTTTCCCATATGCCTTTTCTGCTTGTTCAGTGTTTTCTCTAACAGCAAGAACCTCATTGTAGTCATATTCATCTTCTTCAACAAAGGCATTTGCCTTGTTTCCCTCATTCCCTTTGTTATTATCATTCTTGAATCTGTCAGGGCAGTCCCTTTTGAAATGTCCCTCCTTATGGTAGCATAGACTGCATGAGCTTACATGGACGGAGGAGATGAATAATGAAATAATGTTTAGGTGTGTGAGCTTGCATTATTTGGTATTATTCATGATTGCTATAATACATATATATTATATACTACTTAGACTGCGTGAGGTTTGCATGTCATTAATGAGATAACGGGATCATGTATTGGCTGAGTGTACTTGCATCATCTAACGTTATTCACTAGGAAGGTCCTTGAAAAAATGTAAAGACTGTGTGAGCTTGCATGTGTTCTTGTTAAGAATGTAAAGGCTTCATGAGCTTTGCATGATATTGGAGTGAGATAATGAGATCATGCATAGACTGCGTGTGCTTGCATCATCTAACAATATTCACATGTTCTTTATTCTTATTCATTGTTTAGACTGTGTGACCTTAACTTGTTCTATATGTATTCCTAAAAGATTTAACGTATGTTTATGTTTTATGGTTATTACGAGCTTGGGAGACTTGACTACTTGTTTAGTTCTTTTTTCTTCGTTCTTGGGAGATTTGCATGATTTTCCCTTTGGAAGTTTGTTTGGGTAGTCAAGAGATAGTAGGATTCGTTGGACACAAATCCGGATCGGATTTGGAATCTAAAGTTACTTTATTTTCAATTTATATTCACTGGGTCTCATGCTCATGATATTACACTTTCAGGTACAGGACGAGGTCGCGGTCATGGCCGTGGAGCTGGTGCGGCATAATTCAGGATTGATGATGATGGATGGACTAGAGTATGTTGTAGTCCATAGACTGTTTGTGTCATGACACTTTAATTTTATCTGTTTTATTTCCTTTTTTAATTGTTGAGCTCTCTTGAGAAATATCACTCATGTTTGTTTGTTCTTTGGATTTCTGGATTTATGAGCCTATCTTATTTTAGATTTTGAAGTTTATAAAAAGGGAAGCGCTTCCCATTCTTGAATGATCTAGTTACGATATTTGAAATGAAAAGGATATTTCCATCGATTTACAGGTTTTTCAATTAACATTTCAAGTCATTTGCTTGCATTATTTATTTATTTCTATTTTAAAGTGTCGAGTCTTTACAATCATGCCTTGGCAATCAGCTAAGGGTGACACTAAGAGCAAGTATCAGAAATTTCAACTACGAAGTTTGTTAGAAGAACAAACTAGTGTCAGCACACCAGAAGGACCCTCTAATACTGCAAGTTCTGATCAACAAACAGGTACCAGTGATGAGATTGTTCAAGACTATCAATTAACAAGGGACAAAGACAGAAGAGTCATTAAAGCTCTTATCAGGTTTAATGATGAAAACTTTGTTGGTTTTGCTTTGAATAGTGGAGAAACTGGAACAGGGCCTGAGTCAAATAGCTACACTGGAGTCTGGTTTCCAATAAATAGGGAAGGAAGGTTATTGATTGCAGATGGATTTACAAAAATAAGCTCAGTTTGAGAGGGGCATATACTCCAAGGTACAAGTCAAGGCTGGTAGCAAAGGGATACTCAAGTGCAAGGAGTTAACTGGGGTATTCTCACCTGTTGTAAGACATACTTCAATTCGTATTCTTCTAGCTATTGATCTTTAGTTCAATTTAGAATTGGAACAAATGGATGTGACTACTGCATTTTTACATGGAGAGCTTGATGAAGAGATCTTGATGAATCAACCTCTTGGTCTCATCAAAGATAAAGAAAAACACTTGGTATGTAAGCTTCATAAGTCTTTGTATGGATTAAAGCAGTTACCTAGACAATGGAGTAAAAGATTTGATGTGTTCATTACTAAGAATCTGTTTGTAAAAAGTAGTCTTGACCATTGTGTTTATGTAAAGCATATAGTAGAGAGAGTGCTTATTTTGTTTTTGTTGTATGTAGATGATATGCTCCTAGCTTCATGCGACATGAATGAGATTAATAAGGTAAAGAAGTAGGTCAGTCATGAATTTGAGATGAAGGACCTAGGGTTCCCTGGTAAATTTTATTGCATGGTTATTAGAAGAGACAAAACTGCTGATGTTTTGTTTTTACATCAGAAGGATTACTTTGATAAAGTAGTTGACAAGTTTGAAATGGAGAATTCTAAGAGTGTAAATGTTTATTTAGCTGCTCACTTCAAGCTGTCATCTAAGCCGTGTCCAGATTCTGAGATTGAAGCTTATGAAATGAGTAAGGTTCCTTATTCTAACTTATTGGGAAGCTTGATGTATGCTATGGTTAGTACTAGACCAGATCTAGCTCATGCTCTGAGTTTGAAATCAAGATTCATGAGAAATCCTGAAAAGCAGTACTAGGAGGCTTCAAAATGGGTACTGAGATATCTAAAAGGAAGGTGGGATAAAGGGCTATTATTCTCTGTTAGTTCAAGTGTTGCAGAATCTGTTGTTGGGTTTCTAAACTCAGATTATGCAGCTGATCAAGATAAGAGGAGGTCTTTGACTGGCTTTGTGTTCAAAGTGTTTGGGAATACAATTAGCTAGAAATCAACCTTGCAATCTGTGATTTCTTTGTCTTCGACAGAGGCTGAATATATGGCTTTATGTGAGTCAATGAAAGAAGCAGTGTGGTTGAAGAGATTGGTTGCTGAGATTCTTAGAAAAAGGTGTAAGGTGAGAGTTTATTTTGATAGTCAAAGTGCATTAGCTTTGTCTAAAAATCCTACATTTCACAATAGAACTAAACACATTGATATAAGGTTTCATTATGTGTGAAAAGTAGCTCAAAGTGGTGAAGTGGTATTAGAAAAGGTTTTGTCTGCTGAGAACCCTGCTAATATGCTAACCAATGTGTTGCGACAAGCTATATTCGAGTACTTGTGTGATAAATTGAAACTTGGAGTTGGTTAATGTTTTAAGCAATTGAAGGAGAAGCAGCTGGTAGTTTTGAGTTTTAGAATCAAGAGGGTGTATTGTAAAGTTATCATTTTCTATTTGTTATTAGATTTGACAGTTAGAGTTAGTTAGTTCATGTATAAATAGGCTTCTTTGTAAATAGTTGATTCATTGTAAATACATTCTTGAAGATCAACAATGAAGTTGTTAGCTTTCATTTTCATTATTCTTTCTTTTTTCTCTTGAAGTTCATCTCAAGTTTGCACAACAAACTCCATTAATGGCTTCTTACTTTCTATAAGCTTTTGGTATTTAAAATAGTATACTTGTTGTCAAGCTTGTTACTATCCATTTTTCTTCTCCTTGAAACTTCCCCCCACCGTAGCCTTGAAACTTTTCCCAAATTTCCTAGTTTTTAGATTTACTCCAAAAATCACTTATGGCTGAGACCTTGCTTCAGCTTTGCCATTTTTCTTTCTTTCTTTCTTTCTTTATTTTTATTTTATTTATTTATTTACTTTAGTTATTCTAATTGGGAGGAAATCCTCCTTGGGTCAAGTACAAATTGTGGGCTTTCCTTCCTAATTGGGGCTCACGACCCCTCCCCTTTTTTCTCTCATTAAATTGACTTCAGCCATGTGTCAAATCCTAGTCGTCCCTTGTTTTGTCTTGTCAAATGAAATAGTTTACTAGTGTTCAAATGCGTTTTAAAATTGGTTTTGTGCAGGTGGTAATTGATTCGTCAATCCGAATTTTTCTCGATTTTGATAAAGTAGTGGTAGTTGGAAATTTGTTATAAAGAGGTGAGTTAAGAGGTAGAAAAATGGATGGGTATTTGAAAATAGACCTTCAACGTCAATTGATTGCTTACTTATATAATATACTTTAATTATGGAATTGCATCGTAAATTATTTAGTAAATGTCAATTAATTGCAAGTTTTATTTTATATTTTAAGTATGAATTTGCATTATAAATCTTCTAGAATATTTCCATCTTACATATTGTTCATGAATGCCATCTAAGTAGAGAGCTCCCAACTAATGTGATGAGCATTCTATTCAAATAAATGTCATCATTCATGATTTAATTGTCATTATGGAAATTTTCTGGTTTTATGTTCAAGTATCGTTATGTGGAAATTTTATATTTATGTTTAAGAGTGGATAATGAGAGAGAAAGAAACTCAATGAACCATACGGATTGCGAGACGTTATGAGTTCATTGGGGATCCGACATGTGTTGCTAAAAGAAATGAATTGCATGTGATTGTGAAAATGCAACCTTTTTCCCTTTTCTTGTCAATATGAGAAGGTGAGGCTATACTTGCGTACTATAGCTTAGGGTTGCGACCCTTGATCACCTATTGGACTATATTCTAACTTGCGTACTTAGTCTATTGGATCCAAACAAGGAAAGAGATTAGGATTTCACTTCATGTTTGTGAGAATGTAGCGTTAGTGTCCTTATCTTGTCACTACAATAGAAGGGTGTAGTTATGGTCCTTGAAAGGTGAGGCTATACTTGCGTACTATAGCTTAGGGTTGCGACCCGCGATCACCTAGTAAGTACTTCGGCTATGTAAGCCAGGTCTTACTTGTTCTTTTAGAATTAGACCATATTCTAACTTACGTACTTAATCTATTGGATCCAAGAAAGAAAATGGCATATAAGGCTACATTTTAAAGATTGTTCGTTATTTTTCTACCTCGGGAGTGAGGTAGTTTTACATTGAGAATGAAATGAGAAAATAATGTTTTAAAACTCTCAAGTGAATTGTTGAGTCCATTTTCGAATAACTACTCATTTTCTATTTCTTTTCTCACTTAGCTAGTGTAGCTAATGGTGTTTACACCAAAATGTTTCAGGTATTGGACGGGAAATCGAGGCTTAATAGTTCATGGCACGTTGCAGATGGATGGATTCTTGCTTATATCATCTTAGAATGTTTAGTTATTGTTTAGACTTCATGTCATTCTTATTTTCATGGATTTTGTTTTATTCCATAAGAGTTTGGGATTTCCTATTTATGTTTCATTTAATGGATGTTTCATCAAAACTTTACGAATCCCGGGATTCTTTTGAAAAGAATTTTAATGAAGAACTATTTGAAATCAAGTCTTCCGCTACTTTATTATGCTTTAACATATTTATTATTGTTTTACGGTCAGGTCGTCACACCCAACTTCCAAACTTAATATGCATTTCACATGCTTACAACGAATAATTCACTATTTTATACATCATCAATTCTATCTCAACGGAATTAAGTTCACAATATCACTTGAAATGTGATTCCTTGAGACTCCTCACATTTCCTAGGACATGGTTATAGGCTCACTATAACTGAAAAATATAATACTCAATCTTACGAGTCAAAGAGTATTAGCACCTAGTTATGGACGAATCTATAACTGAATTCAACACCTAATGTTTTAACCTCGTAAGACTATACACATTAGTATCTGGGTTGTAAGTTTGTTCAAATCGATGACTGACCCTTAACAACCTAACATTAAATCAATCTTGGTTTTTTAACATCTAAAACTCATATTCAGATCACAAAAATTTCATAATTAAAAAGAACAGACAGAAACTCAAAATAGCCCCAAAATCACATCAAAACTAGTGTTTCTGTGTAAGTGTAAAATGTCAATTTTCACTGTTTTCCATTCTTTCCATTCCACAACTATTCTCATCAATATTGTATAAAAGTTTCTTAAAGAAACTCCAAACATCCATTTAAAACAAAAGTTTCTAGAATATAATTACTTATAAAAAGCTTAAAGATCATCTACGGAAAGAGTTTTAGATTTCTCTAAAACATCAGTGTTAATTTACCTGCTCACTCACCTCGAAATAGCAAACTCCAAACTCCTCATCCAACTTCAATTAATATGAAAGTTATAATTATAAATATTTAAAATTACTTCTAATTAAAACTAATAAACATAATTTAAATTGAGTTTAGGATCGACGACACAAAAGACAAACCAATCGACGAATCGAGTCACCAAAAAGGAGAGGCAGCAGTATCGAGGCGGCTGCCTCTTGGCGTGACTGAACTGAGACCAAAGGATCTCGATCTGGCCCTATTTGATGTCTCGAGGTTATTAATTTCAATGGTAAAGCATATGGGTGTAGGGAAAATTGAAATCAATGGGGAAAAAGGCCAAAAGTTACAATTGGAAGGTGAACGATTCGGGATATTGGCTTAGTGTTTGAAAACTCAAGAACAATTCATGAACATGAAATTAGAGATTTTAAATATTAAAAGATTCAAAGAAAAACTCATACAAAACGTCTAGAAAGAGAAACACATGATCTCCAATCTTCTCCTAAACTCATGAGCAGTTCGATTCGTCACCTACCATATAAAATTTAAGCAAAAAGTTCTAGAAAATCTCAATGGGAGTCAAAAGCGGCGTGAGGGAAAATAGAGAAGAGAAAATGTACATTTTCTTGAATTCTAACACAAGTGAGGCAAACCCTAACTCAACTTTCCTTATTTTCCTTAATTACTAACTTCATCTCTATTCCAATAAATTGCACAGAAGTCCTCCTCCTACAACTATTTTTTTCAAGAAGCCTACAAATGCAATTTAACTATTATTTAATAAGTTTCAAATTAATTAATATTATTCATACAAATAATATTAAATTCTAATTTAATAATATCTTGTAACGGCGCGTTACAGAACCATCCACCTGGAAATACTTTTCGCCTTCGAAAAGTGTCATTGCTCAATTAAAATATGAGGGTACAAGGTTATCATATCATCCTCTTGCTCCCAAGTTACTTCTTTCAAAGTGTGGTTCCTCTAAAGAACTTTAACCAACTCGATGGTCTTGTTCCTCAGACCTTTTGCTCCTTTGTCAAGATCTCAACTTGTAATAGCCTGACTTAAAATACAAAACAAAGTATTCTTCGATACACAGTGGAAAAATTTAAAATTTAATAAAACTTTTTTAAATCAAAATATGAAATTTCATTCATAACATGTCTCAAAACAAATAGATCAGTTCAGAAACTTATTTAAAAATCAAAATGAAATAAAGAATTTAAATTGAATCCACATCAGAGTTAAACAAAAAATTCACCAACTTAAAAAATTCAAATGACCACATACCAATGTTTAAGAAAAATCTTGACAAAACTCAAAGGCCGGCAACAATATGAACAATCTCCCACAACTTCAACAATCGCCACCTATCGTCTTTTTATTACCTGGAAAAAAAAATATAGCACCATGAAGCTAAACCCAATGAGCAAACAAATTAAATAACAGATAATATTTTAGTTAGTTTTTAAACGATTCTAACCGAGTTCATTACTTCTAATCACTTCCAAAACTCTGAAGAATTACTTTCAGTTCTAAATCATCAAGTCCCAACTCATTACATGGAAAGGAAACTCTACTAGTTCCCAATCCAAGTTTTTTTCACAACTTACTTAGTACCAAAGTACATGACCCATGTTATCACAATAACCCAACTTCCAAACTTAATATGCTTTTATTATGCTTACAATGAATGATTCTATATTTTATACATCATCAATTCTATCTCAAAAAAATTAAGTTCACAACATCACTAAAAACGTGGTCCCTCAAGACTCCACACATTTCCTAGTACCTGGTTATAGGTGCACCTATAAGTGAAACATCTAATACTCAATCTTACGAGTCAAAGAATATTAGCACATTTTTATGGACGCATCTATAACTGAATTCAACACTAAATGTTTTAAGCTCGTAAGACTTAACACATTTGCACCTGGGTTGTAAGTATGTTCAAATCGATGTCCGACCCTTAAAAACCTAACATGAAATCAACCATGGTTCTTTAACATCTGAAACTCATAATTAGATCACTTAAGTTTCATAATTAATTAAAACGGACAGTAATTCAAAATAGCCCAAAATCATATTAAAACTAGTATCTCTACATAATCGCGAAATATCGATTTTCGCCATTTTCCATTCTATCAATTCCACAAATATTCTCATCAAAATTATATCATAAATAAACCATAAAAATTCTAGAACCACCATAAGGAACATAACAATTACATCTGAAAACGGAAAAATAAATTTTCACCGAAAACAACAATTCTTGTCTTAACCAAAAAAATTTATAAACGTTTCTTAACAAACTCTAAACATACTTTTAAAACCAAAATTTCCAGAATATAATTACTTATAAAAATATTAAATATCATCTTTGGAAAGAGCTTTAGATTTCTCTAAAATATCACCGTTAATAAACTTTTTCACTAACCTTGAAATTGGAAACTCCAAACTCCTCTTCCAACTTCAATTAATCTGAAAATTTCAATTTTAAATAATTAAAATTACTTATAGTTAAAACTAATAAACATGATTTAAATCATGCTTAGGATCGACGACACGAAAGGCAACCCAATCAACAGACTAAGTCGCTGGGATGTTGCCTCTTGGTGTGGCTAAACGGAGTCCAAGGGGTCTCAATTTTGTCCCCTTTGATGTCTCGGGGTGATTGATTTCAATGGGCAAGCATATGAGTGTAGGAAAAATTGAATCAATGGGTAAAAAGGCCAAAAGTTACCATTGAAAGGTGACCAATTCTGGATCATTACTTAGTTTTCGAAAAACTCAAGAACAATTCAAGAACATGAAATTCCAGACTTTAAAGATTAAAGATTTGAAGAAAACTCACCCAAAACGTCTAGAAAGTGAAACATTGGATCTCCCAATATTTTCTTAGACTCAAGAGCACTTCGATTCGTCACCTACCACGTAAAATTGAAGATAAAAGTACAAAAAAATACTAGACGTCGGCGGCTGCGTGAGGGAAAAGAGATAAGAGAAAAATTACCTTTTCTTGAATTCTGACACAAGTGAGACAAACCCCACTCAATTTTCCTTTCCTAAATTTTTAACTTAACCTCTATTCCAACAAATTACACACAAGTCCTCCTCCTACCATTCATCTTTTCAAGATGCCTAAAAATTCAATTGAACTATTCTTTAATAAGTTTCAAATTAATGAATATTATTAACCAAAATAATATCAAATCCAAACTTTATAATACCTTGTAAGAGGCTGTTAAAGAACCATCCATCTAAAAATACTTTTTGCTCCCAAAAAATATCGGTGCTCAATAAAAAGATGAGGGTACAAGGTTCTCATATCATCTTCTCGCTCCCAAGTTGATTCTTCTTAAGTATGGTTCTTCCATAGAACATTAACCTACTCGATGGTCTTATTCCTCAAAACCATTTGCTCTTTTTCTAAGATTTCAACCGGTTGTTCTTCATATGAAAAACTCAGATCTAACACCATTTGATCATAATCTATCATATGTGTAGGATCGATAACATATTTTCAAAGCATCGAAAAGTGAAAGACATGATGAACACTATGGTGATAAGGCTAATTTATAAGCAAGTGGCCCAATCCTCTCTATGATCTCAAAAGGTCTGATAAACCGAGGGCTCACTTTTCCCTTCTTATCAAATCTCATAACACCTTTCATAGGTGCTATTTTTTAAAAACATATGATCGTCTGCATTGAACTCAAGATCACTACGCCTCTTATCTGCATAACTTTTCTTCCTACTCTGAGCAGTTTTCATCCTTTCCCTAATCACATTAATAGACTGGATCGCTAGCTGAACTAACTCAGGTCCTAATAACTTTCTCTCCCCACACTACAAAAAAAAGTCAAAATGCGACCAACCATTTGTGACCAAGAAAAAGTGGTAGTATTTTGGTGACCATTTGGTCACTTTTTTTGAAGGTTGACTCGAAGTGACCATCTGGTCACTTTTTTTGCGACCAGATTGCGACCAAAATTAGAAGTAGTCATAAAAAATGGCGCAAAAGAAGCGACCATTTGTTCACCTAGAAAAACGACCAAGTGGTCGCATTTTTGTGACTAAAAATATGACTTGGTAGCAACAAATGGCGCGAAATAAGCGACCATTTTGTCACCTACAAAAACGACCAAGTGGTCGCATTTTTGTGACTAAAAATATACCTTGGTAGCAAAAAAAGGCGCGTAACTTTGGCGGGAAGCAAGCTACTAAGTAGTCGCCTTTGGAAGTGACCATCTAGTCGCATTTATTGTGACCAAAGGTGACCACTGGTAGATAAAAGAAATGCGTAATTTTGGCAGGAAGAAAGCTATCATGTGGTCGCCAATTTGTGACTCAAAGTGACCACTGGTAGCAAAAAATGTCTAGACTAATACAACCAAATGGTAGTATTTTTGCTACTATGTGGTCACCAATTTATTACTAGAAGTGACCACTTGGTAGTAAAAAAAGGCAGGAAATTTTGGCGGGAGAAATACGACCAAATGATAGTAATTTTGTGACCCTAGAGTCGCAATTAAGCAGAGGAATGCATTATAAAATCTCCTCCTCCCATTGTTGTAAAGATAAGAAAAAAGAAAAATGAGAGAATGGATGTATATTCGTTTGATAGACAGGTATTTGAACGATGAGTTTGTGGCCGAGGTTGAACAGTTTGTTGAGTTTTGCAAGACAACTGTCTATTACGCAAATTATGGTGAAAATCTACGATGTCCGTTCAGAAAATGCGACAATAGGAGAATCATACTGGTTCCAGATTTGAAGGTTCATCTTTATAGTCGAGGATTTGTGGAGAATTATTATCACTAGGTGTATCATGGGGAGACGAGGGAAATGTTCGATGCTGCAGTACAGGAAGCGAGACAATACGAGGGTAGCAGCTCGAATGCAGACGTTGTCATCGAAGAACCCAATGAAATACAACAGTATAGACAGGTGCAGCAAATGATACTTGATGGTGCGGGATATGGGGGCGGCAATGAAAGTTATCTCTAAAGTTTAAGCGTAAACGGCGAAAGAGAAGGGGTTGTTGAAGAAGAAATGAATCCGGAATCACGTAAGATGCACGAGCTGCTGAAGACAGCGAGCCGACCGTTGTACGAGGTTGTCAGGTTAGTCAACTTGCTGCTGCTACAGAACTTTTAAATATAAAAGTGCAGTATAACTTACCTGGTAGAGGATTTGATTCAGTTGCATTGTGGTTTCGTTGATGCGCTCCAAAAGAAAACCTGATGCCGCACAGTTTGTACGACACAAAAAAGCTAGTGGAGGGACTCGGGTTACCCGTAGAGAAGATAGATTCGTGTCGAAACGGATGCATGATCTACTGGGATGTGGATGCGGATCTGCATCACTGCAAATTCTGTTTTCTTCCAAGATATAAACAAGGGAAACGCGGGATGATTCCGTACACTCGCATGTTCTATTTACCGTTGACCCCACGTCTGCAACAATTGTATGCATCGGATGTCACAACTTCCCACATGAGATGGCATCACGAGCATTCACAGGATGAAGGTGTTATGCGACATCCCTCAGACGCTGCGGCTTGTAAGCATTTAAATAATTGTCATCCTGATTTTGCACAAGATCCAAGAAACGTGAGATTAGGCTTATGCACAGATGGCTTTAACCCGTTTGGGGCATCTGGGGCGCAATATTTAATTTGGCCGGTAATGGTAACAAAGACCCGGTGATTTTTCTCACAGTGATCGTACATGGTCCGAAAAGTCTAAAACAGAAACTGGATGTGTGTTTGCAACCACTTATCACAGAGTTGTAGAGGTTGTGGACAGATGGTGTCATGATGTACGACATCTCGAAGAAATAAAATTTCTTGTTGCGCGCGACATTAATCTGGACGATCAGTGACTTCCCTGCGTATTCAATGTTGTTAGGTATGTTGCGTTCACGTTCATTATTTCTTGAGTATGAATTTTGTTATTGTTTTGCTTAGTTCATTAGTTAATAATTGTGAATATCGATCCTCATCCTCTATTAAAGGATGGAGTATGGCCGGTAAATACGCATGTCCACATTGCATGCTAGACACAGATGTGTTTTACCTCAGAAACGGTCGGAAAACCTGTTGGTTTGATTGCCACTGTCGATTTCTGCCATTGAATCACGCGTTCCGTTCAAACGATACTTACTGAAAGAAGGGTCGGCGAGTAAGAAAGAAACCCCCCCCCCCGATAATGTATAGTGGAAGGCAGATTATGCACGGTATAGATGCTATAGGGATGCAGAAGATTACAGTGGAAGGTGTAGGGATTGCAAACAATGCGGCTGGAAAAAACACGGGTTGGAAGAAACGGAGTATTTTTTGGGATCTACCGTATTGGGAAGATCTACTTGTCAGACACAACCTGGATGTAATGCATATCGAGAAGAACTTCTTCGACAACATTTTCAATACAGTTTTGAACGTTCCTGGAAAAACAAAGGACAATCTGAAGGCACGTTACGATATACGGGAGATAGGTAACCGTCCTGAGTTAGAGCCTGACGACAATGATAAATACGCAAAAGAAAAGTACATGTTGACGACGGATGAAAAGAAAACACTATTTGAGTGGATCAAATCCATCAAATTCCCTGACAGATACGTTTCGAATCTGAGTCGGTGTATACACAATAAAAAACATGTCATGTTCGGGATGAAAAGCCACGACTGTCATGTATTCATGCAATGATTGATGCCCGTCGCATTCAAACCGTTCCTAAAGAACAGACATTGGGAGTCGCTTGCCCAGTTGAGTGTTTTTTTCAGGGACTTGACTTGTACAGAGCTGACTGAAGCTACTGTCGCTTTAATGAGTTCGGAGATCGCTGTTATTATCTGTAAGTATGAGCGAATGTTCTCACCTGGCTTTTTTACTCAATGGAGCATCTTGTAGTGCATCTTCCATACGAGGCATTCTTAGGGGGTCCGGTCCATTATCGTTGGATGTACCCATTTGAAAGGTTAGCACACTTACTTTGTATATAGTTCAAGTTTTTTTAATGTTAAACTTATTAGAGGTTTACTTAATTGTTTGTACCCATAGGCACTTACGTCGGTTGAAAAAGACGGTCGAAAATAAAGCAAGAGTCGAAGGATCTATCTGTAGTGCATACCTGACGCAAGAGACTACCACGTTTTGTTCATACTATTTTGATCAACACATTGCTGGGGAGTTTCGGCCAGCGACACGAAACGTTGTCGAAAATTTACTTGAAGGTGTTGATGTAAACGACCTGCCCATATTTACTGAACCTAGCATGACAGTTGGAAATCAGTGCGTAGGTCGTTGATCGATTCTGAGTATCACGTAATGCAGAGCTACGTGTTATGCAACTGCCCAGAAGTCGATCCTTACATCGAGTGAGTTCTTGTAACGTTACATTATTCCATTGACTTAACAATCACAACTGTTTAAAATATTTTCTTACTATTTTTCGTAACATACAGACTATTTCTGAACGTATACGTTCGAATGACACGAGTCGGTCTTACAGCCGCTGAGGAGGGGTCAATAATCGAGAAGGAGTTTCATTTCTGGTTTAGTGCATATGTGAGTTATTTGAAATTGTCAAAAATATCATGTCAAGTCATTTGTTGAAAAATACTATATCCTTCTAATTATACTCTATGTGTGCTGAATGACAGGTGGACTCCCCTACGTTACCGGTAGATGATCCTCGCATTATTTCTTTGGCAAAGGGACCTGCACGGATTGCAAGGTCATATACTGGATACGTCGGTAACGGATTCAGATTTCAAACGAAGGCGCATTCTGTTAACAGGGCAACAAACAACAGTGGTGTTTGCATAAAAGGTCAAGTGTTCGGCACCGAAGACGATTACTTTGGAGTAATCGATGAGATTCTTGAGATTCAATATGCAAGTCCGACACTAAAACGCATTGTTCTGTTCAACTGCACTTGGTTCGAGACAACCAGACGAGGCGGAGTCCGTAAGATTGATCATTTACAAATCGTTGAGGTAAACAAGTACAAGCATATGCGCACCGCTGATAGGTTCGTCTTGGCTTCACAGGCGATTCAAGTTTATTACCTGAACTATCCGAGTAATAGACGAGATCTGACAGATTGGTTAGTTGTTTTTAAAGTTAAACCACGCCAGGTAGTAAGAAAACCTGTCCGAGAAAGACGACCGTGCAGATGAAGCCGGTGCTTTTCAAGAAGATCAGATAATATGTCGTGCAATCGACGATGGCCAGAATGCAGGTACCGCACGTCCTTTGAATGATGGAACGATAACATTGCATGATGACGATACAAATGCTTCCACTTCTCGCGAACGTGACATTGATGCTGAATTTATTCGAGACGATGGAGAAGAAGAAAAAAAAAGAAGAAGAAGAAGAAGAAGCAATGACTAAAGAAACTAAGGATGAGGAATAATACAGTTTGTAAATTTATATGATTCACTGTATGTTTTATAATATCGTCATTGTTGTGTTTCATTAAACAATATATATAAATATTTTTTAATCTCCATTAATTTATTTATGTATATATATATATATATATATATATATATATATATTTGTATTTATATTTATATTTACGACCATATGGTAGCAAATTGTTTCAAAAATGCGACCATATGGTCGTAACTTTGAAAAATATAGACTTAAGTTTTTTAAAAATTTGTATTAATTTACAAATTAATTTACGACCATTTGGTCGTAATTTTGTGACTATCTGGTCGCTTTATTCAACGGTAAATTTAAATTTTCATGATATTTTTGGCGGTGAATTTGAAAATTACGACCATTTGGTCGCAATTTTTGATGGGAAGTGTGATGTGACAACTGTTGGTCATAATGACACACTTACGATCAGTTGGTCGCATTTGTATTTTTTAAACAAAATGCGACCAACTAGTCGTAATCGAGCGACTCTTCGTTTTTCGTCATAATTACAAAATTGTGACCAGATGGTCGCAATTTTTTATTTAAACACCCCACCCTATTCTTTCCCCCCCCCCTACCACCGAATCCTTTTCTCTATTTTTCTTTCCTTTTCTCTCTTTTTCCCGTTCCCATCCCCCGTTCGTTCTTACCTTTCTCGTTCCCCGTTCTTTCACCCATTTCCGTTTAAAAAACCTCCAAAACCCGGTAGCGTATTCGAGGTTAGTTTTCGTTTTCATTTTAAGTTATTATAAATTGTTTTAGTTTCGTTAAATTTAGTTAAATTTAATTGAATAATTTAGTTTAGATTTAAATTAGTGTAATTAATTACTTAATTAATTATGTTTAGTTAGTTTCTTTAATTTGTTTAGTTTTATTGAATTAGTTTAATTTATTTAAGTAATTAGTTAATTAGTTAATTAGTTAATTAATTTACCTTATTTAAATTAATTTTAGTGTAATTACTTAGTTAAATTTAGTTTAATAAATTATTAATTTAATTTAGTCACATTATTAGTTTAGTTTACTTTTTTTAATTAATTTAATTTAATTAGTTTGATTAATTAATTAATTTAATTTAGCAAATTAATTAGATTAGATTACTTTAATTACTTACTTAACTGTTTTTTTTAATTTAATTAATTAATTTAGTTAACTAATTAGTGTAGTTTACTTACTTTAATTAATTAATTAATTAATTTAATTTAGTTTAGTTTAGTTTAGTTTAATTAATTAATTATTTTAATATAATTTAGCTTAATATACTTAATTAATAAATTTACATTAAATAATAAATTATTAATTAATTAAATTTAATTAGTTTGATTAGGAAAATGGCACGCCAACGTCGTCCTCCGATGTCTGGCGATGATGCAAAGGACCGCACTCCGCCGCCAGAGGATGACGCACCGGAGTTGCACAGTTCTCCGAAGGACTGGATGCATGTTGACCTGGACGAGATCTTACGGTTGGACGAAAATCCTGACCATGCATATCCCTCGGCAGTACTGGAGTCACAGATTGCGACACCGCGTTTAGGGGAGGACTCACTGACTCCAGCCACGACTGTAGTGGGAGCATCCACTTCTGGCACCAACCGTCCTCGGGCCCCGTCAACCCGACCCTTCGGATAGAAAGGGATACGTAAGTAGACAAGTATTTTTTTTAATTAAATATTCATGTTATTTATAACCTAATATCACTAATTTTTTTTTTTTTTTTTTTTTTTGAGAATACAGCCGTATCAAACTGCTTCAAAGCGGTTTCGCCAGGTCCTCTAGAGCATGCCTTTACCCAGCGAGTTTCGCTGGACGAAGATTCGGGTGACGGAGAAGCGTCGAATGTACGAGAATTGGAAGATAAATAACTTCACTTATTTTTATAATGAATTAATTTATAAATTTTTAACAATCAATTTATTACTTTAACGTTTTCTTATTTCAAATTTTTTCAGTGCAAGTTTCCTATGATCGATCTCAATGTCACAGACGGTTGGATGTTCCCCCTATGGGACAGGCACGTGCAGGATCGATTCAAGGACCTCATGTACCGGGCGCGGCAGAAGCAAGCTGAAAATCGGTCTGTGTAGATGAGCGAGGAGGAGCATGCCTGGCTCCTTGCGAGCTTGCAGTCTCAGGAGGGCAAAAAAGTGTCGACGAAGAATAGGGCCAACCGGGCCAAGAACCCGACGAAACACATCGGTGGTGCGAAGCCTCCCGACGAGCACCATCGTCTATTGGTAAGTAATTTTCCTTTTTCTTTCATGTCATTATTTTTTTTTTCAAGTATTTATTATTTTAATTTCTGTCTCTTTTTATAATATGTTTAGGAAGAAAAGTACGTTCGACCTGTTCCACCTGATGAGCTGCACTTGGTCCTTCACACGAAGAAGGACGGGAAGATCGTCGACGAAAATGAGCAACAAACTCAGGTATTTAATATGTTTTTTCAATTATTAATTAGAATTTGTTCATCATTTTCTAACTTTTACATATTTTTTGAATTTTAAATATTTAGGACTGTTTCAAGGAGTCTTTGAGTCAGAGGTTGCCCACACCCGACTTGCAACCGACTCGGGAAGATCGTCGACAAACGTTTTTGGAGGCTGCTGGAGGCGTTCGTCTAGATGGATCTGTTGCTGAGCTCGGCTTGTACGGGAGACGCCTTTACACGGATGTGCCTCGGCCTCAGCGGAGCGAAGCGAGCACTAGCTCATGCCCTTCTCCGGTTGAGCAGCAGCTGTGCGAGGAGGTTCAGCAGCTTCACACTGACATGGACGCTATGCGCAATGACTTCGTTTCTCGAGTCGCTGCGATTGAGGCGGATATGCAGGCACGGGTCGAGGCCTAGGTCGCAGCATCTTTGGCCGCGTTCTTCAGATCCCGAGACGGCGGCCATTCATCATCGACGCCGCCTCCACCACCCCCCACCCCTCCGCAGTAGTTCCAGGATGATTTATTTTGTATAGAACATTTTTTGAATATTTGATTTATATATATTTTATTTTAATTCCAATTTTTTATTATTAAATTTTAATATTAATTAAATAAATAAAATTAATTAATTAATTAATTATTGTAATCTAAATAAATAAATTAATTTTTTTTTATTAAACACGACCAGCTGGTCGCATTTACCCTAGAAGATAAACGACCAAATGGTCGTATTTTATCCCTAAACAAAACGACCATCTGGCCGTATTTTGTCTTATTAAAAAAGTGACCATTTGGTCGCTTATAAAAACGACCACGTGGTCACCGTTGCATGTGACCAACTGGTTACTTATCTTCAACTTAAATTACGACCAGATTGTCACTTTTTTAAGCGACCATCTGATCATTTTTTCAAAATGTTGACTTTTTTGCGATCAAACATGCTTGGTCGTATTTTTGTAACTATCCAGTCGCACAAAATTTCGGAATGGTCGCTTTTATGGTCGCATTTTACTATAGAAACGACCTTCTGGTAGCAAATTGATGGTCGAAAATTGACTTTTTTTTTGTAGTGCCAACTTCATCCCAGTGAACATGAGATCTACATTTCTTTCCATACATAGCCTCAAAAGAAGCCATCTTAATAGTAACTTTATAGCTATTATTATATATAAACTCCACTAAGTAAAGCTAACTATCCCAATTTCCACCGAAATCCAAAGCATAAGCTTGAAGCATGTTCTCTCAAATGTAATTAACTCTCTCGGTTTGACCATCCATCTGAGGATGAAAAGCGGTACTAAAGTCTGATCGAGTACCCATCGCACGTTGTAGACTCTGCCAAAACTTAGAGATAAAACGAATGTCTCTATCAGAAACAATGGAAACTGGTACTCCGTGCAAACGTACTATCTCCCCTAAATACATCTGGGTCCACGTCTCTACTAGATAAGTTCATTTTCCTGAAGGAAATGTGTCGACTTCGTTAATCTGTCCACAATCACCCAAGTAACTGAATTGCCTCTAGTCGTCTTTAGCAACCCACAAATGAAGCCCATAGACAACTCTTACCATTTATACTTCGGATCACTCAAAGGCTTTACATAACCATGAGGACTCCACCTCAAGCAGCGGTGTGTTGTTTATGTTGCTATCTTTTTAGATCAGATTGTAAAAAGTATCAAGGGGGCTCTAACACATTTGTTTTGGATGGATTTACAAATTGGAAGAAGAAGGATAAAACTATAAGAACATGTTGAGGGACTCAATAGTATTCATAATCAAGCTTCAAAAATTTGTCAAGATTTGATGAAACAAGACCAACACGTTAATTCTTTATTGAATAAGCAAACAAATCAAACACGTACAAATTTTTTAATACAATTAGTTGCTTTTGCTGATTGTATTTTCTTTCTTTTAAGATAAGGCTTAGCATTTCGTGGACATGATGAATCAAATGATTCAAACAACCAAGGAAATTTTATTGAAATTTTAGGATTTCTAGCAAACAATAATGATAATATTAGAAGAGTTTGTTTAGATAACAGTCCTAGAAATTTAAAGCTTGTGGCATAAGATATTCAGAAAGATATTGCGAATGCTTGTGCAACTAAAACAGCTAAGGTTATTATCAAAGATCTTGGAATTTTTTTTTTCATTCTAGTAGATGAAGCTCGTGATGTATCAATGAAAGAATAAATGGTAGTGGCTAGTCATTATGTAAATAAACAAGGACAAGTGATTGAGCGTTTTTTAGATATTACCCATGCATGTAAGAGACACAACTGCTTCATCACTTAAAGTAGTAATTGATGCGATATTTGCTAAGCATGGCTTAAGTTTATCAAACTTACGGGGTAAAGGTTATGATGGAGCAAGCATTATGCAAGGTGAGTTCAATGGTCTTAATGTAATGATTTTAAGAAAAAATGAATATGCTTACAATGTGCATTCTTTTGCCCATCAACACCAGTTGGCTCTTGTTGTCGTTGCAAAAAACAATGTGCAAGTTGCCCTACTTTTTAATGTAGTTTCAAGTGTTGTAAACTTTGTTGGTGCATCATGTAAGCGTCAAGACATTCTTCAAGAATTTCAAACAATAAAAAACAGAGAACCATTTGATAATGGTGAATTATTAAGTGGACAAGGTTTGAATCAAGGAACTACTCTTAAACTTCCAGGGGATACACGTTGGAATTCATATTATTATACCTTGATTAGTTTGATAAATATGTTTGGTTCAATTATTGAGGTTCTTGACTTTGTTATACGTGATACTTCAAAATCAAATTAGAAAGTTGAAGCCTATTCATTTTTAGACTCACTCCAATCATTTGACTTTTTTTCTCCCTTCATTTGATGAGAAATATTCTTGGTATCACAAATGAATGATCTCAAGCAATGTCGACGAAAGATCAGAATATAATAAATGCTATGAAATTGGTTAAAATATCCAAAGAACAATTACAATTTATGAGAGATTCAGAATGGGACTTTTTATTAACTGAAGTTTCTTCATTTTTTTATAAACATAATATTAGCATCCCTGACATGGATGATATATTTGTTGTTCGAGGTCGATCTTGACGAAATAGTGAAAAAAAAGTCAAATAAACATCACTATTGTGTAGAGGTGTTTTATATTGTCTTGGATATGCAAGTTCAAGAGCTCAATAACCGTTTCAATGAAGTTAATACTCAATTACTTCTATGTATGGCATGTTTGAATCCAAGTGACTCATTTTCTTCTTTTGACAAAGACAAACTAATTTGTCTTGCTCGGTTTTATCCACTTTAGTTTTTCAGAGACACAACTTTTGACCATTAAAGATCAATTTGAGACATATATTCAAGATGTTAGATCTAAAGAAGAGTTTGCAGGTTTTAAAACAAATTTTAAGTCTCTGTGAAGTGATGGTGAAGATAAAAAAGGATATTATATCCTTTAGTATACAAGCTTATATCTTTATCTCTAATTTTACCAGTTGTCACAGCTTCTGCATATTCGACAATGAAAATAGTAAAGAATCGATTACGAAATCGAATTGGGGACCAACGGTTGGCTTATAGCTTGATCACATTTATTGAAAAAGATATATTCAACAATATTGATAATGAAGTGATCATGCAACACTTTCAAAAAATAAAGACTCGTCGAGGAAGTTTGTGAAAATCATAAATTTTTATTATTTATATAATAAAGTATATGTCTAACGGTTATAAAATTTTAGAATATATTTTATTCAAATATTATGAATACATTTTTTTGACATTTTTATTTTCATATAATCTGGCCCCTCTTTTGGATCCGCCCCTACCTCAATTTTTATGTTTGATATTAATTTAGAAGTGCTTTTGAGGAAATTTAATATCATTTAAAAGTTTTTTTTTAAGCTATAATTAAGTGCTTGGCTAGAAAGTACTTCATAAATATTTTTATTTTCTAAAAAGTTAAACAGTTATTAAAAGTATTTCCCACCTCAATTTTCTTGTTTGATTTTAATTTAGAAGCGCTTTTGAGGAAAGTTAATATATCATTCAAAGTTTTTTTAAAGCTATAAATAAGTGCTTGGCTAGAAAGTACTTAATAAAACACTTACTTTTAAATAAATATTTCATTTAAAAAACTTAGACAATTATTAAAAGTATTTGTGAAATTAGGCAAACAAAGATGGAAAGAATAAAAAAAAAACTTTTAATTAGATAACAAAAACAGTTTAAAATTATGAAAGCGAAACGAAAAATTTATTTATTATATCTAACACTTCCCACCTATATACCTCAAAGCAACCCTATTGTGTCTCTCTATATCATCTGGATTCATATTTAATTGACAAATTTCTCTCTCTATTTTGTTTTTCTTTAATTTTATTTTCTTTTTTTCTATACCTGTCTTGTTAGGCAGACATACTTATCTGCTTACCAGTAAGTAGCTAAATCTTTTTCATAAATTGTAAGACCCGATAATACATCATGACCTAAAATTCTCTATCAATTTGACCCAACTTAATAAACCTACCCTTTTACTCCTCCGTCTATCTTCTCTACCTCCAACATTTTGACGTTTTAAATAGGGACATTTGTAAATCTAGTAATTTTTTAGGTAATATTTATAAAAATATAAACTCTAAAAAATATTTGTGAATATGACAAATTTTGATTGTAAATCAGTGATAAACACTAAATTACATATTTTTACAATAAGTTTATCAATGATACATACATTAAACCACTGTTAATCACTGATTAACATAGTAAATTTGCTATACTTATAAATATTTTTTAGATTTACTATTTTTATAAATGTTTAATCAAAATTTGCTACCCAATTAAATTTCCTTATATAATATGTATCTCGAGGAAAACATAACATAGGTCTTTTCCAAAAACCATTGTGTTTCTTTTTTGTATCTCTCTCCAATGGAGTTTCTTGAAAATAAGAGCATTTTGGTCATTGGTGCAACTGGTTTTCTAGGAAAGGGTAAGTGATAATATATACTATCATATGTACCTGATTTTTTTTTATTTTACTAAATATAGAGAAGTATATGTAATCTAATTTATATTTTGTGAGAGTGCAGTAATGGTGGAGAAAATATTAAGGGTTCAACCAAATGTAAAGAAACTCTATTTGTTATTAAGGGCAGAAAATCATATTACAGCCATGCAACGTTTCCATAACGAGGTATCTCGTTTTTCCACCATTTACAAAGAATAAGCAAATTATTATTTCTGAAATATTTATGAAAAACAGCTTTATATTCGATTTTACTTTCATTCGTTTGAAATAACTTTTAAAGGTGTTATTTTACAGTTATAATTTTTTTTTTAATTAAACAATACTTTTAAATACTTCTAAAAGTTATTTCAAACGAGCACTTGTAATTTTACTTATTGTGAAAATATTGTATTATGTTATTGGTTTTATATAGGTCATGGAGAAAGATTTGTTTAAAGTGTTGAAGGGAAAATGGGGTGCAAATCTAAACACCTTGATTTCAGAAAAGATTTCTCTGGTTTTGGGTGAGATCTCACACTCTCATATGGGATTGAAGGATTCAAATTTGGTTGAAGAGATGAAGAATCAAGTAGAAATTATTGTCAATTTTGCTGCAACCACCAATTTTGATGAAAGGTACAAAATTCACATGCAAAAGCATTTAACCAAAGCCATGTGGAATACAAATATTTTTAAACAGAAATTGATGACAAAATTTAAATATGTATTTCAATTTATATCATCACATTTGATTTTTTATTTAAATATTAAATTTATTTTTAAAATTTTATTAAAGTCAAAAGTAATAAATGATTGAAACTAAGAATAAATTATCATAATTAAATTGATAATTGACTTGTAAAAAAATGAGAGTTTTAGAACTAAAAAGCTCATTTATTTAGGTGAGGCCAAAGCAAAAGTTATAATAGAAAATACTAAAAAGTCAACTATATATTTTTTCTTAATAATTTATTGAACTCGAAGCAATAGAGTATATTAATAAAAAAAATTAAAAATTGTTCTATATATGTAAATACATAATTTTTTTTCCTACTATTTTAGTATTTCCTTAAATGTAAAAGTAAAAAAAACCACATTTGACATTTTAAATTTTTGAAAATTTTCCCCGAAATTTGAATTTTGCATCCGAATTTAAATTTTATAATACCCAAAATTAAAATGCTCAAGAAAGAAAAGAAAGAAAAAAATTTTAAAAAAAGGACTTGCAATTTTTTTTTCTCTTTCTTATTGAGCATTTTAATTTTAGGCATTATAATTTTTAAATTCTAGTGTAAAATTTAAATTTTTGGGTAAACTTTTAAATTTTGGTCCGAATTCCGGGGCAAGATTCAAATTTCAAGACAAATTTTGGGGAAAAGTTTCAAATTCCAGTCTGAATTTCGGGGCAAAGTTTTAAACTATGGTCCGAATTCTGGGGCAAAGTTTTAAATTTTGTCCAAATTCCAAGGAAAAATTCAAATTTTGGGGGAAAATTTTCAAATTTCGAGGCACATTCCTAGGCGAATTTCGGGGAACACTCCGGGCCTAAATTATAAATTATAAATTTCGGGGCAAGCTGGAATTTTATTTTTTCCAAAATAAATGTTTGAAAGTAAGAGCTAACTTGTATTATCATATTTTTTCTAAAAAAATCAAATGTTTGAATAATGGAGAGTTTAATGAGAATGTTGATGAGACTGGGGAGAGTTGAGAATTAGAGAGAATTTTAGAGAGATAAAATAAAATTCCAAATGATAGAGTAAAGTATTAGTTATATTAACGTTTAAGGATAAAAAAATTTCACAAGAACATGACATTATCATAAGGTCAAAAAGGATTAAAATGATAATGGAGGTCAATTATATCATTTATTTGCCAATTTTAAAGGCCAATTAAGCAAAAAAAACCCTGTCTATTGATATTTTTTTTAATAATATGTATAGATACGATGTGGCACTTGGCAATAATACATTGGGTGCTGAACATGTTGTATGCTTTGCAAAGCAGTGTACTAATCTGGTAGTTCTTGTCCATATATCCACTGGTTAGTATAATATATTATTTACAAAAATATCTTACTATTTCTGAATCTTGCATTTTGTAGCTTCGAAAATTCTCCAATTTTAATTCATAAAGAAAAAAACAACTTAAATAACCGTTAAATTGAAGGATATATATGTTTTCTTAGAGGGTTCTTACAAAAATAGTTGTTGTGCAGCAATGTCAATCACACAAGTGCAAGTTCAAGGTTCTATCAATGGCTATGCAAGTTCTAGGTTTTAACTAAGGATGAACATTAATGGAAGAATAGCATAAACGAGAGAGAGAGTTTTTAGAGAGAAATGTGTAGACACCCATTTTCGTCCGGTAATATTTAAAATTAACAAAATTTACATATTTCGAAAAAATAAAAAAAAATTGACTTTGGTTTGAAATGTGGTGTTTTCTTTGACATGATTTGTTTAATTTGGATTTAAAAATAAAAAATTTAAATTTAAATTAGCATTTTTAAAATTGATTTGAATTGAAATTTAATTTTAAAAGATTTGGAAAATAATTTTTAAATGAGAATCAATATAAACATGGAAAAGATGAGTAGGAAAATTATTAGATATTTTTTATAATTATGGGAAAGAATAAAAGATTTTATTTTATTTTGATTTTCATTAATTAAATTTTCCTTGTTTGTTTTTTCCTCTTGGTTATAAAAAGGACCCTCTTACAACCCTAAAAGACACAATATTCACAAGAGCAAAAACCTGAAGTTTTCTCTACATCTCTCCTTTTCACGGCCATAACCTTTCTCTTCTTGCTTTCTAAAAACCCAAAACCATTCATAAGAGCCTCCCTCCCTCTCAATAATAAACCTAAATCCCTACGACCAAACCTTTGAGTCTCTTCTTCATCTTCTTCATTCATCGTCGAATTGGAGCTACACATTTGTAAGGTTCTATCAAACCAAGGTAACATCCTTTTCCATTAAAAATGTAGTCATTCGTATGTTACTCTTTTATTTTATTTTATTTCGTGATTTTTGTACATTGATTTAGATTTTTTTGAAATTTTTATTTGAAAATAGACTTAAATATGAACCAATAGAAAAAAGAATCGACTCATTTGGATATGTGGTTATTAAGTTATGATTTTTTAAAGTTTAGTATTGAAACTGATTTACTGTTTCGGGATTTTTTACACACCTTGTCATTACATGATTTTTCGGTTCTGATTCTTTGAAAATAATTATTTATGATTATTTTTCTATAAAACTAGACTCGTAAATAAAGATTTAGGAACAAGAATCACCCCGTTTCGATGAGTATAAAAAAAGATATGATTTTTCAAAGTTAGTGTAAAATCTGCAGAAATTTGTGTATAAAACCGAGAATGAGGAATGTTTTTGACATAAAATCTAATTTTATTTACAAGTGTACATACTTTTTTATTTTAGTAATCAATCATAGATGAAATATAGAATATTTAGAAGAAAGAATCAAGTTAAAATATATTTTAGTTAAGAAGTTATGAATTTCCAAAGTTGATGTGTTTTGTTTGGAATAATTATGCTAATTTTATTGGTTTGCCTTATTTGTAAAATTTGATTGCCATATTTTGTGTTTACTACATTCCTTTTTATTGTCTTCATATTAAGGTCATAATTTAATGAATTTGTATAAATATTATATTGATCATTATTAGGATACTAATTTTCCAACTTCCTAAAAGACATAATTTGATTAAATTACCAAATTTTTAAATATAAAATTGGAATTAATTAGGATACTAATTTTTCAAAGCATAAAAATTAACAATTAAATTTAAATATAAAATTGAAATTAATTAGGATACTAATTTTTCAAAGCATAAAAAATTAACAATTAAATTTAAATATAGTAATTGGAATTAATTAGGATACTAATTTTCCAAAGCATAAAACTTAACAATTTAAATAAAAATATAAGATTTGGAATTAATTAGGATACTAATTAGGTAATTTTCCAAATCATAAAAATTAACAATGAAATTTTAAACATTAATTGGAATTTATTAGGGTATAAACCTACCAACTTTCTAAAAATACAAAGATTAATAATATAAGCCTTAAATAAAAATTAAAAATTATTAGGATATTAATTGTCCATTTATACCATAAATAAAAGATTTGTCAAATAAAATTTTCCTATTTAAAAACTAGGGGCCAAAAGTGAAACTTACCCTAAACCTAATTTTTAGCTAAAAGTTAAATAATAATAAAGATAAAAAATTTATAATTAATTAAAATATTCATTTTTAAAACTTAAACATAAAAAACAAACCAACAAATTGTTTTCAAAAACTCCAACGACGAATGTGGGGGCGTTGGGATACCATGCTCCTAAACATTCTTGAGGTAAGGAATTTTTTCTCAGGATACTAAGTTAAATTCCCGACAACATTTTTTCTAATGGCTTTATGCCACTCATACTTATTTAATCATGCTTTATTACTAAAGTATTGATTAATAAAACATGAGACATTTAAAAATAACCAAAAAAATAATTTTTGTTTATAGATAAAGGCTTTCATTAATAATACACCAAATAAAATAAAAAACAACAATCGTTTTTAAACGAACATAATAGGGTGCTAATACCTTCCCTATGTGTGAATGAACTCCCGAACCCATTTTCAATAGTTAGTAGACCATCCTTAGTTAATGACCAAGTGACTAATCACACCTAATTTAGAAATCCAATGATTAGTGGCGACTCCCTCTTTTTATTTTCCACGTCGCGTTTACGTAGCGACAAAATGCAAGACAAAATTTTATAGTGGTTCAAATGTTATTGTTATCATATCATATTTTCTTCTCATCAAAGACAATGTCCCTGCTGATAATACTTTTGGATCCTTCCATCCACCAAAGTTTATACCCCTTTACTCCATGTGGGTAGCCAATGAGAACACATTTGATGGCCCTAAGCTCCAACTTGTCCTGTCTGACATGTGCATATGTAATGCAACCCAAATGTTCTTAAATGTTACAGATTTGGTGGTGATCCTCTCCATGCCTCTTCTGGTGTCTTAGAATTCAGAGTAGTGGTAGGGTTTCTATTGATTAGGTAACTAGCAGTCATCAAGGCTTCATCCCAAAGCACTTTTGGTAGATTGGCTTGTGATAGTAGGCACCTTACTCTTTCTAGCAAGGTCCTATTCATCCTCTCAGCTACCCTATTCTGTTGGGGTGTGTAAGCCACTGTTAGATGTATGTTTACCCCTTCCTTTGTGCAGAAATCCTTGAACTCTTTGCTGCAAAATTCCATGCCATTTTCTGTTCGAAGAGTTTTGACTTTGCAGCCTGAGTTGTTCTCAACAAGTGTCTTCCACTCTTTGAATTTAGACAAGTCTTCATTCTTGTGTTTTAGCAGCAGAACCCACACCTTTTTTGTAAAATCATCTATAATTGACATGAAGTATCTAGCTCCACCATGAGACTGAGTCCTTACAGGCCCCCACAGATCACTATGTAGATAACCCAATTTTTTTTTGTACTATGCACTCTTGAAGCAAACTTCACCCTTTTTAATTTTCCATAAACACAATGTTCACACACTCCAAGATCATTTATCTTGATGTCTCCCAACAGACCATGTTTCTGTAATTCAATCAATCTTCTTTCACTGACATGGGCCAGCCTCATATGCCACATTCTTATAGGATCAATGGTTTCTGATTCTGACACAGCTGCTACTGCCCCTGGTATAGCTTTTCCTTGCAGATAATATAACCCATTATTCAGAATTAATTCCCTTCATCTTCACCATAAAACTCTTGATTAATTTTAAGATTCCCTTTTCAGATTTGAAGGCATACCCTACACTGTCTAGTGTACTCAAGGATATCAAGTGTCTGCTTAGTCTTGTAACATATCTAACCTCTGTCATGATTCTTTCAATGCCATGATACATCTGAAATCTTATGGAACCAATTCCATTTACTCTACATCCATGATTATTTCCCATGAATACAGGCCCACCATCTTCTTCCTTCAAATCAACAAACCAGACTTTGTTGTGGGTCATGTGAAACGTGCAGGAAAAATCAAGAACCCAATGTTCTTGGGTTTCTTGCTTCTCTGAACCATCAGTACCTCTGCAAAGTCATACCCATCTGATACATTTTCTGGGTTGGTTTCCTCCTTCGTGTCTTCACTACGGTCCCTGAACTTATTATCAGGACAATTTCGCCTAAAATGACCCTCCTTGTTACATATGTAGCACTTCTTGGATTTGATGTTTGATTTCGATTGGCTTCTGCCTCTTCCCCCTTTTTGGAAGTTTCTTTTATCTTATCTACCTATTGTAAACAATGCTTCTCCTTCTATTTTCTCATTCGTAATCTCCATCTGTTTGGCATTCCAAGCTCCAAGAACAACGTCTAAGGTCAAGCTATCACGCCCATACTTGATTGCAGCCTTCACTTCGCGAAAGGTCTCTAGCAAACCATTCAAAAGAATCACTACTTGGTTTTCTTCGAGAGTTTCTCACCATTGTTTGACAGTCAATCACCAATTTTGTGAAATCATCAAGATTATCATCAAGGCTTTTTCCAGGAGTCCATTCTATACCCAAATAGTCTCTCCTTGAGATAGATCTTATTTGTCAATGTCTTCGCAAGGTATAGCTTCTCCAATTTATTCCAGGATCCCTAAAGCGGATTCTTGATCATCAACTTGTCTAAGAACATTGTCCGAAAGGTTCGGAATCAATGAACTATAGGTCGTATCAAGAACATCTTTCTTCTCAAGCTCGTTGTCGTGGCCGAAATGCAGGTGGATCTTCAAGCGCACGAACTACCTTTTGTTGAAGTAGAATAGCCTTCATCTTCTTCCTCCACATGCCATAGTCTCTTTTTCCATCGAACTTTGCAATCTCAAAACGCGTGGTCATTCTTCCTGGTTCTTGTAAGAACAGATCTCGATTCTTGCAATTTGCGGATCTTCAAGAATTGCGTGACTCTAAATCCGTAGATCCGATACCAATTGTTCGGCAAGAATGTCAATCACACAAGTGCAAGTTCAAAGTTCTATCAATGGCTATACAAGTTTTAGGTTTTAACTAAGGATGAACATCAATGGCGAATAGCATAAACGAAAAAGAGAGTTTTTAGAGAGAAATGCAAGATGAATTTTATAGTGTGGTTCAACTGTGATTGTTATCATAATCCGTCTACATCCACTTTAGTCCTTTTTTTTATACTTGGTAGCTGTTACAGGGCTTAACCAATTCAATTAGCCAATGGTTACAACAATGATTAGACTAGTTATTACAATAGTAAAATTAGGTTCAATATTTATAAAACTAGCAGTAAAAAAACTTATTTGTAAAAATATCAAAAAATTTAAATTCGCGTCTAAAATATTATCAAATTGCCATTAGTTTTACATGAGTACTCAGTGATTTCCTCACAAGTAATCACTGATTTCCACACAAGTAATCACCGATTTTATTGATATCCTAATATTTTGTGCATGAATCACTGATTACCTAATAGTTATCACTGATTATCTTATAAGTTATCACTGATTTCTTTGATTCACATGAATGCCCCTACCTCAATTTTTATGTTTGATATTAATTTAGAAGTGCTTTTGAGGAAATTTAATATCATTTAAAAGTTTTTTTTAAGCTATAATTAAGTGCTTGGCTAGAAAGTACTTCATAAATATTTTTATTTTCTAAAAAGTTAAACAGTTATTAAAAGTATTTCCCACCTCAATTTTCTTGTTTGATTTTAATTTAGAAGCGCTTTTGAGGAAAGTTAATATATCATTCAAAGTTTTTTTAAAGCTATAAATAAGTGCTTGGCTAGAAAGTACTTAATAAAACACTTACTTTTAAATAAATATTTTATTTAAAAAACTTAGACAATTATTAAAAGTATTTGTGAAATTAGGCAAACAAAGATGGAAAGAATAAAAAAAAAAACTTTTAATTAGATAACAAAAACAGTTTAAAATTATGAAAGCGAAACGAAAAATTTATTTATTATATCTAACACTTCCCACCTATATACCTCAAAGCAACCCTATCGTGTCTCTCTACATCATCTGGATTCATATTTAATTGACAAATTTCTCTCTCTATTTTGTTTTTCTTTAATTTTATTTTCTTTTTTCTATACCTGTTTTGGTAGGCAGACATACTTATCTGCTTACCAGTAAGTAGCTAAATCTTTTTCATAAATTGTAAGACCCGATAATACATCATGACCTAAAATTCTCTATCAATTTGACCCAACTTAATAAACCTACCCTTTTACTCCTCCGTCTATCTTCTCTACCTCCAACATTTTGACGTTTTAAATAGGGACATTTGTAAATCTAGTAATTTTTTAGGTAATATTTATAAAAATATAAACTCTAAAAAATATTTGTGAATATGACAAATTTTGATTGTAAATCAGTGATAAACACTAAATTACATATTTTTACAATAAGTTTATCAATGATACATACATTAAACCACTGTTAATCACTGATTAACATAGTAAATTTGCTATACTTATAAATATTTTTTAGATTTACTATTTTTATAAATGTTTAATCAAAATTTGCTACCCAATTAAATTTCCCTTATAATATGTACCTCGAGGAAAACATAACATAGGTCTTTTCCAAAAACCATTGTGTTTCTTTTTTGTATCTCTCTCCAATGGAGTTTCTTGAAAATAAGAGCATTTTGGTCATTGGTGCAACTGGTTTTCTAGGAAAGGGTAAGTGATAATATATACTATAATATGTACCTGGTTTTTTTTTTTTATTTTACTAAATATAGAGAAGTATATGTAATCTAATTTATATTTTGTGAGAGTGCAGTAATGGTGGAGAAAATATTAAGGGTTCAACCAAATGTAAAGAAACTCTATTTGTTATTAAGGGCAGAAAATCATATTACAGCCATGCAACGTTTCCATAACGAGGTATCTCGTTTTTCCACCATTTACAAAGAATAAGCAAATTATTATTTCTGAAATATTTATGAAAAACAGCTTTATATTCGATTTTACTTTCATTCGTTTGAAATAACTTTTAAAGGTGTTATTTTACAGTTATAATTTTTTTTTTAATTAAACAATACTTTTAAATACTTCTAAAAGTTATTTCAAACGAGCACTTGTAATTTTACTTATTGTGAAAATATTGTATTATGTTATTGGTTTTATATAGGTCATGGAGAAAGATTTGTTTAAAGTGTTGAAGGGAAAATGGGGTGCAAATCTAAACACCTTGATTTCAGAAAAGATTTCTCTGGTTTTGGGTGAGATCTCACACTCTCATATGGGATTGAAGGATTCAAATTTGGTTGAAGAGATGAAGAATCAAGTAGAAATTATTGTCAATTTTGCTGCAACCACCAATTTTGATGAAAGGTACAAAATTCACATGCAAAAGCATTTAACCAAAGCCATGTGGAATACAAATATTTTTAAACAGAAATTGATGACAAAATTTAAATATGTATTTCAATTTATATCATCACATTTGATTTTTTATTTAAATATTAAATTTATTTTTAAAATTTTATTAAAGTCAAAAGTAATAAATGATTGAAACTAAGAATAAATTATCATAATTAAATTGATAATTGACTTGTAAAAAAATGAGAGTTTTAGAACTAAAAAGCTCATTTATTTAGGTGAGGCCAAAGCAAAAGTTATAATAGAAAATACTAAAAAGTCAACTATATATTTTTTCTTAATAATTTATTGAACTCGAAGCAATAGAGTATATTAATAAAAAAAATTAAAAATTGTTCTATATATGTAAATACATAATTTTTTTTCCTACTATTTTAGTATTTCCTTAAATGTAAAAGTAAAAAAAACCACATTTGACATTTTAAATTTTTGAAAATTTTCCCGAAATTTGAATTTTGCATCCGATTTAAATTTTATAATACCCAAAATTAAAATGCTCAAGAAAGAAAAGAAAGAAAAAAATTTTAAAAAAAGGACTTGCAATTTTTTTTTCTCTTTCTTATTGAGCATTTTAATTTTAGGCATTATAATTTTTAAATTCTAGTGTAAAATTTAAATTTTTGGGTAAACTTTTAAATTTTGGTCCGAATTCGGGGCAAGATTCAAATTTCAAGACAAATTCTGGGGAAAAGTTTCAAATTCGATCTGAATTTGGGGCAAAGTTTTAAACTATGGTCCGAATTCTGGGGCAAAGTTTTAAATTTTGTCCAAATTCCAAGGAAAAATTCAAATTTTGGGGGAAAATTTTCAAATTTCGAGGCACATTCCTAGGCGAATTTCGGGGAACACTCCGGGCCTAAATTATAAATTATAAATTTCGGGGCAAGCTGGAATTTTATTTTTTCCAAAATAAATGTTTGAAAGTAAGAGCTAACTTGTATTATCATATTTTTTCTAAAAAAATCAAATGTTTGAATAATGGAGAGTTTAATGAGAATGTTGATGAGACTGGGGAGAGTTGAGAATTAGAGAGAATTTTAGAGAGATAAAATAAAATTCCAAATGATAGAGTAAAGTATTAGTTATATTAACGTTTAAGGATAAAAAAAATTTCACAGTAACATGACATTATCATAAGGTCAAAAAGGATTAAAATGATAATGGAGGTCAATTATATCATTTATTTGCCAATTTTAAAGGCCAATTAAGCAAAAAAAACCCTGTCTATTGATATTTTTTTTAATAATATGTATAGATACGATGTGGCACTTGGCAATAATACATTGGGTGCTGAACATGTTGTATGCTTTGCAAAGCAGTGTACTAATCTGGTAGTTCTTGTCCATATATCCACTGGTTAGTATAATATATTATTTACAAAAATATCTTACTATTTCTGAATCTTGCATTTTGTAGCTTCGAAAATTCTCCAATTTTAATTCATAAAGAAAAAAACAACTTAAATAACCGTTAAATTGAAGGATATATATGTTTTCTTAGAGGGTTCTTACAAAAATAGTTGTTGTGCAGCAATGTCAATCACACAAGTGCAAGTTCAAGGTTCTATCAATGGCTATGCAAGTTCTAGGTTTTAACTAAGGATGAACATTAATGGAAGAATAGCATAAACGAGAGAGAGAGTTTTTAGAGAGAAATGTGTAGACACCCATTTTCGTCCGGTAATATTTAAAATTAACAAAATTTACATATTTCAAAAAAAATAAAAAAATTGACTTTGGTTTGAAATGTGGTGTTTTCTTTGACATGATTTGTTTAATTTGGATTTAAAAATAAAAATTTAAATTTAAATTAGCATTTTTAAAATTGATTTGAATTGAAATTTAATTTTAAAAGATTTGGAAAATAATTTTTAAATGAGAATCAATATAAACATGGAAAAGATGAGTAGGAAAATTATTAGATATTTTTTATAATTATGGGAAAGAATAAAAGATTTTATTTTATTTTGATTTTCATTAATTAAATTTTCCTTGTTTGTTTTTTCCTCTTGGTTATAAAAAGGACCCTCTTACAACCCTAAAAGACACAATATTCACAAGAGCAAAAACCTTGAAGTTTTCTCTACATCTCTCCTTTTCACGGCCATAACCTTTCTCTTCTTGCTTTCTAAAAACCCAAAACCATTCATAAGAGCCTCCCTCCCTCTCAATAATAAACCTAAATCCCTACGACCAAACCTTTGAGTCTCTTCTTCATCTTCTTCATTCATCGTCGGAATTCGGAGCTACACATTTGTAAGGTTCTATCAAACCAAGGTAACATCCTTTTCCATTAAAAATGTAGTCATTCGTATGTTACTCTTTTATTTTATTTTATTTCGTGATTTTTGTACATTGATTTAGATTTTTTTGAAATTTTTATTTGAAAATAGACTTAAATATGAACCAATAGAAAAAAGAATCGACTCATTTGGATATGTGGTTATTAAGTTATGATTTTTTAAAGTTTAGTATTGAAACTGATTTACTGTTTCGGGATTTTTTACACACCTTGTCATTACATGATTTTTCGGTTCTGATTCTTTGAAAATAATTATTTATGATTATTTTTCTATAAAACTAGACTCGTAAATAAAGATTTAGGAACAAGAATCACCCCGTTTCGATGAGTATAAAAAAAGATATGATTTTTCAAAGTTAGTGTAAAATCTGCAGAAATTTGTGTATAAAACCGAGAATGAGGAATGTTTTTGACATAAAATCTAATTTTATTTACAAGTGTACATACTTTTTTATTTTAGTAATCAATCATAGATGAAATATAGAATATTTAGAAGAAAGAATCAAGTTAAAATATATTTTAGTTAAGAAGTTATGAATTTCCAAAGTTGATGTGTTTTGTTTGGAATAATTATGCTAATTTTATTGGTTTGCCTTATTTGTAAAATTTGATTGCCATATTTTGTGTTTACTACATTCCTTTTTATTGTCTTCATATTAAGGTCATAATTTAATGAATTTGTATAAATATTATATTGATCATTATTAGGATACTAATTTTCCAACTTCCTAAAAGACATAATTTGATTAAATTACCAAATTTTTAAATATAAAATTGGAATTAATTAGGATACTAATTTTTCAAAGCATAAAAATTAACAATTAAATTTAAATATAAAATTGAAATTAATTAGGATACTAATTTTTCAAAGCATAAAAAATTAACAATTAAATTTAAATATAGTAATTGGAATTAATTAGGATACTAATTTTCCAAAGCATAAAACTTAACAATTTAAATAAAAATATAAGATTTGGAATTAATTAGGATACTAATTAGGTAATTTTCCAAATCATAAAAATTAACAATGAAATTTTAAACATTAATTGGAATTTATTAGGGTATAAACCTACCAACTTTCTAAAAATACAAAGATTAATAATATAAGCCTTAAATAAAAATTAAAAATTATTAGGATATTAATTGTCCATTTATACCATAAATAAAAGATTTGTCAAATAAAATTTTCCTATTTAAAAACTAGGGGCCAAAAGTGAAACTTACCCTAAACCTAATTTTTAGCTAAAAGTTAAATAATAATAAAGATAAAAAATTTATAATTAATTAAAATATTCATTTTTAAAACTTAAACATAAAAAACAAACCAACAAATTGTTTTCAAAAACTCCGACGACAGAATGTGGGGGCGTTGGGATACCATGCTCCTAAACATTCTTGAGGTAAGGAATTTTTTCTCAGGATACTAAGTTAAATTCCCGACAACATTTTTTCTAATGGCTTTATGCCACTCATACTTATTTAATCATGCTTTATTACTAAAGTATTGATTAATAAAACATGAGACATTTAAAAATAACCAAAAAAATAATTTTTGTTTATAGATAAAGGCTTTCATTAATAATACACCAAATAAAATAAAAAACAACAATCGTTTTTAAACGAACATAATAGGGTGCTAATACCTTCCCTATGTGTGAATGAACTCCCGAACCCATTTTCAATAGTTAGTAGACCATCCTTAGTTAATGACCAAGTGACTAATCACACCTAATTTAGAAATCCAATGATTAGTGGCGACTCCCTCTTTTTATTTTCCACGTCGCGTTTACGTAGCGACAAAATGCAAGACAAAATTTTATAGTGGTTCAAATGTTATTGTTATCATATCATATTTTCTTCTTCATCAAAGACAATGTCCCTGCTGATAATACTTTTGGATCCTTCCATCCACCAAAGTTTATACCCCTTTACTCCATGTGGGTAGCCAATGAGAACACATTTGATGGCCCTAAGCTCCAACTTGTCCTGTCTGACATGTGCATATGTAATGCAACCCAAATGTTCTTAAATGTTACAGATTTGGTGGTGATCCTCTCCATGCCTCTTCTGGTGTCTTAGAATTCAGAGTAGTGGTAGGGTTTCTGTTGATTAGGTAACTAGCAGTCATCAAGGCTTCAGCCCAAAGCACTTTTGGTAGATTGGCTTGTGATAGTAGGCACCTTACTCTTTCTAGCAAGGTCCTATTCATCCTCTCAGCTACCCTATTCTGTTGGGGTGTGTAAGCCACTGTTAGATGTATGTTTATCCCTTCCTTTGTGCAGAAATCCTTGAACTCTTTGCTGCAAAATTCCATGCCATTTTCTGTTCGAAGAGTTTTGACTTTGCAGCCTGAGTTGTTCTCAACAAGTGTCTTCCACTCTTTGAATTTAGACAAGTCTTCATTCTTGTGTTTTAGCAGCAGAACCCACACCTTTTTTGTAAAATCATCTATAATTGACATGAAGTATCTAGCTCCACCATGAGACTGAGTCCTTACAGGCCCCCACAGATCACTATGTAGATAACCCAATTTTTTTTTTGTACTATGCACTCTTGAAGCAAACTTCACCCTTTTTAATTTTCCATAAACACAATGTTCACACACTCCAAGATCATTTATCTTGATGTCTCCCAACAGACCATGTTTCTGTAATTCAATCAATCTTCTTTCACTGACATGGGCCAGCCTCATATGCCACATTCTTATAGGATCAATGGTTTCTGATTCTGACACAGCTGCTACTGCCCCTGGTATAGCTTTTCCTTGCAGATAATATAACCCATTATTCAGAATTAATTCCCTTCATCTTCACCATAAAACTCTTGATTAATTTTAAGATTCCCTTTTCAGATTTGAAGGCATACCCTACAATTGTCTAGTGTACTCAAGGATATCAAGTGTCCGCTTAGTCTTGGAACATATCTAACCTCCTGTCATGATTCTTTCAATGCCATGATACATCTGAAATCTTATGGAACCAATTCCATTTACTCTACATCCATGATTATTTCCCATGAATACAGGCCCACCATCTTCTTCCTTCAAATCAACAAACCAGGACTTTGTTGTGGGTCATGTGAAACGTGCAGGAAAAATCAAGAACCCAATGTTCTTGGGTTTCTTGCTTCTCTGAAACCATCAGTACCTCTACAAAGTCATACCCATCTGATACATTTGCTGGGTTGGTTTCCTCCTTCGTGTCTTCACTACGGTCCCTGAACTTATTATCAGGACAATTTCGCCTAAAATGACCCTCCTTGTTACATATGTAGCACTTCTTGGATTTGATGTTTGATTTCGATTGGCTTCTGCCTCTTCCCCCTTTTTGGAAGTTTCTTTTATCTTATCTACCTATTGTAAACAATGCTTCTCCTTCTATTTTCTCATTCGTAATCTCCATCTGTTTGGCATTCCAAGCTCCAAGAACAACGTCTAAGGTCAAGCTATCACGCCCATACTTGATTGCAGCCTTCACTTCGCGAAAGGTCTCTAGCAAACCATTCAAAAGAATCACTACTTGGTTTTCTTCAGAGAGTTTCTCACCATTGTTTGACAGGTCAATCACCAATTTTGTGAAATCATCAAGATTATCATCAAGGCTTTTTCCAGAGTCCATTCTATACCCAAATAGTCTCTCCTTGAGATAGATCTTATTTGTCAATGTCTTCGCAAGGTATAGCTTCTCCAATTTATTCCAGATCCCTAAAGCAGATTCTTGATCATCAACTTGTCTAAGAACATTGTCTGAAAGGTTCAGAATCAATGAACTATAGGCTGTATCAAGAACATCTTTCTTCTCAAGCTCTGTTGTCGTGGCTGGAAATGCAGGTGGATCTTCAAGCGCACGAACTACCTTTTGTTGAAGTAGAATAGCCTTCATCTTCTTCCTCCACATGCCATAGTCTCTTTTTCCATCGAACTTTGCAATCTCAAAACGCGTGGTCATTCTTCCTGGTTCTTGTAAGAACAGATCTCTGATTCTTGCAATTTGCAGATCTTCAAGAATTGCGTGACTCTAAATCCGTAGATCTGATACCAATTGTTGTGCAGCAATGTCAATCACACAAGTGCAAGTTCAAAGTTCTATCAATGGCTATACAAGTTTTAGGTTTTAACTAAGGATGAACATCAATGGCAGAATAGCATAAACGAAAAAGAGAGTTTTTAGAGAGAAATGCAAGACAGAATTTTATAGTGTGGTTCAACTGTGATTGTTATCATAATCAGTCTACATCCACTTTAGTCCTTTTTTTTATACTTGGTAGCTGTTACAGGGCTTAACCAATTCAATTAGCCAATGGTTACAACAATGATTAGACTAGTTATTACAATAGTAAAATTAGGTTCAATATTTATAAAACTAGCAGTAAAAAAACTTATTTGTAAAAATATCAAAAAATTTAAATTCGCGTCTAAAATATTATCAAATTGCCATTAGTTTTACATGAGTACTCAGTGATTTCCTCACAAGTAATCACTGATTTCCACACAAGTAATCACCGATTTTATTGATATCCTAATATTTTGTGCATGAATCACTGATTACCTAATAGTTATCACTGATTATCTTATAAGTTATCACTGATTTCTTTGATTCACATGAATGAATTTTTCTTAAAAAACTGCTATATTTACAAATACTTTTTAAAAATGTTATATTTTTAAATATTGCAAAGAAATTTACTACCCAATAAAATTTCCCTTTTCTTAGCTTACGTTTCAGGTGAAAGGGAAGGTCTTATACTTGAAGCCCCATTTAAAATGGGTGATTCACTTAATGGAACCAAAGGATTAGACATTAAAAATGAACAAAAAATTGTGAAAGAGATACTAAATGAACTTAAAGACAATGGAGCTAATGAGAAAACAATATTTCTTGCCTTGAAAGACTTGGGCCTTAAAAGGTATTGAACTAAAAAAATCATAAAATCAATTTAATAATATTTAATTTTTGTAATAAAAAACGACATCTTTTGAATTGTAAAATTTCAAATATGGTAAAATTATTCAATTTTTTTTTAGAAATAACAGTTTTATTAAAATATTGAGAACTTTCATTATTTTAATGAAAGTATCAAAATCAGAAAAACAAATCAAATTTGAAAAATTATTGAATTTTAATTTAAAACACCCCACATAAAATACAAGAGAAGATTATTGAAAGAAAAAAAAATATTATTTTTTAAAAATTTCAAAACTTTTGATTTTTTTAAAAGGGGCAATTGCAAATCTATCAAAAAAAAAATTAATATTCATAATAATATCAACCCTTAAATTATTTGTAAATATAGGAAATTTTTATTGGGTGAACTAGAGATTAACATGGAACTACATATTTTTACAATAAGTTAACGATTGATTCACATAGTAATCGAAGTTAATCACTGATGAATATAGTAAAAACTATTATATTTATAAATAATTTTAGGCAGTGACATATTTATAATAATCATATAAAATTCTACTGCTAGTGAAATTTCCTTTTCTTTTCCTTCAATAATAATTCAAAAAGTGCCATGAGGTGGAGTTTTCTCTAACAAATATAAATATTTTCTTCTCTATTGTTTTTGTCATAAGGGCTAAGATGTATGGATGGCCAAACACATACGTATTCACAAAAGCAATGGGTGAGATGGTGGTTAGCAATGTGAAAGGCAATCTACCTTTGATCATCATACGACCCACCATTGTTACAAGTACATAGAACCTTTTCCGGGTTGGATTGAAGGAATGAGGTAAAACATAATCCAATAATTTCTTCCCCACTTCTCAATATTTATTGGTCCACTACATAACATATATATGGTATTAACAAAATGACACTTTTTAATAATAATTTTTAAATGAATAATTTTTTTTTTAGAATTTCAATATACTAAAAACTAACTACACTTTGAAAAAATTATGATTTCTTGTTCAAAGCATCCCAATTACCATTATAAAAAAATAAAAAATTAATGGATAGAAATTTATTGATTCAAAGAAAGAAAGAAAAGGTATTTAATATATGTATAATGCATTTTTATATATATCAATGAATAAGGAAGTTGAAATTCAAATCTTCCATACAATTATTTCTTGGGATAACTTATTTGCCAGATTTACAAATAAACCTGAAATATATTTATATATACTAGTTGATCAATATGTGCGTTGCACGTATCTTATAGTTTTTCATATCGTATATTTGAATGAAGGTGGTTTAATTTGTAAATTTTTATATTAAATATGATTTTATGATTTTCTTTTTTAGTTACAACATAACAGCAAGGAAAACAAACAGAAAACTAAAAAATAAGATCACGAATGTTGTTTGGAAAAAACTCCCACCAACAGCCTGAAAGACCACTCGATTCATCAGATATTTTTTTTAACTTATTTTAGTAATTATATTAATTCAAATAATTAGTAAAAAAAATTGATTAATTCGATACATTATTTAATAATACATTGATTAATAATTCGATATCGATGAAGATAATGAATAAAGAGAGAAAAAGAGATTGATTTCAAAGTAGACCACCCAACCCCGACATTGTCTTTAAGCACCAACAACTTCAATGCCTTCTTACTTCTTAGGTGCCCACTTCAATATGTTGTTCATCAAGATGTCTAGTGAAGCAGACACTTTCTATGCCCTTATCCAACACAATGGCTAGGGTCATCTCATAATGTTAAAGTTACAATTACGTCAATTAAAATTAAAAACCAAGACATCTCAAGAGGCTTAAAATATTGGTTAATCGGATTTATTCCAATTAAATAAAAGACCGCAAGACATTCCAAGAGTCTTAATTTTAAGTGTTCAAACCCGACTCCATGAAGAAAAAATTATAATTTAAATATTAATGATAAAAATAATGGCTCTCATTTAGAGAGAATAATTTTTAAAGTTAAAATAAAAAAACCATAAATCTCATATCCCCCCATTTTCCACCCATGGCAGAGAATAAGACTAATAATCTATTAAAAAAAAAAGTAAGAATAATAATGGTGATATTAAAAGTATCCAAATCCCACATTCCAACTTTCTTTCCCATAGTACAAAACAACTTAATGTACTTATTTTTTTATAAAAAGAAAAAAGAAACCCTAAAATTTTATTATACCCTGGACGTATGTAGCTGATTAAGGTCCCAATCATCCATCTCATTGAGCAGTCTCCTCTTGATCTTGTCTTTATCTCACACTACACTACCACTCTCCTTCTCATCTATTGCGTTGAAATCAGCAACCAATTCCCTCTCAATCGCTCTTTTTCTTATTCTAAACCTACTCTCAATTTTCTAACTTTATACCAATTTTCCTAGGGTGGTCTAAGGTAATTGTGGAAATCGAAACAATAATTCTGTGAAACCGATACAAATTCCTTGTATTAAGAAGAAACGTATCTACTTCTATGAAATTGTGTATACGTATTAAATGAGTTTTAATTTTTATTATTTCATTTTGGGAAATGTGAAAGAAAATTAAAGGAAATGATGAGAAAATGATAATATTATTTTCGGAAATGGGAAAGGAAATTAAAGAGAGGATCAAATGGGAATATTTAAAAAAATTGAGGGTAGAATGGGAATGTAACACTACAAAAAAAAAAGTCAATTTGCGACCAGTAATTTGCAACCAACTGGTCGTTTCTATAGTAGAATGCGACCAAAAAAGCGACCAACATGGTGGAGGCAAAAAAGCTGGTCGGTCTGGGATTTGTGCGACTGTATAGTCATAAATATACGACCAAGCATGGTTGGTCGCAAAAAAGTCAACATTTTAAAAAACGACCAGATGGTCGCTTAAAAAAGTGACCATCTGGTCATAATTTAAGTTGAAGATAAGTGACCAGTTGGTCACATGAAGCAGTGACCACGTGGTCATTTTATAAGCGACCAAATGATCACTTTTGTACTCAGACAAAATGCGACCAGATGGTAGTTTGTTTGGGGATAAAATACGACCATCTGGTCGTAATTTAAGTTGAAAAAAAGTGACCAGTTGGTCACATGCAACAATGACCACGTGGTCTTTTAAAAGCGACCAAGTGGTCACTTTTGTACTCAGACAAAATGCGACCACATGGTCGTTTATCTTAGGGTAAATGCGACCATCTGGTTGTATTTAATAAATATTTTATTTATTTATTTAAATTACAATAAGTAGTTAATTAATTACTATTTATTTATTTAATTAATATTAAAATATAATAACAAAAATTTGGAATTAAAATAAATATATATAAGTCAAATATTCAAAACAATATTTTATACAGAAGAAAGCATCCTAGAACTACTACGGAGGGGCAGGGGGTGGCGGAGGCGGCGTCGATGATGAATGGCCGCCGTCTAGGGATCTGAAGTACGCGGCCAAAGATGCTGCGACCTGGGCCTCGACCCGTGCCTATATATCCGCCTCAATCGCAGCGACTTGAGAAACGAAGTCATCGCGCATAGCGTCCATGTCGGTGTGAAGCTGCTGAACCTCCGCGCGCAGCTGCTGCTCAACCAGAGAAGGGCGGGAGCTAGCGCTAGCTCCGCTCCGCTGAGGCCGGGGCACATCCGCGTAAAGGCGTCGCCCGTACGAGCCTAGCCTAGGAACTGATCCATTAGGCCGAACCCTTCCAGCAGCCTCCAAGAACGCCTCTCTACGGTCTTCCTGAGTCAGTTGCGAGTCTGGTGTGGGCAACCGCTGACTCAACGACTCCATGAAAAGTTCATAAATATTTAAAATTCAGAAAATAAAATAGTTAATATATAAGTTAGGAAAAATTTTAAAGAAAAAATAATAATTGAAAAAATTATTAAATACCTGAATTTCTTTCGCCTTATCGTCGACGAACGTCCCGTCCTTCTTCATGTGAAGAACGCGGTGCAGCTCATCGGGTGGGATAAGGCGACCGTGCTTCGCTTCCTAAAAATATTAGAGATTGAAGAAGAAAAAATAATAAATTAAGAACTAATTGAAAAAAGAAAACAAGAAAAAAGTACGAAAAAAACAAAAAACAAAAAAAAAAACTTACCAATCGACGATGGTGCTCGTCGTGGGTCCGGGCCCCGGCTGTCTATTTGGTGGGATTATTCGTGCGGTTGGCCTTATTCCTCCTTGACACTGCCATGTCCTCGGGAGTGCTCAAGCTCGCGATAAGCCGCGCGTGGTCCTTCGGGCTCATCCACACGGGGCGGTTTGTTGCTTGCTTTCTGCGCGCTCGGTAAATGAGGTCCTTGAATCAATCCCGGACGTGATTGTCCCATAGGGGGAACAATCTACCTTCCGTGATATCGGGATCGATAACAGGAAATTTGCCCTGAAAAAATTGAAATAAAAAATTGTTTAAGTAATAAAGTAATAAATTTATTTCTATAAATTTTAAAATTAATTAATTATAAAAATAAATGATGTTTTTTACTTTCCAATTATCGTACATCTGACGTTTTTCCATCGTCGGAATCTTCTGCCAGCGAAGGTCACTGGGTAGAGGCATGCTCTGGAGGACCTCGCAAAATCGTTTTGAAACGGTTGTATGCGGTTGTACTCTGCAAAAACATAAAAATATTGTGATATTAGAAACTATTAGTTAACAGAAAAAAAAACACTTTTAAAAATGTTTAAAGAATTAAAAATTAAGTAATTAAAACAATAAACAAAATTACTTACGTATTCCCTTCAATCCGAAGGGTAGAGTCTGCGGCCCGAGGAGGCTGCGTGCCTGAAGTGGAGGGTCCCGCTGGATCGGGCTGTGATGCAGACCCCGATGCTCCCGCGGAAGTCGTGGCCTGGGAGTCCTGCACCAAGCGTGGTGTCGCAGACCGGGTTCTCAGAATCGCATCATCAGAGTGGCAAGCAACTCCTGGCCAGAATCAAGAGGATGATGTCCAACTCCTTTGTAGTCGGTCCGCATCGAGGGGCGACAAGAGCGGCGGTTGCAGAGTCCCCTCATCAATCTCGTCGTCAGGCTCGTCTGACTGGGGAGGACGTCGTCTGCCCGTCATAATCCTACAACTAAACTAAACTAATTTAATACAAAGTAATTAAAATAATGAAAGAAATTAAATTAATTAATTAATGAAATACTTTAAATTAAATTAATTAATGGAATAATCTAAATTAAATTGATTAAATAATGTAAATTAATTAACTAATTTAAAGTAAAATAATTAATTAAATTGAATTAAAGTAAATTAAAATTAAATAATTTGAACTAAAATGAATTAATTAAAGTAAACTAAGTACCGAAGAATTAAACTATTAGATTAATTAAACTAAAATTAATTAAATTAAAGTGAATTACGTAATGAAGAATGAAACTAAATTAGATTAATTGAACTAAAATTAATTAATTAAAACTAAATTAAACTAAAGTAATTAACTATATTAAAGTAAATTAAAATTAGATTAATTAAACTAAGTAATTAATTAAAGTAAAGTAAGTAATGAAGATTTCAACTAAGATCTATTAGATTAATTTAAACTAAAATTAATTAAATTTAACTAATATTAATTAATTAAAAATAAAATAAACTAAACTAAACTAAACTAATTAATTAAATTAAACTAAATTAAAATTAGATTAATTAAACTAAAATTTATTAATTAAATAAAGTAAACGAAAATTAGATTAATTAACCTTAAGTAAACTAAGTACTTATTAAACTAAATTACATTAATTAAACTAAAATTAATTCAATTAACAAAATTAAACTAAACTAATTAATTAATTAAAATAAACTAAAATTAGATGAATTAAACTAAAGTAAATTAAGTAATTAATTACACTAAATTAGATTAATTAAACTAAAATTAATTAAATTAACAAAATTAAACTAAACTAATTAATTAAAACTAAGTAAACTAAATTTAAACTTAAACTAAAACTAACTAAAAATTAAAAACTAAAACTAACTTAAAACTTAAAATCTATACGAAAACTAACCTCATAATAGAAACCGGGATTGGAGGTTTAGGGTTTTTAGGTTTAGAGTAGGAACGGAGAATGGGAACGGGAAAAAAATAACGGGCAACGAAACGGGGGAAAGAGAGAAAAGAAAGAAAAGAGAGAAAGAAAAGGAGAAAGGAAAAAGAAGAAACGGGGGAAGGAAAACTGATTTGAATTTAAATCATATTTTGCGACCAACTGGTCGCAAATATGTAATCATGACCAAAAACGAAAGGTCGCGCGTGATGGGGAAATTACAACCACCTGGTCACATTTTTACACATATTTGCGACCATCTGGTTGCATTTATTGAAAAAGTGACCATCTAGTCGCACAATTGGGATTATCTAGAACAGCTGTCATTTCACGCGTCCCATCGAGAATTGCGACCAACTGGTCGTAATCTTTTAATTCACCGCCTAGGATTGCGACCATATGGTCGTAATCTTTAAATTAACCGCCATAAATTTCATGAAAATTTAAATTTACTGCTCATATTTGCGACCATCTGGTCGCACTTATTAAATTAACCGCCAAAACTTTCATTAACATTTTATACTATCCTTTGAGTTTAGCGACCAACTGGTCGTAATTTAACTTATATTTTTTGAAAAAAAGTATTCTACTTTTCCACAAATGCGACCAACTGGTCGCATTTAACTTCTAAATTACTACCATGTGGTCACCTTTTGTGTTAAATTGCGACCATATGGTCGCAAATATTAATATATATTAATATATATATATATATATATATACATTTTTTATCATTCATTAAAGAAATAGTTTTAATAAAATATACACAGTGAATCATAAAGTTACAAAATATCTCATTCATCATCCTCAGTTTCTTCAGTCGTCGCTTCTTCTTCTTTTTCTTCTTCTTCTTCTTCTTCTGTTTCTTCGTCGGATTCATCGTCTCGAATAAATTCAGCATCAATGTCACGATGCGTGAGAAGTGGAAGCATTTGTATCATCATCATGCAATGTTATCGTTCCATCGTGCAAAGGACGAACAATACTGGCATGCTGACCATCGTCGATTGCATGACATCTTATCTCTTCTTCTTGAAAAGCAACAGCTTCCTCTGCATGGTCGTCTTTCTCGGACAAGTTTTCTTCTACCTGGTGTGGTTTAACTTTACAAACAACTAACCAATCTGTCAGATCTCGTCTATTAATCGGATAGTTCAGGTAATAAACTTGAATCGCCTATGCAGCCAAGACAAACCTATCAGCGGTGCGCATATGCTTAGACTTGTTTACCTCAACGATTTGTAAATGATCAATCTTACGGACTCCGCCTTGTCTGGTTGTCTCGAACCAAGTGCAGTTGAACAGAATAATGCGCTTTAGCGTCGGACTTGCGTATTAAATCTCAAGAATCTCATCGATTACTCCGAAGTAATCGTCTTCATTTGTGCTGAACACATGACCTTTTATGCAAACACCACTGTTGTTTGTTGCCCTGTTAACTGAATGCCCCTTCGTTTGAAATCTGTAACCGTTACCGACGTATCCAGTATACGACCTTGCAATCCGTCCAGGTCCCTTTGCCAAAGAAATAATGCGAGGATCATCTACCGGTAATGTAGGGGAGTCAACCTGTCATTGTTCACATACAGTAATAATGTTAGGAAGATATTAATTTTTTCAACAAATTGCCACAGTTTTTTTTGAAAAAAGTACGTAAAATAACTCACGTATGCACTGAACCAAGAACGAAACTCTTTGTCGATTATTGACCCCTCCTCAGCGGCTGTAAGACCAACTCGTGTCATTCAAATGTATAAGTTTAGAAATAATCTGTATGTTACAAAATTAGTTTGCATTTGTTTAGGCGATGAAATAATGTAGCTATTTTAAAGAAAAAGTAGCTACTTTCTAAGAATATCATTATTAATGGATAAATGTGAGGGGTAATGAAACATTGAAACTTGGCATATAGAAAAGTACTGTGGAGGTAGCATAGATCATATCTCCGTCATGACTTCATCGAGTTTCTACTGGAAGGATGATGATAGTCTCTTTTCTATCGACGAAACTCCCATTTTTTCAAAATCATTCTTGCTCATACTCTCACGGAACAAAAACTAGTAAGTACAAAATTATTCTTTAGGCGATGAAATAATGTTAAGTTACGAACTCACTCTATGTAAGGATCGATCTCTGCGCAGTTGCATAACACGTATGTCTGCATTACATGGTACTCAGAATCGGTCAACGGCCTATGCACTGATCTTCCAACTGTCATGTCAGGTTCCGTAAAAATCGGCAAGTCGTTTATGTCAACACCTTCAAGTAAATTTTTGACGATGTTTCGTTTCGCTGGTCGAAACTGCTCTGCAATGTGTTGATCAAAGTAGTATGAACAAAATGTTGTAGTCTCTTGCGTCAGGTACGCACTACAGATAGATCCTTCTACTCTTGCTTTATTTCCGACCGTCTTTTTCAACCGACGTAAGTACCTGTGGGTGGTTACAATGTGTAGAAAACATAATTTACATTCAATCACTGTACTTTATACGTGTAGATTACAAATTAACTGTGCTTACCTTTTAAATGGGTACATCCAACGGTAATGTACCGGACCCCCTAAGAATGCCTCGTATGGAAGATGCACTGGAAGATTCTCCATGGAGTCAAAAAAGCCATGTGGGAACATTCGCTCCAACTTACAAATAATAACAGCGATCTCTGAACTCATTGAAGCGACAGTAGCTTCAGTCAGCTCTGTACATGTCAAGTTCCTGAAAAAAACACTCAACTGTGCAAGCGGCTCCCAATGTCTATTCTCTAGGAACGGTCTGAACGTGACAGGCATCAATCGTTACATGAATACATGACAGTTGTGGCTTTTCATCCCGAACATGATATGTTTTTTACTGTCTATACACCGACTCAGATTTGAAAACATATCCGTCCGGGAATTTGATGGATTTGATCCACTCAAATAATGTTTTCTTTTCATCTGTTGTCAACATATACTTTGCTTTTGCGTAATTATCATTGTCGTCAGGCTCCAACTCTGGACGGTGACATATCTCCCGTATATCATAACGTGCCTTCAGATTGTTCTTCGTTTTTCTCGAAACGTTCAACATCGTATTGAAAATGTTGTCGAAGAAATTCTTCTCGATATGCATTACATCCAGATTGTGTCTAATCAGTAGATATTCCCAATACGGTAGATCCCAAAAAATACTCCGTTTCTTCCAACCCGTGTTTTTCCCAGCCACATAGTTTGCACTCTCTGCACCGTCCACTGTAATCTTCTGCATCCTTATAGCATCTATACCGTGAAGAATCTGCCTTCCACTATACATTGTTGGGGGGGTTTCTTTTCTTACTCGTCGACTCTTCTTCCAGTCACTGCCGTTTGAACGGAAAGTATGATTCAACGGTAAAAATCGACGGTGACAATCAAACCAACCAGATTTCTGACTGTTTCTGAGATAAAATGCATCTGTGTCTAGCATGCAATGTGGACATGCGTATTTCCCTGCTGTACTCCATCCTTTAAGAGGAGGAGATTGAAGTTCACACAATTAACTACACTGACTAAGCAAATCAATAGCTAAAACTAAAAACATACTCAAAAATGTATATGAAAGTAAAGACAAAATTGAATAAGCAGGGAAGTCACTGACCGTCTAGATTAACGCGACGCGGATCAAGAAATTTTGTTTCTTCGAAATGTTGAACGTCATAACACCGTCAGTCCACAACCTTTTCAACTCTGAAATAAGTGGTTTCAAATACACATCCAGTTTCTGTTTTGGACTTTTCGGCCCAAGTACGATCACTGTTAGAAAAATCACCGGGTTTCGCATGCACATCGAGGGAGGCAAGTTATACGGGGTTACCATGACCTGGCCAAATTGAATATTGTTCCCCGGATGCCCCGAACGGGTTAAAGCCATCCGTGCATAAGCCCAATCTGACGTTTCTCGGATCTTGTGCAAAATCCGGATGACAATTATTTAAATGCTTTCATGCCGCAGCATCTGAGGGATGTCTCATAACATCTTCATCCTGTGAATGCTTGTGATGCCATCTCATGTGCGAGGCTGTCACATCCGATGTATACAGCCGTTGCAGACGTGGGGTCAACGGTAAATAGAACATGCGGGCGTACGGAATGAGTTTGCATTTCTCTTGTTTATATCTTGGAAGAAAACAAAATTTGCAGTGATGCAGGTCCTCATCCACATCCCAGTAAAGCATGTATCCGTTCCGACACGAATCTATTTTCTCCACGGGTAATCAAAGTCCCTCCACTAGCTTTTTTGTGTCGTGCAAACTGTGGGGCATAATATTTTCTTCTGGAGCGCATCGACGAAACCACGATGCAATCGAATCAAATCCTCGACCAGGTATGTTGTACTGTGCCTCTATATTTAAAAGTTCTGTAGCAGCAGCAAGTTGACTTACCTGACAACCATTGTACAATGGTCGGCTGGCTGTCTTTAGCATCTCGTGCATCTTACGTGCTTCCAGATTCATTTCCTCTTCAACAACCCGTTCATCTTCGTCTACGTTTAAACTTTCACGGAAATTTTCATTGCCCTCATACCCCGCACCATCAAGTATCATTTGCTGCATCTGACTATACTGTTGTTCATCATTCCGTTCTTCGGCAACAACTTCTACATTCGAGTTGCTACTTTTGTATCATCTCGATTCATGTAATGCAGCGTCGAACATTTCCTTTGTTTCCCCTTGAAACACCCAGTGATAATAATTCTGCACAAATCCCCGACTATAGAGATGAACCTTCAAATTTGTAACCGGTATGATTCTCCTATTGTCGCATTTCCTGCACGGGCAACGTAACTTTCCACCATAATTTTCATAATAGACAGTTGTCATGCAAAACTCAACAAACTGTTCAACCCCGGCCACGAACTCATCGTTCAAATACCCGTCTAACCAATGAACATACATCCACTCTCTCATTTTCTTTTTTCTTAATGCTAACAAACAATGGGAGGAGGGGATTTTATAATGGACTCCTCTACTCATTTGCGACCAGATGGTAGTATTTTTGCTACCACCTGGTCACATTTTCCTGCCAAAATTTCCCGCCATTTTCCTCACTACCCCAGGTCACATCAAGTCACAGCATTTACGACCACATGGTCACTTATTTTGGTGACCACTTGGTAGCTTTTCTCCCACCAAATTGTTTATCTACCACTGGTCACTAAAATCACAGCATTTGCGACCAACTGGTCACTTAACAATGTGACCACCTGGTACCTTATTTCCCGCCAAATTTCTAAGCTACCAGTGGTCACCAAAGATCACCAAAATTGCGACCATCTCGTCACTTTGAAATGTGACCACTTGGTAGCCTTTCTCCCGCCAAGTTTCTAAGCTACCGCTGGTCACTAAAGGTCACCATAATTGCGACCATCTAGTCACTTTGAAATGTGACCACTTTGTAGCCTTTCTCCCGCCAAATTTACGCGCCTTTTTTTGCTACTAAATGATAACTCGTGTCACAAAATTGCGACCGCATGGTAGTAATTTTGTAGTGACCATATGGTCACTTCGCGCCAAAATTTCGTGACATTTTTTATGACTAATTCTTTACCTGGTCGCATTTTGGTCGCAAAAAAGTGGTCATATGGTCGTTTTAAGTCAAACTTCATATTTACTACCAGAGTGGTCACCCAAAAAACTACCCAATATTTTGGTCGCAAATTTCTGGTCGCAATTTAACAGTTTTTTTGTAGTGTAAAGTTTCTCCATTTTTCTGTCTTTTAGAAGTAGTAGAGAAGAGATAGAGATGTAAAAAAGTTTATAAGCACTTTGTTCTTTGTAAAATTATAAATCATATACTATTCTCTCATTTATTTTAAACAAAAATTGAGACACATACTTATTCAACGTTGGTCACATATACCAATTTAATTAAAAATAATGAAAATGTTTAACAATATTTGTGTTTGGATAGTTAAGATCTGGTTAACAACTTGACTCATTCTCTACATCATACTAATGTAAAATTTTGTTATTAGTTTTAATAGGATTGGTACATGCGACAAGTATAGAATAAACACATGTTTCAAGTTTTTTTAAAACTAATTCTTTTTTTAAAAAAAAAAAGTGTGATTTCCAATTTCACAAATATTAAAGCCGTTTTAAAAACTATAGAAGTATAATTTATAAATCAGACAAACCACAATGATGTAAATTTACAATTATCCCTCTAAATTATTTTCTTTTTATTGTTTACATAACCATTGACAGCCTTACTGTCACTTATGCTAAAGGAAGAGTAAAATGCTTTCTTTGTGATCTTAATTCAATTGTTGATGTGGTGAGTTCGTAACTTCTCATTAATATCTCATGTTATAATGTTAAGAGTGCCATAACAAAACTACGGTTTTAGATTATTAAATACCTTCTAAAATATATGTTTTGAGATACATTTAGGTAGGAAAATAAACTAGAGTAGTGTAATGAGAGAAAATAATATGAAACTATATTAATGGGTCTCTCACCCTGCTATTCTCTACAATGGACTTTTTGTTGATTACTAACCATAATCTAAGCACAATGTGATTGAAAAACAATTCACTAACTCAGTAAAGTGAACACATAGATGAAGAAGAAGAAATATCACTAACTCATGAAAAGAGAAATATCTGAGAGTATACTGTGTTAGGGAATAATAGGTTCACGAGGTCTAAAATTCACATAAGAACGATAAAACAGAATAAAAATAAAGTAAAAAGGGAAAGAAATTGACACCAAAATTTATACTGGTCCACTCCAACATTGGGCTACGTCTAGTTGTTACCGCTGCAGATTTCACTATGATGAATTAGAGAGTTATAACAGAAATATTCAATACACTCAATAGTGTATTATACGCTGAAAAGCCCTCAAAAAAGTAAATAATTTCTTTTCCAATATTTCACACAACTCTCACAAAGAAAAGCCACTCACAAACCCTCGGATTTTCTCACGGCTGAAGCTCCACCACCGCCTCACACTCAAAGAGTCACACGCCCAAAAAACAAAACATATAAAGCTGCTGTCCTATATTTTTGCTATCACGCTTCACAATGCAAGATAAGCACAAAGTGAAATTTTAATTTATTTTTGTCTAATACGGCTGAACAAAAAATCCAAGCAAAATCAAAGATGTGGGCTTTGACTATTAAATTTGGTTTTAAGTAGAGTAATGGGCTTGGGCCCATTATTCCTTCTTCATAAACTTTATTAATTTGTCTTCACATTATAACAATCTCATAGTTGAAGATTAAACAATAACAATGTCTTCACTGCAGCGGTAGCGACTTCTCTCTACTAGTTTATGAGAAGTCCAACTGAAGTTGCACACAACTTCAGTTTGTCTGTTGGAACTATCTTGGTAAACATATCTGTCGGATTTGGACTACTAGGAATCTTTTTAAGTACCAATACATCATCTTCCAACACTGATCTGATAAAGTGATACCTCACTTGTATGTGCTTCGTTTTGGCATTTAAAGACCAAATTCTTTTCCAGATGAATAGTATTCTGACTGTCACAATATAATGTCCCTTTTTCCCTGTTTCTGGCCAAGTTCCTCTAAAAAGGACTGAAGCCATATCATCTATTTACTGGTTTCTGTAACTACAATATATTCAGCCTCTGTTGTCGAAAGGGTCACTATCTTCTGCAACTTAGAGACCCAACTAATAGCTGTAACACCCAAAGTATAAACATACCAAGTAGTACTTTTTCTGCCATCAATATCACCTGCCATATCTGCATCCAAATAACCTTGAAATTTAAAATCTGACCTTTTAAAATGCAAAGCATAACCAGTTGTTCCCCTCAAATATCTGAAGATCCACTTACTAGCTTCCCAATGATGCTTCCTTGGATTACTCATATATCTGCTTACAACTCCCACTGCATGTGCAATGTCTGGTCTGGTGCAAACCATAGCATACATAAGAATGCTTATAGCTGAAGCATTAGGCACTCTATCCATGTGATCTCTCTCCTGCTCAGAAGTGGGTGAATACTCTTTAGATAATTTAAAATGATAAGCTAAATGAGTACTCTTTGGTTTTGCATTCTCCATGTGAAACCTGCTTAAAACCTTTTTAACATATTCTGCCTGTGATAAAATTAAGATACCATCAGATCTCTCAATCCTCATCCCAAGGATCTGTTTCGCAGCACCTAAATCCTTCATAGAAAATGTTAGGAATGGTGTCTTAGAACTTGTAATTATTTAATAATAATAATTTATTAAGAATAAATTAAATAAATAAGCATAAGTTTTTTATATTATCTAGATTGATTCAATTAATGATATTAGGAATATATGGAAATATATAAATATCAAACATTCAAATAGTAAAACCCTAAGTCACTCTTATGAAATCACGACTTAGTATGTGAGTCATACGAGAGGATTAAAGTCGAGATGAGTAACTTAAACGTGTCTACAGTAAACGGATAACGTTTGGGAACCTTATCCTGGTAACACTGTTGATAGCTTTGCATTTTGTTTATAGACAAATGATCGAATCCTGATCATTCATGTGGGAGACATGAAATGGAAGTATCATATGCAATGTTGATTGTATAAGACAGGACCACGATGTTCGATCAAATTTCTCATTAGTACCGTTTACGAGAAATAATCGAATATCAAACTAAGTTTATCAACCGTGATAGATCTCAATCCTGAGTGAAATGCGGACTCCTATTTGTTGAGTTATGTTCTTTGATTCACATAGTTGAGAGCGATCTGTAAGAACGCTCAATACACTCCTGTTTTGGGAACATGACTAGATAAGTAGCTGGGAACTCATTTTCACGATATGGAATTTATAACTTTCCTATAAATTAACGGTATCAGTGCGATACCTAAACATTTTAGGAACTTTAGGAAACTCCCTTGATGTACTGATTCGAGACATGAACAAGTGATGTCACGACTTCTATTGATCACAGAAGTATCTTATCTCTAGTTCGACTAAAGATAAAGTTCATTGGAGAATCAGCGGGAACACAAGGATAAAGCGGTAATTACAGGGGCAAAACGGCAAATTTATCCGCCTGTAATTATGAGGGTTCCACGTGAAGGATAATATCACAGATATAAATAATGATAAACTAAATGGACAATAACTCATCGATAGTGAGGGGAGTTCAGCTATGAATCTATAGTGGAATTATTCATAGTTAGATAATAAGTAATTAACTGATTATGTGTTAATCACTTAATTGACTAATGATTAAGCCCATGGTCTATAGGTCCATCGGGTCCCTATGCTAGCCCAAATATCGTAGTCGCGAAATCAAGTAGAAGAAATGGAAAGTTTAAGTAAAGAGAATTACTTAAATAGGCAATATTAATTGTTTAAATATTGAGTATATTTAAATGGTAATTAATATAAACATTATTAATTGTTTAAATAATGAGTTTATTTGAACAGAAAATTAATAATGAAATATTATTAATTAGACATTATTAATTATTTCAATATTGAGTATATTTAAATGGTAATTAATAATTTGAAATTAATTGACAATTATTAATTGTTTAAATAATTAATTTTATTTGAACAGAAATTAATAATTAAAATTAATTAATTAATAATAAAATATTATCAATAAAGTTATTAATTAAATAATGAGATTATTTAATGGAAATTAATAATTAAAATATTTATTATTAATTATTTAAATAATGAAAATTATTTAAATGGAAATTAATAATATAATTTGATAATATTTAGTCGGGAGAAAATATTAATATTATTAATTGTTTAAATAAAATATTTTATTTAAATGGAAATTAATAAATTAATTAATTAAGTTGGACTTATTAATTTAAGAGAGAGTTTCAAGCCCAATTGGATTAATGAACCCAATTGGAATTGGCCCAAAATAATTAATTAAATAAACTTGATTTATTAATTATTTATTATTAATTTTGGCCATCATAAATAATTCGTAGGAGATAATTATATCCTATAATAATTATATAGATTTATTTACCCAAGATAAATAAAATAAAATAAAAAGGGAAATATTCTCTTATTTATCTATGGCATTTTAGAAATACCAAGATAAAGGAAAGAGATAATTCTTTTTTCTTTTTGTATTTATCTCCATGGATTAATCCTAATGTGATTAGGATTCCTATTTTCCTATAAATAGGAGAGGCTTGGGTCATTCATAAAACATACAATTAAATTCCTTAGAAATTCGGAATTCTCTCTTTTTTCTCCCTCCCCCCTTGGCCGATTTTCCCTATAGTAATTGGGAAGAAAAATATTGTTTTCTTCTTCCCAATTTCTTCTTAAGTTCGATCCCACAATCGGGTTTCGTTTGATCAATCGGGATATAGCGTAGAAGATCCGGTGTTGCTGAGGATTTGATGCTGTAAAGAAACCTCCAACCGATTCTCCATATATTACTCAATGTATGTTTTAGAGTTTTAATTTTCGAAAATTTAAAGCATGAATCTACATGTTTTTATCACAAATTGCATGATGTTAATAGATCCGTTATTAAATGTTAATAAATTTACTAAATAAATTTCCGCTATTTTAGTAAATCATCCAAACAGAAAACTCTTTTGATAAATCACTTTTGAGTTAATCAATCTCCTATTTGTTGGCCCCTGCAATCAACATGTCATCGACATACAAAAGCAGTATAATATAAGAACTACCCTTATGTCTGATGTAGCAACAATGATCTACCTGACATCTCTGGAAACCGTTGCTACTCATAAAACTGTCAAACTTTATATACCAATGTCTAGGAGCCTATTTGAGATCATACAAGCTCTTCTAAATTTTGCACACCATTTTCTTCTATCCCTGTATTACAAAGCCTTGTGGCTGAACCACGTACATTTCTTCCTCTAAATCACCATGGAGGAAGGTCGTTTTTACATCTAACTGTTCTAAGAACAAATTCTCTTCTGCCACTATCGATAATACAGTCCTAATAGTAGTCAATTTAAGAATAGGAGAAAATATTTCATTAAAGTCAATATCTTCCTTTTGCTGAAAACCTTTGACTACATGCCCTTCATTATATCATTTGCTGCCATCGGGTTCCTACTTTCTTCTGTAAACCCATTTATTATGCAAAGCTTTCTTCGTAACTCAACAAGCTGCCATGCCTGATTCTTCATCAATGAATCCATCTCATCTTTCATGGCAAGCTCCCACTTGGCAGAGTCTTCCATGTGAATTGCCTTATCATAACTCTCAGGCTCACCTCTGTCAGTTAATAAAATATAGTCAAGTGAAGGAGAATACCTCTGTGGTGGTCTAATAGTTCTGCTAGATCTTCTAGCAGCTTTAGGGGGAGTTGTTGGAACTGATTCTGTCTCAATAACTTATGTCGATCTCTAGAGCGATATCGTTTAGAACTTCAATCTCTACAGTTTCTGTCTCAATCTCAGGAAGATCCTCTAACTAAATAACCTCAGTAGACTTTCCATCTATCTTGGATACCTATGACTCAATTTCTGCCCGGTTCTTGTAAAGAACCTACTCATTGAAGATCACATCTTTGCTTATGATGATTTTTCTGTCCTAATCATCCCAAAACCTATAAACAATCTCAGCGTCACCATATCCAATAAACTAACATTTAGTGGATTTTGCATCTAACTTGCTTCTGTCAGCAGCATTAACATGTATGTAAGACACACAACCAAAAACCTTTAGATGGGAAATATTTCCTGTTTATCGCTTCAGACTTCCTCAGACAATTTGAAGTCTAGTGGTGTGGAAGGACTCCTATTGATCAAATAGGCCGCTGTACTGGCTGCCTCTGCCCAAAACATCTCAGGCAACCCAGAGTATAATCTCATACTTCTGGCACGTTCACACATCGTTGAGTTCATCCTTTCTGCCACACCATTCTGCTGTGGTGTCCCTGGAAGAGTCTTGACCATCACGATTCCATTTTCTGCACAATGCTGCTTAAACTCCCTACTAGGGTATTCTCCACCATTATTTGACCTCAAGCTCTTTTTTTTTTAAACCTGTCTCATTCTCAACCCTAGCTTTCCAAATTTTGAAAGCATTAAACACATCAGATGTATGTTTGAGAAAATAGACCCATACCTTTCTGCTTGAGTCGTCTATGAAAGTCACGTAGTAATTGGAACCTCCTAGAAAAGTGACTGGAGTGGGCCCCCATATGTTAGTATGAACCAATTCTAACTTGATTCTAACTTGATTTTTTTTTGCTCTACTCCCACTTATGAAAAGCTAACATTTTTCCGTTTCCAGAAAATACGACTCTCCTAAAACTCTAACTTCCTTGAATATAGAAGAACTTTCATACTCTTTTCACTCATATGTCCCAACCTATTATGCCACAATTCAGTTTTGTCTGTAGATTTTTCCACTGCAATCAGATCTCTACTACTAGAGTTAATAGATAAACTCTCCTCATTGCTTCCTTGAGCAACAATCATGGAACCTTTAGTAACTTTCCATGCTTTGTCGATAAAGGATATTGGATGTCCTTCACATTTAGCTTTCCAACAGATATCAAATTCTTTGTAAATTTAGGCACGTGTCTTACCTAGCGAATCTTCCAAATTGAACTGTTCGCTATCTTAAGCTCACATCCCCTATACCAACAATATCCAAGGGTTCTCCATCGGCGAAAAGCACCTTACCATGATTTCCTGCAATATAATTATCAAGAATATCACGTTGTCCTGTAATGTCAGAAGACGCACCTGAGTCAATAACCCAAGGATCATGGGCTCTCTCAACTGCAAGAATTAAGGCGTCATGGACCTCCTCAGTAATTGTGTTTGTAACAACTTCCTCCCCCTTAGACTTTATTGGGGTATTGCGGCTTCTTTTCAAGTGACTTGATTTTTCAAAGTTCCAACATTCAAACTTGATATGTCTGGACTTGTTTCTTGACCTTTTCTGTTACCGTTACCTTTAATGTTGTTCTCAATCTGACTTCTTCCTCTGTCTATATTCAAATTTGAACCATATGTAGAAATCCCACCAGATTCCCTTCTGCAAATTTCATCTACAAAAGTTGTATCTCTGATATCTGCAAATTTCAAATTTCCTCTCCCTAGGCTATTAGAAATTGCAATTTCAGTTTCATAACTTTTAGGCAACAATGTGTCGGAGACGGTAGGCTTTGCGTAAATGTTGGATAGGACTTTCATCATAGCTGCAGTGGTCGTTTCTTTTGACCTGAGGCACACTCTTTGTCAAAGTCAACGAATTACTCCTAATACTCACCTATCAAACCGTTTCCATTCATCATCCTTCTCTCAGCCAGTTTTGATCTCAATGATGATTCTAGGGATTTGCTTTGTAAATAATCTCCTATCTACATCTTTCTATAAGGTAAAATCATTGCAGTCAAATTTTGCAATTCCCAAACTCGAATTCTCTTCCTGATTAGACATCGTTTTTCAACAATAACCAAAGTTCTGATACTAGTTGTTAGGGAATGATAGGTTCGCGAGGCCTAAAATTCACACAAGAACGATAAAGAGGAATAATAATAAAGTAAAAAGGGAAAAAAATTGACACCAAAATTTATACTGGTTCACCCCAATGTTGGGCTACGTCTAGTTGCTACCACTGTAGATTTAACTATGATGAATCAGCAGGTTATAATAGAAATATTCAATACACTCAATCATGTATTATACGCTCAAAAGCCCTCAAGAAAGTAAAACCTTTATTTTACAATATTTCTCATAACTCTCATCAAGAAAAGCCACTCACAAACCCTTGGATTTTCTCACTCACCGAAGAAGCTGAAAAACGCCGTCATTTTTTATCTCACGGCTGAAGCTCTACCACCGCCTCACACACAAAGAGTCACGCCCAAAAAACAAAACATATAAAGCTGCTATCCTATATTTTTGTTACCACGCTTCACAATGCAAGATAAGCACAAAGTGAAATTTTAATTTCTTTTTGTCTAATACGGTTGAACAAAAAATCCAATTAAAATCAAAGATGTGGGCTTTGACTATTAAATTGGGTTTTAAGCATAGTAACGAGCTTGGGCCCATAATTCTTTCTTCATAAACATTATTAATTTATCTTCACATAATAACATATACTTGGAGCAATTCTAACAAAACTCCATCATGAGACAATTATATCACTAGCTGATTTCAAAGCTTCATTAAGAACTATCCTTTTCCAACTATCAACTGCCGTATACGGTGTGCTAGCTTAGCTGAAGGTATTACTTTGGTAAACATGTTAACGGGGTTATCTCGGGGGTGGATTTTCTTTAAAGTCAATAGTTCCCTTTTCGAGGATACCCCTTATGAAGTGTAGCTTGACATCTATCTGCTTGGTCCTTTCATGATACACCTGATTCTTGGATATTATTGCACTCTGACTATCACACCATAAGATTACAAGGACTTGTTCTCCAGAGTATTACTCTCCTACTAATCTATTTATCCATATGCTTTCTTTCAAGGCATCATTCAGAGAGATATACTCTCATTCAGTAGTGGATAAGGCTACTACAGATTTCAAGGATGTCTTCCAGCTAATAGTAATTTCATACAAGGTGAAGACAAAAAATTTCAGAAACTTCCTATTGTCCAAATCTACAGTCTAACATAATCCATGAATACTCAATTCAGAGCTTGAAGCTCTACGCCATACACTAAATAACTTTCAGTTTAGCCCTTGAGGTATCTCAAGATCCATTTTACTACTCCAGTGTCGTTTCTCAGGTTTAGCCACGAATCTACTTACAAGCTAAGAGTGGATGAGCTCAGCTCCAACCATAGACTAAACCAGTTTCAGTTTTGAGGTATCTCAAGATCCATTTTACTATAATCCATCTTTGTTACTCAGGTTTAGCCCATGAAAAGCTGAGTGGAGGAGGTAGATTTGGACGAGTGCACATCATATATATTATACATGATGCTACCTACTGCATTCGAATATGAATTTTTTTTCCATTCAATTTCTCCTTCCCTTGGCTTTGGCGAGAGCTCAGATAATCTGAAATGTTGTGTAAGGGTAGTGAAACTAGTTTTATGTCTGTCATTTTAAACCTTTCTAACAGTTTTTCGGTGTATGACTTCTGGGAGAGAATAAATGTTCCCTTTCCCCTATCTCTCAGAATTTCCATTCTAAGAATTCTTATAGCTGGATCTAAATTATTCATATCAAACTTCATTCCAAGTCTTGCCTTAGTTTCTAAGTGCTTTTTGATAAGGGGCATTGCAAATTTGGCAATATTTTTGGTAATATTTGTAACAATAGCAACTCTAAAAAACTATTTGTAAATATAACAAATTTTGATTCATGATAGGTATTGAATTATATATTTTTACACTGAATTTATCACTGATACCGATCAATCATTATTAATCACTTATTAACATAGTAAAAATTATATAGTTGCAATTAGTTTTTAGACTTACTATTTTTACAAATATTGCATTAAAATCTACTACCTAATAAAAATTTTCTTTTCATTAAAAGTAATTTTTTTCTAAGTGTATTCTCAAAATACTCGGTTAATTAAATGATAGTAATTTGATATTTACATACTTGATTATTTTTCCTTCGCTTCTGAGAATTTTCTCAGATTCCAGCTGATATGGTGGTAAATACAATTATCATGTCAATAGTGACCCAAACACTTGGCCCATCAACTGATCAAATAATATATCATGTGGGTTCTTCATCAAGAAATTCAATGATATATAATGATTTTCATCATTTTAATTTCAAATACTTCTCAAATAAACCATGGATAAATCAAGAAGGAAAGGCCATTAAGGTTGGAAAAATCACTTTCTTCAACAACATGGCTAGCTTTCGTAGATACATGAACATTCGCTACTTGTTATTTCTTAAGATACTCACATTTTTCATAGCTTAATTTTCGGAGGGATTGAGTAAATTCGATAATAAATTACGCTAATTATTTAGGTCATATTTGATAATCATTTTCGGGTGTTTTTGTTTTAACTTTTAAAAACAAAATCATTTAATAACCATATAATTTATTTATTTTCCTTTTTTGGTTTAAAAAAATAGAAAATAAAAAACTAAAAGCAGCAAAAACCTAAAATTTAAAACCAATATAGTTTTCACAAAATATATTTTTTTTTAATTCAAAAAACATGAAACCAATTTTTTTTTTTTTTTAATAATTATGTTTTTCAAAAATAAAAAATAAAAACAAAAAATGAAATGAGTATCAAACAACGGCTTAAATATCTGAATTTCGTTTTGATTATGATATCATAATTAAGGGGTTGGAGTTTGCGAATAAGGTGTCTTGCCACGCCTTTCAAGTCATGAGCAATAATTTAAATAGGAAGTTCAATTTGGTGATGCGACTTGTCGAACTTTACCGTCCATACGTAAAGTTCAATTTCTTTATGGACCCTAAGGATATTAATTGGGAGGATTACTTCTTGAATATTCACATTCCTGGGGTTATTAAACATGTCTTCAAATGATTATTATTTGGGGAAAAAATTATCTTTTTTAACATTAGGGCATTCTAAACTTTTAGATAAAACATGGTAAACTATATATGGTAATATATGGAAGTGTATTTGTTATGAAATATGTGGTAAAAAAATTGTTATATTTTATGGTTGGGAATTTCTTCAATGGAAGAGGAAAAAGCTAGTTGTATTATCAAAGGGGACAAACTTCTCTAGCATTGTTTCTTTTATAACTGTGTTTTTATTTAATTTCTCTTTAAAATAATTGGCCAACTTTCTTATCTTTAGAATCAAGAGATGCAGAATCCTTGTAACCCATTTCCCAATTTAATAATGCATTCGAACTAGAATTCTGATCTTCTTTATGCTCTTCATTTATTGGACTAAATATGGGGTACTATCAAATGTATTAGGGGACAATAGGACCTCCATAATTTACATATTGGTATGATATTGTCCAATTTAAAATTGATGATAAACCTCTAACTGTTGCTACACATGTCACCTGATCCCCTATATGCTAACCACCTTTAGTTGTCACAATGCCAAGTAAGCAAACTGCTTTTGCACATGGCTAAGGGTGTGTTTGGGAGTGCTTTTGGACAAGCCAAAAGTGCTTTTGAATGAGAAAAACACTTCCTAGATACAATATGTATGTTTGGCAACATTCTATAAGCACTTTTTGTAAAAATCAAAAGCACTTTAAAGTGCTTTTTGAAGAAGTAAGTATTAAGTGCTTTTGAAGTGGCTTTTGATTTTTTGAATCTTATGTTTCTAAGTTCTTCTACACTTTTTATCTCTCTAATTTCTCTCTACATATTTTATCTCTCTAACTTCTTTCCACATACTTTCTCTCTCTAACCTCTCTCTACATAACACATTCTCTCTCTAACTTCTCTCTACATTAAACTTTCTCTCTCTAACTTCTCACACATTTCTCTCTATCTTCTCACACATTTTCTCTCTCTTGCGTATTTTTCTACACACTCTCTCTAACTTCTACTTAAACACTTTGTTTCACTAACTTATTTCTACATATTTTCACATCTATGCACATTTTCTCTAAAAAGTATACTAAATATGATGAAAAACACTTTTAAATATTAGAACCAAACAATATTATAATATACCACTAAGCACTTTTTAACATAATACTTATTATAAAAGTAGTTTGATTAAAAGCACTTATTTTCTAAACACTCCCAAACAAGCCCTAAGCTAAGATGAAAGAGTTAATTGACTAAACAGCCACTTTTGTGGCTCTTGTTTCAACATATAGCCACTTCCTTAAATATATCAAAGAATAGTCATTTCAATCTTTTAATAGTTTTCTCATGCCCACTATACCCCTTACGTTGATTACACTCCTTCCGGCTTTCCATGGTTCCGTACGCTGAAGTTTGCCTTCCCCATTTACAAGAAAGCAGTTTGACCACTTTCATATCAAATCAACTCAATCCCGATTACATCTCACCTAACTTTACTTTATTCAAATTCCCTATGTTTTTTCATGAGGGTATGAAATGTCTATTATATCTGTATAATATCATGCTTCCAACATCTCATTTGAGTTGGAGTTCATCCTTTTAGTACCAAGTTTTATTTTCATTTCCATTTAGAAGTTTCATTAATGGCTAGGGGTGGTATACATTCCATTTACCCTTTATGTTGTGTTTTATTAAACTTCATTTCAGCTATTATACATGCTTTTTTCGTTTATATTTAATCGTTTCTTGGATTTAATCCTTTCTTTCACATATACAGGTTCGGAAACAAGCATGATATCCGTTAAGTAAGATGGATATTGGAATGAAGAGGGTGATTACGTTGGTTTTTTGTGGAAACTTATAGATTTATTAGAAATTTCTGATTACGAAGGATTTGTTGATTATATAGAGGAAAAGACAGATATCCTTGGTCTTGTGGAGATGTTTCGTACGTTCATCGAGTTGATATTCGAAAGAAACATTGCAAAGTATGTTCTTATGGATAAACATGAAGATTATGCGTATCTCATAGAGTGCATGCATGCGAAATCATTATCTTGTGTGGTTATAATTGAGGATGGTGCAATGGAGTCAGTGGTTGAAGAAGAGTCCGTTATTGCAAGGGAAGCCATGTTTGAAGAAGAGGCAAAAGCGGACGACATTGATGAAGATACGATCATGCTGATTGACGAAATACCTCTCGTACGTGACTTAGGTCGGTCGGAGGACGGTGGACTATCTGTACAGGATGTACCGCATACTGACGAAGGTTTCAAGGTAGTAGAGATGGAAGTGTATAGGCATGATATTATTAATATACCCATCGTACATATGTACCATACTCCTTAGGTCAGTTAGAGGATAATGAAAACACTATACAAGACGCACTACAGGCAGAGGACGGTGCACTACCTGTACAGGACGTACCGCATAATGACGATGCTTGCGAGCTAGTAGAGATGGAAGTGGATAGGCATGATATTGTTAACATACCCATCGTAGACACTGTACCATACTCACCACCACTACTAACTATAAGTGAGGAAGACGAAGATTACTAAGATGATGATTTACATAGCGCTTGCTGGAACGAAGTGTACGGAGACAATGCCGTTTATGATATGAACAATGCATGAGGCGGACGGTTTGTATATACCAAATGGATATCGTTATGTTGATAGGCTTGACTTACGAGACTATCGTGAAAAATTCAATGTGTTAGTCAAGGACATATATGCGTCGAAGAAGTTGTTAAAGCAAGCTGTGAAGGTCCTAGATTTGAAAAACCACTTTCAAATAAGCATTGTCTGTTCTAATTCTTCTAGAGTTTATGTTACATGATTTCATGATGAATGTGGTTGGCAGTTACGTGCTTCTAGGTTCAAGAATTCAAGTGGTTTTACTGTTCATACCTTGTATGAAACACATTCTTGCCCACTTGATTTTGTTAGGAACGACCATCGGCAAGCAACCTCAGATATTGTAGCTGAGTTTATTAAGCAGTTCTACCCCCTGTCAATAGTAAAATAATGAAGCCATACGACCTTGTTGAGATGATGCGGTCTAACCATGACATCTTGATTAGTTATGCGAAGGCTCAGACCGCTAGGGAGATGGTGTTTGACGAGCTACGTGGCAATCCTGAAGCATTATTCACTCATCTGACTAGATTTTTTCACGAGGTTGTGGAAAGGAACCCTGGTAAGTTAATACGACTAGTACAACTGTATTTTCTATTCTCCAAATATCTATAAGCTAATACGAATTGTATTAATTGTACAGCATGTACGACAGACACAGTTGTACTGAAATCTATTTGAAGATAGAAATATTTTTACAATATATACCTGTAATCTTCACAATATGTTTTTTATCATCAAGTACCTTCATACGATACGACCACGACGAGGACTTTCGTTTCAAATACTTGTTTATGGCATTGGATGTTTCTATCAAAGGTTTTGAACATTGTCGGCCCGTTTTGTCCATGGATGGAACTTTCCTCAAGAATAAGTATGGTGGTACTATGCTCGTGGCCATGTGTATGGATGCAAACAACCAAATATTCCCTCTCTATGTTGCCATCATTGATTCCGAGAACGACTTATCTTGGGAATGGTTTTTCATTAATTTGAAGGAAGTGCTTGGTGACGAAGATCGTAGGCTTGCAATAATCTCTGATAGACATGTCAGCATAAAGAAAGTTGTTGAGAATGTATTTCCTAGAAGCGATTATGGCATATGCATGTTCCATCTATCAAACAATATAAAGAGTCAATTTCGGAAAAAGGGTTTAAGTGATGTATTTAAAAGAACCGCATGTTCATTTACTGTTGAAGAGTATGATCGACATAAGAATGATATGTATAGAATGGAACCTCGATTGGAAGGTTATTTGGAAGGTGTAGGGGTATCGAAATGGTCGCGTGGCTTTTTTGACGGCATGCGGTTTAATATTATGACTACCAATATTTTAGAGAGTTTCAATAATGCTATGACTCCGTATCGAGAGTTGCCTATTTTATCATTCATGGAGGAAGTTTTATTGAAGCTTTAATGTTGGTTTGAAGCACATAAGGCCGCTGTTGCTCGGATTAAACATTTTTTGTCTGCATGGGCTTCACATGAACTTCGAATACGCACCAATATTGGACGTCGATTGAAGGTGTTATTTAGATTTTGAACTGTTTTCAATTTATACGTTGAACGTTGTGATTAATTATATATTTTTCAGGTTCGTCCGTCCTCGTTTGCGAAGTATATGGTTAGCGATCAGGAAAAAGATTATTTTGTTGATTGTGTCAAACACAAATGTTCTTGTCAGCAGTGGCAATTGGAGCTCTTTCCTTGTCCACATGCTTGTGTCGTCCTTAACAAGAGTACTATCCCACTGCTTTCATTTATTGACTATTATTACTCTAAGCATGCATTGCGTAGGATATACGAAGGTTTGGTATGCCCAGCTGGGAGGAGGAGTAGTTGGCCCGTTATAAACGATGTATTATTTATACACATGTTGCCTCCCGACTCACGTCGAGCTATTGGTAGACCTCAGAAACGAAGGATCTGTTTGAAGGGCGAGTTCAAGAAGATTCTCGAATGTGGGCGGTGCAATGGTTCCGGCCATAATCATAAGACTTTCCAAAACCCTCTTCCTATTGTTCCATTTTCAAATTGAAGTACTTTGGACTCAGTATGTTTTTTTTGTCATTTTTTGAAGTTCAGTTTAGAATGCATACTATTTGTTGATATGCATTTTTTGATGAACTTTAGAATAGGTATGTTTTGATGTATTTTATATTAGTAGGTAGCTCTTTTTTTATGACTGTTATCCAGGCATTACACATGACTGTTATAATTTTGTCATTAGTACAAGTATGAGCTGAATTCACTGTCATTTGGTTATTTTGTATGAATATTTCAGTATACACAACGTAGTGCATGTACTTTCTGTAATTTTATATTATGTCCATTGCATTACACTAAACACAAAGATCATAAAAGGGTTATAAATAACGTATATTTTGAATTTGGGATTGTTCAATTAATTTATTAATAAAATTACCCAAGTTTATTAGGTAGTAATAAGATTACCAGCATACCTTAATTCCTCACAATTTAGCCTTGAGGTCATTTTCTACCACTTCAATGTTAAAACTCAGACCCCTTTATTGTTGTTCGCGACTTGCTCCTAATTATTTGTAGCAAGCAATTGGTTTGGGAAGTTGGATGTTGGCAATTCTCGAAAATGTCTCACGAGGGATTTGGATAAAATATTTTTTGCCTAGTTTTCATTTTTCGTCGGAGGGAATCCAATATTTATGTTTACTTTTTGATCAAGGGTCTCCATTATTTTTTACAATAATTGTTTACTTTTTGATCCATCTTCCATTATTCTTTCGGGAGTATCAAAGCCGTTCCTTAGCGATAAGATACAATTTAGCACGTATGAATTATTTTAAAGTACTAATAACAGCAATTCTCATTTAATCATGTAAGATACATCTCGTACACCATATCCAGCAATGTCTTTATTTAGTATATTCAGAAAGACTCATCATTATACTTACAGTACGAAATACATATCTTGTATGGTTTTAGATATAGAATGTACAGAAACGACAGATTCGTAAAACAGACAGAATGTCACGAAACAACACACTCAGTGTAATATAATTCTGAAGCGTACAATATGTACGATGGTCCCTGTATTTATAATACCAACTGTACAATATGTATAAAGGTTCGAACAATACATGCCATATGTTTCAAATAAAACAATCTCAAACCATTGTAGGAAGACCAGAATGTATATTTCGAAATTGGGACATTTCGATTAATTTTAAAATTACCCAAGTTTGAATGATCCTAATAATGGCAAGAGTTATAGAATCAAATATCATCTGTGTGGTACAAATCAACGATGCGCATTAGTACACTTCATACACACAATCGAAGCTTGTTTCAAACCTTAGAGAGTTATTAGAAGTTATACTACGTTCCCAACATAACACACTTTAAAAAAAAGATTAATAATGTAACAAAGTCTAAAAACACCAACTTCATGATTCATGATATATAGTCATTTGGTAACGGTCTTCCCACCCCTCTTGCCAGTTTTTGGTATTGCTCAACCCCTACCTCTTTTCTTGGTTGTAACCCGTGTATCCACCCGCGCTTTCTTTGGTGTGCTCCCGCTCGATCCGAATGTAGTGGTGTATGGTTCCTTCTCGTAAAGGCCTGGTTTTGTTGAACGAGGTGGTCTAGTTCCCCTTGTAATCTGTTTTACAAATAATACACATAAAATCAAGATATGAGAATAAATGGTCACAAATGAAAAGACTCATTTTCAATAATTTCACCTTCTGATGTATTTCTTGTTCTTCACGTTTGTTAGTATTGGCATTGTAATTTGGAGTTTCCAGATCACCAACAAGTATGGGGGAGCTATCAACATTTCCTTCGTATAGGCACGTTCAGTGTCAAAGTACGCACAGTTCAATTAATACGAAGTATGCATTTCATGGCAGATCACAACGATACCCGATTGGCCTCTGAAATTTCATCATTTGTTGCATGGTTTGATATGATGCTTTCTTCCTCGGGGTTAATTTCAGTTTGTGAGTCCAATACCTGCATTTGATGCTACAATCATAAAATATATTTATTTAAAATACTAATTTTTACAGAAGTAATTATAATGATTCGTACGCACACGAACATCTGCTCCATCAATTTGTGTTTTTTGAGGCACCACAACTTCAGGCAAATTTGGTGTGACCCATACTGGCCAATCATCAATTTTCACCTATCATTGGATTATAAACACGTTTACTGGGAAGTCAACAATCTGTATAACATATAACTGAATACTTTTTATACTGACCGGATTGAAGGTTTTACGTGGAGAAGTAGGGTTGATCTGTTTATCTCTTCTATCGTCAATGTGCACCTGTAATTAGATATTACATATGTTTACCGGAAGGTTTGTTGGGGATTGAGGCCTCTAAAAGAGTTCTCAAGCTGAAGTCCCACGGATCTTTCCTTCCTCATTCTTTGATGGTTACGATCCTGGGACCACCAAAAAAATCTTCCTCACTAAGCACAAAAGAGAATCGGTGCGTGGGCACTATCTCCTTTGGAAAAAAGAAAATTGGGAAGAAGAAATTTTCTTCCCAATACCCTATGGGCGGCAGCTAAGAGAGAGGGAGGAGAGGAATTTCTTGAGCCTTTACTTTAACTCTTTTAGTTGTGTGTTTTGGGGTCACCGCAAGGTTCCTATTTATAGGAAAACTAAGGCCTCAGAAAATCTTTTGAATATCTTTTAATTAATAAATAATTAATTAAGATATTCTAAAATATATTTGAATAATAAAGATATTATATTTTATTCCATAATAAAATATTTCATATCTTTTATTTAAATTAATCAATATCAATTTAAATATATTATTCCATATCTTCCATTTAAATTAATCATATTAATTTAAATAAGATATTCTAAATATATTTCAAATAATAAAATGCAAACTCTTGGTCAACTGTTAACCAAAGTGGCGTCATCCACCAATGACATTATTGGGCATTTTATTTTTCCTTTTTATTTAATGGAACAATTCTTTAAATAAATAAATAAATAAATAAAACTCCTTTTATTTATTCCAATAAATAAAACTCCTTTTATTTATTCCAATAAATAAAACTCCTTTTATTTATTCAAATAAATAAAACTCCTTTTATTTATTCAAATAAATAAAACTCATTTTATTTATTTCCTCAATTAATTTGATAATTTCAAATTAAATATTTAAATAGACTCTTCTATTTAAATCCCCATTAATTTTGGACAACACAAAATTAATTTAATTAAATAGACTCCTCTATTTAATCTCTTATAATTAAATAGACTCCTCTATTTAATTCTATTTAATCTCGTATCCATGGCTAGGTATTTACGCCGTATTAACCTCCATGATACATCTTGTTCCTTAAGCACAACTGATTCTCCAATGAACAACCTTACATAATCTCCATTATGCGTCTTTAACCTTTTCCTTGATCAGAGGAATATGGGGCCCCGCTGTTCAAGACCGAATTAGTCCATAAGGGAACTACTTATCTATTTTCCTATATGGAAAAGAGTGAATTCCAATTCTTGTGCAATTACATTCCCAGCTATAAGCAAGATGCAATCCCCAAAGTGGGAGGCATATTGAGCGAACTATATCGAGTCACTCTCACCTATGCAAATCAAAGGCTTGTCTCTTGGGAACAGGAGTTCGTAATCCACTCAGGATTAAGATCAATTGTACATGATCAACTGGTTGATAAACGAAGTGTCTTTCTGTAACGGCTTTCCCAGAAGACAGTAAGTTTTATCTTAGTCCAGTCTACTATACAATCTCCATTGCAACAACACCCCCACTCACATATCTCTACATGAGCGATCCAGATGAGATCACTTGTGCCAATTCACAAGTGGGCCGTGTTAGTGGTGTTACTAGAAATAAGGCACCCAACCTTTATTTATGTACCACAGACTATTTGAGTTACACTTAAGTGAATCTTCCCGCATCACATGCTCACTTTAAGTTATCATATGTAACTCTGGATCTTATGATGGATTACATTTATTAAACTAATAATAAATGACAATGTAAATATTACTAATTAATAATTCCTTTATTTATTTATAGTTTAATTGGATTATATAAGATTTAGGGCAGAAACCCCAGCAAGGTTAACAACTTGTATTACAGATATCTAAATATAGCTTATACTCACTGGACTGAAGTTTTCATTCGAGGGACTAGGGTTGTTTTGTTCCTCTTCTCTATGTACCTCACTCGTCTCGATTTGATGTTTGTCCAATCTTTCGAATATGGAATTAAGCTTCACATTGATTGATGCAAAACCTGCTAGTATTATAGCTTGGAAATCGTTCATATTTGTGTAATGATTTGCCTGTGCACTCCCTACCCCAGTTGAACACCCTTCATTCGCTCGACTCCTAGCAGACATGTTCACACCTCCATCTTCGCGGTAAGTTCTACATTCTGCTCCATATTCCCCTTCATCATCAAACAAGCTATCATCCCTTGTTGAAAAGGGGGGCAAGGCAGTCCATATCCATCTCAGACACAGTCAGAATCATAAGCACCATAGTAATTTGTCATATAATAGTTACAATTATACATATATATATATATATATATATATATATATATATTCCAAGATACAATGAAATCAGTATATAAGATGTTGTAATACTGCCTTGTCGTTGAACACGTCGCGCATCAACTTCTTATTGTCTGTTGTGTGGTAAACATCCCAATTCATTATCATTGGAATGTCGTTACCTATCCTCTTATTGTATCGCTCATTCACAGACAATATTGGAATGATTTCATATCCCCAGTAAATGAAAGCATACACAAATCCTGTAATTGACATGGAAGTTAAACGCTGGCTCGCTGCGGAGTGCTCAACACTGTCTACTAATTGTTCGTAAGCTAACCGACCCCATGGATAAGACTCAAACCGGTCATCGTCCTCCACCAACCTTAAGTGTAGGCTGTCCATCCTATTTTTCAGGATTTTTGCAATTAATATGCTTTCCAAGATTGCTAGTTTTGCTACCTTAACCAAGAGTTCATCATCAACAAAGTCATACTCTTTAATCTTGTCCACCAAGTTTGTTAGTTTCGGTGACGCATAATTTTGCAAAAAATCTCTTTCTATTGTACTTTGTGGCAGTTTATCAACACTGACATACCTAACTTCCTCACAATTTAGCCCTGTAAGTAGCGCGAAGTCTTTCATTGTGAAGTCTATTTCTACCCCTTCAATATTGAAACTCAGTATCTTTTTATTGATGTTTGGGACTCGCCTCCTAATTATTTGTAGTAACAATTGGGTTGGGAAGTTGGATGTTGGTAATTCTTGAAAATGGCTCACGAAGAATTTGGATAAAAGCTTTTTTTGTCTAATTGTCATTTTCTATCGGAGGGTCTCCAATATTTGTGTTTTACAATAAATGTTTATTTTTTGATCCATCTTCCATTGTTCTATCGAGAGTATCAAAGTCGGTCCCTAGTCATAAGATACGATTTAGCACGTATGAATTATTATAAAGTACTAATAACATCAATACTCCTATAATCATGTAGGATACATCACATACACCATCTTTACAATGTCTGTATTTGATATATTCAGGAAGATTCATCATTATACTTACAATACGAAAATATATATCTTGTATGGTGTAGATACAGAACGTACAATATATACAGAAATGACAGATACGTTAAACGGACGAAATGTCATGAAACAATACATTCCATGTAATCTAGTACAAACTGTACAATATGTATAATGGGTTTAACAACACATGTCATATGTATAATTGTCCACTGTAATCTAATACCAACTGTACAATAGATATAATGATTCTAAAAATACACATTATACGCTCAAATAAAACCATCTCAAATCGTTTTAGGAAGAACCAAAGCATGCAAATTATTACAATGTATGTAATTTGTTCCATGTAATATAGTACCAAATGTACAGTATGTATAATGGTTCCCTGTAATCTAGTACCAACTATACATTATGTATAATGGTTCTAACAATACATGTCATATGTTTCAAATAAAACCATCTCAAATTGTTTTAGGAAGAACAGAGCATGAAACTTATCACAAATGTAAGTAATTTGTTGGTTGTTACCTTATGTGATAAATCGTAATCTACGCATGTTTATTAGTGGTTTTATCTCCAAAATTATTAAAATATGAATGTTAATTGATTTAAATGTCTATAATATTATTAATATTTGAATTTCATGAACGTAGGCGAAAACGGAGCTCAAATCGAACTTAAAACGAAGAAGTTATGCCCATTTTAGTATTGCGAAAAAAGGCCTATTGCCGCAGCAATGGGAAGCCACCGCCGCAGACAACGAGAAGAATAAAAAAATAAGATTTTGGCGACTGGAACAGATAAAGGAGCAGATTTTATTGTTTATTTATTCGAAAATATCATATTTTTGCCTATTTAAAAGCCTTCTTTGAACCCTAATTCACAATCCGTCCTTCCCCTATTTTTCTTAGATCTTTTAGGTAGTTTTTAATATGTTTTCTAGCTAATTCCATCAATCCAACTAGAGATTGATTCGACGTTTGGTTTGTTTGAATTTGTGAGACCTATTCATTAATTTAGATTTCAATTTGTTTTCTATTCTTGATTTCTCTTTGCTTCTCTATTATTGAATTGATGTTTGTGCAATCCTTTGCCCAGGTATTTTTTGATAATTAGTCAATTAGAATATTTGAATCCGTAATTGTTTGAATCGTTCTAATATAAGTGACGAATGGTATGAAATGATTGAGAAAACTATTTGATTCATATTGTGAGAAATCTTGATCTAGTCTAAATAAATCGGTCGTACTGTGTTTATTGGCTAGGATTGATAGTTCTTATTTTCTTCATGCTTTTGAAAGGTTAAATCCTATTATCGTATTCTAGGGTTGTCTATCAATTAGGAAATTAGTCATTAGATCGTATCTTGACTATCAACAAATTAAGGAAGAACATAAAAGTTGTTAACTAGGCTTTCATGACTCATGTCAATCTAGAAAAGAATTTGAATGTATTTTTTTGTCTATGATCGAATTGAACAAACCATAATGGAGATGATACTTCTAGTTGGAATTTCTCTCATATCAATCTTTATATTTTGAACATTCTTAGCTTTCTTAGTTTAGAAATCTCAAAACCCCCCTTTTTAATTAGTCAATAACAATAAGTTAATTTTCCATTCCCTGTGGATTCGACCTTGCTTACCACTACTATAAATTAATCTTAGGAAGCGAGTATATTATTTTTGCTGGTTTCGACAGCCATCATTATGTGACTGCAATGCTGGTGCTTTTCCCTTTTTATCAGTCATTTCTCTGTTTACATCAAATAAAACTAGAAAATAAAAGTTAGGCTTAAGTATCCTAATCAAAATGGAACATCTAAAGTGGCTATTTTTAATGTGATATGGCCATTCAAGAAAACAATGGCTTGTTAAACAGAGAAATGAAATTAAGGAAAGTGCCATTCATTGAAATAAAACCATAAATCTGGAAATGGCCATTCATTTAAAGAAATCTAAAATCTGGGAAGTTGGCATTCATTCAAGAAAACAATGGCTTGTTAAACATTCATTGGAATTAAGGAAAGTGACCATTCATTCAAAGAAACCCATACATGAACTTGGACCTTCGTTGGATCTATCCTTTCAAACAAGACAAATCGTTTTTGGAGTCTTTTTCTTCAATCTCAAATGGAGCGAAATCGTCTTCTTCGAGCGAAATCGTATAGAAAATGTATTTTTTTCTAAAATAAAATTACGAAAGAGAAAGGAGATAGGAGTAACCGAACGTTTCAGTTTTTCAATAAATTGATGGGACATCAACTGACACTGGTTTAGCTTCCCCACGTTTTCAATGATGACTTTTTTTCTGCCCACGTCGTACGTCGCCCCAAGACACTATGATAGTTCAATTTGTTCAAGGGCACAGTAGTAATTTTGTCCCTCCTTTATGGAGTTGACCTTTTTTTTTATGGCCACGCACTCTAATTTTCGGATGCATGGCCATGTACTTTTATTTTCATATAAAATAGGCTACTTGGAGTGTTAACCCAAGATGAAATGTCATGTACCAACATGTCACCCTCCTGACACAAATCGAATTGTATCCTCAGTTCAATCTTCAAGCTACACAAATTTTCAACAAAGTATAAAGATATTCAAACCTTGATTTGGTAAAGCTTTTTGTTAACATCACTACAAGAAAAACTGCTTTTAATGACCAAATTTTAGCGACAAAAAATATAGGACGCTAAATTAGCGACGCAATTCGCCTCTAAAGTAAAGTTTGACTTTTAGCGAGACAAACGATAGCTAAATAGCGTTAACAAATCATACATCGCTGAGATTGATGGTGGGCATGAGCTTAGCGATAAAGTTCGTCGCTATTTAGCGTCTTAAAATGGTCCATCAATAATGTTTTGTCTCAAGAAATGGCGCGAAGCTTCTTGCCAGAATAGCGACTCATTTTGACCCTAAATTAGTGACGCTATTTAGTGAACTAAAGTTATCTCCTTATTCAGAGACATAGTCCGTTGCTTTTAAATTTTGAATTTTTTTTTATAAACATATTTCATCGCTAATATTGGCAGGAATGTTTCCCTCCAATATTTTTAATTAGAGATGCATTTTGTCACTAAAATTGATAGTAAGAAAATTATAAATGGGTGTGCATAATCAGTTCAAAATAAATAAAATCTCATTAAAACGTATTCCCGAGAGAGAGAAAATGTGTGAGACGATGTACGTCCGTTTGGTTGAAAGGATTCTCAATGACAAATTTGTAGCTGGGGTCGAAGAGTTTTTTGAATTCTGTCAATCCACGAAGATTTTTTATAACAACGGACAAAAGATACGATGTCTATGCAAAAAGTGTAGAAATAAGAAGATGTTCCCGATAGATGATGTAAAGTTACACTTGTACAGTCGTGGTTTCGTAGATAAATGTTATCATTGGGGTATCAGGGAGAATCTGCGGAAATGTTTAATGCAGCGAGGGGTGAGTCATGTCGAAATGAAGAAAGCAGCTCGCAGTTTAATTCAAATGTGAATGATAGTTCTAAAAAAATTGAACATCAATACGGGCAATTAGAACAGATGGTTTTTTATGGATTCGGTTATCAGGGAGATGATCTGCATAATTTATTAAATGAAGATTTAAATCCATATGCGCAAAGAATGTTTCAGTTGATAGAATCAGCGAGTAGGCCGTTGTATCCAGGTTGTGATGTAACGCAACCCGAAGTTGTAACCGAACTATTGAATATCAAGGCAGAGTTTCATATCCCAGAAAGTGGATTCAACTTGATTTCACAAAGGTTTCATCAATGCGCTCCTGCAAACAACACGTTGCCGCAGAGTTTGTACGATACAAAGAAATTAGTGGAGGGTCTCGGTTTACCGGTGGAGAAGATTGATTGTTGCCCGAACGGATGTATGATATATTGGGGTGCAGATGCAAGTCTTCATAGGTGTAAAATGTGCAATCATACGATTTTAGGCTTGTTTGGTCTTGCTAGTTAGAGCTAGGCTTTATTAGACTTTTATTTGACCCATTTACAGTTAGCTCATTCATATGCAGGCTTATCGAGCTTGAGCTCTTTCGGGACTAGTTCTGTTTGCACGGCCCGTGGTTGAGCGATTTTTACCCTATTTTTTGCGCTGAAAATTTCAGTGCGGGAAATTTACTGTGACGTTTTGTTCGATTCATCATAACTATTTCATTCAGCATGATACGACTCTTTGGTGAGGTAACCGTCTGAACCTCGCAAGCTATTTTTCGAAAACCTCAAACGGCCTGTTTCCTCGCTTATTGATCATTTTGATGCCTGAGGATCGTTGATTGCTTATCGCGTGTTGTGATGGTAGGCTACGTGTCATTTTCTTTAAATAGCATATTCTTTCAGATTTGAAAGGTTTTCTTTTTTTCAAATTTCCCAAATTGTCAGTTCCTACCCTATCTTTGACACTTTACTCTCAAGGATTCTACCTTTTGCGATTATCTTGCTTTACTTCTTCATTGTGGTAGCATTCTACATGGTTAAACCTGGGGAAGTCCTTCGAATCAAAGGTTATAGATCTGTGAGGGTCGTGGTGGAAAACGATGATTTGGATGACAGGGTTAAGAGAATTGATCATAACCTTAGGACTACTGCTAGCCCTTCTTCTCATCTTTCTTAGAGAACTGGTTTTTATCCAAAGTACAGGGTGACCTAGAGGGTAACGAAACAAATCTAGGAGTCCTCCCTCTGGGTGAAAGAGATTCCCTTTCCATTGTGAGCGGGATAGGGTCCATCTGTAAATTTGAATTAACATTGGATGTTGAAGCGGAAGTCTTCTCTGTTGTTCCCCCTACAGTTGGATGTGTCTACGTTCCTCTAGGCGCAGCTGGTGCTGCAGGGTCGCCAGTTTGATCCCTTGAAAGGTGGGAAGAAGTAGGCTTCTTCTAGATGCAAAACGATTGGGTCGGGGACGGTTAGAAAGAGTCACCCAAGTGATTGGACTTCTGTATTGACGCAAGAGCGTCTGAATAACTTGGGGTTTGATTATGGGATCCCTCCTGAATTTAAGAGGAGGCTACCAACCGCATCAGAGCGAGCCCATATTTCTTCTAGGGATGGTTAGACCTTCTTCTATCCCAAATTCTTTAGGTGTGGGGTGTGATTCTCGCTTCCTCCCTTCCTAACCAGGCTCTTTATTGATTTTAAGATCACTCTGGGTGAATTCATGTTGAACACTTTACGGATCATAATCACTACCATAGTTATGTGTTTGGGTTGAATGTTAAGCTAACTATAGGGATGGTCGCACAATATTGGTGCATTCGTCTGAGCTCCTAGGACAAGATGCGCTTCGTCCTCTAGAGACTTTTTGGTGGTATTTAGTTGAGAGCAAACCATCAGTGATAACGACTTGAAAGATATGGTTTTTCATCCGTTCCCCGATCTTTCCTGAGGGTTGCTCCCCTCCTACCTCTTAGCAAGAAACTGGTTAGGGGGATTGGTCCTCCCCTCCTCGCGTTTGCTTATTTCTTTGTATTTTTTATCTTAATAAGTCTCTCTTTTACGTTGTTGGCGTTGTGAACTCATTATAGCCATATTTGTGTTTTTCTTCAGCTGCTGAATATCTCCCGAAAGAGGCCTCGCCGGCTGAGCTTCAGCGCTGCGAGTCCCTTCAAGAGTATGGTCCTTTTGACTAGGAAGAGTTCGTTCAGGAACTTTGGATCATTTTTATTGGGTTGTACATTCCTCTAGACGGATTCATCTCTCTGCCTTCTCCCAGTAAGCGTTCTTGACTCGCTTTTTTCTGTCTTCACCCTTTATTTTGCTTATGGAAGCTTGAATCTTCTAGGTCAATTTCTAATGATCTCAGTGTCAGGATGTCTGCGAAAGAGCTTGTTCCGCTCCTAACCTCTAGGGAGCCATCTGTTCTTATGTCTCTCCTTCTGGGTGAGAAAAGCAGGACAACGAATGTGGAGGCTGCCCAAGATCTAAAAGGAAAAACGGTGGCAGAAACCATTCAAGCCAAGATGAAATGACTTCGCCCTTCTAGGTGTGCCAAGGCGTCAGGTTGAGATTACCGATCTTACTATGGACCTTCATGTTCCTGAAAAGAGAATGGATGGGAGGATTGCTGAACTCGGTATCGCGGTAAACTGTAAAGACCTGACTCTTTAAAATAAAATTAAATAGATAAATGCAATCGGAAGACTTGAAATAACAATGGAGAACCTGTAAATCGATAAAACATCTTTTCATTTCATAATGAAATCAAAAAATCCTAAAATATTCAAATATGAGAAGCGCTTCCCTTTTTATAAGTTTCAAACCCACAATAGAAAAAGTTCATAAATCCAGAAAATCCATGAAAATCAAATAACATGAGTGATGATGCTCAAAAGAGCTCAACAACCAAGGTGAAACAAATAAAAGATAAGACAAGTCCATGGACTAAACTGACAAGTCTATCCATCATCATCGATCAAGGAATCATGCTGCAACAGCTTCACGACCGCACCCCGTACCTGAAAGTGTAATATAATGAGCGGGAAACCCAGTGAAGATAAATTGAATAGAAAGTAACTTTAGAACCCAAATCCAATCCGGATTTGTGTCCAACGAATCATATTGTCTCTTGACTACCCAAACCGACTTCCAAACATCAAGGCATGCAATTCTCCCGAGAACAAAAAATAGAGAATAAGAATGAAGATCATGCAAGTAGTCAAGTCTCCCGAACTCGTAATAAATAGAACACGTAGTCATACGTTTAACTTGGGAAAAAATATCTAGAACAAGTTAAGCTCACGTAGTCTTAACTAAAAATAAGGTCAAGATCATGGAGCCAATAACATAGAGCTTAAAGTTGAGAACATAGAACATGTGAATAATGTCATATGGTGCAAGCTCACATAGTCTATGCATGATCCCATTATCTCAATCCAATATCAAGTAAAGCTCACGAAACCTTTACTTTCTTATCAAGGACAAATGCTCGCTCATGTAGTCGATGCACTATAGAACAGATCAAATGCTAGCTCACGTAGTCTATGCCTTGTAAAACAGAACCTCCTGAGTGAATAACTTCAAAGGAGGCAAGCACACGCAGTCAATGCATTATCTCAGTATTCATCTTCATGCAAACAAGTGTGATAGTAAAGAATCAGAAATGCGGAAATCGAAATATTAAATAGAGAATCAATTTCAGAACCATTAAACAAGTAACATTAATTAGGAACATTAACGCGTATAGGCTCATAAGCCCATACATATATCGATCACAATAATCCTATAAAAATCGAATAACTTGTACTAAAGACCCAATGCTGGAAGACCCAGTCTCAATAAAAAGTTCCAAGTAATAAGAAATATCTTGATATCGCACATAATCATCCAAGAACATTTGGTAAACATACTTTAAGCGATAACCAAATTAAACCCAATAGTTTCATACTTAAACTCCCAAGAATTATAAAGTCCATAATTTCCATAACAATTTTATACTCCCGATTCCTATAAATTCATGAAATTAGCATGCTTAAACTCACTTAATTCTAATTTTAACTTAACTCCTGAATCATACAAATTGTTCAAGTATTTGATTTCTAAATTTACTGTAAAATTCTATTTATCCTCACCTTTGACAATTAACCTAAAATCAAAATCCCAAGTGAACAAACGAGCGATCAATCAAGAATTACCTACAATTAAATATATTCTAATTACATTAATTACCAAACAATGAACAATCGATGCGTAAAACGAAACGAACGAAGAAAAACCCGTTTTTTTTTCCAACAGACCGAGAGGTATTTTGATGATGAATTTTTCCATAGAACTTGGATGGATACGAAATTAGATTCAAAAGATAGATCTCGAAAAAACAAAGAGTTTGATACCTTACGATTTCAAAATAGACTTCGGACGAAAAAGTTATGACCAAATTACTAAAAAATGAAAAAACCCAAAGTAAAAAATGAGTAATCTTACCCTCAGGCCTCTTGGACGTTGGAGGAATTCTTCCAAAGTTAGTTCAAAAGATAGATCGGGGGACAATCTATCCAACGCACTAAACAACGAGCGAATCGGAGAAGAAATGAGAAAATTTCGGCCGTTGGGGAGGTATGAAGGGTGGTGGTTTTTGGAGAGAAAAGAGAGAGAGTTTGTGTTTCCTTTTTGATTCAAATGAAAGGAAGAAGATAACCCCAATTGGATGACTATCAAATTATTTGCTAAAGAGCCCTCAAATTCCCTTTGAACTTTTAAAATAAACCTCATGCTCTTAAAACATAAATTAACCCTTGAAATTAATCAACACAATTAATCTAGACTAGAAGGTAATTAATTATTATTAATTGGCCTATTAATAATAATTAATGCTAGGGGTGAAAGAAAAACCCCCCGTCCTGCTTCCCCGCCCCGACCCCGCTATACCCGCTTTATAAATGGGGCAGGGGCAGGGGAAAAAAATTCCCCCGTTTACTAAACGGGGCAGGGCCATATGCAGTAATTTTTTTTAAATAATATACATACATACATTACTGATTACATTTAGGATTTTATTAAAAAAAATTCTTTTTTCTTTTTTGTTTTGTATTTTGCCCTAAATTTTTAAATCCCTAATCTAATAATCATTAATCCCCTCGTACTCTCTCAGTCTCTCTATCTCTCTACCTCTGTGAGTCCGACTCTTCCTGTATCTCTTTGTCTCCACCGCTCCGCTACCGTAGTCGCTCGCCGTCGCCACCACCCTTTTTCATTCAGTTAACTTGACTTGTGTTTTTTGTCATCTCTCTCTGCCCTTTTCCATTCAGAAAAACTTGACATATATTTATCGTTTTTTTAATATGTGTTTTTTCATTTATCATCTAATCTGTTAAAAAGAATTGTAGAACTGGATTGGAATTGAGATTGGACAAAATCTTTGGCTATGAAATTGAAATTGTAAGAAGACCTAAATTGCTTAAGAGACTTTGGACGGATATTGGAAAGAATTTTGGCCATCAGTAATTTAGTTGGAGAAAAGTGAGATTTTTTTTATTTATTTTTTATATAATTGCCCTGCCTCTGTACCCGCCTCACCCCCGCCTCATAAACGGGGCGGGGACAGGGGCGGGGTCGGGGTAGGGTTTTCTTCTACAAACGGGGCGGGGGATAAACGTGAAGGGATAATTTACTAAAATAGAGGAAATTTATTTAGTAAATTTATTAACATTTAATAACGGATCTATTAACATCATGCAATTTGTGATAAAACATGTAGATTCATGCTTAATTTCGAAAATTAAAACCCTTTTACTTACATTGAGTAATTACTGGAGAATCGGTTGGAGGTTTCTTTACAGCATCAATCCTCAGCAACACCGGATCTTCTACGCTATATCCCGATCGATCAAACGAAACCCGATTGTGGGATCGAACTTAAGAAGAAATTGGGAAGAAGAAAAAAATATTTTCTTCCCAATGACTATAGGAAAATCGGCCAAGGGGGGAGAAGGAGAAAGAGAGAATTCCAAATTTCTGAGGAATTGAATTGTGTGATTTATGAATGACCCAAGCCTCCTATTTATAGGAAAATAGGAATCCTAATCACATTAGGATTAATCCATGGAGATAAATACAAAAAGAAAAAAGAATTATCTCTTTCCTTTATCTTGGTATTTCTAAAATGTCATAGATAAATAAGAGAATATTTTCTTTTCTTTATTTTATTTATCTTGGGTAAATAAATCTATATAATTATTATAGGATATAATTCAAATAATTATCTCCTACAAATTATCTATGATGGCCAAAATTAATAATAAATAATTAATAAATCAAATTTATTTAATTAATTATTTCGGGCCAATTTCAATTGGGTTCATTAATCCAATTGGGCTTGAAACTCTCTCTTAAATTAATAAGTCCAACTTAATTAATTTATTTATTAATTACCATTTAAATAAAATATTTTATTTAAAAAATTAATAATATTAATATTTTCTCCCGACTAAATATTATCAAATTATATTATTAATTTCCATTTAAATAATTTTCATTATTTAAATAATTTATAATAAATATTTTAATTATTAATTTCCATTAAATAATCTCATTATTTAATTAATAACTTTATTGATAATATTTTATTGTTAATTAATTAATTTTAATTATTAATTTCCGTTCAAATAAAATTAATTATTTAAACAATTAATAATTGTCAATTAATTTCAAATTATTAATTACCATTTAAATATACTCAATATTTAAATAATTAATAATGTCTAATTAATAATATTTCATTATTAATTTTCTGTTCAAATAAACTCATTATTTAAACAATTAATAATGTTTATATTAATTACCATTTAAATATACTCAATATTTAAACAATTAATATTACCATTTAAATATACTCAATATTTAAACAATTAATATTGCCTATTTAAGTAATTCACTTTACTTAAACTTTCCATTTCTTCTACTTGATTTTGCGACTACGATATTTGGGCCAGCATAGGGACCCGATGGACCTATAGATCATGGGCTTAATAATTAGTTAATTAAGTGATTAACTCATAATCAGTTAATTACTTATTATCTAACTATGAATAATTCCACTATAGATTCATAGTTGAACTCCCCTCACTATAGATGAGTTATGTCCATTTTGTTTATCTTTATTTATATCTATGATATTATCCTTCACACGGAACACTCATAATTACAGATGGATAAGACTTACCGTTTTGCCCCTGTAATTACCGCTTTATCCTTGTGTTCCCGCTGATTCTCCAATGAACATTATCTTTAGTCGAACTATAGATAATATACTTCTGTGATCAATAGAAGTCGTGGTGCCACTTGTTCATGTCTTGAATCAGTACATCAAGGGAGCTTCCTAAAGTTCCTAGAATTGTTAGGTATCGCACTGATACCGTTAATTCTTTAGGAAAGTTATGAATTCCATCTCGTGTAAATGAGTTCCCAGCTACTTATCTAGCCATGTTCCCAAAACAGGAGTGTATTGAGCGTTCTTACAGATCGCTCTCAACCATGTGAATCAAAGAACATAACTCCATAAATAGGAGTCCGCATTTCACTCAGGATTGAGATCTATCACGGTTGATAAACTTAGTTTGATATTCGATCATTTCTCGTAAACGGTACTAATGAGAAATTTGATCGAACATCGTGGTCCTGTCTTATACAATCAACATTGCATATGATACTTCCATTTCATGTCTCCCACATGAATGATCAGGATTAGATCATTTGTTTATAAACAAAATGCGAAGCTATCAACAGTGTTACCAGGATAAGGTTCCCAGACGTTATCCATTTACTGTAGACACTTTTAAGTTACTCATCTCGACTTTAATCCTCTCATATGACTCACATACTAATTCGTGATTTCATAAGAGTGACTTAGGGTTTTACTATTTGAATGTTTGATATTTATATATTTCCATATATTCCTAATATCTTCAATTGAATCAATCTAGATAATATAAAGAACTTATGTTTATTTATTTAATTTATTCGAAATAAATTATTATACTTAAATAATTACAAGTTCTAGGACACCATTCCTAACAAAACGGGGGACCTCGCCCCCGCCCCACCCCGCCCCATTTACACCCCTAATTAATGCACCTAGTTCAAACAATTACTTGAAATCTAAAATTACCAAATAAAGATTAAAACTTCTAAAATTCTAAATCACTGGAATTAAACTGTAACGTCCCGTTATTTTTGTGATAAATTTTATTTATTTATTTATTTATTTTAATTTAATTCAAGTAATTAAGTTCATTTATTTATTATTAAATTAGAAATTTACAATTTATTTCATTTTAATTCATTTTAATGGCTTTATTTATTTAAATACGTTTTAATGGTGTTAATAATTATTAACGGGCCAATTAATAATTATTAATCACCATTGGGATAGTTTGAGATGTTCGGGATTCGTTTTTAAGCCAAAAATCACAAAAGGGCAAAGTTGTAATTTCCCAAAATTGCAAAATATCTAAATTTCACTATTTGGCTTCTTCTTAAATGAAAGTTGACCTTCATTGACCCAAAAATCTGCATTTTCTTCTTCTTCTTAAGCCCAAGGCCGAGAGCTCCATTTGGAGTTTTTTCCAAATTTTGATTTCATTCGTTTCTTGCCCGATCGACGTGATTCCGGGTCCATTGGAAAGATATCGGTCGTACGAGTCTTTCTCACCTAGCCTTCGACCGTTTCTCTCGAGAACCGAGAAGATCTCGGTAAGTCAAGTTTCAAACCCTAACTCCAAATAGTGTTTTAATGGAGTTTTGCTTGTTTTCTTTCGATTTCTTGCCGTGAAACTCGGTGTTTGTCAATTCGGGAGTAGTTTTAAGTGTTTTTGGAAACTATTCCATAACCCTAAAACCGAGTTTCAGTCGAAACCCTTTCCGTTTGAAATTTACCCTTTTAGGATTGAAAATGGGTTAGAAATTAATGAATGAATGTTTGTTTAAATTCATTTCGGGAAAGGGATTAATGTTCAAAAACACTATTCATCGATACCCATTGAAATCGGGATTATCGAATTTGATTAAAACCAACTCAAAACGTATTTGAATTGCCAAAAAGCGAAAAACCAAACCCGAGACTTGTTTTTTGATGATAAGGCCGTGGGCCTCTTTGTGGGTTTTATTGGGTTTTCGTTGCTTTGTATGTTTAGTAATTGTTTGAATGATAGTTGGTTTCGTTATTGATTGTTACGATGTAATTCGTTTGTAGGTGTTTTTTGAACTTCGTGGTTGATCGCTCCTTCGAACTTAGGAGCTAAATCATCTTATTAATAAGGTGAGAATAGTTAGCATTTAAATTAAATATGGAAAGCAAACTAGTGTGATGGTTTGAGAGTTTGAACTAAGATTAGAATCCGAACCTAAGATTAGAGGGTTGTGAGTTAGTGCCCTTAGGATTAAGAGTTAATCCTTTAAGTGAGAACTTAGAAATTCTCGAGAAAGACTTTGAATCTTAGAAGATTCTAACTTAGTTTCGTTATGAAACTAAGGTTGGATTATTTTGAAGTCAAAATGATCCAACTTGTAATTTAAAACGGTTAATAGAACCTCGGATTATTTGGAAGTATAGAATCCGGAGGACATAGGTTAATCGTTTAAATTATGATTCTAATCTTATTACTAATATCGGAGTTCGATCGTCATATCGTTCATTCGAGTTTCTCAGTTATTTTATTTTTTGTCATTTACTTTATGTCTTTACTTATGCCCATTTACCTTATGTGTAATTTAATTACTTTATCATTTACTTTATTTTATTTAATTGTACAAGCATATGCAAGCATATGCATAACATTTTGCACCATTATTTATTATACTACAACATCTCGCATCATTGACAAGAGAAAAAGAAAAGAATGAAAAGAATGAAAGGAACGGTGGATGAGTGGATTCCCACGTTACCTTCATGCATAAGGTGAATGATGGATGAGTGGATTCCCACATTACCTTCATCATGCATAAGGTTGAATGGTGGATGAGTGGATTCCCACATTACCTTCATGCATAAGGATAAGGGTGGATAGTTTGTAAAAATCCACATTACCTTCATTACATGCATAAATGGCAAATGCGTATCCTATGGATGTACTCATTACTTTATGCATATGATAGATGAGAAAGAGAGTCGAGATGTTATATTTTATACAAAGTCATTTACTTTTCTTGCTTTATGTTATAATAAGTTAAAGGATGAACAATTAGCCTAAGTGTGCTAATTAGTTTCATCATTTGGAAACTATGACTTAGAATGACCTAGACTTTGGAGAATTCTAGGAAGGATTGTGTCGGTTTAATTGGACACAAATCGGAATGCGAGTTTGAGGTCTATATTTACTTTTTATGCTTATTATTCTCACTTGGGCTTAGTTTGTTAGCTCATGATATTACAACCAATTTCAGGTAATGCCTTGGCTAGAGGTCGAGGAGGAGGAGGTGGTCTCGCGTGATCGAGGAATGCTGGCCTCGAGATGGACTTGTCTTTGTAAAGTTTGTGTAACACTTTTATAAATTTTTGAACACTTTGATGTTGTATATAGCTCATAAGAGCTTTTGATGTGATTTTTATGTGATGAAACATTTGAACTCCTGATTTGGACTTAAAGTCCATGAGATTTTGATTAGATTTGAAATTAGGTTGTAAACAGGTTTTCGGCATGCCAATTTTCAAACAAAACCACGCCAATTTTTCGTAAATTAAAAGACTTCCGCTGTTTTCTCTGAATTTAATTTATTTAAAAATGACGGGTCGTCACAGTTGGTATCAGAGCCGACGGGTTCTGTAGACTACATGCGATGCATGTTTGTATTTCATGTTTTGTTTTAAGTCCATTCTCGAAAGTCATCATCCGAGATCGCAGCACCAGGTATTCCTAGACCTTATCTTTAAACTCGCATTTCATTTCGATTTGGTAAAAGAGTGGTAAATCCTCTTTTCTTGATAACTTATCTTGTTTTATTGACTTTATTTCAGGTATGCCTCCTAGAAGGGGGGCTAGGCGAGTGGAGTGAGAGGTAGAGGTAGAGGCAGAGCTCGGAGCCCTACACCTCCACCACCACCTCCACCTGTGATTCCTATAGTACCTCCGCCGGTGATTCTGTTGTACCGCCACTGTTCGGGGCGAGGAGTTTATATTTCTGAGGAGGATTATCTTGGGATTGTTACGAGATCTTTGGTAGACCAAGATTGCTGTTGTACCACCACCTAGACCAGTGATGTGGCCAGTTGATCGATTGGATCTACCGAGGTCGCTAGGTTTTTGAGAGAGTATAGTAGACATGCACCTGGTGAGTTTAACGGTAGGTCTTTGGATCCATCTTTTCTCGAGCTCTTGGATTGATAGAGTTGAGAGAGCTTTTGAGTTTATCAGGTGCCCGGACCATCTGAAGGTCCATTGTGGTACGTATTCTTTGGTTGATGATGCTCTATATTGGTGGAGAGGTCTCCATAGGTCACTTTCTTTGACTATGGAGGTTACTTGGAAAGTATTTCGTGAGAAATTTTATGAGAAATACTATTCTGCTGATTTGAGAGATAGATTGGAGGTGGAATTTGTGACCCTGAAACAGGGTGATAGCTCGGTGGCCGAGTATGAGAGAGAGTTTGACCGACTGTCTAGATTTGCTCCTGGACAGGTTGTTGATCCTGAGAGCAAGATGAGGAGATTTTTGGTAGGGCTGAGAGCCGAGATTAGGGGTTTTTTACGCACCCTGCGTCCGACTACCTATGAGCAGGCTTTAGAGTTTGCCCTTTCTTTGGATTTGGCATCCAAGAAGAAAGGAAGGGCAAACTAGTCGCTATCAGGAGAGACTTCCTCTCATAAGAGGAAGGTGGAGGATGACCGTCTTGGTCGAGTACCACCGCCACAAAGAGACAGACGACAGCAGCAGCAGACTAGGGGTGGGATTCGATTTGGGACACAGAAGCACAGAGGCAGGCTTCCCTCCCACCTAGGTGTTTTACTTGTGGTCAGGAGGGTCACCTATCTAGGTCCGTAGGACTTATCAGGCTCATCCACCACGGTATGGTTACCCAGGTCAGGGTATGCAAAGAGACCTTATCAGGCACCACCTACTTTGTATGCTCCTCCCGGTTAGAGGTAGGGGTCATGACCGAGGCAGGTCGGGGCCGGGGCGGCAGGACGGTTTAGAGGTAGAGGTCGGGGTGGTCAGGCACAGCCATTCAGACTTCCACCTGTTGTTCACCGCCACGATTTTACCTCCACCACCACCGAGATTTCCTCCACCGCCACGTCGATTACCGCCTCCACCGCTCGATGATCGGCCCGAGTTTATGCTACTAGAGAGGAGGCAGAGGCTACAGTGCATCGTAGTTCCTGGTACTGACTGTTTTAGGCCATTCGGCCTTTGTTTTATTTGATTTGTGGAGCTAGCCACTCTTTTATTTCTTCTTGCATTTGTTGAGTCGGCTATGCTTGAGTCTGCACCGTTAGGGTTTGAGATGCGTGTTTCTACCCCAGTGGGGAAGTTTATTATTGCTGATAGTATGATTAGCACAGATGATTTGTGTTTTATGGGTTGTTGTTTGCGTGCTACTTTGATTATTATGCCTATGACTGACTTTGATGTGATTTTGGGTATGGATTGGCTATCAGCTAATCGTGCCACTATTGATTGTACAGAGAGAGTGGTTGATTTTATGAGTCCATGTGGGACTAGTGTACGTTTTCGTGGGACTAGTAGTAGATCAGTACCCACTTTGATATCGATGTTAGAAGCTAGTATGCTTCTAAGTGATGGAGCCTTGGGCTATATAGCTAGTGTGGTTGACACTTCTATACCGAGAGGCTAGTTTGAGTTCGAGGCTGTAGTGAGGGATTTCATTGATGTTTTCCCTGATGAGTTACCCGGTTTGCCACCTGGTGAGACAGTTTGATTTTCGGATTGAGGTTGCTCCTTGGGACACTCCATTGTCCAAAGCACCATATCGAATGGCACCGGCTGAGTTGAAAGAACTCCAGAGCCAGTTACAGGGACTTTTAGACTTGGGGTTTATACGCCCAAGTGTTTCGCCGTGGGGAGCCCCGGTGTTGTTTGTGAAGAAGAAAGACGGTTCTATGCGTTTATGCATTGATTACAGAGAGTTGAACCGTGTTACGGTGAAGAACAAGTATCCTTTGCCCAGGATAAATGACTTGTTTGATCAGTTGAGGGGAGCCACTATCTTTTCGAAGATAGATTTGAGATCTGGCTATCATCAGTTGAGGATTCGGGATGAGGATATTCCCAAGACGGCATTCAGGACGCGTTATGGACATTATGAGTTTGTAGTTATGTCCTTTGGCTTGACTAACGCTCCTGCAGCTTTTATGGACCTTATGCACACGGTGTTTAGGAGGTTCATTGACTCTTTTGTGATTGTTTTTATCGATGATATCTTGGTTTATTCCAAGACAGAGGAGTTGCATGCTATACACCTTCGAGAGGTTTTGACGATACTACGAGATCAGAGATTGTATGCCAAGTTCTCTAAGTGTGAGTTTTGGCTGAGGGAAGTGGCATTTTTAGGCCACGTAGTATCGAGTAGGGAGTATCGTTGATCCCTCTAAGATTGAGGCGATTACTAACCGGCCTAGACCGACGAGTGTGGGCGATATTCGCAGTTTCAGGGACTTGCAGGCTATTATAGACGGTTTGTGCAAGATTTCTCCAAGATTGCTTGGCTTTGACACGTTTGACCGGAAGGGGGTTGATTTTATATGGTCCGAGGATTGTGAGAGGAGCTTTGAGGAGCTCAAGAGGAGGCTTGTGACAGCACCTGTTCTAGTGTCGCCTGATAGGACTGGTGGTTTGACTGTGTATACAGATGCTTCCCACAGAGGTTTGGGATGTGTGTTGATGCAGCATGGTAAAGTTATAGCTTATGCTTCTCGTCAGTTGAAGGAGCATGAGAAGAAATATCCGACTCATGATTTAGAATTGGCTGCTGTTGTGCATGCATTGAAGATATGGAGGCATTATTTGTATGGTGAGAAGATTATGATATTTACTGACCATAAGAGTCTCAAATATTTCTTCACTCAGAAGGAATTGAATATGAGACAGCGGAGATGGTTAGAGCTTATCAAGGATTATGACTGTGACATTCAGTATCATCCTGGGAGAGCCAATGTAGTGGCTGACGCGCTCAGTAGGAAGTCTTCTCATTCTTCACTTTGTCAGCCTTACCTTTGAGACCGAGGTGGGATATGGAACGAGCCGAGATAGCATTGCTTCTCGCCGAGGTCACCGTGAGTCCGGCTAGTTTGATGAGTGGGGCCTACTTTGAGGCAGGAGGATGATTGATGCCCAGGAGGGGAGAGATTCATTTGCGACCTGGTTTTAGGGGAGGCCGAGTCGGATGTTCCTAGTCATTTTACCTTCTCTACAGACAGTGCTCTGATGTATCGTAAGAGGCTATGTGTGCCTTTAGGATCGACTTTTAGAAGGGAACTGTTGGAGGAGGCTCACAGTTCTATCTTCTCTATACATCCAGGTAGTACGAAGATGTACAGGGACCTGAGAGAGCATTATTGGTGGCCTGGGATGAAGTTTGAGATAGCGGACTTTGTTAGTAGATGTTTGACTTGTCAGCAAGTCAAAGCTTTGAGGAAGAGTCCATCGGGTTTACTTAACCCTTTGAGTGTGCCAGAATGGAAATGGGAGGAGATTTCCATGGACTTTATCAGTGGTTTGCCGAGGACGCCCAAGGGTTATGATACCATTTGGGTGATTGTAGACCGTTTGACGAAGACCGCGCACTTTATACCTGGGAGGATTACCTACCCAGTGGAGACATGGGCACAGTTGTATTTACGGGAGATTGTTAGATTACATGGTGTGCCTGTGAGGATAGTATCAGATCGGGACACTCGTTTTGTCTCGAAGTTTTGGCAGAGTTTACATTTAGCTATGGGTACAGGCCTGGATTTTAGCACAGCTTTTCACCCTCAGACAGATGGTCAGACCGAGAGAGTTAACCAGATTCTGGAGGATATGTTGAGGGCTTGTGTTCTTGATTTTGGAGGTAGTTGGGATTCTCAGTTGTACTTGGTAGAGTTTGCTTATAATAACGGCTATCAGGCTACTATTGAGATGGCACCATTTGAGGCACTTTATGGTAGAAAGTGTCGATCTCCACTCCTCTGGGATGAGGTTGGGGAGAGAAGGCTTTTGGGGCCTGAGTTGTTACCGATTGACTAGTCGGTCTATTGACTTGATCGAGAGAGAGGATGAGGGTTGCCCAGGAGCGCATGGAAGAGTTATGCGGACAAACGACGTAGTCCACTTGAGTTTTAAGGTGGGGGACCACGTGTTTTTGAAGGTAGCACCTATGAAAGGTGTTATGAGATTTGGAAAGAAAGGTAAGTTGAGTCCTAGGTTCATTGGCCCTTTCGAGGTACTTGAGCGAGTAGGAGCAAGTGGCTTACAGATTGGCTTTACCACCTTCTTTATCGGCAGTTCATAATGTTTTCCATGTATCTATGCTTCGGAAGTACATGGCAGATCCTTCCCACGTGATTGATCACGAGCCGATAGTTTTGGATGCTAGTATGTCTTATGAGGAGACACCAGTTGAGATTTTAGCATTCGAGCAGAAGGTGTTGAGAAACAAAACGATTCGCTTGGTTAAGGTTCTTTGGAAGAACCAAGTGTCTGAAGAAGCTACGTGGGAGCGTGAGGATGATATGCGAGCAAAGTATCCTCAGCTTTTCACTTAGTGAGTTTACTTTTCGGGGACGAAAAGCTCTTTTAGGAGGGTTGACTGTAACGTCCCGTTATTTTTGTGATAAATTTTATTTATTTATTTATTTATTTTAATTTAATTCAAGTAATTAAGTTCATTTATTTATTATTAAATTAGAAATTTACAATTTATTTCATTTTAATTCATTTTAATGGCTTTATTTATTTAAATACGTTTTAATGGTGTTAATAATTATTAACGGGCCAATTAATAATTATTAATCACCATTGGGATAGTTTGAGATGTTCGGGATTCGTTTTTAAGCCAAAAATCACAAAAGGGCAAAGTTGTAATTTCCCAAAATTGCAAAATATCTAAATTTCACTATTTGGCTTCTTCTTAAATGAAAGTTGACCTTCATTGACCCAAAAATCTGCATTTTCTTCTTCTTCTTAAGCCCAAGGCCGAGAGCTCCATTTGGAGTTTTTTCCAAATTTTGATTTCATTCGTTTCTTGCCCGATCGACGTGATTCCGGGTCCATTGGAAAGATATCGGTCGTACGAGTCTTTCCCACCTAGCCTTCGACCGTTTCTCTCGAGAACCGAGAAGATCTCGGTAAGTCAAGTTTCAAACCCTAACTCCAAATAGTGTTTTAATGGAGTTTTGCTTGTTTTCTTTCGATTTCTTGCCGTGAAACTCGGTGTTTGTCAATTCGGGAGTAGTTTTAAGTGTTTTTGGAAACTATTCCATAACCCTAAAACCGAGTTTCAGTCGAAACCCTTTCCGTTTGAAATTTACCCTTTTGGGATTGAAAATGGGTTAGAAATTAATGAATGAATGTTTGTTTAAATTCATTTCGGGAAAGGGATTAATGTTCAAAAACACTATTCATCGATACCCATTGAAATCGGGATTATCGAATTTGATTAAAACCAACTCAAAACGTATTTGAATTGCCAAAAAGCCGAAAAACCAAACCCGAGACTTGTTTTTGATGATAAGGCCGTGGGCCTCTTTGTGGGTTTTATTGGGTTTTCGTTGCTTTGTATGTTTAGTAATTGTTTGAATGATAGTTGGTTTCGTTATTGATTGTTACGATGTAATTCGTTTGTAGGTGTTTTTGAACTTCGTGGTTGATCGCTCCTTCGAACTTAGGAGCTAAATCATCTTATTAATAAGGTGAGAATAGTTAGCATTTAAATTAAATATGGAAAGCAAACTAGTGTGATGGTTTGAGAGTTTGAACTAAGATTAGAATCCGAACCTAAGATTAGAGGGTTGTGAGTTAGTGCCCTTAGGATTAAGAGTTAATCCTTTAAGTGAGAACTTAGAAATTCTCGAGAAAGACTTTGAATCTTAGAAGATTCTAACTTAGTTTCGTTATGAAACTAAGGTTGGATTATTTTGAAGTCAAAATGATCCAACTTGTAATTTAAAACGGTTAATAGAACCTCGGATTATTTGGAAGTATAGAATCCGGAGGACATAGGTTAATCGTTTAAATTATGATTCTAATCTTATTACTAATATCGGAGTTCGATCGTCATATCGTTCATTCGAGTTTCTCAGTTATTTTATTTTTTGTCATTTACTTTATGTCTTTACTTATGCCCATTTACCTTATGTGTAATTTAATTACTTTATCATTTACTTTATTTTATTTAATTGTACAAGCATATGCAAGCATATGCATAACATTTTGCACCATTATTTATTATACTACAACATCTCGCATCATTGACAAGAGAAAAAGAAAAGAATGAAAAGAATGAAAGGAACGGTGGATGAGTGGATTCCCACGTTACCTTCATGCATAAGGTGAATGATGGATGAGTGGATTCCCACATTACCTTCATCATGCATAAGGTTGAATGGTGGATGAGTGGATTCCCACATTACCTTCATGCATAAGGATAAGGGTGGATAGTTTGTAAAAATCCACATTACCTTCATTACATGCATAAATGGCAAATGCGTATCCTATGGATGTACTCATTACTTTATGCATATGATAGATGAGAAAGAGAGTCGAGATGTTATATTTTATACAAAGTCATTTACTTTTCTTGCTTTATGTTATAATAAGTTAAAGGATGAACAATTAGCCTAAGTGTGCTAATTAGTTTCATCATTTGGAAACTATGACTTAGAATGACCTAGACTTTGGAGAATTCTAGGAAGGATTGTGTCGGTTTAATTGGACACAAATCGGAATGCGAGTTTGAGGTCTATATTTACTTTTTATGCTTATTATTCTCACTGGGCTTAGTTTGTTAGCTCATGATATTACAACCAATTTCAGGTAATGCCTTGGCTAGAGGTCGAGGAGGAGGAGGTGGTCTCGCGTGATCGAGGAATGCTGGCCTCGAGATGGACTTGTCTTTGTAAAGTTTGTGTAACACTTTTATAAATTTTTGAACACTTTGATGTTGTATATAGCTCATAAGAGCTTTTGATGTGATTTTTATGTGATGAAACATTTGAACTCCTGATTTGGACTTAAAGTCCATGAGATTTTGATTAGATTTGAAATTAGGTTGTAAACAGGTTTTCGGCATGCCAATTTTCAAACAAAACCACGCCAATTTTTCGTAAATTAAAAGACTTCCGCTGTTTTCTCTGAATTTAATTTATTTAAAAATGACGGGTCGTCACATAAACTTAACTTAAATTAAATTAATAAAAAAATAAAATTAATTCTACGTAAAAAAAATAACGAGACGTTACATAAGGGGCGTCGAGGATTTCTTGCGGATACATCCAAAAATGGCTCACATGCCTTTTTCTACCTAGCATGGTTGTTCCCCTTTGGGAGATTCTGATATCTTTTCTTTTGATTCTCAGGAGTTTGAACAGGAAATGTCCTCTGAGTTTCAGGATTTGACAGTTGTTGTGTCCGGGTCTTTGGTGGTTTAGGACTCTCTTATTTTGATTCCGGGTACTGGACTGTTAGATGGGTGGTACTTTTGCCCCTCTAGTTGGAATCCCTTCTTCAGAAGGGGTGCTTCTAGTGATTAGGTCATTTATCACTCTGGGAGCGGAGTATGACTCTCACTCCCTTACCAAAAAAGAATCATTTTTTCGGCGTGCCTTAGATGTTGTAGGGGTATTCCCTCAAGATGAGGAGGCTTGATATTGCTCCCATTCAACTATACTGATGGGGGTGAGACAATGTCGAATATCCTCATCCTTACCTGCTGATAAGTACTTTTTACTAAATTTATATTTTTCTCACTTCCGGCCGATTCACTCGCCCTTCTATTTTACAAGGAGTGCAAGCGGGAGTTCATTGCATTCTGAATTTGGAGAATCTTTGACTGAAGTACTGTGTTCTAAGCTTAAGATGTCCAAACTGTCAACTGACTTGGACAAGGTGCGCAGTAGGCATTTCAATTTGCTTACAGAGAACCCTGCCCTTGTCACGGAGGTCGCCAAATTGAAGGTCCAACTCAAGGTGGTTGAGGAGGAAAATTCTAGATTGAAAGTTGAACTTGAAGACTCCCAAAGGAGAGTCGAGCTCTTAGAGATTCTCTGGCTGAAGCCTTGTTGGAATGTGACTCAAACATGCGGCTTCTTAAGCTCAAGTCCACTGCCAAAACCAAGGCTAAGGGTGATTTTCGACTGAGGGAAGACTCTCTGAGGGAAGTTAGGGATAAACTGGCTTTCTCTTCTTCAAAAGTCACCTCTTTGGAATCCCATGTGGTTGAACTCAACTTCTATAAGGATGAATCAGAGTTTTTGAGGGTGAATTTTGACAATGCTGAGTCAATGATTGCTGAGGCATCGATTCTTGGTCTCAAAGTCGGAAGAGATGCTATCAAGCTTTTACTATCTCCCGATATCATGGAACAGTTTAGCCCAGTCAACCATCGGAGCGCAATCAATCTTTAGGATGAGATATTGGGCACGATTGAGGCGGTTTGGACTGCTTCTAACCAGAATGGGGCCCTGGTTGATAGGATCAGTGAGCTCACCCCCGTGGTGGATGCAGATGGCGAAGTCGATGCTAACACTCTAGATGACTCGCTTTCCCTTCCACTTGAGGCACCCCAGGATCCTTATTCGCCTTCTGGCTCCCATGTTGTCCTCTCTGATTGATGGCCTGTGGGGGCAATCTTGGACTGGGGGATCCTCCCCCCTTCTTTTAACACTCTTCTTTGTCTTCTTCTTTTGCATATGACTTTGCTAATGTAAAGACTCGAATTTTCTCAAATCTTTAAATCAGAATAAACAGTGGAAGACTTTATTTTTATAAAAATTTGGCGTGGATCCGTTTAAAATATGGACTCCCTAAACCTGTTTACATGAACTCAATTCAGAAAATTTAAAACAATAGACATTTCACTCCATTTTATACCCAAAATCAGAGAAAATAACACGAAAATATAAACAACAGATCTCAGATTCTCATGAGCCACAAAATACAAGTTTAAGACATCAATATCAAGTTTATATTTAGCATTTCTAAAATGCTCCAAAATATGCCTTTTCTAGTCCAAGTATCCAAGACATCCACTCGCGATCACGCAGCACCACCTCCACGACCTCGCCCTCTCGCACGAGTATTACCTGAAAAGTTTAAGTGTAGCAACATTAGCATAAAAATGCTAGTGAGAATAAGATGGATGCAAGCACTTCTATGGATCAAATCCCATATCGGAAAATGTGTCCAAATAATCCTAACGTGCTCTTACTACCCATTCAATATTCCCAAGTACTTTACATAAGAAATCAATCCCATTCTACTATATCGTAAATTCAAAAAGTAAACATTCAAGCTCGTAAAATAATGTACTAGTGCATAACAAAGTAAATAACAAAGTAAATTTCACATTGTGACCACATTGTCACATTTCACAATTCAACCGTGACCACTTGTCACCATTCACATTCACACTCGTGACCACATTGTCACCAATCACAAATCATACCGTGACCTCACTGTCACCGTGACCACATTGTCACCATACGCAACCATACTGTGACCTCATTGTCACCGTGACCACATTATCACCATACATAATCATACCGTGACCTCATTATCACCGTGACCTCATTGTCACCATACATAACCATACCGTGATCTCATTATCACCGTGACCACATTGTCACCATACATAACCATACCGTGACCTCATTGTCACCGTGACCACATTGTCACCCTACACAAATCATACTGTGACCTCATTGTCACCGTGACCACATTGTCACCCTACACAAATCATACCGTGACCTCATTGTCACCGTGACCACATTGTCACTCTACACAAATTATACCGTGACCTCATTGTCACCATATATAACCATACCGTGACCTCATTGTCACCGTGACCACACAGTAACCAATCATAAATCGTGCGTATTATAACATCACACATACTACTCCTCTTTGGTAGTACTAAATAGCGAATCCCATTCTAATAATATCATACTAACTCGATTCTTACATGAAGAATCTCTCCAAAGTCTCTTTCACTACAAAAAACTGTAGTATTGATGACGTAGGAATTAGCCACGCACAAATATTGCGTGGCTAATTCTCACTATTGGTGACGCCAAACACGGGCGTCACCAATAGTTTCTCCATCAGTGACGCAACGTCACTGATAATTAGGTGGGAAAGAAAACTTGAATTTTAATTAAATAAAATAAAAATAAAACCCATTACTGTGGCCCACTTGGCGTCAGCAATACTCATATTTGAAAAGAAAAAAAAACTACCAATATTAAAAACTAAAACTAAAACCAATACACATATTTAAAAAAAAACACTATTGATAAAACTAAAACAAATTAGAAAGCGGATCTCTTCTTTCTAATTAACAAATTAGAAAGAAGAGAACGCCGAAGCCCACGCCAACGGAACAGCTCCAACGCCGAAGCCAACGCCAAGCAGAGATCTGATTTTGGTCTATTTTGTCGAATTGAACTTGAAATCGAAGGGAAACTTGAAGATTCATGAATAATTTTCATTTTTAGGAACAACCCTAGAAGATTCAACAAGTTTTAAAGTGTTTTTGGTAAGATTTCAAAACCTAATTTTCTTAATTTTTTAGGGTTTTTGGATTTTTGGTCTCGTTTGGATTCTTCCTTTTCTTCCTCTTCCCCTTAATTTTAATCTGCCATGGATTTTTCGCAATTGAATCGGTTCGATATCGTCGAGATTTATCGCCAATATTTTGGTAATTTCTGTTTTCATCCTTGAATCTCTTCCGATGCCCTCTTATATTAAGCCTATTTGTAAACCTTATGCTATATTTGTAAACTCAAATTTTGATCATTTTACTACTCAGTGTATTTGATTAATCACTTATAGAATGAAGAATATTATCATTCTCTCTTCTAGGTTCGTTATGCTACGTGGTTGCTTTGGATTCTACTCTTATGCAATTTATGAGCATTTAAAGGATTGGCCTGATTTTGATCTTGGTGAAACCAGGATCACTGTCAAACTGAGAAAAGACAAGTAATATACTCAATCCTTTTCAATTTTCATGATCTCATTGAGACGCAATATATCGGTTATTAGTAGGTCTTTGATTATAGTGATGCTTCTTTAGAATATGATATATAATATAGAATCAAAATTCATTAACTCCGTTATCCCTTGCTTTTAAAATGGACAGTTTATAGAAATATTCAAGAACACATGGGTGAGGTACTTTTGAACTAATGGTCGCTCTTTCTGGAATTGTTTAACTATGTAGTTTGACTGTTAATGACTGATCTTGATTCTTTACCTATTGGGATGATTCGGGTGTACCGGAATTCGGATGTTCAAGGAATTATACTTAAATATGTTTTTCTAGCTTTCAAAATTGGAGAAAGAGATTTAAAATATGTTTTGATATGATTTGCTTTTGTTTAGGTGGATGACAAATACCAATACTCATGTGAAAATAAAGATTTAAAGGTCCATGGATGGATATCCACCAATCCATCCACATGGTTTTGGCAGATTACACCTAGTGATGAATTTCGGTCTGGAGGGCCCCTTAAGCAAAGTCTAACATCACATGTGGCTGTATGTGATCTAGAGCTATTAGTCATTCTTAGATTTTCCCATTCTTTTCCAACCTGTGGTGTCTTGTACCAAAATTTGTGCATTTCATAGGGTCTGATCATTCTAATATTTCTTGTAAACTTCATCTGCTAGATGTTTCTTAATGCTCATTATGCTGGACAAGATTTAGTGCCAAAGTTTAGAGCTGGTGAGCCATGGAAAAAGGTTTTTGGTCCTGTTTTTCTCTATCTTAATTCCTCCTCGGTTGGAGACGACCCATTATGGTTATGGGAAGATGCTAAAATACAGGTTGACATATTAGAAAACTAATTTTTCTTTTTGTATTGATTATCAGATGATGACAGAAGTCCAAAGTTGGCCATATAGTTTCCCTGCATCTCAAGATTTCCCAAAGGTGGAAAAACTCATTTCACCAATCAATTTGTTTTTATTATGGTAGAGTTTTTATATTACGGTAATCTGCTGATGCTACATCAATTGTAGTTGGTAGCTTTTTACTTTTTTACTAAACATGTTTGACCTAGTAGATAATGGCCTCAAATTTTATGTAACTGAATACGGGTGAATCCACACCGATATCAGGCTGTTTAGTTACAATGGACAAATTAATATTGCATTGTGATAGTAGATAATGGCCTAAAATTTTCCTTGCCAATGACATTTTACAGGGAGTATTACTTGGTCTATCAAATACAATTGGAGTACTAGCAGGTGTTTTCGGTACAGCGGCTACAGGTTACATTTTGCAGCACGGTTAGTTTTTATCTCTAAGTGTTAGAAATATCGTGTTCATCTGACTCCACTTTCACATAATTTGATATAATATTTGAAAAAATATTACTATGATTACTTGAATTATGTTAACATAAACATTATAACATATTTAGAAAATTATCTCAAATTATCAATTGTAATTTTTAACAGGTTGTAATTAATTGTGCGTGAATTGCAACGTGAAGAACATTATAAGAAGCTTCAAGAAGATATGAACGTGCCCATGAGATTTTTAAATCTCAAGGGGGTGGGGGTCAGGGCCAAGGTAGTGGAGGCGGTGATGCATAATTAGAGACTTTCTAGTTTGTAATTTATTAAAATCGTGTTATTTATGTTGCCAACTCTTCTTTAACTTAAGTAAAACCGTGTTTTTATGTTGTAAACTCTTATTTGACTGTAAAACTACCAATTCTATGAAATATATAATGATTTAGCTTTACAAAAGCTTGTCTGGTGTTCAGTGATCTGAATATGTATATGTTTGTTACAGGGATGCGTTTGGGGAGTCTCTAAATAAATAGTTTTTTTTTTAATTTTTTAAAGGCTATTAGCCACGCAATCGCGTCACTAATGAGCTGCCCTATAAAAAAATAAAACCCAGATAGCCACGCAATTGCGTGGCTCATGATGAGTATCATCCACGCTTTACTTGCGTGGCAAATAGTGAGCATCAGCCACGCAGGCGAAACGTGGTAGATGCTTGAACGCATCAGTGACGCGCTGCAATAGCGCGTCACTAATGCTCGAAACGGGCATTCATGACGTGGTATTGACGACGTGCATGGCGACACGTGGCTCGAGTCACCAAAGACTATTGGAGACGCGAAGCTATATTATTAGTGACGCGACCGCGCGTGGCTAGTACCAAAGTTTTTTGTAGTGTTTTAACTACCTTATAACCACTCGAAATAAAAGGAGTATCTAATACTCTTCTCTAATTTCCGGAATCTAATCCTCCTCGAGAAATTAACTTAATACACCAATAACATCTCACTTTAAAAGACACAACTTAACTAATTCTTTCCTTATGCACTTTCCTTAACTCCCAATTATATGCATTCTTGGAAAAGTTCTAGAATCTAATAACCCTCTTAACCTCGATCGAACATAATCGTCAAGCAATTTGAAAACATAAAAGTAATCACAACCATTTTAAACTCACCTTATAATCAAAGTCAACTCTGAATCACCGGTTGACCAAAATTCACGATCGATGCACGAAACCTATAATTAAAATAAACCTAAAGTATATTAATTAACCGAATCAAATAACGATCGTCACGATACTAAAATAAAAGACAAAACAACCCGGAAATGCCCCCAAGTGGCCCACGGCTCAAGGGAAAGGAAAAGTGGAGTTGGTTTTTCGGATTTTCAAACACTTTATAAGTGTTTCGAGTTGGTTTCGGGCACTTTGGAGGTTTGTACCATCAATGGGTAAACCTCAATTAGGGTTTTAGATAAAATTTCGATCCCGAACAATTAAGTAAAGTCATAAAACATATCAAAATCAAAACCCTAATCATCATCAAACATGAGAAAAACTAAAAGAAATGGCTTTTGGCTCAAACCCGATTCTAGGGTTTAGGGAAAGTTCTAAATATACATAAAACAACTCCCTCAATCTAAATCTTCGAGTTCCCGAGCAAGAATTGGAAGATTAAAACTAAAAACACCATTAAAACACTATTTGAAGCTTTAGGTTTTGAACTTTAACATACCTTAAAGCCTTGAGAGAATGGACGAAAACCTCAATTGATGGGATGGGTAGAAAGTACGTCTCGAGAGCTTTCCAATGAGCTAAGGCACGACGAAAACGGTCGAGAAACGAAGCCGGGGTGACAATTTCTTTCTCTCCTCTTTTTTTCTCTCTAAGCTACGGGTTTGGGATGAAAAGATGAGAAGAAATTTATGATTTTTGTCTAATTTTGGCTTAATAAAGGAGAAGGATGAATAGTGTTTAGATATTTAAGAAATCGGAATTGACGCCTACGTCCTTTTCTTGCCTTAAGCTTTTAAAACTAAACCCGAACCATTTAAACTAGCCCAATGGTGATTAATAATTATTAATTGGCCTATTAATAATTATTAATACCATCGAAACTCGTTTAGGCTAATTAAGCAACTAAAAAGGTTTCCGAACGAAATTAACTATTTAAATCTAAATAACTAATTCTAAAATTAACTTTAATACTTTAAATAAATTAATTAAATAAATAAATGAATAAAAAATTCACCTCAAAATAACGGGACGTCACAGCTAACTTAACATTTTTATTCAAGCTTACAATGTGCTCTTGACATGTTATCGTTGTCATTGCTATTACTTTTCTCTTACTTGAACTGAATTTGCTTGAATGTGCCACAATTTAAAACTGTCGAGGTCCTAAATGCTTTGGACGGGCCAAGGGTTTTACCTTTGATGATGGTTTTAGTGCTTGGATGGATCAAAGCTTGTGCCTCCGTAGAGGGCTTTTAGATGCTTGAACAGGCCAAGGCTTATGCCTCTGTAGAGGGCTTTTAGATTCTTGAACAGATCAAGGCTTGTGCCTCCAAAGAGGCCTTGTAAATGCTCAGACGGACCAAGGCTTGTGCCTTAGAGAGGGCTTTAGACATTTGGATTAGAAACGATACATATGTTCCTCCTTTTTTTTTCTTTTTCTTTTTCTTTTTCTTTTTAATACATATATGTTTTAAAGAAATCGACAGCTTGTCTTTATTAGTTTTGAAGTCTAGTGGTGTGGAAGGACTCTTATTAATTAGATAGGGCGTTGTACTAACTGCCTCTGCCCAAAAATCTCAGGCAACCCACAGTGTAATCTCATACTTTTGGCATGTTCGAACAACGTTTTGTTCATCATTTCTGCCAAACCATTCTGCTATGGACTCCCAGGAACAGTCTTGCCACTTCAAAGCAAATTTTATGCCCAATTCTATTTAAACTCCCTACTAGTGTATTCTCCACTATTATCTGACCTCAAGCTCTTCACTTTTAAAACCTGTCTCATTCTCAATCATAGCTCTCCAAGTTTTGAAAACGTTAAACACATAAGATTTATGTTCTTGAAAATAGACGCATACCTTTCTGCTTGAGTCATCTATGAAAGTCACGTAGTAATTGGAACCTCCGAGAGAAGTGACTAGAGTGGGCCCCATACATCAGTATGAACCAATTCTAGCTTGATTTTCTTTGGCTCTACTCCAACTTGTGAAAAACTAACTTTTTTCTGTTTTCCAAAAACAATGCCCTCACAAAACTTGTGCTCAACTGATTTGAGCTCTTCTAACTTCTTTGAATAGTGAAGAATTTCCATACCCTTCTCACTCATATGTCCCAACCTGCTATGCAATAATTCTGTTACGTTTGTAGATTCTGTCGCTGTAATAAGATGTCCACTACTGGAGTTAATGTATAAACTCCCCTCTTTGCTTCCCCGAACAACAATCATGGCACTATTAGTAACTTTCACTTATATATTGGTGAATGAAATTATATATTCTGCATTATCTAACTGGACAACTGAAATTAAATTTTTTGTTAGTCGAGGTATGTGTGTTACCTTGAAAATCTTCCAAATTGAGTTGTTCGTTGTCTTTAAACTGACATCGCCTATACCAACAATATCTAAGCAACATAATTTTCCAGAACATTCCTTTCTGAAGTAGTATGGAAAGATACACCTGAATCAATAACCCAAGAATCATTACTATCAACAACTAAGAGTTGTAAAGCATAATGTACCTCCCTAGTCATTACATTAGCTGTACCACTAACTCTGACCACATTCTTCTTAGGAGCCCTGCAATTCTTTTTCAAACGCCCTACTTTACCACAATTCCAACACTCAACTTTACTGTTCTTGGACTTACTTCTATGATTCTTTGAGTTTCCCATGTTCCTGTTACCTTTATCATTCGTGATATTGCTTATTCCTCTTTTTACATTTAGTGTTAAATCAAATGTGGAAGTAGTACCTTTCTGTTTCCTGCGAACTTCTTTTGCTAGTGCAGCATTTTTAATTTCATACAGAGTCAACTCACGATCACATAAGGAGTTAGAAATTGTTGTTTTCATTGTATCCCAGCTATCCGGAAAAGATTTGAGAAAAAGTACTGCATAAATCTCATAAGAAATTTAATGTTGATGGAGGCTAACTTGTCAATCAGAATACTCAACTCATTAATTTGTGAGCCAACAGTTTGATCTTCTGCCATTTGCAAATTAAATATTTTGGTAAGTATATATACATTATTATTCGCATAAGGCTTTTCATATGTGTCAGATAGGACTTTCATATTGCCCATAGTAGTCATCTTTTTTATACCAAATGAGTCATGCTCTTCTCCAAAGTCAAATGGATGACGCCAACTACCCGCGTATCCAACTTATTCCATTCATCATATTTCATCTCAGTCAGTTTCAGTCCAATAGTAATTCCAGGGATTTGTTGTACAAATAATCTTCTATTTGCATCTCTAGAAGACAAAATCATTGCTGTCAAATTGTTGGAATTTCCAAATTCAAGTCTCTTTCTGATTAGACATCATTCTCCAACAATAAAAAAAAGTTCTTATACTAGTTGTTAGGGAATGATAGGTTCGCAAGGCCTAAAATTCACACACAAGAACGATAGTGGAATAAATAAAGCTAAAAGGGAAGAAAATATGACTCCAAAATTTATACTGGTTCACCCCAATTAAGGGTTACGTCCAGTCGTTACTGTTGCAAATTTTACTATGATGAATCAAGAGAAGGGAATTCAATGTCGAACGACACATCAAAATTTTGCTCGACATGTTTCTAATATAAAAGCCTGATATTTTAATTGAAGAGAAAAATTATTTTCCCCAGAATTCGAGGAAATCACACAATTTTGGAGACATTTGAATTTTTCGTCAAAATGTCGATAAGATGTCGATCACTTTATCGATTCCTTAAAAAAAATTGTTATTAAATACCATGTCAGCAATTTAAGCCTTTTAAAGAGTGACCCCACTACTTGTATGATAGAGTAGAGTGAAACAGTTCAAGAAGTACATTTTTATAGGAAGATTGAGTGAACATTTATTGAAACTTTCGATGGGGAATCATAAACTTCTCCATATCTCTCCTTTTAGTCATTTTTAAATTTTAAATTTTCTCTCATAAATATTTTTATAAATTCTCTATTCTTCCCACATTCTCACCACTTGCACAGCCTATCTCTCCCTCCATTTATTATTTCTTTTTTTTTAAATTCTAATTTCTTTTCCACTTCTCTCTAAAATGAATTCTGTTTTAATATAATTTTATTTTTTAAATATTGATACTTATATATTTATGTAGTTTTTAATTCATCTCGAATTTTATATCTCAATGTCTTACATTTTTTATCATGATATAATCATATTAATACATAATTTATTGATTTTTTTTTAATTTCAAGATGCCTTATGTGATGATTAATGACTCTAACCATGTCAATAAAATACTTAATGACTAACTAAATATTGCTATATGAATTACAAGGTGAATTTCAAGCTGCTTGGCTCCTCCCAGCGTGTAGCTACTGCTGTCAAGGCTGTTTCAGTTAGGCTGTTGAAGTTGCAGTGTATGATAGCAACTTGTTTGTTTTTTCATGGCTGTTCATTTTACAATTAGATGTTACTTGATTGATCTTGTAAATAGCTTGTATATAAAAGCATTTGTTCTAGACTTCAGGAAGTTAGTTCTTCATTTTTCTTCCTTATATTCATTTGCACAAAGTGTGCTATACTAGTGCTATGAGAGTGTTGTAGCACTGTTCTTAATAAAATAATCATTTCTTCATATTGATCTTTCTCTTCTTCTTCTCTTGTTAATTGATTCGCATATTAATTTTACAATTGATATCAGAGCTTCAACTCTTTCTCAATCCATCTATCCCTTTATGTTCTAATTTTCTAAATCCTATCAAGATTCAATCCACGCATAATCAAGAACCATTCTAAACCAAGTTTCTGAAACAAGACCATGGCTGCAATTTTTGAAATTGAGAAGTTTGATGATAAGGTGGACTTTGGCCTGTGGAAGAAGAAGATCAGGGCGATTCTACTTCAACAGAAAGTAGCAAGAATCCTTGATGACCCACCCACATTGCCTGATACAGTCACAGTTGTTAAGAAGGCAGAATGGCAGACACTGCATTTAGCACCATCATCCTATATCTCTTAGACAAGGTTCTTCGCATGGCAGATGAAGAAAGCACGGTGACAGGGCATTGGAGCAAGCTTGATTCTCTCTTTATGACAAAATCTTTAACCAACAAGATTTACATAAATGATAGATTATTTGGCTTCAAAATGGACCCCTCGAAGAGTTTAGAAGATAACATGGATGATTATGCCAAGATTTTCATAGAAGTTTCACAAATTGGTGAAAAGATAAGTGATGAAAACAAGACCATCTTCTTGTTAAATTCACTAGCAAAAAGTTACAGAGAAATTAAGCATGCTATAAAATATGGAAGAGACAACCTGACCCTGAAAATTGTAAAAGATGCATTGAAGTCCAGGGAATTAGAGATGAAGACGGAAAAAAATCATCAGAGGCTCTTTTTATGAGGGGAAACAAGATTCCAAGAATCACAAAGGAAGCAAGATTAACAAGAACAAGTTCAAGGACAAGGAGAAGCACAAAAGGTGTTTTCATTGTGATAAGGATGGCCATTGGAGGAAGCATTGTCCTCAATTGAAAGCTGGATACAATGGACCCCCGAAGAATTAAGCAAAGCAAGTAGCAAATATCCATGAAGGTTATGATTCCCATGCTGAGATGTTGATGGCATCAGAATGAGAATATTGTGAAGAATGGGTCCTGGATTCTGGATGTTCTTTTCATATGTCCCTAAACATGCACTATTTATATGACTTTCAGACCATATATGGTTGTCAGGTGAAGATGGGCAACAACAAATATTGTGATGTAAAAGGGGTGGTTGGCTCCATCAGATTGAAGCTTGTCATTGGTGTATCAAGATTCTGTCTTAAGTAAGGTATGTTCCTGATATGCATTGAAATATGATATCAAGAGGAACTCTAGACAAGGCTGGTTATGGGTTTCATTCGAAGAATGGCATCTTGAAAGTCTACAAAGGAGATATAATATATCTGCTAGGTGATTTGAGACATAATTTGTATTTCCTTCAAGGTAAAGCATGCTATGCACAGTCAAATATTTCCTCTGAAACTAATGAAAGTGAGATTCGGTTATGGCATATAAGAATGACACATATCAGTGAGAATGGGCTGCAATCCCTATCAAAACAGGGTCTGATTGACATCAACAACCAAAAACCACTGTCATTCTGTGAACATTGTGTTGTCAGCAAGGCTACTAAACTGAAGTTCAATAAAGGCAAGAAATGCACTCAAGGTATTATGGATTACGTTCATTCTGACCTTTGGGGACCAGCAAGGGTTCAAACAAATGGAGGTGCAAGGTACTTTCTTACTATGATTAATGACTATTCTAGAAAGCTATGGGTTTATGTACTCAAAAGTAAAGTTGAAGTGTTCAAGAATTTCCTAGAATGGAAGGTGCTTATTGAGAATCAAACAGAAAAGAAGATAAAGATGTTGAGAACAGATAATGGCTTGGAGTTTCTCAATAGCAAGATGGATGCTCTATGCAAGGAGAATGGGATTGGCAGATGCCTAACAGTTCCTTATACCCCTCAACAGAATGAGCTGGCAAAAAGGTTCAATAAAACGATTCTTGAGAGGGTGAGGTGTATGTTGTCCAATGCAAGCCTACCTAAGAGTTTTTGGGGTGAGGCAGTAAAGGCTGCTGTGTATCTCATCAATATAAGTCCCTCAGTAACTTGAAATGGTAGGATTTCACAAGAAACCTGGACTGAGACTCTTCCAAATCTATCTAACATTAGAGTATTTGGATGCTCTGCTTATTCTCACTTGAAGTATGACAAGCTAGAGCCTAGAGCAAATAGGTGTATCTTCATTGGATACCCTCAAGGAGTTAAAGGTTACAAGCTATGGTCATTAGAACCAGGAGATGCAAAGTGCTTTGTCAGCAGGAATGTGACTTTCAATGAATCTGATATGCTTTGGCAATTTGTCAATGGTGATTCAAAAGGGAAGTCTGTTGATTATGTGCCTTATGATATTTTTCAAGAAGGAGATATCCATGAAGATGTTCCATCAGGATCAATGCAAGTTAATCAGCCAGATGTGGTGCTAGATGTTGAAGCAAGTGACAGTGTGCAGTCTCAGCCATCAGGAATTGCAAGTGAAGATTAGACATCGACACAGTTAGAGAGGTAATTGAAGACTATCAATTGACTATATACAGAGAAATAAGGGTCACAAGGGCTCCAATAAGGTTTGATGATGAATAGTTTACAGGTTATGCACTGAATTTTGGGGTTGTAGACATTGAAGCTGAACCAAGTACTTACACTGAGGCAGTCAGCTCAAAGGAGAAATATTTATGGCATGATCCTATGAATCAGGAGCTGAATTCTTTATATAAGAATGATACATGGTTTTTAATTCCCAAGCCACAAGGTAGAAGAGTGGTTGGTTGCAGATGGATCGTTAAGGTGAAGTCTACCTTGAAGGGGACTGATGCTCCAAGGTATAAAGCAAAGCTGGTGGACAAGGGGTTTACTCAAGTGAAAAGGAATTGATTACAATAAGGTCTTCTCATGTGTTGTAAGGCACACCTCTATTCTAATTTTGCTTGTTATAGTTGCTCAGTTCAATTTCGAATTGGAGCCTTGATGAAGAGATTTTGATGACTCGGCCACCTGGTTTTTTCAAGAGCAAGGGAGAACACCTAGTATTTAGACTAAACAAATCTCTATATGGTTTAAAGTAGTTTCCTAGGTAGTGGAACAAGAGGTGTGATGAATTTATTACTCCTAATCAGTTCATTAAAAGCAAGCTTGATCACTGTGTGTATGTTAAGCAAGTAGCATCTGGTGTGTTAGTTATACTTTTGTTGTATGCTGATGATATGATCATAGCATCATATGATATCAATGAAATTGACAAAGTTAAGAAGTTTCTTAGCACTGAGTTTGAAATGAAAGATCTAGGGCCAGCTAGTAAGATCCTTGGAATGGTGATTGTTAGAAACATAGATGCTGGTTTTTTGTTTCTAAATGAGAAAGGTTACTTTGAGAAGGTAATTGATAAGTTTGAAATGGATGATGCTAAGAATGTTCCGGTTCCTATAGCTTCTCATTTCAAATTATATTTAAAGAAATGTCCGGAATCAGAAGAAAAGTTTGCTGTCATGAAGAATATTCTTTACTCAAGTCTGGTTGGGAGTTTGTTGTATGCTATGGTGAGTACGAGAAATGACTTGGCTCATACTTTAAGTTTGATCTCAAGGTTTATGAGTAATCTAAGGAAGTGACATTGGGAGGCTTCAAAGTGGGTACTGGTGAATCTTAAAGCCAACAAAGATAAGCGATTGATGTATACTGTCAGCAGAGTGTTAAATTTCATCGACATCAGCGAAATATCGCTCGATATGTCGCTGAAATGAGAGGTCGACATCTTGCAAGAGGGTAAGATTTTTCTTCTCCTTTTTCGCTAGATATGTCGTCAAGTCGCTGGTATCGGTCTATCGGTGGAAATCTCGTCGGAGATGTCGCCGTGACGTGGCCATGTAAGAGGGACAGTTGATTTGTGTCAGTATTCTTCTTCCCTTTCGTCGAAATGTCGTCTCAATGTCAAAAATATTGCCGAAATTTCGCTGAAAATATCGAGACCGCCACTTCATTGATGCTTTATCTTCTTTGTGCCATGCCAATGCCAGCATCATCTGATTTTAGTTCAAGAAGAGAAAGAAAGATGAGATTAATTGTATTTTTCTTTATTTTGAAGAACATGTTAATCTGAAATTGCAATCTCTCTCCATAATCAATTGACGAAGAAGAAAAAAAATTCTTGATTTTGATTTGATCTATGGTGAGAAAAGGGTTATTTGTGGTTAGAAGATTTTGGACTCTTTGAAGAAGAGAGGGGAAGGAGACTTTACTTTCCTAAAATTTAGATTTTCATGTAATTTTTATTATTATTTTTTTTGAAATAGATTTTCATGTAAATCTCACCGATTCAGATTTACATTGGTGGGTTATTAAGATTTTTTTTCTTCTTTTTTTTCTACAAATATAAAAATAAAGACTTTTTTTAAATATATATAATCTTATAAGTTAAAAATTATAAATTATTTTATATCATTTTTTAAATCACTTTTTTAATAACTTTTGACTCTTTAGTAAAAAAAAAGTAACTTTAGTTAGATTTTACTGATTAGATGCATCACTGATTTTTTCATTTTGTTATTATTTTTACTCACTTTTGCAATTTTTTCATTTTGTTATTATCTGGCAGAGGTATAAAAAAAAATTCTCCAATTTCGAGCGGCATCTCGTGATATCGCTGACTACCAGTTGTCGCTCGACATGTCTCTGCTGATGTCGATGGGACGACTCACTGCCAGGCGTGGGCTGATGGGGTTTTCTCCTATGTCGAAGACTTTGCCCAATTTTCCAGCGACATGACTAGGAGATGTCAGGTTGTCGATTGACACGTCGCTTCAGCTTTCTTCTTTCTTTCTTTCTTTTTTTTTTTTTTTTGTAAACACCCTGCTCGTAGCTTTACCACATTTGCTATAAAATATTGTATGTTCTATCATTTTAAAAGAAAAGTTACAGGATATATTTCTCAAGTTCAACTCTTCAAGTGAGAACACTATCTCTTTCTATTTATCAACTCTCCATCTCCAATTTATCAATTTTGGTAGGTTTTTTTCTTTTTAATTACACTAAATTTTGGTATTAGTTATATTATAAGCCTCAATCAAAATATCACTTTGATTATAAATTTTAATCATAATGTTACTTTATATTATAATTTTTTATTAATTTTTAATGTTAAATTGATTATAAATTGTAATCATAATTTTAAATCGATTATAAATTTTATTTAAAATATAATCTTCATGTTAATTTGATTTTGAGTAAAGTTTTAATCTTAATGTTAGTTTGAACTTTTAATAAAAATAAGACTTATTGTTAAAAGTTTTATTTAAGTTTTAATGTTAATTTGATTTTAAGTATAAATATAATTTTAAATTAATTTACTTATAAGTTTAATAAAAATTATACTTAATTATAAATTTATTATACTTAATTATAAATTTTAATTAAGTTTTAATCATAATGTTAATTTGATTATAAGTTTTAAATTAATTAAGTTTTACTTATAAATGTTAAATTGAATATAAGTATGTTTTATCTTAGTTTGTATTCGATTTTAATGGTTTCATAAATATTCTAATTGTTTTTAATTTTATTGGTAGGTTGATATGGATTCTACTAGCCGTATTGATTCTGCATGGGAGTATTGCAGTCCAATTAATGGGAACAAAAGTTGGACAATTTGTAATTTTTGTCAACTAGAAATCAAAGGTGGGGGAATTACAAGATTTAAACAGCACTTAACAGGAAAAGACCCTAAAAAGAATACTAAGCCATGTCAGAATGTACCTCCAGAGGTGAAGACGGAAATTCTCATAGCTTTGAAGTTGAAGGAAGGGATGAAACAAAAAAAGGCTGTTAAGACAGAGGACATAAGGCATGAGCTTCGCAAAGGCCTGACATCAAGTAAGGACGCTTCAAGTGATGATTCAGATGAGGTGGAAATTTTTATGGCAGATATGGATCCAGTCAAAAATAAAGAATATAAAAAAGCAGTACAAGAGTCCATGAAGACGGCTATGGAAGAGGAACATTTTCGTAGGGAAGGACTCCAACGAGGTCAAGGATCAGGAGGTGCAATGCCACGATCTACGAGTATGAGGGAACCTTCATACTATAAACCAGAAGGTAGTAAACAGAAAAGCATTAAGGACATGTTAAAAAAAGGCGGGATTAAGGAAAAGTTCGGACAATTAGTGTCTAAATTCTTCATCTACGATAATATTCCAGCAATTAAGGCTAAATCCCACCACTTCAAGAACATGATTGTGGGAGCACAACAAACAGGTAATTATTTTTGTTTAAAGTTATTTACATTATTTATCAAATCTGTATTTTTTATTTTTATTTTTTTCCTTTCATATAGGTGTTGGGATTCCAACACCATCCCCATATGAAATTCGTCATAAATATTTAGATATGGAATACGAGGGGATGGACTCCTATGTTCAGGAGATGAGGTCAAAGTGGCCAATTTATGGATGCACTATAATGTGTGATGGTTGGACGGGGCCTACACGATTATCTATAATTAATTTTATGGTATACTCTAGAGGTCACTCTGTTTATTTAAAGTCAGTAGACGCATCTAATAAGATAAAAGATAGAAAATATATTTATGGGCTCTTAAAAGGAGTTATTGCTGAGGTAGGGGCTCATAATGTAGTTCAGATAGTCACTGATAATGGCTCGACATTCAAGAAAGCTGGGGAAAAAATTATGAGTAAATTCAATATCTATTGGACCCCGTGTGCCGCCCATTGTATAGATCTTATGTTTGAGGATATTGCGAAACGCAGATCCTTTTCAGACATCATACTCCAAGCGAGATCAGTGACTAACTACATATACAATCATGGCACATTACTTTCAAAGATGCGTGAATTCTGTCAGGGAGACATTGTTCGACCAGGAGCTACACGATTAGCAACAAATTATATTGCTTTAAATTCGTTGTTGAAAAAGAAGAGTGGATTGAGAAGGTTGTTTATTAGCGATGACTGGTTGAATGATAAGTTAAGTAAAACTAAAGGTGGACGAGAGGTTGAAACGACAATTCTTTTAAATTCTTTTTGGGATGGGCTAGAGACTATTGTAAGTGTATTCGAGCCAATGTACGTTGTCTTACGCGTTGTCGATACAGAGGTAGTTCCTACCATGCCTCTTGTGTATGACATAATAAAGACCATGAAGAATAGAGTTTCACAAGTGAAGGGAAAGGCGTGGGTGCTAGAGATAATTCAGGACAAGTGGGATAGAACACTGTCACATCCCTTACATGCTGCAAGTATTTAAAACTCATGTTCAATTTAACTAATTATTAGAGTTGTTAACAAGTACTTTAATGATTCAATCTTCCTATAAGTGCAGCTTATTATTTAAATCCAAGATATTAATATCGAGATAACATCGGTGAGGATCTTGATTTGATACAAGCTGTACATCAAGTCTACAACAAACTTTTCCCTAATTTCCCCGGAGTTGCAGACTTTGGGACCGAGGTTTGCATTAGTAAAATTTTTTTAAAATTTTGATTGATTATGTTTTGATAATGAAATATAGCATTTGCAAATTCCATTTTAGCTCACGTACTTTCATGATGCAAAGAGAGGATTTGGGGATCGAGCTGCTATTGCATCTCGAGGAAAGATGACCCCATGTAAAGATTCATAACTCTATTTGTTCATTTGTAATGCTATAATTTCTAAAAATAATATTGAACTGATAATATTAGACTTGCATTATTTACAGATGAATGGTGGAATATGTATGGGAGTAGTGCACCAGCAGTCCGAAACATGGCCTATTCGTATTTTGGCACAGACATCGTCGTCATCTGTTTGTGAGAGAAATTGGAGTACATTCTCCCTTATTCATACAAAACTCTGTAACCGATTAGCGTATGAAAAATTTCATAAGCTCATATTCTGCTACTATAATATGAAGCTCAAATTACGAGATATGGAGGCTGAAACTTACAAGGTTGCTGAAAATGATTATCTGGACTTGTTAGACATAGAAGCTGATGCTGAGAATGTTGACAGTTATGCGGATCCTATGTTTGATTGGGTCCGTCCTGCTCACTTAGATGACGAAGAAGGCAATCCGGATCCACGAATTGCAAAGAGGGCTGCAGATTACGGCATAGATGTTGATAGAGTTATACAAGAAGAAGTGATAGTGGTGGAAGGAGACAACTCGTTCACTTCGATTCAAGAGACAAACCTTAGAAGAAGCTGGATACATCTTGAGGAAGCGACATGATGTCAAAGGAAAAAAAACAAAAAACGCATAATGATGATGACAATGATATGAGTGAGGATGGAGATGATGGTACTACAGGAACGTCACATGGTGGTGGTGGTGGTGATGGTGGTGGAGGTGGTGATGGTGATGGTGATGGAGGTGGTGGAGACTATACACAAAAGAGTGGAGATCATACACAATGGGGTGGAAATAATTCTCAATGGGGTGGAGATAATTCTCAATGGGGTGGAGATAATACACAATGGGGTGGATATAATACACAGAGGGGTGAGTGTAATTGGGATCATCAAACTCATAACCCTAACAGTAGACCTTCTGATGGAATCGGAACTACTTCTCACCAACTTGATCTGCCTATGCATGATTACGGTTCAGGTAATATGGAATATCATGGCCACGAATCGTTAATATCAAGTATGGAGACCATCAGTCTCGGCAATACTCAATATGGTGGTTGGGATCAGACTGATTTATTCAATTCAAGAAGTTCTGAGTACGAACAACACTCAGTATCATCCTCTCATGAGTCGAACACGGTGCCTATGGCAAACACCAATATTCCCACAGTTGAGTCACATGTTGGGCCTCAACCTCATATTCAATATAATTTACCGAATACCAATAATGAATATGGAGGGGCACAAAACTTCCCACAAGCTCAATATACAATTGCACCAAACTTCCCTCAATATGGAGGCCATCAAAATGAGAATCAATATGAAGCGACATCAAACAACCCTCACTATGGATCCCCATCATCACCATCATCAGTTATGTATGTCCCAGTGCTAATACATTTTCCATTGGTTGTTGAAACTCGTAATTTGGCTGACTATCCACGACAAGGGTCTATTTGTGCAACTGATGACTCGTATCTATGGCATATCTGAAATTTCACTCAGCATTACGAGCGTCGATTAACATGGATAGCTTATTTAGAATGGCAACAAAGTGTGCATGATGGTGAATTCGACCCACCTAGGTCCTCGTGTCGTTTTTAGTCTTATCTTTTGACAATCTATGTAATAAACATATTTTTATCTTATGATTCACTAGTATATATTATCATTTTCACATTATCATATGTTTAACATCACTTTTAGGTGTATAACTCCATAATATGATAGATTATGACTAAATTAAGGTATTGGAAAAGTTTCATTCAAAATGTCCAAAAATTCACCTACATTTCCATCGTTTCCGTAATTTTTCCGGTAATTTCCATCGACATCGATATTTCCATCGACATTTCCATAAATTTGAATCTCGACATTTCGATCGACATCGACATTTAACTCCTTGACTGTCAGTCAAGATGAAGGAAATTGTGTAGTTGGCTTTATAGATTCTGATTATGCTGCTGATCAGGATAGGAGGAGAACATTGACAGGGTTTGTATTCAAAGTCTTTGGTAATACAATAAGCTGGAAGTCATCATTGCAGTCAGTGGTTGCTCTCTCTTCAACAGAAGCTGAGTATATGGCTTTGTGTAAAGTTATGAAGGAAGTTGTTTGGCTGAGAGGTTTGGTGACTGAGATGCTTGGACAAGAATGCAATGTGAAGGTGTATTGTGATAGTCAAAGTGCTCTTTCTTTGTATAAGAATCCATCATTTCACAATAGAACCAAACACATTGACATTAGATTTCACTATGTAAGAAAAGTTGTCCAAAATGGTGATGTTGTTCTTGAGAAGGTGATTTCTAAAGAGAATCATGCTGACCTATTGACCAAAGTGCTGCCACAAGCTTAGTTTGATTATTTGTGTGACAAACTGAGAATTGGAATTGGTTAAATATAGATTAAACAAGTTTAGCATAAGCATAGGTGGTGGTTTTGCTATTAACTGTGTTGTTTAGAAGGTTTAGAGTCAGATGGTGTTTTGTGATGATTAATGACTCTAAACATGTCAAGGAAATACTTAAAGACTAACTCAAGATTGCTATGTGAATTGCAAGGTGAATAACAAGCTCCTTGGCTCCTCCCACACGCGTGTAGCTGCTGCTATCAAGGTTGTTTCAGTTAGGCTATTAGGCTGTTGAAATTGGAGTGTATAATAGCAAGTTGTTTGTTGTTTCATAGTTGTTCATTTTAGCATTGGATGTTAATTGATTGATCTTGTAATAGCTTGTATATAAAAGATTTTGTTTTAGACTTTAGGAAGTTAGTTCTTCGTTTTTCTTCCTTGTATTCATTCGCACAAAATGTGCTGTACGAGTGCTATGAGAGTGTTGTAGCATTGTTCTTAGTAAAATGATCGGTCTTTCTCTTCTTCTTCTCTTGTTAATTGATCCGCATTTTAAGTTTACACTGTATAAGCATGGAAGAAAATATTCACTTCATTGCTAGTCTCTTCTCCAACTCCAATTCATCTATTTAGGTTAGTATTTCTCTAATTACTCTAATTTTAAGATATTGTAATAATATAGTGGTTAATTTTTTTTTTAAATTATTATAATTTTAATTTTTAGTTAATAAGTTTTAATCCTAATGTTATCTTGATTATAAATTTTTAATTTATCTTAAATTTGATCATCATTTTCATGTAAGTGTTATGCTAAATATTTTTTTAAAATCCCATTTTAAATTACATATTAAACTCTCATGTAGTTTTTATTATTATATTATATTTCTTTGTTCCTTTTACATTTTTTTTTATGTTTAACATCATTTAAAGGTGTATAATTTAAATATATGATAGATTATAATTTAATCAAGCTATTCGAAAGTTACATAAAAAAATTCAAAAATTCACGTATGTTATGTTTCCATCCTTTTCGTAATTTTTTCGGGAATGTCATCGATATTGATATTTCCGTAAATTTGAATTTTGACATCAACATTTAACTCCTTGATCTTGAATTTCGACATTAACATTTAACTCCTTAATCGAGAATTACAATAGAAATATCATATACACTTAATGGTGTATTATACGATCAAAAGTTCTAAAAAAAGGTAAAACTTTTCTTTACCACTATTTCTCACAAACTAAAAAAAAAAAACACTCTCAAACCCCCACTGTCGCAGTTAAACCACGAACAGAACAAGAAAAAAAGATCGCCTCGGCTTGCACACAAAAAATCCCACCGCCTCCAATTCGGTCTCAGCCAAATTTAGGCTTTCTAACCTTTTTGTCTTTTATAAGGCTTTGTTACTAAATGGGCTTTAATAACAAATATGGGCTTGTGGCCTTGTGCCATTACTTAGTTTATTCTTTTTTTTTTCTTAACATGCTTTAACATTCGGTCTTAATTATTAAAAAGGTTAAATTGCAAATATGCTTTGTTTCAAATGCATAACACTTCCTATATTTTGAAAATGAAAAATCACATCCTTATAATTTAAAAAAATTTAATCAGAACCCTTCCCTTCAATACAAATTCTTTTAGTAATAACTTCTTCCTTTGAACTTTGATTTGGATGATTCAAAATGTTTTGGAATCCTCATTTCAGGCTTTACATAATAGTTACTTCAAAACTTTGAAATGATTAATAAATGAAAGAGTTTAATAACTTCAAAAATCTAAGTATGATTGACATCGTTAACTCTTTTGGTTATTGATGATTTATAAGTTTTTAAGTGACCGTAGCGTAGAGAATGAAATGAGAATTCTTGAATCATCCAAATCGGAGTTCAAACGAAAAAGTTATGATTAAAATAAAATTAATGACATTGAAGAGGAGGGGTCTAATTGAAAAATTTGGAACCATAATGGTGTGATTTGTCATTTTCAAACTACATGGATGTTCATGCATTTAAAACAAATCACGGGGTCTCATTTGTATTTTACTCTTATTAAAAAAATAAAAGATATCCAAATTTCTACAACGTGTCATTATTTTCAACCACTACATTCTTGCTGTCGGTCAGACTAATCATTTAATCTTATCCACAAAACAATCGCATATTATTATTTAGGATAAAATACAAATAAGACCCCTGTGGTCTTTTCAAAATGCATGAACACCCCCTGTACTCTGAAAATGACAAATTGCACCCCTGTAGTTCCAATTTTTTTCAATCAGACCCCTTCCCTTCAATGTCAATAATTTTCTTTTAGCCATAACTTATTCGTTTGAACTCTGATTTGGACTATTCAAGATGTTTTGGAATCCTCATTTTAGGCTCTACATAAATGTCACTTCGAAACTTTGAAATCATTAATAAATAAAAGATTTTACTAACATTGAAACACTAGGTATGATTGACATCGTTAACTCTTTTGGTTATTGATGATTTCAAAGTTTTGAAGCGACGATTATGTAAAGCCGGAAATGAAGATTCCAAAACATCTTGAATCATCCAAATCGGAGTTCAAACGAAGAAGTTATGGCTAAAAGAAAATTATTGACATTGAAGGGAGGGCTGATTGAAAAAAATGGAACCACAGGGGTACGATTTGCCATTTTTAAAGTACAGGGGGTGCTCATGCATTTTGAAAAGACCACGTGGGTCTTATTTGCATTTTACCCTATTATTTATTTACTCTTTTGATCTGAGCCACAAAACTTCATGTTCTTGCTTTCTATCTTTAAAGCCTTTATCTAGTAGTCTATATAGCGGTCTATCGAGTTCACGCGTCTGATAAAACCACCTTTCTTTTTTTACTCTTTAATATTTAGACTAGTTTATACGGATCTCAATTAATCCTGCGGTACTAAACACATAACTCCTACAACTTAATGTCAAGAAACTCATAATAAAATATCTTAGATAGTTTACATCTGACCTCGGGAAATACATAACTTAAACCTATGATTTTAAAGTTTTAAGTAAATCTCTTAACTACTAAAGGCCCGTTTAACATGATATGTTTGGCAACATTTGAAAAATACTTTTTAGAAAATATTTCGATACGTCACAGGTGTTTTAGAAGAAAGTGTTGTGTTTTTTACAAGATCCATAAAGACATCATTTTCTTCTTCTTACACCATTTTCATCTTCCACCATCAGGTTTGTCTTCTTCTCCTTATCTTGTTCATCTTCTTCAATTTTGAATAGTTCTTTTTTCGATTCTTGGTGTCCTAATAGATTATTAAAGATTCGTATTTATGGATTTGGCTTGTTCCTTCATAATTTTTTATTTAAAAATTTTCTCAATAGATCTAAATCGATTTATCTCTTCAATTTTTCTTGAGTTTCTTGTGTTTTTTAGGTTGAGTTGAAATTGAGATCTGGATATTTCAAAAATTAAAAAACTTGGTAACTTTTTAATTTTTTTTTTCCAACCATTTATTGATCTACCTAGTAAGATTATGTTTCTGAATTTCTTTCTATGTGCAAAAACTAAAACATTTGAGTCTTTATTGAGATTATATAGAACTGATTCTTTGCATCTTCTATAGTATTTCTTTCTATTACTGTGGTGATTTTTGAATCTTTTGGAATATGGATGGTAGAGAATTTAAGTTTTTACTTTAGCTTTTTTCACTTCTTCATAAATCTTGGTTGGTTGCTTAGGTTTAGTTTGTTAATTTTTTTTTTGGTTGCAAAAGCTAAAGTACCAAGAATTCTTAGGTTTAGTTTAATAATTTTATTTTTTTTGTCTAATAAACCCCATCTTTTTTTTTTCCCTCTGAATGTTTGGATCATGAGTTGATTTTTTTTTTTTTGCAAAAGATCATGAGTTGATTTAGGGTCTAGGGTTTTCCGCTGTTAGCATTTTTGTTTGATGCAACAGTTAATAATATTAATCTTTGAATGTTTGGATTATGAGTTGATTTATGGTTTAGAGTTTACGGTTTTCTACCTTTAACATCTTTGTTTAATGTATATTTTTACTCTCGTTAAGTGAAAGAGAAACCACAGTTAATAATATTATTTTTTCTACCTTAATATTATTAAATTAAGGGTAAAATGCAAATGAGACCCTTGTGGTTTTTTCAAAATGTATGAACACCCCTTGTACTTTGAAAATGACAAATCGCACCCTTGTGGTTCCAATCTTTTTCAATCAGACCCTTCCCCTTCAATGTCAATAATTTTCTTTTAGTCATAACTTCTTCGTTTGAACTCCGATTTTGATGATTCAAGATGTTCTGGAATCTTCATTTCCAGCTTTACGTAATCGTCTCTTCGAAACTTTGAAATCATCAATAACCAAAAGAGTTAACGATGTCAATCATACATAGTATTTCGATGTTAATAAAATCTTTTATTTATTAATGATTTCAAAGTTTCAAAGTGATGTTTATGTAAAGCTTGAAATGAGGATTCCAAAACATCTTGAATCGTCCAAATCGGAGTTCAAACGAAGAAGTTATGTCTAAAAGAAAATTATTGACATTGAAATAGAGGAGTCTGATTGAAAAAAATTGGAACCACAAGCCGCGATTTGCCATTTTCAAAGTACAGGGGTGTTCATGCATTTTGAAAAAACCACAGGAGTCTCATTTGCATTTTACCCTTAAATTAATGAATTGTTTACATTAAATTAATAAACTATTTCATTATTATTTTTTTCTTTTATATTACTAAATTACGAATAGTTGTTGTTTTTTATTTTGTTTTTTGAGACGTGTTAAATAAAAATATCGATAACTTTTCAAGTTTTTTTAGTTATTATTTTTTTAAAATTAAATTCATTATTTAGTAAAATGTTAAAAAAAGTTTTATTTTTACAAATTATGACATCTTTTATTATTCTTGTAATTTATTATTCAATAAGTGTTATTTTTATAAAAAATCATTATTGATGAAATAAATTATTTGATCTTAAGATAAATTAAGGGAAATTTTATTGGGTAACAAATTTTTTTTTCAATATTTATAAATCTAACCGTTTTAAAAAATATTTGCAAATATAACAGTTTTTTAAAAACTCTCATTCAAGTGAATCAAATAAATGATTAGTGATAACTAGGATGTCATAAGTGATAACTTATCAGGTAATCAGTGATTACATGCATGAAATATCATTTAATATATTGAAACAGTCAAATCAGTGATTACTTCTGTAGGGAATCAATGATTACTCATGCGGAAATTAGTGACTACTTAAGCGAAATAGTAGCAATTTGTAATATTTTATGGGTGAATTTAAGTTTTTTTGCTATTTTTGTAAATAATTTTTTGGGCTGCTATTTTTGTAAATATTAGACTTTTTTCAGCTATATGTGCAAGAGTCCCATAAAATTATTCATGTGTTTATTAGATTATTAATTAACTAATTCATTACTTTTCTCATTATAATTTACTATTATTTTATGTTTCCGTCAAATATCTTTTTGTTAGAGAGAGAGAGAGATTGAAAAAAAAAAAAAAAAAAAGGAGATATTGTTTTTTAAATATATATATATATATATATATCCTTTTTAAAATTGAAAGCAAAAGACAATTGAAAAACAAGAGCTGTTTTGAGAATTATTGACACAGAGCAAGATGGTACGTGGCTTGCGAGATCGGTTGCTTCTTTTGGCACTGATAATGATGACGAAATCAACCTTCTCAAGCATGGAAGCCATTGCAATGAGCAAGAAATTAAAAATAGAAACTTTTCTATCCCCCATGTTCTCCTTGACGCCAGGAGAGGTAATGGAAAAATTCTACTACAATATAGACTTCCCAAAAGGCCATATTGCCATGAAAGCATTCTACGCCGAAGTGGTCGACGAAGACGACAATTCCGTGCCTCTATACGATACATATCTTCATCACTGGAATATAGTTAGATATTATCAACACAAAGACATCCCAGATCCAGACAATAAGAGTTCATATTGTGACAAACTTCGCGAACCCGGCTTCATTGTCGCAGGTAGGGAGGTAGTGTTCGATAATATATTAAAAGATTGAATTTACCTTAACCCAATAACTTAAAGTTTTTCAAACAGGTAGTAACGGAGTTTGCCAGACCTACATTCTCCCGCAATTCTACGGGGTCGGATCCGACGCAAGAAAAACTTCGACTTATATCCCCGATCCATACGGAATAGAGGTTGGAAATCGAAACAAAATTCCTCCGGGATATGAAGAGAAGTGGGTTCTTAATGTTCATGTGATAGATACAAGGGGAGTAGAAGATAAGAGGAAATGTATTGAATGTTGGTGTGATTTTTATAATGTTACGGTTGATCGCTATGGGAAGCCATTGGAGTCAGGTTATAAAGGAGGAATGAATTGTTGTTATGATAAAACAAGGTGCAAATTGAGTCTGAATTATTTGAAGGATTGGGAAAGAAAAAATATGTTTATGAAATATACAGTGATGTACTTTGATTGGGATGATTCTATCTTACCCGTGAAGGTTTATATTCTTGATGTTACCGATACTTGGAGCCTATTCAACCCTTTACAAGAACATGATTGTCTTGTAAGTTAATATTCCATCCTCTCTCTCTTTCTTTCTTCTTCTTTTTCTTTTTTAAAAAATTAAGGGGTAAAATAGATTTTGATTACTGAATTTTATGGTTTGTGTCTATTTTATCGTTGTTCAATTTGTTTCTATTTCATTTCCGAGTTTTGAAAAATATGTTGAATTTATCCCCTTTTTCAATTTGTGTCTATTTTATTTTAGAATTAACTGTTCAATTTGTTTCTATTTCATTTCCGAGTTTTGAAAAATATGTTGAATTTAGGGTAAAATGCAAATAAGACCCCTGTGGTCTTTTCAAAATGCATGAACACCCCTTGTACTTTGAAAATGGCAAATCGCACCGCGTGTGGTTCCAATTTTTTCAATCGGACATCTCCTTGATGTCAATAATTTTCTTTTAGCCATAACTTCTTCATTTGAACTCCGATTTTGATGATTCAAGATGTTTTGGAATCTTCATTTCCGTCTTTACATAATCATCACTTCGAAACTTTGAAATCATCAATAACCAAAAGAGTTAACGATGTCAATCATACTTAGTGTTTCGATGTTAATAAAATCTTTTATTTATTAATTCTTTCAAAGTTTCAAAGTGACATATATGTAGAGCCTAAAATGAGGATTCCAAAACATCTTCAATCGTCCAAATCGGATTTCAAACGAAGAAGTTGTGGCTAAAAGAAAATTATTGACATTGAAGAAGAGGTGTCTAATTGAAAAAAATTAGAACCACAGGGGTGCGATTTGCCATTTTTTAAGTATAGGGGGTGTTCATGCATTTTGAAAAAACCACAGATGTCTTATTTGCATTTTACCCTTGAATTTATCCCCCTTTTTCAATTTGTATCTATTTTATTTTCAAATCTTGAGAAATAAGATCTATTTGATCCATGAAACTAGTTTTCTTATCATTAATATAAACAAATTTTTTTACACTAATAAACGAAAAAATTCAATATTTGCATTATTTTCTCTAATCTAGTGCCCCTTTCTTGTCTAATGCAATCATCTAATGAAAATCATTAGACTATCTTTACCCTCACATTGGATATAAACAACCACAAATAAACAACAACAGGAACAAAAATTGAAAACTCAGAAATTATATAGATACATATCTCAAAATTCAGGGACTGAAAACATACTTTACGTAAAAATAATTAAAGAAAAATACTTATCTCATGATTGGTCTGGAGTTTTTTTACAAGTATCATTTTTATTGGATAAAATATATTAATGAATCATATATCTTTATTTTAAAAATCATATATTAATTATTTATAAATATATTGTACTCAAATAAAAATGAGATAGGTGGAAAAGTTTAAGAGGAGTTTGGAGATAAGGATTTTCCAAAATTAAATATCTATAAGTAATTAGGTTCGACGAATATAATTTAATCAATTATTGTTTTTCTCTTAAAGATTGAGTATTCTATTGACGGTTGCGTGCCAACAAATAAAGTTGATGACACGTGTTTCGCTACAAGGAGGGTAAAGCTGGTAATTCCAAGTGGTGGCTATCTCGTCTATGGATATGGTCATCAACATATTGGTGGCATGGGTGCTACTCTCTATGGACAGGTTTTCTCTTTCTTTTTCTTATCCTTTTGTTTTCTTCTTTTCTTGTTTTTATTCTAGTCTCTAGAGATATTATTTATCATAAATATCCAGGGGCAGAGCCACATGCAGCTGCCCCCACCCCCCGGCCCCCCCGTTTTTTAAAAAATGTTATTTAAATATACTAATTATTAAAATATTAGAATTTTTTATAAATGATAAAATATAAATAAGACTTCCGCCTCTTGTAGTTTTCTTTTTGTTAAATGTATGAATAACTTTGTAGTTTGAAAATAGTAAATCATATCTATGTAATTTCATATTATTCTAATAAGACATCTCCCCTCCAATATCATTAATTTTCTTTTAGTCATAATATTTTCGTTTGAACTCTGATTTAGAGGATTCAAGATATTTTGAAATCCTCATTTCGAACTATACGTTATGATCATTTCGAAACTTTAAAATCGTTAATAAATCACTACAAAAAAACTGTCAATTTGCGACCACAAAATTGTGATCAAATGGTCGTTTTTTGCCTAAAATGCGACCAAAAAAGCGACAAAATAAGTGGTGGCCAAAAAGCTGGTTGGTCCAGAATTTGTGCGACTGGATAGTCACAAATATACGACCAAAAATTTTTTGTCGCAAAAAAGTCAACCTTTTGAAAATACGACCATATGGTCACCTTAAAAGTGACCATATGGTCGTAATTTATCTGGAAGATAAGTGACCATTTGGTCACATAAAAAAAGTGACCAAATGGTCGTATTTTATGTGACCAAATGGTCACTTTTAGACTCGATTAAAATACGACCAGGATGGTCGCCTAAAAAGTGACCATCCTGGTCGTAATTTATGTGAAAAATAAGTGACCAATTGGTCACATACAAAAATGACCAAATGGTCGTATGTTATGTGACCAAATGGTCACTTTTAGACTAAGTAAAAAAACGACGACCGGATGGTCGCTTTAAAAGTGACCATCTGGTCGCATTCAAGAATTTTTTTTAAAAAATTTAAATTTAAATAATTAGTTAATTAATTATTAATTATTAATTATTTATTAATTATTAATTATTTATTTAATTAATATTAAAATTTAATAAAAAAAATTGGAATTAAAATAAAAAAATATATATATCAAATATTCAAAAAACGTTTTATACAGTCGAAAGAATCCTAGAACTACTGCGGTGGGGCGGGGGGTGGGGGAGGAGGCGTCGATGTGTTAGGAATGGTGTCCTAGAACTTGTAATTATTTAATAATAATAATTTATTAAGAATAAATTAAATAAATAAACATAAGTTCTTTATATTATCTAGATTGATTCAATTAATGATATTAGGAATATATGGAAATATATAAATATCAAACATTCAAATAGTAAACCCTAAGTTACTCTTATGAAATCACGACTTAGTATGTGAGTCATACGAGAGGATTAAAGTCGAGATGAGTAACTTAAAAATGTCTACAGTAAATGGATAACGTTTGGGAACCTTATCCTGGTAACACTGTTGATAGCTTCGCATTTTGTTTATAGAAAAATGATCTAATCCTGATCATTCATGTGGGAGACATGAAATGGAAGTATCATATACAATGTTGATTGTATAAGACAGGACCACGATGTTCGATCAAATTTCTCCTTAGTACCGTTTACGAGAAATGATCGAATATCAAACTAAGTTTATCAACCGTGATAGATCTCAATCCTGAGTGAAATGCGGACTCCTATTTATGGAGTTATGTTGTTTGATTCACATGGTTGAGAGCGATCTGTAAGAACGCTCAATACACTTCTGTTTTGGGAACATGACTAGATAAGTAGCTGGGAACTCATTTTCACGAGATGGAATTCATAACTTTCTTATAAATTAACGGTATCGGTGCGATACCTAAATATTTTAGGAACTTTAGGAAACTCCTTGATGTCTGATTCGAGACATGAACAAGTGGCGCCACGACTTCTATTGATCACGAAGTATATTATCTCTAGTTCGACTAAAGATAATGTTCATTGGAGAATCAGCGGGAACACAAGGATAAAGCGGTAATTACAGGGGCAAAACGATAAATTTATCCGCTTGTAATTATGAGGGTTCCACGTGAAGGATTATATCACGAGATATAAATAAAGATAAACTAAATGGACATAACTCATCTATAGTGAGGGGAGTTCAGCTATGAATCTATAGTGGAATTATTCATAGTTAGATAATAAGTAATTAACCGATTATGAGTTAATCAATTAATTGACTAATTATTAAGCCCATGATCTATAGGTCCATCAGGTCCCTATGCTAACCCAAATATCGTAGTCGGAAAATCAAGTAGAAGAAATGGAAAGTTTAAGTAAAGTGAATTACTTAAAATAGGCAATATTAATTGTTTAAATATTGAGTATATTTAAACGGTAATTAATATAAACATTATTAATTGTTTAAATAATGAGTTTATTTAAACAGGAAATTAATAATGAAATATTATTAATTAGATATTATTAATTATTTAAATATTGAGTATATTTAAATGGTAATTAATAATTTGAAATTAATTGACAATTATTAATTGTTTAAATAATTAATTTTATTTGAACGGAAATTAATAATTAAAATTAATTAATTAATAATAAAATATTGTCAATAAAATTATTAATTAAATAATGAGTTTATTTAATGGAAATTAATAATTATAATATTTATTATTAATTATTTAAATAATGAAAATTATTTAAATGGAAATTAATAATTAAATATAAATTTGATAATATTTAGTCGGGAGAAAATATTAATTGTTTAAATAAAATATTTTATTTAAATGGTAATTAATAAATAAATTAATTAAGTTGGACTTATTAATTTAAGAGAGAATTTCAAGCCCAATTGGATTAATGAACCCAATTGGAATTGGCCCAAAATAATTAATTAAATAAATTTGATTTATTAATTATTTATTATTAATTTTGGCCTTCATAGATAATTTGTAGGAGATAATTATTTGAATTATATCCTATAATAATTATATATATTTATTTACCCAAGATAAATAAAATAAAGAAAAGAAAATAATCTCCTATTTATCTATGGCATTTTCGAAATTGCAAGATAAAGGAAAGAGATAATCTTTTTTCTTTTTGTATTTATCTCTATAGATTAATCCTAATGGGATTAGGATTCCTATTTTTCTATAAATAGGAGGGTTGGGTCATTCATAAATCACACAATTCAATTCCTTAGAAATTCGGAATTCTCTCTTCCTCTTCTCCTTTCCCCCTTGAGTGCCGATTTTCCCTATTCAAAATTGGGAAGAAAATATTTTTCTTCTTCCCAATTTCTACTAAAGTTCGATCCCACAATCGGGTTTCGTTTGATCGATCGGGATATAGCGTAGAAGATCCGGTGTTGCTAAGGATTTGATGCTGTAAAGAAACCTCCAACCGATTCTCCATTTATTACTCAATGTAAGTTTTGATTTTAATTTTCGAAATTTAAAGCATGAATCTACATGTTTTTTCACAAATTGCATGATATTAATAGATCCATAATTAAATGTTAATTAGTTTACTAAATCAAATTCCGCTAGTTTAGTAAATATCATTCCTTCACGATGATGAAGGGTCGCCGCCTAGAGATCTGAAGTACGCGGCCAAAGCGGATGCGACCTGGGCCTCGACTCGTGCCTGCATGTCGGCCTCAATAGCAGCGACTCGAGTAACGAAGTCCTCGCGCATAGCCTCCATGTCCGCGAGCAGCTGCTGCTCAATCGGAGAAGGGCCGGAGCTAGTGCTCGCTCCGCTCCGCTGAGGCCGGGGAACATCTGCATAAAGGCGTCGCCCGTACGAGCCGAGCCCAGGAACTGACCATCAGGACGAACCCCTCCAGCAGCCTCCAAGAACGCCTCTCTACGGTCCTCCTGAGTCGGTTGCGAGTCTGGTGTGGGCAACCGCTGAGTCAAGGACTCCGTGAAACGTTCCTAAACATTTCAAATTCAGAAAATAAAATGGTTAATATATAAGGTAGGAAAAATTTTAAAGAAAAAATAATAATTGAAAAAATTATTAAATACCTGAACTGCTTTCGCCTTATCGTCGACGAACGTCCCGTCCTTCTTCGTGTGAAGAACGCGGTGCAGCTCATCGGGCGGGACGGGCGCCCGTGCTTCGCTTCCTAAAAAATTAAAGAGTGAAGAATAAAACATAATAAATTAATAAGTAATTGAAAAAAGAAAACGAAAAAAAGTACGTAAGTAAGAAAGAAAACGACGAAAAAAAAACATACCAATCGACGATGGTGCTCGTCGTGGGTCCGCGCCCCCGCTATGTGTTTGGTGGGATTCTTCGCGCGGTTGGCCTTATTTGTAACGACCCGATTTTCCGTTAAATTCTTTAAATTTAAATGCACAGCGGAAGACTTAATTTTTAAAGAAAAACGGCATGGGTTCGTTTAAAAGTCGAATAACCAAAACTTGTTTTACAACCCAAGTCCAGAGAAAGCTATAAATCGGGAATGCACATTCCAAAGTAAAGTTTAATCATAAAAACATCAAAATACTTTACACATACACCCTTCACGGACTCAAAATAACACAAGTATGTAAAAAGTATATGATTTACAAGCTTTACTACTAATGCTTCAAAAGTGTTTAATATTGTCCTTACACCACCTCGGCCAGTCAAGCGACACCATTTCCTCTACCTTGCTTCTTAGGACGGGGTTCACCTGAAAATATTGTGGTGTAGCACCATTAACAAACAATGCTAGTGTGAGTAAAATGAAAGCAAGTAATCCTATGAACTAAATCTCATACCAGAAATCGTGTCCAAAGGCCTAAATGTTCATTATTACCCATAACCACATTCCAATTTCCATGTATACATAAGATAGTATCATACTACCCGTATTTGTCATTCAAAACCAAGAGATAGAAATAAAGACTTAAAGTAAAATTAACATTCACAACTAAGTCTCACTACACGTTTCTAAAGAATAGGTAAAAATAACATTAACTATCTTTATTACCAAACAAGTTTCATCGTATCGTGCTATTGTATGGATCGAAATCAACATACCACCACGACGGTCATACCATGTCACAACCATCGCACCATGATACGTATGGATCCGAATCAACATACTATCATGTGCCGTATCATAGATCATAATACCATGGTACGTACGGATCCGAATCCACGTACTACCATGTACCATATCACAACCATCGTACCGGGTATACCATATGGACAAATATAGCATACTAAGCCCGTACGGTATTACCATATCACAACCATCGTACCGGGTATACCATATGGATAAATATCGCATACTAAGCCCGTACGGTATTACCATATCACAACCATCGTACCGGGTATACCATATGGACAAATATCGCATACTAAGCCCGTACGGTATTACCATATCACAACCATTGCATATCAGGAGTTTCACCATACCGGATATCAGGAATTTCACCATAGGTATCAGGAATTTCACCATAGGTATCAGGAATTTCACCATATCGCAACATGATATGTATGGATCGAAATCGACATACTATCATGTGCTAGTTACAAACCAAAGTACCAACATCACACCATGACTACGTATGGATCGAAATCAACATACTATCACGTGCTAGTTACTAAGTGCTCAAAGTTCCCACAAATTCATCACACCATGATGCGTATGGATCAAATCAACATACTATCATGTGTGAATCATTGTGCCCTAGGTCTCCAATAAGTTAGCTAAACTCCGAAGAAGTCTACTAAGTTAAATAGAAACCTACCTAACTAGAATACACGAGTTATCACTCAAGTGCATCTTCTAATTACTTTACTTCCAAAGTCATCCAAATGACTTCAAATCCATCAAAGTAACTTCTAAATCAACCGAAGTAACTTCTAAATCAACCGAAGTAACTTCCAAATCAACCGGAGTAACTTCTAAATCAACCGAAGTAACTTCCAAATCAACCGGAGTAACTTCTAAATCAACCGAAGTAACTTCTAAATCCACTTTCATCTAACATCTCCAAATCACGTTACCATACTTCCAAACCTCCCCGATGATCTCTAATCATCGAACTAACCATAAGTCCAACTTTCTCCACACACACTTCCGAATTAAAGTTTCCACCCAAAACTTAATTCTAAGAAGTTAACCCCCTCTTAACATTGATAAACAATTACATAATGAAACTAAATTCATAAAATTACTAACCTTCACTTAAACTCACCTTAAAAAGATGACAAGTTCCAATTAATCCGAAGTTGCGAATTCACGAACAATTCACAATCCTACAATCGAATTAATCCTAAACAACATTAATTAACCGAAAAACAATTAAACAACATCTAAACACACAAAACCACGAAAATCCCGGATTTTACCCTTATAGATGCTCTCGGCCAACCTAGGTAAAAAGGGTTCGGGTTTGGTTTTCCGGCTTTTATGCATTTTAGAGGTGTTTCGGGTTGGTTTCGGATACTTTGGAGGTTTGCAATTTCGTGGGTAATCAGAATTAGGGTTTTGCATATTAATCAATTTCCAGAAAATTAACTAAAAAGCAAAAACACAAGGAAACTAACATCCTAAACACAACCAAGTGACGGAAAATCAAACGGGACGGGTTTCCGACTCAAACTCGGTTTTAGGGTTTTAGGGAAAGTTTCTAAAATTACTCACAACGGCTTTCCCGATTGAATTCAACAAGCTTTAATGAAAGAATTTGAAAATCCTAACTCAAATCTACCATTAAAACACTATTCACATCAAGGTTTTGAAACTTCAACATACCTTTTAGCCTCGAGAAAACTAGCGAAAACAACGTACGGTAGATGGGAAATGATCTACGGGACGGAGGCTTTCCGATGGATGTAGGCTCGAGACGATCCACCGAGAAATAAACGAAAACGAATTTTGGGTTTTGGGGTTTTGGTATCCACGGCCTAGAGGAAAGAAGGAGGGAAGAAGAAGATGAAATTTTGCTTAGTTATTAAGTTAAAAGATATTTCAAAGGAAAAATATCTAGATATTTTAGGGTTTGGTTAATTACGGTTTTGCCCTTTTTGACCTTTTGCTTATAAAACGAAAACCGACAGTCTTAAATAAATCTAAAGGTGTCTAATAATTATTAATTGGCCCGTTAATAATTATTAGAGTCACCGAAACGAATTAAAACGATAAAAAGGATTTTCTGGACGTAATTAACTAATAAAACCGAAATTACTAATTTTAACTAATTTTAAAAGCTTTAATTAAATAAAAATAATAAATTAATAAAAAAAAAAAAAATTTACCTCTAAAAGTAACGGGACGTTACATTATTCCTGCTTGACACTGCCTTGCCCTCAGGAGTGCTCAAGCTCGCGAGAAGCCGCGCGTGGTCCTTCGGGCTCATCCACACGGGGCGGTTTGCTGCTTGCTTTCTGCGCGCCCGGTACATGAGGTCCTTGAATCGATCCCGGACGTGACTGTCCCATAGGGGGAACAATCTACCGTCGGTGATATCGGGATCGATAACAGGAAACTTGCCCTGAAAAAAATGAAATAAAAAATTGTTAAACTAATAAATTTATTTCTATAAATTTCAAAATTAATTAATTATGAAAATAAATGATGTTTTTTACCTTCCAATTGTCGTACATCCGACGTTTCTCTGTCGTCGGAATCTTCGTGGCAAGGTCAGCGGGTAGAGGTATGCTCTGGAGGACCTCGAAACCGTTTTGAAAACGGTTGTATGCAGCTGTACTCTGCAAAATCATAAAAAATTATTGTGCTATTAGAAACTATTAGTTAACAGGAATAAAAAACACTTTGAAAAATAATAAACAAAATTACTTACGTATCCCCTTCAATCCGAAGGGTAGAGTCTGCGGCCCGAGACGGCTGCGTGCATGAAGTGGAGGGGCCAGCTGGATCCGACCCTGATGCAGACTCGGACGCATACCCTGATGCAGACCCTGATGCTAAGCCAGGAGTCGTGGCCAGGGAGTCCTGCGGCAGTCGTGGTGTCGCAGACTCGGTCTCAGGGACTACATCATCGAGCGTGGCAGCAAGTCCCGTCTCGTAACTAAAGAGGATGTCCAACTCCTCCGAAGTCAGGTCCGCATCAGGGGCAGCGCCAGTAGGCGTCTGCGGAGATCCCTCGTCACCAGCGTCGTCAGGCTCGTCTGACTGGGGAGGATGTCGTCTGCCCGTCATAATCCTACAACCAAAATAAACTAATTTAATACTAATTACGTAAGTAAAATATTGAAATAAATTTAATTAATTAATTAATGAAATAATGTAAATTAAACTAACATAAATTAAGTAAATAATTTAAAATAAACTAATCAAATTAATTTGAATAAAAGTAAATTAAAATTAGATTAATTGAACTAAAATTAATTCAATTAAACTTAAGATTAATTAATTAAAACTAAAATAAACTAATCATTTAATTTGAAATAAAGTAAAGTAAAATTAGATTAATTGAACTAAAATTAATTGAATTAAACTAAAATTAATTTAATTCAATTAATTTTAGTTTCAATTAATCTAATTTTAATTTACTTTAATTCAAATTAATTGATTAGTTTATTTTAGTTTTAATTAATTAATCTTAAGTTTAATTGAATTAATTTTAGTTCAATTTATCTAATTTTAATTTACTTTTATTCAAATTAATTGATTAGTTTATTTTAGTTGTAATTAATTAATCTTAAGTTTAATTGAATTAATTTTAGTTTCAATTAATCTAATTTTAATTTACTTTAATTCAAATTAAATGATTAGTTTATGTTAGTTTTAATTAATCAATCATAAGTTTAATTGAATTAATTTTAGTTTCAATTAATCTAATTTTAATTTACTTTATTTCCAATTAATTGATTAGAATACTTAAACAAAATTATTCTAATTAATTAATCTAATTGTACTTTACTTTAATCAAATTTAACTAAAATTAAGTAATTAAATAATTTTTATTTAATAATTAAACTAAAATTAATTAATTAAATTAGTGTAATTCATTAATTTAAACTACTTAAGTATAATTGAAGTTAAACTATTTGAATTAATTACCCTACTTTAAATTAATTGATTTAATTAAAGAAATCTAAATTACATTAATTAAACTAAAATTAAAAGTTAAACTAGTGTAATTATAAATTAATTTAGTTTAATTTTATTAAATTAAAGTAAACTATCTTAAATAAACTAAATAAGTAATTAAACGAAATTAGATTAAGTAATTAAATTAATTACTACTTAAATTGAATTAAAGTAAACTAAGTTAGATTAATTAAACTATTAGATTAATTAAACTAAAATTACTTAAAGTAACAAAATTAAACTAAACTAATTAATTAGTTAATGTAAACTAAAATGCTATGAATTAAACAAAAGTAAACTAAGTAATTGATTACACAAATTTAGATTCATTAAACTAAAACTAGTTAAATTAACAAAACTAAACTAAACTACTTAATTGAAAACTAAAAACTAAAACTAAGTAAACTAGATTCTTAAACTAAACTTCAATTTTATACGAAAACTAACCTCGTAATAGAAACCGGGATTGGGGGTTGAGGGTTTTAGGTTTAGAGTAAGAACGAGAACGGGAACGGGAAGAAATAACGGGGAACGGGAGAGGGGAAAGAGAGAAAAGAACAAAAAGAGAGGAAGAAAAAGAGAAAGGAAGAAAAGAAGAAACGGGGGAAAGGAAAACTGATGGGAATTTAAATCATAATTTGCGACCAAATGGTCGCAAATATGTAATAATGAACAGAAACGAAAGGTCGCGCGTGCTGGGGAAAATGCGACCAACTGGTAGCATTTATTGAAAAAGCGACCATTTGGTCGCCCAGTTACCATTATCAAGAACAGCTGTCATATCACGAGTCCCATCAAAAATTGCGACCATCTGGTCGCAATAATGAAATTCACCGCCAAATATTGCGACCAGATGGTCGTATTGTTTAAATTCACCGCCATAAATTTCATGAAAATTTAAATTTACCGCCCAGATTTGCGACCATATGGTCGCAATTTCACTTATATTTATAAAAAAAAAATATAATTATACTTTTCCAAAAATGCGACCATTTGGTCGCCTTTTTCTCCAAAATTACTACCCTAAACCCTAAACCCTAAAATGCGACCATTTGGTCGCCTTTCCCTTCTAAATTACTACCATGTGGTCACCTTTTGTGTGAAATTGCGACCACCTGGTCGCAAATATTAATATTTATATACTTTTTTTTTATATTGGGTTACTTTCTGATATTTACATATGAAGGGAACTCTTGTTTCCATGTTGTTATATTTATTGATATTTTTCTTCATGATTTTCGAGATAAATTTTTGTAATTCTTGATTTGGAACTATTTGATTCTATTTAAGAGTTTTTTTTAATAGATATAGATAATTTTATTCTTGTTTTTCAAGATAGAAAGTGCTAGAAGGGAACCAAATAGACTATTGAAGATGTACATATTTATATATAATTTGCATCCACATATTCATTTGAAGCAATTCCACTCGCGAATTCGATATAAACATGTCAAAGTTGAAATCAAGACGAATCTTTCTTATAATAAAAAAAAAAGTTAATTTCATTTTCATCGTATTTCATCATCTTTTGATTTTAAGTTTGGTCTATTGCTTTATTCATAATTGTAAATGCTTTACTTGAACAAAAAAGAGTCACAAGGACTAGATTCAACTAGAGGTTTAAGGAAAATATAATTCTTCTCTGTACAATATTATTGTTCTCTCTTTGTATGAAATTCAGATATTTCAAGACGAGGTTAAATATTATTATTTACTCTACACAAATTTTAGAAAAATCTAAAGGCGTTTAGATAGCTTCTTGATCTTGAAGAGTTTTATATTAATTGAAAGTGAATAATTTTTATTTAATTGACATTATTATTATTGTTAGAAATGTAATCATATATAAAATTAACCACATCTTGAAATTTTGGAATTATTGGTAATTTTTTCAATAATCTATTCTTATTTTTATTTTTTCTTTCGTAAGTTTATAATGTAATTTTCCTTTTACTTTATCTATTTTACCCCATAAATACAGTGGGAAAAAATCAACAACCATTAAAGATTTTATTTGTTCATAAAATAAATATAATTTAAAAATTGATTAACAAACATTTAACTAATACATATAAAACTCTTAAAATATAAAATTGAATTGTAAAATAAAACTAAAAATTCCATGTGCATCGCACGTGTTAAAAAACTAGTTATTTATAAATTATTGGTCATATAAAATCACAGAATTTGCGACCATCCGGTCACTTCTTAATGTGACCATGTGGTAGCTTAATTCCCGCCAAAATTTTAAGCTACCACTGCTCAATAAAGGTCACAAAAATTGCGACCAGTTAGTCACTTTTAATTGTGACCACTTGGTAGCTTTTTTCCCTCCAATTTTAAGCTACCACTGCTCAATAAAGGTCACAAAAATTGCAACCAGGTAGTCACTTTTAATTGTGACCACTTGGTAGCTTTTTTCCCTCCAAAATTACGCGCCATTTTTTGCTACCAAGGCATATTTTAGTCACATAAATGCGACCAACTGGTCGTTTTTTAGGTGACTAATTAGTCGCTTCTTTCGCGTCATAATTTCGCTCCATTTTTTATGACTACTTCTGCTTTTGGTCGCAATCTGGTCGCAACAAAAGTGACCACATGGTCACTTAGAGTCAACCTTCAAAGAAAGTGACCAAGTGGTCACCAAAAAACTGCCACTTTTTTTTTGTCGCAAATTTTTGGTCGCATTTTGACAGTTTTTTTGTAGTGAATAAAATAGTTTATTATCAATAAAATACGAGGTATGATTGATACAATATCAAATTTTTTGGTTACTGATGATTTTAAAAGTTTCGAATTAACCATTACGTAGTGCTCAAAATGAAGATTCTAAAACATCATTAATGATTCAACTAGAAGAAACGAAAAAAGTTATGGCTAAAAGAAAATTAATGACTTAGATGGGACGGGTCTCATTGGAATAATATGGAACCACATGGGTATGATTTACCATTTTCAAACCACATGATGTGTTCATACATTTAACAAAAACCATTACTCTTTTGAAAATTATTCAAATAGTATGATTATATTTCAATAAATATTTAAACTATACTTCTTAATTTTCAAGGGTATTTTCAATAAAAAAATTTCTTTTTTAGTTTAAGTTCAATAATTTAAATTAAATATTTTTTATTATTATTTTCAATGAATTTATTGATTTTTTTAGTTTAATAAATTATTGAACTATAATTATGTTATTTGAGTAATTTTTAAAAAGTGTTGATATTTCAGTAATTAGTATCTAAAAATATATTATTTCAGTGATTTCACTTTTTTTAAGGTAAATTTTGTATAACTTCTATGTAAAATACATTTTTTTTTAGGATGGGAGAGTTTTGTGTAATTCATTACCAATTTATGGAGAAGGAAAAGAGAAGGGGTACATTGTTGGAATGACAAGTTGTTACCCAAAGTTGGGGTCTTTGCAGATAAAGGATGGAGAAGTGGTGACTTTTGAATCCAAATATGTTCCAAAAGAAACCCATTTAGGTGTTATGGGAATCTTCAATATCATGGTTGCCGACAAATTACCGCTCGACACTCTACCCTCTATTATTGAAACTGTCGGTGAACCAGTCATTTTTTAATACTTGAATTTAGATAATATTACTTGGAATTATTAAAATAATAGGAAAATATATATACAATGAGTTTTAATATTTGTCATTATAATTAGTATTTTAGACTGAATAATTATTATTTAAATGGTATTTTTAAAAACCAATATAAATTGTTAATGGTTAATATAGTTTTGATTATCTATTTTTAGTTTTAATAATTAATTGTTTTCATTGCTAAAATTATATTTAAAATCGAGTATTTAGAGATAATTTATGTAATATTTTATAGAGTTAATTTTAGTAATAGACAATTTAATATTGTTTATTTTAAAAAAAATACAGTTTTTTTTTATAAATATCAAATCTACAAAAAAAAAACCACCATAAATTTAAATTACATTGTAAAAAGACAAAACATACTCCTGATTTAATTTCTCCTTAATTTGTGCAAGATTGAAGGAAATATACAAAATCGCTTAAATGTTGCCAAGTTAATGGAAAAATTAAATCTAATAAAAAATAAAACTATAACAAAAAATAAAAGAAAATCTTCAAACTTCTGTATATTTCTTCCAGGAAAACTTGAATGTCTCTGATATGAAACCCTAGGAAATTGAAATAGAAACCCTTTGACAGCACAAAGAACCCCTAGATGCAAATCCTAAAACCCTGATGAACAATAAGGTAAAACCCTTGGAAACAAAGAAGAAGAAGATTATTCCAATGATCTAATACCTTGAAATAAGAGAACTTGTTCTTATTTCAAGATCGAAACAATCCACAAACACAATAGATCAAGTTATGCTTGAATGTTTCTAAAACATGCAACCTAGAATAAGGCTACAAAATGCAAGGTAAAATCAACCAAGCAATAAGCAAAACAAAGCTATTTTCTATCATATTAATTCTTAATGTTTAGGGTTACAAATGAGGCCTTTAAATAGGCAAAAAAACCCTAAAAATAACAAGCAAATTCGGAATAAAGAAGAGAATAAAATCTGCCCAAAACTTGCCTTATATGGATTTGGCAGATTTTGGGGAAAATCTTTCCTAGAGAATAATATCTTTCCTGGCTAATAAACTGAATGTAAATGGCCTAAAACATGTCTAAATACATCATAAATTCGTTGGAGCCATATATGGAAAGTTTGGGAACAAATATGGAAAGTTCGATAACAAATATGGAAAGTGGTCAAGATAAGGAAAGTTTGCAAAAGTGATGCAACTTTCCAAATTAGCTCTCATCTTCATTTCTAGTTGAACAAGTCTTCAATAACCTTCCTCTAAATGCATTTACCATAGATTAAAGTTGATCAAGTCCTCTTTGTACGCCACCATGCTCGGATCTTCAAAAGCTTTTCTTGACTTTTCTAATGTAGGCATGTAAATGGATGTTAACGCTTGTCTTGAACTTTAATCTTGAAACTGATCCTTGAGCTATTTGTGACGTTCCATGATTCATATCAGTCTTTCTTGTTTGTCATCCTACAAAATAGAGAAAAAACGATGATAAACAGGTATGTATGAAAAAGATTTTTTTTTAAAGTTAAAAAATTTATAAACCGTTTACTTTTAGTAAACACTTATTGATGGGCACTTAAAATTGATATCGGGCATAAATTGAAGATGAAAGAAGAAATTTTTTTGAAAGATGTGTAAATAGAATTTTAAAATAAATTTTGAATAAAACAAAACATTTGATTAAAAGTAACATGTTCTACAAAATACAGAGAAAGTGAGTTCGCTGGAGAATTGAAAAGTAAATATTTTTATAAACTATTTACTTTTAGTAAACATTTATTGATGAGTACTTAAAATTGATACATGGCACAAAATTGAAGATGAAAGAGGTAACAATTTTGAAAGATATGTAAATAGAAATTTAAAATAAATATTGAATAAAAATAAACATTTGATTAAAAGTGACTTGTTCTACAATTGAGTTCCACATTCAAACCATAACCCTCATTCTTCTCCATAGTTGTCGTGGATATTTTTGTTCCGCAATTTCATTCTTGAACAACATCATCTTCTTCCTTTTCTTCAGCATCACCTAAATAAAATCTTTCAAAATTCTAAACATAGGGAAAAAAAATACACAAATCGATTGAGACAATAAAAATCGAAAATTATTGATTCAAAGTCTTTTAACTAAATCCTTTTCTTGAAATTCACATTTTTTCGAATAAACAAAAATGTTGGAGAAGATCAGATTACCGGCAAAACCATATGACTCCGATGGGTTGTTGACAATAATTGTTTAACATAATAAACAAATAAAAAAAAGAGAAGATGATTAGGTTGAGTCTTAAATAAGGGTTGAATGGATCTGAGAAATTATTGGATCCTTTAAGGTTTGGTGGTAAAGGATGTTAGGAATGGTGTCCTAGAACTTGTAATTATATAATAAAGGTAATTTATTTTGAATAAATGAAATAAATAAACGAAAGTTCTTTATATTATCTAGATTGATTCAATTAACGATATTAGGAATATATGAAAATATTTTAATATCAAACATTCAAATAGTAAAACCCTAAGTCACTCTTATGAAATCACGACTTAGTATGTGAGTCATACGAGAGGATTAAAGTCGAGATGAGTAACTTAAAAGCGTCTACAGTAAATGGATAACGTTTGGGAACCTTATCCTGGTAATACTGTTGATAGCTTTGTATTTTGTTTATAGACAAATGATCTAATCTTGATCATTCATCTGGGAGACATGAAATGGAAGTATCATATGTAATGTTGATTGTATAAGACAGGACCACGATGTTCGAACAAATTTCTCACTAGTACCGTTTTGAGAGAAATGATCGAATATCAAACTAAGTTTATCAACCGTGATAGATCTCAATCCTGAGTGAAGTGTGGGCTTCTATTTATGGAGTTATGTTGTTTGATTCACATGGTTGAGAGCGATCTGTAAGAACGCTCAATACACTATTGCTTTGGGCACATAGCTAGATAAGAAGCTGGGAACGCATCTTCACGAAGTGGAATTTATAACTTTCCTATAAATTAACAGTATCAGTGTGATACCTAATAATTTTTAGGAATTTTAGGAAACTCCCTTGATATACTGATTCGAGACATGAACAAGTGACGTCACGACTTCTATTGATCACAGAAGTACATTATATCTAGTTTGACTAAAGATAAAGTTCATTGGAGAATCAGCGGGAACACAAGGATAAAGCGGTAATTACAGAGGCAAAACGGTAAATTTAATCCGCCTGTAATTATGAGGGTTCCATGTGAAGGATAGATCACAAATATAAATAAAGATAAACTAAATGGACATAACTCATCTATATTTAGGGAAGTTCAGCTATGAATCTATAATGGAATTATTCATAGTTAGATGATAAGTAATTAACTGATTATGAGTTAATCACTTAATTGACTAATTATTAAGCTCATGATCTATAGGTCCATCGGGTTCTTATGCTAGCCCAAATATCGTAGTCGCGAAATCAAGAAGAAGAAATGGAAATTTTAAGTAAAGTGAATTACTTAAATAGGCAAGATTAATTGTTTAAATATTGAGTATATTTAAACGGTAATTGATACAAACATTATTAATTGTTTAAATAATGAGTTGATTTAAACATGAACTTAATAATGAAATATTATTAATTAGACATTATTAATTGTTTAAATATTGAGTATATTTAAATGGTAATTAATAATTTTAAATTAATTGACAATTATTAATTTTTTAAATAATTAATTTTATTTGAACGGAAATTAATAATTAAAATTAATTAATAATAAAATATTATCAATAAAATTATTAAATAATTCAATAATGAGTTCGATTCTTTAATAATTGCTCCAACATGTTAGAGATGTCATAATCAGGAAAATGATAGACTTGATCTTGTTTGACTCTTAAATTTAAGCGACACTTCTCATTTTCTTGTCGCTTTTCTTTTATCTTATCTTTTCCTCTTGAAGAAAGATTGATTGGAGTTGTGTTAACAAACATAGATTCTTTAACTAAGTCTTTTGAAGTTTCGTCTATCTTCTTGACTTCTTTATTTTTTTTCTCAAATAAGAGACTAAGAGTTCTTTATTTTTACATCTAGCCATACTTAGCTCCATATCATGAGAACGAGTTGCAAGTTCATCAAATGTATGTGGTTTTATACCTTGATAGATATAGATGAAGGGATGATTTACTAAATTAGCGGAATTTTATTTAGTAAACTTATTAACATTTAATAACGGATCTATTAACATCATGCAATTTGTGATAAAACATGTAGATTCATGCTTATATTTTCGAAAATTAAAATCGGAACTTACATTGACTGATTAATGGAGAATCGGTTGGAGGTTTCTTTACAGCATCAAATCCTCAGCAACACCGAATCTTCTATGCTATATCCCAATCGATCAAACGAAATTCGATTGTGGGATCGAACTTTAGAAGAAATTGGGAAGAAGAAAAAAATATTTTCTTCCCAATGGACTAAGGGAATTTCGGCCAAGGGGGGAGAAGGGAAGAAGAGAGAATTCTGAATTTCTAAGGAATTGAATTGTGTGATTTATGAATGACCCAACCCTCCTATTTATAGAAAAATAGGAATCCTAATCACATTAGGATTAATCTATAGAGATAAATACAAAAGGAATAAAGATTATCTCTTTCCTTTATCTTGCAATTTCGAAAATGCCATAGATAAATAGGAGATTATTTTATTTTCTTTATTTTCATTTATCTTGGGTAAATAAATCTATGTAATTATTTTAGGATATAATTCAAGCAATTATCTCTTCCCAAAAAATACATATATGGCCGAAAATGCATATATTAATTAATAAATAATTCTAATTTATTTAATTAATTATTTTGGGCCAATTCCAATTGGGTTCATTAATCCAATTGGGCTAGAAATTCTCTCTTAAATTAATAAGTCCAACTTAATTAATTTATTTATTAATTACCATTTAAATAAAATATTTTATTTAAACAATTAATATTTTCTCCCGACTAAATATTATCAAATTTATATTTAATTATTAATTTCCATTTAAATAATTTTCATTATTTAAATAATTAATAATAAATATTATAATTATTAATTTCCATTAAATAAACTCATTATTTAATTAATAATTTTATTGACAATATTTTATTATTAATTAATTAATTTTAATTATTAATTTCCGTTCAAATAAAATTAATTATTTAAACAATTAATAATTGTCAATTAATTTAAAATTATTAATTACCATTTAAATATACTCAATATTTAAACAATTAATAATGTCTAATTAATAATATTTCATTATTAAGTTCATGTTTAAATCAACTCATTATTTAAACAATTAATAATGTTTGTATCAATTACCGTTTAAATATACTCAATATTTAAACAATTAATATTGCCTATTTTAAGTAATTCACTTTACTTAAACTTTTCATTTCTTCTACTTGATTTCGCGACTACGATATTTGGGCTAGCATAGGGACCCGATGGATCTATAGATCATGGGCTTAATAATTAATCAATTAAGTGATTAACTCATAATCAGTTAATTACTTATTATCTAACTATGAATAATTCCACTATAGATTCATAGCTGAACTCCCCTCACTATAGATGAGTTATGTCCATTTAGTTTATCATTTATTTATATCTGTGATATATCCTTCACGTGGAACCCTCATAATTACAGGCGGATAAATTTACCGTTTTGCCCCTGTAATTACCGCTTTATCCTTGTGTTCCCGCTGATTCTCCAATGAACTTTATCTTTAGTCGAACTAGAGATAAGATACTTCTGTGATCAATAGAAGTCGTGACGTCACTTGTTCATGTCTCGAATCAGTACATCAAGGGAGTTTCCTAAAGTTCCTAAAATGTTTAGGTATCGCACTGATACCGTTAATTTATAGGAAAGCTATGAATTCCATCTCGTGAAAATGAGTTCCCAGCTACTTATCTAGTCATGTTCCCAAAACAGGAGTGTATTGAACGTTCTTACGGGACGCTCTCAACTATGTGAATCAAAGAACATAACTCCACAAATAGGAGTCCGCATTTCACTCAGGATTGAGATCTATCACGGTTGATAAACTTAGTTTGATATTCGATCATTTCTCGTAAACCAGGTACTAAGGAGAAATTTGATCGAACATCGTGGTCCTGTCTTATACAATCAACATTGCATATGATACTTCCATTTCATGTCTCCCACATGAATGATCGAGGATTAGATCATTTGTCTATAAACAAAATGCGAAGCTATCAACAGTGTTACCAGGATAAGGTTCCCAAACGTTATCCATTTACTGTAGACACTTTTAAGTTACTCATCTCGACTTTAATCCTCTCGTATGACTCACATACTAAGTCGTGATTTCATAAGAGTAACTTAGGGTTTACTATTTGAATGTTTGATATTAATATATTTCCATATATTCCTAATATCGTCAATTGAATCAATCTAGATAATATAAAGAACTTATGTTTATTTATTTAATTTATTCGAAATAAATTATTATACTTAAATAATTACAAGTTCTAGGACACCATTCCTAACAATAGAGTAGTCCCCAATGCATACCTTGAGTGTACATTTCTACAGCAAATAGTTTAGTAAGGCGATCTTTGCAATCCAGACTTAGTGCTCTCCAACGATTGATGTTCATCTTTTTGTTGTCTCATGTTTCTAAGTTCCATCATGCTAACTACTACGCGTGTTGTATAAATAGTTGAGAAATTCTTTTTCAAACTCTTCCCAATTATTTATAGATTCCGATTCTAAGTCCATGTACCAATAATTGAGTTACTAGAATGCAACACTCCTCAAGATCTAGGAAAAGTTAACAATCCTAACTATTGCAAGTATCACTGAGTCATCAGTTATCCGGTTGAAAAATACTTTGTCATAAAGGATCTAATCTTGAAGTTATCTCAAGAAAGAATGATTAAGCTAACTTTTGATGAAGTCGCCCAGTCAAATCACATTGAAGCTGCAACAAACTTAAGCACCCAAACATCTCTAAGTCAAGTTTATGGCGTAGGGGCAAGCTTGATTCAATTTGGAACACTAAAGCCTGTGATCCCAAGCAATGTTGTAAAAGTCAAAGCCAATCTTGAAGATGACAAAGGGAAAGCTGAATGGATTCGTATTACTCGCCAAATGCAAAAGAAGCAACATGATGTTGAGAAGAAATCTTTCCTAATCGAGAGAAAACATGAAAAGAATGATGGATATCAAAAGATGAAGAAAACTACCAAGTATCCAAGAATGAATGGTAGGAGAGGATGAAATTTTACTCGTCCAAGAAAAAAATATCTTTGAAAGATTTTCTCCCAAAAAGCTTCTTTGATGACGTAAAAGATGGAGAATACAAAGTTGTTACATGCAATACTGTCAACATGATCAACAATAAAGAGTCTTTTATAAACGCAACTTAAAAATGCACCAAACCAAGACAAAAGAAGAAAGATTGGATCAAAAAGCTTTCGTCTTTGAGCATATTACACCTCTAGCTTCCCGCACTTTAGTCTTCAAAAGATTGAGCATAACTGCGACGAAGGATGAAGATCAACATCAAACTTTTGCTTCTACTCGCTCTTCGGTCTTACAAAAGTTAAGCTTATCTACAACAAGATGGAGGAATCAAGGCCAAACTTCTGTTTTGATCACCTCAAAGTATCAAGGGATCAACATCAAGGTAAAGCAAAGATCTAGAAGAAAAGATTGTTGATCCAATACATTGATGAAAAAGAAATCCAAAGTATTATCCCTTCACGGATGAAGAGAAAATCTTCCATTCTCATAAGTACAGGCTCTTTGAAAGTGAAGCGACATTTCGTCATTTCCACCAATCCAACAATAGAAGAATATAACAAAGCATAAGAAGAAGACGATGTCAACTACCCCACAAAAGGGAAATTTCCCCTTCAATATGGAGCTTGGAATGTAAGCTCATTGTCGCAAGAGCCTAAACTGCATGATACTCCTAACCCACATGAGTTTAAAAGGTGAACGAATAAAAAAAAATTGTTTCTATTGAACTACGTTATGACTTAATCCCAATTCATTCAAAGGGTACGTAGTCAACTTTAAGAAAATTTAAGTTCAGTCAACCTAAAAAATATCAAAATCTATACCTCATCATCTTTCTCAAGACTATCACAGTGAGTTCAAATAATGGAATGTTGCAAGACACATTGGAAAAAAATAAGGTGCCTACAGAGGAAGGTGACCACCGCCGATAAATTGAGGGCATGGTATCACTACTGCCCTAGAATTATTGGGGAGTGTCACCACCGCCGGTGAATTACTGATTTGGTGAGTATATATTTGAATGAAAAAATATTTCGAATGATTTTTAGTTATAAAAAATTATAATCAAGATTTAATGATGATATATTCAAATGAGTAGTTTTTATTTTAAAAAAATTGTAATAAATATTTGGTGGGTATATATTTGAATGAGTAGCTTTTACCATTTCCTAAAGTTATTTTTAAAAAAAAAATCTTTTTTATTCAAAAAATATTTCGAATTATGTATATAAAAAAAATACAAATTCATTTTTTTTCTTTTCGATATAACAAAATATTTAGAATTACTTTTAAATATTTGTAATAAAGATTTGGTGAAGATATATTTGAATGAGTAATTTCTGATTTTAAAAAAAATCAAATTATTTATAAAATTTCGAATTATTTATAAAAAGAATTATATAAAGATTTGGTGAGTATATTTAGAATGAGTAATTTTTACTAATTTTTCAAGTTATTTAATTTTCATATACAATGTAGATACAGATCATAAACAATATGATTACATGATGTTTTAAATAGAGTATAATCTAATTTGATTTGTTTGAGATAATTTAAATAAAATATTTTCGTTGGTTTTTTGGTTTCAAATTTGATCCGATAGTGAAGGTTTGCTTTTGTGTGAATTTATGACTTTACTTATCTTTTTCTTATGAACTAAAATGTAAGAGCAGAATATCTCTTTGATGTTGAGGAAGGATCCGAGGCTAGCAGAGACAACAAAATTCTTAATAACACTAATCAAGTAAGGTTTTCTGTTTTCATTGTCTGCGTATTGGTTAATTTGAGATCTCTTTTATCTTCATTGTTTTTGTTTTAGATTATTCAAAATAAATTTTCTTGGTGTGAGTGTTCTTAATCTCGTTTCCCCTCTATTACGTTATAGCACCTAATAAAAGTCATTTTTTAATTAGATACAGTGAAACAAGTTATCTATATATATATTAATCCAAATTATCTATTATAGATTGTTATATTATATGTTAATATTCTATGTTAATACACTATATTAACTATTCAAAGCCTATTAAGATTAATTTATTTTATAAAATGTATATATAAATCCATTATTAAAAGCAGTCATTCGAGATTTATCCAAACCTTATATTACACGTGCAACAGACATACAATTTAACTAGTTATCTTAAAATTCCCTTCATAATCTAATTCTTCCTCTCTTCCATGCTCTGATCTTTGTCACCTCGCCTTGCCGTTCAAACCAGATCTTTGTCAATCATATTTAGCCACCACGCTCCGATCAGGCCAAATCCATCATTGTTTAAGTCAAATTTAAGTACTTATGTACCGAATATGTTGCCTTCATTTGTGGAAGTCTTCTCCTTTTACTTAGAAAGGGGAAAAAACAAATAGTAATAATAATATAGACATTTTTAACATGTTGAATGATTAACACAAAAAATTTAAATGTTTATAAATTTTTTTGGAAAATAACTATAGGCCCATAAAGTTTTTAATATTTATAAAGTTTGAACATATTTTTAACTTTTCACCTTCAACAAACATGATAATATAAATTAATATCAACAAATGTATATGTATTGTATATAATATATTTTTTGAATTATAATAATTTATTGTATTAATTTTAATGAATTATTGATAAATTGATTAATAATTGAGAATTTGTCTACAATATCACTTTTTATTAGAGTTAACGTTTTAAATAGTTTATGTTTTTAAAAAATCTCCCATGCCAAATGACCTTTTTTTAGAAATCTCTCAGCTGCACAATTTTCAGCTCTGAAAGACCCTTCCCCTTCACTTCATTCTCCTTCAAACTCATTAGATTTCTCCAATCACTTATGAAAATCCTTCGAAATGGAAGATCATCAATCCCAATTCAAACTCATCAATCTCAACTTTCTAAACTTCTCCTTCTTCTTCTTCGAAGCTTAGAGATGGTGGTATTCATGGCGGAACCTTGTTCGACGAAGAGAGAAGCAATGAGTGAAGAAGACAAATTATATGATTGTGTAGAGCCAGATTCAAGAAGGGTTTAGGATGCATTTAACTTCCTCGTTTTTTCTATCGAACTTTTTCATATTTAGGAATATTTTGGTGGATTGATTTTGAACATGGGTTTTCTTTTTCGGTTAGCTTATCTGGGTCGGTTAATTTATTTTCCATGTACTCTGTTTTTGGCTTCAAGATTTGGTTCTTTAAAAATAGTTAGTGATTTTCTGCCTTCTCATTCTAGTTAGAAAAAAAAAGAAATCTAGTGATGGGTTTTTGTCTGGTTTAGAAAAGATGAGAATGGAAGAGGAAGATGATTACCATGGATTATCGTTAATCACAAATTATCATGCTACAAATTTGTTATATTTGCAAATGCTTTCAAAATAGTGCTACCTATTGAAATTTCCCCTTTTTTGTTTGATAAATGGAGATCTAATTATTTCTGATGGTCTGTAGGCAGGTATGGTTGAATTTGTTGGGTTGATTAAGGTCAATGTGGTCAAAGGCACAAACCTTGCTATCGGGATGCGATGATCAGCGACCCTTACGTAATTCTCATGTTAGGTCACCAGGTGATCCTCCCTATTATATTACTGTGGTGTACCATCTATGGTAAAGAAATGGTTCTGGTTGCACTGTTATTTGATGTGATTTCTCCTATAACCATAGTTGCAGTCAGTGAAGACTCGAGTCATAAAGAGCTTCCTTAATCCAGTTTGGAATGATAGCATAATGATGTCAATTCCTTAGCATATTCTTCCCCTAAAACTGGTGAGAAACATATTTTTGTCAAATTTATATCGGCAAACACCAAAAGCAAATCACGATTTCAACTAAACTATGGAAAGTTGAGTCTCCTGGTTTTGTTCCAAATATATCACTATTTCACACAATAAGCATTTCCATCAATGAACCTTATGTCAACTTACCATGAGTATGTTCAAACTTCTGATCGTCTTAGATCATTTATGTCTATTAAGACTTCAAAGATGATTTCTGCACCTTATGTATGATAAGGATACATTTTCCATTCACGACTTTATGGGTGACGCTGAAATCAACATTCAGCCATTGGTCGCTGCCACCAAGGCCTAAGAGAAGTCCACAATTAGTGAATCAATACAGCTGGGAAAGTGGGTAGCAAACGATGACAATACCTTGGAAAAAGATGGAATCATTAACCTTGTAGATGGGAAAGTCAGACAGGATATCTCTCTTAGACTGCAGAATGTTGAGAGAGGTGTCCTAGAAATTGAGTTAGAATGCATTGCTTTAACACAATAGCTGGCTGACTTGGTGAAGTAGTGAAATGAAATCACATGATCATAAGGATTATTTCCAGATGCATTGTTATATATATTCATTTGATCATTGTCACCAAAATTGAAAATGGCATTTGAAAATGAAAGCACCTCCAAATGATTTACCTAGATTGCAATAGCTGATTATATATTATTGATACTTGTGGCATGTGTAAATAAAGAGATGGTAGAATATAAGCAAAATTATTATGTCCTTGTTTTGTGATGCAATATTTTTATTTATTTTTTTCCGATAAAGAAGGAGATTTGATAAGGTGAGATTCGAACCTCCACCCTCCCAATTATAAGAGGTGGACCTTAACTTGCCACTCGATTAAGTGCCCTTTGTGCGTAATGAAAATTGTACTAATTGTACTTCATCTTCATCTAGTAGTGGCAGTAGCAGTTGTGGTGATGAAGGGGAGAATGAGTCTATTGTGTAAAGTTGAGCGAGATGGAGAAATTAATAAACTTGAAGAAGGCGAGATATTAGGGATCTCAATGAAGCCGAGATGAATGATGAAGACAGAGGTTAATGCGGATCACATGGTTTCTTGGAATGCTGATAGTGATGATGAAGAAAATTAAGAAGTTGGGATTAAGGGAGGGCCTATTTGTTCTGAGAATGAGCTTAAGGTCTGTTTTCTTTCCTATCCACGTTGCATACAAGTTTCTTTTGCACTTTGTATGATTGAATGATGGTTGTAATGGATATCTAAGGTTAATGTAGTTAATACACCATCACAAGGTTATTAATATTATTATTATTTACTTCTTGTTGGGTTGGTTGCTTGCAGATTTTTCCTTATATATATGCTACACTGTACCAATTCCATCAGATGCTTCATGTGGGAGTTGTTTTGTCAGTAAGTTAATTTTATAAACTTATTATGCCATAAAAACTTGAAATGATTTCATCAAGTCTTTCACTTACACTAATTTTTTTGCTCAACAAGCTAGATGATCCATAAGAAAGGGTGTTAAGTATTGATGTTACGCAATTGTGATAGATATTTGATTATGTATTTATAATTTTTTTTTCCAGATAATTGGAAGACAAGTCATTGTTGAGGGTGTTGAGTACCACAATCAGCTATAGTATCAAACTGATTTTAGATAAGACAAGTTTAGATCAAACTTATTTTCACTTTCATAAATTGAATCTTTTTTTTTTCTACACTGCTGCTTTACAGGTGCTAAACTATATGTGAAATGGAGAAGAATATAAGGAGAAAAAAAAAAGTGAAGAGTGACCTAACGAGAGTCGTAATGAAGATGTCATTTTTTTTATTCTTTTTTGTATTTGTTACAAATTTAATGGATTGTTGATGATGTATAGAGGTATAAATGGATCTTGGTGTTGGGATTTACAACTCAATAATTTATTGCGTTGAGTCAATAAATTATTGAATTAAAATCTTATACTATCTTACAACTACACATGAAAATATTATTTTGTATTTCAAGTTTATAATCACTAATATTGGTTGTTGATGTTGCATACTAGTGTAAATTAATGTGGGTTTTATTTGCAGAAAATTTGAGATTTTTTTATACACAAAATCAAAATTGTTATCCAATAATTTATTAACTTCAATTCAATAACTTATTGAATTAAAATCAATATGAGGTGCCTCAATTATATATAATCAATTATATATAATAATTATAATTCAATAAATTATTGACGAATGGGAAAATTTTATTAAAATAATAACACTCAAATTTTAATTTAATAAATTATTGACTACGGGAAAAAATTTAGTGAATTAATAAAACTCAGACTTTAATTTACTAAATTATTGAATTAAACGGAATAATTTAGTGAATTGATAAAGTTCATATTTTAATTCAATAAATTATAGAATAAGAGAACAAATTTAGTGAATTAATAAATGAGTAACTTTTTTGTAAATTAGATGAAAATAATTAATTTTGTTATATTAGAAAAATGTTATTTGGGGGATTATGATATCATTTTCTAGAAATTAGCCATCTATAAATAGTTCTTACAGTTTTCATTTATTCGCAACATCGACTCACCAACTTTTAACTGAATGTGTTTCCAAGTAATTTTTATTCTCTTGTTATAAAGATGTCATATAATATCGCACCTCTCTTTTCTATGTCTCATTGATTAGGAATTTGGTAAAGTAGATGAAAATGGACCAACCAATGGAAGTAGTAAGAAACAATTAAGATAATTTCTATTTTTGATTCACTAAATTATTGAATATAATAAGTTCACACAATCAACATATTAAATGGAATAATTTAGTGAATTGAAGGGAATAATTAAGTGAATTAAATTAAATTATAATGTACAGTTGGGATACCTAATATTGATTTTAATTCAATAAGTTATTGAATTAAATAGAATAATTTAGTGAATTAAAGGGAATGATTTGGTGAATTAAATTATAGTGGACATTTGAGATACTTGATATTGATTTTAATTCCATAAGTTATCGAATTAAATGGAATAAATTATTGAATTAAATTACTATATACAATTGAGATATTTGATATTGATTTTTCACTTTTTGTTTTTGCTTTTGTGTTTTGGGTTATGATCTCTAGAGTTTAGAAGAGAGATGAGATGTTGTTTTTCAACTAGTAAATAAAAAAAGATGTGGTAAATGATTGAAAATCAAATTTATATCAAAGAAAACGATTCTTTTTGTGGGATATGATTTGATATAAGTATGTTTTTTTTCAAAAAATTAAAACTATTAGTCAATAACTTATTGAACTTCATATGTTGATACGTTCTAATGTGTAAGGTTTGTTTATTTTTTTAGTTTTCGTTATTTCTATTTTTTTGTGTGTTTTAGATGTGATTCTTATGTTGACATTTTGATTTTCACTAGGTCTTTCTTATGGATTTGTCCTTTTTTTACCTTTAAAAATAACTCGTAAGTTTCATCAAAGATTGCTACGTGGAACACACAAAGTTGCTTTCATGTTTGCTCCAATTGTCACAAAATGGCTCGTTTGTATTAGCGATATGGAGATGTATAATATTATCAACTGGAATTCATGTATATATCGATCATACTCTATCTCCAGTTTACATGCTGAAGTTCCTTAGAAGCACAAGAGTTGAAGGATGGATTTCGTTAGGCGGAGTGGCTCTCTCAATCACTAGTACCTTTACATCCCTAATGTGTTCAATTTTGTGATTTGTTCTAGTAAGCATAATGAGTCAATTCCCTCATGGAATTTCAAGTGTGAAGACAATGTTTTCTGATTTGAGCCATTTCTCTTCACTTTCAATCAAGGTCATTTTCCCCATTCCGTTTACTCGGGAAAAATTGAAAACAAAAAAAAGACATCGTGATCTTCATATTTGTAATCATTGGCTTTTGAATTCCAGATTGCCTTCAAAACACATAGGGTTTTATGTTACACTAATTAGTAGTTATTGTTTAGCTTCCATTGTACTGTTTAGCTTTCAAATTAAATAAACAAATTTTTTTCCTACTAAATTCTATTTATCAATCTTTTCTACGAAACAGGGAATGATATTTCAAACGATGGTAGTATCACTAAAGAGCTTGAAACCAACGGGTAAAAATGGGGTGTGGAACAATGCCACCATAGCCTTACAAATTTCCTTCTACATATCCCTCTACACAATAACATTTGGATCATGTGGAACGAAAGCAAACATATTGACATTCGGAGCATACCAATTCGACGATTTCGATCCAAATGAGGAAAAGTCAAAAGTCATTCTCTAACATTTTTAGTATTTTGGAAGTATGTATTTGTTGTTCACTATATTTCATCATTTCAGATGCTCTTGCAAGTCTTGTCTCGAAATAATTCGTGCTTCTCACTCCAACATAAAAAATTGTGAAATTCTCCTTCTTTAGAATTGGTATCTCTCCTGTAAATAGTATGAATAATTCGGTTTGAATTAAAGACTATTTCTCTAAGTTTCCTCTTTAGCTTGAAATTAGTTGTTAATGTATTTTCTCATTTAGACCTTTACCTTTTTTTTTTTTGTTAAAGTGTAATAATGTATTCAATCAAGGAGAATTATTTAGTGAATTAAAGGGGATAATTTTCTGAATTAAATTATAATATACATTTGAGATACCTAATATTGATTTTAATTCAAAAGTTATTGAATTAAGTGGAATAATTTATTGAATTAAATTATTATATATAATATATCACCTCTCTTTTCTGTATCTCAAAGGAATCTGACAAAGTAGATGAAAATGGGTCAACCAATAGAAGTAGTAAGAAACAATTAAGATAATTTATATTTTAATTCAATAAATTATTGAATTGAATAAGTTCACATAACTAACATATTAAATGAAATAATTTAGTGAATTAAAGGGAATAATTTAGTGAATTAAATTATAATGTACATTTGGGATTCCTAATATTGATTTTAATTCAATTAGTTATTGAATTAAATGGAATAATTTAGTGAATTAAAGAGAATAATTTAGTGAATTAAATTATAATGTACATATTTATTTTAATTCAATAAGCTATCGAATTAAATAGAATGATTTATTGAATTAAATTACTATATACATTGAGATATTTGATATTGATTTTTCACTCTTTGTTTTTGTTTTTGTGTCTTGGGTTCTGATCTTTAAAGTCCAGAAGAGAGATGAAATGATGTTTTTCAACTAGCAAATAAAAAAAGATGTGGTAAATGATCGAAAATCAAATTTATATAAAATAAAATGATTCTTTTGGTGGGATATGATTTGATATAAGTCTTTTTTTTTAATTATAACTATTAGCCAATAACTTATTGAAGTTCATATATTGATACGTTCTAATGTGTAAGGTTTGTTTGTTTTTTTTAGTTTTCGTTATTTCTGTTTTTTTGTGTGTTTTAGATGTGATTCTTAGTGTTGACATTTTGAATTTCTCTAGGTCTTTCTTATTGATTTGTCCTTTTTTACCTTTAAAATGTCTCGTCGGTTTCATCAAATAATGCTTCTCTTCGTTTTCTCTTTAACTTGTAATATGTTTTTAATGCTCTTATTCAATATCTTATCTTTTAGTTATGATTTTAATTCAATAAGTTATTGAATTAAATGGATTAATTTATTGAATTAGTTTATGTTGTACTATTCAATAATCTATACCGTGTTGTTCACTAAGTTATTGAATAAAGTTTCTTTAAAGTTTGAAAACCCTGTCATTTTAGTTTTTATAAGAATTCTTATTTTTAAAAAAGATTTTAAAACAACTTTTCATCCCAGATCCCTCTTTTCATGTCAATTTAGTTTTTAGTTGTACAATTCAATAATTGATACTGGTTGTTTACTAAGTTATTGAATTAAATTTCTTCGTTTTATTTTGCAGCACGGTTCATTGAGCTTTTTCTTCAGCATTGTTGCTTTACAAGTGCTATGCTATATGTGAATTGGAGAAGAATATAGGGAAGAAAAAAAATTTGAAGAGAGGACTAACGAGAGTTGACACATAAAGATGCTATTTTTTAATTTTTTGTGTTTGTTGCAAATTCTAATGGATTGTTGATGTTGTATATAGGTATAAATGGATCTTGGGATTGAGATTTACAATTCAATAATTTATTGAGTTGAGTTCAATAAATCATTGAATTAAAATCTTGATACTATCTTTCAACTACATGAAAATATTATTTCAATTCGATAACTCATTGAATTAAAATCAATATGAGGTACTTAATTATATATAGTGATTCAATAAATTATTGATGAAGGGGAAATTTTATTAAATTAAAAAAAAAAAATCAAAAATTTTAATTCAATAAATTATTGACTAAGGGGAAAACTTAGTGAATTAATAAAGTTCAGATTTTAATTCACTAAATATTGAATAAGGGAACAAAGATAGTGAATTAATAAATGAGTGACATTTTTGAAAATTTAACGAAAAATAATTAATTTTATTATATTAGAAAAAATGTCATTTGAGGAATTATGAAAAGTGGGTGTTATATGGGAATTAGCTTTATAAAATATGTCATTTGAGTCCATGCTCCTTAATAATTTTAAAAAAAGAAATAAAATAAACATAATTAATACATAAGTGGTAATTAAGTGGTAATGACATATTTTGTAAATTGAAGGTTTGATGAAGGGTTACTTTAATGACATATTTTGTAATTTTCAAAAACCATGTAGGGATAAAGTAGCTTCAATATTTTTGGAATAAATTAAAACCTATTTTTTTATCAAAATTTTGTTTAATTTATATTAATTTCAATATTTGATTTTGAGATTAAAATAATATACTTTTAGTTTTATTTCACATATAAATTGTATTAAACTAGTATAACCATTAAATTTATAAATCAATTTATTTGACATTTTTATCCCTCTTGTTTTTTTTCACTATTTATTATATTTCATCAACTTCTCTTACTTTCTACTTTTATTTTTAAATAAAATAATATAAATAAATCGATTTATTAATTAGAATAAAATTTTTGAATTAATTTTCAAAATCTTAAAAACAGGTTTCAAGCTAACAAACCTTAACATTACAACAAAGTATCAAGAGTATTACTTTTTTTTTAAACAGTAAACTATTATAATTTAAGAAAGAAAATGAAACAAAAAAACTATTATAATTTAAGAAAGAAATTGAATCAGATGCATAATAATCAAATTCTCAAACCAGTAAACTATAGAAATTGATTATTAAGTGTTCTAACCGGAAGAAATGTTTAGAAGAACTCTTAATGGTAATTAGTCTAAGAAATACAATCAGATGTCATATGGATGTGTAACAACCCGAAATATTTCCAAATACAAATAAGCATAAAACCAATAGCGGAAGCAATTTAAATTCAACAAGTCATTTATTCCAAAAATCAAAACCAAACATTTAGTTTAGACCGATCATTTCAAAACAAAAACTCCTTAAAAATCAAATGAAATAAACATTGAACTAAGAACAATATTCAAACCAAAAACAGAAGTCCAAAACAATAAATAGTCCCACGACAGTTTTCAAAATATAAATCATTTGTTTTGACCCATTATAAAAAAAAAGAACAAACATCGTCGGCGTGTAAAATCAATCAATCGTCCCCCGCCACGAAAATCCCTCATTTTCCAGCTTTCTTCTTTCCTTTACCTGAAAAAAAAAAATAATGTAGCATCATGAGGCTACGCCCAGTGAATAGAAAATTGTTAAAGAATGAATTATGCCATAGAGAGGTTTTCCTAAGACTTTAAGTCCACATACGTTCTCACCGACATCCGACAAATCACTCACTCCAAAGAGTCTTAAAGCTTACCTCTAATACTTATAAGTCACCTCTAATCGAATTAGTTTTAAACATAATTTTTCTACAATTTAAAACTAATCGAAAACCTTTCTCGTTAATACCTTTAATCTCCTCTTTATTCAAAAACAAAGAGAGACTACGCCCATAAGGAATTTAAACATAATTTTTCTACAATTTAAATCCTTTGGGAAAATATTCTTTTCCATTGTACGGATGGAATGAACTCGCCTGTTAGGTGTTATTTAAGTTGTGCACACTAAATAAACTCCCCTAACAGCTATTCTTCATTAGACAAGGCCTTGCCTAATGTGAACCTACAACCATATTACCCAAGGTATTTTAAGGTAGTATGATTTCCCACAAACCAATCACAACGCTTTACAAGCCAAAAGATCCAACTAACCCTTTGGATCAAACTCCGTCACTTCCAAAAGTTTAACAAATCTAGAGGTGAGACTAACCTAAGCTTATACTAAATCACCCCTTAAACAAATCTTAGGATCTAATAAAAATTCTAGGGAAAATTCGGCGGCATAACGGCTATATTCTCTTAACTCCCAAAAGAAAAATACAACCTGCACATCTAAATAAAATATCACACATCCAGAATTATATCTAGTAACAGTATCTAACTAACCGCCTAAGCCTAAACTTTCCTAATTGGCACTAACATGAATCGGCATTTACAAGGTATAACACCAAAACAATGAAACTTAACACATCAGCTTTAGATCAATCACCATCAGCCAGTAAACATAAGAGATAAAATTTATGGGTCAATCAAACAGCCCAAAAACGATACAATTAATCTCCTTCCTAAACTTAAGTCCTTAAAGCATGCTTTAGACTTTTAATCATCCAAATTTATACATCAACCCAAACAACCTCTTTTATCACTTAAAACATCCAAAATTGATTCTAAAGTTCGGAGGTTAAACTATTAAAGAAAAAGGTAAACCAAACATGATAAACTTCAAACCTTAACAGATTCTACTCACCTTAGTTTGCAAAATAATTTCTAAAACCTTAAGCTTTAATTACGATCCCGAGCACCTGAAAAATACCATCCAACAACTTAAAACACATCCTAAAAATCCCAAACAAAACGGGACGAAACGCGGGGACCCACGGCGGAAAAAAAATTGCAAAAATAGAAGCAAAGGCAGCAGTAGCAAGCTGCTGCTGCCACTGCCCACAATGGCAGTGGGCAGTGCTGCTGCTGTCTTCTGGTGGGGCAGCGGCGGCGGCCGCCTCTTTTTTTTTTTTTTTTTTTTTTTCAGATTAGGTAAAAAAAAGAAATTTCCAAAAATTAAATTAGGGTTTTCAAGATTTGGAAATTTAAGGAAGAATGGTGAATTTCAAAGGGTTTTTCATAAACCTTAGGGATTTCTACAATCGAATTGCCTAGGAAAATTTAGGGAATTGGACATTACCTCGATTCGATCTGGATTTGATTCCTCTCCAATTCCACCAAAGAAACCCTAAACAACCAAATCACCTATAACCCAAAGAAAACAAATCGATTAATCGTAATATTCTATGGACATTTGTTTATACTACATCAAATTTATTTATATCTCTAAGATATCAAATCGTAGATTTTGAATAAGTTATACAAAATTATAATCAATAAAGATAAAAAAAATATAATAAATTAAAAAATAATTTCATATATATACATACATATATATGTACTTACTTATATACCTACATATATATGTACATACTTATATACATACATATATATATATATACATACATATATATATACATACATACATACATACATACATACATACATACATATATACATACATACATACATACATACATACATATATATGTACATACATACATATATATATATACATATGTATATATACATCATACATACATACATACATATCTATGTATACATATATATATACATATGTATATCTATGTATATATATATATATACATAGGTATATATATATATATACGTATATATACATATATATATATATATATATACGTATATATACATATATATACGTACATATATATATGTACATATATATATATATATATCTAGAGAAATAAATTAAATGTCTTCCCTTCTATTCGACAAGTCCTGCAACTTGTGGCGCCGCAGCTTTCTTGGAGTCCTTCGCACCTTTTCTTCGGTATTTTCTCCCTAACTCACTAAAATGATTGTTTTGTTTACATAATCATGAAATTTGTAGTTGTTTACATTTCATTTATTTCATACTAATTTTTAGTTATTGTTTACTCATGATGAATATTTTAAAAATAAAAAAACCCGGGAAAATAATACAAATAGCACTATTTTATCTCTCTTTTTTATGAATAACATATGTGTATATAGATATATATCTATACATATGTGTATACATATATATATATATATATGTATACACATATGTATAGATATGTATGTATACACATATATATATGTACCTATGTATGTATATACATACATATGTATGTATGTATGTATGTAGATATATATGTATGTATGTATGTATATAAAGATATATATGTATGTACATATATATGTATGTATGTATGTATGTATATGTATGTACATACATACATATATATACATATATATATATATATATATATATATATATATATATATATATATATATATATATGTATGTATGTACATACATATACATACATACATACATACATACATATATATGTATGTATGTATGTATATTAAAGAAAAATGTGCCCCCCCCAGCCCCCTCTAGGTACGCCCATGGATGGCGCCAACTTATCAGGTATATAGGCAGTTAGCTAAGTAGGAAAATTTGTAAATACATTCTTCAAGAAAACTCTATTAATGACATTAGAGCTTTTCTCCAAATTCTTCTGCTTACTGTAAATTTGAATATTTGTTTCCTAGCAAGTAAGAACAAGTGTTCTTGAGAGACATTAGAATTAACACATTCAACAATGGCGTCTCTAAGTTTACTCTTCATCATCTTGCATTAATTTCTCTGTCTGTGTTCGTATCATCTTTATTTGCAGGCCTGTGTTTCATAGCTTACATTTCATTTGATTTTCGCTCCTCTACCTCTTCCTTTATCTTTTTAATTTATTTTCTCATTTTTCCATTTTCAGGTTATCTTCTCATTTCCAATCTCAACAAAGAGAAATCAATGTGTGGTTTGCTTCAATCCTCTTTATTTGCAGGTTTTCTTCAATTTGAATATGTTCCAATTCCATAGCTTAATTGTCAATTTCAATGCCAAGCATGACTTAAAATCTAAAATTCTTGCCAGGATTCTAGAATTCCTCAAACTTTTATTTGGTCTTTTATTTTTCTAGAGAAATAAATTAAATGTCTTCCTTTTTATTCGATAGGTCCTGCAACTTGTGGCGCCGCAGCTTTTCTAGAGGCCTTCGCACCTTTTCCTCGGTATTTTCTCCCTAACTCACTAAAATGATTGTTTTGTTTACATAATCATGAAATTTGTAGTTGTTTACATTTCATTTATTTCATGCTAATTTTTAGTTATTGTTTACTCATGATGAATATGTTAAAAATAAAAAAAGCCGGGAAAATAATACAAATAGCACTATTTTACCTCTCTTTTTTATCAATAACATATGTGTATATAGATATATATATACATATGTGTACACATATATATATATACATATATTATATATACATATGTGTACACATATATATATATACATACATATATATGTATGTATGTATGTATGTAGATATATATATGTATGTATGTATGTATATATAGATATATATATGTATGTACATATATATGTATGTATATATATATATATGTACGTACATACATACATACATACATACATACATACATACATACATACATACATACATACATACATACATACATACATACATATATATATACATACATATATATATATATATATATATATATTAAAGAAAAATGTGCTCCCCCTAGCCCCCTCTAGGTACGCCCATGGATGGCGCCAACTTATCAGGTATATAGGCAGTTAGCTAAGTAGGAAAATTTGTAAATACATTCTTGAAGAAAACTCTATTAATGACATTAGAGCTTTTCTTCAAATTCTTCTTCTTACTGTAAATCTGAATATTTGTTTCCTAGCAAGCAAGAACAAGTGTTCTTGAGAGACATTAGAATTAACACATTCAACAATGACGTCTCTAGGTTTACTCTTCATCATCTTGCATTAATTTCTCTCTCTGTTTTCGTATCATCATTATTTGCAGGCCTGTGTTTCATAGCTTACATTTCATTTGATTTCCGCTCCTCTACCTCTTCCTTTTTCTTTTTAATTTATTTTCTCATTTTTCCATTTTCAGGTTATCTTCTCATTTCCAATCTCAACAAAGAGAAATCAATGTGTGGTTTGCTTCAATCCTCTTTATTTGCAGGTTTTCTTCAATTTGAATATGTTCCAATTCCATAGCTTAATTGTCAATTTCAATGCCAAGCATGACTTAAAATCTAAAATTCTTGCCAGGATTCTAGAATTCCTCAAACTTTTATTTGGTCCTTTATTTTTCTAGAGAAATAAATTAAATGTCTTCCCTTCTATTCGACAGGTCCTGTAACTTGTGGCGCCGCAGCTTTTCTGGAGGCCTTCTCACCTTTTCTTCGGTATTTTCTCCCTAACTCACTAAAATGATTGTTTTGTTTACATAATCATGAAATTTGTAGTTGTTTACATTTCATTTATTTCATGCTAATTTTTAGTTATTGTTTACTCATGATGAATATTTTAAAAATAAAAAAAGCCGGGAAAATAATACAAATAGCACTATTTTACCTCTCTTTTTTATCAATAACTATTCTTTTTATTTAGTTTATTAGTAGCCACTACCTTAAGTAAAAATACTAAATTTCCCCCACATAAAATCAAATCTTTTTTTTTAAATAATTTTATCTCTCTCCCTCTCTTACCTCTTTTCAGATTTTTTCAAAACAATTTTCCCCCTTTCCCCCCAATTCGTCTCCCTTATCAGATTTCCCCCTTCTCTCTCCCTCTTTTTTTTTCATCATCTTTCTAATTTCTTCTTAGTTCTATGGCTCTCTATTTCTCTCTTTATATCTCTTTATTTTTTTCCTTTCAAAAATTTACCATTTTCATTTACTCTCTTCATTTTCTCGTTTTTCATATATATATGACTTCCATTTTTTTCCCTTCAAATCTACCATTTATATCTTCTACAAACTTCTCATCACCTATTTTTTCTTTGGTTTTACGAATCTACTATTTATTTCTTTTCCTCTTTTCTCTTTTCTCTCTCTCTTTTTTTATATACGTTTTTTGTTCTATCTTTTTATTCATTTTCTCTCTCCAAATTCTTAGATTTTTCAGATCTTGAAGATTTTGACAAAATGTAATGTTTTTTCTTTTTACTTTTTCTGAAATTTTTCTTGTTATCTCCTAATTTTCAATATCTGTAATATACGCTCTTTCATCATAGCTGTTTTTTCTATTATATAAGTAATATACTTGATTGTCTGTTTTTTCAATCCACTATGTTGGTTACTAAAATGTACATTATTTAATATACACAATATACGAAAAAGGGTGAGGGGTTGATGTACACACATCCCTTCTTTTACGTTCTATTTTTTTTGTTAGTTGTACATTATGTAATATACGTACTATATGTAATATATATTTTCCACTTTATTTTATGTTCTGTTTTTTTGTTAGTCATACATTATGTAATATACATTTCCATTTTCTTTTATGTACTGTTTTTTTTAATCGTACATTATGTGATATATGTACTATATGTAATATACATTTCCCCCTTCTTTTATGTTCTTTTTTTTGTTAGTCGTATATTATGTAATTTACATACTATACATAATATATATTTACTTTTATCTGTCTGCATATTAAGTATTTTTTAATATATTAAGTATTGGGTAATTAACACTCATTCATTTTTTATTTGTAGATTAAATGACCTGTACATTACGTACATCTTTACGTTTTCTCAAATGAACGTATGAAGAAGAGGATGATATACACAATATACTAGATGTACAAAACGTTCTATATGAGAGGGGAAACTATAAATAATATACTAAAATGAATCTAGAAAATTAAATTAAATCGAAATATGTAGTATAAAATCAAATGTACAAAATATGTTGAATATACTAAAAAACTATGAACAATATACTAAATATACCATAAATTTAGAAAGAAATATTGCATCGGGAAAGAAAATCTGCATTGGGAAAGAAAAAATATCAGAATATACATAATATACAGGTGTGTCAAAATGTCAGTCGTGTCAGACTATACCTGACATACAGAAATGGGCAGTTTTGGTATATTAAAAAATTTAATGGTAAAAAGTGGTTAGCCTTTTAAATTCTCTCTTCCCTGGCCATCTTGTTAAATGTGAGATGTCAGGAGGCTACTTTGATTTTTCCCACTAAAAAAGCCACTTAAGCGATTAAGTCTCGTGTGGTTTTTTTCCCCAAAGCACGTCCTGTTGGGCTTAAGCGTTACCATATCTTGAAGACCCTTCTGTGACATCACATAAGTAAAGAGGATTCTGTTTGTTTTTGGGAGAGTGAGGTGGAGATCAGTTGGCGGAACTCAAGATATCTACTTGATAATCAGAGGGGGTTGCTGACTTATATGGAGGCCTAGTGATATCAGAGAAACCTTGAATCTTAGACAAAATGACTTGATACAGGTAAAGGGTCTTAGTAGTGATGGTTTTATCCCGATGAGAGGAAAATGCAGGGGGAAGAGGATTCATTATTTGTAACAACCCAAATTCCCAAAATACATGGAAATCTCAATAATAACAGCGGAAGCTAAAATTCATAAAAAACTCTTCTCATTTAAATCAAATTTAAAACGTTTCACAATCGATCGATCTTATTTTAAATACCAAATCCATAATAAAACAAAACACCAATCTAAATTCCCATCCAGTCTCAACATGTTTTAAAATAACAAATAAACAAATGAGACAAATTCATGTAAACAAAAATATCCCAAGTAAATAAAAGAGAAGAAATGTTCATTGTCGGCATGTAAATCCTCCCAACCGATCCACAGATCACGAGACATCGTCAGTTGCCAGTTTTCTTCTTCCTTTTACCTGAAAAAAAATAAGTGTAGAATCATGAGGCTACGCCCAATGAGAATAATGTTAATTTAAGAGCAATGCCAGGAGAAATTTTCTAAATTCCTTAAGTCCATAATCGGCCTCACAACTTCCAAATAACTCTCATCTTCCAAGGCATAATCTCAACTCTAGAGAAAATCACATTCTTTTATTTTTGTTACCCAATGCCTTAGCTCCACTTTATTCGCAATTAAAGTGAGCCGCACACTCAAAGTATTGAACCCGTGTCACCACGATTCGACTTTTGAGTTATTCTTCTTATGAGTTTGCAAGACTAACAAGCGAACCTACAAGTTTATTCTCTTTTATTGATCAAATGGAATGAACCTACCCCGCTAAGTGTAATTAAGTTGTGCACAACTCTAATTCACCCCTTAACGGTTTATTCTTCATTAAGTATGGCCCTACTTAATGCGAACCTACAACCACATTATTTAAGGCATCGAATAATGTGATTTTAAAGAAAGCATCACTACCAGAATGCTTGACAAAGCCTAGGCCCAGTTTCTAGCTCAGAAAACCCGTTTCCTCCTAAAACTGACCTTAAATAGGCTAAATCTCAAAAATTCCAAATTCTGGAAAATCAATGTAATTACATCGTTTAAAGGGTCTAAATATACCTAAAATTAGATCCCTAACTCACGAGACGGTTCCCAAAAGAAAACCCACTCTAAAAAGCTAAACTAGCTTAACTAGTGCGGTTTTACTTCTTTTTCGGCGCTAACCGATAAGGAAATTTTAACAAAATTTTCCAGAAGCTTTAAAGACTTAAGAACAGCCCCTAAGTCATCTAGATACACTTAAGAATCATCCAAAATTGATCCCCAACCTAAACTCCCAAGAAAAGGGGTTCGACTGGACTAATTTCCACATAAGGCTCTATCGTTCCTACTTTACAATATAAAATTCCAGCAGCTTAAACACTCTTTAAAACACCCAAAACAATGTTAAAACTTAAGCCAAACATCAAAATAATCCATCCAGTCAAAAATCCCAAATTTAATATCAAAAGAATAATTCTAAGCATGCATGCAACTTAATCTTCATAATCCTTAACTCCCAAAAACAAATATTATCAACCATCATAAAACATGCTTATAAAATTCACCCACTTTAAATCATCCACAACACACAAACCAGATTCTAATTATACTTATAAAGAAGCAGAAAAAGAAACATGAAATTGATCAAAGATTAACAAAACTCTCACCTTAGATTCTTTAATTTTTTTAAAGAATTAAAAATCTTCTTTCCAAGAAATCTTACAACCTCTCTTGTAAGCTGAATAATCCTTTCTCAAATCTCATCCTCACTGCAAGGAAAAGCCTTTCTACATCTATACGAAAAATTTACAAAGTAAATCGATCAAAATCGAATAAAAACCTAATAGATCCGAACTGGTTTTGACTCATAATATTTTCTACATAAGCCTGATTACTACGAAACTAAGCTCAATGGAAAGAGAACGAAAAATCAATTGAAATAGACAGCTTACTTGCGTAAATCGGAGTCCGGATGAGGAAGTTATGGCCAAAATACTTCTTGAGGTTGTCTTTTGGCGAAAATTGAAGAAAATTTGAGAAAGGGAGGCTGATTTTCGAAAAAAAAAATGAGGAGGAAGATGATGGTTTTAGGGTTTAATCCCGGTTACAAATAATTACGAAAATGCCACTACACTAAAATGATCATAACTCATTCACCGAGACTCCGAATGATGATCCGTCAGTTGCGTTGGAATCGTAATAACGATACGATCAAAATCATGTAAAAATATTAAAGTAAACTTGTGTTTTTTTTAATTTGAGGTTTGGGAAATTACTAAAATACCCTTGGTAACGGGTCGTTACATTATTTGAAGACTCTAACCCTGTTAGAGAAGTGGTTATCTTATAGTTAGTTAGTTAGTCATTTGGTTATGACTTAACCCATGTGGGTCACAAATATAGTCTCTCTTATGTTGTAACGACCTGAGTTTGCTCTTAAGATTAACGACTGTCCCCACAAACTAACACGAGTCCTTTCAGTATGTTTTGTCCTCACTCACACGCAACCTGACATAAGCAGGTGGTCACCCAACCTGGGATTGCTCTAAGCCAAGCACGCTTAACTATGGAGTTCCTTACGATTGAGCCACCGAAAAGGAAGGTTAACCTGTTAGTATAGGTAGTACCTATTAATCTTATTAAGCTCTCCTCAACTATACCGTCCCATACCAGTATAGTCTCAGAATCCCTCTCATTCGGATGTGGAGTCGGTTCATCCATGTGGCCCTTCGCCTAGAAGCCTGCCAGGAGCCGCTCCTTGTCCGTGCCTACTAATTGCACCGGCGATCACTTCCCGCCCTCATAGGGTCCGGCTATCACATACCAACTAACCTGCAAATCAGGACTGAGAGTATGGGATATACCATTCCACCAATAAAGTGCATCATCAACCAAGGAATAGGTCCCACAGTGAACCTTCAGCTGATCTGGGCACTTAATGAACCCAAGTACCCTCTCAATCCTGGTAATCCATCTCTCCGCATCAGCCGAATCGATAGATGTACCATCCAACTCAGGAGTGTTATACCTGATATACTCCTTTAGAGTTTTCGCAGCATCAGTAACACCAGACTGATCTACCACTGGAGCAGGTGCTCTAACAGGTGGTATAATCTGATCAGCAAGTCCTCCACCACCTCGTAATAAATCTCTAAAGTACTCCTCAGAAATGGTAACACTGCGACCATGACTAGGTGGCTGATCTACTGGAGGCTCATCCTCCCGATACTCAGGTGGAGGAGGTGATGGTGGTGTAACTGCTCTAGTACGGTCTCTGCCTCGTACTGCAGTCGGTACTCTACTCCTACCTCTCCTCGGTGCAACTGTCCTCGGAGGCATACTGAAATCACAATCAGAAAAGCCTCACATAAGATACCAGGAAAGTAAAAGCAAAAGTACAAACAAACTAATCAAAAGAGAGCATTTTAAGGATACCTGGCGCCGTTGACTTCGAGCGATGTTTGGACAATATTAAAATATGAAAAACATGCGATGCATGTGGTCTTCAAAACCAAAGAGGCTCTGATACCAATTGTAACGACCCGCTTTCAGTTAAATTCTTTAAATTCAAATGCACAGCTGAAGACTCGATTTTTAAAGAAAAACGGCATGGGTTCGTTTAAAAATCGAATAACCAAAACCTGTTTTACAACCCAAATTCAGAGAAAGCTATAAATCGGGAATACGTATTCCAACATCTAATTTAAACTCTCAAACAAGCTTTAAATCATAAAAAATTATGATATTATAGACAAACACCCTTTCGGGCTCAAAAAGACACAAGTTATGAAAATTGGAAATAGTTTACAAGCATTTCTAAGAATGCTAAACCAAAAGAGTTTGATATTGTCCATTCACCACCTCGGCAAGTCAAGCAGCACCACTTCCTCTACCACGCTTCTTGGGACGAGGTTTACCTGAAAATTTGTAAGTGTAGCACCATTAGCATAAAATGCTAGTGAGAGTAAAACGAAAGCAAGTAATCCTATGAACTAAATTTCATACCAGAAATCGTGTCCAAAGATCTAAAATGCTCATTACTACCCATATCCACACTTCCAATTTCCATACAATCAAACGGTAGCAAAATATTACTCGAGATAGTCTTTCAATGCCATGAAATTGAATTGAGGACTTAAAGTAAAAGTAACAACTATTAATAAGCCTTACTACACAATTATAAAGAATGTGTAAATGTAATATTAACTATCTTTATTACCAAACAAGTTTCATCGTAACGTGCTATTGTATGGATCGATATTAACATACCACGTATGGTCGTACCATATCCCAAGTCACCGTACCATGATACCGTATGGACCGAAGTCAACATACTATCATGTACCGTATTACAATCATCGTAACGTGCTCGTTTGCATCCGAATCAACATACCACGTACGATCGTACCATGTCTCAATCATCACACCATGATACGTATGGATCCAAATCAACATACTATCATGTGCCGTATCACAAATCATAGTACCATGGTACGTATGGATCCGAATCAACATACTACCATGTACCATATCACAAACCATCGCACCATGATACGTATGTATCCGAATCAACATACTATCATGTGCCGTATCACAAAAGGTTAAGCTCCCTAATAAGTTAGATCATCTCAAGAATCCTACTAAGTTATTAAGAAACGTAACTAACTAGATTACACGAGTTATCACTCAAGTGTATTTTCTAATTATTTTAACTTCCAAACCAATCAAAGTAACTTTCATTTCACTTTCATCTAACATCTCCAATTCACTTTGCAATACTTCCAAACCACTCCGATGTTTCCTTTTCATCGAACTCATTATAACTCCAAATTCTCTCCACTCACTTCCGAATTAAAGTCTCCTACCAAAACTTAATTCTAAGAAGTTATTTCCCTCTTTACCTCGATAAACAATAACATAACGAAAATCAATTCATAGAACCACTAACTTTCGCTTTAAACTCACCTTGGCTTGTAGAAAAGCTCCGATCTATCCGAGGTTGCAAATACCCGAACAATTCACAATCCTACAATTGAATTACACCTAAAATCATTAATTAACCGGAAATCGAACAAACAACATCTAAACGCATAAAACAACAAAAATCCCGGATTTCCTCCCTATGGTGCTCTTGGCCATACAAGGGAAAAAGGGGTTCGGGTTTGGTTTTCCGGCTTTTATGCACTTTAGAGGTGTTTCGGGTTGGTTTCGGATACTTTGGAGGTTCGAAACAACGATGGGTATCCGTAATTTAGGGTTTTTTCACAATAATTGATTTTCGAAAAATTAAGTAAATAACAAAAACATAACAACCAAACCTCCTAAACATGGCCAAGTGAGGGAAATTCATACGGGACGGGTTTCCGGCTCAAACTCGGTTTTAGGGTTTAGAGGAAGTTTCTAAAATTGCCCAAAACGACTTTCCCGATTGAAATCTTCAAGCTTCAATGAATGAATTTGAAGATTTCAACTCAAATCCACCATTAAAACACTATTCACTTCAAGTTTTAGAAGCTTTGACATACCTTTAGGCCTCGAGAAAATGAGCGAAAATCACGTTCGGTAGGTTGGAAATGATCCTCGGGCCAAGGGCTTTCCAACGGAACGAGAATCGAGACGATCCACCGAGTAATTAAGAAAAACCAAAAAAAATAAAATAAAAAGGAAGGGAGAAGGGAAGCTACGGCCAAGGGAAGGAGGAGAAAAGAAAAATGAGCAAATTTGTCAAATTTTGACTTTTTAAAGTGATGATGAATAGTGTTTTTAGATATTTTAAGAAATTGGAAAATGACGCCTACGTCCCTCTTTTGTCTTTACTTTAAAAACGAAACCGAAGCTCTTAAATTAATCTAAAGGTGATTAATAATTATTAATTGGCCCGTTAATACTTATTAATGTCACCGAAACGAATTTAAAGTATTAAAACGATTAAAAAGAATTTCGGACAAAAATAGCTACTAAAATCGAAAACACTACTTTTAAATTAACCTTAAATACTTTAATTAAAATAAATAAATAAAATAATAAATAAATAAATAAAAAATTTACCCCCAAAAGTAACGGGACGTTACATATGTACTTGTATAAATATCTTTATTATTGAATAATACATACACTTGACTATCCTATTATGGTATTGTGAGCAATAAAGGTCCTTTTTACGCACTCTTCTCCGCTTCTCTAACCCTTGACAAGTGTCTTCCCATGATGACTTCTGGAACCTCTGAGACCTCGATTCCTTCGACTGTCATTTCTCTTCCAAATTCTCCAAAATAAACAACCTTCAACCATACCATTTTTGTCAAGCTTGATCAAGGAAACTTCCTCCTTTGGCGTCAATAGGTTCAGACAGCCATCGAAATTTGTTTTTGAAGGATCAATCCAAAGCAGTTTTTATCGACTGATGATGAGTTTAGTCTAGAATTTTTAATCTCCTAGTTTCATGGCTTCTTTCGTCCATGACTCATTCTCTCCTTATAAAGATGGTTGGATGCGATAGTGCATCAGCGATTTGGACAACACTTCTCAAGTATTTTGCTTCACAAACAAAGGCTAAGGTTTCTCAATTCAAGGATTTTCTAAAGAGACTGTAATCTTTCTATACATGATTATTCAAGCATATTGTTGATGAATTAGCATCGGTTGGCAATCGAATGTCTGATTCTGAGCATATTGATGTAATTTTTAATGGATTGACCAGTGATTATGATTCGTTTGTTGTCTCTGTTCAATCGAGTAAAGATGACTATGTCGTGGAAGATATTGAATCTCTGCTTCTTGCTCATGAAATTAAAATTGAGAAAAGGGCTAAAGAAACTGATTATCTCTCAATTAATCTTGCGAATATGCAGTTGTCCTCTCGTACTCGATAAAATTCTGTGCAATCTAGTAAACTAGTCAGTCTTTAGTTTATAATTAAGGAAATCAGGGAAATAATCAAGCCAGTTTTTCCAATAATCGAAATAGCAACAAGGGGAATAATTGCAACAATAACAATCGTGGGAAGTATCCTTGGCAAACTAATAATCACCCTTAGTGTTAGTTATGTGGGAGTTGCTATGGTATATTTGATCTTAATTTCCAAGGGTTGGGTGTTCAAACCTCCAATTTTTGTGGTACTACTGGTAACACTCATTTCAATCAGCCTCTACATCCTATGTCAGCTCAAATGGCTGCGTTTATGGCCACTCCAGAATCTCTAAATGATAACGTCTGGTATCCTGACTCGAGTGGTACAAACCACGTGACAGCTTATGCAAATAATTTGGCTACTTGAAATGAATATCATGGTAAGGATAAAATACATATGGGTAATGGAGCTCCACTATTTACTAATTGGTCAATTTGAGTTTGTATCTCCTTTTGCTTCTCGTTCTTTACTTCTTAAGAATCTGCTTATTGTTCCTCTAATTACCAAAAACTTGATTAGTGTGTCTTCTTATGCTAAGGATAATCAAGTTTATTTCGAGTTTCATCCTGACTTTTGTTTAATAAAGGATCGGGTTTCCAAGGACATACTCATGCGAGTGAAGCTTAAAGAGGATCTCTATACATTTGATTCATTTACTATTCCTATTAAAGGCTCATCTCAACTTAGTTGCTCAATCTAATTCAGTTGTTTCTTTACCTGTTTCAAGACTTCTTCTCTTTTTAGTCTTTGGCATTGTCTTTTAGGACATCCAACTGATAATATTGTTCAGTCTATTCTTAATTCATGTAATGTTTCTTGTACAAATAAAAGTGTTTCAGATTTTTGTAATGCTTGTTGTCTAGGGAAAGTTCATAAACTTCTCTTTCCCTCCTCTAATTCTGTCTGTACAGAACCTTTGCAATTAGTTCAAAATTTTCAGGTATTATATTCATTTTATTGATATCTATTCTCGTTTTACTTGAGTTTTCTTGCTTCGACATAAATTTGAAGCTTTTTCCTGTTTTCTCAAGTAAAAAAATCTAGCAGAACTTCAATTTGGGTACAAAATTAAGGCTGTACAATTTGACTGGGGTGGGGAATATCGTGTCTCAAAATTTCTTCATGAAAATGGTATTATTCATGGAAACTCATGTCCCCATACTCATGAACAAAATGGTTTAGCTGAACGAAATCATAGACATATCATAGAAACAGCCTTAACTCTTTTTGCTAATGCTTCCATGCCTCTGACTTTTTAAGGTGAAGCTGTTCAGGCTAGTGTGTATTTAATTAATAGATTGCCTTCTAAGGTTCTTGCTGGGATGACACCTTTAGAGTCCTTACTCAATGTTAAACCTGATTATCATTTACTCAAAGTTTTTGGATCTTTTTGCTTTCCAAACTTAAGACCTTATAACAAGAACAAGTTTAGTCATATGTCTCAACCTTGAGTCTTTCTAGGCTATAATTTTCATCATAAAGGTTATAAGTATCTTGCCTCATCTGGGAGTGTGTTTATCTCAAGAGATGTTTTTAATGAATTCTATTTTCCTTATTCAGATCTTTTCTTGTCTTCTGGTTTAGTTCCTTCCACTTCTACTTCTTCTTTTTTTGTGTCAACTACTCCACATGTACTCTCTAAGTCAGGTCATTCTACTGTTTTACCCAGTATTGTTGGTGAAGCCATTACTCAACATTTTTATACCTACACATGATATTTCTCTTGAAATAGCAAACAATTCTCCACATCTTGTTCAGTCGGATTCAGTTGGTACATCAGATTGTTTAGTGTCTGCTCATTCCAATGTTCTACTCACTAAACTGTCTTCTCAGTCTATTGATTTTGTACATTCTGTTTTACCTATCTATGGTGACTGGATCTAAAGTTGGGGTGTTTAAACCTAAAGTGTTTGCTGTCACTAGGGAGCCATCCTCAGTCAAACAAGCTTTGAGTAATCCCTTATGTGTTAATGCTATGAAAGATGAGTTTTTGTCCCTTTGCGCGGAATAATACTTGGAGTCTTGTACCTTGTCCTTCTAATAGGAAGATTATATGATGTAAATGGGTTTTCAAAGTTAAAGAGAATCGTGATGGAACTATAAAAAAATACAAGGCATGATTGGTTGCAAAAGGATATCATCAAATGGTTGGTTTGATTTTAATGAAACTTTTAGACCAATAGCTAAACCAACTACAATTTTGGTAGCTCTCACTACCTTGACTCATAAGTGGTGTATAGACAATTAGATGTGAATAATGCATTTTGAATGGGGAATTGATAGAGAAAGTTTATATGAAACAACCAAGTGGTTTTGTGGATTCTCATCTACCTCATCATGTTTGTAGACTTAATAAAGATTTGTATGGGCTTAAGAAAGCACCTAGAGCATGGTTTGACAAACTCACAACTTCTCTTTCTCATTTTGGTTTTCAATCTGCTAAGGCTGATTAGTCCTTGTTTACATTGTCTCGAAATGGCTTGCATAGTTTTGTTCTAGTATATGTGGATGGCATATTAATAGCTGGAAATGATAGGGTTTTTATTGATAATCTCATATTGCAGCTTAACACTATTTTTGCTCTCAATGATTTGGGTTTTCTAAGTCATTTTCTTGGGGTTCAAGCTCAGTTTACCAAAGAAGGTTTGCATTTGTCACAAAGTAAATACATTGCTGATCTTTTAGGCAAAGTCAATATGCAAATAGCAAAAGGTATAGCTACTCCTATAGCTAGTGGTGAAAAATTGTCAAAAGTTAGTGGCTCTGCCTTTTATGATGTTCATCTATATAGAATCATAGTAGGAGCATTACAATATGTTACTATTACTCGTCCCGAACTTTCTTTTGCTAGAATAAGGTGTGTCAGTTTATGCAAGCACCCTTAGAATCTCATTGAAAAGCTGTAAAGATGATCTTGAGATATCTTGCTGGAATAATTTCTCATGGTCTTTTTCTTAAAGCAGTTGTTAAATTTGATATTGTAGGCTTCTGTGATGCAGATTGTGAAATGACTATTTTACTAAATTAGCGGAAAATCATTTAGTAAACAAATTAACACTTAATTTAGGATCTATTAATGTAATGTAATTTGTGATAAAAAGACATATAGATTCATGCTATTTTCGAAAAATGAAGGTCTTTTACTTACATTGAGTAAAATATGGAGAATCGGTTGTAGGTTTCTTTACAGCATCTTCAGCAACACCGGATCTTCTATGCTATATCCTGATCGAAAGCAAAACTGATTTGTGGGAATCGATCCGGAAGAACAAAAAAAGAAAATCTTCTAAATTTTTTCCTGAGAAAAATCGGCAATTGAGAAATAATTGAAGAGAGAATTTTCACTTTTCTAATGAAAGTGAGAAGTGTACAAAATGTGAATTCCAATGGTCATATTTATAGGAAAATATGATATCTAATCTAATTAGTAGTCATTATTTCCTAATTATTAAAGAAAAGAAAAGATAATAATGAAATAAATAAATTTAAAAAAAACAAAAAACAAAAACGAATGCTACAACCATTCACGCTAACGCAAATGTTAGACCTTTTTTTTAATTCATTTAACTAATATTTAATTTTCTTTTATCTTAATTATATATGTATTTAAAATTAGAAAAAATTCAAATAATAATTTCTAATTAAACACATTTTAGCCTAAAATTAATATATTAATTACCATTGAATCTTATTCAATTAATTAATTATTTTAAGCCAAAACCAATTTGTATTTAATTTTCTCTAATATTTATTATAAAATTAAATAAACTCATTATTCAATTAATAATACCAATCATTAATTCCATTTAAATAAACTCATTATTTAAATTGTTAATAATATTAACATTAATTCCCGTTTAAATGAGCTAGTTATTTAAACAATTAATTTTGCCATAAAATATTATATTAATTTCCATTTAAATAAATTTTTTATTTAAATAGTTAATATTATCATAATATTAATATTTATAGTATTAATATTTATTTTTATTTAAATAATCTCATTATTCAAAAATTAATACTGCCTAATTTTAAGTAAATTCAATTACTTAATTATTTGTTCTTCCTAAGTTAAATTAATAACTTAGTTTTGCTACAACAATATTTGGGCTAGCATAGGGACCTGGATGGACCTATAGATCATGGGCTTAATAATTAGTCAATAATGTGATTAACTCATAATCAGTTAATTACCTATTATTTAGCTATGAATAATTCCACTATAGATTCATAGTTGAAGTCCCCTCGCTATAGATGAGTTATATACCTTTAGTTTATCTTTTATTTATATCTGTGATATATCCTTCACGTGGAACCCTCATAATTACAGGCGGATAAATTTACCGTTTTACCCCTTTAATTACCTCTTCATCCTTGTGTTCCCGTTAATTCTCTAATGAACCTTTATTTGTAGTCAAACTACAGATAATATATTTATGTGATCAATAGAAGTCGTGGCGTCACTTGTTCATGTCTCGAATCAGTACATCAAGGGAGTTTCCTAAAGTTCCTTAAATGTTTAGGTATCGCACTGATATCGTTAATTTATAGGAAGTTATGAATTCCATCTCATGTAAATGTGCTCCTAGCTACTTATCTAATTATGTTCTCAAAACAGGAGTTTATTGAACATTCATATCAGACCGCTCTCAACCATGTGAATCAAAGAACGTAACTCCATAAATAGGAGTTCACATTTCACTCAAGATTGAGATTTATCACGGTTGATAAACTTAGTTTAATATTCGATCATTTATCGTAAACAGTACTAATGAGAAATTTGATCAAACATCATGGCCCGGTCTTATACAATCAACATTGCATATGATTCTTCACCCACATGAATGATCAGGATTAGATCATTTGTTTATAAACAAAATGTGGACCTATCAACAGTGTTACCATGATAAGGTTCGCAAACATTATCCATTTACTGTAGACACTTTTAAGTTATTCATCTCGACTTTAATCCTCTCATACGACTCACATACTAAGTCATAATTTCATAAGACTGACTTAAGGTTTTTGTAACGACCCGAACCCGTTAAATTCTTTAAATTCAAATGCACAGCGGAAGACTCGATTTCTAAAGAAAAACGGCATGGGTTCGTTTAAAAATCGAATAATCAAAACCTATTTACAACCCAAATTCCAGAAAAAGCGATAAATCGGGAATTTCGCATTCCAAAAGACATTTAGACCATAAAACATAGACATATTTTACACAAATACCCTTTCGGGCTCAAAAAGACACAAGTTATGTAAAGATGGAATAATTACAAGCATTTCAATGAATGCTAAACAAAATGAGTTTTTTTGTATTGTCCATACACCCTCTCGATCAGTCACGCGGCTCCACCTCCTCTACCACGCTTCTTAACTCGAGGTTTACCTGAAAATTTTAAGTGTAGCACCATTAGCATAACATGCTAGTGAGAGTAAAACGAAAGCAAGTAATCCTATGAACAAAATCTCATAACCGAAGTCGTGTCCAAAGGCCTATAATGCCCAATACTACTCACATCCACACTTCCAAATTTCCATACAATCAATCGATAGTAGAATGCCACCCATACATGTCAATCAATACCATGAAATAGAAAAATAAAGACTTAAAGTAAAATTAACATTCACAACTAAGTCTCACTACACGTTTCTAAAGAATCGGTAAAATTAACATTAACTATCTTTATTACCAAACAAGTTTCATCGTATCGTGCTATTGTATGGATCGAAATCAACATACCACGTACCATATCACAACCATCGCACCATGATACGTATGGAACCAAATCAACATACTATCATGTGCCGTATCATAGATCATAATACCATGGTACGTACGGATCCGAATCCACGTACTACCATGTACCATATCTCAATCATCGGTTATCAGGATTTTCACCATTTCAGGTATCAGGAATTTCACCATTTCGGATATCAGGACTTTCACCATTTCAGGTATCAGGAATTTCACCATTTCGGATATCAGGAATTTCACCATTTCAGGTATCAGGAATTTCACCATTTCAGGTATCAGGAATTTCACCATTTCGGATATCAGGAATTTCACCATTTCAGGTATCAGGAATTTCACCATTTCGCAACATGATACGTATGGAATCGAATCAACATACTATCATGGCCACTTTACAAACTGTTAAGCTTCCTAAAAGTTAGTTAATCTCAAAGAATCCTACTAAGCTATTACGAAGCCTAACTATCTAGATTACACGAGTTAACACTCAAGTGTATCACTTTAGCTACACTAACTTTCAACCACTCAAGTAACTCTCATTCCACTTTTCTCTATCATCTCCAATTCACTTTGTAACACTTTCAAACCACTCCGATGTTTCCTTTCCATCGAACTAAATATAGTTCCAAAATTCCTCCACTAACTTCCGAATTAAAGTCTCTAACCCAACTTAACTTCTAAGAAGCTAAATCTCGCTTAACTTCGATAAACAATAACATAATGAAACTTAATTCATAAAACAACTAACTTTCATTTTAAACTCACCTTGTAAACGAAGTCAACTCCGAAACACCGGTTGACCAAGAATCACGATCTATGCACGAAACCTATAATTAAATACACCTAAAGTATATTAATTAACCGAATCGAAGAACGATCGTCACGATACTAAAATAAAAGACAAAACAACCGGAACTTATGCCAAGAGGCCCACGGCCCAAGGGAAAGGAAGAAAAAGAATTGTTTTCCTGGATTTTAAGCACTTTAAAGACATTTTGGTTTGGTTTCGGTTACTTTGGAGGTTGGTAACCTTAATGGGTATTCGCAATTTAGGGTTTTGAGCATTAAACCATTTCCGAAACAATTAGAAAATAGCAAAAACATAATAAACTAAACATCCTAAACAAAGCCCAAAGAGGGAAAATCACAAGGGACGGGTTTCTGGCTCAAACTCGGTTTTAGGGTTTAGGGAAAGTTTCTAAAATTGACCATAAAGACTTTCCCGATTGAAACCTTCAAGCTCCGGTGAACGAATTCGAAGATCCCAACTCAAATCCACCATTAAAACACTATTCACAACAAAAATAAGAAACTTTAACATACCTTTAAGCCTCGATAAAACGAGCGAAAATTACGTTCGGTAGGTTGGAAATGATCTACGGGCCAAGGGCTTTCCAACGGGAGTAGAATCGATACGATCCGCGAGTATTAAAGAAAAAAAAAAAAAAGGAAGGAGGGTTTTGGTCTTGGCACTCACGAGCGACAAGGAGGGAAAAATGAGCAGATTTTTGTTCTATTTTGGCTAAGTGTTGATATTTAAAGATGATGAATAGTGATTTTTTAGATATTTAAGAAATCGGGTAATGACGTCTACGTCCCTCTTTTGTTTTTGCTTTAAAAACGAAACCCGAAGCTTGTAAATAAATCTAAAGGTGATTAATAATTATTAATTGGCCCGTTAATAATTATTAATATCACCAAAACATAATTAAAGTACTAAAACGATTAAAAACTAATTCGGACGAAAATAGCTACTAAAATAGAAGTTACTGAATTAAAACTAAACTTTAAAAGCTTTAATAAATAAAAAAAAAAAATTTACCTCTAAAAGTAACGGGACGTTACAGTTTTTCTATTTGAATGTTTGATATTTATATATTTCCAAATATTCCTAATATCGTCAATTGAATCAATATATATAATATAAAGAACTTATGTTTATTTATTTAATTTATTCGAAATAAATTGTCTTTATTAAATAATTACATGTTCTAGGACACCATTCCTAACAGATTGGGCCTTTGATCCCAATGATAGAAGGTCCACCACTAGGTATTAAATCTTTTTTGGAGGTAATTTAGTCTCTTAGAGCTCCAAAAAGCATATTGTGGTGTCAAGATCAAGTACCGAAGTAGAGTATAGAAGCCTAGCTACTATCACTGCTGAAATATCGTGGTTACTGTCACTTCCTTAAGACCTTTCTTTTCTACATGTCATGTGGTCTGGTGTGATAATATGAGCACCATTTCTTTAGCATCAAATCCTATTCATCATCAAAGAACTAAATGTATTAACCAAATTTCTTCCCAACTCTAGATTTCTTCAATTAAAATCCAAACTCATGGTTGGAGATTGTCCATTATGAGTTTGAAGGGGAGTGTTAGAGAAGTGGTTATCTTATGGTTAGTTAGTTTGTCATTTATTTATGGCTTAACCCATGTGGGTCACAAGGAAAGTCTCATTGTATGTACTTGTATAAATATCTTTATTATTGAATAATACATACACTTGACTTTCCTATTAAACCCTAAGTCACTGAAAACGTGTGGGAAAGCTACTTTTGGGGATGTGGAGATTGAAGAAAACGTGGGGAGAATACTGAGGCTTTTTTCTGAGGATGGTTTCCGTTTGGGCCATGAAATGTATGGCGTTGAGATGAAGTGCTCATCTGAAGCCTATGGCTGCCAGGTTACTTTTAAAATGCAGTATGAGATGTTAAGTATTATAGGACCTGAAAATGAGCAAAGACTTGGCTTGTGTGGGGCAAAACTTGATATTAGTGTTACACAGGAAAGAGAAGTAGAGTTGGAATCTCTAACGGTAAAAACACCCGTGAAGAAACTGGACTGTGATCACATTCACCTGAGTGAACAGTTGCAGTTTGGAGATGAGAACTTGGTTGTAACAGAGAAACTTGTTTCTCAAAATCTGATTCCGATTCTTTATCCGCTTTTCAAGATTCACGCTTCAATTCATATGAAGACTTGCAACTTTTTTATGACTCTTCATTCTTGAACCCCTTGGCACTGGACAATGGGATTTTGACTGATGAGTTTCAAACCTCAGTGGAATCCAATGAAAGGAAAACAAGATGATTTGGTCTTAATAGTAATTAATTTGAATCACGTTGCTTCGGATAATGTAGGGAATTCATTCAAACTTTGAGGTTTTCTATCCCTTGTTATTCCTCTGAAAACTCCAAGAAAAGTTCCTGGCATAGAGAGATTAGCCCCAACCTCGGATCTTGCAGAACTTGAGCAACCTTTGAGCACCTTTAAAGTTGGTTTGGATCTCATCTTAAACTCCAACCATGAACCGCAGATCCACTACAAAAAAGTGAGGTATTAGCAGCGAAGATTTACCGACAAAATTTTATTTCGCCGCTAATGAGGGTATTGCCAGTGAAAGTAACATTTTCGCCGCTAATACTGTGGCGCCAAGTCCCGCCATCAGAATTACCAGCGAAATACTACATTTCGTTGGTAATTCGTCCACCTATAACGGCGAAATGCATATTTTCGCCTCTATAAATCTAAGAACAATTAGAGGCGATTTTTTGTTTTCGCCGCTATAACGCAATTAAAAATGAAAGCCCACGTGGAGTATAAGTAGCGGCGAAAAATCTATTTCGCCACCGTAGGTCATATATACCAGCGAATAGGGAGGGTATTACCGGCGAAAATTTTCGCTGGTAATACCCTTTTAAAATTTAAACCCTTCTCCTTCATTTCCCATATCTGCTTCTCACCATTTGGTTTTTTCTCCACAGCCGCGTGCGACGGCAGGTAAGTTTCACCATTTTCTTTTGTTTTCGGTCAGTTTATGTCCAATTTCTTCGATTCTTCTTCCTATATTTCGTAACTGAATAGTTTTTTATTGTTATAATGAGCTATTTTATTGTTTATTGTGAGATTTACATATAATTTCAAAGGTTAGGGTTTTTCTTAAAAACAAATTGGGTATTTTTGTTCTTTGGCTTAATCTTCAAAAGTTTGATGTATGTTATTGGATTTTGAATATTTTGATTGAACCAATGGATAAATACACTAGTTTATGTGGTGATTGTACACAAATTTATGCATAAGAATGAGGTAGGGGGGGATCCGAAATTAGGAGGTATTTTTTTAGTGTTTTATTCAATTTTCCACCTTGATTCATGTTAGAACTTTATCTAAAATATGTAATTATTCTAAAAAAAATTCTATAATAATTTAACATGATTGAGTTTGTAATTTTTCTATAATTGTTTTATATTATACTAACACAACAATTATGTTTTTGTCTTAGGGATATTTTCTTTGGATAAAAGTTGTTGTTTAAGAGATTTTAATCATACATGTCAAACATTGAAAGGTACGTATTTGTTTATTACACTTTTAGCTAATTTTTTTATAGTTTGTTTTTAAATTTAAAATTTACATTTTTATGGTCTATGGCTATCCTGCAGCAAAGTTAGCCATAGTTAGGAATACACTTGTTTGCTTTTTAGTATATGATTTTCAAGTAATAAAGTTTAGTCATAGTTATGATATATATATGTTTATTTCTTTTCAATGTATGGTCTATGGCTATCTTGCTGTAAAGTTAGCCATAGTTTAATTGAATTTTTGAATGTTTTAAAGGATTGTAAGCTAAGTTAAGTAGCTTTACTTGATCAAGGTAGAACACACACTTTGAACCACACCTAAGTCTAAATACACAATTAGTAAGGTTCGATATCTTAAATATATGTTGGTATATATTTGCACAGGTTCTAGATAAGAAAAGGATTTGGATATACTATAATGGATAGAAGTTGGATTAGATTGAGTGACAAATTTTGTTTGGAGTACATTGATGGGGTTAAATCTTTTTTAGAGGTAGCTAAGAGTGTTGTGAATGAGAATGGAGAAACACGTTGTCCTTGTAGGATTTGTTTAAACACATAGTTTGAGAGGATTGATAACATAGAGAGACATTTGATCATTAATGGGATATCATCAACTTATGCTCGATTGGTATTTCATGGAGAGGAAATAGATATCTCGCGGTTCACGAGCCATACAATTCCATCTAACGAGGAAATGAATATAACACATGAAAATTTAGATGGGAAGTTCAGAGAGTGATTTCACAAGGTTGATAAGTGAAGCAAGAAGAGAATTATACCCGGGTTGTACACGTTTTTTTGCTCTAACTTTTTTTGTAAAGCTGATGCACATCAAGGTGTTAAATGGTTGGAGTAACAAATCATTTAATATGCTACTTCAATTGTTGAAAGAAGCTTTACCAATGGATTCAATATTACCAGATTCATATTACGATAGTAAGAAGACATTACGTAGCCTAGGTCTAGGTTACCAATCAATACATGCATGCCTAGCCTAGGTCTGTATTTTATTTAGGAAGGAGTATACAGAATTTGATCATTGTCCAGTTTGTGGGGAATCACGATATAAAGTTAGTGATGGGAAGCGTAAAAAGGTTGCTTAGAAAGTCATTCACCATTTCCCTCTAAAGCCAAGGTTACAACGTTTGTTTGTTTCCAAGCACACCGCCACTGATATGAGATGGCATAAAGATAAAAGGGTGGAAACAGAAGGTGTTTTACGTCATCCGGCTGACGCCCTAGGTTTGAAATATTTTGATGAAAAATATCCTTCATTTGCATCTGTCTAGACTGGGAATTGTTATATGGAAAACCTCAGCACTCCGTTACAGGCCCTCTTGTCATCCGAAAAAATTTAAGGAAGTTTGGATTCCCTAGCTAAGAAATTGGCTATGTATTTAATTGTTTGTGACAGACCCGATTTTGATCACCTTAGGGCCCGTTTGGGATAGCTTTTGAAAGAGTTTAAAAGTGTTTTTTTAATGGTTATCGAAATTTTTTTTTAATTCAAAACCACTTTTAAACACTTTCAAAACCTATCCCAAATGGGGCATTAGTATGCATAGCTTTTTTCTTTGTTTTTTTAATTAAAAAAAAAAGAACCATTACAATTATAAAATTCTTTTGTTTGGCAGGATCCCTTTTATAGTGGTTTAGAGTACGACATCGTATGGGTCCCTACAGTGGCTTATAAATCAAGACGATCAAGTATAATAAGAGATGTACCTAAGCTCTTCTCACTACATAGCATGTGAAGTGCTTCAATAGTTCCAACAGATAATGTGAAAGGGAGTACATAGGCTGAAATTGAATTTGGGCAGTTTGTAAGTTAATTTAATTAAATAGAATTTCTCTCCAATAGCATTAATTTACATATTAATTAATTTACAAAAATATATTATTTCTATAACAGTCCCATGTAGTATTATTTTTATTTCTCTTTTTCAATTGTAGCCAAGAAAATATCAGTTAGATGCACTGAAGATTTGGAGAATGTAATAACATTGGAGAACCATTTCTTGTTCTATCGCATGGATATCCACTTGTTCTTGATGGGACGTTCGAAAATTTATTGGACTTTATGGTGTATACCATTGAGATTTATAGCAAATTTCAGAAATTAGATGAGGTACTATGCTTTAATGAAATTCTGCCAAATGGAAGTGAATATAAAAGAAGTAAACTTGAAAAAATAATCACTGCTGAATATGGTTTTACACCAAGATTTTTATTTATAAAACTCATGAATGAAGACGGCAGTAGTGTAAACCATTTAAGTAGCTCTTGCTTTTGGATCGACAATAAGAATTTAAAACTTCGTGATTATCCATTTAAACTTCGACATTGCACATCAAAGCTATATTGGTACTCTGACTACAACACTGTAATTGGTAGAGTTATATCGTCTCTTGGTAGAGTTATATTGCCTCCTGGTAGAAAAGGTTGGTATCTCTAACTTTTCTAGCTTTTAATCTAATTTTGTTTTTTAATCTTTGTTAATTATAAGATAATTAATTTAATTAGTTAATTTTAAAATTAATTTGTTAGAAAGCATCTTTAGGTAAAAATTAAAAAAAGTTTGTTCAATTTAGATTGTTGACTTTAATTCATTCTTTAATTTTATAATTGTTAGAAATTTCTATGTTTTAGTTTAACTTTTTAATTTAATTTGCATCTTTCAAAATTTGAGTTTTTAGATAAATTTTTAGGTTGTTAATTATGTTTGTTAAATCTTGCATCTTTAAAATTTCCTAGATTGTTACTTTTTAAGTTAATTAGGATTGCATCTTTAAAATTAAAATAGTCAAGTATCTTTCTAAATTGTTTATTAGTCTTTAAGTTGCATCTTTCAAATTTAATTTTATCACTTCTTTTTAAACTGTAGTTGTAATTTTGAATTTGCTAGATTTAAATAGCTTAGTTTAATTGCTAGTTTTCTTTCTACATTAATTGTCTCTTTATTGTAATTAGTTTCTTTGTTTATTTTTTTTTTCTCTTTAATTGTTTAGATTTTTTTTCTTTTTAAGACTAGTTAGTAGGATTTTTCTTTTAGTTAGTAGGTTTTACCTTTAAGATTAGATTTAACTAATTTAATCTTTTTTTTTAAAATCATAAATCATAAAATTTTAAAAAAAAAATTAAAAATAAAAAATTCTCTGGATGAATAAATCGTTCGTTTAGAGACGAATTTGGAAGATTTGTAAAAGGCCTAAAACCCTAAGTGATATTTCTTCCTATTCCTTTAGTTCTTCCTCATTTTTATCATCTCATTCTTCCTTTTGGAGAAAACCCTTTTAGGATGGCAAATAACGAAGAAGTTAAACTAAAGTCTCTTCACGACTACCTTCATCCCACTTGAACTGCCACACCATCATGCATAATTCTAAATCCTAATGCACCAAATATAACATTCAAGACAGTGCCCGAAAAAGGAGTTAAACTACACTAGTTTAGGTTGGTTTTACTCCTAGTGTTGGGTAATGTTTGGGTAACCGTTAGAAGTTATCTAAATGTGATTTTTGGTGATTTTGGATCGTTCTAAGGTTTTTATTGAGATAAATTTCAAGAATTTTTAATCATAGAGTTTAGGTCTAGAAATAAGCATTATGTGGAAGGAAGGAATTTCTATGTGGAGAATTAAACCTTGGCTAGTAAAACATCTTGAGTAATGATGTTTTTCTTTATCTTATTACTTTGAATACCTTGGGTAATATGATGGTAGGTTCACATTAAGTAAGGTCTTTCTTAATGAAGAGTATGTCGTTAGGGGGATTATTTTAGTTATGCATGACTTTAATAATACTTAACGGGGCAGGCCCATTCTATATGTACAAATGGAAAAGAATATCTCTAAAGGTTTTAAATTGTGAAAAAGAGTGTAAAATCTTTCTCGAGCTTAGTCTCTCTTTGTTTGCGGACAAAGAGGAGATTAGAGGTATTGGGTTAAGTTGTATTTATCTCGAAAGGTTTTAAATTGTGAAAAACAGTGTTTAAAATCCTTCTTGACCGTAGTCTCTCTTTGTTTGCAGAAAAATAGGAGATTAGAGGTATTAGGTTAAGTTGTATTTATCTCGAAAGATTTAAATTGAGAAAAGAATGTTTAAATACTTTTCGAGTGAAATCTCTCTTTATTTGCGGATAAAGAGGAGATTTGAGACATTGAATTAAGTACCAGTTTGAAAGGTACAAGTGAATTGTTGGAAATCGGTGAGGCCGATTATGGACTTAATGACTTAGGAAACCTCTCATGACATTATTTTCTTTTTAATATTATTCTACTCATTGGGCGTAGCCTCATGATACAACAATATTATTTTTTTAAGGTAAAGAAAAGAAGAAAGTTGGACATTGATGTGGTTCGTGATCGGTGGCTTGGTTGGAGAGGATTTACACCGCCGACGACTCTTATTCTCTTCTTTAGTTGTTTCTAGTGGGATTTGGAATTTTTTTTTGGAATTTATGATAATACTTTTATGATGAAATTTTGTGATTTCTAGTAAAGTTGTTTTTTGTTGAAACATTACTTGTGAATTTATGGATTTTGTTTTGAAACAAGTTCGATCGAACCATAAACTTGTTTTGTTTTGCATTTTTGTGAAATAAAAAGATAATATTGATGTTTTATATTGCTTCCGCTATTATTATTGTTGTATTTCCATGTTTTGAGAATTTTGGGCTCTTACAGTGAGTTCATTCATCATTACTTGAACCATATGTCCGTCTTCTTGATTCTCTTGGATTTTGTTGCATCCCCGGAACCTCTCTCTCTTGTCTTGGTGTTCACCTTCATCTCCACCTGTTCATTTGACTTGAGAGAAGACATTTATGGCCCTTGCTCATGTCGACCTAATTTGATGGGGCGGGCTGGGCTAACCTTATTCTTCACCTGTTTACACGATCATTCAAAGTATTATTTGAGACAAGTATACATTAAGAAAGTATGAAACAACAATGTATGTTTGTGAGCACCCACCTCATATTTTTTTGCTTCTCCCCCTGTGTCAACGTTAGTATCTTCTTGTTCCGAGGTGGGACAAACACAATGATTGCACCCTTAGATAGACAACACTAGGTTATACGTGTCATACAAATAATATAGAATACACGGTTCATACAATCAGGGTCCGTTTGGCATAGTTTCTCCAAAAAAATGTTTTGAGTTTGAGATTTTAAAAGAAATATTAGTAAGTGTTTCATCTAAAAACAATTGAGTGAAGTAATTTAAGTGAAACACTTATTTATAAACATTTTTGAAAGAATCACAAATCAAGTATTTTCTTCAAGAACACATTTTAGTATACTCAAGTGTTTTTAGAACAAACATTTAATTAGTATTTCTTTTACATTGTTTAACTCAAAACATTTTTAGGAGAAGTTATGCCAAACGGACCCTCAATACATGTTACACGTAATATACATACTCAGTTACAAGATTTGTTTACATATTTCATACAGTTAATATGTTATATGTAATATACAATGCTCAGTTACAATATTTGTTACTGGATTACATATAAATATTATGAGAGAAAATGATTTGTTTCTTCAACCTCATGATATCCTCATCAGGTAAATTATGATGTTCCATTGATTTATTACTTTCATCTCTAGGAACATCGCCAGTCTTTGTTTGCGAGACTGTCTTTTTACCCTTTCCATTAGCTTCCTTTTTAACGCTACTCTCGCCTGGATTCGCAATTTTTTTCTTGATGTCTGTACGGATTATACCAAAAAAAAAAAGAAGATAAAAATCAGTTTAGAGATTTTTTTTTAACAAATCATGAAATTAGAACAAACTAAACTACCTATATTTCATTAGCGTCATTTTTTGGTCTCTTGCCGTCTTTGTTCCCTAAGTGGCCATTCTCTAAAAATACAAAAAACATGAGAGAATAGAGAAGTTGATTTACCTTTTTCTACATGCATGAGGAAATGAAAAGCGATAAATATGAAATTTGGAAAGCAAAAACCGATGGCTAAGTTTGAGTTATTCATCTATGGATGTGTGGAAGAAGTTGTAAATTAAGTTGGGTTTAGCAATGTAGAAAAGGAAATTATACCTTTAGGAAGAAATGAAACCAAAAATTCATGAAGATGGGAAAGGATTTGCAAGAAAAGGAAATGGAGAGGAAGAAAGGGAAATGGAGAGATGTGACGAAGAGGAAGAAACCATTTGGAAAAGCAAGAATGAAAATAAAAATTCAAAAAGTCGTGGAAAATAATGGGGGGAAAATAAATAGGAATGGAAAATACCTACAGGTACTGGGCTTAGGTTTGAAATATTGTACTTTTAATAAATAATTCCATTAATATTGTAGTTTTCAAAATATTTTTAATAATATAGTAAATCGCATACTTGGGCGATTTCATGAAATCACATTTTAACGCAAAGAGTTTTTTAAAAAACCAACTCCAAACTTGGCCACACCCCTTATAAGAAGAAACTCCTTTCAAACCTTCAAATTTTGTTTAACTTTTAAAGCAACTTTCACTTAAATAAAACCAACCTACTTTTTTAATTTAATTTACAATTAGATTATATATGATAATTTTTAAACTTTCATTTCAATAATATAATTGAAGTCTAAACAAATTTTATATTAGTCATCCCAAATTCAAATATAATTGAAGTCTAAACAAATTTTTTAGACAAATTAAAATATATAAAATAAACATCATCGATGCCCTCCCGTCCCACAGGGAGGTCGTCTCGTATTACGAGTAGGGCGAACGCGTCCTATTGGAGTTCTATATGAATCATCAGTAATATGAGAAGGGCCTGCACCATCGAGAACCTAAGATGGTCCTGTATCATCTGTAACATGTGAAGGGTCGGCATCATCAGCATCACTGATACGACGCCTCCCTCGTCCACGTCCCCGTACTCGACCTCGAGCATGTTCTGCTTCTGGATCTCGTGGTACATCAACATCAATATCTTCAGGTCCGGGAATGACAACCTGTGAAAATATTTCCTGCGATCCTGGAGTCGGTACCATGAAAAAATGGGGAGATGATGGGTGACTAGGATAATGATCTGTGGTCTCCGGCTCAGCGTTCACCTCCTCGTGAACTGCCTCATCACGAGTACGGTTTGCAGGTGGACGACGACCTCGTCTAAAGCGAATATTCGGACGCTCCAAGCTAAACATATGATTGAATTCATCCATATGAGGAAGACAATCTCTGATATAGTTCTGAGTTTCCTCATGAGGACAGTGTACTGAGACATTTTGTAATATAGCAAGCTGATTATAACAAAAAAGATTGTTAATTTGGGAAGAATTTGCGAAGATGTAATTAGTAAATAAAAATAAATTTAATGACTCACCACAAAGTCAAAAGCAGCCGCGTGTCAAGTAATGAACAAGCGATTTATATAGTTATACCACTCCTTATAATCATTCTCACAATCATTGGGTGAGTTAACAGAATATCCATCAACAATATGAGATCGCCGATTTGCCCATCGCGCTATGAGGTGTGCATGTTGGATCCTCCAATCAGTATCTCTGCGCCCTCCAAGATCAAATGTGTGTAAACATAGATTTCTATCATATGGTGTCGGGATGTCTTGTATAAAACCAAATTGTCGCATAACTCGTTCTGGATGATGCCACTCAACATTATGAAAGCAAATGAGTGGGCTAGTAGTAGGCCAGATGTCATGACCACGTATATAGAAGTCCGACAATGATATCATGTGATGTAAATAAGGTTCTCATACGATCTGAAACGTTTAAAAATATTAAATATTGAATCTAGTAAACCGCAACTCATTAAAACACGATTCATAAACTGAAATACATACATCATTATCTTCTAATTGATCTAGCATGTACCTATACTGGATCAAAACATGAGTTGAAATTTCAGTGACGAAAAAATCATCTATCCACCTGCAAATATAAATTACAAACTAAATGTTAAAAAATATTAATATGTTAATAAAAAAAAAGATATATGTAACGTACCATGCACCCAAAGGTAGATCAACATCTGAGTTGACACGTGTAAGTAACCGCTAAGGAGCAATAGAAGGAAATCGATCTCATGCCCATAACTGGAGTAATATCAGTGCGCCAGCTATCTCATGGGCTTCTTTAGAAGAAGCCTTACACATTTCTCTATACAACCAGGATAAACATGCAAATCCCCAACTATAGGTACCAGCTATCTCGAAATCCTCAAGCAAAGGTAAAAACATTAAATGTACTAGACTACTTGATTTGTCAGTGAACACACACCCACCAATTAGTTGCATAATGTATGCTCGGGCATGACGTTGTACTGTAATCTCATCAGCATCATCAGATAGTACACTGAATTGTTGTTCCAACCATGTTAAAGATAAACGTGACCCATTTAAATGTGTATTCGATGGTGTGACACCTAATAAATGCTCACATAAATCTACTCATCTAAGTGAGACTGATCCAATGACTACCTCGCCATCAATAGGTAACCCGAATAAGATTGAGATGTCCTGTAAAGTAATGGTGCACTCCCTCATAGGCATGTGAAAAGTATGGGTCTCTGATCTCCATTGCTCGATGAATGCTGTAATCAAATGTCAATCTAAGGCTATAAACCCTATTCGAGAAATCCCATAAATTCCTGCCTGTCGTAAGTATACATCTATACGAGGATCATGAGGAATACTACGCACACTAGTCTCCCTACGCCTACAAGTAAGAGGAGGTGTCATCCGATCGGTCCACACCAAACTGGATCGATGTACATCCTATCTATGTAAAATCTCTGGGTCTCTAGGTCCTGGATCCATCACTGAATATATTGTATATATAAATGATCAAAATACATTACAAATGAAAAATATATAATTCCATAAATTAAAATACAAATTTCAAAGTCAAATACAATCAAATGTGAATTATCAAAATCCAATAAAAATAAAAGTGTTCATTACAAATGAAAAACATATAATTCCATAAAATTAAAATACAAATTACAATAGTGTGTTCCTCTCATGTGACGTGCTTCCCTCATGTGATGTGTTTCCCTTCTTATTAGGACATTTCCTACGATTATGTCCATCTTGCTTACAAATCCCACATCTTAACTTTCTACCTGTTTCTCTCAAGTCCATCTCATTACGAATTCTACTACTTCGTGGTCTGTCCACCCCCCTCAACAATAATCGATTAGGATGTAACAAATCAAAATTAGGATAAGGTCATTCTGCTTCACTCGGAATTGGATGGAATTGTGGTTCATAACATGAGGTGTATGTAGACATCTTGTAATAATCTTCCACATATTTCATGTAATCTACATGACAGTGTAAACACGCTGCAATTACATGCGAACATGGGATTCCGTATATTTGCCACTTCTTGCAAGTGCACGTTCGTAACTCTAAGTGTATAACATGTCGGTTGCCTCCCTGTGATGCCATACTACGATAGGCAGTTGTTACTTCAAACTCGCCATGTGATCTCTCAAACACTTTTACTCGATGTTTACTTGCTTTTACAGCCGAATGAGACATTTTGTTCAATGCAAACCTACCACAAAATAATAAGTAAAGATACATTATACGAACCTCAAGCTTATAAAAAGAATATAAATCATGAAAGATACCTTGTATATTCATCGCTTTGTCCAAGTGCAGCTCTAATCTCCATCCTACGTGCCTCGAAGTATGTTACACACCGATAAAATGTGGACTCTACTAATGTCGTGATGGGCAACGAACGTGCTCCTTTTAGAACACCATTGATGCATTCAGATAGATTGGTTGTCATCCAACCATATCTACGCCCCTCGTCAAATGCTTGGGTCCACTTTGATTGGTCAATGTTATCGAAATATCTAACGCAATTCTCATTCAGTTCAGACAATTCATCCATACATAATTGAAACTTACGTACTGTAAATTGGGAACCGACCCTGAAAACCAATTGTTTCATCAACTTGCTTTTAAATTTATCATTAAAATTGCTTGCCACATGTCTTAAGCAAAAGCGATGATGAGTCATTGGTGATGCCCACCCATTTCTAGGATTATTTACAGCAGAGATTATATCAGGATGCCTATCGGATATCAAACAAATATCTGGGCGTTGCGTCACTCTCAATCTCAACAAAGCTAAGAACCAACCCCAAGTATCAAAACTTTCCACATCTACTATGGCAAAAGCTAGAGGAAATAAATGTCCATTGGAATCCAATGAGGTCGCAATCAATAATTTTCCATTATATTTTCCATACAAATGTGTCCCATCAATCTGTATAATAGGCCTACAATATTTGAATCCCTCTATTGATGGTCTGAACGACCAAAATAAGGACCACAATATAGAATTCCCCGGCTCTTCCATAGAATCAAGCCTCCAATCAACTTGTGTTCCAGGATTTCTTTGTTTAATAATATTAAACCACCGTGGTAATTTTTTATACGATTGCTCCCAATTACCATATACCATTTCAATGGCTTTGCTCTTAGCTTCCCAAATTCTCGCATAGTTAACCATATATCCAAAATTGTCCAATATAATTTGAAGCAACAGAACAATTTTAACAGTATCGTCAACCTTCACCATATTTTGAATCTCTCTAGCAATAAACAATGAATCTAGTTAGGGGTGATCTTGAGACACACATGAGTATGTACAGTTGTGTGGACCGATTAATTTTGTGATCTCAAACATATTATGTTCTTTCCGACGTGATGCTCTAAGTCTCCATATACATCTATCATCATACTTTATATATTTCACGGCCCATATAGCAGGTGTTGATTCTATAACCTCAAAATCATATTGGTTTTTTATTGACCACCGTTTCACATCATGCTTCAAATCAATTTTTGTTTTGTACCTAAGTCTCGTACGTAATTGCTCATGGTCATCTCTTAATACAACACGTGGAAATAATGGGACTTCATTCATGCGGTTCAAATAATCACTATTCAACTCGGTGAATGAAGGAGAAGTGACATCATGCATATTGTCGCTATTCAAATTAATCATTTCTTCTTCATCATCGGTTAGTGTACGTAAATCAGTAAACTCATTCCCCGGTGGAATAGTCTCATATGGATGATATGGAAGTAACTCATTGTTGTTAGATTGATCATCTACAACGTTACTTTCATTATTTTCAACACATATGTCACTCTCCACATACAAATCTACTATATTTGGTGGAGGCAAACTGACAGTTATCATAAATGCCAAATCCACATCATTTTTAATACTTATTGGGACATATCTAATGACACTAGATGACATTTGTGTCAGATGCCGGTAATAGAAATCTACTCTATTTGGTCTAACTTCTCCAAATAACGTGCTCATTACTAACTCCTTAAAATTCTCAAAACTTAATCCATTCCATATAGTCAACGTCTTGTAGGGTGGTTTGTCATATTCAATTCCATTAGGACCATCAATAATTCGTCCATTCACATAACATTGTAACACAATACATTTATCTCCCATTTGCAATAGCTACATACAAATATTTCAAATGTAAATTTAGAATTCATACTAATCAATCTAAAACAAAATTATTCATATTCTACAAACTCATCTCAAAATTTCATAACAATAAGTAAAAAAAACCCTAAATAAAAAATCTAACATTTTGAAATTAAATAAACTTGTTCATAATCATTCCTCTGATTCAATCATATAATAGAAATTAAATAAAACTAACATTTTGAAAATATAAAATGAAAGATAGATTTACTGACGAATAGAAACTATATCTGACGGTGTTTTCCGATGACGTAGAGCGGCGACGATCTGGGCGGCAGCGGCGGCGAGCGGCTATGGTCGGCGGCGGCGGCTGTTTGAACAAAGGAGAGGAAGAAGATAGAGAGAGGAAGAAGAAGATAGAGAGGGGAAAGAATGGAAGAAAGAGAGAGGTTTGAGGGTTTTGAAACTCTCTGCCTTAAAATCGCATACCCCGTATGCGATTTTAGAAGAAATCGCATACTCAGGTTGCGATTTACAATATTCTTCCTATTATTTTCATAACTACAATATTTTTATAAATATTTATAAAATACACAATATTAAAAAAAAAATTCTTACTCCTTCTGATATCCATATGTGTTCTATTTTGATTGGTTAAAAACAAATTAGCGGGTCTCATGTAATTGATTAATAAATATATTAATAATCTCTTATTATTTTTTTACCAATAAAAATATAACATGTATGGCTATCAAGAGGAGCACCTCCTAACCTGTCAGGAGATAACTATTCTCCAAAGAAATAACCGTGCAGTACCATAAATTGCTATGACGGGTAATCTTGTAATTTCACCTTGTTAATTCTCTTTTGACGTCTTTAATATGGTTATCTACTCTTATTTTTTGCCACGTGACTATGTAGTCTTATCCTCTCCTAAAAGTGGCTATTTGGATGGATAGCCCCTAAATATACAGGGGCGGCACCATGAAAGATTTTGGCCAACTCTGTCACGTAGTAAAATATAGTATTGAAATAATTATTGGGCTTTTGATGAAAATTGGGCCGACTTATTATTGGGCTTTTGATGAAAATTGGGAATCGATCGAAAGCTTAGACTTAGAAGTCGTTTGGTTGGAGGTTTTGGGTATGGAAATAGGCATAGGAATGAGTTTACTTTTGTATTTTGTTCTTTAGTATAACTTTTTACAAGTTTGGGTATGCAAATAAGATATTCTTTGGCATCTTGTATTTTCATGAACAAACGTTTTCTATATCTTTTCAAATGTGTAGATTTTATGAGATATCAAATAGTTTTTCACTTCTCTTTTCTCTTTTTATATCTTCTTTAACTTGATGCATAATTATTTATTTAAATTAAGTTAATTAATTATAACTAATGTTTCATCGTAATAAATTAATTTACCATTGAATATTTAGCTATGCAAGACAAGGTCAACACAAACATAACTCAAGTGGTTAGGCACATGCTCCCTTCTTATGAAGTTGAATGTTCGAGTCTTCCCTCCCCCAATTTAATATAATATTTAAATAAATAAATAAAATGCGAGAGAAAGGAAATTATTATCTTTGTAAGAATGTGATAAAGCTAGTGAGAATTCATATTAATATGCCAAAGAAGATCAATAGATGATTACAAGAGAGTAGTTGAAGCTTGAAATCAGTAAGCATACAGGGGCGGATGCAGGGGTGGGCTAAGGGGGGCATGCTCCCCCCAATTTTTTTTTTTAAATTTCTTTTTATATATTTACATATATAATTACTTTATTCTTTTAAATAAATATATATAATATATAATATTTATATTTATATTTATATAGTTATAATTTTAAAAGAATGATTTTGATAAGATCTATTTTTTTTTTATCTTTATTTATAATTATGATAATATTTAAAAAAGATAATATTTAATGGGAGTTTCAATTTTTGGTTAAATTATACAATATACCCCTAACCTATAATCTTAGTTTCTATTTTTATCCCTAATGTTTTAAAAGTTTCACTTATACCCTCAATCTTTTATTTTGTTTCAAAAATGCCCCTTGTTGAGGAAATCAATTTTTTAATATATAGTATGCGTGCAATTCGGCTAGATTTAATGAAAATTAAAAGATTTAGGGTATTTTTGAAAGATTTTTACTGTGATGAAAGATAATTTCCCGAAAAATGGATATTTAGTATAGGGATATTTTGTACAATTTAACCTAAAATTAATATATATATATATATATATATATATATATATATATATATATATATATTAGTTCGGCCCCCGCAAACAAAACATCTTGGATCCGTCCCTGAGCATATAAATGCTTGACAACTACCATCTATAAATGGGTGAACCAACTTGTCCTTAAGATGAGTTCAAAAGTTAGGTTGATGGTTGTCCCACTACTTTTTGAACGAAACAATACACTAATATTTAAGTTAATTTGTTGTAATATTTATTTATATTATAATAAAATTTATAGGAAAATGTTATAGTACGGGGAATAAGTATGGTGGTTATATTTTTAAGTGAACTTATTATAATTATTTAAAAGAAATATATTTTTAAAAATACAATGGTATTTCGTAAGATTTTTTTTTTTTTAAATCATCTCAATCAATGAACTCTTGTTTCCCTAACAATCATCTCTATTATCTTTCAAATTTTCATAGTCATTTGAAGATCTAAGTACATCGCAATTTATTTTCTATTTTATTTTTAATTTTGGTTTCAGACCGCATATATATGATCATTAATATATTTTTTTACAGTTTATGTGATCAGATATACAACATAGTCGATTACGAATATATTTTTGAAATGATCTAGGATGACATGTATTAAATAGTCGATCACAAATATTAATTTGAGTGAGGCATGATCATCATAAAAATTTATGAGTATGTACTCACATGTATTGCTTCATCAGCGAATAATTTTGTTTTATTTTTGCAAAGAACGAGCACAAATTTTAGTTTGACTGAGTTTGCGATTTTAGTCGGCCAATCACAAAGTTTTAGTTCACATTTATCACAAATTTAAGTTTTAATGTGTATGTGATCACATTCAATTAAACGACCACTACATTTGAAATAGGAAAATCATATTTAAAGAAAGACAATCATATTAAAAAAAATCAATCACAACTCACAAGCCTATGTAAAGAACACGATCACTTTTTAATAATATCAATCTCAAACACATAAAAATGACAATCACATTTAACAGACAACAATCACATTTGAAATAAAGCGATCATATTTAAAGAAACACAATTACATTTAAAAAAGAAAGAACCCAAAAAAAAAAACAATTATCACATCTTAAAAAGAACGATCACATTTAATGGATGAAAAAATGATTCTAGAATATAATGTTTGATGCACACCATAATGATCTGAAACGTTAAAATCCAGATTGATTTAATTATAATTTGGAATTTTATTTTATTTTTTCATACACAAAGTCATGAATTTCTGAGCTTTTGACATCTTTTTTGGATGTAAATTTCTCTTCTTGAAATCTTAAAATTAAAATTAAGAAATAGAAAGAAACAAAAAACATTTTTACATTCAATATAAAAAAGAAATCTAAACCATTAACAAATTATGTATTTAATAAGAATTCTAGTTTTAATAAAAAGGATAAACAGAATAGAATTCCCATTTTATAACAAACACTTCTGTTTTTAACTTTAAATTTTATTAAATAAATACTTCATCCATTTCAATTTTCTTTAAATTTATTAATATGTTTTATATAAAATATCTTTTTGTCTAATTCATTGTTATCTTCATATGGAAAGAACAAGCGTCAAATCTTAATATAGCCCAACTGATCAGTACTCGTTTCTACAAAATTGAAGGTTTAAGTCTCTTTATTCGAATTCGATGTAATATCTATAAGGAATATAGAATAACACGTATATACGCGCATATAGGAATATTATTTTTGTAAAGACCTGACTCTTTAAAATAAAATTACATAGATAACGCAAGCGGAAGACTTGAAATATTAATGGAAAACCTATAAATCGATAAAACATTCTTTCATTTCAAAATGAAATCCAAAATCCTTAAACATTCAAATATGGGAAACGCTTCCCTTTCTTAAAGTTTCAAACCCACAATAAGATAAGTTCGTAAAATCTAAAAATCCATGGAAATCAAGTAGCAAAAGTAATAATGCTCGAAAGAGCTCAACAACCCAAAGGTAATAAAATGGGTAAAATAGAATAGAGTGTCATGACACAAGCAGTCTATGGACTACACAAACTCTACTTCATCCATCGCATCATCGATCCAGAATCATGGCGCACCAGTTCTATAGTCGCGACCACGACCACATCCCGTACCTGAAAGTGTAATATAGTGAGCGGGAGATCCAGTGAAGATAAATTGAAAATAAAGTAACTTTAGATCCTAAATCCGAATCCGGCTTTGTGTCCACCAAAACCTACTATCTCTTGACTGCCCAAACGAACTTTCAAATGCAAAGTCATGTAATTCTCCCAAGAACATACAAGTAAAGAATAAGAAAAAGATCACGCTAGTAGTCAAATCTCTCAAGCTCGTAACAATCAAGACACGTAATCATACGTTAAATCTTTTAGGAATATAAATAGAACGAGTTAAGCTCCCGTAGTCTTAACAAAGAACAATATCAAGATCAAAGAACATAGAACAAAGATTATGTGAATAATGTCATATGATGCAAGCCAACATAGTCTATGGACGATCACATTATCTCACTCCAATATCAAGTAAAGCTCACGAAGCCTTTACTTTCTTATCAAGAACAAATGCAAGCTCATGTAGTCTTTGCATTATAGAACTGTAACAAAAACCTCCTGGTAAATAACGTCAGATGAAGCACACACAGTCAATGCATGATCCTGTTATCTCACCAATGACATGCAAAGCTCACTGTTGACGTAAATTATCAATTGCCCGCAAGCGTACGGTGTCAAGTTTTAATATAGTGATAAGAACAAAGGGTTGTCATTCTCTGGGAAAAATAATTAATTCTATCTAAGTACTAATGTATGACTAACTCAATTTTATTTAGAAATCGTAAAATAATAATGAGTGGACTAAGCTAATAATAATAAACTAAAAAGAATAAATAAAACTAAATGTAAAAGTTGAATTAAATCAATGGAAAAAAGGTCCTAGAGGAATGATTTCACTACTTTAATTTATGGAAATAATATTCATTTAGTCAAGAATAACAATATCATATTCTATAAGTCAAGACACTAAAATTATTAATTACCTCTCCCGAGCGTCAAATCAAGAATCACAATTAATTAAAAAACCAATATCCCTATTCAATTTCAGTAATTAAAAGTGTATGAATCACAAGTTCTTTTTAGACTTCTAAATTAAGATTAAGTTTCTCAACTCTAATCTACCTTCAGTTATGTTCCCAAGATCTATCCTAAAACCACCTCTCCCGAGTGTTAGATTTCATAATTAAAATCAATTAATAAATGGCTAATAAATCAAAAGGATTAAGAACATAAATAGAATAATAAAATTGTCTTCAGAACTAAATTTAAATACTCAAACCATAAAAATAAAGTAGCTACATCAATCCCCTAAAAATTAGAAAATTAGCTATCCATAAATAAATTCAACAAAATAAATAATCTAAAAAACATAAAAGACTCCCTCAAAAATCGCTCAAAAACTCCAAAAAGTGCTCCAAAGCTGCTGCCTCCAAGTATGTAAAGAATTCCTGAATTTGTGCTCTAAAAGTCGGTGGCAGATTTCGGGCTCGAGCGACGCCTCGCTATACTTCAAGCGATGGCTCGCTTGAATGTCGCAAGCCTTCATTTAAACGAATGAGCGACGCCTCACTGAATATTGAGCGATGGCTCGTTAGGCAGATAGCGACACCTTGCTATTTCTTAAGAGATAGGTCGCTAGGCTAAAATCTGGACTTCTCCCAATTGGTCAAGCGAAGCCTCGCTTAAACTCAAGTGATGGGTCGCTTGAGCAATTTCTGCCAAAATATTTCATTTTTCCCTTATTTTGCAAATATATTTCCAAATCTACATAAAAAGAGAAAAACTAATTAAAGTAGCATCAAACTCAACAAAAACCAATTTAATTAAGGGTAATATTATGATATAAAACCATGTCAACACTCACGTAGTCTAAGTAGTCTAGAATATATATGTATCATAGAAATTATGAATAATACCAGATAATACTAGCTCACACAACTAAATATTATCTCGTTATTCATCTCCTCCGTTCATGCAGCTCACGTAGTCTATGCATTCTTCATGATACATATATCGAACCATGAATAATACCAAACAATGCAAGCATATGTAGTCTGTGCATTATCTCATTATTCATCTTCATGCAAGCAAGTGTAATAATAAAGGAATCATAAATTCTAATACCAAAATATAAACAGAGAATCAATTTCATAACAACTCATTAAAGAATCATTAATCAAGAACATTAGAATGTATAGGCTCTTAAGTTTATACTTACATCTATCACAATAATCCTATAAAATCGAATAACTTGTATGCCAAAGAGGCTCTCAATGCTGGTAGACCCAGTCTCAGAAAAATAAGTTCAAGTAACAGAAAGTCTCGATATCGTAAATTAAATCATCCAAGAACATATTATAAATCATACTTCGAATAAAAACATGTTTGAACCCATTAATTCCATAGTTTAACTTCCAAGAATATGAAAAATCCATAAATTTCCAATATCGATTTTATACTCCTGAATCCTAATAAATCATGTAATTAGCATGCTCAAATCACTTAATTCTAATTTCTAATTTTAACTTAACTCCTGAAACATACAAATCATTCAAGAATTTAATTCCTAAATTTACCGTAAATTCTATTTATCCTCACCTTTGAGCAATTAACTTGAAATCGAAACCCAAGTGAGCAATCAAGTAAAACCTACAATTAAATATATTCTAATTGCATTAATTTAACAAATCAAGCAACAAACGACACATAAAACAAAACAAACTACCCGGTAATTCCCTAATAGGAGCTTTCGGCTGAACAAGGAATTTCAAGGGGGGGGTATCTCGGTCGTGTGTTTATTTTTGGGACGTTCCGGGTTCGTTTTAGATAGATTTAGGTAGGTAATTTACTATGGATAATGTCGCTACCTACCCACGACGCGGAAAAATTAAAGAATCGCCACTAATCATTGGTTTTAAAAGGAAATGTGTGATTAGTCACCTAGTCATTAATTAAGGATAGTCTACTAACTTTGAAAATGGGTTCGGGGGTTCATTCACACATAGGGAAGGTATTAGCACCCTATTATGTTCGTTTTGAAAATGATTGTTGTTTTTATTATTCATTGTATTAACTATAGCCTTTTATCTTTAAAACAAAAATATTTTTATTATTTTTTAAATATCTCATGTTTATTAATCAATATCTTTAAGAATAGAGATATGATTAGATAATTATGAGTGACATGAAGTCATTAGGAAAATTTTATTTTTGGAATTCAACTTCAGCATTCTGAAATTAAATTCCTTTTCCTCAAGAGTTCTAGGAGATTTAGCATTCTAATTCTCTTAAATTCCATCGTCGGAAGGTTTTGGAAAACATATATTTATTTTAAAAATCTTTGAAAATATTATTATTATGGAAAGAACTTGAGTAGTAAATTTTGGGACCAGGTTTATCATTCTATTAATCAAATAGGGGGTTTCAATATTTTTTTAAAAGGAAAAGTCATTCAATTGGAAAAGTTAGCATTCTAACAATTCCAAATTCTAATTTATCAAAAGCCATTGTATTAGAATTTAGGGAAAATTAGCATTCTAATAATTCCCAAATCATGTCTCAAAGTTTGTTCAAGTATGAACATAATATATAAACAATACATATGAACATAAAACACAAAATATGGAAAACCAAGTTCATTAAATATAGCAAGTCAATTAAAACAAGAACAATTATTCCGGATCAACATCTCAGCTTATAAAATTCACAACTATTCAATCAAAACATGTTTCTTCTTAATTTTTACTCCTAAATACTCTTCATTTTATCATATCAGTGACTTATGACATTCAAATGTATTCATATTTTAAAAGAAAAATAAGATTTTATGAAAAACAACATCTCAGTCACGGTTTTAATGTGTAAATTCCTACAACATTTGTATCAACTTTGAAAAATTATATCTTTTTTTATACTGTAATGAGTGATTGCAAATTATATCCATATTATTACATAATCATTGGAGCTTACGTGGCAATGATGAGCTGGTGATTCCCATGTGCATCCATGTGCAAATAACCAACTTATTCTCTCTCTGAAATTCCAAGAAGATTCTAGACTTCTTCACTGATTGGCTAAGAATAAAAAGAAGCCATTGCTAATGAAGAGAGCTCGTGAGAAAGAGAGGAGAGAATGCAGCCATTGATGTTTTTAGAAGAAAACTAAGATTGTGAGCTAAAAGAGATATATGTAATTGAGAGTTCATGATATATTCTTGCTGATGAATTCAATGAAAGCTTCCTGATTCTCCCCGTGGATGTAGGCACTTGCTGAACCACGTAATATCTGTGTTCATCTTCTTTGCTTGATTGATTTGCTTCTACTGTTAACTTTCATTGATTTGTTCTTGATTCATCTTAGCTATAGAGTGAATTCTTGTTAGTTTAAGTCTTAATTGATTGAGCTTGAACAACATATACTAATTGAAATGGGGTGATTCTTATTCTCAAATCATCGTTTATGAGTCTAGTTTATAGGAAAAATAACCAAAAATAATTCATTTCAAAGAAACAGAAAAGAAATATCACGTAATAACAAGCGCTCAAAATTTTTTAGAACAGTGAAATTATTTTGAACGTCAAACTTCAAAAAATCATAACTTTTAAACTACAAATCCAAATCCGTTGATTCTTTTTCCTATGGTTTTATATTCAAATCTAATTTCATGAAAAAATAACCATATAATCTAAATAGTTATAGAAAAATCCAGATTTTAATTAAGGTACAGAAAGCTCATATGAATGAATATATTTTAAAGGAAAAGGACTTACCTTGGTTTGACGCACTATACAAACGTGTTGCTCTGAATTAGGGGGCATGAATGAGAGTAAAAACACAGTAGAGAAATGTTTTGTTTGAGAGAATATGAGTTTGTGTTGAGTGTCCCCTAGGGTTGTAGAAGAGACTCTATTTATAACCAAATGGAAGATTTGGATGTAGATAATAAAAATGGAGATAAAGATAAAGATAAATCATATATTAGATATTTTATCTCCTTCCACATTTAATCTCAAACCAAATCTCATTTAAATTTATTCTTCCAATTATCTTCTTCTAAATCTAATCTCAAATTAATTCTTTGCTTTAAATTTATTCTTCAAATTATCTCATTCCAAATCAAATCCTCATTTAATTATTCAAAATAAAAATAAAACCAATTTTATTAATAAGACATATTTAAAATAAAACACGAATTATCGCAAAAATCATTTTTTAACTTTTTTTTAGAAATAATTAAATTTTTGTTAATTTTTATTAATAATGTGGGCATCCATCTTAAAACCAATTGGTAATGAGAGGAGTGGCCCTTAGAGTTTATAAATGTTATGAGTTCCCCACATCTTTCCAATGTGGGATTCTCAACATGCCCCCTCAAGATGGTGCCTCTTTTGGGCTCACCATTCTTGGGTCGAATCCCATTTTTGGATTGAATGCCCATTTGGGCTTGTTGGGCTTTGATACCATATTAATAATGTGGGCATCCATCTCAAAACCAATTGGTAATGAGAGGAGTGGCCCTTAGAGTTTATAAATGTTATGAGTTCCCTACATCTTTTCGATGTGGGATTCTCAACAATTTTAAATAGCATCGGACAAAAATAGGGGTCTACATATAAATCAAATTAGGGCATTTGGACAAGATTTACCAACCAAAATAAAAAGGAAAATCAAAAAATTGCAAGGGAAAGGACAATAAGAGGCCCACGACCTTGAGGGTTTTTCAAGGATTCATGATTTTTTTAAATCTCTTCGAATTCTAAGTCAAGGAGAACCAAGAACAAGCTTATACAACACTTTGATTTTAAATCTTCAAGTTCCATGGAATGGAATTGAAGATTTCAACTCAAATTTACAAAAAACTAAAATAGAAAATAAAACCCTACAAAAACGAGTAATCTTACTCTTAGGCCTCTTGGAAGTTGGAGGAATGCTTTCAAGGTTAGTTCAAAAGATAGATCGAGGGCCGATCTATCCAACGCACCCAAAAACAAGCGAATCGGAGAAGGGACGAGAAAAACCCGTCCCTTGGAAGCTATGAGAGGGGCGGCGGCTTTGGGAGAGTTTGGGTTTTTGTTTTTCTTTTGCTTCTAATGAAAGAGGATGGTGGTGACCCTTTCTTTAGATCAGGAAGAAATTTAATTGCTATTAATAATAATTAAAACCCCTGCTCTTAAAACATAAACTATCCCTTAAAATTAATCTAACACAATTAATCTAGAATAGAAGGTAATTAATTATTTAATTGGCCTATTAATAATAATTAATGCACCTAGTTCACAATAGTTACTTGAAATCTAAAATTACCAAATAAAGATTAAAACTCATAAATTTTAAATTACCGAAATTAAACTAATTAAATACTTTATTTAAATAAATAAATAAATGACAAATAAAAATTCTATCTCAAAATAACAGGACGTTACAATTTTTTTTTTGGGTAAAATACGTTTTTGGTCCCTATAGTTTCACCTTGGTTTCATTTTCGTCCCTGTACTTTCAAAACTGACTTTTTTCGTCCCTGTACTTTCCAAAACCCACTTTTTTAGTCCTTCTGTTAACTTTTCTGTTAGTTGACTGTTAGTCATGGTATTTTTAATGATATGGCAGGTTGACTTGATTTTTTTATTAATATTTTTAAATGAGGTGGCATTTTAGTACTTTAAAACAATATTTTTTTATTGATTTTAAAATTATCATCTCTGATTCTTTCCTTTTCTTCTTCTTCGTCTTCTTCTTCTTCCTCTTCTTCTTCGTTTTCCTCTTCTTCTTCCTCGTCTTCCTCTTCTTCTTCGCCTTCCTCTTCTTCCTTTTCTTTATTAATACTGTGGAAGTAACTGGTTTATCTCCTAAAGCAACGGAGAAAGACGTCTACGATTTCTTCGCTTTCTCTGGCGCAATCGAGCTCGTTGAAATCGTTAGGTTTTCACTTCTCTCTCCTTCAATTACTTCATTTTCCCTTCAATTTCTATTAAATACATCTATTGATTTTGTAATCTTGAAGACGAAGAAGAAGAGGAAGACGAAGAAGAAGAGGAAGACGAGGAAGAAGAGGAAGACGAGGAAGAAGAGGAAGAGGAAGACGAAGAAGAAGCGAATAGCTTTTCGTTTTCCACCGGGATTCATGATTTTTGCAGAAATCAAATTACTTTCTTTACGATTATAGCTTTTCGTTTTCTGGAAAAAGCGAGATTTGGGAGATTGATAAGAAAAAAACAGACAGGTTATGAAATTATCATCTCTGATTCTTTTCTTGTTCTTCCAAGCCTAGTAAGACGACGAAGAAGAGGAAGACGAGGAAGAAGAGGAAGACGAAGAAGAAGCGAATAGCCTTTCGTTTTCCACCGGGAGTCATGATTTTTGCATAAATCAAATTACTTTCTTTACGATTATAGCTTTTCGTTTTCTGGAAAAAGCGAGATTTGGGAGATTGATAAAAAAAAAACAGACAGGTTATGAAATTATCATCTCTGATTCTTTTCTTGTTCTTCCAAGCCTGGTAAGACGAAGAAGAAGAGGAAGACGAAGAAGAAGCGAATAGCTTTTCGTTTTCCACCGGGATTCATGATTTTTGCATAAATCAAATTACTTTCTTTACGATTATAGCTTTTCGTTTTCTGGAAAAAGCGAGATTTGGGAGATTGATAAAAAAAACCAGACAGATTATGAAATTATCATCTCTGATTCTTTTCTTGTTCTTCCAAGCCTGGTAAGACGAAGAAGAAGAGGAACGAAGAAGAAGAGGAAGACGAGGAAGAAGAAAAGGAAGAAGAGGAAGACGAAGAAGAAGAAAAGGAAAGAATCAGAGATGATAATTTTAAAATCAATAAAAAAATATTGTTTTAAAGTACTAAAATGCCACCTCATTTAAAAATATTAATAAAAAAATCAAGCCAACCTGCCACGTCATTAAAAATTCCATAACTAACAGTCAACTAACAGAAAAGTTAACACTAAAAAAGTGGGTTTTAGAAAGTACAGGGACGAAAAAAGTCAGTTTTGAAAGTACAGGGACAAAAAAGAAACCAAGGTGAACTTATAGGGACCAAAAACGTATTTTACCCTTTTTTTTTATATAAATTACTAGATTTGCAATCATGCTATTTCAAGTAGTGAAAGTGAAAACCTTACCTTCTACTTTATAAAAAGCAAAATCGTGAACTTGAACAACATTGATAAACTACCCTATCAAACTTGCTATTTCTTTAAGAAAGGGAGGTCAAACCAAATAAGACTTGATTCCTATAAAACTTGCAAGTTTTATCCATTGGATTCTTTCAGGTTTTTCCCTAAGAAAAAGAGATACCATGTATTACTTATATACTTCTCTCAACACTAGCTTTTTCTTACTAGTTTATAGAATTTTTATATTCTCTCAGAAGCCATGGCCATGGAAGCTTGTAAATTGGGTTTGGTTTGCTGGGTTCTTATGGTAAATTTGATCTATTTTGGAAATGGAGCTGGTAAGGAAGGGCTAGGAGCTTCGTTTTTGATGAGGATGCTATCCACCTATCAGTTGTATTCATCAATGGCTGCCACAGGCTCCCTTTTGTTCAAAGTGGAGTATTAATTTTTGAGCTCCTTAAAAAATTCTTCAATGGAGATTGTGAATTGCCTGATCCTTTTGGTAAAGAAAGTTTGATGATGGTTCAGAAGTTTGGGCAATTTAAAATTGCTCCTAAAGCTTCAATTACACACAGTTTTTTCGATCTAGGGCGCTTTCGGATGGCTGCTGACGAACCAGACGAATCACCTAAGCATAGAGGGCATTTGACAGCACAATTGCTTTCCATGGAGTCTAGTTGACATGTGGTGTACAAATTTTGACAACAGAATGCACTCTCTGTGTTGGGCCTGCTTGCTTTGTTTAGGGTCTAAGCAAAATGACTCTTAATTTTGAATATTTGGGATTAAAGTGTTTTTGGATGAGTTTTCACCAAAGTTATTGATGGATGGATTTGGTTAATAAATTATTTTCTTTGGAAGTATTTTTCTAATCATAGGAAGAAATCAGTTTGTAATTTTTAAACAAGTTCCTGATTGAATTGTTTTTTAACTTGAGGACGAGTTATTTTAAGAGTGAGGGAACTGATTTAGTAGGATATGTCATTTTAGTCTTTTTAGCCATTTAGTTAATTTTATAAATAGAGAATTAACTCATTCGTATTTTAGAACTTTTGATATTGAATAAACTTTGAGTCATTTTGAAGAACTTGTGGTTTATACCACATCATTTAGTCATCCAGATTCTTCCCTAATGGAACAAAGAGAAAATCTATTTAGATAAAGAGAAAACAAACAAGTTATAACACCAAAATGGACACTTGAACCAAATCACATTCATCAAGTAGTAAACTTTCAATTCCCAAATTAAACAGCAAATCATATAAACATCATTCATGAGCACTATAATCAATCAGCTGAGAAAAACGAAAAATCAAAACTTACCTTGTAAAGGAAATGCACCAGGCTTTATTGCAGGATTTCCCATAGCATTAACATTCACCGAATCATTAATAGTAGTAGACATATCGTTACCTCGGATAAGTGGGGACGTTTGCCATGCATAATGAACAGAGTTACAGAGCCCTTTTACAATATATTTTAACAAAATTCGTTGACGCACTCACAAATTTCTTTTAACATATTTTCAACAAAATTCTCACAAATCGTAAAACGAGTCAAGAAAGAAAACAACAAACATTTATTCGACCATATTTTTCACAAAATTCTCACCAATCGTCAAAGTAACAAAGAAAAAGAACGAAAAAAAAAAAACTCTTTCTATTATAATAATTTTAAAAAATATATATCTTACAAATAGTCAAAGCACTTTGGGGAAAAAAAAACATTTATTTACCCCATTTTTCACAAAATTTTCACGTCCCACTCTCAATCGGTCTCTCAGCTTTTACCTAGGGTTGAAATTATTATTGGGCTTTTGATGAAAAAAATGGGAATCCATCAAAAAGCTTAGGGCTCGTTTGGTTGGAGGTTTTGGCATGGAAATAGGTATGGAATTGGGTTTACTTTTGTATCACCTTGTTTTGGTGTAAGTTTTGTAAGTTTGGGTATGGGAATAAGATATTTTTTGGGTTATATGGGTAGATAGTCTAAAAAAATAAGACTTTAGGGCCCGTCTTCCAAAAATAAGACAAACTATCATATTATGGAACCCAATGCGAGTAAAATTTCGAAAACACCCCCTTCAAAAATGAATATTGGGAAGGATTTGAAAGAAAACAAAAAGGAAAATAAATATAGATAAAGAAGTGGCGCGATTTACGATATGAAATCATCGAAAATTTCTTGGAATTGTAAAGGAAAGAAATAGAAGATCTTTTCATCTAGAGAGGCAGAATTATTTTGGTAGAAAGGAAAAAAAACATTGAAAGTTCTGGAAAAAGCTTCATCCGAAAGGATTATTCAACTAGTCATGAAGGTTAAAAAAAAACACTAGTCATGAAGGTTAGTTTCTCATATTGATCTAAGAAAATCTTGAGGAAATTGATATTGATGATGTCCTAAAATTAGGTTTTAACACGATTACTTAACTTTTATTTCTTCTATTCTTATTTTTTCAGAAGGGGAGAATATGCAAAATAAAATAAAAACACCAGCAGAAATAGAAAATGATGAAGAAGTTGTTATGCGATGTAAATCAGAATCTGAAAATGATGAACATGTTGAAATCGTAGATTCTGAAAAAGAGATATCATATTAATTAACACTATATTGGAATATATTGGGTTTGGGTGGAGCCCAAATCAATAATTAAATAAAAAAGCCCATTAATCATACTTGAACCCAATTGTCCTTTTAGTGTGTTGGTTCAGCCAATGTAGTTTGACCATTTTGAATATGGCTCATGATTGCAATACGTAGGCTGTGAATGCATTAGGAAAGTGGGAGGTGTTTGGCCGTCTTCACACGCAAGCTCGCAATATATAAGTAGCGGTGATTTATCTTGACCTAGTGCCGAGATATAATTTCAATATGTGAGTGGCGGCCAATTGTGGCCTTTCACCGAGAGTGAAAGAGCTTCGTATGGAAGAATTGGGTTTTGATGGCAAAGCCAATTCTTAGGTTAAATTTAGTGTTTGTTCATATTGAGAGAAAATAGAGAGGGGGCAACCATTTGAGTGTTTCTCTGGGTTATGTATAATTGTGGGTAATTATACACTCTTTATATTTCTATCTCATTGATGTAATCTTCAACTTTATAGTGGAACCTGCAGAGTCTGCAGAAGACAGGACGTACCAATTGGGAACCTGTATAAAATCTCTCGTGTCATTTCTCTCTCCGCTTTTATTATTATTCTTTGTTGCAAATAATATTCATTGTTCTTGTGTTAATGGGAGTTTAGGGTTCTACAAACCCTTCAAATTCCCAACAGAATAAACATAAATTTAAAAAAGATTTTAAACCCTTTGATTTGTATGGATTGGGAGAAGATCATAGACAAAAGGGCGAAAAAGAGGAAATGAAGAAGATGAAAAAGAAAATGATGAAGAGGAGATATGGAAGGTATACTATATTATACCCCGAATATTTTTTTTTTCCGACCTGTAAAGAGGGAAATACTCTACTATCTTGACATTCGAAACATTGTGGAGGCCGACCTTCATGTTTAAGGAGAGACAATTACGAGTAGAGCTTCACTCTTATCAGATAAATACAAGAATTATGGCACCAAACTATGAAATCCTCCATAGAATACGATGAGAAAATGATCACTTGACATTCCATGAAATCTTCAATGGATTAAGGGGTGTAAATGAAATCATAACAGAACATATACGAGATTGACGATGTCCGGTGTAATGAAAACGAGTGTTCGTGCTCGGCGACGGTTTGACAGAAAAAGTGTCAAATTTAGTTTATTCTATTTGATATATTTTCGTTATTTATCTTATTCTCTTTGATGATTATTTTATTCCCTTTGATAATTATCTTTTCATATTTAGATTTTATTTTCTTTATTTATCTAGGGTTAGGTTTTCTATATAAACTATGTAATAGTTTTGAGATTAACAAGCAAATTGAATACAATGTAATCCTATAGTCTCATAATATTTTCTCTTCTCTCCCTCTTTTCTTTTTCTCTTTAGCTTTTCTCATATTATTTTAGTTTTATCATGGTATCATATTATTTTAGTTTTATTCAAGTGTGAGATTGAAAAGTGTGCACTCTACCAATTTATAGAAAAATCATACTCCCTGCCAACTATCGGATCACAGTAAAAATGACGGCTTAGATTGCATTGTGAAAGTACAACCTTCATAATTATTTCACGTAACAAGAATAAGAGAACAAATGAATTCAATGAAAAAATTGAAAAAAAAAACATTTAATTTTTCACAAAATTCCCACAAATCGTTAGAGTAATCAAGAAAAAAAAAACATTTATTTGACCATATTTTTCACAAAAATCTCACCAATCGTCAAAGTAACCAAGAAAAAGAAGGGGAAAAATTATTTTAATAATTTTCACAAAATTCTCAAAAATAATCAAAGCGCCGAGAGAGAGAAAAAAACATTTACTTACCATATTTTTCACAATATTCTCACGTCTCACTCCCAAGGACAAAACTTATAAATACCCTTACACCCATATTTAAAAATATTAAATTATTAAAGAAAAAATATATTAAAAAATTGAAAATGTTACTTATTTATAGCCATAAAATATAAGGGAGTAGGTAAGTTTTCCCCCTTCTCAATCGGTCTCTGGGCTGAATATACAGGGGCGTACCATGAAAGATCTTGGCCAACACTCTCATGTAGCAAAGCAAAACATAGGGTTGAAATTTTTATTGGGCTTTTGATGAAAATTGGGCCGTTGAAAATTGGGCCGTTGAAAATTGGGAAATCGATAAAAAGCTTAGGCTTAGTTGCGTTTGGTTTGAGGTTTTGAGCATGAAAATAGGTAACGAAATGAGTTTACTCTTGAATTACCTTGTTTAGTGTAAGTTTTACAAATTTGGGTATGGAAATAGAATATTCTTTGACATCTTGTATTTTCACGAACAAACGTTTTATATACCTTTTCAAATTTGTAGGTTTTGTAGGATATCAAATTATTTTTCATTTCTCTTTTCTCAATGCATAAGTATTTATTTAAATTAAGTTAATTAATTATAATCAATGTTTTATCGTAATAAATTAACTGACTATATATCTTTTTTCATTTGAATTTTTAGCTATGCAAGATAAGGCCAAATGAGTATAACTCAAGTGGTTAAGCACCTACTAGCTTGTCATGAGGTTGAAAGTTTGAATCTCCCCTCTCTCAATATGATGTAATTAAAAATAAATATAAAAAAAAAAACTATGCAAGACAAGGAAATTATTAGCTTGTAAGAATGTGATATGCCAAAGAAAATCAAGAGATTATTACAAGAGAGCAGGTAACAACTACCATATCTACAATCAGATGAAGCTTGAAATCAGTAAGGCATGGCATATAATGCTTGACATGACAACTACCCATCTATAAACGGGTGAACCAACTTGCCCTTAAGATGAGTTCAAAAGTTGGGTTGATGGTTGTCCCACTATTTTTTGAACGAAACAATACACTAATATTTAAGTTAATTCGTTGTAATATTTATTTATATTATAATAAATTTTATAGGAAAATGTTATAGTATGAGGAATAAGTTATGGTTTTTTTTTAAGTGAATTTATTATAATTATTTAATAGAAATATATTTTAAAAAATACAATCATATTCATAAGATTTTTTTTAAAAAAATTCCTCTCAATCAATTGACTCTTTTTTCTCTATCATCTTTCAAATTGACATAGTCATTTGAAGACTCGAATATATCACGATTTATTTTCTATTTGGTTTTTAAATTTGGTTTCAGATCACATATATACGATCACAAATATATTTTTTACTGATTATGTGATCAAATATACAACACAGTTAATTACGAATATATTTTTGAAATGATCTAGGATCACATGTATAAAATATTCGATCACGAATATAAATTTGAGTGAGGCATGATCATCATAAAAATTTGTGAGTATGTATGTACTCACATGTATTAAACTGTTGATTAGAATAATTTTATTTTTTTACAAAGAACGAGCACAAATTTTAGTTTGGCTGGGTTTACGATTTTAGTCGGGCAATCACATAAAGTTTTAGTTCACATTTATCACAAATTTAAGTTTTAATGGTATGAGATCACATTCAAGAGACGACGACTACATTTGAAATAGGACAATCATATTTAAAAGAAAGACAATCACATTAAAAAAAATCAATCACAAGCACATGTAACGTGATCACTTTTTAATAATATCAATCACAAACACATATAAAAATGACGATCATATTTAAAAGACAACATTCACATTTGAAATGAGGCAATCATATTTAAAGAAAGACACTCACATTTGGGGAAAAAAAAACACATAAAAATACAATTATCACATCTTAAAAAGAACGATCACATTTAATGGATGAAAAAATGATTCCATAATATAAAGTTTTAATCACACCATAATGATTTGAAACGTTAAAATCCAGATTGATTTAACTATAATTTAGAATCAATGGTTGAAATTTAATATTATAATCTAACAATTGATATTAAATTAGAATTCTTTAAATTGATTTAATTATGATTTGAAATCAATGGTTGTACTGTAGCTTGACCCTAAAACATAACATGCTTTGGAATATTTTTTTTTAATACACAAAGTCTTGAATTTCTGAGCTCTTGACATCTTTTTTGGATGTAAAGTTCTCTTCTTGAAATCTTAAAATTAAAAATAAAAATTTAAAAAAAATCTAATCTACTTTTTACATTGTATAAAAAAAAAATCTATAACAAATTATGTACTATATAAACCCTTAACAAATTATGTATTTAATAAGAATTCTAGTTGTAATAAAAAGAAAAAACAGAATAGAATTCCCATTTTATAATAATCACTTATGTTTTTTAAATTTAAATTTTATTAAATAAATACATCATCCATTTCAATTTTCTTTAAATTTATTAATATGTTTTATATAATAAAATATCATTTTTCTATATCATTGCTATCTTCATATATATATATGCAAAGAACAAGTGTCAAATCTTAATATAACTCAACTGATTAGACATTAGTACTTGTTTCTACTAAGTTGAAGGTTTAAGCATCTCTATCTCAATTGGATGTAATATTTAAAAAGAATATAGAATAATACGTATATAAGAGCATATAGGAAAATGATTTTTTTTAAAAATACTACATTTGCAAATCATGCTATATCAAGTGAAAACCTTACCTTCTACTTTATAAAAAGCAAAATCGTGAACTTGAACAACATTGATAAACTACCCTATCAAACTTGCTATTCCTTTAAGAAAGGGAGGTCAAACCAAATAAGACTTGATTCATATAAAACTTGCAAGTTTTATCAATTGGATTCTTTCAGGTTTTTCCCTAAGAAAAAGAGATACCATGTATTACTTATATACTTCTCTCAACACTAGCTTTTTCGTACTAGTTTATAGAATTTTTATATTCTCTCAGAAGCCATGGCCATGGAAGCTTGTAAATTGGGTTTGGTTTGCTGGATTCTTATGGTAAATTTGATCTATTTTGGAAATGGAGCTGGTAAGGAAGGGCTAGGAGCTTCTTTTATCTTTGGTGATTCATTAGTTGATGCTGGAAATAATAACTATTTGCCAACTTTGTCTAAGGCAAATATCCCTCCTAATGGCATTGATTATAAAGCGTCGGGGGGAAATCCGACCGGCCGATTCACTAATGGAAGAACCATCGGAGATATCGTCGGTAAGCCCAACACATATGAGAAATTATTTAATATGACTGGCATAATATAATTCTCTAACTCATAAATCATTGGATCTGTATAATTATCTTTCTCTCATGATTTATAAGTAGGGAGTCATATAGTTTAATTTCTCGAACACATGTGCATAGTGATATTGAATAATGGCTCGAACACATCGTGACAGTCATATTGAATAATATAAAAAATTGACGGTAAGAATGAATGATACAGGTGAAGAGTTAGGACAACCAAAGCACGCAGTTCCATATTTATCACCGAACGCAAGTGGAAATGCAATGTTATACGGTGTCAATTATGCATCTGGGGGAGGAGGCATTCTCAACGCTACTGGAAGAATATTTGTCTGAAACCTAACACAACTCTTTCTCTCTCTCCTCTCACTCTCTAGAAAAGGGAAAAAAACTTGTGAAATTTTAGTGTCTAAACTTTTTTTTTTTTTAAGTAATTATAAACATTACCAAGATTTTACGCGTCTCAATACGATCCTCAATCATAATAAAAAACTATTGACACACAGAAAATGTTATATTTTTGTAAGTGAATTCTTTAAATAGTTGGAAATTTGTTTCAATTCAATAAATTATTGAAACAAATGTTCAATTCAATACACTATAATTTTTGTTTTCGGTCGAATAATTATCATCTAAATGAGTTTTTTTTTTTTTAACTGTTATGACTGCAAATTTTTCACCTTTTCCGTAAATGATATCAAAGGCATACAATATTGGTAAAAGAAAAGGAAAAATAAATAAATAAAGTGATTCATAGTTTGATGGTGTGTTAATGATGATGTGTAGGTGAATAGGTTGGGAATGGACGTTCAAGTTGATTTTTTCAACATTACGAGGAAACAGATTGACAAATTGATGGGTGCATCAAAAGCTAAAGAATATATAATAAAGAAATCCATATTTTCAATAACAGTTGGAGCCAATGATTTCTTGAATAATTATCTTTTACCTGTTCTTTCGATTGGAGCTAGGATCTCTCAGACTCCTGATGCTTTCATCGACGACATGATCACTCACTTCAGAGACCAGCTCACGGCAAGTTTTTTTTCTTCCTCCTATTTTTTTCCCCTTAATTATAAATATAAATTTTGATACAATATTTATAAACATATCCACGCTCAAAATTTATAATAAATAACAGCTAAAATTTTTATTTACAAATATAGCCAAAAAAAAAAAACTCAAATTCGTGTATAAAATATTATAAAATTTCCATTAGGTTTACTCACTGATTTTACTAATTCCCGGTAGTAATTGACATTCCGTGCAGATGATCATTGATTACCTAATAAGTTATTATTGATTATCTTAAAAGTTATCACTGATTTTTTTTTAATGTTATATTTATAAATACTTTTTAAAATATTATATTTACAAATATTACCAAAAAAAATTAGACCCCCGATAAAAATTACGAAATTTCTTTCTTTCCTTCTTTTTGTCTGATTGATAATTGAAGTTTCGGATTTACGGGGTGCAGAGACTTTACCAGTTGGATGCTCGAAAGTTTGTAGTGGGAAACGTGGGTCCAATAGGATGCATACCTTATCAAAAGACAATAAACCAATTGAATGAAAATGAATGTGTTGATTTGCCCAACAAATTAGCTCGTCAATACAATGCTAAATTGAAAGATTTGCTTACTTCTCTTAATGAAAATCTCCCTGGTTCCACTTTTGTCTACGGCAATGTCTATGATCTCGTCATGGAACTCATCATTAATTATGACAACTACGGTAACCCACCTTCTACTTTTCCTTTATTTGCTTTTTTTTTCCCCTTTTTTAAATCTAGAAATTTAGATGCAAAAATAGAGTTGAGTTCTAAAATTCGATATACTTTAGATCAAACACATACACAACCAATTGAACTGATGAAAGTAAATATCCAAAAAAAAGTTCTCAACTAAGTCACTAATCAAATTATTTTTTATAGTCAAGTGCAATAACTAAAGAAATAATGTATTTAATTATGAACATAAATAAAGACTAGGTAATATAAATCTTCGAAGTCTGAAAAAAAAAAAAAGAAGTTAGTTCGGTCACTTCAATTCTTGCAAGTATACTACATTTTTTATAAGGAAGAATTCTTATTTTCCGTCTTACATAGTTAATTATGATCTATTGGAATAATCTCGTTATATTTAACAAATATATGAATTTGATAATCCAAACTATATTAATACGAAAATAAAACAATTACAGAACTACTAAGCATTTGAGAGACTTAAAACTCTCCCTCACAATAGTCAAGAAACTACAATTCTCATTATAATAATGGATGCCCTAACCCCCATACACACTCACCCTATTTATAAACACACTCTCTAACAAACTCCCACACTATTTACTAATATACCTCTTTATACCCATCCTAACACGATCCTAGTATATTTTGATTCAATAATAGCATGTTACATCATAGATCAGTAATTGAAAATCTCTAATTATTAGTATATATAGAGCCAAAAAAGAAAAATCAATATTTCTACATAACAAATTCTTTTAAAAATTCAAAATTTATCTTTACCAGATGCATTTTACAACTCTCATATGATATATGTATATTGTAGGATTTAAGACAGCAAGTAGGGCATGTTGTGGGAATGGAGGGCAGTTTGCAGGGATAATACCATGTGGTCCTCAATCAAGTATTTGTTCAGAGAGATCAAGACATGTCTTTTGGGATCCTTACCATCCAAGTGAAGCTGCCAATCTTATACTTGCCCAAAAGTTACTTGATGGCGATACCAAGTATATCTCCCCTGTTAATCTCAGGCAGCTTCGTGACCTTTAATTCACTTTTTATTTACTAAACTAAAGGGAATGTAATTTGAGTATATGCCTCTTTTTTTTTTCTTTGAATCCAAAAACAAAAACCAAAAAATAAAAAAAACGAAAAAAAAAACAAAGAAAAGAAGAGAAGAAATGTAAGTGAGTTTCATTGTGGTTACTTCGAAACTTAGTAATAGTTTGAGTTTGAATGGATGTTAGATTATATTTTAAACTAGTGTTTATTGTTTATTTCATGTTTATTTAGTTGAAGGGTAGAATAGATATTTTACTCGTGTTTATTAGTATAAATATGATGTGTTTCAGGTTAAGCCATTGCATTGTTCCTCTTCTCTTCCTCTCCCTTTTCTCTAAAAAGTTCATAGTGCAGACCCCTAATTATGTCCGGTATTATTTAAAAATTAGAATTTTCTTTTTTTAAAAAAAATAATAATAATAAGAATATAAATAAAATTGACCAATTTATTTTTTAACACATCTTTTTTAATTATGCTAATCCAAAGTTGTTTATAATAAAAGTGTGTTTTTTTAAAAGATTAGATCATAGTGGAAAAGTGGAGAAGATAGGGAAAATGAGGTGAAAATTTAAGGAAAATAATTTTGTTAAAAAAAGAGGATAGTTTTGAAAAAGTGGCTCTTGTGAAAATAGCAAAAATATGTCCAATATTTATAAAAATAGCAGTAAAAAAACATATTTGCAAAAATAGCAGAAAAAATAAATTCGCAACTAAAATATTACAAAATTGCCACTAGTAATCAGTGTTAGTAATCACTGATTTACTGATATCCTGATATTTTGTGCAGGAATCACTGATTATTTTATAAGTTATCACTAATATCTCTGATCACATGAATGAGGGTTTTTAAAAATATGCTATATTTGCAAATACTTTTTAAAAATGCTATATTTATAAATATTGCTACAAATTCTGCTACCCAATGAAATTTCCCTTTGAAAAATTAGATGAAAAGTGAACAATGAAAGAATTGGAAAAGAGTGTAAAATAAGTCTTGCTAAAAATAGGAAAAGTTATGGATAAAAATTTGGTTAAGCTAAAAGAAGATTTAAAAATTAAAATGAAAATGGATATTAAATTTTAATTTTATTTTGGGCAAAAAGAGGGGGAGATGATATTTTGAATTCATAGACAAAAGAGGTAGAAAAAATGAGGGGGGAAGGGGATAGGAAAATATTTTCAAAAAATGGCTAAAAATGGAAAAATACAAAAAATTAAAAATTAATAAAAATTAAAACTAAAAGAAAACCTAAACCTTAACTTACCTCTATAAATTCATCTTATTCTCACATTTTCAAGAGGAGAGAGAGGAGGTCCCCAATTTTTTTTAAAAAGCCAATATTCTCTCAATCTTCCACCTCCCAACTTTTCATCACTCACCAATCTCATAACCATTATCTCCATTCTACTACCACTCTCACTCACCATTAGCCACTAACCCATATTATTTTGAGCCACAACTCTACCAACTTGAGTCCTCCACCAATTTTTTACTCATCTAAAACCTAGCCTCCAACTTTCACTAGATTATTACCCCATTCTACCCATTATTCATAAAAACCAATTATCATAACTCTATCATTTCATTTTTTCATCACACACAACACAAATGGGACTCAAGGGGTAATGGAGATATTCGTGATAATCCTCTTCTTTATAGAAGCATGCTAATTTTTTTAGTTACATAATTAGTGTTGAAGTTTTCTTAAAAACAGTTTTTTTTAGATTGGGTCTTTTGTGTTCCAATAGAAATTGTGAGTTATATTTAATGATTTTATTTATGTTATAATTTTTTCATAAAACTAGACTTAAATATGAATCTATAGAAAAAAGAATCAACTAATTCCGATTTGTGGTTTGAAAGTTATGATTTTTTGAAGTTTGTTGTTCAAATGAATTCATAGGCTACGGGATTTCCTGAGCATGTTCTATTTTATGATATTTCTATACTGATTTGTTTAGTTTAATTATTTATGAATATTTTTATTTGAAACTAAACTCATAAAGTACATTTTGTTTAGTATAAAAAAAGATATGATTTTTCAAAGTTGGTACAAAATTCTACATATATTTTTTTTGGTTAAACCGAAAATGAAGCATTTTTCTTTCATAAAAATTTGATTTTTTTGTCCATAAAACATGAATATTTTTGGAGGTGATAGGTAACATTAGACTATTGAAGGATTTTAAGAAAAAAAAGAATCAAGTCAAAACACATTATGGTTAAAAAGTTAAGAAAATTTCAAATTGAAAGTTTGATTATTATATTTTTGTGTATCATGTTTATGTTAGGATTTATTCTATTACCTTAAATTAATTGACATCTATTATTTGTTAAGTTCATTGTTTTTTTATAATGTAAAAAAACCAATTTATTTCAAAAAGTAATTTTTTTTCTTCAAAATTCATCTTTCCAAAAAAATTCTATTATTAAAATTTGGGAATACAAGGATACTTTGATCCCAAAGTTTATGAAAAAAGAAATTTTATGGTTTGATTTTAAAAGCAATTTAAATTATTCTTTTTTTTCCTTCCAAACTTTCTCATTCCAAAAATTTCCAATGATTTGAAAATTTGAAGTACAAGGATACTTTGATCCTAAATTTCATGAATTAAGAAATTTTATAGTATGATTTTAAAACCAATTTGAAATACCTTTTTCAAAACTTGTTTTCATCCTAAAAAAAATCCTATGAATTGAAATTTGGGAGTACAAGGATACTTTAATCCCAAATTCATGAATTAAGAATTCTTATGGTGTGATTTTAAAACCAAATTGAAATAACCTTTTCAAAACTTTTACATTCCAAAAAACTTCTTAGTAATTGAAATTTGGGAGTACAAGGATACTTTGATCCCAAATTTCACGAATTTAAAAGTTTTATGGCATGATTCTTAAAACCAATTTCAATAATTTCTTCAAAAGTTTTTCATCCCAAAAAACTTCCCACAATTTAAAATTTAGGAGTACAAGGATTACTTTGATCCCAAATTTCATGAATCAAGAAGTTTCATGGCATGACATATAAATCAAATTAAAGTATTTTCCTTCAAAACTTTCATTCCAAAGAACTCTCTATAATTTGAAATTTGAGAGTACAAGGATACTTTGATCTCAAATTCCATAAAATTGAAAGTTTTATGATTTGATAATTTTATCTTTAATTTTTTTGAAAAAAATGTTTTTAATGGCGTAATGCCACTCATAGTAATTTAATGATATCATTATAATGATTAATGATATGATCAAATTAACATGGGACATTTCAAAATAATCTGAAAAAATAATTTGTTTTTCTAATGGCTTAATGTCACTCACAATTATTAACAATATCATTAAAATAATTAGTGATATTGACTAATAAATGTGGGACATTCTAAAATAATAATAAAAAAAACATTTTGTTTTAGTAAAGGGCATTTAATGACGTATGTGAGATAAACCAAAACAGTAATCGTTTTTAAAACGAATGTTTTAGGGTGCTAACATCTTCCCTAAACATGAATAAACTCCCAAACACCTTTTTTCAAAATTCGCAGACCATTTTTTATTTTTATTCTCGGGTGACCAATCACACCCATTTTAAAACCAATGATTGGTGGCGACTCTGGTTTTCTTTCTTGTTCTTTTCTTTTGCCATTTTTGTCAGGTTAGAAAAGGACATACGTTTTTTAGAGAGGGTCGGCCGCTCCGCGTCGTTCGAGGGAGTAGCGACACATAGTTTCATGATATTTCTTTAATTATCGTATTTGACTAAGCCTCTATCTGAGTCGAAAAATCTCTCGGTGGCAAGGTCTAAAGCGTGTCGATTTATCATGTGATGGCTTTGAGATCTCTTAGAGAGAGTACTCATGTTGTTGATTATGGTTGTCAAGCAAATATCAAAAGGTGATACATATAGACTTCTTTACAAATCAGTGTTCTTATTTTATTTATTTTTATAAAATGATATGTTCTTACGTTTATATTCATGTCCCATGTTTTTTAGCATTGTGATATCATAAAATTGTAATAAATTGATAGACACATCAATTCTCCTCAATTAAATTGGAACATTTTCATTTTATTCTCAAAGGTGCTCTCATATTGAGCTTTAAAAAGCCTAGGTATTGAGTGCCATCAGCAAAGCAACTTCAAAAATTGAACCTCCCTTCGCATGTAAAACAATGGCTTTTTTTAAAACACCTCCATGTTTTGACCTAATTAAAATTAGGGCTATATAAACTTCTCGAATAAGTATAACGACGTAAGGCTCTTGGCACTAACCTTGCTATCTGACCGCATTCGACACTAGGTTTCAGGTGTTGTGACACTAATTACTTCCTTAAATTATTTTCTCAATTCTTCTTTCTGCTTCCTACCTGGAAAAAAAAAACCGTACAAGTCATAATATACCCCAAAATACCTAAAACTAGCATAAAATGTGTAAGAATATGTAGAATGTATAACCAAATATACATGCTAACAGAGAATGGATCGTAATGTCTAATTGGTATAGCACATTTATTTAAATCTTCTCTGCCGCAGGACATTCCTGATTGTTTCATCCTGATAGGGCAGCGTCATCTTGAAATTCACAAAACCTCAATGCCGGTGGTTAATTTGCACTTTGAACATACAGATGTTTTTAGATATGTTTAGAAAATGCAGAATATGGTTTGATGAGAGTTTTTTCGGTTCAGTGCAAATAATGAATGATTGCCAACGTGATATTAAAGTTGGAAGCCATTACCTAAGACCAAGACAGTATTAGCGTACTTTGTTTATTTGAGTCAGATTGGTCTTTGGAGCATCTCATGTGGCCTCGGCAGTGGCTCCACTGTCTTTAAACCATGCTGGGTCAGCAACCAAGTTTGGTTACGCAAGGTAGCCGAACTTCCTCTTAGAACCATTTGAGATCCTTGAAGAGTGAACTATAAGACCTGTTGTAGCAAACAAGTATCAGTTGCCCATATATACCACAAAACAAGTGTATTTTGCATTGTTTGTTTGTCTTGCCTCTTCCATTGGATCTCCCTCTTGTTCCTCTTCAATTATAGGAGTTTTGACCTTGGCTCTCATTTCATTAGTCTTCATTCTGTGTCTTGTTAGTTAGTTTAGCTTAGAATTTATTTAGGTTTGGCACTATGGAGGGCAGAAATGTTCACATCAGGAGTGGCTGAATGAGTTGTAGTAGGTGTTCTCAAAGGTAATAAGAGTTTCGTGGAATCCTTGGAGTTAAGCAGACAGTTAATGGGTAGACACTAGAACTAGAAGTGAGGTAATTGATAGAAACACGCTCACCACCCAAGGCTTGTCTAAAAGTTGATTCATAGAGGATAGACATTGATTCATAAGGTTGTTCATACATTTCAAGAGGTCCAGATGTTTGTTATCTCACATGCAACGGAAGGCTGCATATAAATCAACATACTATGTGGTGAGTCTGGTGGCCCATTTTGCATAGTCCTCAATTCCTATTTAGTTCAATTGTTCCATTTGTGGGGTTGGCAGGCTTTGTTTTCAAGAGAGAGTCCTCGAAACGTTTAGTCTGACGTTGCCAGCACCATCAATTTCTATAGAAGAAAGTTGTTTTTTTAGTCTAGGAAAAGAGCTGAACTAGGAAACACGGACACTTCATTTTGAGCAAGAGTGTCCGTGTCCGTGTCCGCTCCCGGACACGTGTCGGACATGTGATTTGGAGTGTCCTATTATTTTATTATTATTTAAAATTTCGGACACGGGATACATGAGGGACACGTTAGGACACACTCAAGCCACGTTTTGTAGAGAATGAAAAAATTTAGAAAAAATTGATGGTTTTTTCATCAAGACTATGAATGTTTACATGAAGAAAGATAAACTAAAATGAAAATGAAAAAAAAAACATAAAAACCTATAAAAACTAAACTAAAAAATGAAAGAAAATTAAAAGATTTTTATTTCATAACACTTAATGAAGTGATGTGAGAAAATGTGAGTGCATATCTACGTGCTGTGACAATTTATTACATTTGATAACATTAATAAGAATAAGAGTACATAGAAATAATTATTAAAAAATTATAATTATTGAAAATGTTCCAGCCATGTTTGTCCAACAAACTTTTTGAAAAATGGCGTGTCCCCATGTCCGCTGTCGTATCTGTGTCCATGTCTCTTAGGAGCTGAACTGAGGTGGCTGCCAAAGAAAGGTATAGTTGGAGATATTGGTGATTTGGGATGGAGGTGGTGTGACTACTGTGGCTGCTTGAGTTAAGTGAAGGTATTTGCGACGCTTGTCACTCCAGGAGTTGACATCTTTTGAGGGTTTTTTAGTATTCGTAAGGTTGAACGGCGCAGGTCAATGACAAACTTTGGCACCAACTTATGATTTTGTGTAATAAGAGGGCAAAAAAGTCAAACTGCCTAGCTTCTCTCATAGATAATGAACTAACACGTTTTAAAATAAATGAACGCCTACATGGATCACATATACAAATGTACAGATCTCACCGAATTAGGTCATTCAGAACTGAGTTTATCTGGTAAAAAAATCTCAAATGAAAATGAAAAGCATGGGAGCAGATTTTATTAACTATGAGAACCACGTTTTTTTTTATAATGAACAATTTCATTGATATATGAAATACAAAATATACAATAAAAATACAAGAACCATGCGAATATGTTTAATCTTCCAGTTTCCTGAGAGAGAAATTCTAAATGGGAAAATGATAACGCAGTTGCATTACCTCAATTGACAATGGTACGATGCACCACCGTGTCTGTCCAATATTTGACATGTCACATGAACAGAGCAGTCACCAGAGAAAACATCACCTCAAAGCCTCAAGAGAGGTGGGGACCAAACAATCTGTATTCATCCATTCATGGCATTTGAAAAATGTTAACTAGAAAGTTCAAAGTCGAAGCTCTTGAGTTGAAACAATCTTAATGATAGTCTGTGCTTCAAGAAGAAGGATGAGGGATTACATGAGGCTCAACTCAAGGACTCATAATTACTCCACAGAATCTTTCTTTATGCACAGCTCCAGAAATATTGTCAAACTGCCAAGGGGAAGAAAAAAACATATACTGAAGTTGGGACTAGCAAGGCTTATCATAAAACAAGCCGAGGAACAAGATGAATTTATATACTAAAAGCCAGTTAAATATTATACATGTTTCATGTTTATTCTTTTAAAAAGAAAAAGAAAAACAAAATGTATTTAAAAATAATTTTCAATCTCTTATTTTCTATGAATTTAAATAAAAGTTAATCTCTTTCTTAAGAGTTTCTCTAAAAAAAAAATATTAAATATTGTAAATCTTAAGTTTATGATATAAAATATGCAACTGACAAGAAAAATGTGAAAAGAAAAAACAATTCCATTAAAATTTAACATCATGAGAAACTAAAAACCAACTATTTCTTGTTCCCTGAAAAATAGAAAATGCTGTCAAACACACCTTTTTCTTATAAAACTAAAATAAGAAAATGAAAAAGAAAAAGAAAAACAACATGAAACAAACAAACAGATCTTTAATATTAAAAAAATTTATGAACAGCATCCAAAAATCTCTCAAGTAGAGCATACAATCTTTAGCTGCTATAATCCTTCAATTAATGCTCAGATCGAACTAAAATCTGATGGCCATCGAATTCTATCCAAACTTCCTAATGGCTAATCAATAGCAGGTGTCACAGATCAACATAACGCACATTCTGAAGAACCCTCACTTTTTGTTTTTTGTGTGTGTGAAAAGAACCCTCAAATTTCTTTATAACATTTTAACACTTGTATATCCATCTAACTGAGTATGAGTGAATTCATAGTAAAGAAAGAGATAATTAACTGGCTCATGTCTTGTGATAAATAAATCACCAACATAATAAAGAGAATAGTAGCACAATTGTATAGCCTTAACAAAACCATGATCGAAGAAAAATCAAAATATTTGAAAATAGAACTCTAAACCATATAAAATGAACAAAATAAAAAGGAGAGTTAGAAAGTCCATATTTATATTGACAAGTGAAAATAAATATGATCAACCAACATTAAATAAAATTCCCTCTTGAGTTGGAACAAATAACCTCAACATTACATAATCTGATGTCTGATGATAAAAAATTCTTATAAATTCTTCAAAATCTTCTATGCTTATAGTAGTTAAGATTGCATACTTTTAGCTAAATGATTTCAAAGATCCCACCCTAAAGAGAAAAATATTGGGATCCAAGACCCATCAGATGAGATGATATCTATTGGTCAACAAAGACATAAAACTTTGTTAATACATAAATACGAACAATATGAACAATTAATATTTAATTAAAATAATCGAAAATCTAATAAGATATTACTTTAAAATATTGAAACCAGAACAGCTAAAATATGGTGATACAAGGGACAAATAAACATTCTGAAAACATACACATACCGTTTTAGAAGCACCTCCGGATTGTAGGGAAAGAGATCTTTGGTATGAAGATTTTCCACAGATCTTTTCAATGACTGCAGACAATTTCTAGCTTTCTTGAATGCTTTTACCCCTATTCTGTAATGCTTGTAGCCATAATCATAATCATTTTTAACGACCGCAAGAGAAAGAAGGGTGTTCTTACGTTTCTTTGGTGAACTAGGTGATAACTCTTCCAAAATATTTGAGCTATTCAGTAATACTTTTCTTTTCTTGCATGAAGAGTGAGTTGTGACATCCCATTCAGTAGAAAAACTCACGAATAAGTGCTTGGAATCACTTATTTTGTGCAAACACCTAGAGTGGGGAAAAATGAGGGTAAGGCTCTGTTTGCTTTCTGTGGAATTTAAAGGATTTCAAATCATAAGCGATTCAAAATGAAATCCTGTTTAGTATCATTAAAATAAAAGTCATTTCAAATCTTGTTTTTAAGTAAAAGAAATCCAACCTAAAATGGTTGAATTTTACATTATTTCACTTTAAAATAATAAAAATTAAAAATTTAACCTCATCAGATTTCAGTTAAAAGAAATATTAGTAAAAATATCTACTTTCATTACATAATACATTTCCATGTAATTCAAACCAAAAAAAAAATTATTAATTAGATTAATTTCAAACATATCTCATTACAAACAAAATATGGTTTCAAATCATTTTCATTTTTTTTTAATAGAAAGATACACTTTCATCGATTAATTTTAGAATTTTTAAATCATGTCATTTTCAAATCATTTCTTACACTTTCTTTCTCGACTCCAAATGGAGAGAAATGAAAGATGCCCCGTAACATCATTAACATGAAAATAGCCTTGAGAAAGTGCCAAACAGGTACTAATTACCATTCACCATCACTTATAGCCGTTGCAAGTTTCTCTCACTCTCTTCTTCTTTCTCACACAAAAAATAAAACATTGAAAACAAAGAGAAAGAGATTGATAAATTTTTTTTTTTTTTTTTTTGATATGAAACGATACTTATATATAAAGAAAATAGGTGTTACAAAAAGGGTGATTAGTAAATCACCAAGGCCAAAGGATTACAAAAAACCATTCCAATTGGCATTTATCATAAAACTATCATAATTACAAAATAAATTATTAAGGGAGCTCCATTGAGAGACTTTGAATTTAATATTCTCCCAAGTATCCAAAACAGGCCTAGATTTGTTGTTGAAGATTCGAGAATTTCTTTCGAGCCAAATATCCCAAACTAAACATTTGACCGCATATTCCCAGAGAATTTTAGCCTTTCTCTTGAACGGATGGCCTAGAAGCAGGTTACTCATTAGCGTAGAGGCTTTCATAGGGAAGCAGTAGTCCATATTGAAAGTTGACATGAGCAGGTTCCAAAGAAGAGAAGCAAAAGGGCAGTGGATGAAGAGGTGATCGTGGTTTTCGGCATGTCTAAGGCAGAGGTAACAAACAGCAGGGGAGATGCAAAGATCAGGCCGTCTTCTTTGGAGAATATCCGAGGTATTTAGACCTCCTAGAGTTAAGTTCCAAACGAAAAAATTAATCTTCTTGGGAGAGCCCCTTTTCCAAATGCCATTGTAGAGATTGATCTCCATGACCTGAGTTCTATTTGTGAGATGAGCAAAGAGAGATCTGGTTGTAAAGCATCCATCTTTTTCAAGGGACCAGCAGGGAGCATCAGGCAGATTGTTCAAAGATAAAGTGAAAATAGTTGCCAAAAGGTTGGTGAAGTCTTCCAATTCTCTATTGGAAAGAGTTCTGGTGAAGTTTAATTCCCAAGCATGACAAATAGAGTCCCAGCAAGCATTCACCATAGCATTTTTTGCAGTAGAGATACGAAACAGTCTGGGAAATTGCTGCTTCAAAGAGAGGTTGTTTGCCCAATTATCATTCCAGAAACTTGTAGTGCAACCATTACCTATTTTAATGGTAAAAAGATTAACACATTGTTTTCTGCAGTAGGAGATATAATGCCAGGGGCAATGTCTTCGAGTGGGGGAAATAGAAGTAAATCTGCCATTATCAAGAATCCCGTATTTAGAAGAGATGATCTTGAACCACATGGAGTTTTCTTCTTTCAGAAATCTCCAGCACCATTTAGAAGCCAAGGATAAATTTTTTTCCTTAAGATTACCAATTCCGAGCCCGCCTCCATCCTTGTGATTGGAAACTTTCTTCCAATCAATGAGATGACTACCATGAGTTGTACCTTCCTTAGCCCAAAGAAAATCTCGGATCTTTTTTTCAACAATCTTGATGACTTTTCCAGGCATCTTGAAGAGAGACATGAGATAGGTGGGGGTATTCATGAAGACAGATTGAATAATAGTAAGTCTGCCTCCCTTAGAAAACAGGGCGTTTCTCCAATTGTCGAGCCGAAACGAAATCTTTTCCATGACCGGGTCCCAAAACTGATGGGTATCGGGATTTCCTCCAAGAGGCATACCCAAGTATGTCATAGGCCAAATACCCACAGAGCAACCCAAAATGGAAGCTTGGGCTGAGACTTCTCCGGATCAATGTTGATCCCATTGAGGGTGGATTTTGCAAGATTGATCTTCATGGCTGACATTTCTTCAAAGAGTTTGAGGGCCTCAATAATTTTCCCAATTTCATTGTCCTTGTGTTCTCCAAATATTAGAATGTCATCAGCAAAGAGAAGATGGTTAAAATGAAAATCACGATTGCCAATACGAACCCCGTGAAGAGAGCCTGTGGAGAGACAATTGTCCAGAATTCGGCTGAGAACATCCATGACTAGGATGAAAAGGAAGGGAGAGAGTGGGTCGCCTTGACGAAGACCTCTGGTAGCTAGAATTTTCCCTCTCGGTCGTCCATTAATGAAGACAGAAAAAGAGGTGTTTGAGATACAACTATGAATCCATTTCCTCCAAACCGGATCAAAACCTTTCAAATCCATAATTGCAAGGAGAAAATTCCAATCGACCCTGTCAAAAGCTTTCTCAAGGTCAATCTTCAAAACAAAAACCTTTTTGCCAGTAGCTTTGAAATCATCAATGGCCTCATTCGCAATTAGGATTGCATCGGTAATCTGCCTATTTTGAACAAAAGCGAACTGAGCAATAGAGATGGTGGATGGGATGACTTTCTTGAGACGGTTGGCGAGCACTTTAGCAATAATTTTGTAAATGCCGTGAATCAGACTGATAGGTCTGAAATCGGAAACTCTAGAAGAACGAGCTTTCTTCGGGATTAGACAGATGTAGGACTCTTTCAGGCAAGCGTTAAGACGTTTATTCTCAAAAAAATCCTGGAATACTTCCAATATATCAGGCTTGATAGTGTTCCAGCATTTTTTAAAGAATTCTCCTGTGTAGCCATCGGGGCCTGGAGCTTTGTTCGAGTCAAGGTCTTTGATAGCAGAGATAATTTCAGGTTCGAAGAAAGGAGTAATCAAGAGTTGGTTCTCTTCAGTGGAGACCGGACTCCAATTTGCAGCAGATGGAACAGATCTGAATCCTTCTTGACTTTTATACAGATTTTGAAAGAAATTGAGCACTTCATTCTCAATTTCAGAATCTGAGAGAAGACTGACTCCATCTTCATTAATAAGCTCATGGATGAATGATTTTCTTCGTCTGCCCATCGCAATTCTGTGGAAAAGGGCAGTGTTCTCGTCTCCTTCTTTAAGCCAGTTTAGCTTACATTTTTGTCTCCATTTGATGTTTTCTTTAAGAAGAGTATCCAGGAGCTTAGTTTTCAGACACTTCCTATGAGAGAAATCAGACTCATTTAGGGGATGCTGCTCCTCTTTGGAATCTAAGAGGTAAATGGCCTTGGAGGTTTCAGTTTTGAGAGAATTGAGATTGCCGAGAGATTGATTGTTCCACAATTTGAGATCAGTTTTGAGTAGCTTTAATTTCCTGTTTAAACAGAAACCGGGCCAACCGTTGACCTCGTAAGAATTCCAGAGATTGAAGACCATGGATTGAAAATTTTTTTGGGAGCACCAGAAATTTTCAAATTTGAAGGGCATGGGACCCCAAAAAAGATTTCCAGTCTCAAGAAAAATGGGGAAGTGGTCAGAGGTAGTACGAGGTTTTCTTGAGGCTCTGGAGTGGGTGAATTTTGAGACCCAGCTGTCTGTCACAAGAAAACGATCTATGAGGGTGTGAATGGGCCAATCCCTCATATCAGACCAAGTATAAGCTCCGTTAGCAAGAGGAATATCCGTGAGGGATAGATCATCGATTAACTTGTTGAAGAGTCTCATGCTTTTTGTGACTCTCCCTCCGGTGGATTTTTCACCAATACTTCTTGTGACATTAAAATCACCCCCCAGACACCAACAGCCACTGCACAAACCATTAAGGAAATAGATCTCATCCCAGAGAAGGTGTCTGTCATGGAAAGAGATTGATAAATCAATCGATCAATCAATAAGTGGAGAAGGCAATGTATCAAATTGTTGGTTGAAGCATAAAAGACCTCCAAATATTCAAATTCCCACCGTCTTGAAAGAGCTAAATCAACCTCACTCTCAATGCCGCCACGCCCTGGAGGACCGACACCATCTCTTCCTCTGGGAATTCAAATTCAAATTCAAATGATTTGGCAGATCATGTGGGGGTTTACTTTGTCAAGGGCCAGAAGAAATTCATGGAAGATAAGCACAAGATTATTCCTTGCTTAAAAGGCCACTTAAATGAAGCTTTTTTTGGGGTTTATGATGGTCATGGAGGCAGGAAAGCAGCTAATTTTGTTTCACAAAATTTGCATAACAACATACTTGAGATGATGCGTGATTCTACTGGTTCTGCACAGAAGGAAAAAGCAATTAAAGCTGCTTTTTTTAAAGCAGACCGAGACTTCTTGAACCTGGGTATAGGCAGTGGTGCCTGCTGTGTCACAGCTCTGATACAAGGGCAAGAAGTTGTTGTTTCCAACTTGGGAGATTGCAGAGCTGAATCTTTAACAAAAGACCATAGAGTGGAACACGCGGATGAACGAAGAAGAAAAGAAAATAAGGTCGGATATGTTGAGTTTCATAGGGGAGCATGGAGGGTTCACGGGGTTCTTTCTATTTCCAGAAGCATTGGAGATGCTCATTTGAAGGACTGGGTGGTGGCAGAGCCTGATTCAAAGGTCTTACCTCTAAGTCAAGACATGGAATTTCTTGTCCTAGCTTCTGACGGGCTGTGGGAAAAGGTAGGCAACCAAGAGATGGTTGATGTTGTGACATGATTGTGCTTGATGGATAAAAAACTTGAGCAATCAAAAGGTTTTTTGAGGAGCATTGACTTTGTGAATGGCTCTGTGAATACAAGTCCTCCATCAAAAATTCGGCGAGTTTCATTAGTCAGGCAACAGAAAAGAATGCTATCTCCAAGCTATATCAAGGCACCTATTTGCTGGGAAAATGTGGAAGATGACAATGGTTGTGAAAAAGAGAGTCCTATATCAAAATCAAGAAGAATATCATTGGTCAGACAAATGAAGATGAAGAAGGAATCACCAACTAAAGAGAACAGCGATTGCAGCTATAGGAAGAAACCCACCTCCAATAGACTTGTGGCTGCTTGTAAGGAGCTTGTAGATCTAGCTTTGAGTAGGGGTAGTTTGGATGATATAACTGTAATGATAATTGATTTAAGTCACTTTAAATTCAACAGTCAATCTGAGTCTTCTAGTACATATCTGAGTCTTCTAGTACATAGTTGACTCTGTTCTTAACCAGAAAGATGCCTAAAAGGCAGATACGATTTTTGAAATTCTAGTTATCTAAATACAAAGCTGGGTAAATATTATTTCAAAAAAAAATTTAAGGGGCAATTACTGAAATAGTATATTTTTACATACTAAAAACTAAAATGTCTAGAAGTTTTTAAAAATTACTCCAATGGCATAATTATAGTTCAATTATTTATTGAACTAAAATTCAATAATTTATTGAACTAGAAAACGTAAAAAAAACCAACAAATTCATTGAAAATAATCAAATAAGTTGATAAACTATTGAACTTAAACTTAAAAAGGCAAAAATCAAAATACTTATGAAAAATAACAAAGTATAATTCAATTATTTATTGAACTATAATTATGCAATTTGAGTCATTTTTCATGCCATTTTAGTAATTAGTATGTAAATTTATGCTATTTGAGACAAATTCTATAATTTTAACATATGGATATGTAAAGAAACAAAGTTTAGAGGATAATATTGGAAACCAGTGATATGCCCTCAATTACTCATACGTATATTAGGTGTAAAGGGAAAGGGGTAGAGTGGGAATTGTACCTGGGAGAATCCTTTGTTTGTTAGAAAGTATCTTTGTGGGTGGGTCCTTAGGTCTGTTAGCATGTATATCTATATATATATATAATGTAATCAAGGAAAGGGAGAGGGAAAGGTAGACAGATATTGAGTGAGGTCATCTGAGAGAGATTGTGGGGCTCTCAAACTCCCTACTTGTACTTTTTGTTACAATCCTTAAGCTAACATGATCTAATTTCAACTAACTAGGAACTTTAAAGAAATCTACTCTTCTTTAATTAGATGTTCAAGTTTCCAAATTCAGTTTTTACAAGGTCGACAAGCATTAAAGAAAGTCAAATAAAATTAATACAACCTACCTCAAGAGATATTCCAAACAATATGTTCCTGCATCTTTTGTGATAAGGTAATCTAGAAGAACTCCATGATCATAATCTAACTGCAAATAAAGACAATAGCCAAATAATGTCCACGAGTCCAGGAACTTAATAAGGAAAATAGAAGCATGTCAAAGTCAACAAGGCAAGAACAAGAGAAGGACGGGGGTTTGAGACTTTTATGGGGTATCTCCACACCCCAGTCTGGGATTATATTCCTTACCTCCTTAAGAAAAAGGTGGAAGATGTTTACAGGATTAAAAATGTTTGAAACATGAAAAAGTATATTCTCCTTCCCATCCTGGCATGGTACTTCACAAAACCTAAACACAATACATGAGCAATGACTTTCCCAAAATGTGATGGAAGCAATAATTTTAAAATAAATGTGAAATCAAACTAAATAATACCATGGCCTTGAGGAATAAGGCAGAGGAAGAAGTTGCAGCATCACCTTAAATAATAAATCATCCTAGAGTTCAAGATAATAAAAATATTAGAATATATGTGTAAATATCTTGTACTCTTCCTTCCTCTTTTGGTTTTTCCTTTAATAAAAGGTCTCTTACAACTGGAAAAAAAAGGATTACATAATGTGAACAAGAAAAAGGAACATCGTGAAAAATTGTACAACCATAATAAATATAGAAGATAAAACAAAAAATAACTCTGATGAGGGGGTGCCAGATATCCTAAATCCTTCTATAACATTATTGAAGATCAGAAAGAAGATGTACAAACCTCATGCATAAATAGCCGAAGTAATGACGATGCAAACTTGATACAATTTTTTGCATATATTTCATGGTCCAAAAACATATTAGTTGGCAGATTCCCTTGAAGCCACGTATAGAGCTCTGATATACCTTTCTCAATACAACTGCACCCATTACATTTACTATCCAAATATGTGGTGCAGATCAACTGACACTTTAAACTTGCAGATGCGTCATTCTTTTCGGTGGGTAGTTTAGAAATCAAGCTCAGGGAACACCTGAGGAAAAGAAAAATAGACAGTCTTTGCAGATGCAAGGAACATGGACTATGTACTTCATCAAAAGATCTTGCGATCAATGGAGAATCTTCGAGGGAATCATCTGGAGCAGATTCCATCTTAAGCATGGGAATCAACAAAAGCTTTTGGAAATGCTTTTCGCAAAGTTGCAACCATAGAACAAGAATGGAACATCGCAGTTGACATTGGTAACTAAGCCTGATCATTAATATCTGCAAAATGAAAAACTCCTAAACTTAGTATAGACACTGCCATGCATTTGCATTGTACTTTATCTCAAGAAAGTTGATCCATTGTATACATTCAAAGGGGGAGAACAAAAGCAAAAAGAAAGATTCATACCAGTAACTTGTGCCTGAAATATCGTGGCAAACACTTATCAAAATGACCAACTTGATTGTTGAGGCACCACTCCAAAAGGTCAGGGATTAGGTTGATAATCTTAACTAAGAAAGGATGATTATTGAGTGAACCACCTGCAGCATCCTCAAAATCACCTAGATCAGCCAAGGAACAAATAAATTGAACGAAATTTCCTAGAAATAGAATTTTTGACTCTAGCCACCTATCCGCATTACTATGATGCGAGCCATTATTGCTGGGGGGGTTCACTGTGTCACAATTTGGCTCACTAAGAATCATCCCCATATAATTCCAAGGAATCCTTGAGAGACAAGAATTGACAGAATCAAAGAACACTCCAATAAGATCACTCTGCTCTTGCTTCAAAAATTTCAAGATATTACGCAAAGCTCTAATAATGTCAGCAACAGTGGAGAAGTTGGCATTTTTCAGCTTAGGTTTTATGATATTACTTATGGTAAATAAATAGCAGTCTACATTTTCAAACCCAGTGATTGAAGGAGCAAAAGAAGATATGATTTTGGCAAGCATCAATTCCATGCATAAACATAATGAGTGAACTAATTCATCCCAGTGGCTCCCCTGCATAATGTAAAAGGGAAGAATTATCGATCATAAGTAATATGTGTTACACTAAAATTTCAAGCAAGTGGCATAAAGAACGTACAGATATAGTGACAAACTTTGAAATCTCTACAAGTACATTGCCCACCAGATGTTTGACATACTGATTATCATAAGTTAATAAAAGTACCTGCAATCAAGGAAAAGCGGTAAATTTCAAAATCAAAAGTATTGGAGAAGTTTTAGTAACCGATTGATTACATTACCTGACTTAGGTCCATTATTCAAAGAATTATTAAGATTGATGGAAAATATTCTCAGCATTTTATGATAATTGTAAATGTAGTATACATAACTAATACAAAATCAACTTCAAATACAGAGTCCATCCATTTGACTAGATTAATTACCAAATCAGAAATTATCTTCGCGATACAGTTGTGGCCCTCAGGAAATTGATCCCGCTCATCGGACGCAAACTTCTGAACCGCTTCCTGATCGAAAATGAATTGAATATCAATAAAGAATTCATCAGATTGAGAAGAATAGAGAGACGGAAACTAACAGTGTCAGAGTTGCAATCGCTTTCTTGAATCCAGCGCTGAACTTCATTAAAAACCTAATAATGAATGATCACTATTAATATAATATAATATTCAGAGAAGCAATGATTTTGTGACGAAAACATAGAAAAGAAGAGCGAAACAAACATGAGAGAGTGCAATCAGTAGTTCTTTTTCCTTCTCTTTCGTCTCAAATACCAAATCATCTTCCTATTCCCCAAAAAAGAAGAACAATATGAACTAAGGAAATGCACAAAATCTAAAAGGAAAAAAAAATTGTAGATAAAGAAAAACCTAACTGTGAATGGACGGAGAGAATGATCAATAAGCCGGCAAAGACGCAAACACTTGTTCTCTTGACCGCCGAACGACATTTTTCAGCCCCACCTTTGAGTTCAGTTCAGACAGTGTTCTGCTTCAATGGCGAATCGCAACAACTGAGAAACTTTTCTTGATAATTTCAGGGAACTTCATCCCAATTACCTTTAAATTTCTTTTTATAAAATGGGTTAACTATTAAAATAGTCACTCTTATGGTGAAAAAACGTTTTTATGGCCACATGTATGAAAATAACACTAAATAGCCACTAAAAAGCAAGTTATTTACTAAAAAGCCTTCTCACGAATTTCTATGTCATCACATAAAAAAAAATTCATAAAAACATCTCTCCTCTCATTTTTTTTTTTATTCTTTATTTTCTCTCTCTTTTTTCATTTTTTTCTCTCCTTCACTACCACTGTCTTCCTTCTCTCTCCCTCATTTTCCATTTTTTTAAAAAGTTAAATCTATTACTTTGTCTCCAATTTTTTCTCTAAAAAACTTAGATCTAACATAAACCTTGAAGATTCAAAGTAAAATGTAATTAAAGTTGATGAAAGGTATGCTCTTTTTTTAATCCATGGAAAAACTTAGATTTAGCTAACAAGTTTGATTTTTTTTTAATCTATGGAAAACCCTAAAAATCGAATTCTCTCCATTTTCTCTCCAGAAAAAAACCTTAGATCTAGCATGGATCTTGATTTTTTTTTTGGGTTTCAATCTCTATTTTTCCAAAAGATTCCATTTTTTGTTGTTATTATTATTTTTGGTTTTAATCTCTATTTCTCAAAAAGTATCACATGATACATAAAGTACCTGATGACACGCTCTACAATTCATTCATGTTAATCGTAAATCATGTGGTACTTAAAGTACTATGTGTATGTTAAGATACATTGTACCTAAAGTACCACATAATATATTAACAAAGATACATTTATGTATGGATTAAAATTTATGAACCATAAAGCATAGTACGATTAATACTTTGTGTATACACATTATCACAATTAGTACACCTGTTGTAACGTCCCGTTACTTTTGAAGTAATTTTTTTTTATTTTAATTAAAGTATTTAGATTAATTTTAGAATTAGTAGCTTAGAATTTAGGAGTTTATTTTGTTCGTAAACCTTTTTAATCGTTTTATTAGCTTAAATTAGTTTGGATTAACGGGCCAATTAATAATTATTAATCACCTTTTGGCTAGGTTAAGTGCTTCAGGTTTAGTTTTAAAAGCTAAAAGCAAATGAGGTACGATTTCGTAATTTTTGGTTTATTTAAAATATCTAACACTATTCATCTTCCTTATTAAATTCATTTTAAGACAAAAAATTAGAAAACCCCTCTCCTTTCTCTCTTCCATAAACGTGAGCTCCATGGGAGGGGAAGAAAAACATTGGGTTTTTGCCGTTTCTTAGTGGATCGTCGTGATTTTTACTACGTTGGATTTCTCGGGACGTGGGCTTTCATTCCATCCTAACCTTTTGGCGTTTCTCATTCTCTAAGGGAAGCCCTAAAAAGTGTTGGTAATCGCACGTGTGGTAATTTGTTTGGCACTTAGGAAGTTCGACTACTTTGTTAAAGTGAGTTTAAAGTGGTAGTTAGTGATTTTATGAATTGAATTACATTACGATATTGTTTGATCGAGGTTAACTGACAAAGCACTCTCCTAGGAGTTAATACTTATTGGTTGGTGACTTTAGACTTGGAAGTGAGTTTGAGTGTCTTTGGAGCTATTTAGTAATTTTTGGGTGGAAAAGTAAGTTTGAGAATGTTTTGGAAGTCTTGTAAGATTATGGAAAGTTTTATAAGAAATTTGGGAGTTTAAGATACTTTGAGTAGTTTTGGATCAAAGTAGCTTAGAAGTGATTCTTGGGAGTGTTAAAGGCTATGGAGATTTTGAGATAAGTTGAGAATTGGAATTACTTTAGGTAGTTTTGGACTAAAGTAAAGAAGAGGAAATTCTTGGGAGTTAACTCGTGTAATTCAAAGCGGCTTGTGTTCTTTAGTAGCGTTGAAGTGTTAAACCTTGATTTTGCTTACTTGGGGAACTATAAGACTCCATGGAACTTGGCATCGGTGATGATAATGGTTATTGTTTATTCAATCTTATTACCTTGTGTAAGGAATAATGATTATGGTTTGATGTAGTAATAATGTGGAGTATGGAAGTTCTAATGATAATACGATTGATGTTGATTGTGGTAGTATTGTGGAGTATGGAATCCTAATGATAGTACGATTAAGGTATTTGGGACTTTTGGTAAGGGCAACACTTTGAGGAGTACAAAAGATAAGCATGTAATTAAGTGTAAATTGTTTGGTAGATTGTTTGTTAGTTGTTTGTTAGTTGTTTGTGTGTGATGCTCAAGTAATGAACTGATTTATAGATACTATGTGATATGATCTTGGGATATAATAGGGTCATAGATGAAACAGGCTATGAGCGACGTTATATGAGGAGATCGAGATTAGGGTTGTGCACAGTTCGGTTTGGTCCGGTTTTGGACAAAACTGAAACCGAACCGTGAACTTCGGTTTTGATAAATTGTGAACCGCTCGGTTCATAATTTTTGGGGAAACCGATCTCATTCGGTTCATGATGGTTTTCGGTTTTTCTGGTTTGGCTTGCATCAAGAGAGAACACAGATCTATGAAGAAGAAACAGAGATCAAAAGGGAAAAAAAAATATTCAAGAGAGAAAGAAAGCAGATCAAAGTAAGGATAAATGTCTTTAGATGAGAGATTTATTCTCTAAATTTCAATTCACAACCATAAACTATTAGGAAATCAATAGCACCATGAATCATTTGTGGAAATTGAAAGAAAAAAACTAAAGAAACAAATTTGGGTGAAATAAAGATCAGGATTGATTTGGCTATCGGTCTAGCGATGGTGGTGGCTTGCGAATCTTCATATGGTTTCTTGATGTTGATCTCTAAAATTTGAAGGCGATAACGATGATGACTATATGGTAACAAAGTTTACGATGGTGAGGAGTGTGAATGGAATATGAGATTTGCGAGGAAAGTGGCTTATGGCTGCTCCACATCGTGAGAATTTTAAGTTGTAGGGTTTTTTTCTTTTGATGATGCAGGTGGTGGAAAGAAACTGATAGAAAATTTAGGGTTTTTTAATATAAAATTGTTAGATTTTTTAATATATAAAATGATTATATAAAATTTAGATATTTTATTATTTTGTTAAAAGGCCGGTTCGGTTTGGTTTTGTCGGCTCAAATAAGTCACGAACAGGTAAAAACCGAAATCCAATCGGTTCATCATCTTCTAAAAAGCAAAAATCACAAAATTCCTCTCCCAATTCTCCCTCATGACCGACGCAATGGGTGAGGCTTGCTAAGCCCGAGTTTTCTTCGATTCTTCTTCGTTCTGCTTGGTTTTGGTTGCGTTGGAAAGGTCTCAACAAGGGCTTTCTTTCTATCCTACTATTGAGCAACATCTCCCTCTCTAAGGAAAGCCCCAGAAAAGTAATATTTGAAATTTTTCTTAGTTTTTTATTTTAAATGAAGATTCAAGACGAAATCTTCATTTCCTTTCAGGAAATTTGAAGATTTTATAGTTAGAACTTCAATTGGAAGTTTTTTTTTGTTTTTACTTAAGCCAGAGACCAAAGTGAGCCGAAACCACGTCCATAAACCCACTCTCAATGTCGTGGTTATTGTAATGGTAATTTCCATGCTTTATTTTCATTTCCTTCCATTTTGGGTGGAAGATTTGAACCCTAATCCCTTAAATTAGTAATTGAATCTACCTCCAAAGTGTCTAAAACAAACCCGGAATGTCCCTAGAATGGCCAAAACCCGAAAGTTCACCCTCACCCTCTTTTCCTCTCTTGGTCGTGGGCCCTTTGGTCCCAAATGCCAGGTTGTTTTGTCATTTTATTAATTTTGTGTCGATAGTTGTTCGATTTGTGAAATTAATATATTTTAGGTGTAATTAATTTGTAGGTTCCGTAACCGTGCGCAATTTTGATCCTCCGGCATCAAGGGTCGACTTCTATTTTTTAAAGGTGAGTTTAAGGTGGTGGTGTGTTGTTCTATGTACGTTTTGCATGACGATTTTGTTGATTGAGTTTAAGAGGGAATGTGTGATTTGAGATCCTTTGAGGATTTGGTTTTTTAGATGTTTCAGAAGTAAGTGTTTGAGTGTTTGCTTTGAGGTTAGTTTCGGAGCTTAGATGGATTTTCGGTTGATCATCTAAGGTTTGATTGTGATTGGTATTTATTGTGGAGAATAGTGAGTTTCCATATTGGTTCTTAGAAGTTAAGAGTTCCAGAGGAAAAGTTGAGGAAAGTAAGGTATAATATTGGGGATTGGTTTCCGGTTATGGGTAAATTAGAAGTTTGGTCTTGTTTTTGGTAGCCAAAGTAGTTCCGGGTTTATGTATTTACTTTATGGCTACTTAAAAATTTTCCTACCTTTGCGGAATCGTTAATGATAGTGAATTATTATTCTTGTGCGTACTTTACTTATCGTAATATTTATGATTGGGAACCTTATTGGAAGCAATTAAAATTGTAGAATTGTAAACCATACTCGGATTCTTTAGATGGAGTATACGTATCGATTAAATGAGAAATTGTAAACATGCTCGAATTCTTTAGATGGAGTATGTGTGATATATATGAATGTGAAATTGTAAACATGCTCAGATTCTTTAGATGGAGTATGTGTAATATATAAGTGTGAAACATTGATTTATACTCAGATTCTTTAGATGGAGTGCATGAATATTAAGAGTAAGGCTACTATCATTGTTAATGGTGTTGCTACTTTGAGAATCCCGTCGATGAACGTACTTCCCTAGTGTTATTGGGTATGAAATGTGGGTCTAACATGATTGTTGAATTATGGAATTTACTTTCCGGTATCGTGTGGTATGTAATTGGAAAATAGAATGATTTGGGATGTAAGTTGTTTTGGGAGTATAGAATAGGTAGTAAAGAGCATGCTAAGACTTTGGACACAATTTCCGATGTGGAATTCGTCCATAGGATTACATGCCTTCATTTTATCCTCACTAGCATTTTTATGCTAATGTGCGACCCGACACTTTTAAATAAATTTAAATCAGAATTGACAGCGGAAGTCTTTTATTTTAAGAAAAATTGGCGTGGTTATGTTTGAAAATTTGTTAGCCAAAACCTGTTTACATCCTAATTTCAAAATCTAATAAAACATAAGGAACATCAAGTCCCATTTCAGGAGTTCAATACTCATAATCATAAAGTAAAGACATTATGCTCTTATGAGCCAAATACAAAAGTAAAATCACGAAAGTCTTTAAAGTTCACAAAAATAAATACATAGACTTTACAACCCATAGTCCATCTCGAGGTCAGCATCCCTCGATCACGCAACACCATCTCCCCTTCCACGGCCTCTAGCCAGGACATTACCTGAAATTTTTGTAATATCATGAGCTAACAACTTAAGCCCATGAGAATAATAAGAATAAAAAGTAAGGATAGACCTCAAACTCGCATTTCCGATTTGTGTCCAATTAAACTGACACATTCTTTCCTAGAATTCTCCAAAATCTAGGTAATTCTATCCATTTTCTCCAAAATATGAAATTACTACACTCGTAGTCAATCCTCATCCATTAACTTGCTATGACATAAAATAAGAAAAGTAAATAAATTTTGTATAAAATATAACATCTCGATTCTCTATATCATCAATCATAAGCATGAATGCATGAGGACATCCCGTAGGATTTCGCATTTGCCCTTATGCATGAGGAAGTAATGCGTACGTCCCGTAACTTACCATTCAACTCCCTATGCATGAGAAGTAATGTGTACGTCCCGTAACTTACCATTCAACTCCCTATGTATGAGAAGTAATGTGTACATCTCGTAACTTACCATTCAACTTCTATGTATGATGCAAAAATGTTATGGTGCAATATGATATGCATATGTCTGCATATTCTTGTAAAAGTAAATAAGTAAAGTACGGAATTAAAGTAGTCGATGCAAGCATAAAGTAGAGGGGTATAAAATAAAAGACATAAAGTAAAATAGATAGGAAACTTCGGACGAACGATATGTAAATCGCACTCCGCTACATTAATACAAGTAAATCCTATCTTAAACGATTAACCTATACCTTCCAGGATTTTAAACTTCCAATAATAATCCGAGGTTCTATTAATCGTTCTATATAAAAGTTTGGATCTTTTAACTTCCAATGATCCATCCTAAGCTTTGAAACGAATCTATCTTAGTAAATTCTAAGATTTAATACTTTCCTCGAGAACTCCTAAGTTCTCACTTAAAGGATTAACTCCTAATCCTAAGGCACTAACTCACCTCCCTCTAATCTTAGATTCGAATCTTAGTCTTAGCTTCTTATTCTACAAACCATCATACTTATTTGCTTTTTAAAATTACTTTAAATCCTAACTATTCTCACCTTTGCAAATAAGATTTTCTCCAAATCTCCAAATTTCCATGATTCAACAACCGAGCAAACGCACCTACAATTCACCAATTGCACAACATATTACAACTCATAACTAAGATGAGAACAAGTGTGCATTTTCGGGTGAATAGTGTTTTTCGAAAATCCGGGCTCAAAATCGTCAAATTCCATGATAGAAATTCATGATTTCAACTTCAAAACTCATTTATAATCAAAAACGAACAAAACCATCTAAAAAGTTTTGAAAACTTACTTTTTGGGACTTCCCTTAGAGAACGGGAAACTCCGAAAAGGTAGGTTGGATAGGTAGCCCTCGTCCCTACCAATCCAACGCAACCGAAATCAAGCCGATCCATCGAGAAATGAATAAGAAACAAAGAAAAGAAAAAGTTCATCCATGGTGGAAGTTGCTCACGGTGGAAGAAGAGAGGAAGGAGAGGAAAATGAAGTAATTTGGTCAAAATTTGGATTTTTAAAGATAAATGAATAGTGAATTTAGATATTTTAAGAAATTAGAAATGACGATTGCGTCCTTTTAAGACTTTTGACTTATAAAACGAAACCCGATGCTCTTAAATAAATCTAAAGGTGATTAATAATTATTAATTGGCCTATTAATAATTATTAATATCTCCGAAGCGAATTTAAAATATTAAAACGATTAAAAAGGATTTCGGGCGAAATTAACTACTAAAATCGAAATTACAAAAATAATAATTAATCTAAATACTTAAATTGAAATAAATAAATAAATAACATTAAATAAAATAATAATAAATAAATAAAAATTTTACTTCAAAATAACGGGACATTACAGCTAATGTTGCTACACTTCAATCTTTTCAGGTACGCCTTGAGGTAGAGGTCGTGGTGCCGCGTGATCGTGGGATGATGGTTTGGATTTGGCCAGGCTGATTGAGCATTCTAGGAATACATGACATTTTAGACAACTTTTGAAACACTTTAATTTCTTTATGAATTATTTGTGTTAATTGGAGCTCGAAAGAGCATTTGGTATTTTAAGACTTTTCTATTTGTTTAGAACTATGTCGGAATTGCGCAATTCCATGATTTCTATGTTTTATCGCTTTTCCTGCTTGAGAACCTTGTATTTTGTTTTTGGATTGTTCAAAATACAAACGGCACCATGCCGAATTTTTATGAAATCATGTCTTCCACTGTTTACTTTTGATTTAAGTATTTTTGATAATTCGAGTCTTTACAATAACATGAGCATCCCAACTTGTTTTGTTAGTTGCATATAAAAATGTGCTTATACTTTGTACAAGTGTTTTGATTTCAATGGTAATACTTTATGTGAAAATATGGTAACATGATATGGTAACGTCATACATGGTAGTATGTTGATGTGGTAACATACGGTAATACGTTACGAGGTAATTTGATGTGGTACGAAATATGGTAACATGATATGGTAACGCCGTACATTGTAGTATGTTAATGAGGTAACATACGGTAACACGATACGAGGTAACTTGATGTGGTACAAAATTTGTAATAATTGTGGTTTGATTTGATTCAGAAATCGGAAAGTTGATTGGTGTATGATTAGGATGTATTGGAAATGTAGAAAGGGTAGTAAAAAGCATTTTAGGCCTTTGGACACAATTTCCGATATGAAATTCGGTCCATAGGATTACTTACTTCTATTTTACTCTCACTAACATTTTTATGCTAATGTTGCTACACTTACAATCTTTTTCAGGTACTTCTCGTCGGAAAGGGTGTGGTTAAGGAGGTGGTGCTGCTTGACTGAAGAACGATGGATTGGACTTGGACATGGACTTTTGTGGAGCATTCCAGAATGCTTGTTGTGTATATTTCCATTATCATTTACTTTGTGTTTTGGGCTCGTGAGAGCGTTTTTAAACTTGTAATGGTCTTATGATTTTATATGTTTGTTTTAGAAATTTATTTATTATCGGAATGCGCATTCCATTTTTACCGCTTTCTCTGATTGTGAACAATGTAAAACAAGTTTTGGTTAGTCCGAATTTTAAACGTACCCATGCCGTTTTTCTTTAAAACAAAGTCTTCCGTTGTGCATTTGAATTAAAAGGATTTAACAGATTCGGGTTGTTACACCTGCCAACCAACAAAGTACGCATAGGTACTTGATAATTTGATCAAAACCTTAATATACGAAAAAGTAGCAAACCCTGGCACAATATGTACTTTATTAGCCGAAAAAGTATACGTAGTACCAATTACACAATTACCAATGAACAAACAATGATGTATAAATAAGCAGGGTGGAACATATGGTACTTCAAGAAGTAAAAAAATGAGGGAAATCCACTTTTAAAGATATTTAATATGATAAAGAAAAAAAATGAGGGAAATCAACTTTTAGAAAGAAAAAAAGAGAAAAAAAAACAGCTTGCGTGAGAAGCTGAAAAATTCCATAGAAGTCCAGAATGTTGGTAAAAACCCTGGTTATAACGCCTACTACTTGTTGGATATCCATATGCCTCAAAATCTGCATCATTACAAATTACATCAAAAAGTAGGTGAAAAGAATAGCATATGATTGCTTATGGGGGTATATACGGTATAAACAAAAAAAAAATTATCTGAATGTGGCTAGAAAGTGTTAAAATAAAGCAAGTGACTATTTTTTGATTGGGGTATAACAAATATAGCTATTTGGAGAGTTATCTCTTATAAGATTGTTGACCATTTCCTCACTAGTTTCATTTTTTCAACCTCATAATCTTACGAAAATATAAAAATAATTTTACTTTATTTTCACTTAAACTAAACTCTCATATTTGGATATTTGGGATTTTTGACCTATAATATAGGCAATTAAGGATTATTGACCTCCATTTTTATTTTAACCATTTTTGACCTTATGATGATGTCATTTTGGGTTTTTGGCTTAATTGACCTTCAAAATTGACAAATAAGGGTTATTGACTCCATTGTCATTTTAACCTTTTTTGACCTTATGATATGTCATTTTGGTTTGAAAGTATATTTTTATCCTTAAACTCTAATATATTCATCATCTATCGTTTTAATTTTTTATCTTTTTCAAAATCTAAAACTCCAACACACTCTTCACTTTCTTCCAAAACTCCAACAAAAACTTCAACATAGCCTCAAGTAATCTTCACTCTTTCGATTCATGTCATAAGGTAATATAAGTTATCCTTTAGTTTCAAATATGTTATCATTTACAAATACGATATATGTAGTTATTAATAAAAAAATAAAAATAAACCAGGTTGCCCCAAATTATGAGTTTCTTCCCTGAATTTTGAGTTTTTTCCCCCGAATTTTGAGTTTTTCCCCTAATTTTGGACCAAAAATGATATTTTTTCGTAATATTTTTTTTCACTTTGATTTTCCTGTTTTAGACTAATTTTGTTTTTGTTTTTTATAGGATGTCAATGGTAAGAATATTCATTCGTTACGGTGGACATTAGGATGCTAATGGTAACACTTATATAGGCAATTTGGTGAAAGGATTAGTAGTGAGTAAGGATATAATATATGGAGATCTCCTAGTTCGAGTGTATGCAACTGCAAAAATTAATCCATTAGTGTTGACTATCAAAATCAAGTGCATTTACAAGTTATTGTTGGACTTTCCTCCATGCGACATAAATGATGACGACGACTTAAACTTTTCTTGATGGGTGAAGATGTATCCCTACTTTCGTTGTATATATCCACTATGCCAAGAGATATTATCAGTGAAAGGAATATAGGATTCAATCCGTATATTGCGTCTGCTTCTGATAGTAACCAAGTAGCCAATGATGTTTGAAACTCGTCAATCATCCCACCATTAGATAAGAACATAATTCCATGTGATTTATCTAATGATATGATGAAAAAAGAGAGAGAGAGAGAAGATGATGTGCGATCCGGTAGATGATAATGATAATGCTCCATTGTTGGATAACCAAATTTTGTCACAGACTCAGTTTTTATCTCCTCATTCTAACATTCGGGAAAGAGGAGATCATAATGATTCAAAATGCATGCAAAATCTTGTTAAGAAGGGAAATAGTATAGTTCAGGAAGCTAAAGAAAGTAAGAATACATCAAGTTCAATGGATGTTATTTCACATGGAAATTCTATGGGTGATGAACTTGAAGAGGGAAGAATATCTTTATCAAAAAAAGATTTGTTGATGAAATTATCTATCATGACAATGAGAATAAACAAAGAGTTTAGAGTGAAAAAGTCGACCAAAACTTTGTACTCTGTGGCGTGTATTGATGAGAATTGCAAGTGAAAGTTAAGAACAACTTGTTTAAAAGGTTCACAATTATTCAGAATTTCCAAGTCTGTAGATGTTAACGGTTGTTCGCTTGATGTGTTGAATCATGATCATAGACAAGCTCGAAGTGGGTTATTAGGGATATATTAAAGTCAAGAGTTGAAGATGTTGGTCATCAGTATAGGCCAAAAGATATAATCAAGGACATGTGAAAAGAGTTCTGTGTGAATATAAGTTATGATAAAGCGTGGCGTGCTAGAGAGGATGCATATGAGTTGGTCAAAGGATCACCTTAAGAATCGTACAATTTGTTAAGTCGATATTGTGAAGTGCTAAAAATTGAAAATCCTAAAACAATATATTACCTTCATCTTGAAGATGAGAGTCACTTCAAATGTTTTTTCTTTGCTATGGGTCCTTCTATTAGGGGATTTCGAAGTTGTATTTGATCGGTTATTTCTATTGACGACTGTTTTTTGAAAGGAAAATATCGGGGTACATTATTAGTGAATGTATGTTTGGACGACAATGGTCAAATTTATACACTTGGTCATGGTTTATGGAAAAACTAAAATGCACAATTGGATATGTTGATGATTTGGTCTTTATTTCTGACAGAAACAAAAGCATCACTAAGTCAGTTGCGTTTGTATTCCCGTATGCGATACATGACTTTTGCATACATCATTTGAGTATGAATTTGATTGTCAAATTAAAAAAATGATGAAATCAGTCACATATTCTTCTTTGCTGCCAAATCATATCGCGAGTCAAATTATGACCAGTTATGGGCTAAACTTAGAAGATATGAAGGTTTCTGTGAGTATTTGGAAGAGATCGGATGTGAAAAATGGGCCCGTGTTTTTGTTCAAGGATGAAGTACAATATCATGACCACGAATGTTGCAAAATGTGTAAATGGTGTATGGGTTAATGATAGAGAACTACTGATAACTGCATTAGTGGGAAATATTAGAGCTAAGTTGCAAGAATGGTCTTGGGAGTGTCGCATTGAAACATCTAAATGTACAACCAATCTTATGAATCATGCAGAATAGATCATAAGAAAAAATCATCAAAAGTCATTAACACTTGGAGCTATAAATATTCATTGTTATCAATCCAACGTACCAGATGGAGAAAAGTAGGAAAAAGCTGATTTGAATGCTAAAGAATACACTTGTCGGGTATTTGATTTAGATCAAATACCCCGTGTGCATGCATTAGCCGCTGCAAGAGACCGCAACACCAGTCTATATTCAATGTGCTCTTACTTTTATAGGATTGAATATTGGGTGAATTCTTATGTTGAGCCATTATGCTAGTAGGGTATTCCTTAGAATGGAAAACGTCTGAGGGGTATGTACTAATTCATTGTGTTGCCACCCAAAGAAGTTGCTCGGATTGAGCGTATTAAGAAATTTGATCCATCAACTAGAGAGAAGACTACTCATAACCGAAAATGTGGTAGATGTGGCTCTACTAGGCATAATAGAAAAACATGCAACAACCCGATTTCTTATAGTTGAACAGATATATTTTGTTGAAGTAAACTAATTGATTACACATATTTTTTTAATGGAATTAGAAGGGGAAAATAGGCTCTCTTCCTTAAATTTCGGTGCACCAAATTTGAATATATGGTAGTGGCCTTATTTATTATTTTTATTTTTGTGTTTTGTGTAAACTAATTTTGACGTTATGGAATTCGATCTATAGCCAACTATTGATGTTATGAAACACATAAAAACTTACGGAAAATATTGACACATATATTATGAACTACTTAAGTAAAAATATGAGTGTCTAACCACAACTCGGTCGCTAATTAAAACCTAAAGGCTTTCATGTTCGATCGTTTTAAGAAAACAAAATCAGACCCGGTTACAAGATATTAAAAAAACTTGCAACAATACATGCCACAATCAACACCACCAGATTATGTTGGCACATTATCCCTTCTTTCAACTGGCCAAGGGTCAATGCAACCAATCGAGCCAACTGAGTGTAACAAAAGTGGAACTATGGTGCAGAAAGGTTGCAACAAGTTCGTCAATATAACTACATCAGTAAATGATGGAAGAGAATCCCAAATTACAATCTTCCGATTTTGTAAATCGACTTGTAGTAAGACCCATTGATTTATAAACACGTTAAATGATGTGTACACCTATCAAAGAATAGATAATAGACGTTAGTTCAAATTTGGTATAATTTTCAGTGGTTAAAATGTTTCTTATTAAACTTACATAATCAACTGAAGCTCAATCGTCACTGTAATCACAATTAGCACCTAATACATAGTCAACAATTAACCCTTCACCAAACAGTGTGACAGGTATCCGAGCGGTACCATTCTTCTTCTCGTCTTCTCGTTCATTCATTGTCTTAGTACAATCACTCTACATAATGTAGCATAAATAAACAAAGTGCATAAATTTATTCGACAATACTAACTATAAAAAATGTCGTCAACTATTGCAAATGAATGACTAATGCACGCTGGTTTTTGTCGCACCTTTAATTGAATGAATGTGAATATTGTATCTAATTGTTTCAAATAAAACCAAATATTAGAAAGAAAAAAAATCAAATTTCATTCAGAATTGAAATGCATCAAGACTTAAGAACAAGTTTGCTTGTCATACCTCATTATCCAGTTTTTTCGAATAAATTAAATCTTCGAAAAACTTCTTCTTCGATGGCCATAACAAATTGGATGTCTACTATCTTTGATCGCCTTATCTAACCAACTTTGAAATTGCACTTTCATCTCTTTTGGTATTTTATGGGCGGGATCATATATAATAAACTTCACGGGCTTTGCTGTTTGTTTGGGATTTACATATGAAGATCGTAGACTAGGAGGGAAATGTATTTTCCTTGCATTTCAGGAAGATGGCTTTCGCAAGTTTACTGGCCTATCTATTTGCATAACATCCAAACTGGATACCTCTTGAGATAAGAATGTGATGATCTCCTCTAATGAGTCATTATGAACAATGACATCTTTTGTTCCCTCCATAGCTTTTTATGCTTTTCTTATTTCACCATTCTTCTTTTCTTCTAATTCTTCTTTTCTCTCACATTTTTCTTCCAATTCTTCTCTTACTACACAATTTTCTTCTAATTCTTCTTTTCTTTCACCACTACAAGAAAAAAGTCCTACGATAGCCTTGATAAAACGCTATCGTAGGTAAATGATAGCGTTTTACAAAACACCATGACAGCGCCTGCAATTAAAAGTCTTGAACTTTCTATAGCGTTTTTTCAAGGCTATGACGAACGCTATTATTAATACATATTATAAGATTTTTAAAAAGCTATAAAGGAACTTTTTATAGAGTTCTAAAAACGCTACTATAAAACATATTATAAGATTTAAAAAAGGCTATGAAAAGGTTTTATAGGATGCAAATTATGTTATTAAAGATTAAAAAAATGTTATCATTACTTTAAATGAAAGCTATCGTAGATATGAAATAGTTGTAAATAATAATTATACTAAATTTTCACACCTGTATCATTTTATCAATACACATATATTTTCTCTTCCAATTAATTATCAATACAAAATTTATGTAAAAGAACTTAATCAAAGACAATAATAAAATAAAAACTTGTACACTCATTATATTGTAACTTTAACCTTTAAATGTTACAACTCAATAAGTTTAAGAACATCATTCAAGTTGGAACAATAACAAGAAGTACTAAATTTATCAATTTATCATTTGTTACATGCTCAAGAGCACTAAATTCTAAAAGGGAGTGGTGAAACCCAATTTTCTCTGTAGGCTTCTATAATCCATTTTAGTTAAGTAGTTTCCTCTTCGTGAACCTAGAAAATATAGCAAAGACATTATTAGTCGACAAAAAATTATTTGAAAGAAAGTTAAAAATGAGTTGTAAACCCACATATCTTTTAGTCATCATTAGTGCAAGAGAGTTAAGAATATTATAATGTTAAAGATGAGTCAGACGAAATAGAGATCGTCTTCTCAATATATATTTACTTATATGCATGGAAATGAGAGAAGGTTTTCAATGAGTAGGAGTAGGATGAGCAAGATATCCTCTTCTAGTGCAGTGAAATCCATAATCAATTTCTTCTTTCTTTCTTATTTATGAAACTTCTCCAGCAGTTGCATAAAGAAGAGATCTAAAGTGACTTGTTTTTTAAAACCATGAGAATGGCCGGTTGGGCTTCTTGACTGGACCGATTTTTGCAACCACACCCATTTGTCATAGCCCATAGAGTTTAAATGAAATGCAATTGCACAACAATAAATTCAAAAAATAAATATTACACAAACAAAAATTGCAGACTATAGATGGTTAAAGAATTTATATAGAACTATAAAAGTGAGAAAATTTAAAGGCTAGCTTTCAAGAAAGGTGTTTTGGAGTTGTGTAGTATTCAGGGATTACTTGGAACTCTATACGTAAATAGAGAGAAATAAACAACAAATGAAATTCCAATGAATTTTTCTTCATAATGTGGCCTTTTGTTTTAGTAAGCATGGCTTATAATCAACTAATAAATTTCCATTGAAAATGTAAAAAACGCAATAGCCAAAAGAAAAAAGTTATCCAAATTTGTCTTGTTGTATTTTGGTAAAACTTCCAAAATCACACTCTTTCAACAATTTAATGGAATATGTCCTTGATGATTCTTCAATCTCCAACTCCTCGTTGCAATCTCTATTCTACCAATTGAGAAGAATTACCTGAAAAAAAATAAAATTTTCATTATTATAAAGTATAAATTTGGTAAGTTTGCTTCAAGAACAACGAAATAAAGTAAGATAAAATGTTGATTTTATTTGAGTTAGAGGGAAGGGGCAGCTATGTAATATGTTATATTGTAGTTTTAGCTCTTTCCCATTTGCAACAAAATCAAACAAACATTTTTAGATACAATAAGTTTTCATTTAAGAGTTTGTTAAGGAGAAAGTTACCATTAGGACGGAGAAAATATGATGAGATCTATAAGCTATCCTTAATGGTGTTTTGTTGAGGTGCATGTTTTTATGTTTCTCCTATGAAAATTTATGTAAGTTTTTTTCCACATATAGCTTATGATAAATGGAACCAAATCATCCATGAAAAAACCATTTTTTTTTATAAAAACTGATGCCATGATAACATAATAGAGATCCTTTACATAAACAATAAACTCCCGGTTCAAGCAGCACAACAAAACTTCCTAAAATTAACATATTGTTTCCAATAGAGCATCAAATAACAAAACTTCCTAAAACTAAAAATTCTCTAATACATCTAGATTATGAATTGACTTGGGTTTAAAATACTTATCATATATCCACTGTGAGGTCCCAAGTTCAAAACGAATGTACAGATAATCATTAGCTTATTTTGACTCTTCAGACTCTTTATCCCTCCCAAAGACCATTGAACAGAATAAAATTGGGAATTTAGTCACCTGATACATTGATCAGTTCAAGGAGTAACTTTAAGACAGTACATTTAGATAATTAGTTTATAAAATAGTACCGTGTCTAACCAATACCATGTAAAAGTAACTTTAAAACACAACAAAAGGTCAATTGTCTAGCAATTAACATTTTTATGTAGTGTATGGATATGAAAATGAAATTATATGCTTTCAAAATTAATCATCATTTATCTTATAAGAAGAGAGATTCTAAAATATAAATGTTTAAAGTTGAATAACAAAAACTTATTTAAAAAAAAGTTAAATAATAAGAACAAAGACCTTTAAAATTCTAGTTTTCTTAAGTAACTAACCACTTTATTTAGATGCATGAAAAGGACCTTATCTGCATACATGAAAGGGACTACTTCAAAAGAAACCAAACAAAGAGACTACATGGACAAGGGCAACACAACCAACTTCTCCAATGTAATTCACATGAACTTCTTGGGATATGGTTAGAGAACAAATATGTCGATTAATAATAAATAAATGGAACACGAGTTAAAAATAGGGAGGAAAGAGAATCATCTATTTATTAATTTAAGGTACCAAGAAAGCAATACATATATATGACTTTGACATTCAATTGGAAGAACAGTGGTTATCAAAAGTTGAATAGCTTTCTTGCTTATTGTCGACCATAAAAGCTTCATATTGTAATGGACTTTGCAAAAACTTCAACATTCAATTAGATTTTAATGAAAAAGTTTTAAATTTGAATCAAAATCTAATGAAATACAATTAGCATACATTAACCATAGAATACCATCAACTACAACAAATGAAATTTATAAAATAGAATAATAGTTTATTATCTAACTCCTTTTTTACCTACAAAACAAATAAATGATTCAAAATGTCTTGAAACATCTAACCTTCTTATCCACAGTAAAAGTGAAGGTATTGAATAAACTCTTTCCCAAATAGAATTTGTTTCACACAAAAGTGAACGAAACAATAACAACAATAACGACCTCCACCTCTGTCAATGTCCCTTAACTCAATAGAAAATTCTATGAAAGAAACCACCATTCCATGTATTTATATCTCATATCATCATGACAAAAATAAAAACGCTTATTTTTCTCATTTAATTTCACTTTAACAAATACGTATATAAAGAGAACGCTAGAGTTAGAGAAAAAATGCGTGTCACTAATCACATTCAAAATACTAAGGCCACAACTGATCCAATAAAACAATTAAATGGATTCTTAATAAAACATCTAGCAATAAGCAATGAATTTTAGCCACTTCATGAACAATAAAAAAGAACTCCTTAATCTCGGTTATAAACTAGAAAATCCTAAAAAAAACTACATTCAATCTCAACCAATTCATTATCAGTAGATGTCCCATCAAAATCAGGAGTGTTATACCTGATATATTCCTTCAAAGTTTTCGCAGCATCAGTAATACCGGACTGGTCTACCATTGGAGCGGGTGCTCTAACATGAGGTATAACCTGATCAGCGAGTCCTCCACCACCTGGTAACAAATCTAAATAGTCATCTTCTGAGATGGTAATACTACGACCACGCCTAGTAGGCTGATCCATTGGAGGCTCATCCTCCCTATACACAGGTGGAGGTGGTGGTGGTGTAACTGCTCTAGTCTGATCACTGCCTCGTACCGCAGCCGGTACTCTGCTCCTACCTCTCCTAGGTGTCACTGTTCTCGGAGGCATACTGAAATCACAATAAAAAAAGCCTCACGTGAGGTACTAGGAAAGGAAAAGAAAAACTACAATTAAACTTATCAAAGAGAGCGTTCTAAGGATACCTGGCACCGTTGACCTCGAGCGATGATTGGACAAGAACAAAGTCAAAACATGAAAAACATACGATGCTTGTGGTCTACAGAACCAAAGAGGATCTGATACGAACTGTACCGACCTGATTCCCGATTTTATAATTTCAAAGTCACAGCGGAAAACTTGGTTTTAAAAAAAAGGGCATGGGTTCGTTTAAAAATCGGATTATCCAAAACCTGTTTACATTGGCCCAATTTAGAGAAAGCAATAAAAATTAGAATGTGCATTCAAGATTAAGATTTAAACTTCTAAAAGAGCTTAAAACCATAAGACATTTACAAATTTAAAAAAATACTCTTCCGAGCTCAAAAACACAAAGTAAGAAAAGTAGCAAATATAAACAAAGCATTTCAAGGATGCTTTACAAAATATGTTCCTGTTCTTGTCCATCCATCCTCTCAACAAGTCAAACTGCGCCACCTCCTCTACCACGTCCCTTATGACGAGATTTACTTGAAAAATTGTAAGTGTAGCAACATTAGCATAAAATGCTAGTGAGAGTAAAATGAAAGCAAGTAATCCTATGAACCAAATTCCATACCGAAAATTGTGTCCAAAGGCCTAAAATTGCTCTTTACTACCCATTCCACACTTTCAATTTCCACACAATCATACAATTGTAATATACTTCCGATAAAGTAACGAAATAGAGACTTGAAGTAAAAGTACTAACCATTACTAAGTCTTTCTAAACAATTCTAATGTATATAAATAATTGTATCTCAAACGTTCTTTGTTACCATATAAGTTCATCATAACGTGTTACCGTATGGATCAACATCAACATACTACCACGTACGGTCTTACCATATCATAAGTCATCGTAATGTGTTACCGTATAGATCAACATCAACATACTACCACGTACGATCTTACCATAACACAAGTCATCGTAACGTGTTACCGTATAGATCAACATGAACATACTACCACGTACGGTCTTACCATAACACAAGTCATCGTAACGTGTTACCGTATGGATCAACGTCAACATACTACCACGTACGGTCTTACCATAACACAAGTCATCGTAACGTGTTACCGTATGGATCAACGTCAACATACTACCACGTACGGTCTTACTACAATGTACGGTCTTACCATATCACAAGTCATCGTAACGTGTTACTGTATGGATCAACATCAACATACTACCACGTACGGTCTTACCATAACACAAGTCATCGTAACGTGTTACCGTATGAATCAACATCAACATACTACCACATACGGTCTTACCTTAACACATATCATAAATTTCCCTAATAAGTTAGATAATTTAATAAAATTTTACTAAGGAACTAAAGAACATATATCACTTTGAATTACACGAGTTATCTTTCAAGTGCAACTTCTAAGATACTTTGACTCCCAAACCACTCAAAGTACCTTAAACTTCCACTTTCATCTAAACCTCCAATTTTTATCTTACAAGACTTCCAAAATACACTCAATATTACTTTTCCACCCAAAATCACTAAAACTCCAAAGTCACTCCACTCACTTCCGAGTCTAAAATCACCAACCAAAGTATTAACTTCTAGAAGTTAGTTTTATCTCTTAACCTCGATTAACAATATCGTAATGAAACTTAATTCATAAAATTACTAACTTCCATTTTAAATTCACCTTGGATTTGTAGTCAAGCTTCCCAAAGTGTCGAGATCAAATCCATGCGAGGAATCACAATCCTACAAATCAATTACACCTAATAATCATTAATTAACCAAAAATTGAGCAACTGATATCTAAACGCATAAAATGACGAAAAATCCGGGAATTGACCCTAGGCATGCTCTAGGCCCTACAAGGGTAAAAGACTCGGGTTCAGTTTTCCGACTTTTATGCATTTTAGAGGTGTTTTGGGTCGGTTTCAAGTACTTTGGAGGTTTGTAATAACAATGGGTATCCGTAATTTATGGTTTTGCACAATAATCGATTCCCGAAAAATTAAGTAAAATGAAAAATAATAACAAACTAAACACCCTAGCCATGACCAAGTGAGAGAAAAACAAACGGAACGCGTTTTTGACTCAAACTCGGTTTTAGGGTTAGGGAAAGTTTCTAAAATCACCTAGAACGACTTCCTTGATTGAAATCTTCGAGTTTCTCAGCAAGAAATCGATGATTTCAATCTTGGACTCCATTAAAACACTATTCAAAGCTAAATTTAGAAACTTTGTCATACCTTGAGGCTTTTAGAAAACGGAGGAAAACCTCGATTGATAGGTTAGGAATGATCCTCAGGCCGAGGGCTTTTCAACGCAACTGAAATTACGTCAATCCACCAAGAAACGAAGAAAAGCCAAAGAGAGATAGAGAGAGGAAGAGAGTTTCGGCCAAGGGATGAAGAAGAGAAAAAAGATGAATGAATTTTGTTGACCATTTGACTATTTAAAGAAGAAGATAGTGAATAGTAATGAGATATTTTAAGAAATCAGAAAATTACGATTACGTCCTTTTAAATGATTTAGTTTATAAAACGAAACCCGAAGATCTTAAATTAATCAAAAGGTGATTAATAATTATTAATTGGCCCGTTAATAATTATTAATACATCCGAAACTAATTTAAAGTAATAAAGGAATTAAAAAGGTTTTCGAACGAAATTAACTACTAAATTCGAAATTACTAAATTTAAACTAACCTTAAATATTTTATTTAAAATAAAATTAAAAAATTTACCTCAAAAGTAACGGGACGTTACACTTCCTCATCTAAAAATTGTTTAATCTGTAATATCGATATGACCATATGAGCTACCTTCCTACTAGCTCTTCTATACTTTAATTTTAGTTCAACATTGACATTTAAAATTCACCTTTCGCTTAATACAGTCAATGGTAGCAAGGTTAGCTGATAGTTTTATCCATTATCAGTATGATATCAAAATTTCTTATGGTCATAACTATCAACTTAGAATAACACATTGATCCAACAAATATGACTCATAATTCACTCTAGTAAAACACACAACGTTTCTTTTCGGAGTTACCACATGCTTCTTTACAAGCCAAAACAACTTATCAAACTCTCCGTCCTATTATACTAGTATCACATCATCTTGTCTCAAACTTAAGACCCCATTCTCCAGTTTGTAACAAGACTCTATGGAATAATACTTGTCGAAGAACTTCACTTTTAATCTTTCTCATCACATTGAAACAAAAGCATCCAAGGATCTTTAATAAGAAACTTCAATCATTAAATAACATTGTAAATTAGTTAGTAGGTCCCTCAGTAGACCTTTGTTCTATTTAGACAACTGATGTATTCATGTGTTGTGCCTGCTCAACTTAAATTACCCAATCCTTTGATCTCAAGATTGGTAGAGTTATCATGAATCTCTCTAGGAGTACGTATATTTCACTTCTTCAATTTTCTTACCTACTTTAGAATACTCTTAAGTTCATGGCTACTTGCCAAATGCTATCTAATGCAACTCGTGATACTCTACTTATGTCAATAAAACTGGTGGTACAACCACCAAAACAAACAACTACACCATAATGCACATTCACAAATAATAAGTCTATCACATTCACAATCTTATATATAAACCTTGCACGATTTCTCGATTCATAAAATCGTAGGTTCAAATTCACTCAAAGCTCGTCCAAAAATCCTCCTAAACCAATATAATGCATCATCAACAAAAGAACAAATTCCACAATGAACCTTCAGCCTATTTGGGAAAATTGATGAATCCATGAGCTCCCTTAACTCGAGTAATACACCTCCCAGACTCCTCGGACTCAATAGAACTCTCATTAAACTCACACGAAGTGTATACTTTATACACTTTCAACATTAAAGTCTCCTCAGTAATTCTACAAACTTCATCGGCTGCTCAAACTCACGACCCATGGGATCCTCATACAAATTAGGATGTCCATTTGTTCAACCAAGAAAAAATAAATCTCACTCGAGAACCACGCCTAGCTTTCTAAATCAATATTCACACTACGGCATCAACCGTGTCTAAGACTTTGGCGTTGACCTCAGTCTCTACATTTACCTCGACCAAAGTTAATTGCAACAAGAGGAAAAATCTAATTCACAACAAACTTACATGAGACTTTTCTGAATAACATTTATAACTAAGAATCTATCTCAAAAATGCATTATTTACAACAAGGCATAAAATTCTAAAGGTACCTGACACCGATGAGTTCGTGGAATAGTGGTTTGGATTGTAAAGAATGCGAAACATACGATCTTCAAAACCATAAGGGCTCTGATACCAACTGTAACATCCCTAAAATTTCAAAACATGAAATTACAACAGCGGAAGACTTTTCAACAAAACCAATCAAATTCTCATTCAAAACCTCAATAATTTGCTAAATCATAACTCAAGTTCGCGAACTTTATTTCATAACAATAAACACCCATTTCCAGTTCTAAATATAAATCAAAATTTAATCAAAACATCTCAAAACAAAATATGAAAGAATAGAAAAGTTTGAAATATTCAATAATTCCCATCCCAAAAGTAAATAACAGATAATCCAAAGAAAAGTGTCGTTGGCGACCAATCCAATCCAACCATTGTCATGAGATCTCATCAGTTGCCTGTTCTCTTTTTTTTGTTGTGTAAAAAATAAAATCATTGTAGCATCGTGAGGCTTTGCCCAATGAGAAGAAAACATCAAATGAAAAATAATGCCATCATAAGTATCTAAATCCATTAAGTCAATAAACGACCTCACCGACTTCCAAACAAGTAGGCTCAACTTTATCAATCCAACCCTAACACAATACCATAACTCACATCTTTATTTGCAAACAAAGAGTGAGTTCACACTCAAAAGCATTAACCACATGTTTCCACATTTTAACCTTTCGAGTTATTCTTCTTATGTGTTTGCAAAGCACATAAGTGAACCTACTTGTATATTCTTTTCCATTTGTACACATGGAATGAACCTGCCCCGCTAAGTGATATTATGTCGTGCACAACTATAATCGTCCCCTTAACGACATATTCTTCATTAAGTATGGCCCTACTTAATGTGAACCTCCAACCATATTTTTCAAGGCACTAAAAAAATATAATTTAACTAAAAGCATCACTACTAGAATGCTTCACAAGCCTAAGTTCGGTTTCTAACCTAAAAACACCGTTTCTACCCAAAACCAACTTTTAAGAGGCTTAAACTTAGAAATTTGAATTTTTGTAAAATTGTCACATTCTCAGCCTTAAAATGGTCTAAAACCATCCAAGAATACTTTGGTATCACTCATAATGATCACCCAACAAATACCCACACTAAGGGGCAAAACTAGCCTAAACTAGTGTAGTTTTTCTATCTTATTAGCACTATACCTGAAATAAATTTTCATGTATTTCCAGCAGTGTTTACAATCTATAAAAATCATCCAAAAATGCTAGAAACCATCAATTGTGGATACCATAAAGTCCACACAACACTACACCACCAAGTGAGCAATTCTAGTCTACTTACATGCTCATAACGTTCCACTTTTTTCATAATGTAGTCTAAATTTTCAGCAGCATTTGATCATATTAAAAACACTCAAAAGCATACTGGAACCTCATATAAAGATCAACTAAAGACCACAATTTAGTTTTCCTAAATATTGAGCAAAACTAGTCTATAGCATACATGCATAAACCAAACTTTTTCACTTTATTTCTTAAAAATCATGCACATTATATTCAGCCCAAAACGTCCAAATTCATGGTTAATAACGTCTCCTAAATGCCCAAAATCAACAATAATTAACTGTTAATGAAAAAGACAACTAATCACAAAAGTATTTAACATTTAATATAATCTACTCACCTTTCAAGCTAATTTTTCCAAGAACTTGAACCTTCATTTCCAAGAACTTCAAGAACTAGAAATGTCATCTAAAACTACTTAAAATCTATCTTAAAAACACCTAAAACATTAAAATAAAACTATCGGCCAACACACGACGGAACGGAGCGGGAAAACAGCACATAAGCAAGCAACCTCTACGTCGACTGCAGTAGCCCCTATGTCGAGGCTCCTGCTGCTACTTCGCCGGCAGTGGCGACGGTCTCGGGGTGATTTTTCGGCGTGCCTTTGGGTAGGAAAATATTTGATAGATGATTTTTTTTCAAGAATAGTAAAGGTTAGGGTTTCTAGGGTTTGAAGTTCTTGAATTCAAGAAAGAAGGTTTGAGGTTTTAACAAGGTTTAGGAATTTAAGAACTTGTAACAATGAGGAATTTGAATCTAAAATAACAATTTTAAATTCTGGAATTTTAAGAAGAAAATCATAATTTTACCTTTCAAAATTAGAGGGAAATAATCACCACTTTTCGAAACTTATCCAATTCAAGAACCACGATGAATACAACCTACAACGATGAATTAACGTAGAAAAGTCGATCAAAGTCGAAGAAACTATAGCATACCTGAATGGTTTTTGGGCCATAACTCTTTATTTAGAAATGATATTGCTACAAAATTAACGTCAATGGAAAGATAACGGAAAAATGATCAGAATGGACTACTTACTTGTGCAAATCAGAGTTTGGATGAGGAAGTTATGGTGAAAATACTTTTTGATGTTACATTTGGGCGAAAATGGTAGAAAAGATAGATAATGGGGGTTGATTTTCGGCTAGAGGAAGAAGGAGGAGATAATTTTAGGGCTAAATCCTGAGTTCCGTTATTTACGAAAATGTCACTGAATTAAAACAATCATAACTCATTCATCAGAACTCAGAACGATGATCCATCAGTTGCGTTGGAATCGTAAGAACGAGACGATCTGTATCATCTAAAAATATTAAATTAAACTTATGGTATTAATTTTGAGGATTGAAAAATTACCAAAATTCCCATACGAGATAACAATATATTTCTATCGAAGTTATCAATCCAACCTCATTAATATCATTTGAGAAAATAATATTAAATTCCAATTTTTTTATAGTCTTACTTGGTAACGGGTCTTTATGATTGTACTCTCTATCATCGTTCTTTCTTTTAAGGCAAAATTTTCTAATTTGTCATAGTTCATTTAGCATTTAACATTCTTTAGATTAGTCTTTGACATTTTAGGAATATCATATATGATAGTATAAAAAATTAGGGAAATTTTATTGGGTGACATAATTTTTATAGGAAACTTCACTGAGTAGCAGATTTAGATGTAATATTTATAAATACATTATCACTTAAAACTATAAATATATCAATTTTATTGCATTAATCAAAATCATTGATTAAAAATGATTAAAGTGTGAATCAGTGATTCATTTTTCATAAAAACGTGTGATGATTTTTGGGTTTGGTTTAATTAAATTTATTATGGTTCACCCCAATTATAGGGTACATCGAGTTTGCTACCCCTGCATATTCTATTATAATGACACTGAGAGATTACAATAGAGAACTATCCATATACTCTCAATAGTGTATTATTACCAAGGAGTTAAAAGTCGGACAACCTCGACATATCAAGCGACATGTCGCTCAAATGAAGCTGCGACATGTTGACAAGGGGTAAAGTGATTTCTTTCCCCCAGTCGATGATATATCGTCGATATCTTGATTTCACATTTTTTTTATATATAAATATCTCTTTTTAGTTTTTTACTCCTTTAAGATATGGATTACAAAGTTAATTAAGTGATTTCACATTTTTTTTATTTAAATATTGGTGTTTGATATCATTTATACATATAAATTTACATATGTTATTTATATTTTTTACTATAAACATTAAAGATTAAAAATTATAACTTATTTAAGTTAATGTAAAAGTTTTATTGATAAAATCTAAAAATTCATCTAAGTTTCCATCGTTTCCGTAGTTTTTATGATAATGTCCATCGACATCGACAACTCCGTATATTTGAAACTCGACATCTCAACCGACATCGACTTTTAACACCTTGATTATTACACTAAAAAACACTCAAAAAAAAGTTATTATTATCTTTTATAATAATTCACTCCCAATCCCTCACAAGCGCCTCTCTTACTGTCGCCAAAACTCACCAAAGAAAAAGACTGCCTTTTCTTTTAGTATGGAACTCTCGGCTGAAGTGCTCCACCGCCTCTGACTTGAATATCTAATTAGGTTGCAAGACGTATGTTGATGTTGGGCTTTAAGCATTCATGGGCTTTGGGCCTTTTGGCTTTTATATTCAAATGGGCTTTTGAGCTTATTTATTTGATTTGGCTTTACATAGTATATATAACAGGATCCTCCATACCTTTGACACTGTTATCTTTTCATATCTTGATTATCCATTAAAGTATGAGATGAAAATTTATCTTAATCTTGATTTAATTAATTAAAATGGGATGTTTATAGAAAGTTTTGAATTCTTTATTTTTATTTGGGTTATTTGATGGCTTTTTTTTTAAATGTTGGGTAAGAAAAACACGTTCAAAATTAGACATCAGAAATGAACTGTGATTGATGTTAATGGTAAATTTTGAAGTACGATGTTCTCTCTCTTAAAACGAATAGTGTTTTAATACTCCTTTACATTTATGTTTGGCTGTTTGTTTTAGAATGTATATATTACTGAAAACTTTATCTTATTAATTTCTAAATAAGAAAGTCTAAAATACATTAGATATTATTAAACATTATCATGCTCTTATTTGTTTTAAGGATATGGCTGCCAATGTTGTGTCAAAATTTCAAACGTTAAATTGTGAACTTACTCTAAAATATCTGTATTCCTCTTAATAAATTAAAGGTTCAAATCTACTTCTCTCATCAAAATCAAACATTAAATTATATGATTGGTCATGATGTCCGGGATTAGAGTCAGAATTTGGGGATCATAATAAGGGATCATAAACTCGTATTATGAAAACCCAAAAAAAAAAAAGATTTCTAAATACCAATAATCTGATTCATTGAGACTTTGTAAATAAAAATAATAGAAATTAAGTAGAAAGGGGTATGAAATGAGAAACGAAGCCAAAAGTTCAACTTCATCTCTTTTGGCAATTTGTAGAAAACTTAAATTGTCTTTAACGTAGAGTAAAAATTGCATCACATGCAAGAATTTGTAATTTTTGTTTCTCCCTTATCTAGAATCACGAATATGGTTTTCGGTGGAGAATTTGCCTTTATCATTTGGTGGTCAGTCAATTCATAACCGATTCCATTAATCTTACACAAAACTTTCTTATGTAATGCCTAGAGAATATCTTGTATGAAGGAGACAAAGATAAATAAAGATATACAAGAACTCAATTTCTTTCTTTTCTTTTTTATTAAAAAAGAAAACAAAAAACAAGAAAGAAAGATGGATAAGAGAACTGATATTCTTGTAGTGAAATGGGAAATGATGATAATTTTTAAAATGGCATGTTTTTAAAATATTTTTAAAAACAACAAATTTGAAGGAGAGAATCTATTTTTAAAATATGTTGATCATTATGCACACAATAATCAATAAAATTATTATATTTCCATTTAATTTTAAATAATAATATATTTATAAATACTACGTAAAATTTCGCTACCTGAAACTTCTCAAAAATAATTTGGGTGAGTATAATTTTTATTTCTTTATTTTTCAATTTTTAAAACTAATTTGTACATGATAGAGAAAAGAATATCTACACACACGTAAATAACTAATCCTATTAACCGTAGACACAAACATATATAAAAGAAGGGTGAAAAATCTAAATAGCCACTTTTTCCATCAAAAAGGTTAAAGTAGCCACATTTTTTTAAAAATATTGAGACTAGCCACTTTTACTATTCAATTTTTCAATATACCTATTTTGCCTTTTTCGTATGGCAGGTATAGTCTGACGTATCTGACACGTATGGCCTGACAGTTCTGACATTTTTCTTTCCCAATGCATTCTTTCTTTCCCAGATTTTGGTATAGTTCGTATAGCGTCCATAGTGTTTCATGTATTTAGTATATGTTTTATATTTTTATTATTTTTGCATTTTGATTTTATACTACATATTTCGATTTTTAATTCAATTTTGTAGATTCATTTTAGTATATTATTTTGGTATAGTTCGTATAGTGTCCATAGTGTTTCATTTGCACGTGCTATACGTAATATACATGCCATATAACCTGCAAATGAAAAACAAAAAGAGTGTTAATTCAATAATACTAAATGTACAAAAAAAGATACTTAATATTTAAACAAAACAAAAAGAAATATATATTATATTACGTATATTACAGAACGAACATAAAAGAAAGTGGGTGTACATCAAGAAAAACTCATGGTGTGTATAGTACGTATATTGCGTGTAGTACAGACTGTATGTCAAGAAAAACACATAGTTATGTATAACACGTATATTACAAAGAGATATATATTTAAACAGACCACAAAAAAAAAATATTACGTATATTACAAACTGTATAGCAAAACAGCAACAGAACGAGAGACCACAAAGTATATATTTAAAACAGACCACAGAAAAATGTATATTACGTATAGTACGTATTAGTACAGACTGTACATTAAGCATACACAGAAACAGACGAGAGACAAAATATGTATAACAGACTGTATATCAAGAAAAACGCATAGTTGTGTATAACACGTATATTACAAGAAATATATATTTAAACATACCACAAAAAATGTATATTACGTATAGTACGTATAGTACAGACAATACATTACGCAAAACAAAAACAGACGAGAGACAAAATATGTATATTACGTATGTTGCATGCATTACATGTATAGGAGAAAACAAAATATTAAGAATTTATGTATAGTACATAAAACAACAAAAAAGACATAAATCAAACAAAATATGTATATTACCTTTCGTCAAATCCATGCTTATTTTGGTTTAGATCTTCGAGATTCGGAATAAAAAAAGTTGAAATATATTTATGAAAAAACGAGATCAAGAAGAAATCAAGTAGAGATATAGTAATTAAAAAAAGTGTTGGAAATTTGTGAGATTAACATTTGTAGAAGATAAAAAATGTAGGTTTTTGAAAAACAAATAGAAAGAATGAGAGAGATGGAAGAAGAAATGAGAGAAAAATGAAAAAAATGAGGGGGAGAGAGAGAAATTGTAATATATAGAAGAAAATTGGGGGGGGGGAATGAGAGGGAAAAATGGGAGGGAAAAAATTTAAAAATAAATATGAAAAGTAGGGAGAGGGAGAGATGAGAGAGATATTAATATTAAAAAAAAGGGAAAAAAAAAAAGAAATTGAATGGAAGGGAAGGGAGAGAGAGGAGAGAGAGTGGAAGAAGAAGAAAAAAGAAAGAAAGGACGGAATAGAAGGGAAGGGGAGAGAGGAGAGAGAGGGTTTTGATTTGACATTAGGGTATTTTAGTCACTTTACTTTTAGAGGTGACTAAAAAAAAAATAAACATATATGGCTACAAGGGAAAAGGGGACCTCCCAAGTGGCCATTATGGCATTTTTACTCGATAAAAGAATGGCTTAAATTTAATATTTATACATAAAGTTTTGAAAGTAAAAAGGTGGGAATCGAACTCGGGCTCTATACTTACATGCTAAATTCTTCTTTTAATTAATTTTCAACTCATTGTTGTATTTATTTACGAAATGAATTAATTTGGCATAAATTCATATATATATATATATATATATATATATATATATATATATATATATATATATATTTATAATTTATCTACAAATCGAGGGGAGCAATGATTCACTTATTGTAAAAATATGTAATTCAATATTAATATTGATTCATCAATTTAAAATTTACTGTAAATATTACATAAAACTTTGCTAAATTTACAATCGTCTCATTTTTTTTTATTTTAAAGAAAATTTAATGATAAGGGACATTTGAAATGAATCAAAACGTAGGAGATTAAAATCAAACTTTTAAAATATTAAGAATTATATTAGAAATCAAGATAAACATTAAGATTAAGTATATCTTGATTTTTGTACCATTCAAACCAATACCAAAACCAAAACCAATATATATTATGTTATATATATATAATCAAACTTTTAAATATTAATTAAAACTTGACAAAATGAAAAAAAAGAAAGATCTTTTACCCTATATTTATTATATTGTATAATTATAACAAGACTTTATGAATTTTATTAGGTCTAAATTTATAATTTGTGTTTTATTTGTTATATAGAATTTTTTGATGAATTAAAATTAGTCCTATAATTTTTAGAAGATATTGTTGAGATTTTATTGAACTTGTCCTGATATAAATAGAATAGTTAAAGAAAAAAGAGAATTGGCCTAGAATGACATATTATTTGGGCCTATTGACTTTTATAGCTTAGTTTTTAAAAATTCCGAAAATGACATTTTTTTTATAAAAGTTCATTCTCTCTCCGTTTTCCTCTATTGCTCGACGACAAGTTCATTCTCTCTATTGCTCGATTTTTCCTCGCTTCATCGATGACAAGTTTTGTTCATCTCTTCATCTACGCCGTTTTTCCTCTTGCTCGACGGCACGATTTTTACTCGCTCCCTCGTCAGCAAGTTTTGTTCCCCTCTTCATCGACGATTCTAGTTTTATTCTCGTTTTTATTTAGTTTCATTCTCGTTTCATTCGATCTTGATTTTTATTTCAAACTTCTCTTCCTATTTTCCCTAATTTCCTTCTCATTTTATGTTTCTCTGATCCAATTTCTTGATGCAATCAGTTTTTCATTCGATTTCTGGAATGTTTTTATGGGATTTCTGTTTTTCGTTTTCCTGAGAATGGCATTTGCGAGAGGATCTTTGTGTTTTTCATGTATTTTTCTCCTTCTAGTTTCTTCATTGTTTTCGTTCTTTGATTTATCATATTCTTCGTGCATCATTCCCATTTTATTTGAAGGTTTTATTCTTTTTTTTTTTGTTTTTTTTACATTCTTATTCGTTATTCTGTATTTTTCCCAGTTTATTTCAATTCTGTCTTTATTGTGTTATTTGCTGATTTATTTTGGTTTCTATTTTAGTAATAAATAAGTTATACCCTACTATTTACTACATTAGTGATTTTTTTTTCCAGTGAAGCATGGTTCATTGTGCTGTTGTTGTTTATCACCATGGTAGTTGGGATGAAAATGAAAATTATGTTGGATTCAAGATGGATGCTATTACAGTTGATGATTCGTTTGATTTTCATAGTTTTTGTGAATGCCTTATTTGTCATCTCCAATTGACTAGTAGTCTTGGTCTCATTAATTTGTTTGCTAATTTAGAAACTTCTAGTAGTTTGTGTAAACTTGTCCCTTTGTTAGACAACAAAGATGAAACATGGTTTTTTGCAATTCTTAAGAGTGGGATTTTCAATAAGTGTCCTATTATTGTTGACCAACCTAGTACTTTAACATCTTCCAATCAAATTGAGTCATCTTTGAGTAGCTCTGTTGGTTCTTTTTCTATTCCATGTCATGTTCACTTGCCTCATGGTTTTGAGTATATAGATTTTGTTGATGTCAATAATATGCCTGCTTCGTTATCCATTCGTGAGTGTATGGCCTTTCCTAACAAAAATGAGCTCAAGAAAGGCTTACAAGTTGTTAGTTTAAGAGGAAATTTTCATTTTCGTACCTCGAGATCTAATGCTGATCATATTATTGTAGTATGCACAAATCCCATTTGTTCATGGTATGTTCATGCTTCATTGTATAAGGGTTCTAGTCTTTGGGTAGTTAGAAAAGTTGTGAAAACTCATACTTGTCCAGTTGATGTTATCCACAAGTGTCATAGACAAGCTACATCTTTGCTTGTTAGTGAATGTGTAAAACACAATCTCACATTATATGGTGAAGAAGCCATAATGCCTAAAATGATTGTCAAATACACGCTCGACAAATTTGGTGTGTACATTAGCTACAAGAATGCTTGGCATGGCAAGGGTTTAGCAAAGGATGTTATAATGGGATCTCCAGCTGAATCTTATGCGTCTATTCCCATGTTTTCAGCTGGTTTTTGTTATAGTAATCCAGGTAAACTAGTAAATAAATTACTGATTTGTAGGGAATATCTTAGTGAATTATATAATTTTTTATTAACTTATTGGTGTTTTTATAAATTTTTTGTTTTCTTCATCAATTTAGTAACACCTTTTCCATTTGATTGTATATTATAGGTTCTGTAACAGCACTTGTTATTGATGAATGTTAAAGATTCAAATACTTTTTCTTTACGGTTTATGCTTCTATATGTGGGTGGAAGCTTCGTCGGCCTGTTATTTCTGTTGACGGTACCTTTTTGAATAACAAATATGTGGGTACCCTTCTTACAGCTGCCACTTTGGACAGTAACAATCAAATATTTTCGCTTGCATTTGGTATTGTTGATTCTGAAAATGATGCCTCTTGGGAATGATTCTTTTCGAACATTAGGATTTCTTTTGGCTATCATAGCGATTTGGTAATTGTATCTGACAGAAACATAAGTATAGCAAATGGAATATCTAATGTTTTTCCTGAGGTGGATCATGGTATTTGCATTCATCACTTACTAGGGAATTTGAAGTTCTCATTTTGAGTGTTATTACTATCTTTGTGCCAAAGCATACACATTTGATGGGTTTGAGAAATTCATGTCAAAGATAGATTCTACTGTTCCTGGGTTTCGCACATATTTAGAGGATGCTGGCCTACATAGATTGGCTCAATATTACTTTAAAAGGAGGAGGTATATGATGTTGACTAACAATTGTTCTGAGAGTTTAAATTCCCGATTGAAGAAACCAAGAGGATTGTCAGTTTATAACATATGTAAGTCTATTCGACAATTGTTATAAGAGTGGTTTTATGATTGTAGGCTTGCTTCTCAATCTTTCACCTCTAGTTTAACAAAATTTGCTGAATCTTTTGTTAACGAACAAAAATTGAGCTTGGACGTTCTATGATTGTAAGTTTTTTTTTGGTATTTTTTCATTACAATAATATATTTTTGAATGTCTTTAGATTTCTATATTAAATACTTGTAATTTTTCAGGTCATTCCTTCCAACTCTGAAGAGTTTCAAGTATTTGATTCTTCCCTATAATATATTGTTAATTTGTCAACATGGAGTTGTACATGTAAATTTTGGGATGTTGAGGCCATTCCGTGTTCTCATGCATACGCGACAATTTCAAAGTGTTGTAAACATGTTCATAATTTCACTTCCTAATTCTAGAGTACATCATTCTTAGTTTCTGCTTACATTGAGGTAGTTCATCCGATACCTTCATCTTTTTCTTCTGAAGTACGTCAAGCCTTTGTGTTACCACCTACTGTTAGTGTGACGACCCGACTCCTTTTAAGACACTTTAAAACATTACAAGCAGCGGAAGACTTAATTTCAAATATAAAAAACGGCATGATAACGTTTGAAATATGGACTAACCCAAAACCTGAAAATACAAATTAAATAACACTCCACATCGCAATATTCTATTTAACAGCATCCATAAACAACCCATCTATAAATCATCATGAATCTCAGAGAAGTCTCAATTCTCATAATTAAAACAGTAATCGAGTCTCGATATCATTCATGAACACCAAAGATAGTGTTCAAGTCAAGATATCATGCAAGTTTAGAAATACCATCAAGAAGATAAAAGTGCAATTGAGACAAATTATAAAATCCATAAAAAGTCTTGTTTCAAAATTAAAATTCCTAAGCCATCATCCATCGTAGATCAACGATAGCCTAGGCGCCTCTGCGATTACCTGAAAAAAAGTTTAAAGTAGCCACATTAGCGACACTCGCTAGTATGAGAAATAAACCAAGATTCAAATGACTTTTTGAATACTAACCAGACTCATTTGACTCCCAACCCACCCTTTATCAAAGATCAATCGAAAACGTAGTAAATCAAATATCATTTCATTATTCCTTATCAAATCGGAGTCATAATTCTCATAATCAATCTTATAGTATATTCATCCACCAATATCTCATAATAAAATCATTTCACAATAACCAGTATCATATCATAAATCATATATCATAATCATAAATCACGACAAAACACAAACATCAGGCATCAGGGTGTAATGCTCAACTGTCTCACAAGGGATCATATCCGGGATTCGCTGTTCCCTTTGAGATTGTCCCTTGGGTTTACTGACCCACTAACATTCAAGGTTTGCTGACCTTGGAACACACAAGTATCTCTGGGAATGACCCATCGACTTCACTCTCATATAGTACTTTTGCATTACACCCCACCACATAAGTCAAACAATTCTACCAAACAATAACTACAAAACTCAACGATCCATAATGAATCACAAATATAACATGAAAAACACATCACAATGCTCTTAAATATTTTCTAGTTCACGTATCGAAAAACAATTAACAATTCTAAAATTACCAATTCACATTTCGGCCTCATGACACATTAAAACATGTGAAATACATTCAAGCTTTAGAACATGCATTATGAAAAATAAACGCGATTAACCAATCAAATGACTCTTTGGGTTTCCTCAAAGAATCACTTGAATCTCAATTTATCCCTCACCTTATGATGATTACCAGTTTATCAAAACTCCAATTTCACCAATTTGAGCCAAAATGAGTTCAATCTTGTCCACAAAGTGAATTCAAATTGAACACTTGTCACCCTCTTTGATGAAAATACAATGATCCCCTTTCCAAATCTTTCCATAAAGCTTTATTCTTTTCCATCAAATTGACCCAACAAGGCTTCTTAGCAATTCAAATAGAGAAGAAAATTAAGATGAAAAACACCAAAATTTGAAACTCCAAGTGGGTATGGCGGTGGCAGACGTGAGGTTGGGAAGGAAAGGGAATTGCTTAACTTTTCTCTTATCTTCCAATTCTTTGTTTCCTAGATACTCCCCTCCAACATGATGAGCAAATGAACCAAGGGCTAGGTGAAGTGAAATTCATTAAGATTGGAATAGGGTGGGCGGTAGACTTGGAAGTGAAGGGGAGGAGTTCAATCTTTTTTTAAAAAAAAAATCAAAACATAATTTCCAATAGGTAAAAGCATACCCTAAAACTTAGATGTGTGTAAATTGGGCTAAAATGGATCAATGGTCCACTAACCTTCTCTTTTTCAAAGTCAACTTAAAATAATACCCTTTCTTTCCAATCAATCCCACACTTTAGCAAATTTAATAAATTAATCACCAACATAAAAAAGGACCCAAAACTAAATAATTTGAAATGCCCAAAACCTTAATCAAAATTAAAATTTTAATATAATAAAATATCCAATTTATAATTACCTAAAAAGACCGGGACGTTACAATTAGGCGTTCAGCTGGGCGTCCAAAGAAAAATCGACTAGTGTCATCTTCTAAGTTGAAGCATCAAGTTAAACGTGGTCATTGTGGAAAGATTGGTCACAATATTAGGACTTGCAAGAACCCCTTGCCTTGATGTATTTCCATTTTATTTTTTCAAAGTTGTTGTCAAGGATGGTCAGAATTTGGTGGAGTGTATGGTTTGATGTTTAAATTTCAAGAACAATTTTTGGAAACATATATTTGCTCTTTTCCCTTTTCTCCATATATCGTTATTTACTTTTCATATTTTGTACTGTATGGTTTGATGTTTAAACTTGCACAATGTCTTGTTACGTTTGTTGTCCTTTATCTTTAGTGTTTTTTTTATAACATAGCTTAACACAATATGAAACTACTTGTTCCCAAAGTTTTATTTGCTTCAAATGTAAATGTAAATAATTTAGTGTAATAATGTACAAATTCAGAGTGGAATAATTTAGTGTAAATGTAAATAATTTAGTGAATTAAAGGGTATAATTTAGTGAATTAGATTATAATGAACATTTGAGATACCTTATATTGATATAAATTCACGCTTACATGCATATATGTTTTGAGATCTTATGTGCATCGAACACAAAGCCGATACTACAAAAAATTGAAAAACAAGAAGATGAATGGAATTAGTGTCAATAAGTCATAAGCTGGAGCAGGTTTGTTTCCTTAATTCAAGCAGGTTTGTTATAGACCCATCTACTGTTGGTGGCATTCAAGATGGAGCGTTTTTAAAGATTGGTGACACTCCTGGAAAAATTGACAATCTAATACAATACAAACTCTAAACTAGGACATATAATAGAGAAAAACAATGCTAATTTGACTGTAACAATAGAAATCCTTAACTAATTTTTTCATAACAATTTTTAATAGGGTAAACTGCAAATAACACCCCTGTGGTTTCGGTCAAATTCATGAAAAGTCCTTGTAGTTTAAAAATGGCAAATCACACCCCTGTACTTCCAAATTATATCAATATGACCCCTCCTCTTCAATGGTGTAAATTTTCTTTTAGCCATAACTTTTTCGTTTGACCTCCGATTTTGATGATTCAAGATGTTTTGAAATCCTCTTTTCGGGATCTACGTCATGGTTTTCTCAAACATTCAAAATTTTCAATAAATAACAGAGTTTTATTATCGTCAAAATATTTGGTATGATTACAGTAATTAACCCCGATGTTTACTGATGATTTAGAAGTTTTCAAGTGACCATAAAGTAGAGCCCGGAATGAGGATTCCAAAACATCTTGAATCATCAAAATCGAAGTTCAAATGAAAAAGTTATGGCTAAAAGAAAATTTACACCATTGAAGGGGAGGGGTCATATTGATATAATTTGGAAGTACGGGGGTGTGATTTGCCATTTTTAAACTACATGGACTTTTCATGATTTTGACCGAAACTATAAGGGTGTTATTTGTATTTTACCCTATTTAATAATGCTAAACTTTTGATTGTAAAAATAGAAATCATTGTGAACTTCAGAAAAGTGATAATGTTAAAACAATATCCAAAGCTATAACCATATCCAAACTTAGTTTAAAACATTCATAGAGAAAAAAATTCATTTTTTGTTCTCTGGTGATATACTGAGGATCTTCAAGGTTGGTGGTATTCCATAATCATTTTTTCCCTTTTCAACTTTCTTTTTAGCGACATTGCCAATTTCTTCTGATCCAAAGTTGGTAGTGTATGGTGAAGCACATTGTTTTGAAGGTTTGTGTGCTCTTTTTTCTTCTCTCTCCAAATATATCTGCTAGATGTTCTTTTTCCTTCCCTTTCTTCAATTGCTTCATAACCTCTTTTTGAGGCGTTTTGCATCCTGTTTCACACTAAAATTATATATATATATATATATTCTTCAAATTATTAATAACCAACAAACATAGAATAATAAATTCTTACCTTTGTCAGCTCACCCCCCTTCAAACTTGAATGTGCATTTCCAGCTTCTTCATTTCTCTTATTTCCTCCTTCTATATCATTGTAACATCCCAAATTCCCAAAACATGGAAAATAACTAAAATGCAGCGGAAACATAAATAGCAACAACTCAAATTTAATACTTCTCATTTAAAGTCAAAACTAAACAAAGCTTTATTTCGTTCACAATGAAATCTCCACAATTCCAAAATCCATCAATAAAATTTTATTTGAGCTCAGTTTAAAACGAACAATTCCAATCAATTATTCAAAGTTTTGGAACAAGAAAAACATGAAAATCAACATAAATAATGGAAATAAAATCCGAATAGTCTACTAACAAAACGAAATAAAATCAACACCGGCTTGTAAATCCAAGCCCAACCAGTCACCATCCACGATCCCATCACTTGCCAAATTTCTTCTTTTTATTACCTGAAAAAAAAAAGTGTAGCATCATGAGGCTACGTCCAGTGAGAATAATGTTAATTTAAGAGCAATGCCATGAGAATTCTTCTAAATTCCTTATGTTCATACTCGGCCTCACAACTTCCAAATAACTCTCAACTTCCAAGGCATAATCTCAACTCTAGAGAAAATCTCATTCCTTTATTTTTGTTACCCAATGCCTTAGCTCCACTTTCTTCATAAATAAAGTGAGCCGCACACTCAAAAGCATCGAACCCGTGTCACCACGATTCGACTTTTGAGCTATTCTTCTTATGAGTTTGCAAGACTCACAAGCGAACCTACAAGTTTATTCTCTCCCATTGATCAAATGGAATGAACCTACCCCGCTAAATGTAATTAAGTTGTGCACAACTCTAATTAACCCCTTAACGGTTTATTCTTCATTAAGTATGGCCTTACTTAATGCGAACTTACAACCACATTATCTAAGGCATAGAATAATGTGATTTTAAAGAAAGCATCACTACCAGAATGCTTGACAAAGCCTAGGTCAAGTTTCTAGCCAAGAAAAACCCGTTTCCTCCTAAAACTGACCTTAAATAGGCTAAAACTCAAAAATTCCAAAATCTGGAAAATTAATGTATATTCAGAGTAAAAAGAGTCTAAAAATACCTTAAATCAGATCCATAACTCACAGGAAGGTTCCCCAAAGAAAACCCACATAATAATGATCAAAGATTAACAAAACTCTCACCTTAATTCCAATTTAATACAAAAGCAAATCTTCCTTTCCAATGGTTTTTTAAGAACCTGAAAAACCATCCAGACAATTTAAAACCTATCCTAAAATTTTACCCAAAAGTAAAATTTAACAATACACGACAACGCGGCACCGAAAACGACCCAACAAACAAAAGCAGCCCCCAAAAGGGGCTGCCCTTGCCATCGGCCAGCAGCAGCCCATAAGGGGCTGCTACGGCGGCTGCTGCGGCAGCGGTCCCTTTTTGGTTCCGGTATTGGTTTGATATTTTTGATAAAATGCATGATTGGGTGAATGAGTTTTTCAATAATGTAAAGGTTAGGGTTTTTAGGGTTTGAAAGGAGTTGGAAAATTGAAGAAGAAGATCGAGATTAAGTTAATTTGGTGGGTTTTAATCACATTTAAAACAAATTTCAGAAATTCACAGGGAGGAATTTCAATACCTTGATCCCGATTCTCTACGATAACTTCTCCAATCTCCACCTCAATTTCACCGAGAGCAAAAATATGAAAATTCACCTAATTCACAAGGAAAGATCAATTTGATCAAACCCTACAATCCTTTAGAATAGAGGCAAGAAGAAAGAAGATGTTAAAGAAGAGAAGAAAACCCTACCTTTACTGTCTCTGAACCCTTCTTACGTGAAAGTGGAGAAAAGACTTTCACGTTCTCTTTTCTCCTCCTAAGCTACACGCCACCTCCTTTTTTTTTTAAACATTTATCTCCAATAAATGGTACTTGATAAATGTATTTAATTTCCTAAAAATAAAATAAAATATAAATACCAAAACTCTTAAAAATATTTCCATTAAATATTAAAATAAAGTTAATATTTATTTACTTAACTCTCCAAGAAAAATATGGAACGTTACAATCCACCCACCTAACCAAGCTTTTCGTCCCCGAAAAGTTCTACTGCTCGTCGAAAAGGTGGGGATACAACTCGCGCATTTCATCTTCTTGTTCCCAAGTGGCTTCTTCATGTGCTTGATTCCTCCACAGAACCTTAACCAAGTTAATGATCTTGTTCCTCATAATCTTTTTCTCCTTAGCCAAGATTTCAACTGGTTGCTCCTCAAATGACAAGTCGGCATTCAGTTGAACTGGCTCATAATCTATCACATGAGATGGATCAGCAATGTACTTTCTCAACATCGAGACATGAAATACATAGTGGACCCCTGACAGAGCTGGTGGAAGAGCTAATCTGTAAGCCAAAGATCCAATCCTCTCCAACACCTCAAATGGTCCAATGAACCTCGGACTCAGTTTGCCCTTTCTTCCAAATCTCATAACTCTTTTCATTGGAGCTATCTTCAGAAACACATAATCTCCAACAGAAAACTCGAGATCGGTCCTCCTGACATCTGCGCAGCTCTTCTGTCTGCTTTGGGCTGTTTTCATCCTTTCTCTGATCAACTCAAATGAAACATTAGTCATCTGCACAAGTTCTGGTCCCAATAACTCCATTTCCCCAACTTCATCCCAATGAACTGGAGATCTACACTTTCTTCCATAAAGCGCCTCGAAAGGTGCCATTTCTATTGTAGCTTGGAAACTATTGTTGTAAGCAAACTCCACCAAGTATAACTGCTCATCCCAACTACCACCAAAATCCAATACACAGGCTCGGAGCATATCCTCCAATATCTGGTTCACCCTCTCAGTCTCTCCATCAGTCTGAGAGTGAAAAGCTTTACTAAAAAGTAGCTTAGTACACATGACACTATGAAGACTCTTCCAAAACTTGGACACAAATCTGTTGTCCCTATCTGATACAATAGTTACTCGCACCCCATGAAGTCTCACAATTTCCTTCAGATACAACTTTGCCCAATTCTCTACTGAGTAAGTTGATTTTCTAGGTAGAAAGTGAGCAGACTTGGTCAATCTATCAACAATGACCCATATCACTGTATACCCCTTTTGTGTTCTAGGCAAACCACACACAAAATCCATGGCTATGTCTTCCCATTTCCATTTTGGTACACTTAATGGTTTCAAGTGACCATATGGACATTTTCTCAAAGCCTTCACCTGTTGGCATACTAGGCACCTACTAACAAACTTAGTCACATCATTTTTCATTCCAGGCCACCAATAATGCATTTTAAGGTCATTATACATTTTGGTGCTACCAGGATGTATTGAAAACATCGAATTATGCGCTTCTGTCAAAACTTCCCCTTTCAAACCCTCAACATCAGGTACACACAAACGACCCTTATAAGTCAATCCACCATCTGAAGCATATGCAAAGTACCCAGGCAACCCAATCTCAACATCAAGTACATAACCCCGAAGACTACTATCAGTTTTCTGTGCCTCAATAATCCTCTATCTCAACAAAGGTGTCACAGTCAATCTGGACATACTGACAGTTACCTCAGAAGTAAGTACCTCAATCTCAATTCTATCCATCTCCCACTGAAGCCTGGGATACCTCACAAGTAAAGCTGCACTATGAGCTGATTTCCTACTCAAGGCATCAGCCACTACATTGGCTTTACCTAGGTGGTACTGGATGTCACAATCGTAGTCTTTGACTAACTCTAGCCAACTACGCTGTCTCATGTTTAACTCCTTCTGAGTAAAGAAATACTTCAAGCTTTTGTGATCAGTAAAGATAAGTATCTTCTCTCCATAGAGATAATGTCTCCATATCTTTAAGGCATGTATCACAACAGCTAGTTCTAAGTCATGGGTAGGGTATTTCTTTTCATGCTCCTTAAGCTGCTAGAAGCATAGGCTAATACCTTGCCATGTTGCATTAACACACAACCCAACTCTTTCTTCTAGGCATCACTATAAATAGTCAAACCCCCTAAGTCATCTGGAGTTATCAAACTGGAGCTGTCACTAACCTTTTCTTGAGTTCCTCAAAACTCTGCTCACACTCATCATCCCAGACATAAGGCACACCTTTCCTAGTTAGCTTGGTCATATGTGAGGCAATCCTTGCAAAGTCTTGCACAAACCTTCGGTAATAACCAACTAAGCCAAGGAAACTTCGAATCTTGGTCACACTGGTAGGTCGGGGCCAACTACTAACAACTTCAATCTTAGAAGGGTCTACTCATATTCCACTACTAGACACAACATGTCCCAAAAAGGCAACTTTATCCAACCAAAACTCACACTTACTGAACTTGGCATAAAGTTTCTCAGACCTCAAAGTGGCTAACACAATCCTCAGATGCTCATCATGTAACTCCCTAGTCTTGAAATACACTAGGATATCGTCTATGAATACTATCACGAAGGTATCCAAATACTTCTGAAAAACTGTGTGCATTAAATCCATAAAGGCAGCGGGAGCATTAGTCAACCCAAAAGACATCACAACGAACTCGAAATGGCCATATCTAGTTCGAAAAGCTATCTTTGGTATATCTTCATTCCTTATCCTCAATTGATGATAACCTGACAGGAGGTCAATCTTTGAGAACATTGTTGCACCCTTAAGCTGGTCAAATAGATCCTCTATCCTAGGCAAATGATACTTGTTCTTGATGGTCACCTTATTTAGCTCTCGTTAATCTATACACAATCTCATCGTTCCATCTTTCTTCTTAACAAACAAAACTGGGGCTCCCCAAGGCGACACACTGAGGTGGATAAAACCCAAGTCTAATAACTCCTGTAACTGAGTTTTCAACTCTTTCAACTCAGCTGGGGCCATCCTATAGGGTGCTTTTGATAATGGAGCAGTGCCAGACAAAACATCAATCTGAAAGTCTAACTGCTTAACAGGAGGTAAACCAGGTAATTCATCCGGGAAAACATCCATAAACTCCCTCACTACAGACACAGACTCAATACAGATCTCTTTCACAGTGGTGTCTACCACATTAGCTAAGTATGCCCAAGCCCCTTCCTCTACCCCCCGCCCCTCCGCAGTAGTTCTAGGATGCTTTCGTTTGTATAAAACGTTTTTTGAATATTTGATATATATATTTTTTATTTTAATTCCAATTTTTTGTTATTAAATTTTAATATTAATTAAATAAATAATTAATAATTAATTAACTAATTATTGAAATTTAAATTCTTTAAAAAAAAATCTTAAATGCGACCATATGGTTGCATTTTATTTCAAGAAAACGACCATATGGTCGCATTTTGACTGAGTCCAAAAGTGACCATGTGGTCGCTTATAAAACGACCACATGATCACTGTTTAATGTGACCAACTGGTCACTTATCTTCAACATAAATTACGACCAAATGGTCACTTTTTAGGCGACCATCTGGTCGTATTTTGACTGAGTCCAAAAGTGACCAATTGGTCACTTATCTTCAACATAAATTACGACCAGATGGTCACTTTTGAGGCGACCATCTGGTCGTTTTTTCAAAAGGTTGACTTTTTTGCTACCAAACGTTTATGGTCGTATATTTGTGACTATCCAGTCGCACAAATTCTGGACCGACCAGCTTTTTGGCCACCACTATTTTTGTCGCTTTTTTGGTCGCATTATACCCTAAACACGACCATTTGGTCGCAATTTCATGGTCGCAAATTGACAGTTTTTTTGTAGTGATATTTAGTCCCAATTTCTACATACTTTAAATCCAATTTTTCGTTACCTTATATTCAACCTCAAACCCCTATCTCATGCATCTAAACATCCATTTAAATGCTAAAAAAAATTAGAGATCATTACTATTAAAGAGAAAGAAAAACAACCATGAAATTATTCAAGGTTTAACAAAATTCTACTCACCTTTCAACTTGTTTTTCCACATAAATTCAACTTCTTTCTCAAGTACTTTAAGAACCTGAAATGGCACTTAAACTACTTAAATTCTATTCTAAAATACAACTCAAAATAAGGGAAAATAAACTAAGAACTACACGCGACGAACCGAGATGGAAAAAAAGAAGCAAGAGTAGCCCATTTTGGGCTGCCCTTTGTCGCGGCCTGCAGCAGCCTTTATGGCTGTTGCTAACACTGCTGCTATGAAAGCGGCTCGGCGGCCCCGTGGTGTCTCCCGGCGTGTCGTTTGGTTGTACCTTTAATCGGTAAAAGAGTTTTTTTTTCCTAAAAAGGATAAGATTAGGGTTTCTAGGGTTTGAAGGGAAATGAAAGGAAATATTAAATTTGAAGAGGAAGAAGGATGTTCTAATAAATTGATGGGTTTTTAAACATATTTAAACCAAAATTACAGAAATTCAAAGGAAGAATTTACATTGCCTTGAACTCAATTCTTGATGAGGACTCTTCCAATCTCCACCAAACTTTCACCAAAAGGAAAGCCTATGACGAATCACACCTAATTCACAAAGAAAAGGCAAATCGATCAACCCGAAAGCCTCTTAAAATTGGAGGCAAGAAGGAGGAAGAAGAGGAAGGAAACCCTACCTTGATGTCTTTGTAGCCCCTTTCACGTGAAGAGAAGAAAAGAAAAAGGGGCTCTTGCAAAAATAGCAAAAATATGACCAATATTTGTAAAAATAGCAGTAAAAAAACATATTTGCAAAAATAGTAGAAAATTTAAATTCGCAACTAAAATATTACAAAATTGCCACTGGTAATCAGTGATTAGTAATCACTGATTTACTGATATCTTGATATTTTGTGCAGGAATCACTGATAATCACTGATTATTTTATAAGTTATCACTGATATCTCTGATCACATGAATGAGAGTTTTTAAAAATCTGCTATATTTGCAAATACTTTTTAAAAATGCTATATTTTTAAATATTGCTAAAAATTCTGCTACCCAATGGAATTTCCCAAAGAAAAATTCCACGTTCTCCCTTTTCTTTTGTTTACACACCACTTTGTCCTTATGTTTTTTATTTCATTTATCTCCAATAAATGATAAATGGTAATGTTTAATATTTAATTCTCGAAAAGAAAATTAAATATTAATCACCAATTACTTATCCAAATTTCTAATAAATATTATAATAAGAAATAATACTTATTCAATTTAAAACTTATTGGAAAAAAAACGGGACGTTACAGTTTGAGTCTCTCAAATATAGGGATGGCAATGGGGCGGGGCAGGGTCGGGGATACGTTCCCATCCCCGAACCCACGGGGATTTTTAATCCTCATACCCTACCCTATCCCCTTATAGAAAAATCGGGGGTGGGTTCGGGATTCCCCGTTCGAGGATCGGGTTAACCGCAGGGAAAATTCCTCATTTTATATTTTAAGTATTATTTAAAAAGGAATATAAAAATGAAATAGATATTTAAAATATACTTTTTTAAGACAAAAATAAAACATAATACTAAACATTTTATAGTTTATTAGTTAATATAACCATATTATATATTTTTTTTTTCAATAAATAAAATTAAAAGTAAACAAAATATATAAGATGTTATTAAATTATCGGGTTCGGGTTCGGGGGCGGGGTGGGGGAATGTATTCCCGTCCCTGTACCCTATAAGAAATCGGGGGGAAATTTCCCCCCTAACCCTAACCCTTACCCTAATTAAACGGGGATTCTCCTCCCCTTTAGGGTCGGGGCCCCTAGCCCGCTAGGGAATTTTACCATCTCTACTCAAATACCCTTCTAGATATGATATAATATTAAAAAGATCGGAAATTATATTATAAAAATCAATTCGGACCGCATTTTCATGGTTTTATCACTTTCCCTCGATGTACTCATACTAGTTTGACTTTAGCTTAAATAAATGCTTGATTATCCGTAGCACGAGATATTAAATTCAAAGAAGTACGTGGAGATTGAGTACAATTCATTTAATGCGAATAAATATTCAGATTAAAATATCTACGATCATATCCATAAACTTAGGATTCAAACTTTCGATAACCATGAAAATTTATTTGTTTCAAACACACATCTGATTCATAACATTCATTTCATATTTTTAGTGTGTGAGATTTAAAAAGATTGAATTTAGTCACCAATCAAGACATAGCTAATGGGTTAAGACATATAATTCTATATTTAAGAGTGTGATTTAATCCTCACTCTAATACTTTATATAAAAGAAATTGAATTTAATCACATTCAATTCTGTCATAAAAAATTTATGACTTTTTTTTTCCCAATAAACATTATTATGATAAATTACAAATAATACATTTATAGTTTTGATCAAATATATGAACACTCATGTAGTTAAAAAAAATGATAAATTACACTCATATAATTCTAAATTATGTCAATAAGGATTCAAGATGTTATGGAATGTTCGTTTCGAGCTGTGCGCTATGGTTACTTTACTTCGAATTCATCAGTAAATTAAATTGTTTATGGCTTCAATCATTCATAATATTTTGATGATAATAAAGTCTTTTATTTATTGACTATTTTAATGTTTTAAAGTAATCATACAAAGATTTCAAAACATTTTGAATAATCTAAATCGGAATTCAAAGGAAAAAGTGATATCATTGGAAGGGAGAGATTTCATTGGCATAATTTACAACTATGTAGGTGTAATTTATCATTTTCTAACTATAGGAGCCAGGAGGTATTCATGCATTTTACCAAAACCACAAGGGTTTTATTTACATTATACCTTTTATATTAATCAGCGGAATATCCATATGAATATTATATGGACTATTTTTAAGAAAATAGTAATTTAAAGGTACAAATACTAAATTGTTGAAATAGATTCCATAACTCATTACTTATTATCGAGCTCTACATTATGGTCACATGGTAATGGATCTTTGTTTAGGACTAAACACAAATACAAAAAGTGAAATAGAAAAGGGGTAATGCATGGATCAAACCAAATCACTCTAGTTGATTTTAATACTTAGTGTAGATCAAATTTATTTTGTATAATATATGTTTGGACCTAAAAGTTGAAGTCATTAGACTAAAGTAAATTGAATCATTTATATATTTTTAACGTTTTTCTAATTGGTTCAGATATGTGCAGAAGATTCAATCACGTGTAATATTAATAATTAGAGACAAAATGCCATTATATGGTTCAAACTCAGGACCTCTAATTTTGATATAATGTTAAATCATCAATAGATTTAAAAGTTTAAACAATTGAGCTACGACAAATTTAACCCTTTATTAAAACCAAAATTTTTAATCAATTCATCGTGATGTCAATTTTATGGTCCGTTTGGGACAACTTTTAAAAGTGTTTTTTAATGGTTATTAAAAACACTTTCTTTATTAAAAAATATTTTTAAACATTTTCAAAAGTAATTCCTAACAGACATTATTGGTTGGTCTGTTAGTAACACTCAATTTGATTTGATTTTAATTTTCATGGTTTGGTTGTTTAATGTTTAAGGATCCGTTTGGGATAGCTTTTAAAAGTTTTTAAAAGTGTTTTAATGATTATCAAAAATATTTTTTTTATTTAAAAATACTTTTAAACACTTCTAAAAACCATCCTAAACGGACATAAAAGCTATCCCAAACGGACATTTAGTTGGAATCATGATTATCAAATTTCTTTAAACCGATAAGCTGACTCGAGCCAATATATGTTTTATACCTCTAAATATGGTATACATCTTGTGACTGTTTCATTCATTGAATCAACGGGTCGTAACTGACAGAAGTAGTAAAATATTGTACATATTTGTCTCATGAAAATCCATGATTTTTTTAATAATGCATTAATTATATTGAGAAGATTTTATAAGCGTTAAAAAGTATTTACAAATAGATTTTTATAAACTAATCTTCATGATTGACTATGATTAATGACTGATTGATTATAGATATACGATACAATAACTAATGATTGATTGTGTTATATTCGGTATATCAACGATTGACGCACTCAATAAAATTAACATATTTATTAATATTATAGAGAATTTTACTAATTTTATACTTTCCTTTCTTAAAAAATGTAATATTTAGAAAAAATATTATTTTTTTCCCTAAATATGTAATCACTCCTTAATTCTTCAATAATTTTGATATTCCATATGTTTCAACATTATATAAATCGATACACCAAATAAATATAAACCTAACATTCCAACCTTCAACTATATAAATCTATGAAATAAAAGCGGCATTTATTGTTGGCAACTTTTATCCCATTTATTTGGTTGGAAATATTTATTTATTTATTTATATATCCTTCAATTTTTTTTAAAAGTAAACTGCACGAACACCCACTCTAGTTAAAAAAAAAAAAAACAAATCACATTAACATAGTTCTAGAATAATGTCAGTTAGATATTTCCATTACTAACATTGTTAAATATTTAATATTTAGGTCCACTTTTTTTTCTCTCTTCTCTCTTCACTTTTTTTCTTCCTTCCACCCCAAAATTATTTTTAGGGGCATACAAAATTGTATAAAATTAATTTTAAGTAAAGTATGGGGTAAAATTGATAAAATATACTAAAAAGTCAGTTTTTTACACTAAAATTTTCAGATTTTAAATAAAATGTACATTTAGAAAAAAAGTAACAGTCCCCACCAAAAACAGTGCATCTGCCCCTGAGAATGGAAGAAATAAATAAAATGTCAACGAAAATGTCAACATTTATATATTAATGTTTTTTTTTTTTAAAACAACAATGTTTTTTTTTAAATGAACATTTAACGATGTTAATAGAGAAGAGATGACATATAATTCTGAAACAATGGTGGCTATGATTTACAGATTAAAAGAAAAATACAAGGGTTATTTATGTATTTGACTAAGACCACAAAAATTTTATATGCCTTATTTATTTATTTAATTTTATAACAAGTAGACTAAATTAATTAAACTTTCCTTAAACTCCATGAATACAAAGTGATGTTTAAACCAATCTATTCATACACAAGCATAGTTAACCCTATCTCTTAGGTTCTTCATTGATAGTTGGAGCCTTTCTTTCCCTTATAAAACTTCCCTTCCAAATAGTAATTCTCTCAACATCTCTTGAGTTTTTTTAAACAAGCATTTCTCTCTCAGAATTTTCCCTTTTTTAATTATAAAAAAAATTAATAATAATGGCAGCTGATTTTGGAAAGGGAAAGATGGTGACAATATTGAGTATTGAAGGAGGTGGTATTAGAGGAATTATTCCTGGAACTATTCTCGCTTCTCTCGAGTCCAAGCTTCAGGTTTGTCTATTTAATTATAATTACATTCATTAGATTTTCTTATTTAGTTTTTAAACTATACTCTTATGTTTTAAAAATGATTTTAAACATTTTTTTGAATTGATATTTTCAAAAAGGATAAAAATTTGACTATTTTTAAAAATGACACTTTTTTTCTTCATTCATTAATTTAATAACATTAAAGTAATGAAAGATCATTTTCATTAATTTTTTTCTTTTGTATTATTTAATGATCAAGGTTATCATATGTTTTTAATTGATATGTTTCAAATTAAAATTTAATAATCTTTTAAGATTAGTTTTTTTTTTTTTGAGATTACATCAAAGTGGGGGAGGAGAGACTCGAATCTTTGACCTTAAGAGAAGAGAGTATATATGTCTAACCAGTTGAGCTATAAATTATGAAATCTTTTGTTATTTTTAATATTTACAATTTAAGTTTATAATTTGAAAACCACACTAGTATAGAAATGAAGTTCTAAGTGAGCATTTATACCAGCAATTTACATTTTACTCTTTAATTTTATACTTAAATTATACAAAATAATTTAACAATTTCATATAATTTTTTTTTTGATTTTTTTAATCCGCTTTGATTTCAGGGATTGGACGGTCCAGATGCAAGAATAGCAGATTACTTTGACGTAATAGCAGGAACAAGCACCGGTGGTTTGGTCACCACCATGATTACAGCCCCAAACAAAAACAACAGACCATTATATGCTGCAAAAGATCTCACTGATTTCTATTTACAACATTCTCCCAAGATTTTCCCACAGAGAAAGTTGTTTTTTTTGTTTTTTTTTTCGTTTAATAAATTTCAAAAATGATTTTAATTATTATTTTGTTTTGTTTTGTTTTTTGTTTTTTTGGAATTAGCCATTTGTTGAGTTCAGTGGTGAATCTGTTTGGGCAAGTTATGGGACCAAAATATGATGGAAAATACTTGAGATCTATGGTTAATGAGTCTCTTGGGGATCTAACTCTTAACAAAACCTTGACAAATGTGATTATTCCTGCTTTTGATATCAAGCTTCTTCAGCCTGTGATTTTCTCTACAGTTGAGGTAAAAAAAAAAAAAATACCTTTCTGATAACCTTCTTAGTTTCTATATTTTATTTTTCATTTTTCATTTCTATTTTTTATTTCTTGTTCTTGTTTTTTTTTTTTTTAAATAAGAAAACGAAACATGTTCAGTAAATCTTTCTTGTTTACTATTTTTAGTGAAAAAAAAAAAGAAACATATTTAATTATGTTTTAAAATAATACAATTTTGGCGCATTTGTAAATCTAATAATTTTTATGTAATATTTATAAAAATAGCAGCTCTAAACAATATTTTTAAATATAGTAAATTTTGATGGAGTGAATCAATGATAAATATTGAATTATATATTTTTACATTAAACTTATCACTGATACACAAATTAATCACTGATTAATAGAGTAAAAATTGCTATATTTAAAAATACTTTTACCGTTTCTATTTTTATAAATATTGCAGTCTATGAATTCCTATATAGAAGTGGAAAAATAAATTAATTTATAGTATCCCTTAATATTATGTTTTGAATGGTTTGAGAATATATACACAGGCGAGATGGAACCAATTGAAGAATCCAAGGTTGGCTGATGTGTGCATCAGTACGTCAGCAGCACCAACTTACCTACCAGCTCATGAGTTTCAAATCAATGCCTCCGATGGAAAATCTCGAACTTACAATATGCTTGATGGTGGAGTTGCAGCAAATAATCCAGTAAGTTTTGTTTTTTTTCATCACAAAAAAAATATATAGAGAGGTATTTTCAAAAATGACGTAAAGTTTTCAGAATTTTTAGAAATTGCCCTTTATTTAAAATAATGAAAAAAAAAAAACCAAATTTAAAAATTTATTGATCTTTAATTTTTAATTTTAAAACATTTTAGCTAGAAACATAAAACACAGTAAAACTATTGATTATTAAATAATAAATGAAAATGAACTTTTATTAATTTGGTGAAAAACGGTTTATTAATTAATGAAACTATTCATTAAATTAATAAGAGAAAAAAACATGTCATTTTAAAAAAAAAATTCATGACTTTTACTATTTTTCAAAGTATGAATTAAAAAAGGTGGAATTTCACACACATCTGCGACATACACACATATATATGTAATATGTTTTCCCAATTCCAATCCGTTAAACTAATTATGTTTCTTTTAAAGAATACATCATAAATGATTAAATTTTTCCTTAACGGATTGCTCAAGTTTTTTGGTCAATTAGTATTTAACATGGTATAAGAACTGGAGGTCATAAGTTCGTACCCGTGCATTGTCATTTCTTCCCAATTTATTAATGTTCCACTTCATGACGTGATTAGACCTCATACTAATATATGAGCTCACACGTGAGGAGGAGTATTAAGAATATAAAAAAGATAATTAAATTGAGCATTATAAGTTTTTGGGTGATTTGATGATATAACGTGTTTTTGTTTAAATACAGACATTGGCTGCGATAACACATGTATCAAATACCATCAGAAGAGCAAGTGATTACATGAAGATAAAACCAATGGATACAAAAAGAATGTTAGTTCTATCATTGGGAACAGGTACGGCTAAAAATGATGAAAAATATAGTGCAGTAAAATCTGCAAAATGGGGAATGCTTGATTGGATTCGTAAAGATGGAGCAGCTCCAATAGTTGATATTTTCAATGATGCAAGTGCTGATATGGTTGATTATCATGTTTCCACCTTCTTTCAAACCACCAGCTGTTCTCAAAATTATCTTCGAATTCAGGTAAATTCGATCTCTTATTTAACAAGGAATTATGATGAGTGTTTTCTGGTATTTTAATTTTAATTAAAAAAAAAAATTAATTTATTTTGAAAACTAACCAAAATAAAATTTTTATTTAATTTTTTTTTTTTGTGTGTGTGGCGGTTCAGGATGATACTTTGACTGGTGATGTAGCATCAGTTGATATGGCAACAAAGGAGAATTTAATGAATTTAGTTGGAGTGGGCAATAATCTATTGAAGAAACCAATGTCGAGGATAAATTTGGAAACAGGACAATATGAATCAGCTGATGAAGGAACCAATGAAGAAGCTCTTTCTAAATTTGCCCAAATGCTTTCTGAAGAGAGAAAGCTTCGATTAAGCCCTTAAAACTTAATCGGTTACGGTAATATCGGAAGAGGTGCACACAAACTGATCCGGCTACTTATGAATATCAAAATAAAAAAAAAAAAAAAAAAGAATAAAACTAATGTTTTACTTATGAATAATTTGTATTTTGTGTTTATTGTTTCAAATTAGTATGTGGAATATTGAAGTTCAGTTTATTGTGCTTGCTGCATTAATTGTGATTTAAATCTTATTGATAACTCGTAAATTACGTATATTTATAAGTGGCTTTATCTCCAATATTATTAAAATATGAATGTTAATTGATTCAAATGACCATAATATTATTAATTGTTGAATTTCATGAACTTAGGCGAAAACGGTGCTCAAATCGGACTTATAACGAAGAAATTAGAGTCAAAATAAAAATCATTTGGAGAAAATCGGATGATGACGTCAACGACATGAAGGAATAAGTTCGCGCGCGCTGACTGTCAGCGCGCACCATGCGGGACTAGCAACGTGTCGCTCATGAAGCGACACGTCGCTTGCTTTATCTACAGCGTTCGGCTCAACTCGCGGACGGCTCGGCTCACGGCTCCACACGCGGCATCCTTGCGGTTGTCACACATCAGGCGGTGGCTGGCTCGGCTTGGCGGCTCCAAGCGACGGCTTAAACAGAATTTTTAGTAGATTTTATCTCCTTTTTTCCTATTTAAAACATCTTTTGAACCCTAATTCAAGATACATTCTTCCCCTATTTTTCTTAGGACTTTTAAATAGTTTTTTATTTTTTAGCTAATTTCTTTATTCCAACTAAAGGATTATCGAGGTTTGGTTCATGATTTTGTGAGGTTTTGTTCTTAATTTAATTCCTATTTTCTCTTTATTCATGTTTTCTCTCTGCATATTTTACTGTTGATTAACTCTTGTGCATAGTGGCCATATGTTCAATTGTTAATTTATGATATTGCTAGTTAGAACATTAAATCCGTAATTGTTTAATTGTTCTAAATACAAGTAGCATGATAGCATAAATTGATTAATGACACTTTTTAATCATTTATGATCTAACTTAAATGAATCGATCATACCGTGTTTGTTAGTTAGAATTGGGGTTCTTTTCATCTTAATGCTGTTAAAGGGTTAAATCTTATTATCGTATTCTAGGGTTATCCGTTAATTAGGGAAGTAGTCATTAGATCGTATCTTGGCTATTGAGAAATTAAGGAAGAGCACTTGTTGTTCCGGCGACTGCCAACTAATTTGGAGAAGAATTTAGGAATGCATGTTTAGTAATCGATAATCAAGTTAATGAACCATAACCGAGATTGACTTTTAGTTGGAAGTTTTCTCTACTGATTTTCTTTCTTTTTACTTTATTTTTCGTTTTATTTCCAAAACTCAAAATCCCCCCTAGTTAACTTTAATTTAATTCCATTTTCCTTGTGGAGATCGACCTTACTCACCACTACTACAGATTTTTAAATTCCAAGAGTAAGTTTATTATTTTTGGTGGTTTCGACACCCATCACTTACTTGTCGTCTTTGTGAACTTTTATGTTATTATGTTTTGATCAATACATATTCAAATATAATAATTTTGTTCTTAATTGAAACTTTAAAATGTACCTTTTTTAAATTTTAAACTTTTTATAAGTGTTGCAAATTTTTCAAATGGACAATTTTTCTTTTTATCAGTTTCAATTTTTGTAACAACCCCAAATTCTTAAAACATGGAAATTCTCAAATACACAACGGAAGCATAATTAATATTCAAAAACTTATCTCATTTCATTTAAATCACAAAGTCACTAGTAATTTGATTGATCAATCTTATTGCAAAACAGAACTAATAAATTCTCAGCAAATATCCAATCAAATAAAAAGTTTAAAACTCGATAAAACATGTATCGACATCATTATTAAGTTATTCCCAACCACATAACTAATAAAAGAAAGGAATAATGTGCCGGCGTGTAAAACCATACCAACCAACCACAACTCATAAATTCCATCAGTGCCCGACTTTCTTCTTCTTTATACCTAGAAAAAAAAGTGTAACATCATGAAGCTACGCCCAATGAGTAGAAAAAGTTAAAGGAAAAGTAATGTCATGAGAAGATTCCTAAGTTCATTAAATCTATAATCGACCTCACAACTCCCAACAAGTTCTCTCAACTCTAAAGAGTTCAAATTTTACACAATGCCTTAACTCAACTATTGTTTGTAAACAAAAATGAGTTTTTCGCTCAAAAGCATCAAACACGTGTCTCCATGATTCAACCTTTTGAGGTAATCTTCTTATGTCTTTGCAAGACACACAAACAAACCTACTTGTATATTCTTTCCCATTGATCAAATGGAATGAACTTGCACTGTTAAGTGAAATTATGTCATGCACAACTATAATTTTCTCCTTAACGACATATTCTTCATTAAGTATGGCTCTACTTAATGCGAACCTCCAACCATATTGTTTAAGGTACAAAAACAATATGATTTACCTAAAAACATCACTACCAGAATGTTTTAATAAGCTTAGGTCCAATTTTTAGTCTAGAAAATCCGTTTATGCTAAAACTGACTTTTATGTGGTTTAAACTCGCAAATTCAAAATTCTGGAAAAATAACATTTTTCCAACCTTATCATGAGATAAAATCACCCAAGATTACAAGACCAACTCAAAAAGAGAGCTCCCAACAATTTTTGTACTAAAAGAGCAAAACTAGCCTAAACTAGTGTAGTTTTACTCTATTTTCGGATACTAAGGGATGATCTAATTCTCTAAACAAAACCAGGAGCAATTAGATGCTAATTCTACTTCCATATACATTCTAATACATTTATAAATCTCCCAAAAATACCTCGACATTAAACTCGCACAATTGAGCATCTTTCTAAACTAGTTTCGGTTCCTAGTGGGCACTAATCCTCCAAACATAACACAATTCCAGAAGCTTAATAAGACTTAAAATCATATAATATAATGCTAGAACATCATATAAAAGTCTAAAAATAATTACAAATTATTATACAACCAGTGGGCAAAATTTATTCCTTAAACATGCATGTTTTCGCCCTTTTTAACATTCTTTGAATCTCATACTTCAACATCTTTAAGTTCAGCCCAAAATCATAAATTTCATGCTTAAAAAAATCCTAAATACTCTCAAATCAAAATTAATGAGAAAGAAAAACAACACATGAAATTTATTAACTTTTAACTAATTCTACTCACCTTGAATTAGTTAATTTGTTTCAAAAACTTGAACTTTCCTTTTTTTGTTAGGATTTTCCAATACATGAAACGACATACAAAACCATTCACAAACATCCTAAAATTTACCTAATAACATAAAAGAAAAATATTGGGCAACAACCGGCGAAACGACAAGTGAAAACGACGCGTAGCAACCCTCCTAAAGGGGCTGCTAGCCTGTGGCTGTTGTTGCTGCCACGGGTCAGCGGCGATGGTCCCGAAATATTTTTCCGGAAATCCTTTGGGTAAAAAGGATTTTTGCAAGAAGGTTTTGAAGAAAATCAAGGGTTAGGGTTTTATAGAGTTCATGGTTTTACTTGAAAAGAAAAGGGAAAATTGAAGGAATGAAGGAAGAATTGTGGTTGTGATGGGTTTTACATAAACAATTACAAATTTTATAAGAAGAAACAAAGAGGGATCATCAATTACCTTGAACCCTAAATTGAAGAAAACTCCTTCAATCTCAACCAAACTCCTTCCAACGAAATTCCACCACGAACAACCCTAAACCAAAGAGGAAAACAGAAAGAATTTGATTAAAACCCTCTCCCAAAAACCCTTAAGGGCGGCGACAATGAGGAAGAAGGGAGAGGAGACGAAAAACCTACCTTTTTGATAAGTCGTTATTTTAGCACATAAACTTGTGTTAATTGTTCATACTTTGATGATTAAATAGCCTAAGAACTAATTAATTATCTTTGATTTGTGTTTATGTGCTAGATTGGAGAAGAGAGGATGAAAAAGGATTAAAAATTGCATTTTGTAGCTTTCTTGACACTTCGGCGCCATGGCAACAACTTTTAGTGGCCGCGGCCACAAGGAAAAGTCTGATTCCAAGCCAAAATTCCAGAGAGTTCGGCGCCCCAGCGCTGATTTTCTAGCACCATAGCACCGAAAGCGTGAAATTTCCAGATTTTAGTCTTTTTGCTCAGCGCCCCAGCGCCCAAAAATCAGTGTCGCGGCGCCAGCGCGAATTTTTTGGATCTTGTTTTTATCTTTTGTTTTAAACCCTAGTTTTCAAGGATATAAAAGGGAGACTTCTTTTCTAATAGGTCGAGAACGTTTTTCCTTAGGTTTTCTTAGAGAATGATGAACTCCATGTCTAGCTAAACTCCCAATTTCCAACCAAGGTTAATCAAAGTTTGATTTTTATATTTGTGAGATTTGTTCTTCATCTTTCTTTCTAATTCTTCTCTATTTCTATATTTTCTATTTTATGCATTCAATATCACATTGTTTGATTATTCAAATAGGGCCCTTTGATCATTCTTCAATTTGATAGATCGTCAATTAGAGTGTTTAAATCTGTAATTGTTTATGCTTTCTAATCCATGTGACAATTAGTATGAATGATTAATAAGTCTTCTCATCTCATGCTATGAAAATATAGGATCTAGTCTAAATAGATCGAACATTTCGCATTTGTTGGCTAGAATTGGTCGTCCTTCTCATCTTATTTCTGTCATTGATTAAATTCTATTGTCGTACTCTAGGGTTGTCATTGATTAGGGAAGTAATTAATGATCGTATCTTAATTACCGACAAACTAAGGAAGGATAGATTAATAAGACGTTCTTAATAATCATAACCAATTTAGAGAATGAGTTAGGATTTCATTAGAAAATCAATGATCAAATAATATAAATCAAAACGATGATTACACCTTTGGTTGGAACTTTCTCCCATTGAATCTCTTCTTAACTTTTATTGTTTTCTTTCTCAATTTCTCAACAAACTCAAAAACCCCCCAATTTTAATTCACCAATCTCTGTGGATTCGACCCTACTTTCCACTACTACAAATCCATAAACCCGAAAGTAGAGATATTTATTTTTGGTGGATTCGACGCCCACCACTTTTCTCTTATCTGTACGTTTCACGATTGAGTTCTCACGTTTTACCTTTTTTTTTCTTTTCTCTTTTTTTCTCTTCCACGTTACAATACCCCTTTTTTTATTTACCTTTTAACCAAATAACAGAAACATTAATAATATTAAAACCTGAAATTGAGGAAATAAAATTAATCATCACTTTCCTTTTCATAAATCGAAAATATTCAAATAAATTAAATAATATTTATTTAAATATTACTTACCAGGAATTCGGGTTGTGACAATTTTAATATTTAATATGATAAAAACTAATTGATATTTGGGAATTTTTTTCCCAAAAGATATATATAAATTAAAAAAATTAAATAAGATTATAACCAGAGTTGTAACAACCCCAAAATTCCCAAAAACGTGGAAATACAATATTTAACAGCGGAAGCTAAATTTAAACGAAAAGACTCTTCTCATTTAAACAATAGTAAAATTCGTTCACAATCGATCGATTTTATTTTAAATACCAAAGTCGATAAAAACATCATTCTAAAAATCCTCAATCAGTCTCAACATTTTGAACACATAGCAAATGTTAAAAATCAACAAATACCCAAATAACAAAGTTCAAACCCAAATCAACTAATGAGAAGAAATAAAATGTTGTCGGCGTGTAAATCCATGCCAACTGCCCCACAGTTCACGAACATCGTTAGTTGACAACTTCATTCTTCTTTTTACCTGAAAAAAATATTGTAGTTCCATGAGGCTACACCCAATGAGTAGAAAAATATTTAAAGAAAAGTAATATCACGAGAAGTTTTCTAACTCGTTTAAGTCCATAAACGATCTCACAATCTCAAAATAAGTTCTCTCGATTTTAAACAAGTTTCTTTTTACACAATGCCTTAACTCATCTCTTGTTCGCAAACAAAAGAGAGTTTCTCACTCAAAAGCATCAAACACGTGTTTCCACGCTTCAATCTTTTGAGGTATTCTTCTTATGTATTTGCAAGACACACAAGCGAACCTATGTTGATATTCTTTCCCATTGATCAAATGTAATGAACCTACCTCGCTAGTGAAATTATGTCATGCACAACTATAATTTTCCCCTTAACGTCATATTCTTCATTAAGTATGACCCTACTTAATGCAAACCTCCAACCATGTTTTTTAAGGCACTAAAACAACATGATTTACCTAAAAGCATCACTACCAGAATGCTTGACAAGCTTAAGTTCAGTTTCTAGCTTAGAAATACCGTTTCTAACCAAAACTGACTTTTAAAAGGCTTAAACTTGGAAATGTAAAATTCTGGAAAAATGTCACTTTATCAACCTTAAAATGATCTAAAATCACCCAAGATCCCAAGATTAACTCACAAAATGATCACAGATAAGTCCTTGGAAAGGGAGTGTTCACATAGTTAAACTTGGATAAATCTAGGTTAAAAGACCAAGTAATTGAGTAAAAATGGTAAGATCATTGTATATATTCAGAGTTCTTTTGTGGTTGCTAATTCTTTTGAGGTTTAATCTTATTTTAGCTCTTTTGTGTGATTATCCTGTTTTTAATTAAGCAATTGCTCCCAGCTCTCTAATGTTGGCCACTGTGAACATAAGTCCATAGTTAGTGCTCTTGGCAGTTTTTGTTATTTAAGGGCAAGGTATCAAGAAAAGCATGCAGTGATGATGATGAGGCAAGCCAATCGGAAGAATAGAAGATATTTACTTCTGCTGCCAGCTATTTTGATGGGACAAGCTGCTGTCACTTCGCGTTACAGTTCTCTACCCGTGCGTGCAACCCAATAGACTTCACCAACTACTATTTTGGCGGGAAAGATGAAAAAACGAAAAAATAAAGCAAGAATTGGTTGATATAAAAGAAAGGCATGAACTTTAGGTCAAAGAGAGAGGAGAAAGTGAAGACGGAGAAGAAGAAGAACAGAGCAAGGAGGCGACTAGAGTGTAGAGTTTTAGTTGTTTATTTTTTTATTTATAGTTTGTTTAGTTAAAGTCTGTATCTACAACTCTGTTATGGATTCGTTTCAGCAAAACTCATTTACTTTCATTGTGTTGTTAGCCATGCTAGGCTAAATCCTTTTGTGATATTGTGCTAAGGGGGATACAGATAGGTTAAAGATAATATTTTGAGACTTATGTATTTATTGAGATTGTGACGTAGACTTCTTCATGATCATGTTCTTCTTTAAAACTTTATGAAAATAGAGTTAGAAGAGTTTATGCAAACATTGAAAAATCCATTGTATGAAAACTTAGAGTAAGGATTCATTTGTTCATCTTGTTGGAACAATAGCGGAATTTGAACAGTAATCGAACTTGTATTGATACGTAACTGATTACAATAACAAAATGATCAGTAATAATAAGTAAATAATAAAACATAAACGAAGGACAACATTACTGTAGAATGCTTCAAAGCACGGACAAGGCCGTTGTCCTGAAGTCGATATTGCCCCGCTCAGGTTGTTTGTGGTTTGACGGCAATTCGGCTCGGCAGGATTCGATGAAGCGTTCTTGAATTCAATAACCAGAGATTCAAGAACCTGGCAGAACACCTCTAGAACAGCTCTCAAATACTTGACAGAAAATAAAGAACGAAGAACGAAAGAGAGAAAACAGAAAAAATAGAAATCAGAGTTTCAAGTTGTGATTTGGAGTGAAGAATTCGTCTCTATTTTTAGGGAGACGAATTCGTAACTCCAAAAACAGAATTAAATTTTGGCATTAAATTCCAGAATTAATTCTGACTGTAACGGTCGCCGGAAACGGTAACGTCTCACATGAAACGTACGCCGGTGATCGGAAACGACAAAGGCCATTAATATCTGCTATTACACTTTCTGAATTTCAAAAAGAAATTAAATAAATATTCTTCAAATAAAAAAAATATTATTTAATCAAGATGACCGGGTCGTGACGTGCAGGCGAGCGGCGCCGCGCAAGTGGACTAAAGCCCATTGGATGCGTGCTCGGCCCTCACAAAATCTGTGGAACCCCAAAGGGCCCAACCCATTGAGCAAGTGTAGGATATATAAAGTGAAGTAAGATTTGTGATCTTTCCAATGTGGGACAAGTGAATTTTCACTTTCCCACAAATCACCACTTCAATTTTTCTCTCTACAATTCCTCTTACTTTCACTCTTAAATTTTATACTTTAATATGTATAAAATCCAACAATCCCCAACATGAAAGTAAGTTAACCCAGAAAACATGAAAACAAAAATTCTGTCACTTTTGAGAGCACTGGTTAAGTTATGCATCAGGATAGGTGTCTTTTGAACTTAAACCTTCCTTAATGATAGACTATCGAATTTACTGAAGAAATAGTGAAACGTATTTCTTAAACTTTCCTTCTATTGATAAATTGAGACAACAATCTGTCACACATGATTTAACTCATTCTATTGAGTTCTATTCGTTTGAGTCCTTTTTGGTCATGGACTCGATCCCGCAGTTCGTTAGAGATTTAGAGAACACAAGCCTGTACTGTTCTCATTGAATCGACTCAATTCTTCTCTCATATAGATAACTATTGATTTTATATATTCTCAAAATATCCACGTATCAATATTATCTTAACATCCACTTAATCTATTGAGATTATTGATTTTATTTATACAACACTTGCTCTTTCGTTACTCTTTTGGTTAAAGGATCAACAATATTTTCCTTTGATTTCACATAATCTATTGAGATTATTGAATTAGTGAGCAACTGTCTAATCGAGTTATGTCTACATCGTATATGTCTAGACTTCCCATTGTAAACTGTATTTTTAGCTCTCATTGCCGCAACTAAATTATCACAATATATACATATAGCATTTACAGGTTTTGGCCATAATAGAATGTTTTCTAGAAAATTCCTTAGCCATTCTCCTTCTTCACTAGCTTTATCTAAAGCTATGAATTCTGATTCCATCGTAGAGCGTGCAATACACGTCTGTTTAGATGACTTCCAAGACATAGCTGCTCCACCTAAGGTAAAGACATACCCACTGGTTGATTTAGTTTCTAAGCTATCACATATCAATTAGCATCACTAAATCCTTCCAGTACAGGTGGATACTGTGTATAGTGCAATCCATAGTCTATAGTATATTTGAGATATCTTAGTACTCTCACTAGTGCATCCCAATGATCACGACCTGGATTGCTGGTGTATTTGGCTAATCTACTTACTGAGTAAGCTATATCTGGTCTTGTATAATTCATTATGTACATAAGACTTCCAATTACTCTAAAATATTCTAAAGATGATACACCAACACCTGTATTCTTACATAGTTTAATACTAGGATCAAATAGAGTGAATACAGGTTTGCTTTCAAATTGTCCAAACTTTCTCAACACATTTTCTATATAGTGTGACTGAGAAAGTATATATCCTTTAGAATATCTTGTTATTCTTATTCCTAGAATAACATCAGCAAGACCCATGTCTTTCATATCAAAATTAGAATTCAACATTTTCTTGGTTGATTCTATTATCTCTTTGGTGGTGCCCATGATTAACATGTCATCCACATATAAGCAAATAATAACACATTGATTATTTACACTTTTGTAATAGACCCATTTGTCACACTCATTGATTCTAAACCCATTAGATATCATAGTGTAATCAAATTTATCATGCCACAGTTTGGGTGCTTGTTTTAAGCCATATAATGATTTTACAAGTTTACAAACTTTATTTTCATATCTTTGTACAGCAAACCTTTCTGGTTGTTCCATTTAGACTTCTTCATCTAAGTATCCATTTAGAAAGACAGTTTTCACATGCATTTGATGAATTTCCAAATTAAGTATAGATGCAATAGCAATCAACACACGAATGGATGGGATTCTGGTCACAAGAGAATAGGTATCAAAGAAATCTATTCCCTCTTTTTTTCTATAGCCTTTAGCTACTAAACAAGCTTTATATTTATCTATAGAGCCATCAGCTTTAAGCTTTCTCTTGAAGATCCATTTGCAACCAATTGGTTTACTCCGAGGTGGTAAATCAACTAATATCCAAGTATTATTTTGCATAATGGAGGTTATCTCGCTATCAATGGCTTCCTTCCAATTTACAGAATTTGGAGTAGTCATTGCCTCTTATATGTTTGAGGTTCACTTTCTACCATATAAGTAATGAAATATGGGCTAAATGAAGTAGTTGTTTTACTTCTTTTACTTCTTCTGGGTTCAGATTGATCATGATCAGTTTCCTGTTCATGTTCAGATTCTGGACCATCTTGAATTTTTGAAGTACTTGCTTCATAATTTCTCTTGGTTCCAGTGTCACTATGTTTCTTATATGGAAACACATCCTCAAAGATTTCAGTTTCAATAGATTCCATTATAGTGTTATTGTTAATTTCAAATACTTGTGAATTAACTACTAGGAATCTATAAGCTGCACTGTTTAAGGCATATCCTATAAACACGCAATCAACTGTCTTAGGTCCAAGTTCTATCCTTTTAGGTAAATGAACTTGTACCTTTGCTAAACACCCCCACACTTTCAACATTTTATAAGTAGGGAGTTTTACATTCCACAACTCATAAGCTGATTTATTAGTCTTCTTTTGTGGGATTCAATTTAAAATAAAGTTTGCTGTAAGCAATGCTTCCCCCCACAAGTTTTGTGGTAAACCTGAACTATTTAACATGCAATTAATCATGTCTTTAAGAGTTTGGTTCTTTCTTTCAGTTGCACCATTTTTTGTGGTGTATAAGGTGCTGTTGTCTGATGTATAATACTAGCTTATGCACAAAAATCAGTCATATAAGTGGACTCATATTCACCACCTCTATCTGATCGAAGTACTTTTAACTTCTTTCCAAGTTTATTCTCAACTTCTGCTTTATAAATCTTAAAGACTTCTAGAGCTTCATCTTTACTATTTAGTAAAAATACTTTACAATATTTACTAAAGTCATCTATAAATGTGATGAAATATTTCTTTCCTCCTCGTGAAGGATTAATTCTATAATCACAAATTTTACTATGAATTAAACTAAGTAATTCATTATTTCGTTCAACAGAATGATGAGATTTTCTTATGAATTTTGATTCAACACAAACTTTGCATTTATGTCTATTATCAATTTCAAATTTAGGTATCATCCTTTGTATGGATCGATTATTAACATGTCCCAATCTTGAATGCCAAACATTAAATAAGCCAACAATATAAAAAGAAGATTCAACTTTATTGATAATTTTGGGCTTTTGAGCCAATACATTCAGCTTGAACATGTTCTCAGTAAAATACCCACGACCCACATACATCCCACCCTTGGAAAGTACAAACATATCCGACTCAAAGACTTGTTTGAACCCATTCTTGTTTAGAAGTGGTCCAGATACAAGATTCCTTCTAATGTCAGGAACATAGTAGACATCATTCAGGGAGAGTATCTTCCCAAATGTCCATTTTAGCTGTATGTTTCCTTTGCCAACCACATCAGAAGTGGCAGAATTTCCCATGTACAGATTTTCATTGCCGTCAGCTTCTTTGTAGTTGAAGAATAGAGATCTATCTGCACTAACGTGCCTAGTAGCACCAGAATCAATCCACCAACCCTTAGTAGTGGTAGTCATGCATACTTCGGAGATCATCGCAACAAGCGGCATATCATCACCATTGTCCACAGTCATATTGACTTGATTGTTAGACCTATTATTGGGTCTATTATATCCGGGATTATTACGATGCCTACAGCTAGCAGCTCTACATCCCACTTTGCCACAAGTGTAGCAGTTCCCAGTGATGCGTTTAGTGTTAGCATGCTTAGGGCCTAGGTCATACTTTTTCTTAGTTGACCTATTCTCGCTCTTCCCAACCTCGGCGAGGTTTGCCTTAGCCTCTACACTCTTTTGGTTTGGGGCTCTATTATTACCCAACCCTTTTAAGTTGTCTTCCTCTATTCGGAGTTTTAGTATTAGGTGTTCCATAGAGCACTCCTTACTTTTGTGTTTAAGATAGTTCTTAAAATCACTCCAGGAAGGTGGCAATTTCTCAATCATAATTGCCACTTGGAATGGTTCACTCATCCCCATTCCTTCGCTATGCAAGTCACTTACGATGACTTGTAGCTCCTCAGCTTGGTTGACTACGGACTTGCCGTAAACCATTTGAAAATCATTAAACTTCCCCGTAATAAACCTCTTAACCCCTGCACCAAATGATCTATATTTCAGTTCAAGTGCATCCCACAATTCTTTAGCACTCTTACAGTTTTTATACACTTTATATAGACTATCAATTAAGCTATTTAAAATGTAATTGCGACATAGATAATCAGAATTCTCCCATTGATCTCATTCCATGTGTCCCTCATAAGTGACATAGTCCTCGTTCACTTCCGGCATTGGTTCTTTGAGTACATAAGCGAGGCCGAGTGTTGTGAGGAAGAACATCATCTTCTGATTCCATCACTTGTTTCGATGGATAGCTAGGAGGATACTTACTAGCCTGTAAGGCGGAAACATTGTAAGCATCCCCTTAAGGCCGCGCAAATACGAGATTCGTACGAACAGTGGTGTCAAGAATTGGTGCACTATTTTGTGCAATAGCTGTGATAGTTTCAAGAGTGGCAGCAGCCTCATTGGCGGCATCAAGGGCTGTAGTTGCAGCAGCAACATTGTTGGCAGTAGGAGGAGCGACAATTTCAGCAAGGGGTGAGTCGTTCGATCCGTAGATGTTGACAAATTCCATAATATCGACTTTAGATTGTTGGAACAATAACGGAATTTGAACAGTGATCGAACTTGTATTGATACGTAACTGATTACAATAACAAAATGATCAGTAATAACAAGTAAATAATAAAACAGAAACGAAGGACAACGTTACTGTAGAATGCTTCAAAGCACGGGCAAGGCCGTTGTCCTGAAGTCGATATTGCCCTGCTCAGGTTATTTATCGTTCGACGGCAATTCGGCTCTGCAGGATTAGATGAAGCGTTCTTGAATTCAACAACCAAAGATTTAAGAATCTGGCAGGACACCTCTAGAATAGCTCTCAAATACTTGACAGAAAACGAAAACGAAGAATGAAGAATGAAATATATTTGTTTTATGCTAGGCATTTTAAATAATCATCCAATCACACCTTGAAACTTTGTAATATAATTGTAAAGGGATATCTATCTAAATAACTCTTATTTAAAATATTCCTAAACTTGTGTAACGACCCGACTTTTCAGAGTTTAAAATTAATATAAATACACAGCAGAAGACTCAATAATTAATCTTTATTAAAAAATATAAAAATCCACATTGTCTAAAATAATCATTTCAAATAAAAAGTAATTTCGAAATTACAAAGTTTTAATAAAATTATACGAAAAACAAATAACATCGACTCAAATATAAATTTGAAACAGTAGAGAATATCAATTCTCAAAGTGTAAATAACCCAAATCATAAACTCAATTAAACATGACATAAAATTCATAAATAATTATGAACGACAATTGATGGCCACCAATCGACATGAACCCCTGATCTTCGCCACATCATGATCAACTGCCACCGCTCGATCCATTATTACCTGAAAAAAAATATAGCACTGTGAGGCTAAATGCAGTGAGAAAACAATTCAATCAACATGAAAAGTTTTAAATAGTCTCTAAACGATTCATATCGAGTCTCAAGCACTCAACGCTCTCCAATAACTCTTACGCTCAAAGCGTCATTTAAACTCAAATCTCAATTCGTTTACATGAATAGGGAATTTATCTCCAATTCCATATTCAAGACTTTTCGATAAACATCCTCTTACTTGGATAGACAACTTTCACTAGTTTCATATCCAAGGCCACCACCCATAATTTCTCATAATCTCATACTCAATGACTTAATGATCCCAGAACATCAATTAACACTAATGTAACAAACAGTTAGAGTTAGCATGCAACACTAGAAAGGAGGTCTCTCCGGACTACAATCACTTTCTAGTACCTGGTTATAGCCTCGACTATAACTGAACATCTAGTAAATCATTCATACGAGCAATGATTACTAGCACCTAGTTATGGACTGATCCATAATTGATATATGATTAGTTTATAAGCTCGTAGACTCAACACTAATTTGAAAAAACCTCTAATGATACATTCTTACAAGCAATGTTCATTAGCACTGGTTTTGGGCTCACCCATAACTGAATAAAACTAAGTATTAAGCTCGTAGCCTTAATACTAGTTATCACAACCTGTCATGCCATCAATCTCAACTTTCTCAACATCATACACATGATAATTTTCATATAAAATCAATATTAATCATCAAAACACAGCAGCCCAATCAATTTCACATTTAAATAACAAATCTGCCGAAAACGATAAAAACTGCCGAAAAGCTGAAATTCTACTTTAATACTTCCCAAATAAATTCTCAAAGCTAAGGATCATCTTAAACTCCAAAATATTCTAGAAATAATGTTAATAACATTCAGAATTTATTCAAACTAAGAAACTACATATTTCGCCGAAAAATAGAAAAATTAATTCTAATCGAAAATAATTTCTCGCAAGTAATTTTCGAACATTCCTAATATCAATTCTCTTCCTAAATTTCCAGATGAATATATTTAATATTTAGGAACAAACAAGCAACGGTTTGAGCTTTAGATTTTTCTAAAACCTCACCGTTGATCAAACCGTTAACTCACCTTGATTTCGCTAAAATCCAAGCTAACCAAGCTAATTTCAACCACAAAACAGACCTGAAATGATGGTCTAAAGAAATTAAAAACTATACTAAAACAGTACCTAAAGATATCACAAAGATCAGGGTTCAACGACTCGACGATGGGACAACCAAACGACGAAAAAGTCACTGTTTGCAAAGGGATAGCAGCCACGACGCTGCTGCCCTTGCCGCGGTTGAACCGGAAACTCCGGGTCCCGATTGGGTCCCGGGTTCAAGTTTTGGGAGATCGATTTTGATGGGTTTTCAAGTTTAGTCAAGGTATATCAAAATTGATTGGGAAAAAGACTTTAGATCAGAGATTGAAAAACGACAGAGTTTGGTTTCATGGGTGAGGTTCTTGAATTTCATAAATTCTCATCATAATATAAATTTCCAGAATTTAAAGTATTGTTAAAACAATCCAAAAAGCTTACCCAAAGTTAGAAATTCAAGGAATCAACCTTCAATCTTAACCCAACGACTCGTCATGTTCAAAACGATCACCTACCAACAAGAATTGACGAAAAACATCAACTTTAAAAGCCCTAGGGGAGGCGGCAACATAGGGACCCGAACTTTCTAAAATACTTTAAATCATAGTAAATAGCGGAAGACTTATTTTAACGAAAAATCGGCATGGTGTCGTTTGTATTTTGATCATGCCACAAACAAAATACACTGTTTTCTCAACAGAAAAGCGATAAAAATAAGATATTCATGGAAATGCGCATTTCCGATATTTAAGTTCTCAAAATATTATCCAAAAGCAATAAGAAAGTAATCAAATGCTCTATCGAGCCCCAAATGACAATAAATCCACAACAACAGATAAAGAGTTTAAAATTCATGCATTCCTAGAATGCAAGACACAGTCATGTCCATGTCCAATCCACCATCCCGCGATCACGCGACACCACCACCTCTACCACGATCTCTACCTCGGAAGTACCTGTAAAAATTAAAGTGTAGCAACATTAGCATAAAAATGCAAGTGAGAGTAAAATGGAGTCATGCAATCCTATGGACGAATTCCACATCATAAATTGTGTCCAAAATCCTAGCATGCTCTTTACTACCCATTCCATACTCCCAAGCAACTTAACCCCACATGTTATTCAATCCCGAACTTACATTCCACATGTTATCGAAAGAAACAATTAGACCACTAATCACATCCACAATTCATGAATCACAACTAATGTTCTCGAGCAAGAAACATTAGTAAAATAAGAACGTTACCTCTAATATTCTTGACCAAGAATATTATCAAAATGATGTTACCACTTCTAATGTTCTCGACCAAGAACCATTAAGAAAATAAATTATTATCTCTAATATTCTCGACCAAGAATATTACCAAAATGAAGTTACTACCACTAATGTTCTCGACCGAGAACCATTAGCCAAACAAATTTCCACTTTACTATAAACATCACAACCTTGAAAAATCTGACAACCCGGCCTGTTTCATTCAAGGTCCCCAATATTTCCATAACCACATTGTTCATTAACAACCTAGCCTGTTTCATCCAAGGTCCCCAATAATCTCAAAATCACGTCGTTCATTGACAACCCGACCTGTTTCATCCAAGGTCACCAATATTCTCATAATCACGTCGTTCATTGACAACCCGACCTGTTTCATCCAAGGTCCCCAATATTCTCATAATCACGTCGTTCATTGACAACCCGACCTGTTTCATTCATCCAAGGTCCCCAATATTCTCATAATCACATCGTTCATTGACAACCCGGCCTGTTTCATCCAAGGCCCCCAATATTCTCATAATCATATCGTTCATCGACAACCCGACCTGTTTCATCCAAGGTCCCCAATATTCTCAAATCAACTATTCAAAGTACCATTAGCCCACCACCGCAATTAAACATAAAAATAAAGTATATAACCGGGTCGAACCCGTTATCACTACGGTAAAAAGCAGAATACGTACGTAAGAACTAATAATCGAATAAAAATAAAGTGCAAGCGTAAGAAGCGATAAATCATGCCATTATCCATTCTATGAAAGAAAAGCAGATACGAAGAATACATATGCAATAAATGTTAACGGAAAACATTGTTCCATTAACCATACACCCAACACTTAGCTTTTTCCCATATCCCAATTCAAGTTTCACCCTAAGCTTAACTTTTCTCGAAACCAATCCCGAATCTCCCATTCATCTCGAAACCTCCATTTACAATTATAAACTTTACTTTTCATTTCCAAATTTAAACCTAAACTCCGAAAACAACTAAACCAGAGAATTATTCACAACACTTACTCCCGATAATCTTCAAAGCAACCAAAATCCTCATTGGATTCTAATTCGCAATCCCTCTTATACTCAATTGACAACTCGTGCAATCCATACATAAAAACAGCTTAAACTCACCTTTGAAGCTTAGGGAAGTAGCAAAGTTCAAGAACCGGCCTCAATTAAAATAAAATTATCGCCCTTAAAGTCTTCCGGAACCTGTAAAATAATTAATTACCACCAATTAGCGAGAGAACCGGAGTAAAATAGCCAAAACCGAACCCAATTTACAATTAATTCAACTGAACCAAATTGAACTGGTTCAAGTGAACTGGTCAGCCGGTTCAGTTGAACCATATCTTTTCCAAAAATCAGACCCACATACGGCAGCCATTAAAAGAGATGGGAAGCTTTCTTCTTACCATGTTCTTGTTTTTCGGTAAATCTCAGGGGTTTACGACGGTGGTAAAATAGTCTGGAAGAAAGTCGTTTAAGTCGGGTATCACGTAAATTCAAAGAAACGTCTGAGTTTCCTTTTAACCGATGAGTTTAATCCCGTTTTCGGGTGAGTTCCAGATCTGACCCATAGTGATGGTGAGTTCAAAATGAAAAGCACAACACGGGGTTAGAGATGGTGGTTAATCATGAGAGAGAGAGAGAGAGAGAGCTGGGCGGCGAACGACGGCGGTGGTTATAGCTAAGGAAGATTCACAGTGAGGGTGGTTTTCACGGGTTACTTCTTCATGAAGGAGAAGAAGAATATAAAGTATAAAAAGAAAAGAATGGGGCACTGTTCACGGGTTGGGGAAAAGAGAGAGAAAAATCAAAATAAAAGGGAGATGGGCAGTGGTCTACGAAGGAAGAAGGAGGAATTGATGTGTGGTCTCTCTCTTTGCCGAATTGAAGATGCCCTAAAATTTAGGGATAAGACAAAAAGGTTGGTGGAGAGGCCCACACCTCATATTTCTCCTAAAATATAAATCAAACCTAAAACTAAGACTTAAAAATAATTAGAAAAGCTAAGTAAGAATTAAAGAAATTAATTAAGTCATAAATTATGCTTAAACTAGATAACTAATTTATGTAGTTTAAAATTAATCTAACGAAATTAAATAACTAAGTAAATTGATAAAATAAATTAATAAATAAAAAATATAAAAAATAAAAATTTACTACGAAAATAACGGGACGTTACAGTTACCTTTTGATCAAACAAAGATCTTCCAACCACTCTAAATTTATGATGGCACCTCGAATCGTCACCCAAAAAGACAAAGAATCGAACACAAATTCCGGGTTTCTCCAAGGGGGACGGCAGTGGCGTGAGAGGGAGAGAAGAGAGTCTAAAATCTTAAAATGGTAATGGGAAGTCATCTTAGGTTAAAAATCCCGAGTTTCAATATTTACCAAACTGCCACTCACCTTAAAACGTTTATATCTTGATCACCGGGTCTCAAAATGACAAATCGTCAGTTGCGTTGGAATCTTGACATCGAGCCGATCAATTATATGTCAAAATATTAATCAAATCACAAGGTTCAAATTTTGAGGTTTTCAAGAAAAATACTATAATACACTTTTTGAAAGAACACAATATTTCGGCTCTAATTAATCGATCAAGCCTGATTAATATTATTTTTTTTAAAAAATGTTGATTTTAACTACCTCATAACAGGACGTTATAACTTGGTTCTTAGAAATGAGAATCAATAATTATTACATAATTCAAAATAAAAACAAATTGATAACTAAACTAAACTAGAAAACTATGGTTTTAGGAAGAAAAAAGTTTTCTTCCCTTTAGACTTTTAGACTATAGAAAAATCGGCTATGAGAAAAATTGGGAAGAAAAAGAGTTTTCAATTTCCAAAATTGAATTTAGAAGCTTTTGAATGAATAACCAAGACCTTTGTATTTATATGCAAAGTAGTTTACCAATAGAATTAGGAAAAACTATCAACATAACTTTTGAATTTTAACTAAATAAGCATGCTTTTAATCCTAAAATAAATTAGAATAAAAATCATAATTTTCGATAATCACAGTTATAAAATAAAATTATGGCATGCATCACATACATTAGCATATAATAACATATATTATATCATGATGCATGTATGTATAATTAATTAAAATCATACAATCTATGGTGGAATTTTCTACATGACATACTCTTATGCATGAACATTATTTAAAACATTATATCATACATATAAACCATTTAAATAACAAATAGCTAAATTGACCGGTATTCTTGGCACTATTTCTAAAACGGAAAATTAAAATTACGACTTAATTTAAATCTTCTATTGTAGAAGATCCGTTCAATTTAATTAATCTCAAACATTAATTTTTAATTAACCCTTAATTAAAAGTTTCTATTTGTTTACTTTATATGGATTTTGGCCCAATTGTTTAAACAATAATTCCATATTACAAATAATTCATTTAGTTTCTATTCAACTTTTAAACTAGATTTAACTTTTGAATTTTAACTAAATAAGCATGCCTTTAATCCTAAAATAATTTAGAATAAAAATCATAATTTTTGATAATCACAATTATAAAATAAAATTATGGCATGCTTCACATACATTAGCATATAATAACACATATTATATCATGATGCATGTATGTATAACTAATTAAAATCATACAATCTCTGGTGGAATTTTCTACATGACATACTCTTATCCATAAACATTATTTAAAATATTATATCATACATACAAACAATTTAAGTAATAAATAGCTAAATTGACCGGTATTCTTGGCACTATTTCTAAAATGGAAAATTAAAATTACAACTTAATTTAAATCTTCTATTGTCGAACTTGAGGATTTAACTTTCTCTCTCCTCCATGGTGTAGGCTTGGGAATGGGCATTTATGGGGTAAATATTATCTCCTTAATATATTTCCATAAATGCTTGTTTTAAAATAATTATCTTTTAATTATATGGAAAAAATAAACAAACTATTTTCCATGTAATCTTATATCAATTTTTAAATTCATAATTTTAAATATGAAGATAATCTTAAAAAGATTTTATCCTTATCTTAAATATTTAATTTTTTAAATTGATATAACAAGATAAATATCTTACCATATCTCCTCATTTTCTCTCTCCTTGGGCGTGGACATCATGGATGCTGGAGAAAAAATTTCTTCTCTTCTTCCCTTGGTATAGCCGATTTTTGCTGACATTGGTATGGGAAAATTACAAATTTTTTCTATACCCTAAAATTTAGGGTTTACAAATTGTCTACTAAAATTTAAAATCCTAAGTGCCTCAAGAATGCCTAAACAGTCAATTAGCAAACCTCCATAATTTATATAACACAATATATCTAAACATACATAAAACAACTTTTTATTTAACCCACCAATATTTTTGAAATTATCACAATTTTGCATGATCATTAAAACTAACTCTGATACCAATTGAAAGGAGTGCTTTACTAAATTAGCGGTATATCATTTAGTAAACAAATTAACATTTAATTAAGGATCTATTAATCATCATTCAATTGTAATAAAAACATGTAAATTCATGCTAGTTTTTCGAAAATTGAAACCCTTTTACTTACATTGAGTAATAAATGGAGAATCGGTTGAAGGTTTCTTTACAACATCAATCCTCAATAACACCGGATCTTCTACGCTATATCCCGATCAAAAACAAAACCGACTTGTGGGAATCGATCCTGAAAAACAAAAGAAGAAAAAAATTCTTCTAAATTTTTCCTTGAGGAAATCGGCAATTGGGCAAAAATTGAAGAGAGAATTTTCACTGTTCTAATTAAAGTGAGAAGAGTACAAAATATGAATCTTAATGGTCATATTTATAAGAAAATATGATATCCTAATCTTATTAGAAATTTTTATCTCCTAATTATAAAATAAATAGAAAAGATAATAAAAATTTATATATATAATAAAAATTCAAACCTTTAGCGCACGTTGAACAAAATAAACCAAATAATATATAAGGTTTTCACATTCATGGCGTGCACATAAGGAATTGACTTTTATACATACATACATACATATATATATATACATACATACATACATATATATATATATATATATATATATATATATATATATTGTAACATCTCGGGTTTTCGGTAAGTTTTTGAATTAAAAAAAAAAATAAATAAAAAATATATTTTCTCTATTTAATTTCTTAAATGATTTAAGGATAAAGTGTTTAAATTTAATTCTTATCATTAAGAATTTATTTTTAAATAACTTTAGACTTAGATAAATGAGAGATTTTATTTATTTATTAAATGATTTATTTTTTTAAAATAAATGAGGGGGGAGTAAAAAGGATGAAAAAGAAAGAAAAGGGGAAAAGCCATCTCATTCATCCTGCTTCATGGAAAGACCTAGACAAAGAAAAGAGGTATGACATTCTCCTTCTTCACTTTCTTCTTCTTTCGTTTGGACGAGAAATTGATCGATTTCGAGTTAATCGATTAAAAAATTTCATGATCTAAAGGTGTGTTTTGCTTAGGGTTCTCTTTGGTGGAGTTGTGGAGAAATTTGAGAAGAGCCTTCTTTCAAGATTGAATTGAGGTAATGATTCCTATTTTGAAACCTAATGTAGAATTGATAAATAACGAATGAATCAGAAATCCAAAATTCTACGTCCGTCCTTCGCTGTCCTACGTCCGTCCTACGCTGTCCTAACCCGAATCCCCATGTCATAACCATCTTAACCCGAAGTCGAACCCGTCACCCTTCGTCCTAAGGCTGTCCTAATTGTTCTACCATCGTCCTACCCTGTAATCCCTCCGTCGTATGTTAAATTTTATGTTTATCTTAGCATAATGTTCGGTTTAATTTATTTTAGATTGTAACTTATTTTTCAGGTCGTAGTTGTGTTGTGAAAGGAATAAAGAATTTGGAAAAATTCTTGCTGTGTACAAGGTGAGTAGAAGTTGTTAAGGCTAGAATTTTTCCAATGTTTGTTTTCCTTTTTCTTTAATAGTATAACCTCTTAATTTTTGGTATTGACCTTGGATGTTTATAAGTATAAAATGAGGTTATTTGGGTTGAATTAAGAACTTGGAAAAAAAATTAATGAGAAGCATGCTTAAAAGATTGGATTTAAGACGAAAAGTTATATCGATATCGATTTGTGTTATTTGGCAGTTTTATAATTTTTTCTTTTCTTTCTTGGATGACTTTTGGGATGTTTAAGACTGTTCTTGGGTAAATCTTAATAATTTTCGTTAAGTTATAAGATGCCATTTTTGCATGATAGTGCCCAATTAGGAGAATTTAGGCTTAGGCGACTAGTTAGAAACTGATGCTGGATTTATTATTTTGTGCTGGGATATATTATTTGGATGTGTAGGGCTATTTGGGAGTTAGAAATATAGCCGTTATGCCGCCGGTTTTTCTTTAGAAATTATTAGATTAAGGGACGAAATGACGTAGGCCTAGGCTAGTTTCGTCTCTAGATTTGTAACAATGTTGGAGGTGACTGAAAATGACCCAAAGTGTTTATTTGGATGTTTTTGGGCTGTTTTGAGGCGAGTTTAAGGTTAAATTCCAAAAGTTGTAATTTAGGGAATTTTTAGCCTTTCGGTTGTGTTAGTTGAGGAAAGTGAGATTTTTGGCTTGTTGGAGCGTCATGGTTGACGTTGTGTGAATCGTATTACTTTAAAATACCTTAGGTAATATGGTTGTAGGTTCGCATTAGGCAAGGCCTTGTCTAATGAAGAATAGCTATTAGGGGAGATTATTTAGTGTGCACAACTTAAATAACACCTAACAGGGCAGGTTCATTCCATCCATACAATGGAAAAGAATATCCCTAAAGGATTTAAATTGTAGAAAAATTATGTTTAAATTCCTTATGGGCGTAGTCTCTCTTTGTTTGCAAATAAAGAGAAGATTAAAGGTATTAAACGGGAAAGGATTCGATTAGTTTTAAATTGTAGAAAAATTATGTTTAAAACTAATTTGAATAGAGTTAATTTTAAATTTGTTGAGAAAGGATTTGATTAGTTTTAAATTGTAGAAAAATTATGTTTAAAACTAATTCGAATAGAGTTAACTTTTAATTTGTTGAGATATGATTTATGATTTCTTTGGGAGTGAGTGACTTATTGGAAGTCGGTAAGGACGTTTATGGACTTAAAGTCTTAGGAAACCTCTCATTGGCATGATTCTTTCTTTAACAATTTTCTATTCACTGGGCGTAGCCTCATGATGCTACAACTTTTTTTTCAGGTAAAGGAAAGAAGAAACTCGGTGGCTGATGTGGTTCGCGGTGGTGATTGGTTGGCTTAGATTTGCATGCCAGCGAGTTTGATTGTTCTTAATAATTTGGGGATTTGTCATGTTTTGATTTTGTTGAACTAAGTTTAGTAGTTCGGTTTTTAATTCGAGTATATTGCTCATTAATACTTTGAGATTTGTTTTAGTTTAAATGATTTTATGGTTTTGAATTAAAATGATCGATCAATAATGTTTTGATGTTTTGTTTAAACTGAGGAAAAACTCTGATTTTGTTTGTAAATGTTTCCGCTGTTGGTTATATGTTTTGGTGATTTTTCGGGTTGTTACAGTTGGTATCAGAGCCCTTATGGTTCTGAAGACCGCAAATCTAAACCAACTGCCACCCCACGAGCTCATCGACACCAGGTTTCATTTTCTTTATTTTATGCCATTAATGAGAGTACTAAGTTACTTTAAGTCATTTAGATAAGATGTAACTTTCATGTAAAGTTTGTTATATCTTATGTGCTTTTGTAACGTTTTTAGTATGCCTTCAATTGTTATTCCTAGTTGGAGAGGCCGAGGCCAAGGACAAGTTCGATGTAAGGGACACGGTTGAGGCCGTAGAATTTAACCCTGTTTATGAGAGCGATGCAAAGTCATCGAACTGGATTAAATCCTATGACACTCCGATTGAGGAGAATAATGTAGAGTTTTTGAATTTTGAGGTATTGCCATATCTAGTAGCTACTCAAGTACCACTTGCTGCTCATGAGGTATATACTCCTCAAACTAAGTACAATGATATGTAGAGAGCACTTCGTAAAAAACTAGAGGTTTTACTGAAGATAGCCGATTTCTTAGAGAGTATAAGAAATATGCACCAGGTGAGTTTGATGGAAAATCAGTGGATTCAGATTAGGTTGAGAAGAGGATATACCAAGTTTAGAGAGCATTTGGATTTGTGAATTTCTTAGTCATTTGAAAGTGCAGTGTAGTACTTAATCTTTTATGGAGGATGTATGGTTGGTGGGAGTCTACTATTAGATCCTTGAATCTGACAGTGACAGTGACTTGGTAAAAATTGAAGGAATTGTTTTACGAGAAGTACTATTCAAAGAGAATTTAGAGTGGGAAGGAAAGTGAATTTCCGACCTGAGCTAGAATGATAGACAGCAATTGAATTTGATTGAATCTCGAGGTTTGTTGAGTATCAAGTGGCTACACCCATATTGATGTTGTAAAGATTCTTAATGGTACTAGATAGAACACATGTTTGAACATCTTAGAGAAGCTGCAGTTTTCTTAAAGATGAATCCACCATTTGAGGACAAGAGAAAGAAATATACCTAAGACAAGTTTTAGGACTCGTTGTGGTTATTTCAAGTCGTGGTGATGTAGGTTGACAAATGTACAAACAACGTTTATAGATTTGATGCATAATGTGTTTCAGAAGTACCTAGATATGTTTGTGATAGTATTCATAGACGATATCTTAGCGTATACGAGGACTAGGGAGATGCAAGCTGAGCATCTAAGAATTATATTGACTACATAAAGGAATGAGAAACGTTATGCCGAGTTTAACAAGTGTAAATTTTGGCTTAGTAAAGTTACATTTTTGGGACATGTAGTGTCTAATAAAGGAATATTTGTGGACACTTCTAAGATAGAAGTAGTTAGCAGTTGGCCTCGACCTACTAGTGTGACTGAGATTCAAAATTTCTTGGATTTGATAGGCTATTATCGTAGATTTGTGCAAGACCTTGCAAGAATAGCCTCGTCAATGATCAAACTTCCTATAAAAGACATGTCTGGAATGATGAATGTGAAAGGAGTTTTGATGAACTTAAGAAAAGATTGATTTCAGCTCCAGTTTTAGTAACTCCAAATGATTCAGGAGGTTTGACCATATACAATGATGCTTCGAAGAAAGGGTTGGGTTGTACAGGGCAGATTTATATCCACATTTCATAGAATAAAGCCCTAAAGTAATGAAATGCCAGATAAGAGAGTCAAACATATTAAATTGACTAACGGGAGTGGCTAAGAATCAGAGAAATATCAGCAGGAATAAAGTTTTGACGCATAAGGTTAACATTCCAACTTTTCTTATCAGGTGACAAAAAGTCATCAACCATAGAATTATTCCCATTTCGAATAGTAAAAGGAAAAAAAGAAGAAGGACGAGGCAACCAAGGATCTTCCCAAATGAGAATGTTTTTACAATTTCCAACACTCCACCTAAACCCAGTTTTAAAACATTATGACCTTCCAAAATACTTCTTAAACCCCAAAAAGAGGTACTAGACAAATGAGGTTCAAGAGAAGAAGTATTTTTTAAACATTTGCCTCTAAGAACTTTAATTAATAAAGAATTAGGATTTTGTATCAAAGTCCAACCTTACTTAGCTAATAAGCTATGATTAATTCATTGTAAATCCTTCATATTAAGACCTCCTCTATTCTTAGGATGATAAAAAGAATCCCAAGAGCTCTAATGAATGCCTCTTTTATCCCTATTCGGCTGCCACTAAAATCTTGTCAAAGAGCATTAATTTCATTACACATTTTAATAGGAAGTTTAAAACACTTCATAGCATAGGTAGGCATAGCCATAGCTACAGATTTGATTAAAACTTCCTTACCAACCGAGATAAAAAATTCTCTACCCAACCATCAGATTTCTGCTCAATTCTGTCCTTAATGTCTTGAAAAATCTTCATTTTGGAGTTGCCAAATTCGACATTCAATCCCAGACTTACCAATAAAGTCACAAGCTTTTATATCAAGAAAATGAGTCATGTCTTTACGAATCTGACTTGGAGTATTTCTACTTAACACGAGGCTGATTTTATCCACATTAACAGTCTGACCAAAATTTGCACCATAAGTCTTCAAGATATACTTTAATTATTAAATATCAGAAAAGAGTCATATGTAGATAGGGAGATTAGTGATACTAGGTTATGATCTTGAAATTTTGAATCTATGAATCCTATTATCTCTCACAACCATATCCATAAAACTTATCAGATAAGAAGAAAGGGGATGTCCTTGTTTAATACCTTCATTTGGTTTGAAATTTCTAACGGGAGGTAATATTTGTTGAAATTAAAAAAACTAAACCTAAGCAAGAAGACAAAGAGATTAAAAGAGAAAGAACATAAGATTTTATACTGGTTCGACCAGAAAGGTCTACATCCAGTTGCTAAAGAGAAATCGTTCAACCATGGACTAGAATAAGCTCTTAAGCCAGGTTTTATCATCTCCTAAAAGAACATTTCCTCCATATATGTACTTAAGATTAATGAACCAGTCTAGGTGTCTTATTATCTACCATTAAGACATCTACTACAAGAGCATCCCACTGATCATTTTTCTCTCCTTCTACATCATCTACAGTCTTTAAAATCCCTTTAGATTTAGATCTTGACTTACCCATCCGTTTCTTGTTTCTCTTTACAGATCTACCCCTTACATTTAGACTTTCAGCTTAACTAGTGCTAGATGTAGTTTTAGACTTAAATTCTAAATCCTAATATCTAAGTGAAGAAATTACCTTATCCATTGTGATTATTGTTCTCCTAAACTTGATTGCAGCTTTAAGCTCTATGTAGGAGTCATTTAGAGAGTTTAGGAGAATGATGGCTTTGCTCTCATCTTATATCTTCTCTTCATCAATTAGGGCAAGTGTGATGATTATTTTCGTGAATTTGTCTAGGTTTTGTTCTAAGGATTTGGAGTTTTCCATCTGGAATCTGGAGAATCGCTTTCTGCTGGATACTATTTGAAAGAGATTTGGTGAGATAAATTCCTCCCAACTTTTTTCAGAATTCATATGAAATATCTAATCCATCCACTTGTCTCACAATTGCATCATCTAAATGCAAGATAGTGACAGAATAAGCCTTAAGTTGGAGTTCTGACTTTTCGTTGTTAATCATAGTAGTTGGTAATAAATCTGCTGGATCTTCAATTGCTTTATACACACCTTGATTTATCAAAAGGGCTTTCACCTTCTTCCTTCATAAGCCAAAGTCACCAGTTCCATAAAACATGTGTAGTTCAACCTTCATTGCCATTCAAAATCTGGATCTTTGATCTTTCTAAGATTCATTGGTTGAATCAATGAGAAAAATTATAGGAAGCGCTGATACCAATTGTTGAACTTAAAAACTTAACTTAAGTAAGAAGACAAAGAGATTAAGAGAGAAATAACACAAGAATTTATACTTGTTTGACCAGAAGGTCTACATCCTGTTATTGAAATCATTCAGCCATGCATTATAATAAGCTCTCAAGCCAAGATTACAATGGAGTTTTTGACAATCATAAAGAAAGAACTCAATTATTGAAAATAAGACAAATTTTATTAGAAACTTTCTCAACAAGAACAAAAAGAAAGAACAAAAAACAGGAAGAGAGATATATGAAGAATGAATTCAGCAACTCTATATATCTACTCCCTCATTTTTTTAGGATGAACAATGTCTGAAACTCAGCCTTCCACGTATCCTCAATATAGATAGAAGATGACAACTAACCAACTCAGTTCAGAGAAGAGCCACGTGTTTCTAACCATTTCAGTTTTATCAAATAGAAATTGCATTTACTTTGGCTTCATTGAGTTGAGGGATCCAAAACAGTTCTGAATGGGCCAGGCCCACAGAAACAGGCTGAAAAAAAATCATAATGTAATAATATTTAAATTAAAGAAAGCAATAGAAATGAATTCCATTATCTTATTAATCCATACTTCACAAAAACCCAACTTCCTTGTTAAAGAATTCACAAAATGCCACTGAAGAAGATCAAACGCCTTGTCTATGTCTAACTTCAATTTCAAATTGAAATCTTTACCCTTCCTCTTATTCTTCATAGAATGAAGAATATTATCAGTAACTTTACGACCTAAAATGAAAGTTATTTGACTCTCACTCACTAAGGCAGAAAGTAAAGTGTTAAGTTTAATGCAAAAGACTTAAGAAATAACTTTACAAGCCACATTATAGAAACCAATAGGCCTAAGTTGTTTAATGTTTGTTGGACATTTTGTTTTAGGAATAAGGGTAATATGAGTGTGATTAAGCATTTTAAGAATCCAACCATTGTAAAAAAAAAAAATCCTTCACAATCTGAAAGAAATCACTTTTCACAATATCCCAATGTTCCTAAAAAATCCAGCATTCATATCGTCAGGACTCGAAGATTTATTAAGATGGATGCGAAACAAAGTCTGAGAAATCTCTAAATCAGAAAAAGTCTAAGTTAACTTCAGATTATCAATTGCACTCAACTTAGGAAAAATTACAACCAAACTTGAATCTAAATTAGAAGAAGGTTGATATTTAAAAAGATTTTCAAAATGTTGTATCCCCAACTTTCCAAACACCATTATCTTCTTCAAGGCCTTTGACTGCATTGAATATCCTTCTGCCTATGACTTTCGAATGAAAAAATGATGTATTTTTGTCAACGTCCTTTAGCTAAATAAGTCTAGATTGAATTTTCCAATAATGTTCCCTTGAATTAGCAGCTTCTCAAACTTTACTCTCAAGAAAACGAATGTTATCAAAGATTATTGAAAGCTATAAGTAAATCATTTTTGTATTTAAGTAAACAACCATTTTCATTCCATATAGATTTTTTACTCCAATCCAACATAACCTTGCTCACTTCTTTTCAACAAAACGATAAGTGTTGCTCCCTGATCAATTAAAACTCCAAGCTTTCTTAATAACTAATTTACAATCTTCATCTCTGCCCCACCTTTGATCATACTTGAAATAAGTCTTTTTTTTCCCTAACTTCATGGTTCGTATTGGCTAAGATCATTTTATGGTCAGAGTCAAAAAAATTCAGATAAAGAATAGAAGCATTAGAAAATAGATTTAACCAATCAAACGTAGGTAAACCTCTATCAAGACGTTTTTTGATAAAATCTGTTGGTTTTTTCTTATTAGTCCAAGAAAAAGGAAACCCAGAAAAACCAAGGTCTTGCAAGTGATTATCAGAAACAAAATTTCCAAACATTCTTAAACTTTGGACAGTACGCGGAATTCCTTTAATTTTTTCATCATGTAACAAAAGATCCTTAAAATATCTTATTTACAATATCTAATTTCGACAATTTTACAAACGTCTAGAAATTGTCTTGAATTGAGTCTATCTAACAGATTCATCATTACTAGAGTAGATACAAAATAAACTCCAAACATCATTAGACATATTATCACGAACTTCCGCTTCAATAAAATAAGAGGAATTTCTAAGGATATATACAAAAACCTCCTTATTCCATAAGAAGCATAAACCACCACTAACTCCTATTGAATTAAAAGTAAAATAGGAAGAAAAATGGATGGATCTTTTCAAACTTTCAAGCATATGTGAACAATTTTTTGCCTCAGCAAGAAAAATAAACATGGAGAATGGAGCAAAATTTGCTCCTTCAAGATGAAAACTAGCAACCAACTCCCTATGCCTTGACAGTTTAAGTTGAGAATGATCATGATGACCTTGGAGACCCATCAATCCTGGTCTACTTGGCTTTAGTAGAAAGATCATCATTAGAATTAGAACATGCAAGCAGATCGGTGGTATCTTCAATAATAGAATAAAAGGGAAGTTGAGTTGTGCGCTTAGAGAGATAAGAAGAAACTTTGATATAATTTGCTTTAGACAAAAACATATCAAATGGAATAAAATTCTTTGCCACCTCAGTTTTATATTTGACATCTCGCAGAGTCAAAGATAAAGTGTGAACTCGGGTTTGTGAAATTGGGCCTTACTCAACATCAATCATATTAAATTTAGTTTTTGCCAAATTTTAGAAAATTGACATAGTAAATTTGGTTCGTATTGTAAAATATCAAGCTCATAAATAATAGAAATTTCAATTAGAGAGAGAGAGAAACATCATTGGAAATAACTAAATGAACTTTTGATAATTTCTCCATGTTTGTAACTGCCTGCATTTGCTCCCCATTTCCATCTTTCAAATTGTCATCAATCGTAGCTTCCTTCATCGAAGATTGTATTTTCTGATCATAAGATGTGACGACTTGACTCTTTTAAATAATTTAAAATCAGATTAACAGCGGAAGACTTATTATTTAATAAAATTTGGCGTGGATATGTTTAAAAGTTGGCTCGCCAAAACCTGTTTACATCTTAAATTCTAAAATCTAAAAACACAAGGAACATTAAGTTCCTATCTAGGAGTTCAAAAGAGTTATAAACATAAAAGTAAAGACGAAAAGCTTTTAAGAGCTATATACAATTTACATCTCAAAAGACACAACATAACAAAATGAGACCATGGTCTTTTACAAGTATCTAGTCCATCTCTGTGTCATCATCCTCTCGATCAAGCGCGCACCAGCTCCTCTCCCACAACCCCAAACATTACCTGAAATGTTTGTAATATCATGAGCTAACAACTAAGCCCAGTGAGAATAAAAAAAATAAAAAGTAAAGTTAGACCCCAAACCCGTATCCGGATTCGTGTCTAAGAACATACTTACTCTTTGCTAACACTCCATTCAAAGAGTTTATATCAAGTGTTCCACTTTTACTTACCAATTCTTCAATATAAATGTGGAACTACAGTCCAAGCATTTCTGAGTATGGTTTCGTAAATGCATATATCATTTTCTTTATATACGTTATACTATACACAAGGTTTACATCAAATCTTATTCAGCAACTGTGACAACCCGATAATTTTAAATAATTTAAATTAGAAAACATAGCGGAAGTCTGTATATTTTTAGAAAAATGGCGTGGTTATGTTTGATAATTGGCTAGCCAAAACCTGTTGACATCTTAATTTCAAAATCTAAAATATACGAGGAACATTAAGTTCCTATCCAGGAGTTCAGAATGATTTATAATCATAAAAGTAAAGACAAAAGCTCTCAAGAGCTATATACAAATCCCAAAAATAGGTAAAATTTACAACTCAGTCCATGGACTTTTACATAACACCTAGTCATCTCGAAGGCATTATCCTTTGATCATGCAGCACCATCTCCTCTCCCACAACCTCTAGCCAGGGCATTACTTGAAATTTTTGTAATATCATGAGCTAACAACTTAAGCCTAGTGAGAATAATAAGAATAAAAAGTAAAGTTAGACCTCAAACCCGTATTTCGACTTGTGTCCAAGTAACTCTTACAAATTCCTCACTAAACTTTCAAAACTGGAGAATAATAACTCCCAAAGTTTAGAAGAAAGTGGTCATGCTCAAATTTCTCCTTAAAACCTTCATCAAGGTATATGGTTATAATCCTTTGACCATAAAAACTTATATCATCTTCTCTTGATATAAACATATTTAAATAAAAACAGTTTTGTGATGAATGACAATAATAATAGCTCCCGCAGGCTATGTGTAAGCTCTCGCGGCTTGTGATGGCTCCCGCAGGCCATGTGTCAGCTCTCAGGCCGTCCAATAGCTCCCGCAGGCTATGTGGTAGCTCCCGCAGGCTACATGAAAGCTCTCAGGCTATGTAGTATGAATTTGAAAATCTTGTGATTTCAAGTAAAATAAAAGTAAAGTGCATAAAGTGACGTTCATAAAGTGCATTGCATAAAGTAAAGTGCATAAAGTGCATTGCATAAAGTAAAGTGCATAAAGTAAAGTACATAAAGTAAAATGCATAAAGTAAATAAACAGAAATTTCAGATTTACAATAAGTAAACCGAACTCCCGATAATTTAAACAAAGTTTTTCACTGTAGTTTGATTCAACCCTCAATAATCAATACACAGTCTCACTGAACTGTCTTTCTTTTCACAACAACAAGGTGCTCCCTGAACCATCTATAAGGACTGTGTCATCATCCTCCTTATTCAGCGGCACCAGGTATGCCTAAAACTTTTATTCTCAAGCTTTAAATTCTTTAATAGTATTAAAGTTATGAGAAGGTTGTTTATCTGTAAATGTGATAGTTCACATCCTTGTAAAAACCACTATGTGGTGATGTTTATTTTGACCCAGATTGAGATTTGAGTAAGGATACTGAGAATGTAAATGACCCCGCACAGTTTTGGAGGTTATACACCTCGTTAAGAGTATTGACATGATGTCGAATTAAAGGAGATGAAATACTCCAAGAGAGTGATCATTTGATCCTCAAGGATTGATTAAAGTTTAATTGCACACAATTGCTAAATAGTGGTTTTAGTAAATGTGTGTTGACATTTGTGTGTAAAGGGGGACATAATTGTCTGAAGCCCAGAATTTAGAGATAAAGCACCTATTGGAGGTGAGTATTTGTTGATAAGTAATCGGTCTGGCTCGGGACTAGTAACCTAGATTCAACTCAATGGACAAGTTCCTAAGTTGAGTAGAGAAAGTTGGATTATGGTAAATGGTAATTCATTGTGAAAATAATATATTAAAAGGAAAGTGTGTAGACACTAAAGAAAGGAAGAAAGAACATTTCATGATAAGTCTCAACGAGAACCATTAATGACAATGTTAATTGGTGAATGGCCTAGTTTGGTCGCTAATACACTATGGTGTATCAATCTGGAATTGAATATACTCGAGTTCGAGTAATGAAGATCCATATTTAGTAAATTGTCAAAATTGACTAACACTAAGGTTGAGTGTTGGGATTTGATTGAATTATAAAAGGAAGTTGATGGACCGTGACATTGGTAACTTCTATAAGGTAATGAGATGGTTTGGTGAACATCAATTCACATTGTGTTTGACCATCTAATTGGACGGTGAACTTTGAGAAACTTGTAGGTCGTATTTTGGACCTACTGAGTCTTTTCAAGATAGACTCTAAAGTGAATCCTATGTTGGAAGGTTAGAATGTTATTTGGACTAAGGTGTTTGACAGACACCAGTTTCGCTTTGTAAAAAGAAAATGATCTATGAAGTCAAGATCATTCAAGATTTTGAATGAGGCTTAGGAGTTATCTTTATCTTGGATTTCACATATTATGAAAGGAAGGGAAAACTAGCTACTATAGACAGATTTCCTCTCAGGGAAAGAAAACAGAAGAGGACGATGCCAGTCAAGGGATATCGCAGGAGCAACAGCAGCAGCAGCAACAACAAGAAGTTCGAGGTGAAGCTCAATATGGACAGCCAAAAGTACAAGGATAGGATCATCCTTACTACAATAGTTGTGTCAGTTTCCATTTTAGGAAATGCACACTTCCATCAACATGCTATGTTGTGATCAACTTGGAATCACGCCATTTTTGTAGGGCGTATAAGACTTAACCATCACAACATAGTAGCAAGGTCAGGATTATTAGGAAAAGCTACCGATATGGTAGTGTTTTATACTTTGTTATTTTCAGGCAGTTTGGCTTTTATTCTGTTTAATTCTGGAGCCAGCCACTCTTTAATTTTATCTTGTTATGATGAGTTGGCAGCTCTTGAGTTGAGACTATTGAGTTTTGAGATGTGTGCTCTTACCCCAGTGGGGAAGTTATTATTGTGATAGTGCGATTGGATTTATGACATGTGCATTATAAGTAGATGCTCACATTTTACTTTGATTGTTATGCATATGTATGATATTGATGTGATATTGAATATGGATTTGCTATTATCCAATCATACCAATATAGTTTGTACTGAGAAAGTTTTGATTTTATGAGTCCATGTTGGACTAGTTTATGTTTTCGTGGGTTTAGTGGCAGAGTAGCATCTACTTTGATATCTATAATAGAAGCTAGAATGCTTCTAAGTGATGTAGCTTGAGTTTATTTAGCTAGTGTTGTTGATACTTCTGTACCGGAGACTAGCTGAGTTAAAAGAGCTTAAGAGTCAGTTATTGGAACTCTTAAACTCAGGATTTATTCATCCTAGTGCGTCCTCATAGGAAGCACCTTGTTGTTGTGAAAAGAAAGACAGTTCAGTGAGACTGTGTATTGATTATTGAGGGTTGAATCAAGCTACAGTGAAAAACAAGTATCAATTGCATTGGATTGATGATCTATATGATCAGTTGGGAAAAACCGCTATCTTTTCAAAGATAGGTTTGAGATCCGGTTAAATTCGTTGAAGATTCGGGATTAAGATAATCCTAAAACTGTTTTCAGGACACGTGATGGATATTATGAGTTTGTAGTCGTGTCTTTTGACTTAACCAACACGTCTGTAGCTTTTATGGATATTATCCATATTGTGTTCAAGAGGTACATCAATTCTATTGATGTTGTGATTAATGATGACAGTCTGATTTATTCTAAGACTGAGGAAATGCATGATATGCATTTGAAGGAAATTTTGACACTATTAAGAAATCAGAAGTGTATGTCAAGTTCTCAAAGTGTGAGTTTTGGCTAAAAGAAATGGCATTTTGGTCATGAGTTATTAAGAAGAGGATTATATATTGATTCTTCTAAGATGGAGGCATATAGTAGTTGGCCTACACTGACGGGTGTGCCTAAGATTCTATTGGTTTCTAAAGCTTACAAACTTGTTTTTGAGAGGCAGAGCTAGACTTGCCTAGTCGATCTATCTTTGTTTTACCCATAGTTCGTAATAGATCGTAAGAGGCTTTGAGTGCCTTCAGGATCGACTTTTGAAAAGAACTATTGGAGGAGGCTCACAGTTCTACCTTTTATGTTCATCCAGGCAATACAAAAAGGTACGAGAACCGAGATAATATTATTGATGACCTGGGATGAAACATGAGATTGTAAAGTATGTGAATAGGTGCTTGATTTGTTAGCAAGTCAAGGCCCTAAATATCTACCAGGTTATCTTACCTTTGAAAGTGCTTGAATAGAAATGGGAGAATATTTCCATGGAGTTTATCAGGGGTTTGCCGAAAGAGAGCAAAGAGTTATGATATCATTTGGTGATTGTAGACCATTTGATGAAAACCGCACACTTTATTCTTGGAAGGATCATCTATCCAGTTAAGACTATGGTACAGTTGTACCTAAGAAAGATTGATAGATTGTGGTGTGCCGGTGAAGATTTTATTAGATCGAGACATTCGCTTTCTCTCAAAGTTTTGGCACTGTTAGGGCACTTTTTGGTAGAAAAGTGTCGTTCTCTCGCTCATTTGGATGAGATTCGAGAAAAGAGACTTTTGGTACTCAAGTTGTAACAAATGACTAGCAAGTTTATCATTTCTTTATAGAAGGTTTAAGGGTTGCCCAAAGTCGACAGAAGAGTTATGTCGACAAACGGCGTTGTTCGTTCAAGTTGTAGTAGTGGATCTCGTATACTTCAAGTGACACCAATGAAGGGTGTTATGAAAGTTGGAAGTAAGGGTCAGTTGAGCCCTAAGTTTATTGGCATATCGAGATACTCGATCGAGTAGAAGTGGTAGCTTATTGTTTAGCTTTACCACTTTCGTTATCGGCCGTTTGTAATGATTTTCATGTATTGATGCTTTGGAAATGCATGGTGAATCCGTTCCACGTGATTGATTGTAAACTGGTAGTTTTGAATGCTATTATGTCTTGTGAGAAGACACCTGTTAAGATAAGAGCATTCGAGCAAAAGTGATGAGAAAGGAAAAGGAATTCACTTGGTTAAGGTTCTTTGAAAGAACCAAGTGTCAAAAGAAGCAACGTGGGAACGTGAGGATGAGATACAGTCTAAGTACCCTCGCTTTATTCACTTAGTGAACGCACTTTTCGAGGACAAAAAGTCTTTTAAGGAAGGTAGACTGTAACGTCCTGTTATTTTGAAGGGAATTTTTTTTAATTATTTAATTATTTAATTATTTATTTATTTATTTATTTATTTAATTATGTATTTAAGGTTAATTTAAAAGTAGTAATTTCGATTTTAGTAGTTAATTTCACCTGAAATTCTTTTTAATCGTTTTAATACTTTAAATTCGCTTCGGTGACATTAATAATTATTAATAAGCCAATTAATAATTATTAATCACCTTTAGATTTATTTAAGAGCTTTGGGTTTCGATTCATAAGTCAAAAGTCATAAAAGAACGCAACCGTCATTTCCGATTTCTTAAAAAATATCAAAACACTACTCATTCATCTTTAAATATACCCATTTAACCAAAAGTCTTCACTTTTCTCGTCTTTTTCTCTCCCAAAACCGTGGGTATCATTGGGGATTTGAAGATTTTTGGTTTTTCTTCGTTTCTCGGTGGATCGACTCAATTTCGGTTGCATCGGAAAGCCCTCGAGTCTAGGATTCCTTTCCACCTAACAATCGTGCCTTACACCTGTGATCTACGGATTTCTCGGTAAGTTAAAGTTCAAACCCTAAGCTCCAAATAGTATTTTAATGGAGTTTTCCTTTTGAATCTTCGGTTTCTTGCTGTTAAACTCAATGACTTTTATTACGGGAGTTGTTTTTAGTAATTTTGACAACTTTCCCTAAACCCTAAAACCGAGTTTCAGTCGAAGCCCTTCCCGTTTGAATTTTACATCGTGGGGTTTGTTTTGGGGTTTACTTTTATTGATATGATGTTTATTGAAATTAAATTCGGGGAATCGATTATTGTTCAAAAACCCGAATCATCGTTACCCATTGAAATCGGGAACTTTGAAATTGCTTAAAACCAACTCGAAACACCTCTAAAGTACCTAAAAGTCGGAAAACCAAACCCGAGACCCACTTTTCATGGGGGGGGGGGGCGAGAGCCTCATAGTGGGGTTATTAGGGTTTTTCATAGTTTTGAGCTTTTCGATGTTAATTGATCGATGTTTGATTTATTAATGATCGTTACATATACTTTTAAATTGTAGGTGTTTCGGATCGTTGATTTATCGTGCTTCGGAGACTTGAAGCAAAACTATTGGCTAAGGTGAGAATAAATAGGATTTAAAGTAATTTTAGAAACCGAATGAGTAACGGTTTGTAGAATCGGAGGTTGAGAATAGGATTCAAAGCTAAGAGTAAAAGAAAGTGAGATAGTGCCCTTAGGGTTAGGAACTAGTTCTTTGAGTGAAAACTTGGAGTTTCTCGAGGGAAACATTGAACCTTAGAACGTTCTAAGTTAGATTCATTTCGAAGCTTAAGATGGATTATTGGGAGTTAGAAGATCCATACTTTTAGATAGAACGGTTAAGGAACTTGAATGTACAACCTTGGATCTTATTTGGAAGTTTAGAATCCTTGGAAGATAAAGATCATACTTTAGTATGTATCGGTTGTACGGTTTACTTATCGTTCTTTCGAAAGTTACTATCTATTTACTTTATGTCTTTTACTTTATGCCCCTTTACTTTATGATTGTTTTGGCTACTTTAATATCCACACTTACGTTTATTTACTTTTTCAAGCATATGCATAACATCTCGCATCATTGAAAAAGAAAAGAAAGTGAGTAAGAAAAGAAGGGAGAATGTTGGACCCTACGGGGAATGTCCGCATTGCCTTCAGAGAAAAAGAAAAGAAAGTTGAATGTTGGATCCTACAGGATGTCCCCATTACTTTCTTCATTCATAAGGTTGAATGGGGATCCTACGGGATGTCCTCATTACCTTCATTCATGCATAAAGGGCGAATGCGAATCCTACGGGATGTCCTCATTACCTTCATGCATATTATCGTGGTTAAAGGATCGAGATGTTATATTTATGTAAAGTTTATTTACTTTTCTTATTTATGTTATAAAAAGTTAATGGATGAGAGTTAGACTATGTGTGCTAGTATTATCATCCTATGGAGATTATGATTATGAAAGTTAGTTTTCTAGAGATTAGAGAACTATAGAAAGGATCATGTAAGACGTACTTTTCTAGAGAGAAAAGAAATGAAATTGATGTATAGCCAAGTACTATAGGAAAAAGGAATGAGATTGAATTGGATAATGAGAGAATACAAGGGCGTATTGAACCTTGCATAATTATTATGTGATACATATGTAAGAGAACTAGTTTTTCACTAAATTGGAAGATCTCACATTTGGGTGAATAAGATTTGATGTAAACCTTGTATATAGTGTAAGGTATATAAAGAAAATGATATATGCATTTACGAAACCATACTCAGAAATGCTTGGACTGTAGTTCCACATTTATATTGAAGAATTGGTAAGTAAAAGTGGAACACTTGATATAAACTCTTTGAATGGAGTGTTAGCAAAGAGTAAGTATGTTCTTGGACACGAATCCGGATACGGGTTTGGGGTCTAACTTTACTTTTTATTTTTTTTATTCTCACTGGGCTTAGTTGTTAGCTCATGATATTACAAACATTTTAGGTAATGTTTGGGGTCGTGGGAGAGGAGCTGGTGCACGCTTGATCGAGAGGATGATGACACAGAGATGGACTAGATACTTGTAAAAGACCATGGTCTCATTTTGTTATGTTGTGTCTTTTGAGATGTAAATTGTATATAGCTCTTAAGAGCCTTTCGTCTTTACTTTTATGTTTATAACTCTTTTGAACTCCTGGATAGGAACTTAATGTTCCTTGTGTTTTTAGATTTTAGAATTTAAGATGTAAACAGGTTTTGGCTAGCCAACTTTTAAACATATCCAAGCCAAATTTTATTAAATAATAAGTCTTCCGGTGTTAATCTGATTTTAAATTATTTAAAAGAGTCTGGCCGTCACACAAGAAAAATTCCCAAAAGAAGGAGGATTTATCTTTTGTTGCTTATAACCTAGATAAGAATTATAAGCTCTTAACCAAGGCTCATACAAATTATCAATAATATCTTATTCTTTATTTTCTACATCCATTCTTGAAATACAACTCATGGAATCATGGCCAATAATATCATAGTTTGAACATAAATTTGTGAGCCTTTCATTTTTCTCCTACATTTTAAATGATATAACCTAATGGCTTCTTAATATCGATTTGGGAAAAAGACATTTTGGTCCCTGAGTTTTTATTTTATATACCATTTGGTCCCAAACTTTTAAAAAACGACACTTAAGTCCCTGGTTTTTCATTTTATTTACCATTTGGTCCTTACACAGTAAAAAATATGTTAAATAGTTAATTGAATACTGACGTGACATTAATTAATTTATTTTGTATATATTTTATTGGTGACAAGGCATATTTTAAATGTGGATCTTTGATGTATTTTATATTAATATTTTTTTATTAATGTATTTTAAAATATTTATCTCTCTCATCTCCTTCATCTTCCATAAACATCTTCAAAGTTAAAAAACTCAGAAATCTCTTCCTCTTCTTTTTCAAACGAAAACTCAAAAAAACTATGTTCAGTTTGATGACAGATTGCATCATTTTTAGAATGATTGTATCTGAAAATCAATTATCTCTCTCACTCTCTCTTTTATTTATCACCTTCCTTTTCCCCTTCTCTTCATCTTCTTAACTTAAAAAAATACCAGATCCAGAAAAAGTGTGATAAATTTGAATTATCCTAAATTTATTTCAACATATATTTCACAAAAATTCACAGATGCTTGAGAAACCGATTTTGTGACCAAAGAATACCTCAGATCTTCGCAAACACTCTCCCTACTCCACTCTCTTCTCGCTCCTCCCTCCTTTTCTCTCTCTATCACCATGACTTCTTCTTCACATATCTCTGAAATAGAGAATACAAATGGAAAAACCCACACCAATGAAGTCTTCCCGGCCATTTCTTTGCTGAAATCGAAGGTTTTCTCGTGTCTACTTTTTGAAATTCGCCTATGTCTCGAAGAAGCATGTTTCCTAGCCGTTCTGATCCAAGATCTTGAAAATAAAATTGGAAGATAAAAAGAGAGAAGGTGGAGATCATGTATTCGAAAATCAATCAAATCATTAGTTTGCTTCGAATCATACACCTCGTTGGGTGAATCCATAACTAGGAAGAAAAGGTGGAAGAAGATGAGGAAGATGAACAAGAGATAGAGTTTAATATATATATATATATATATATATATATATATATATATATATATATATATATATATATATATATATATTTTAATTTTTAACATGAACAAAACCTATATTGAAATTGAAATTGTCCAGGATGATGTTAAGGATATTAATTGTTTTTAACATTATGTTTTTTTTTACCATATCGAGATTTTATTTTAAAAATGCAAAAGAATAAGAATATACAGAATTAATTATTTTTTTCTTATTAAAAAAAGAGGGTTAATTTAATTTTTATCAACATATATGTATAATATTAATAAATAAATGCCACATCAACTTTAAAATTAATAAAATAATATTAATTAATACCATGTCAGCATTCTGTTAACTATTTAAATGAGTTTTTAACGGTAGGGACCAAATGGTAAACAAAATGAAAACTCAAGGATTAAAATGTTGGTTTTTAAAACTTAGAGACCAAATAGTAAATAAATTGATAACTTAGGGACCAAAAGTGTCTTTTTCCCTATCAATTTCTATCTTCATTCGAATAAAACAGCAGTGAGTGACACCTTCATTAGAGAAATCACCTTATTCCTTAACATTTTTTAATTTGCCTTACCTCTACAATAAAAGGGAAGAACATGAAGTTAAACTCAAAATTGACAAAGACCTGGTAAATTTGATAAGTGTTGTTGCGTAAAAATGGAGAGCTTTCATGTAGGCAACAAACTTAATTTATGGGACGAGTCGGAGGTAGTGCGCTGCTTCGACGGCGTGCTACGTAGGTACCTGCACAGGAAAGGAAAAGAGCACCGGTGTGGTGCTGGCCTAACACCCTCCGATGCTAAAGTCAGAGCAAGCAAAGCTAGTGTGCCAGAGAGAATAGTAGTAGAAATTAGTTATCTAATGAATGAATTTCTTCTCCTATTTATAGGATATAAGGTTGATGACGTCATCATGTCACGTGTCGCGTCGGGATTGGGCCATGTGTTGCTTCTCAATTATGTGTCGCTTGCGGGTTGCGCCAAGTGTCGTTTCCCAAGTGGATAATTGTATCCAATCTTAAGTATGTGGGTCTATGTCGAAGACTGCGTAGCCAGGTCTTTTCAGGTGCATGGACTTTATGCTTAGGTACCACGGTCAGACGAGGTGCCCTGGTGCCACGGTAAGACCAGGTGCCTAAGTACCATGGTCAGACTAGGTGTCCTGATACTGTGATCAGACGAGGTGCCTTGGACCAGGTGCTTTAGACCAGGTGCTTTGGACCAAGTGCTCAGCACCGCGGTCAGACGAGATGCCTTGGACCAGGTGCCCAGGTACCGTGGTCAGAGCAGGTGAGTAGACAAATCTTATCTAGTTGTAAAATTTCATGTGCAATCCAATTTCACCCCACAACAATAAGGATCTTAAATTTTTATCACATTTATAGAGATTAAAAAATAATCTTCAAAGAACCAAGGTTGATTAAGAATATATAACATGGGTACGAGAAGATAGAAAAACTAGAAGAAAAATATTGTCTTTCAATTCCACCAAACGAATATCTTCTTAACAACCCCATGCTTACATCACTGCCTTCATAAACGTTATACGATTGTAATTTTTCAAAGTTAAAATTTTCTAATCAAACACCACTTATTCACTTCTAGATCAACAAATTTCCTCATAAATGGTAATAGGGACACACTCTGCTTCATCAAGATGAAATTTCTCCATGAATCTTAATAACATCCTCTTCCATAATTAAGTAAAAAACTAGACAGTTTTCTCTCTACAACAGCCAAGGACAACCAGGGAGTGTATTGTTTTTTAATTAAATATTCCAAAAAGTGAAAATTACCTAAATGTCTCAAATTTATAATATCGAGCATCTTGATTTTTTATCAAAATAAACTACTCAAGACATGACAACAAGAATTAATCTACTCATGCTAATCCTTATTTTTCCCATATAGAATGGAGCATAAAAAGATCTAAAAAAGCTATTTTGGGCTTTCTTGACGCTTCAATACCGTAACAACAATTGATGGTGGTTGTAGCCGCCAGAAAAACTCTGAATCCAAGCCAATTTTTTAGAGAGCTTAACGCCGTAGCCAGAACTTCGTTGTCATGGCCACGGGTTCGAAAATTGTGAATCTTATGTCTAGCTAGAGTCCTATTTCTAACTGAAGGTTAATCTATGTTTGATTAATCATTATTGTGAGATATTTTCTTCATTCTTTCCTTCTAATATCTCTATTTGTATGTTTTCCATGTTTTATATATTATAATTTGATTGATTTTTCAAATTGGATCCTTTGATCATTATTTAATTTGATAATTTGTCAATTAGGCATTTAAATCTATAATTTTTTAGGTGTTCTATTCTCAATGGCGAATAATGTGATTGATTAGATAATTTTTTTTATCTCATACTATGAAAGTGTATGATCTAACTTAAATAAATCGAATGTTTCGTATTTATTGGTAAGAATTGGTGATTCTTCTCTACTTATTGTTTTCTATAGATTAAATCTTATTGTCGTATTCTAGTGTTGTCTTTAATTAGGGATGTTATTAATGACCGTATCTTAATTACTGACGAATTGAGGAAGAATAGATTAATTAGGCTTCTTAATAATCATAACTAATTTAGCCAGTAATTAGGATTTCACTATGCAATCGATGATCAATTAAAATGAATCAAACAGTGATTATACATTTAGTTGGAAACTTCTCTCATTGAATTGTTCTTAGATTTAAATTGTTTTTATTCCACTTCTAAACAAATTCCAGAAATCCACCATTTTTATTTTAATTCACCAATCTTTGTTGAATCGACTTTACTCACCGATACTGCAAATCTTATAAACCAAAGAGTAATATTATTTTTGGTGGATTCGACACCTACCATGAGTGCTAAAAGTGTAAATGTGCCTATAGCTGCACATTTCAAGCTATATGTCAAGCAGCCACCGGTCAAAGCTTCAAACATTGCAAATATGAAGTTTGTTCCTTACTCAAGGGTGGTAAAAAGTGTGATGTATAGGATGGTGAGCACAAGGCCATATTTAGCTCATGCTATCAGGTTGATTTCAAGGTTTATGAGCAGCCCGACAAGCCACATTGGGAAGCAACTAAGTGGGTGTTGAGGTGCTTAAAAGGTGGCAAATCGCATAGTCTGATATATGAGTCAAGCAAAGAATATGGTAAGTGCTTAACGGGCTTTGTAGACTTTAATTATATGATCCTTCAGAAGTTAGTTCATATCCATGGCTAGGTATTTGAACCATATTAACCTCCATGATACATCTTGTTCCTTAAGCCCAACTGATTCTCCAATGAACAACCTTAAATAATCTCCATTATGCGTCTTTAATCTTTTCCTTGATCAGAGGAATATGGTTCCCCGCTGTTCAAGAACGAATCAATCCATAAGGGAACTACTTATCTATTTTCCTATATGGAAAAGAGTGAGTTCCAATTCTTGTGTAATTACGTTCCCAGCTCTAAGCAAGATGCAATCCCCAAAGTGGGAGGCTTATTGAGCGAACTATATCGAGTCACTCTCACCTATGCAAATCAAAGGTTTATCTCTTGTGAACAGGAGTTCGTAATCCACTCAGGATTAAGATTAATTGTACATGATCAACCGGTTGATAAACGAAGTGTCTTTCTGTAACGGCTTTCCCAGAAGACAGTAAGTTTATCTTAGTCCAGTCTACTACAATCTCCATTGCAACAACAGCCCCACTCACATGTCTCTACATGAGTGATCCAGATGAGATCACTTGTGTCAATTCACAAGTGGGCCGTGTTAGTGGTGTTACCAGAAATAAGACACCCAACCTTTATTCATGTACCACAGACTATTTGAGTTACACTTAAGTGAATCTTCCCGCATCATATGCTCACTTTAAGTTATCATAAGTAACTCTGGATCTTATGATGAATTACATTTATTAAACTAATAATAAATGACAATATAAATATTACTAATTAATAATTCCTTTATTTATTTATAGTTTAATTGGATTACATAAGATTTAGGGTAGAAACCCCAGCATTAAGCGCCTAAGAGAGTCTTCATCTTTATGCTCCAATTGTCATAGTTACTCTTGTTGAGTTGTGGAACTTGGAAGGAACTCATGCCATTATTTGTCATCTCTATGAAGGTCTTCAACACTACAAAAAAAAGGCAATTTGCGACCAACTGGTCGTTTATATAGAAGAATGCGACCAAAAGAGCGACCAACAAGGTGGAGGCAAAAAAGCTGGTCGGTTCGGACTTTGTACGACTGTATAGTCACAAATATACGACCAACCATGGTTGGTCGCAAAAAAAGTCAACATTTTAAAAAACGACCAGATGGTCGCTTAAAAAGTGACCATCTGGTCGTAATTTAAGTTGAAGATGAGTGACCAGTTGGTCACATGAAGCAGTGACCACGTGGTCATTTTATTAGCGACCAAATGGTCACATTTTTACTCACACAAAATGCGACCAGATGGTCGTTTGTTTGGGAAAAATACGACCATCTGGTCGTAATTTAAGTTGAAAAAAAGTGGCCAGTTGGTCACATAAAACAGTGGCCACGTGCTCTTTTATAAGCGACCACGTGGTCACTTTTGTACTCGGACAAAATGTGACCAGATGGTCGTTTATCTTATGGTTAATGCAACCATCTGGTCGTATTTAATAAATATTTTTTTTATTTATTTAAATTACAATAATGAGATAATTAATTATTATTTATTTATTTATTTAATATTAAAATTTAATAACAAAAAATTGGAATTAAAATAATATATATATATATATATATATATATATATATATATATATATATATATCAAATATTCAAAAATCGTTTTATACAGACGAAAGCATCCTAGAACTACTGCGGAGGGGCAGGGGGTGGCGGAGGAGGCGTCGATGATGAATGACCGTCGCCTAGGGATCTGAAGTACGCGGCCAAAGCTGCTGCGACCTGGTGTTGACATGGTTTTATATCATAATATTACCCTTAATTTAATTGGTTTTTGATGAGTTTGATGCTACTTTAATTAGTTTTCTCTTTTTATGTAGATTTGGAAACATATTTGCAAAATAAGAGAAAAAGGAGATATTTTGGCAAAATTTAGTCAAGCGAGCCATCGCTATCTTTCGAGCAAGTCATCGCTTGAACATTTAGAGAAGTCTAGATTTCATCCTAGCAACCCATCGCTTGAGAAGTAGCAAGGTGTCGCTACCTGCCTAGCGAGCCATCGCTCAACATTCAGCGCGGCGTCGCTCGTTCGTTTTTAATGAAGGCTTGCGACATTCAAGCGAGCCATCGCTTGAAGTGTAGCAAGGCATCGCTCGAGCCCGAAATCTGCCACCAACTTCAGAGGCCTATATAAAGGTAGCTGAAGCTTATTTTTCATTCATTCTTGGACAGACTTGGAGGCAGCAGCTTTGGGAGAACTTTTTGGAGTTTTTAAGCGATTTTCGAGGGAGTCTTTTATGTTTTCTAGTTTATTTATTTTGTTGAATTTATTTATGGATAGCTAATTTTCTTATTCTTAGGGGATTGATGTAGCTACTTTATTTTTATGGTTTGAGTATTTATTTTAGTTTTGAAGACAATTCTATGATTCTATTTATGTTCTTATGTTCTTAATGCTTTTGATTTACTGGCCATAAATTAATTGATTTTAATTCTGAAATCTAACACTCGGGAGAGGTGGTTTTAGGATAGATCTTGGGAACATAACTGAAGGTAGATTAGAGTTGGAAAACTTAATCTTAATTTAGAAGTCTAAAAAGAACTTGTGATTCATACACTTTTAATTACTGAAATTGAATAGGGATATTAGTTTCTTAATTAATTGTGATTCTTGATTTGACACTCAGGAGAGGTAATTAGGAATTTTAGTGTTCTTGACTTATAGAATATGAAATTGTTGTTCTTAACTAAATGAATATTAATTCCATAAATTAAATTAGTGAAATCATTCCTCTAGGACCTTTTTCCATTGATTTAATTCAACCTGTTTTTAATTTTAGTTTTGTCTTTTCTTATTAGTTTATTATTATTAGTTTAGTTCACCAATCATTATTTTACGATTTCTATATAAAATTGAGTTAATCATACGTTAGTACTTAGGTAGACTTAATTCTTTTTCCCAGAGGACGACAACCCTTTGTTCTTTTCCACTATATTAAAACTTGACCTCGTACACTTGCGGGTATTGATAATTTACGTCAACAAGTTTTTGGCGCCGTTGCCGGGGATTAGGAAATTTTTTTTTACTTGATACTATTGTGCATTAACTTAGTCTTAATTTAGAATTTTTATTTTTTATTTACAACTTTTTGAATCTTTTAATTATTCTTTGCTCATTTTTTCCTTTGTTGCTGTTATTTTTGCAGGTTATTACATATTATATGCGAAAGGACGGAAGTAGTAGTCTTGCACCACTAAATCCAGAGATTGAGAAAACCTGCAAACCTAACCGTAAGCAGAAAAAGCTTCATGCCGAGACAATGGCTAATCAAGATGATCAGAATGCACTTGCTCAGAACAACACGAGGAAAATTAAGGATTATTTCAAACCCGTTGTTGCTCAGAATTTTTCAGGCATAGTTAGGCAGACCATCAATGCAAACAATTTTGAATTGAAACCTGCTCTGATTGGTATGGTTCAACAACATCACTTTGGAGGGACTGTTTCAGAAGATGCAAATTATCACTTGTCCAGGTTCTTAGAAATTTGTGATACAGTTAAGATGAATGGAATACTTGAAGACACAATTAAACTGCGCCTTTTTCCTTTCTCACTGAGGGATAAGGCTAGGGGTTGGTTACAATCAGTACAACCAGGAAGTATCACTAGTTGGGCAGACATGGTTGAAAAGTTTTTGACAAAATTCTTCCCACCATCGAGGACCACTCAAATGCGTATTGAAATCAACACTTTCAAGCAACAAAATTTCGAAACTTTATATAAGGCTTGGGAGAGATTTAGGAAACAATCAATACAACCAGGAAGTATAACTAGGGGCGGTTTGCTGCTTGCTTTCTGCGCGCCCAGTACATGAGGTCCTTGAATCGATCCCGGACGTGATTGTCCCATAGGGGGAACAATCTACCATCCGTGATATCGGGATCGATAACAGTAAACTTGCCCTGAAAAAATTGAAATAAAAAATTGTTAAAGTAATAAATTTATTTCTATAAATTTCAAAATTAATTAATTATAAAAATAAATGATGTTTTTTACCTTCCAATTGTCGTACATCCGACGTTTCTTCATCATCGGAATCTTCTGCCAGCGAAGGTCGCTGGGTAGAGGCAGGCTCTGGAGGACATAGTGAAACCGTTTTGAAACGGTTGTATGCGGCTGTACTCTGCAAAAACATAAAAATATTGTGATATTAGAAACAATTAGTTAACATAAAAAAAAACACTTTTAAAAAAGTTTAAAGATTTAAAAATTAAGTAATTAAAACAATAAACAAAATTACTTACGTATCCCCTTCAATCCGAAGGGTAGAGTCTGCGGCTCGAGGAGGCTGCGTGCCTGAAGTGGAGGGGCCAGCTGGATCCGACCCTGATGCAGACCCTGATGAGTCCTGCGGCAATCGTGGTGTCGCAGGCTGGGTCTCAGGGACGGCATCATCGAGCGTGGTAGCAAGTCCCGGCTCATAACTGAAGACGAGGCTATCCAACTCCTCTGTAGTCAAGTCCGCATCAGGGGCAGCGGCAGTACGCAGCTGCGGAGTCGCCTCGTCAATCGCGTAGTCAGGCTCGTCTGACTGGGAAGGACGTCGTCTGCCCGTCATAATCCTACAATCAAACTAAACTAATTTAATACTAATTACGTAATTAAAATATTGAAATAAATTAAATTAATTAATTAATGAAATAATCTAAATTAAATTGATTAAATAATGTAAATTAAACTAACATAAATTAATTAAATAATTTAAAATAAACTAATTAATTAATTTGAATTAAAGTAAATTAAAATTAGATTATTGAACTAAAATGAAGTAATTAAAGTAAACTAAGTAGTGAATAATTAAACTAAAATTAATTAAATTAAAGTAAATTAAGTAATAAAGAATTAAACTAAATTAGATTAATTGAACTAAAATTAATTAAATTAAACTAACATTAATTAATTAAAACTAAAATAAACTAAACTAATTAATTAAATTAAAGTAAGTAATGAAGATTTCAACTATTAGATTAAATTAAACTAAAATTAATTAATTTTAACTAGCTAAGTACTTAATTAAACTAAATTACATTAATTAAACTAAAATTAATGAAATTAACAACATTAAACTAAACTAATTAATTAATTAAAGTAAACTAAAATTAGATGAATTAAACTAAAGTAAACTAAGTAATTAATTACACTAAATTAGATTCATTAAACTACAATTAATGAAATTAACAAAATTAAACTAAACTAATTAATTAAAACTAAGTAAACTAAATTTAAACATAAACTAAAACTAACTAAAAACTAACTTAAAACTTAAAATCTATACGAAAACTAACCTCGTAATAGAAACCAGGATTGGAGGTTTAGGGTTTTTAGGTTTAGAGTAGGAACGAGGAAAAAATAACGGGGAACGGAACAGGGGAAAGAGAGAAAAGAAAGAAAAAAGAGAAAGAAAAAGAGAAAGAAAAAGGAAAAGGAAACGGGGGAAGGAAACTGATCTGAATTTAAATCAGATTTTGCGACCAAATGGTCGCAAATATGTAATCATGACCAGAAACGAAAGGTCGCGCGTGCTGGGGAAATTACGACCACTTGGTCGTATTTCTAGAGATATTTGCGACCACCTGGTAGCATTTATTGAAAAAGCGACCATCTGGTCGCCACTTTGCCATTATCCAGAACAGCTGTCATATCACGAGTCCCATCAACAATTGCGACCATCTGGTCGCAATAATGAAATTCACCGCCAAGGATTGCGACCAGATGGTCGTAATACTTAAATTAACCACCATAAATTTCATGAAAATTTAAATTTACCGCTAAGATTTGCGATCAGATGGTCGCACTTATGAAATTAAACCGTCAAAAAATTGCATGGACATTTTAGAATTTCGTTTGAGTTTTACGACCAACTGGTCGTAATTCACTTCTAAATTACTACCATGTGGTCACCTTCTGTGTTAAATTGCGACCAGCTGGTCGCAAATATTAATATATATATATATATATATATATATATATATATTTTATCATTCATTAAAGAAATAGTTGTAATAAACACATACACAGTGAATCCTAAAGTTACAAAATGTCTCATTCATCATCCTCAGTTTCTTCGGTCGTCGCTTCTTCTTCTTCTTCTTCTATTTCTTCGTCGGATTCATCGTCTCCAAGAATTCCCTCATATAAAATCTTCTTCTTCTTCTTCTTCTTCTTCTTCTTCTTCTTCTTCTTCTTCTTCTTCTTCTGTTTCTTCATCGGATTCATCGTCTCCAAGAAGTCCCTCATATAAAATCTTCTTCTTCTTCTTCTTCTTCTTCTTCTTCTTCTTCTGTTTCTTCATCGGATTCATCGTCTCCAATAAATTCAGTATCAATGTCACGTGCGTGAGAAGTGGAAACATTTGTATCATCATCATGCAATGTTATCGTTCCATCGTTCAAAGGACGAACAGTACTTGCATTCTGACCATCGTCGATTTCACGACATCTTATCTCATCTTCTTGAAAAGCAACAGCTTCCTCGGCATGGTCGTCTTTCTCGGACAAGTTTTCTTCTACCTGCGTGGTTTAACTTTACAAACAACTAACCAATCTGTCAGATCTCGTCTATTAATCGGATAGTTCAGGTAATAAACTTGAATCACCTGTGAAGCCAGGACAAACCTATCAGCGATGCGCATATGCTTAGACTTGTTTACCTCAACGATTTATAAATGATCAATCTTACGAACTCCGCCTCGTCTGGTTGTCTATAACCAAGTGCAGTTGAATAGAACAATGCGTTTTAGCGTCGGACTAGCGTATTGAATCTCAAGAATCTCATCGATTACTCTGAAGTAATCGTCTTCGTTTGTGCCGAACACGTGACCTTTGATGCAAACACCACTGTTGTTTGTTGTCCTGTTCACTGAATGCGCCTTCGTTTGAAATCTGTAACCGTTATCGACGTATCCACCATACGACCTTGCTATCCGTCCAGGTCCCTTTTCCAAAGAAATGATGCGAGGATCATCCACCGGTAATGTAGGGAAGTCAACCTGTGTCATTGTTCACTTACAGTAATGTTAGGAAGATAGTAATTTTTTCAACAAAATGCCACGGTTTTTTTGACAATTTAAAATAACTCACGTATGCACTGAACCAAGAACGAAACTCTTTGTCGATTATTGACCCCTCCTCAGCGTCTGTAAGACCAACTCGTGTCATTCGTACGTATACGTTTAGAAATAATCTGTATGTTACAAAAATAGTTAGCAAATAGTTTGTTTATGCGAAGAAATAATGTTAAGTTACAAACTCACTCTAGGTAAATAATGAGTTTATTTAATGGAAATTAATAATTATAATATTTATTATTAATTATTTAAATAATGAAAATTATTTAAATGGAAATTAATAATTAAATATAAATTGGATAATATTTAGTCGGGAAAAAATATTAATATTATTAATTGGTTAAATAAAATATTTTATTTAAATGGTAATTAATAAATAAATTAATTAAGTTGGACTTATTAATTTAAGAGAGAGTTTCAAGCCCAAATGGATTAATGAACCCAATTGATATAACATAGAAGATCCGGTGTTGCTGAGGATTGATGTTGTAAAGAAACCTCCAACCAATTCTCCAATTTTACTCAATGTAAGTTTCGGTTTGATTTTAATTTTCGAAAATTAAGCATGAATCTACATGTTCTTCGTGTTTTTATCACAATTTGCATGATGTTAATAGATCCTTTATTAAATGTTAATAAATTTACTAAATAAATTTCCGCTATTTTAGTAAATCATCCCTTCAATTGGTATCAGAGCTAATTTTAATTATCATGCAAAATTGTGAGTTTTCGAAACTTTTGGTGGGTTGCATAAAAATTGTTTTATGTATGTTTATATAAATTGTGTTATATAAATTGTGGAGGTTTGCTTATTGATTGTTTAGGTATTCTTGAGGCACTTAGGTTTTTAAATTTTAGTAGAAAATTTGTAAACCCTAATTTTAGGGTATAGAAAAAAATTTGTAATTTTCCCATACCAAAGAGGAGCAAAATCGGCTACACCAAAGGGGAGGAAGAAAAGAAATTTTTTCTCCATCAACAATGATGTCCACGCCCAAGAAGAGAAAAAAGGTATAGATATGGTAAGATATTTTATCATAATTATCTTGTTTTCTCAATTTAAAAATTTAGATATTTAAGATAAGGATAAAATCTTTTAAAGATTATATCCCTATCTCAAATTATGAATTTAGAAATTGATATAAGATTACATGGAAAATATTTTCTTTATTTTTTCCATATAATTAAAAGATAATTATTTTAAAACAAGTATTTATGGAAATATTAAGGAGATAATATTTGCCCAATAAATACCCATGCCCACGCCTACACCATGGAGGAGAGAGAAAGTTGAAGCCTCAAAAATTCTACAATGGAAGATTTAAATTAAGTTGTAATTTTAATTTTCCGTTTTAGAATCAGTGCCAAGAATACCGGTCAATTTATTTATTTATTATTTAAATTTTTTATATGTTTGATATAATTGTTTTTAAATAATATTCATGCATAAGAGTATGTCATGTAGAAAATCCCACCATAGGTTGTATGATTTTAATTAATTGTACATACATGCATCATGATATAATATGTGTTATTATATGCTAATGTATGTGAAGCATGCTATAATTTTATTTTATAAATGTTATTATCGAAAATTATATTCTAATTGTTTTAGAATTAAAAGCATGCTTATTTAGTTAAAATTCAAAAGTTAAATCTAGTTTAAAAGTTGAATAGAAACTAAATGAATCATTTGTAATATGGAATTATTGTTTAAACAATTGGACCAAAATCCATATAAGATAAACAAATAGAAACTTTTAATTAAGGGTTAATTAAAAATTAATAATTGAGATTAATTGAATTGAATGGATCTCTGGCGAGAAACCTCTGCCCAAGCGATGAGGTTTCATAAAGTTCCCCTAACACGAAGCGCCTCTAACTGGGAGCGATCTGAGAGAAAAGTTCAAATTAATAAATCGAAATCATTAAGACAGCGCATAATGTGATTAGTTTTAATTAGGAAAACTTAAACAATCACATTTATAAAATTAATCTAACCAATTTAAGAGTTAAAGTTGATTAGGTTAATTAAAACTTGGATTAATGAGTTAGCCTGAATTAGTCTAAGTTATGAAACCCTAACTTGAAATATTAAGTGGGAGAAGGAAACATGTCAATGTATCCTATGGTCTCCACTAATGGGCTCAAAATGTGAGATTTATACAAGGCCTCTGTAACATTGCTGCAGGTGTTCATTCCCATAGGAAGGTTCTTTTTGTATAAATCAATATCAAGGTGAGTCTCCCGAAAGGAATAAAGAATTTTAAATGCGATTGAAGACTGAATCTACACTTCGTAGACACTCTTCAATTTTTATTTAAAAGACTAAATTAGTGGGTTACACTTAAAAGGAAATTTGATAAAGTCCGTTATCAAAATTTTGGACCAAATACACGGTAAACAATGACATAGGAATATGAGTTATTCTGGAGTTGTCAATTGTTCGAGTGGCATCTCGTTTTAATGATGGTAACTGTTCTATCATTCGACGGCACTTCACTGGTATCATTAAAATATCGTGACATAGTAACATGATTTAGGGCTTTTCTGTTCATTAATATGTTCGCATTCATGCATCATATTTAATTATATGTTGAAATTTTATATTTGCATGTTGAAAGCATGTTAGATTACTAAGATAAGGTATATTTAAATACTCAGTAATATGACATCTGCTTTAGTCACAATCCTTGGAAAGAACAAACTAAATGGAGATAATTACACCTCCTTGAAAAATGAAATGAACACCATTCTCGTGGTAGAAGACCTGAAATTTGTTCTTAGTGAACTTAAACCTGAAACACCTGCTACCAATGCTCCTAAAGCTGTAAAGGATGCATATGAGTGATGGGTCCGGGCCAATGATAAGACCCATGTTTATTTGATGGCTGGGATGAGTGACGTTCTTAGCCAAGAAACATGAACCAATGGAACCGGCTTTGGAAATAGCTGATTCTGTGCAGGGCATGTAACGTCCCGTTATTTTGTGATAAAAAAAAATTTATTTATTTTATTTTAATTTAAGTAATTAAAGTTCATTTATTTATCAGTAAATTAGAATTTAGTAGTTTATCGTTTTAAGTCATTTTAATGGCTTTATTTATTTAAATAAGTTTTGGTGGTATTAATAATTATTAATGGGCCAATTAATAATTATTAATCACCATTGGGAAAGTTTAAGAAGTTCGGGATTCGTTTTATAAGTCAAAAGTCATAAAAGGACGCAACCGTCATTTCCAAATTTCCTAAATATCAAACACTATTCACTCATCTTCTTTAAAATCACCATTGACTCAAATTTGACCAAAAGTTGCTCATTTTCCTTCCTCCAAACCGTGAGCATCAAAGAGGAAAAGAGAAAATTCGATTTTCGTTCGTTTCTCGACGGATCGACTTGATCTTGGATAAATCGGAAAGCCCTCGAGTCAAGGATCCTTCCACCTAACCATCGTGCGTTTCTCTTGAGATCCAAGGAGTTCTCGGTAAGTTTCTCTTGAAACCCTAAGCTCCAAATAGTGTTTTAATGGAGTTTTCTTTGTTTTCTTTCGATTTCTTGCCGTGAAACTCGGTGTTTGTAAATACGAGAGTAGTTTTAAGAGTTTTTGGAAACTTTCCCATAACCCTAAAATCGAGTTTCAGTCGAAACCCTTTCCGTTTGAAATTTACCCTTTTGGGTTTAATTATGGGTTATAAATTAGTGAAATATTGTTTATTGAAATTCGTTTCGGGAAAGGGCATAATGTTCAAAAACCCTAATTATCGATACCCATTGAAATCGGGAATATCGAATTTGCTTAAAACCAACTCGAAACACTTTTAAATTGCCTAAAAGCCGGAAAATCAAACCAGAAGCCCATTTTCATGAAGGGGGCCGAGAGCCTCTTTGGGGGGTTTGTTGAGTTTTTCATCGTTTTGTACGTTTAGTTGTTGTTTGATCGATAGTTGGTAAATTATTGATTGTGTGATATAATTCAATTGTAGGTGTTTTTGAACCGTTTGATTGATCGCTCTTCCGGACTTATGAGCGAAGTCAACTTTCTTTAAGGTGAGAATAGTTAGGATTTAAAGTAATTATAGAAAGCGAATGAGTATGATGGTTTGTAGAATTTGAAACTAAGACTAGAATCCGAATCTAAGATTAGAGGGATGTGAGTTAGTGCCCTTAGGATTAGGAGTTAATCCTTTAAGTGAGAACTTAGGAGTTCTCGAGGAAACTATCGAATCTTAGAAGATTCTAAGTTAGATTCGTTTCAAAGCTTAGGTTGGATCATTGGAAGTTAAAAGATCCAAACTTGTATTTTAGAACGGTTAATAGAACCTCGGATTATTATTGGAAGTTTAGAATCCTGGAAGGTATAGGTTAATCGTTTAAGTTATGTTTTTACTTTTACTATTATTAGCGGAGTTCGATTGACATATCGTTCGTCCGGAGTTTCCTATTTATTTACTTTATGTCTTTTACTTTATGCCCCTTTACTTTATGTTTGTCTTAGTAACTTTATTATTTGCACTTTACTTTATTTACTTGTGCAAGCATAACCATAACATCTCGCATCATTGAAAAGAGAAAAAGAAAAGAAAGTGAGAAAGAAAAGAAGGGAAGAATGTTGGAGCCTACGGGATGTCCACATCACCTTCAGAAAAAGAAAAGAAAGTGAGAAAGAAAAGAAGGTAAGAATGTTGGAGCCTACGGGATGTCCGCATCACCTTCAGAAAAAGAAAAGAAAAGGAAAAGAAAAGAAAAGAAAGTAAAACTAAGAAAGAAGACGAATGGGTAGCCTACAGGATGTACTCATTACTTCTTCATGCATAAGGTTGAATGGGAGCCTACGGGATGTCCGCATTACCTTCATTCATGCATAAGAGTATATGCGAACCCTACATTGCATATGATCGATGGAATATAAATCGAGATGTTATATTTTATGCAGAGTTATTTACTTTTCTTATTTTGTCATAACAAGTAATTGGATGAGGATTGACTACGAGAGTTAGTAATATCATCCTTTAGAGAGTATAAAATGAAATTACCTAGAGTTAGAGGACTTTAGGGGTGAATTGTGTCAGATTAATTGGACACAAATCGAAATGCGAGTTTGAGGTCTATCTTTACTTTTTATTCTTATTATTCTCACTGAGCTTAAGTTGTTAGCTCATGATATTACAACCAATTTCAGGTAATGCCCTGGCTAGAGGTCGAGGGAGAGGAGGTGGTGCTGCGTAATCGAGGGATGATGACCTCAAGATGGACTCAGTGTTGTAAAGTCTATGTATATATTTTTGGTGAACTTTAAAGACTTTGAAGATTTGTACTTTGTATTTAGCTCATAAGTGCTTATAGATGTTGTTTTATGATATTACATCTTTGAACTCCTGATTGGAACTTAAAGTTCCATGTGATTTTATTAGATTTGAAAATTAGGATATAAACAGGTTTTTGGCTAGCCAACTTTCAAACAAAACCACGCCAATTTTTCTTAAAATAAAAGACTTCCGCTGTGTTTTCAAATTTAAATTATTTAAAAGTGTCGAGTCGTCACAAGGCATGTTTGGCCAACCATCAAAACAAGCATGTCATGAGGCTATAAAGTCAGTTTATAACACTCAAATGAAACAAGGCACATCCGTTCGTGATCATGTTTTGACAATGATGAACTACTTTAACGTAGCTGAAATGAACGTGGCCATGATTGATGACGAGTCCCAGATAAGCTTTATATTGGAATCTCTCCCACCGAGTTTTTTCAATTTTAAAAGCAATTTGGTCATGAACAAACTAAGCTACTCCCTTACTCAATTGCTAAACGAACTTCAAACCTTTGAAGCAATGAAAAAGGAAAACAAGAAGTCGGGAGAAGCAAATGTTGTCTTCAATGCTTCTAAGAAGAAAAAGGGCTCTACTGCTAAAAAGACCAAGCTCAATGCCTAAGAAGAAAGCATTTAAGGCTGAGATCAAAGAGCCTAATGGGAAATGTTTTCATTGCAACATAGATGGACATTGGAAGAGAAATTGCCCCAAATATCTCAAAGAAAAGAAAAAAGGGAAAGAAGGTAAATTAGATTTACTAAGTGAAAAATTTGAGAAATTTATTTTGAATGGTTGATTCAATATTCACTAACGTAAAGTTTATTTTTAAAACTTTACAGGTGTTGATTCTTCAACACTGCTGATTTGAAGATGACTCAAGATAAAAGTAGATTGGATTTACTGTTTTCAGTCTTTAATTTTTCATTTAAATTTCTAGTTTAGTTTAGTTTTTTAAATTTTGTTTTAAATTTTGAATTATGTAATAAATATTGATTCTCACCTTATAAGAATCAATTAGGAATATTTTAATAAAAGTCGTTTAGTTAAATATTCCTTTGCAATTTCATTACAATATTCCAAAATGTGATTGGATAAATATTCAAAATACATCATAAAACAAATAGTTCCAAAACCAAATTCTAAACTCCGAAACTTCTAAATAATTTTAAAATGTTTAAAAATGTTTAAGTCTAAAATTACTTAAATAAGTTAAAAGAATTAATCTCTTAAAGATGGTTCTCAAATTTTTTGAGATGATAATCATGTTAATCCACAAGCTTATAGAAATAAGTAAAATCGAATATTTCTGATTTATCAAAGATAACTAGACTTAAATATCACTAAAGTTTGAACATTCAGATGTTAGAACTTAAGTGAAAAATAAACATACAATCAATTTCTTTTATTCCAAACATTCAGTTATTTAAAAAGATTGTTTTAAAAGGAGTACAAACTGATATGGAATAAACAAAATAGAAATTGAAAAGCAATAACTAGTGAATAATTGGTTTCACAAATTATTAAAAGAAAAGTTCAGTAAATCAGTGATACTGAAAAGTTTAAACCATACTTAAGATAGAAAAGAATTACAATGATTTTATTTCACAATAAAACAAGTAGTCATTTAAAAGTTTAAATGATAAAACTACTTGTAGAACGTTATTTGAGTGGGAGCGTCATAGAACGAACCAAATGGACTTTTAGAAGTACTCATTGACTTAAAAATCAATGAATAAAGTTCATAATAAGTGAAATAAAAATGACATGAATTTTCAATAGTTGAATTGAAAAAAGGTCACTTACACTTAAACATTATTTTGGAAATAATAAGAAGTATAGAATTGTAATCATTGAACAAATAAAAGTAAAGGAGAATTACTTCGTAGTGGGAGCTTAAGAATTTCGAGAACCCTAGAACCAATATGACTAGAATAAAATTTATAAATAGTATGTTAGTGCACATAGATAAAATGTCAAATTTTATGAGTTGCACGGGATCAAATTTAAACATGGATTTACTTCCTTGTAGGAATTTGACAAAAGACATTTGCGAATTAAACATCGAATGAGTTAAGTATAAGTAAAATGAGCTTTTACTAACTAAACTCCAGATTCGCATAATGACTAAAGTCGTTAGTAATTGAAAGGTGGTTGAAGATGATAGTTTCAAATCAATAGTTAATAGAGTTTATTTTATGATGATAAAATATGGAATCTATTACACTTAATAAAACTAACATCAGACAAAAGAAAAACATACTAAACAGATGAAAATGTTACTGATAAAGTATTAAAATGACTACCATGGCTAAGTAGTTGATAGTCATCCAGTTTGACTGGAATTACAAGTCAAATCTCCAAAGGTCTAGGACAAGTGGGAGATTGTTAGGAATGGTGTCCTAGAACTTGTAATTATTTAATAATAATAATTTATTAAGAATAAATTAAATAAATAAACATAAGTTCTTTATATTATCTGGATTGATTCAATTAATGATATTAGGAATATATGGAAATATATATCAAACATTCAAATAGTAAACCCTAAGTTATTCTTATGAAATCACGACTTAGTATGTGAGTCATACAAGAGGTTTAAAGTCGAGATGAGTAACTTAAACGTGTATACAGTAAATGGATAACGTTTGGAAACCTTATCCTGGTAACACTGTTGATAGCTTCACATTTTGTTTATAGACAAATGATCGAATCCTGATCATTCATGTGAGAGACATGAAATGGAAGTATCATATGCAATGTTGATTGTATAAGACAGGACTGCGATGTTCAATCAAATTTTTCATTAGTACCGTTTATGAGAAATAATCGAATATCAAACTAAGTTTATCAACCGTGATAGATCTCAATCTTGAGTGAAATGCGAACTCCTAGTGGAGTTATGTTCTTTGATTCACATAGTTGAGAGCAATCTGTAAGAACGCTCAATACACTCCTTTTTTTGGGAACATGACTAGATAAGTAGCTGGGAACTCATTTTCACGACATGGAATTCATAACTTTCCTATAAATTAACGGTATCAGTGTGATACCTAAACATTTTAGGAACTTTAGGAAACTCCCTTGATGTACTGATTTGAGACATGAACAAGTGACGTCACGACTTTTATTGATCACAGAAGTATCTTATCTCTAGTTCGACTAAAGATAAAGTTCATTGGGGAATCAGTGGGAACACAATGATAAAGCGGTAATTACAGGGGCAAAGCGATAAATTTATCCGCCTGTAATTATGAGGGTTCCACGTGAAGGAAAATATCACAGATATAAATAATGATAAACTAAATGGACAATAACTCATCTATGGTGAGGGGAGTTCAGTTATGAATCTATAGTAGAATTATTCATAGTTAGATAATAATTAATTAACTGATTATATGTTAATCACTTAATTGACTAATTACTAAGCCCATGATCTATAGGTCCATCGGGTGCCTATGCTAGCCCAAATATCGTAGTCGCGAAATCAAATAAAAGAAATGGAAAGTTTAAGTAAAGCGAATTACTTAAAATAAGCAATATTAATTGTTTAAATATTTAATATATTTAAACGATAATTAATATAAACATTATTAATAGTTTAAATAATGAGTTTATTTAAACATGAAATTAATAATGAAATATTATTAATTAGATATTATTAATTATTTGAATATTGAGTATATTTAAATGGTAATTAATAATTTGAAATTAATTAATAATTATTAATTTTTTAAATAATTAATTTAATTTGAACGGAAATTAATAATTAAAATTAATTAATTAATAATAAAATATTGTCAATAAAATTATTAATTAAATAATGAGTTTATTTAATGGAAATTAATAATTATAATATTTATTATTAATTATTTAAATAATGAAAATTATTTAAATGAAAATTAATAATTAAATATAAATTGGATAATATTTAGTCTGGAGAAAATATTAATATTATTAATTGTTTAAATAAAATATTTTATTTAAATGGTAATTAATAAATAAATTAATTAAGTTGGACTTATTAATTTAAGAGAGAGTTTCATGCCCAATTGGATTAATGAACCCAATTGAGATTGGCCCAAAATAATTAATTAAATAAATTGTATTTATTAATTATTTTATAATGATAATTTCAGCCATATCATTATTTTAGGAGGAGATAATTGTTTGAATTATATCCTAAAATAATTACATAGATTTATTTACCCAAGATAAATAAAATAAAGAAAATAAAATATTCTCCTATTTATCTATGGCATTTTCGAAATTGCAAGATAAAGGAAAGAGATAATCTTTTTTCTTTTTGTATTTATCTCTATAGATTAATCTTAATGTGATTAGGATTCCTATTTTCCTATAAATAGGAGGGTTGGGTCATTCATAAATCACACAATTCAATTCCATAGAAAATTGGAACTCTCTCTTCTTCCCTTCTCCCCCCCTTGGCCGATTTCCCTATAGTATTATTGGGAAGAAAATATTTTTCTTCTCCCCAATTTCTTCTTAAGTTCGATCCCACAATCGGGTTTTGTTTGATCGATCGGGATATAGCATAGAAGATCTGGTGTTGCTGAGGATTGATGCTGTAAAGAAACCTCCAACCAATTCTCCAATTTTACTCAATGTAAGTTTCTGTTTGATTTTAATTTTCGAAAATTAAGCATGAATCTACATGTTCTTCGTGTTTTTATCACAATTTGCATGATGTTAATAGACCCATTATTAAATGTTAATAAATTTACTAAATAAATTTTCGCTATTTTAGTAAATCATCCCTTCAAAAACAACAGTAAAAATCAATTTTTAGCCCCAAAACATTAATACATACAATTTAACATAATATTAACAATTAATATAAAATTAACAATTCACAAACTAAAATTAACAATTAACAAACTAAAATTAACAATTAACAATCTAAAATTAACAATTAACATACAATTTCATTCTAATTAACATGCTAATTAATTGAATTTATACTAATTTGTGTAAGAGAACTATCTGTACTTCGACGCTTTGACGGGGGGGGGGGGTAGTGGCGAGGGATTGGCGGCGGAGTGGGGGGAGGGCAGTGGAGATGGCAGCGTGGTGGTAGAGCGTGTTTGGGGAGGGATGGAGGGAGGGATTTGAGGGACATAGGAGAAAAGAAAAATGGGGAAGGAGAAGGGTCTGCTGATCCTTTATTAATTAAATTTAGCGACGAAATACATCGCTGAGGAAAATGAAAAGTTGCCAGTTGGGACACGGATTTTCAAAACACGCGCCATTAATTTTCCCTTAGCGACGAAATAAGTCGCTAAAAAATTTGAATATTTTCACCAACTACCATAATTTCAGCCTTAGCGATATAATTCGTCGCTAAAATTTGTGGAAAATTTAAAATACGCACCTGATTAGCGATATAATGTATCTCTATAATTGAAAATCTCTGTTGAAAATTTGATTTTCTTAAATAGAGACACATTTCGTCGCTATAAGAGAAAGTATCCGTTAAAAGAATTTATTGCCCATTTAGCGACGAATTGTCTCGCTATCTATTGAATGTTCTGGAATTCTAGTACCCTTTAGCGACGAAATGCGTCTCTATATTTTGAATATTCTAGAATTTTAAAATCCCATTAATGACTAAATATGTCTCTATATGATGAACCTTCTGGAATTTTTATTTCTAATTATCGACATAATGTGTCTCTATTTTCATATTTAGAGACGAAATACATTGCTATTTACATGGTTTTTTTCGTTTTTTTTTTGTTCCTTTACAAGTTCAACAATTAATTAACAATTCAAACATCATCTTCAAACTCATTTGCATTGGATTTAGAGCTGTTGTCCTCAGTATTTTCTTCTTCGTCCTCAGAAGGGTTAGGAGATGATTGTCCTCAGTATTTTCTTCTTCGTCCTCAGAAGGGTTAGGAGATGAATCATCAATAAAAGAGAGATCGATATATAAGCCGTCAGGATCAAACAATGTTTTTGTTACCTCATTTAATTGTCGAGCAGTTTCAGAGTTTATTCCTTCATCTATTTCACAACTCTGCACATCTTCTTCTTGGAAAGCTACAAAATCCTCGCTATCTTTATTTGGAAGACTTTTGTCAATGTGACACAACCGCACTTTACAAACAGCTAACCAATCATTCAATTGTCTAGAAAACGAATAAGGTAGAAAATATGTTTGAACCGCTTGTTTTGCCAATACAAATCGATTATTTGTGGGCATGTGCTTTCTCTTATTCACCTCTAAAATCTGAAAATGTGGTATATTTCGCATCCCAACTCACCGGATTGTCTCAAACCATGTACAATTAAATAATACGGTACACTTTACACTCCCTCTTGCATACTCAAGCTCAATAATTTCATCAATGACTCTAAAGAAATCTTTTTCACTGTTTTCGAACACTTGACCCTTCATGCAAACGCCGCTGCTATCTGTTGCTCTGTTCTGTGAATGAGATTTTGTTTTAAATTTGTAGCTCTTCCCTAGATAACCAGAGTATGATTTGGCAATTCTAGCAGGTCCTTTTGCCAACATTACTATCTGATTGTTTGTAATTGGTGTCGTTGGCGAATCAAACTGCACGACAAGTAACTTTGATATAGGAATAACATAATTTCATTTAGGATGAACAAATATAGCATGTATTCATACTCACGTAAGCATAAAATCATTAACGGAAGTCTCTGTCAATTATGATCCCCTCCCCTGCTGCATTCAGTCAAGGATTTGTCGGTCGTACGAATAACTCAACGAATAACCTATAATTGAAAATAATATATTATAAAATTGAAAAGGAATTAATATAACTGTTTCACATATTATTTTAGTTCATGCTTACTCGATGTATTGTTCTACCTCCGGACAACTACACAACATGTACGTCTGTGCGATGTGATACTCTTCCTCGTTCAAAGGTCTCCGCACGGGCTTTCCAATAGTTCTGCCTAATATTGTAAAAATAGACAAATCATTTGGATCGACTCCAGGAGGAAGTGAATCTTGAACAAAATTCGGCTTCATTGTTCTGTATTGTTCTGCAATTCATTGATCAAAGTAATATGAACAGAACATGGTCGTCTCATGTATTTGGTATGCTTTGCATATAGATCCTTCCATTCTAGCCTTGTTTCCTACCGTTATTTTTAGCCTACGCAAATACCTTACATAAAAAGGAAACAGTTAAATCAAGTAATTTAGACGACATGATAGCAGAAACAATTAAATTATTTACCTCTCAAACGGATACATCCATCGATATTGAACTGGGCCTCCTAGATAAGCCTCGTATGTTAGATGTATTGGTAGATGCCCCATCGAGTCGAAAAAGGATGGTGGAAACATTCTCCCTAACTTGCAAATGATGACAGCAATCTCACTGCTCAATGACTCCACAGTGTTTTGTGACAGCTCTGCACATGTTAACTCTCTAAAGAGAACACTCAATTGTGCCAACGGTTCCCAATGTTTCTGCTTAAAAAATGGTCTGAATGCAGCTAGCATGAGTCGTTGCATGAATATGTGACAATCATGACTTTTCATCCCAAACACAGTATGACTGTGCACATCAATGCACCTGCTCAGATTTGATATGTATTCGTCCGAAAATTTAATCTATCTCATCCAATCAAACAATGTTTTCTTCTGATCCACTGTTAGCATGCACTTCGCCTTCGCGTATTTTTTTCCAGTTTCGTCCAGCTCTAATTCAGGTCGATGACATATTTCTCGAATATCGTAACGTGATCTCAAATTGTCTTTCATTTTTTTTTGGTATATTTAGAATCATGTTGAAGACATTGTTAAAAACGTTTTTCTTGATATGCATGACATCTAAGTTATGCTTGATCGTTAAATCTCCCTCATACGGTAGCTCCCAGAAAATACTCCCTTCTTTTCCAACCTGTATTTTTCTCTGCTGTCTTATTCCAAGCCTCACCACCAATTTTTGTAACACTTCGCATGTCAAGCGTAGGAGGGCCTTGGTTTCTTGCAATCCGCCCGTTATACCAATAAGTTTTGTTCAATCGAAATGAATGATTGAGAGGTAAGAACCTTCTATGACAGACAAACCAACATGTTTTTCGACCATGCACCAATGAGAATGCACTGGTATCATCCATGCAATGAGGGAATGCAAACTTTTCTGAAGTGCTCTACCCTAACGAATTTAATTAGGATAGTAGAGATTTGTTACGTTGGGCGTAAACTATAAATTTCAATCTAATCTAAACAGTGAAAAATTATAAAATAACGAATGAATTAATTATCAAACGAATTATTTTACGAATGTACCTGATAACATTGAATATGCCGGGAAGTCACTTATCGTCCAAATAACTGCTGCTCGTATCACAAAATTCTGTTTTTGTGAAACATCGTACGTCACAACTCCTTCGTTCTATAAACCACAGAGCTCAACAATTAATTGTTGGAGGTAGACATCCAGCTTTTGCTTCGGACTTTTTAGGCTAAGTACAATTAACGTTAAGAAAATCACAGGATCTTTCATGCACATCGATGGAGGCAAGTTATACGGCGTCAACATAACTGGCCATAATGAATATTGAGATCCAGAAAGGGTTAAACCCGTCGGTACATAAAACATGCGAGTATGCGGAATAAGAATTTTTTTTTACCTTGTTTGTATCTCGTATGATTGCACATTTTACACATATGAAGACTTGTATCAGCACCCCAATATATCATACATCCGTTCGGGCAACAATCGATCTTCTCCACCGATAAACCGAGACCCTCCACTAATTTCTTCGTACGTATAAATTGTGCGGGAACATGTTGTTTGTAGGAGCGCACCAATGAAACCATTGTGAAATCGAGTTAAATCGTCTTTCTAGGATATGAAACTTTGCCTCGGTATTCAATGATTCGGTTGCAGCTGCGAGTTGCGTTACATCACAACCTGGGTACAACAGCCTACTCGCTGATTCTATCATCTGAAACATTCTTTGCGCATCTGGATTTAAATCTTCATTTAATAAATTATTAGGATCATCTCCCTAATAACTGCATCCATGAAAAACTATATGTTCTAACTGCCCGTATTGATGTTCAATGTTTTCAGAACTATCATTCACATTCGAATTGAACTGTGAGCTACTTCATTCATTTCGACCTGACTCGCCCCTCGCTGCATTGAACATTTCCGTAGATTCTCCCTGATACACCCAATGATAATAATTATCTACGAAACCACGACTGTACAAGTGTAACTTAACATCATCTGTCGAGAACATCTTATTTTTACACTTTTTGCATGGACATCGTATCTTCTGTCCGTTATTATAAAAAATCATTGTGGATTGACAGAATTCAACAAACTCTTCGACCCCGGCTACAAATTGGTCATTGAGAAACCCTCCAACCAAACGGACGTACATCCACTCACGCATTTTCTCTCTCTCGGGAATACGTTTTAATGTAATTTGCTTTCATACAAAGTGATTCTGCACATCTATTTATAATTTTTCTACTGGTGTTTTAACGACGCAATGTGTCTCTAATATAGCGGGAAAAATGTGTCTCTAATGAAAGAATAATTATAAATATTTCTCATATTTATAAATATAATATAACGATGGAATTTCCTTAAGGCGCTAATTAGCAATGAAATGTGTCTCTAAAATTAAAATTAAAAATCATGTAAAATAGAGCACATTTCGTCGCTAATATAGGGACAAAATGAGTCGCTATTCTGGCGGGAAACTTCACGCCATATCTTGAGACAAAACATTAACAAGACCTTCCTTAAGAAGCTAATTAGCGACGAAATGTGTCTCTAAAATTAAAATAAAAAATCATGTAAAAATAGAGACACATTTCGTCGCTAATATAGGGACAAAACGAGTCTCTATTCTGGCGGGAAGTTTCACTCCATATGTTGAGACAAAACATTAACGATGGACTTTCCTTAAGACGCTAAATAGAGATGGAGTTTGTCGCTAAAAGTCAAACTTGCCATTAGCTATACATTTCGTCGTTAAATAGCGTCTCATGCATTGTGTCGCTAAAATTAGGTCGTTATTTCCAATTTTTCTTGTAGTGAAATCTAATCCATAAATTTTGTATTATGTCTAACATTCATGCATGTAGGAAAGTAAAGATGATAGTCAAATTACACCTCATAACCCATAGGCTGGAAACGAAATTGGCTTCATATTAAAGACTAGATAAATCAAGATTGTAAAAAAATTCCAAAGAAGACTAAACTAGACGTTTGGTCATTCAAGCATAGAAAACTAGGATTTAAAAAAGGGAAATTTACATGAATGTTATAATTGAGTGAAATATTTACAAAAATGTTAGAAAAAAAATTATTTACAAAAATATTATAATTTCAAAAGTCGAGTATATCAGTCAATCTATTAGTATATCAGTCAATAATTAATAGTATATCAGTGATATATAATAGTATATCAATGATAGAATATTAATGATCGACTGATAAACTACCATTGATATACTAAAAGTTCAATGATATACTAATAATAATTGACTAATATACTCAGAATTTTTAAAATTCTAACATTTTTGTAAATATTTTTTTTTCCTAACAAATTTTTAAATATTATAAAAGTTTCTAACATATTTGAAAATGCCCCTTTAAAAAAACTAAAACAAAATCAATTAATTGATTTAACTTACCAAAAATTAAATTAAGCCATTGGTGCCAATTTCGACCAAGTTTAAATGAGAGGGTAAAATATTTAAAATGAATTTTACCAGAAATCATTATAGGTAAATATTGAATATCACCAATAAAAAAATGTACTCACAATTCCAAACATATTAAAAATGATTAATTACCATAAGGAATATAATAGCATAAACAAAAGTGTTTTTGAAAAAATAAATATGCCAACACTCTAAATTCTATTAAAAACTATCCCAAACCAATCCTAAATAGGAGAGCAATCTCTATTTGTTTCTAATTTTTATTTTTCTTTCCAACTGTTGGAGCATGTGGTGTTTGAGAGTGAATAAATATAAAAATAGAACTCTTAAGTTATTAAGTGTAACAAGTTATGTTACCATAAAGTCATTTTCGTGTGCTGATTAATTTAAATGAGCAACCACTAGAAGTCGATTTTTGTACCCTAAAATGGATGAGCTGTTATCGTTAAAGTTGCTTAATTCAGTGTTTGTTTAACATGTTATATTGTTTTGAGATAAAAATATATATATCGGATGTTTGAATATATCTTTTGTTAAATCATCATCATACCTAAAATTAATTTTTTAAATTTAATCATTTCAAAGGGAATGATTAAAATAGTAGAAAAAAAATATGTAATTATTAATATAGTCCATTTTTCTAAATTTTATCAGAATGGCATATTAATTCTATTACGATAAATTATTGAAAATTCATGTTCAATTGACTTATAATATTTTTCATTTTTATTTTTAGTTCAGGTTAAATAAATATAATCTATATGAGTTTAAAGAACTATAAATCTTTTCTTTTTACAATTTATTTGATAATTTAATTTTAATTATACATTGGGGAATTTACATGAGTTTTAAAGTTTAGGTTAATATATTTTTTTTTTATTAGAAAAATCTCTACAAAAATATAATTTTTCGGTTGATATTTTTCATACATAGTTATAAAATTTCTAATCTACCCTTCTCTTCTCTTCTTTTCTCTCAAAATAATGATAGATCATTGAAAGAACATGTTTACCACAATATATCAGTGATTGCAATCATGACGGTCGACGAACATGCTTGACACGGTATCACTGATTGACAACATAATGGTATAGATCTATGATAGAACATACTTAACACAGTACATCAATGATTGTCAACATGTGATCGTAGATCAGTGATAAAACATGTTTAACATGATTTATCAATGACTGATAATATGACAGTAGATCAGTGATAGAATATGTTTAACACACTATATCAATAATTAGGAAAATGATGGCATATCATTGACATAAGATACTTTTGAAGGATATTTTAGTCCTAAATTTTTTGTCCAAAATTAGGGTTGGGCTTTTTGATACATTAATACTTTTTGAGCTAACATATTCATAAATATTATTGCCAATTTTGACAAATTTTTAATTCTTTAATAATCTATTATTTTTATTTTAATAAATTATTGAAAAATAAATTATTATTCATGTAAAAGATCAAAAGTAATGACATAATTGGAAATACACTATTTATATTTTATTAAGAAATCTATAAGGGCTATTTTTTAAAATGACATTTATAATAATAATTTTTTAAAATAGCAAAAAAATTCAAAAATGATACTTTTTTAACAATTATTAATTTAATGAGATTTTTCATTTTGTAATATATTAGGAAAAAAATGAAAAAAAAAATAATAATTTAAAATTAAATTAAACTTATGCTATATTTAAAATTAAGATGGAAAAGTTATTGAATGTAAGTTTTCAATTTATAGTTATCATTCTAGAAGAATTTAAGTAAGACATCAATCAGATGTTAATAAGAAGAGTTTTGTGAATTGAGCAACCATTTTTTAATTGAGTGGCTTGATCGACCATTTTCATAAGTTTTAACTTTGAAAAGCCAATTCCTTGAACTAGTCCAATATATCTAATGAAAAATCAATTAATTTTAATCACTAATAATAACAATAAAATTGTGAAATTGATTATCAAGATAGAATAAGTCGTGAGGATTTGATTTAATTTAATAATAAAAAATTTATATTTTCTCTATGAAATTAATTAGAGACAATTACTGAAATAGCATATTTTTATATACTAATTAGTAAAATGTCGGAACTTTTTAAAAATTACTCAAATAATACAATTATAGTTCAATAAATTTATTGAACTGAAAAAATAAAAAGACTAATAGATTCATTGAAAATAATAATGAAAACTAATCGAATAGTTCGATAATCTTTGAACTTGAACTGAAAAAAGAAAAAAAACAAATAAATTCATTAAAAATGCCCATAAAAATAGTTCAATAAATTTATTAAACTATAATTATGCTATTTGAGTATTTTTTTTTTAAAAAATTATGATATTTTAATAATTAGTATGTAGAATTTATATTAGTTGCGTCAAATTTTTAACTAAATATTTGAATCTGCCCTCACCCACGTATCGTATGAAGTAATAAAGATAACGTGAAAGGCAAAAGGAAACAAATTTGTGTTCAACAAGTCACCATTTACCACACGAAATTCCTCTTACAAATAGACCTTTGGCAAATTAACTTTTTTTTGTTATCTTTTAATTCATATTTGAAATTTCCTTCTGCATCACATTTGAAAAAAAAGAATGGAAGGAAAAAAGGAAGCTAATTTTGAGAAGGGTAAGATAATAACATTGTTGAGTATTGATGGAGGTGGCATTAGAGGCATTGTTCCTGCGACCATTCTTACTTTCCTTGAAACCAAACTTCAGGTACATTTATTATTGCATATTGATTTTAAAAAAAAAAACTTTACTATCATATTGATAATTATCGAGATATATGCACAATTCACTTACAAATTATGCAAAATAATAAGCATATCGTCGTTGTTAAAGATTCCCTTGAAAAGTTAAAAATATCTATAAAGTTTACGGATCACTCCTTTCATTATCAATTAGTTTTAAAATGAAAGCTTATGATTAAAAAGATGGTATCAAAAATCAACAAACTCAAAAGAGTATTGAGTCCCAAAATAGAATCTAATCAATGAATGGTGAACTCAAAAGAGTCATCATCTTCAGGGAATGTTAAGAATCTCATATTAAAAAGATGAAATTATTTAATATTGTTCATAAAATCTAAGGGTGGCCCATCTCACTACTCATAGGTTTTGAGATATGATTATTAAGATTTGTCCATCTTAATTTTTTCTAATTTTTTTTTCTTTTTTAATTTAGTCTATATCTTTTCAACATTTTACTTGATCCCTTCAAAGAAATCAAACTTCTTTCTAATAATATATCATCAGCCATGTAAAATTTTATGTTGGGAAAAATATAGTCTAGTTTTAAAAGGGATATTTGTAAATCTAGCAATTTTTTTAGTAATATTTGTAAAAATATCAACTCTAAAAAATATTTGTAAATATAGAAATTTTTGATCTGATGTATTAATGATAAACATTGGATTATATATTTTTACACTAAATTTATCAATGATACACACATTAATGAGTGTTAATCACTAATTAACATAGTAAAAATTATTATATTTGCGAATACTTTTTAGAGTTGATGTTTTTATAAATACTACATCAAAATCTGCCAGCCAATGAAATTTCCCTTTTTAATACTTACTAATTACCAATTAACTTAGATAAATTACAATCCAACATAAATATTGATTGACAATAATTTTATCTTTTTTTTATTAAATTTGCAGTTAATTGTGTTTGATTTGGCAGGAATTAGACGGTCCAAATGCAAGAATAGCAGATTACTTTGATATCATAGCAGGAACAAGCACAGGTGGTTTAATCACCACCATGCTACAGCTCCCAACAAAGAAAAACGACCATTCTATGCAGCCAATGAAATCATCTCCTTCTATTTGGAACACTCTCCCAAGATTTTTCCTCAGCCAAAGTTGTTTTTTTTTTTTTTTTTTTTTGTCAATTTTAAGGTTATAATTAATCTTTATTTGACTAATTATGAGAATTTAAGGGCAAAATTCTTTGTGAAAATACAGATGCTTGAGCTCGGTGGTCAATTTCTTTAAACAGATCAGTGGGCCGAAATACGATGGGAAATACCTAAGATCTCTGATAAATGAACTGCTTGGGGATCTTACTATTAATCAAACATTGACAAATGTTCTTGTTCCTGCTTTTGATATCAAGCTTCTTCAACCTGTCATTTTCACCACAATTGATGTATGCAATTTTATTGCTCACTATTATTATAGATTATTAAATTTATTGTAGTTTAATAGATCCAGCTTTTTGGTTTTAATATTAATTTGGTATATAATATCAAGATTTATAAGAAGGATTTTTTTTTAAAATTGAAAATGGTATAAATCATGCCTGAATTATAGAGGTTGACTTAGACTTTTCAATTTTCAATTTTAACAATTGACCATCTAAAACTTTCTTTAGGACCCGAAAATTTTAATTTGATATTATCCTCTTTATATTATAATTTTACAAATTTTTTATGAAACCTTGTTACTAACCCCGACCCCAAAATCCTCATGGTGGGGGAGATCATGATTTCATCTCTGATCTCATCCCGACTTGTCATGTTGATATTAGAGATGCATTACTTGTCTCTCTAAGATGATCTTGTAGGGTTTAATTTATTTAAGAGGTACCTTATCAAATGAAATTTAATGGGTCCAATTGAATACTTTATAAAGTTTAGGGGACTAATTCGAGTGTGTAGTTATTACAACCTCTATATTCAGGGGTGTGATTTATGTAGTTTTCTTTTATGAAAACCATATTCTTTAAAATTGTATATTAATAGTACTTCACATGTTAGGACAATCCTCATACATAATGAATGGTTAGTCTTGATTTTTTATTTTTTAAATAGAGAAATTTGAGGGATGATTTATTTTTAGAAAAATAAGTGCAAATTTATATGATATAAAAATAGTTGTAAATATCACATTAAAAAAAAAAACAATTCTAATTTTTTTTAATCTATAATCGCTATAATTAATATAATTTTTTTAATATAATAATTTATTTACATAATTGGTGATTGATCAAAGTAATAATCATAGTTACTACTGATTGAGTTTTCAATTATTTTATCCCAAATATTGTATATGTATTGGATGAGTTTTGATATTTTAAAAACTATAAAATAAATAAGGGAAAATGGAAGGAATTGAAGAATGTAAGGTTAGCGGATGTTTGTATCAGTACGTCAGCAGCCCCAACATATTTACCAGCTCATAGCTTTCAAACAAAGGATTCAAATGGAAATATTGGAGTTTTCAATCTTGTTGATGGTGCAGTTGCAGCAAACAACCCTGTAAGTTTCTCTCAAACATGGCTAAATATATATTTTCATTAATACCAATTCTTTTACCTTCATTTTGAATTAGAAAGAGTTTGTTTTTTTCCTCATCCAAAAATAGTAAAATTAGGTCAAATATTTATAAAAATAGCATTAAAAAAATTTATTTGCAAAAATAACAAAAAACTCAAATTCACGCCTAAAATATTATAAAATTGCCACTAATTTTACATGGGTAATCAGTGATTTCTACACAAGTAATCATTGATTTTACTGATATCCTGATATTTTATACATGAATCACTGATTACCTAATAGTTATCACTGATTATCTTATAAATTATCACTGATTTCTCTGATTCACATGAATGAATGTTTTTAAAAAACTGCTATATTTGCAAATACTTTTTAAAAATATTGTATTTATAAATATTGAAGAAAATTCTGCTACACAATGAAATTTCCCTTGTTTTTTTTCGCTTTCATAAGTAATAATTTTTTGTTCATTAAATTAAATAAATTGTTTCTATTAAATTAATAAATTTGTTTTCGTTAGATTTTACTCTGTTATTGTAAAATGATGAACATCATTGTTGTTTTTTTACAATGTTTATTGAGATGTTTTAAATTAAAATTCAGTATTTTTTTTTTAAAAAAAAACTCTATTTGAATAAATTCATTAATTAATGAATTTCTTTCATATAAATTAAAGAATGCCAAAAAAAGTCATTATTTGAAAATTGGGGAATTTTCTGTTTATTTATTTATTTACTATTAACAATTTATCCTTTAAAATACCTTTACAAATATGATCTTACTATTTGTAAATTTTTTCTTGCTTAAGTTATTGAGGTACATCTCGTTCTTGTTTCCAGTATTTACTCATATTTTTTTGTTTCTCATCTTCTCATCTTTTTTATTAAGTAAAATAACATAAATATTGTCTTTTGATAAGCATTTCTTATATCTTGTTAACTAATAACATTCTAAATCTAAAAATAAATTTTTTAAAATGAAATATTTTAAATTATTGTCACCATTTCTTGATATATCACCATGCGTGCATTTGTATTTAAAGTCATACATAGTTTAAAATGGTGTATCCTAAAATTTCAAAATAGATCTTATGCAAAAAAAAATAATTCAAAATAGAATATTTATGAAATTACAAAAATCAAACAAAATACTCAAAATATAAAGACCTAAATGAAATGAGTGTGAAAATCCAGGGACTAAATTACAACATAACAAACTATGATTTCTCTTTAAATAAATAAATAATAAAATTGAAATTGAATTCACAGACATTGGCAGCTATAACACATGTAACAATAGAAATGAACATCCGAAGGGCTGGAAAAAGTGAATTCTTGAAAACGGAAGACATTGAAATTCCAAAGAGGATAATGGTGCTTTCTTTAGGAACTGGCATAGCTAAGAAAGATGGAAAGTATGATGCAGCTAAATCTTCAAAATGGGGTGTTATTGATTGGATTTACAATGGAGGATCTACTCCTATCATTGATATTTTCACTGATGCAACTGCTGATATGGTTGATTATCATCTTTCAACTCTTTATCAATGCTCCGGTTGTAAGGAAAATTATCTTCGAATTCAGGTACTAACTTTATCAATGCTTTTATAGTGTTCATTTCGTCCCGAGTTTTAAGAAACATGTTTATTTAGTCTTTCATATCTTCAGTGTGTATCTATTTCATCCCTAAATTTTTTAAAAATATGGTTTATTACATCCATACTGTTAGCTATTTATTTATTTATATAAGTAAATAAATTTCTTTACTCTAATAGATGGAATAATTAAGGACGTGGATTAAATTGACAACCCTAAAGAAGAAAATTAGAGTGAAAAAATATTATAAAAATTTGGCCAATTGCGGTCCTAAATTTCAAGGAAAAATCACCAATTTCGGTCAAAATTTCGGGCCAAATTTCGGGGTTAATCTCGGGCAAACTCAAATTTCGGGGCAATCAAGATTTTTTTAATATGTCGGATTTGTAAATGATAAAATATGTGAAACTAAAAGATAACTTGTATTATCTTATAACAAGAATTGAAAACTTGGAGATTACTTGAGGCTATGTGGAGAGAGAGAATGTTGAGAGGTAGAGAGTGGAGAGAGAGATGAAGTTTTGGAAGATAATGGATAGATTGTTGAAGTTTTGGAAGATAACCGATAGATTGTTGAAGTTTTAGAAGAGATAAAAAAAATATAAATGAGAGATGATGGTATTTAATATATTAAAGTTTAAGGATAAAAAGATACTTTCAAACCAAAATGACCCCATCATGATGTCAAAAATGTTAAAATGAGAATTGTGGTTAAAAAAAAACCCTTAAATGCCTATTTTGAATGTCAAAAATCTAAATTTTCCAAAAAAAATAAGTAGTTATTTGATATCGTTTTTGTTTTATTAATTTACAATTTTTTATTAATTAAATTTTTGTTTACGGATAATTTCCTCTACCTCAATTTTTTTTTTAAACCTTTTGAATTGAAATCCTAGAGAAAACTTAATTAGGAATCAAGTTCTTATAATTATTTTACTTTTTGTTTTAAAAATTAAACTTGTTTGACACGACAATTGTACTTTACTTTCCTACGTCTTAAAAGTTGTTTGTAGTCATAACCAAAATTGTTAAACACATAATTTTTAATAAACTTTCATTTTAGAAATTAAAAAACGAATATTGAAATCGTTATTAAACAGACACTACCGTTTTTCGTTATTAAAATTTGACTAGGATTTTAAAATTATTTTAAACAACTTATTAATGTTTTATTACTCTCAATTTTAATAAGAATTTTTTTATTGGCTTAAAATATTATATAACAATTTCTATTTTTTTTTTTTTTTTGGGTCCTCTACCAAATAGGATGACACATTGACTGGAGATTTATCATCTGTTGATATTGCAACATTGACGAATTTGAATAAACTTGTAGAAGTGGGGAATGATTTGATAAAGAAACCAGTTTCAAGGGTCAATTTAGAAACAGGAATTTATGAAGCAGTTGATGGAGAAGGTAGCAATGAAGAAGCTCTTATTCAATTTGCCAAAATGCTTTCTCAAGAAAGGAAACTTCGATTAAATCTTTGAAACCAATTTATTTAGGCCAATCTGTACATTCTCCAATAAATGTGTCTTCCAACATTAAGGTGTGACTAATAAAAATTAAAATATTAATTTGGAGGTAAGTATTATCTCCATTAAAAAAAAATGAATAAGGGCAAGAGAGATGGATATGAACTTATCTTTATTAGTTGTAACAAAAATATAATAAATAAAATTATCTGTTTTTTTTTCCTGGATGAATTGCACAACTCACCTATAAGATTACAGGCAATTGTATTCTTAATTTTTGTTGTTGCGTAAAAATGGAGAGCTTCCACGTAGGCAACGAACTTAATTTATGGGATGAATCGGAGGTAGTACGCTGCTTCCACGGCGTGCTACGTAGGTACTTGCACAGGAAAGGAAAAGAGCACCGGTGTGGTGCCGGCCTAACACCCTCCGATGCTAAAGTCAGAGCAAGTAGATCTAGTGTGCCAGAAAGAATAGTAGTAGAAATTCGTTACCTAATGAATGAATTTCTTCTCCTATTTATAGGAGATTAGGTTGATGACATCATCATGCCACGTGTCGCTTCGGGATTGGGCCATGTGTTGCTTCTCAATTACGTGTCGCTTGTGGGTTGCACCACGTGTCATTTCCTAAGTAGATACTTGTATTCAATCTTAAGTATTAGGTCTATGTCGAAGACTGCGGTCAGACGAGGTGCATTGGACCAGGTGCCCAGCACCGTGGTCAGACGAGGTGCTTCGGACCAGGTGCTTTAGACCAAGTAGAGGTGCTTAGGACCACGTGCTTAAGTACCACGGTAGACCAGGTGCCCTGGTACCGCGGTCAGACGAGGTGCGTAGACAAATTTTGTCAAGTTGTAAAATTCCACGTGTAATCTAATTTCACCCCACAACAGAGGTCCCCCTACTCCCGAGTTGAGTTGAGATACGAGTTCAATGCTACTTGGGAGTATTCTTTCAGAGCGGACTTTTACCTTAGTCAATTTCTTGAAAATATTCAAAGTGTTGAGGTTTGTAGCTTGAATTTTCCGTTGCAATCGTCAAAATTTTGAAAGTTTGTAGCTTGAATTTCCTCCCTTGGTAACTTGAATTTTCTGTCATTAAAAAACTTGAGAAAATACTAAGTGTTGGAGGATTGAATTTTATTTGAGAGTTTGTAGCTTGAATTTTCTCTCTTGGTAACTTGAATTTTCTGTCATTAAAAAACTTGAGAAAATATTAAGTGTTGGAGGGTAGTAGGTTGAATTTTATGTCCCTAGTCGTTTTGGAGTTGGGTTGTATGTCCAAGTTATCACGTTTTATTATCACATACTTCACCCCCTTTGATTTTAAGAGTAAAAATTCTCTTGAAATCAAATATATTAAAATTTTCTATCTTTTATTGAAGAAAAGATTACAAAATTTGAAAAGAATTGAATTGATAAAGAGTGTAGAATAAGAAAAGAATTGATAGAGAAGAGGGAAGGGGAAAAAAAGTTAATAATAATAATAAATGAATAAAAAAAAGTTTTTTTTTTGTCTGCTGCGTCAGATGCAGCAGCTTTATACATTAAATTTTTTTTTCCAACTCCACCTACTGGTGGTTTTACCTGCGGGTCAAAAGCTAACCCGCAGCACGTGTCAGGTTTTGACCCGCACCCCTACTCACAACCTTTTTTTTTTTAATGTAGCAAGTTTTGACCCACGGGTTTTTTCTCCTCCAACTTGTCTTCTAATGCTCCTTTTGTCTTCACCCTTTCTTTTTTAAAGTAGACATGCGGGTCAGTCTTTAACCCGTGGGTTTTTTACTGACCCGTTTCGTTGACCGGTCAACAGTCAATATGTTGACTTTTTTTTTCTTTTTCAACCAAACTCAACTTTGTTTCTAAGAGTTAATTTCTCATTGAGTCTTGATATGGTTTGATTTTTCTTTAAATTTTCTAAGTGTTGCTTCGTAGGTGTAGTAGCCTTACACCCTTAGTAAACTTAGAATTTTCCTTAATTCCTCTATGAGCCATGCACTCCTTAGTAGACTTAAAATTTTTCAGTCGTTTTAAATTCTTCTACTAGGTGCGGCTCGTGAAAGCCATACACTCTCTAATAGACTTAGAATTTTTTTGTCGTTTTAAATTCTTCTACTAGGTGCGGCTCGTGCAAGCCCTACACTCTCTAATAGACTTAGAATTTTTTTGTCGTTTTAAATTCTTCTACCAGGTGTGGCTCTTGCGAGCCCTACACTCTCTAGTAGACTTAGAATTTTTTTTTCATTTTAAATTATTCTGCTAGGTGCGGCTCGTGCAAGCCCTACACTTTCTAATAGACTTAGAATTTTTTTTATCGTTTTAAATTCTTCTACTAGGTGCGGCTCTTACTAGCCCTACACTCTCTAGTAGACTTAGAATTTTTTAGTCGTTTTAAATTCTTCTACCAGGTGCGGCTCGTGCGAGCTCTGCACTCCCTGGTAGAGTTTGAATTTTTTTAGTCGTTTTAAATTCTTCTACCAGGTGCGACTCGTGCGAGCCCTGCACTCCCTGGTAGACTTAGAATTTTTTAGTCGTTTTAAATTCTTCTTCCAGGTGCGGCTCGTGCAAGCCCTGCACTCCCTGGTAGACTTAGAATTTTTTTATTTAGCTCTTCCACCGTGGCGGACTTGGAACTTTTTGTAGTAGGTTCACGTAGTTGGCCCCCACTCGAGTAGAGTTTTACGTCTTGGAATCTAGCTCCAATCTAAGAGTTATCTAAATGATTTAACTCTCATAAATGAAATAAGTAGAAAAAGTACGGTCTTATTCATTTTATTTTCAAACTTCTTACAATAAAAGACTTTATTGGAAATGAAAACTGCAATAAATAAAATTACTGAAATAAAATCTAAGTTGCTTGACATCTTCATAGGTAGTGTAGAGCCTTTTATATGAGTTTGATCAATGTGTTGATGTCTTGACCAATACCCCAGTGACCCAGCATGGTCCTTTCTAGAGCTTGGGCTCTTTTTCAATAGTTGGACCCCCAAAGATGGTTATTAATTCTCCAATTGGAAAATTTTTATTATCACAATCCTGATTTTCGTCATCTCTTTTACTTCTCACAAATTCCTTCAAGTACCCTTTTTGAATTAGGGTCTCAATTTCTTCCTTAAGATCGAAACAATCAGAGGTGGTATGCTCGTGGTCTTTATGGAAGAGGCAATACTTGTCTTTGTTCCTCTTGTTTGACCCCGTTATCATCCTAGGCGGCCACCTTACCAAGTTTTTGTCTTTAATCTCTAAGAGTAGTTGTTCGATCGGAACTGTGGTGGGAGTGTATTTTTTAAACTTACTAGGAGGAAGACTCAGCTTATCAAGTTGGTCTCTCGACTTATGTCTCTTGTCATCCTCGTGACGGTCAGTCCTCCAGGTGAGATCATTTGTTGAGCTTTTTCTTTTATACTCAGAATTTCCACTACTGCCTCCTTCATTTAGAGTTTCTCTTTCATTTAGTAACTCTCTAGCGTTCATGTATTTCTGCGCTCGGGCAAGTAGCTCTGTGTATGTAGCAGGTGTTTTCTTGCCTAGAGACCATAAAAGTTTTTCATCTTTTTCAAGCTAACCATCATAGCAGTTAGAGCTATGTCGTCATTGTAACCTTCCACATTTAATGCCTTGCTGTTGAATCTTACTATATAGTCTCGGAGGCTCTCCTCTGACTTCTGACGTATAGTCAAAAGGTGCGTGGCCGGTTTCTTATGATCTCTTCCACCAAGGAACTGAGTTACAAAAGATCGAGTAAGGTCTTTAAATGAAGAGATAGACATTGGCTTGAGCTGTCTGTACCAACCGCGAGCAGGGCCTCCTAATGTAAGGGAGAATGCCCTACACTTGATAGCATCTCGGACTCCCTGGAGCTCCATCCAGGTCTGAAACGTATCGACATGCTCAATTGGATCCTTTGAACCATCATACGTGGTCATAGTTGGCATTTTAAACTTGGTCGGAAGCTCCACCTCCATTATGTCATCACTGAATGGAGGCTCAGTTTGCTTGAGTAGATCTTCTAGTGCAAGAGGGGTCTTTTCTCTATATTCTTTCTTCATATGACCAAGTTGATCTTGGAGTTTTTTCAATTCTGGTGCCCAAGGCTGGGCACTTTCTGTAGTAGACTTCACAACATCTGAATGTTCTTTTCTCTTTTGATTGAGAACTTCTCTGAGGTCGGACCTTCGTTTCTGACTAGGTTGCTTGTTGCGATAAGAGTTATGAGAGGAAGAGGAATTGTCCTAGATATTTAGGCTCGACTTCCTCTTCGAGCTACCATTCTCATGATTCTGTGATTCACCTATACGCTCTATAGGTTCTTTGTCTTTCTTGGATTGTACTTCTTGGTTGTGAGCAGGAGCTTGATGATCGGTTTTCTGTGTAAGAATTTCGAGTACTTTAGCAAGATCTCGATTCACACCTCGAACTTGCTCTTCTAGAGCATCTACCCTTCCATCTGGCATTGGCACAACTCTTACTACTTCTTGATTTTCATCAGCTTGTTGTTGTTGTTGTTGTCGTTCTCTAGTGCTACAAGTTTGATATCTCATATTACGAGGGTTACGATTTTCACCGTCATCTATATCATCATCGTGCTAACTTCTTCGACTCATCCTTAATGGTAGAGCACTTAGTTATATACTCTTCCCACAGACGGCGCCAAATGTTGTTGCGTAAAAATGGAGAGCTTCCACGTAGGCAACGAACTTAGTTTATGGGATGAGTGGGAGGTAGTATGCTGCTTCCACGGCGTGCTACGTAGGTACCTGCACAGGAAAGGAAAAGAGCACCGGTGTGGTGCTGGCCTAACACCCTCCGATGTTAAAGTCAGAGCAAGCAGAGCTAGTGTGCCAGAGAGAATAGTAGCAGAAATTCGTTACCTAATGAATGAATCTCTTCTCCTATTTATAGGAGATTAGGTTGATGACATCATCGTGCCACGTATAACGTCTAGATTGGGCCATGTGTTACTTCTCAATTACGTGTCGCTTGTGGGTTGCGCCACGTGTTGTTTCCTAAGTGTATACTTGTATTCAATCTTAAGTATTAGGTCTATATCGAAGACTGCAGTCAGACGAGGTGCCTTGGACCAGGTGCATGGACTTTATGCCTAGGTACCACGGTCAGACGAGGTGCTTTGGACCAGGTGCTTCGGACCAGGTAGAGGTGCTTTGGACCCAGGTGCTTTGGACCACGTGTTTTCGATCAGGTGCTTAAGTACCACGGTAGACCAAGTGCCCTGGTACCTCGGTCAGACGAGGTGCGTAGACAAATTTTGTCAAGTTGTAAAATTCCACGTGTAATCTAATTTCACCCCACAACAATTTTTAATTTAAATAATCATACATTTAATTTTAGCTAGTATACTGATGAAGTTAGACTTTCCATTAAAAACAATATCGAGATCTAGTTACATTTATCATAGGTATGATATCAGTATACACATATATAATTCACGGTCGGTAAATTATTTGAAATATTATAAATTAAACATTTTTGTGATTGTCAACTCAAATATAGCAATTAATTAAGGGGATTTAGTATAAAAAAAAGGCATAATTAGGTCCAATATTTGTAAAAATAACAGCCCAAAAACTTATTTTCAAAAATAGCAAAAAACTCAAATTTGCGCTTAAAATATTACAAAATTGTCACTACTTTCGCGTAACTAATCATTGATTTCCACAAAAAATGCTATATTTATAAATATTACAAAAAATTCTACTACCCAATGAAATTTCTCATTAATTTACATGAACAAATCAAAAATTGAAATAAATTAATGAAAGCCAAAAAGATATGAAGAATTGGACTTCTCATTTAAAGTGTCACTTTATGAAGAAAATATACAAAACTTTACTTACTCTCTCTCTCTTTAGTAGTAATGAAACGATCAACCTCCCTCTCAGCTTACAATGAAGTTTTAATATATGATGAATCAGAAGCTACTCTAAAAAGGTAAAAAGGCTAAGTTCACATCTTAACAATGAGTTGTTAAAGGCTCATCTTTTAACTACCTAACTTCTTCTTAACTACTCATCAACTTCAAGGACTAGATACCTTCATTTTGCACTTGGGAGATAGGTATAAGAGCTTATGCTTGTTTCTTGAAGATAATCAAACTTGCTATAACACCTTGTGATAGGTTTCAATAACAATGAAAAGTTTATTCTGCAACTTATCACTTATGCTCTTCCTCTTAAAAGATTAAGATGGTCAAGTTCAGGGATATGAGAAGGATCAGTGCAGGGAGAGTAGGAATAAGAGCAGATTGATCAAGTTTAGGGACATGAGAAGGATCATATGATGAGAATGAAGCACTAGTGAAGAATGATTAGGGGATGAAGAAAGATGTATGAAAGGAGGAAAGACTAGAGAACACAGTGTGCTCCGAATAGGTAACATGATGAGAGATACGTAACCGTTTGGAAATGGGATCCCAACAATAAAAAATTGTATGATCAGGGCTATAGCCAAGAAAACAACATAATCGAGCATGAGGTTCCAATTTTGTGTGCTAATGAGAGTGAAGAAGGACAAAGCAAGCACAACCAGAGATTTTTATATGAGAGTAATCAGGAGAAATACCATATAATTTTTCAAAAGGAGATATCTTTTGAATGACAGAAGATGGGAGACAATTGATGTATAAATAGAGTTGCCTAAAATTTCTCTGGACAAGAAGTAAAGAGAAGTTGAGCACGAACAAAATCCAAAATGTGGTGATGTTTGTGTTATGCTCGATCATTTTGTAGGGAAGTGTATGTGAGCATGACTTTGGACAAGAGTTCCTTGTTGTTTGAGAAATTGAAGAAAACTAGAATCCTTATACTCCAGACCGTTGTTTGTACGAATGATTTTTATTATCCGAGAAAATAAGTTTTTGACAATTGTAGCAAAATCAATTTACACTTGAGATAACGCATAATGATATTTAAGAAAATATATCCAAGTGAACGAGAATAATCATTAATAAATAGAACAAAATATCGAAAACCATTTACAGTTACAGTAGAGCAGATCCCCAAATATTAAAATGAATTAAACCAAAAGGAGTTTCACGGCAAGAAGATGGAGTGGAGAAAGACAATCATGATTGTTTTTTCTAACTTACAATTTAAACAATCAAAAGAAACAAATTTTGAGATATTACCTAAGTTGCCAAGTGAAACTGGTTAGCAATGGTATCCTAGAACTTGTAATTATTTAATAAAAATAATTTATTTCGAAACAAACATAAGTTATTATTTTATCTATATTGATTCATTGATGATATTAGGAATATATGTACATATTAATATCAAACATTTAAATATTAGAACCCAAAGTTACTCATATAAAATCACGACTAAGTATGTGAGTCATACGAGCAGATAAAAATCAAGATGAGTAACTTAAAGTGTCTACAGTAAATGGATAACATTTGGGAACCTTATCCTTGTAACACTGTTGATAGCTGTCCATTTTGTATAGTAGCAAATGATCTTATCCAGATCATCCATATGGGTGACATGAAATGGAAGTATCATATGCAATGTTCACTACAAGAAACCAGGCGATTAGCAACGCAATTTTAGCGACGAACTTCGCCTCTGAGTGAATTTAGAGACGAAACAGTCAATCTCTAAAAAAGACGTCGCATTTTCAAATTAGCGTCGAAATCGATCGCTAATAGCGACAGAAAAATAATGGGACGCTAATAAAATGTTAACCAATTAGCGAATTAATCTATCGTTGAACATAGAGACACAATATCATACTACGTCTCACTATTAGAGACATAATGTATCGCTAATATTAGAGACACAGTTATTCACTAATATTAGCGACACATTGTATCTCTAACATAGAGACGTGTTGCTTCTCTAATAAAGTCAACAGATTGACTTTAGCGACGAACTTCATCTCTAACATAAGTATTAAAAAATGAATTAAAAACTTTTAGAGACACATTGCGTCACTATTTTAGCCATTTAATTTTAAAAAAATAATTTTTAATAATTAATTTTTGATATTAAATACAATATTTAAAATAATTATTAAAATTAATTTTTTTTAAATTAAACAAATGTTTCCATCCAAAAAATATCTCAAACCAAATAAAATATCCAAAATAAAATATCAAAAAAAACAACAACTATGGAGGGCTTGCATTCTCGTCATCTGAACGCTGAGAAGTAGACCCGGAGTCGGAAGCCCAAGTCAGGTTCATCCATGCCTGCATTTGAACCGCTAACTGATTATGCTGAGCCTGAAGATAATCTGTACGAGCTTGAAAGCGATTCTCGTTAGCTTGGATCTGTTGACGCAATGTTTCGTTCTCTCGCCTCAAATTCTCGGTCTCAGCACATGCAGAAGTCAAAGCACGTGACTGGTCTGCATAAAGCTCCCTCCCATAAGTGCCAAGATCAGGAACTAAACCATCAGGCTTTACGCCGCCGACTTCCAGAAGGAAAGCATCACGATGGTTCTCCTTAGTAGGCTGAGACTCAGGAGTGGGCAATAACGAATCAAGTTTTTCTTGAACTTTTCCCTACAAAAATATATGTGAATAATTAAAAAAAAGGGAAAAAGACACTTTTGGTCTCTCAGTTTTGAGTTTATTGACAATTTGGTTCCTGAGTTTTCAAAACTGATATTTTTTACCCATGAGTTTTCGTTAGCTTTCAATTTGGTCCCTGCCGTCAAAACTCTGTTAAATACTTGACTGATGGCTGACGTGGAATCAAAATACTTATTTTATATTTATTTTATTGCTGACAACTATTATTAAATTAATTTAAATGATGACGTGGCTTTTTTTGTCTTTCTGTCTCCTATATTCATCCCCTTCATCTTCTCTTTTTCATATTCATTGAATCATTTTCATAGCCACCACTCATTGCCGACGAACCCAGATCTGGACCACCACCATTATTAGGCTTGAAGTTTTCTGGGTTCTCACCGCATTTGAAGATCACCACTCATCAGAATCGAAAAGCGACGTGATAGATTTTTTCATGTAGATCTACAATAGATGTATTTGTGAAGGATGGGGTGGACATGGCTTCTTGGATCTGCGATGTATGGAGCTTCAGATCGAAGAATATTTTTTTTCCTGAAAGTTGTTTGTGGCTTGCTTTTATGAAATTACTTTAATTCAAATTCAATTTGGATAGTGATTTTGGGGTTCTCAAATCTGGTGGTGGAGACAAATTCCATGGAGGCAAGAAGGTTGATAATTTCATTTGACAAAATTTGTCTGAATCAAAGCCTCAGGTTGATGAGATTACGATTAATTTGTTTTTCCAATCGCTTCAAGATAATATTCGCTCGCAGATCTTTGAATCATCTAGCAAATTTATTGACAAAGCTTGCAATTTCAATGGTTGTCTCCTAGGGAGCTTCACAATATTTTTCTCTCTTTTTTGATTGCCTAATTTTGGGCGTTCTATACTCAAAAAAAATAAAAAATAAAATTGGATACTGATTTCTCAAAAACGGAATTTTACAAAAATATATTTAAACCTCAGAAAACTATCTTCATCCCTAATTTCCATGGCCACAAAATTAAAACTAGAATTTTAATTCTTCAATCATTTTAGAATTTTTACATTAATAATTCTTCAATCTATCCAGATCTGGGAAAAGAAAAAACCCATAATTGGAACTCAAACTCTCATCAGGAAAATTCAAATTTTCATCGGGGAAAAAAATCTAGATCTAAAGCTCTCACGGAAAAAACCCAGAACTCAAACTCTCATCGGATAAAAAAACCCAGATCTGCAGCATCCCTTCTTGTAGATGCGATTGGTAGGCTCTGGAATTTGAACTTAAAAGAGATTGGGTCGAAGCAAGTCCCATTTTACGAAATTTGAATGAGTTTTCAAACAAAAAAAAAGGTTTAAGCGAGGAAAACAAAGACATGAGCTAGCTGGCGATAATGTTGGTGCCCCGCCAGAGATGAGCTTTTGTGGTGGTGGTTATGGTGGAGATGTGAACATGGAAGGAAATGGAGGGGAGAGGGAGTATTGGGGGAGAGAGATTCAATTAAAAATAAAAATAAAAAATATTATAAAACTCATTAATGATGCCACCTCATTAAAATATGCCAAATAATAAATAAAAATAATATTTTAATGCCACATAAGATTTCTGTCAAATATTTAACGGAACTTTGACAGCAGGGACCAAATGGTAAACAAAATGAAAACTCAGGAGTAAAAAATGTCGGTTTTAAAATCTCAGGGATAAAATTGTCAATAAACTCAAAACTGAGGGACCAAAAGTGTCTTTTTCCCTTAAAAAAGATATTTTTAAACAAATTAGAAAGCACGAAAATAAATAAACTAACATGTAAGTCCCGCGCTCGATCATCCACATAAGTAACCCCATCGTGGCCCTTCGTATGCAGATGGAGGAACAAATCAATCGGGGGTACCTCACGTCCATCCTGAGTCTGTTAAAATGAGAAGATGAAAAAGATATTAGTTAAACATTAATTAAAAAGATTAAAGATATAAACGAAAGAGTACAATTACTTATCAATATCTCGTCATGCTCGTCGTGGCTGCGAGTTCCAATTGTGTGCAAAGCCGAGTTCGCCAGTTGATTGGCTGAGTTGATTTGAGAAATGCACAACGGCTCTTCAGTCTGACTATCCGCTAGCAGCTTCAGACGAGCCTCCTCCGTCATGCACAAAAGCTTTTCAGCTGGTTTACCCTTCGCTTTGTGGAGGGTGTCCCTATAACGTTTCGCAGCCACTTTGCTCCATGGTGTGTAAATAATCTCATCAGTGAGATGTGTAGGGATCGTAAAGTGTGTCTATAAAAAAACGAAAGTCTTAAATTTGTTAGCAATTTAAAAAACTTTAAAAAAAATAAATTATAAATAATATAAGTTTTACCTTCCATGTCTGAAACCAACGTAGTTTGGCGATTTCAGAAATGTCCTTCCATTTCCCGAACTCAGGAATCTTCTTGTAAACGTTAGTGAAAACTCGGGAAACCTTACACGATGGATGTAATCTATAAAAAAGACACAAACATATATATATATATATATATATATATATATAGGTTAAAAAATAAATAATATATAAAAAATTAATAATTTAAACAAAAAATATAAAGTGCACTCATGTCGCTGCACTATCAGGTGTGAAAGCAGTATCAAACTTACCACCGCTGATGAAGTGGTAGGGGCGATGGGGACAGGTGTGTTAGATACCTGTGTATCCCCTAATGCCGCTGCACTATCAGGTGTGAAAGGAGTATCGAACTTCTGAGAACGGGGTGGATGACGCCTCGACATAGACATCTACAAAATAATTAACATACCAATTAATTAAATAAATTAACATTTAATATAATTATTAATTAATTAGTTAACATTAAGCTAATTAACACTAAATTTAACTTAAGTAATTAACATTAAACTAATTAACACTAATAACAATTAGCATACTAATGATTTAAAAATTAATTTATAACATACAAATTAATTAATTAATTAATTAACTCTAATTAACACTACATTTTAAAAATTTACATACTAATGAATTAAAAATTAATTAATAACATATAATTTAATTAATTAAGTAACATTAATTCAATTAACACTAAATTTTGAAAATTAACCTAACTAATGAATTACAAATTAATTAATAACATATAATTTAATTAATTAATTTAATAAATAACATTAATTTAACTAACATTAAATTTTGAAAATTAACCTAACTAATGAATTAAATATGAATTAATAACATATAATTTAATTAATTAAGTAACATTAATTCGGGTTTTTAGGGTTTAGGGTTTTTAGTGTTTAGGGTTTAGCACTAAATTTGGAAAATTAACCTAACTAATGGATTACAAATTAATTAATAACATATAATTTAATTAATTAATTAAATAATTAACATTAATTTAATTAACACTAAATTTGACATCCACTTACAATTCAAGGAAGCAAAGTTTTTAGTCGATTACAGAGCACCTTAGAAATCAACCTAACAGCTTTTGTCAGTGGGAGACATATTACTGATAATATTCTTATAGCCCACGAAATTATGCACTCTTTTTAATTGAAGAGCAAAGGGAAGGATCACTGTCTCGGTCTCAAGCTGGATATGGCAAAGGCCTATGATAGAGTTGAATGAAATTTCATTGAAGGCGTCCTGAGAAGGTTAGGTTTATGTGATTTATGGATTCATTGGCTAATGGAATGTGTGACAACCACATCTTTTAGTCTTAATGTTAATGGAAAATCTCATCGTTTTTTCAAACCTTGTAGGGGATTAAGACAAGGTGATCCATTGTCTCCATATATTTTCGTTCTGTGTTCAGAAGGCCTTACTGGTCTCCTTGAAAGGCAGCGAGAGAGAAACGAATTAATGGTTTCAAGATTTCTTAAAACGGCCCCTCAATCACCAACCTTTTCTTTGCTGACAATTCATTACTCTTTTGTAAGGTCAATAGAAAGGAAGTACGTGAATTGAAATTCATTTTGTATTTATATGGTGCGAACTCGGATCAGGAGATAAACACAGATAAAATTAATATGGTGTTTAGTAAAAATACGCCTATATTACTACGGGATTCATTAGTAGACATTCTTCAAATTAAAACTTCTGATTCTTTGGGCAAATATTTGGGGCTGGAAGTGGAGTTCGGTAGCTCTAAAAAAAGAGTTTTTCATTTCATTCATGATCAAATTAAAAGGAGAGCGCAAGGTTGGGGCCGAGTAGCTGCTGTGTCGAGCAGGTAAAGATGTTCTTATAAAAGTGGTAGTGTTGGCCTTGCCATCTTATGTAATGAGTTGTTTCAAGCTACATATCACTCTTTGTAAGGAGATTAATGTTGTGTTAGCAAGGTTTTGGTGGCAAGCTAATAAGGATAGGCGTGGTTTGCATTGGTGCGCTTAGGATTCTTTATCTTTGGCAAAGCATCAAGGAGGGTTGAATATGAAAGATCTACGTACTTTTAATTTGGCTATTCTTGCAAAGCAAAGCTAGAATTTGATTAATAACCCGGATTTTCTATTTAGTAGAGTTATGAAGCCCAAATATTTTCCTAATGACTCTTACTTGAATGCCACTATTGGTAATAGAGCTTCTTGGGGATGGCGTAGTATTATTGCAGGAAGGAAGGTCATGAAGTTGGGTTTGTTGGGGTTTCTGCCCTAAATCTTATGTAATCCAATTAAACTATAAATAAATAAAGGAATTATTAATTAGTAATATTTACATTGTCATTTATTATTAGTTTAATAAATGTAATCCATCATAAGATCCAGGGTTACTTATGATAATTTAAAGTGAGCATATGATGCGAGAAGATTCACTTAAGTGTAACTCAAATAGTCTGTGGTACATGAATAAAGGTTGGGTGCCTTATTTCTGGTAACACCACTAACACGGCCCACTTGTGAATTGGCACAAGTGATCTCATCTGGATCGATCATGTAGAGACATGTGAGTGGGGGTGTTCTTCGCAATAGAGATTGCATGAGACCGGACTAAGATAAACTTCGCCTGTCCTGGGAAAGCCATTACGGAAAGACACTTCGTTTATCAACCGGTTGATCATGTACAATTGATCTTAATCCTGAGTGGATTACGAACTCCTGTTCGCAAGAGAAAAGCCTTTGATTTGCATAGGTGAGAGTGACTCGAATAGTTCACTCAATATGCCTCCCACTTTGGGGATTACATCTTGCTTATAGTTGGGAACGTAATTGCACAAGAATTGGAATTCACTCTTTTCGGTCTTGAACAGCGGGGCCCCATATTCCTCTGATCAAGGAAAAGGTTAAAGACGCATAATGGAGATTATGGAAGGTTGTTCATTGGAGAATCAGTTGGGCTTAAGGAACAAGATGTATCATGGAGGTTAATACGGTGTAAATACCTAGCCATGGATACGAACTAACTTGTGAAGGATCAAAGTGTAGTTAATGATTATAGCCAATGGACATAACTATGTCTATGGTACTAAGAGTGCAACTCTAGATATTTAGTGGAGTTATCTAGGAGTTAATGAATGAGAATTAATTGATTAAAAGGAGTTTTAATCAAAGGTAATTATGGATCATTGGAGCTTAGTCCTATAGGTCCATTAAGTCCTCCGAGCTAACACGTGTAATCGAGAACATAAATTAATACGATTAATTTCTCTTTGGAAAATTGTAAATGAATAGAGGAGTCTATTCAATTAATTAAAGGAAATTAAATAGAGAAGTCTATTTAAGTATTTAATTAATGGTTGAATTAAATAGAGGAGTCTATTTAATTATTAAATAGAAGAGTCTATTTAATTATAAGAGATTAAATAGAGGAGTCTATTTAATTAAATTAATTTTTTGTTGTCTAAAATTAATGGGGATTTAAATAGAAGAGTCTATTTAAATATTTAATTTGAAATTATCAAATTAAATGAGGAAATAAATAAAAGGAGTTTTATTTATTGGAATAAATAAAAGGAGTTTTATTTATTGGAATAAATAAAAGGAGTTTTATTTATTTATTTATTTATTTAAAGGAATTGTTCCATTAAATAAAAAGGAAAAATAAAATGCCCAATAATGTCATTGGTGGATGACATGGGCGTGTGACCCATGGTGGGGTCACATGCCACTTTGGTCAATAGTTGACCAAGAGTTTGCATTTTATTATTTGAAATATATTTAGAATATCTTATTTAAATTAATATGATTAATTTAAATGGAAGATATGGAATAATATATTTAAATTGATATTGATTAATTTAAATAAAAGATATGGAATATTTTATTATGGAATAAAATATAATATCTTTATTATTCAAATATATTTTAGAATATCTTAATTAATTATTTATTAATTAAAAGATATTCAAAAGATTTTCTGATTAGTTTTCCTATAAATAGGAACCTTGGGGTGACCCCAAAACACACAACTAAAAGAGTTAAAGTAAAGGCTCAGGAAATTCCTCTCCTCCCTCTCTCTTAGTCGCTGCCCATAGGGTTTGGGAAGAAAATTTCTTCTTCCCAATTTTGCCTTTTTCCAAAGGAGATAGTGCCCACGCACCGATTCTTTTTTGTACTTAGTGAGGAAGATCTTTTTGGTGGTCCCAGGATCGTAACCATCGAAGAATGAGAAAGAGTCAGACACTTCTCGATAAGGGTTAGTATTCTGTTTATGTATTTAGATTTTGTTAATATTATACTGTAAGGAAAGATCCGTGGGACTTCCGCTTGGGAACTCTTTTAGAGGTCTCAATCCCCAACAGGGTTCTCATTGGAAAGTTGGGAATGGGGCTTCAATTCACATTTGGCATGATCTTTGGCTTCCCCGTCCTAGAAAGTTTCTCCCTTCATCTGTGATTAATAACGAGGTTAATTTGGTCTGTGATCTTTTTGATAATAGTGGAAAACAATGAGATATTTCTAAGGTAAATTCCATATTTAACTCTACTGATGCACATCTTATTCTTGCAACTCCAATTAGTCAAAATCTATTAGCTGATAAGTTAATTTGGCACCATAATTTTTCTAGCATTTATTCAGTCAAGTCTGGCCATAGGCTGGCTTTTGATTCGGAAGTAAGGAGTTTTTGCAAGAGGGAAGCTCAGGGAGAGAGTACCAATACGATTGTATAAAAAATAAAACATTTTATTTGGAGAGCATGTCGTGGTTTTTTGGCTTCCAAAGTTAATATGAAGCGCAAAATGAATATTAATCCTTTTTGTGTTCATTGTGTTCACAAGGAGGAATCCATTAATCATATTGTAACAACCTCAAATTCCCAAAAACATGATCTCAATAATAATAGCGGAAGCTAAAATCAACAAAAACTTTTTTCATTTAAATGAAATTTAGAAATGTTTCACATTCGATCGATCTTATTTAAATTCTAAAATCCATAATAAAACAAAACATCAATCTAAAATCTCATCCAGTCTCAACATGTTTTAAAACAACAATAATAAAATGGACTAAAGTCATTTAACCAAAAATATCCCAAATAAATAAAAGAGAAGAAAAATCCATTGCCAGCATGTAAATCCTCCCAACTGATCCACCGATCACGAGACATCGTCAGTTGCCAGCTTTCTTCTTCTTACCTGAAAAAAATTAGTGTAGCATCATGAGGCTACGCCCAATGAGTAGAAATGTTTAAAGAAAAGTAATGTCATGAGATGCTTTTCTAAATCCTTTAAGTCCATATCGATCTCACATCACCCAACATGTCCGCTCAACTTAAGAGTTATCACTTTGTTTACCCAATGCCTTAACTCAACTAATGTTTACGAGCAAAAGTGAGTTTCCTTCCCCAAAAATATCGAATTCGTATTTATACAATTCAATTCTTTGGGGTATTCTTCTTATGTATCCTCAAACACATAAGCGAACCTACATCGTATATTCTTTCCCATTGATCAAATGGCATGAACCTGCCCCACTAAGTGATATTATATTGTGCACCACTATAACTATCCACTTAATGGCATATTCTTCACTAAGTATGGACCTACTTAGTGCGAACCTCCAACCATATTGTTTAAGGCACCAAAACAATATGATTTAACTACAAGCATCACTACTAGAATGCTTGACAATTCTAAGTCCGGTTTCTAACTTAGAATTACCGTTTCTACCCAAAACCGACTTTTTATAAGGCTTAACTTGAAAATTTAATTTCTGGAAATTAGGCTCTTTACTAACCTTAATATGATCTTAAATCACCCAAAATTCCAAGTTTGTTTCACAAACCGATCACCCAAAGAAGTTTCACCAAAAAGAGCTAAACTAGCCTAAACTAGTGTGGTTTAACTCTAATTTTAAGACTATGGGTGAACTTAAATTCTAGAGAAAATTTGGCGATGTAACGCCTAATTTAACTCTCCCAAAATCATTTAACAATACCTGCAAATGGTTCACACCTCAGCCAGAAACAATTCTATAATCCTAGAAAAGGTCCTAGACTAAAATCCTCCTAATTGGCACTAAACATGGAACTTTCTCATATAAAAATCAGCATGCTTTGGGGCTTTAAAACCTATATAATAAGACCTTAAACATCATAAAAATAATTCATGTTACTTCCAAAATCAGTTGCAACAAATAAAGAGGCAAGATACATGATGAACAAGTCTTATTTTCAATTTTTCAACACTTTATAAGCAAAATTCTGCAACATCTAAATCAGCCCAAAGTCTCTTTAAAACATGCTAAATTGACCTCTTTAATGTAAAAAAAAAATTAAGGTAATTACTCATAAAAGAAAAGAACAACATAACATCGAATTAATTTAATTTAAACACATCTACTCACCTTTAAAGCTAAAAATAAATCAACAGTTGGCCTTCCTTTCCAAAGGTTTCAAGCACCTGAAAAGTACCTAGAACTATTCAAAACCCTCCCTAATAATTAACTAAATACAAAATTACATAAAAGGGTCAAACCGGGACAACGAAACGGCACGAACAAACAAGAGCAGCCCATCAATGGGCTGCTCATTGCCGTCGGCTAGCAGCAGCCCAATGGCTGCTACTGAGGTTGTTTGGCGCGGCGGCGGTCCATTGGCGAGTCGTTTTCATTTTTAGGTGGTTTGAAAGATAGGGTGGAAGGGTTTTTCAAGAAATCAAAGGTTAAGATTTCTAGGGTTTGAAGATCATTCAAGGGAAGAGTTTCAATCAAGAAGAGAAAAGTGAAGGGTTTTAAATAAACTTGGTTTCTAATTTAAAACGATATCAGATTGAATCATGAAATTCTTTAAAGAGAACCCAATTTACCTTCTCCAATTTGAAGAATGTTTTTCCAACGATCTAGCATTTTCTTCAACACCACCTCTACCACCTATCCTAACACAATGTTAAAGGAGAGAAACTTGATCACAATGAAGGACAAAGAGACAAATTGATGATCAAGGAGGAGAAAAGAAGAGAATACAAACCCTACCTTGTCTGTCTTGGATGTCTGTATTTCACATGAAAAGAGAAAAGGAATTTCTCCTTTTGTTCCCTATCTCCCTTTTACGCCTCCCCTTTTTTTTTATTTTTTTCTTGTTTTTCATTTAATCCAATAAAAGATAAATTTCTAATATTTAATTCCTGAAATTAGAAAATCAAATATTAGTCATCCTTTCTTATTAAAACTCCAAATAAATATTGGAAAAGATAATATCTATTTAATTAAACTTACTGGAATACGGGACGTTACACATATCTTACTCACTTGTGAGTTTGCTAAAAGGTTTTGGTTCGGGTCTATTATCAATCTTGATTCGAGTTTATTTGAAGAAGGAGACTTTAGTGATAGTTGGATTTGGATTTTAAATTCTCTTAAAAAGTCGACTGATGGGGATCGTTTGATAACATACTTTGTGTTTGGCGTTTGGAGACTGTGGAAAATGCGGAATAGCTTTACTTTTCAAGAGGAAGTTCCAAATCTTGAACAAGGCCTTCATAAGACCTTAGATTATCTCAATGAAAATTTGTTAATATATCCTTCTCATACTCCCACTTTGCGTATGATTGAGTGTGCTTTACCCATTACTGATGCTTTTTGTTATACTCTATGGTGTAATGCAACTTGACATTCTCATTCTTTACATATTGGTTGTGGTTGGGTAATCAAATCGAGTTCGGGTGAATTAATAGCTTCTGAAAGTTCTTTTGGAGGTTTGGGGCTCAATACCCTTCATGTTGTGGGGCGTACTGTGGTGCGAGGCCTTCAGGGGGCTTATCATAGTCGTATAACATGGATTCAGGTTCTGTCAGATGCCAAGAGTCTCATTGATATTATTAATGGTAGTATTTTTCCTCAAGATTTCGTTTGTATTCTGGAGGAGATTAAGTCGCTTTTGCCTTTTTTTTGAGTTTATATATTTTCATTTTATTAGTAGGGTAGTTAATGGAAAAGCTCATTCTCTTGCTCATAAAGGTTTATTTTCTTGTTGTAGCCCCATTTTTTCCTTCTTAATGAAGTTTATCGTTTGGAAAAAAAAAATTAACACTATGTTTCTAAAATTAACCTAACTAATGAATTAAAAATTAATTAATAACATCTAATTTAATTAAGTAAGTAACTTTAATTCAATTAACACTAAATTTTAAAAACTAACCTAACTAATGAATTACAAATTAATTAATAGCATACAATTTAATTAATTAAATAAATAAATTAAAAATATTAATTTAATTAAAACTTAATTTTTAAAAATAACATACTAATGAATTAAAAATTAATTAATTATCATTAATTTAATTAACACTAATTTGAACAATTAACATACTAATGAAATTAAAGAATAATATAATTAATCTAAACACACTAAATAAACTAATTAACATGATATTTAATTAAATTTTAATGATTAACATAACAATTAAAAAAATACATAACAATTAACAAAATATATAACAATTACCAATAACACATAACAATTATCATAATTATTAATCTAAATCATAACAATTATCATAATTATTAATCTAAATCATAATAATTAACATAATTATTAATCTAAATACATTACCGTTAACATATAATAATTAATCTAAATACTTAAAAATTAATATAATAATTAATCTAAATATATAACAATTAACATGAAATTTATTTATAATTAACTAAATAAAAACAAAAAATTAGAAACGAAAACATTCCGATGACCGACGCTTTGACGGGAAATTTAAAAAAAAATTGGGGAGGGAGTTCAAAGGGAGGGAGGGAGTGGTGGGTGGTGGGGATGAAGATTTTAGGGGGAGGGGGTGGTGGGGATGGATATTTTGGGGGAAAGAGGTGGTGGGGTTGAAGATTTTGGGGGTGGGAGGTGGTGGAAGACGGTGGCCGGAGATGGGAGAAATAGAGAGAAGAAGAGAGGTGGTGGCGGGGATGGGAGGAAACAGAGAGGAAAGGAGAAGTGGGATTTACTGACCCTTTATATATTTTAAATAGCGACAAAATCGATCGCTAAGGAAAATGAAAAGTCGTGGGAATTTTAAAAGCATGCGCCATTAATTACCCATTAGTGACGAGTTGGGTCTCTGAAAAAATTGAATATTTTAATCAACCGCCATAATTTTCAGCTTTAGCGATACATTTTGTCACTAAAGTTGTGTGAAAATTTTAAAATACACGCCTTTTCGTTTCAAATAGCGACGGAATGTGTCTCTAATATTTAAATATTTGTGGGAACATTTGGTTTCCAAATAGAGACGCATTGCGTCTCTATATGGGAAATTATCCGTTCAGGTAATGATTACCATCTTTAGCGACGAATTGTGTCTCTATATATTGAATGTTCTAGAATTCTATATCCAATTAGAGACGAATTGTGTCTCTATATATTGAATGTTCTGGAATTTTATATCGAATTAGAGACGAATTGTGTCTCTAACTATTGAATGTTCTGGAATTCTATATCCAATCAGAGACGAAGTGCATCGCTATTTCCATGTTTTTTTTTAATTATTTTCTATTTGTTCGCTTACAAGTCTAACAATTCTTGATACTTTAAACATCATCTTCAAACTCATCGCTGTTGGATTTAGAACTATTGTCCTCAATATCTTCTTATTCATCCTCAGAAGGTTTAAGGGATGAATCATCAATAAAATGAAGTTCAATATATAAGCCATCGGTTATAAACATAATGTGCTGGAAATGAGTGTTCAAATAATGTGCTAATCAGTTATAAACATAATGTGCTGGAAAATGGCCTCAAAGTGACCTGCTGAATGTGAAGCATTAGAAATCTTGTCCAACCCTTAATAAATATTCTCCTAGACTAGGACGGTAAAGCTAAAATTATAACCATCAACCATAAAGCAATCAGACTTGAAGACTTCTGGTCGGATGAAAGTAATATCTTCAACCGGAAAAACAAACACGCATAACCAATAGGAAAGAAAAGCAGCCAAATAAGTCTTTTCTTTGAGTTCTTTTTGGATACCAAAACCACAAAATATGTCTTCCTCTTCACTTGCCCAAGCACCACATTTGATAGGTGAACCGTCGGGATTATTTGTAGATTTAGGATGCGTGTTTTTCTTTGCCCTTTGAGGAGGAGGTTTCATATATTTTGACTTACCTTTGAACAAGAAAGAGATCCATGTCATACTAGAAACTTTCAACAAGGAACAACCTCCTCATAAAACCTTCCTTTTATAGAAAGACCTACGAAATGCCATAAATCCCATAGAGATGGATAATTCCCCAATAGAAGTGTTGAGCGTATTCGTCGACTGACACCAGACTTCACAAAAGGCTCGAATAACATCACCGTTGCGATCATATGAATAAAGAGAAGCAATCGTGGCATCAAACTGACGAGCTTTAATAAGAATCTCTTCGCTTCGAGCAACCATTGTTTCCAACAATTCTCAGTAAAACGAAATGTAACTGAATTCTCCGCTCATCTTTAGCGTGGAACCCCAACGAACGTCGCTACTAATTATTCAACGACCTAAAGTTAATTACGGATTTTCATTAAAACGTTTGTTGTGTATTAAAGACTGTAAAACCCATACTATTGAAGAAGGATCTTGATCTAAAGGCTTTTTTATGAACTATTCAGACAAAAAACTTGAATTGTCTATAGGCGGCCAAGTCTTCGAGAAGCAACCATGTTTTGGTTCACCCACTACTTTTTTGAGACCATCTTTAACAGCTTGATCTTTATCCTTCAAAATTACTAGATATTTCTTCCCAGGCTAATATGTTCTCTAAAGTAAACCATAATTCCTATAAAAAAAGAAGATGATGAAAATGATGACTAATAAAAAAATTATTTACTACCCCATGAAGACAGGGTAAAAAGTTATTGTTGACCACCACATGGAGTCGGGGTAAAAAACTTGACCTTCATGGTGGCAGGGTAAAAAAAAGTTGACCACCTTATGGTGACAGGGTAGAAAGATGCCACAGCATGGAGATGGGGTAAAAAGTTAATGTAAAACACCGCATGGGTAGGAAAAGTGACCGTTGTTAAATATTAACAAAAAGTTCAAATTTTTTAAAATTTTTTAAAATTTGAATAATGGAAAACAGAGTTAAAAAAAAGTAAAAAAATAAATTATGGAAACAGAAGAAAAAAAAACTGAACCAAACTTGTGAATCGAACTGAACTGAATCGATAAATCAAACCAACGAAGGAACCAAACCAGATGATGCCAGCAGAAAGAATGCTTGAATTGGGCAGTGGGCTTGTGTGAATTGGGATTCTGGGTCAGATTTTGTCTTGGACTTCTGGGCAGCTTCCTATCTGTCTCGGCATCCAAGTAGAGAAAATCTGGGTAGAGATTTTTTACCGAAATATTCGCTAAAAACCTGTTGGAAACTCGCAAGATTTTTCCAGAAACTCATAAAAAATTTCGCCAATTTTTCTAAAAAAAAATTAGAGATATGAAAGCATTTATGAATGAATAGTTTGAGACCTCTAAAGCTCTATTTATAGAGGTTTTGGGAGAATATTTCCTATTATCTCTTTATCTCTAAATTAAGAAGTATTCTCTATATACTTTTAAATTCATTACTTTTTATTCCGGACTTGGATATTCAAAATCCAAGAATTTCATTCGTATCGTAACGACACGATAGTTTCACCGGAATATTTAAAATTCAAATATCATGAAATTCGAAAATGTATAAAATTACCAATTTACCCCTCATCTCAAACTCGGGATTTTATATATAAAATATCAAAGGGCCATATTTTTAAGATTCATCCATGATCAAACTCGGGTATAAATCTAAAAAAATGGGCATTTGTAGAAGAAGAAAATTTGAAAAATTACAAATTGCCATAAAATAATTCATACCGATGACAAAATTACACGTCATTAAATATAAACTAATCAAAATTTTGTAGGAACTACTTTACTAAATTAGCAAAATTTATTTAGTAAATTAATTAACTACTAATTACGGATCCGTTAATATCATGCAATTGTGATCAAACCTTAAACTGAAAAATCTAAGGTTTTAGAAAACTTGCATTGTAGATTTAATGGAGAATATGGTTGGAGGTTTCTTTGCAGCATCAAGCCTTCTACACTATGACCCGATCATAAATCAACCCGACTTGTGGGAATCGAACCGGAAGAACAAAAGAAGAAGAAAAAATCTTCTCATTTTACTATGTCAAAATTGGCTAAAGGGATAGGAGGAAAAGAGAGATGTTTGAAAAATAACAACCTATATTCATAGTGAGTTCTAAATGATCCTATTTAGAGAAAAAGATTAGGTATATTAATCTCATTAATATTCCTATTATCTTAAAGCAAATAAATAGAAAAATTAAAAAAAAAATTCCTTCCTCCCATTTGTCCATATTGCGGATTTTCTCAAAGAAAAAAGGGAAGATATTTTCAACTTTATCTTTTACCATTTAAATATTATGTATTTATCATTAGAAAATAATCTTTTCAAATTAAATACATATGACCGAAAATACTTTATATTAATTAATATTGAATCAAATTCATTTAATTAATTATTTTGAGTAATCTGTTTCATAAAACAAATATATTTAATTCTCTCCTTTTATTTTTAAATTAAATAAAATCATTATTTAAACAGTTAACATCTCACTTTATCCAAGTAATTTAATTACTTACACATAATTGGTTCTTTCTCGTTAAATTAATTACTTGGTTAGTTACTCTGATATATGGACTAGCATAGAGACCTGATCACCTATTGATCATGGGCTCCAATAATTATTTATTTATTAATTAAACTCATTAATTAATTAATCGTAACTATTAACTTAGGGTAATTCCACTATAAAAATTATTAACTTGGATGTTATAAGTTAACCCAATGAAATACGTCACATGGAGATTAGGCCCAAATCAAATGAAGCATATATCCACCAAGTGTCCATCAAAAACTCTATAAATAGAGAGTCCATTCATTCATTTTGGGGGATAGAAAAATATCCAGAGACCGAAGACTCAAAAGACTTTGAAGACTACTTTGAAGATCGAAGACTTTGAAGACTAAAAATTTTTCGAAGACTTATTGAAGATCGCTTTGAAGACTAAAGTTTCAACAACATCAACACTTTGATCCGAGAAATACGCCAACGGCCCTCGCATTAGAGTTTATACTTGTGAGAAAGAATCAGAGAATTATTTTCATTAGAGATTGTAACATTCAAATTCATCAATACAAACCTATATTATTCTATATTTTAATTTCTTTCCACATAAATTTTTAGGGGCATGGACTCAAATGACATATCCTTAATATATAAAAGTGGTGATGTTTAAGAAACTTTTTTGGACTATTATACCCCTTTTAAAATCTTAAAACTACTAACATGCCATTATATATACCCTTTTAAAACCTTCAAATTACTAAAAATGCCATTATTATTTATATTCCACTATCTATTAAATGACTATTTATATTTTTAATAAAATATTTCTCTTTTTTTTATAAATAAAATATTTCTCTTCATTGAATAAGAAATTGTCAATTTAAAAAAATAAATTCTTTGGTTTTTTTATTGTTATCACAACATTAAATTATAAAATAATTGAAAAAACAAGTACAACATATGAAAATGAATATGATATTAAAATGAATTTATTGTTTAGATTTATCACCAATTTATGAAAAATAAATTATATTTAAGTATTCAAATATTAAATAATTTAATAAAGGTGACAACGCTTAAATTTTAAAAAATATTAAAAAACAAACTTAAATTGTTTAAAAAAAACAGTTAAGATTTAAAAAAAAAAAAAACAACTACAACAAAATATAATTTATTGAATTAGTAATGGTATAATATTTTATAATATTTAAATAAATTTAAATTTTTTTTAATTAAAAATATTTAAAAGTTTAAAAATCAAAGAGAAAAAAATGTATAATTTCTTAAATTTTAATTAAAATTAGAAATAAATAATCTATAAATGCAAAAATTAACTAACATATGTATATAGAACAAACAATTTATTTTTTATTTGGTAGTATAAATTTTAAAAATAAAGATGTTAAAAAAATCGTCTTATATAAAAAGGCATATAATTATGTTAATAAAATCATTTCGAAAAAGATTTATGAACCATAGAAAAATAAAATAAAAAATATTTCGATCTTTTAAATATTTCTATGTTAGAAAAAATATTACGTGCGACGCACGTGGTAAAAGACTAGTTTTATAAAACTAATTCCCCATATAAAACCTCATTTTCATAATTCCCCAAATGATATTTTTTCTAATATAACAAAATTAATTATTTTCGTTAAATTTATGAAAATGTCACTCATTTATTAAGTCACTAAATTTGTTCCTTTATTCAATAATTTAGTGAATTAAAATTTGAACTTTAGTAGTTCACTAAATTTTCCCTCTTAGAATTTTTTTATTAATTTAATAAAATTTCCCCATTCATTAATAATTTATTGAATTAAATTAAAATAAAAAATTGAGGTACCTCATATTGATTTTAATTCAATAAATTATTGAATTGAAATAATATTTTCATGTAGTTGTAAGATAGTATCAAGATTTTAATTCAATGATTTGTTGAACTCAACTCAATAAATTATTAAATTGTAAATCTCAACACCAAGATCCATTTACACCTCTATACAGCATCAACAATCCATTAAAATTTGTAACAAACACAAAAAAGAATTAAGAAATAGCATCTTCATGTGTCGGCTCTCATTAGGCCTCTCTTCACATTTTTTTCTTCCCTATCTTCTTCTCCAATTCACAAATAGCTTAGCACTTGTAAAGTATTAATGCAGAATAAAAACCTCGATGAACCATGCTGGAAAATAAAGCGAAGAAATTTAATTCAATAACTTAGTAACCCGGTATAAATTATTGAATTGTACAACTAAAAACTAAATTGACATAAAAGAGGGATCTGAGATGAAAATTGTTTTAAAAACTTTTCTTTTATAATAAGAATTGTTTTAAAAACTAAAATGACAGAGTTTACGAATTTTAAAGAAATTTTATTCAATAACTTAGTTAACAACACGATATAGATTATTGAATAGTACAACATAAACTAATTCAATAAATTAATCCATTTAATTCAATAATTTATTGAATTAAAATCATAACTAAAAAGATAAGATATTGAATAAGAGCATTAACAACATATTACAAACTAAAGGGAAACAAAAAGAAGCAATCTTTGATGAAACCGACGAGCCATTTTTAAAGGTAAAAAAAGGACAAATCCATAAGAAAAACTTAAAGAAAATCAAAATGTCAACACTAACAATCATATCTAAAACATACAAAAAACCAGAAATAACAAAAACTAAAAAAACATACAAACCTTACACATTAAAACGTATCAACATATGAAATTCCTACCAAGAGTATCATTTTTCTTTGATATAAATTTGATTTTCAATCATTCACCACATCTTTTTTATTTGCTAGTTGAAAAAATATCATCTCATCTCTCTTCTGGACTATAGAGATCAGAACCCAAAACACAAAAACAAAAATAAAGAGTGAAAAATCAATATCAAAATATCTCAAATGTATATAATAATTTAATTCACTAAATTATTCCCTTTAATTCGATAACTTATTGAATTAAAATCAATATCAAATATCTCAAATGTATTTAATAATTTAATTCACTAAATTATTGAATTAAAATCAATATTAGGTATCCCAATTTAATTCACTAAATTATTCCCTTTAATTCACTAAATTATTGAATTAAAATCAATATCAGGTATCCCAAATGTATATTATAATTTAATTCACTAAATTATTCCTTTTAATTCACTAAATTATTGAATTAAAATCAATATTAGGTATCCCAAATGTACATTACAATTTAATTCACTAAATTATTCCCTTTAATTCGTTGAATTATTCCATTTAATATGTTAATTATGTGAACTTATTCTATTCAATGATTTATTGAATTAAAATCGAAACCATCTTAATTATTTAAGACATTAACCCTAATAAAAGTGTCATTTTAGCTAAATTCTCTTGAAATTAATTGAATATTTTAATTCACTAAATTATTAAATAGAAAAAGAAAAGTTAGAGTAGGCCCCGGAAAGGATGTGACGACCCGACCCTAATTATAACAATAAACATGCTAAAGCGTCATAAAGCAGCGGAAGACCTGTTTTAAAGATTTCATCCTTTAAATTCATTTCAAACGAATTCCGGAATTCGTATGGTTAAATGAAAACATCTATCAAAACATAAATAGAAAAGTATCTCGATATTATAAGATGTTTACAAAACATGGTTCAAAAGAAACGTAAACATCCTAAACAACATTTGTCGCAATGAGCCCATCGACTCACCGCACCAATAATCATCAAGGACCGGTCCCTCTGTCAATACCTGAAATGTTTTTGGTAATAATACCATTAGCTACACTAGCTAAGTGAGAAAAGAAATAGAAAATGAGTAGTTATTCGAAAACGGAATAACAACTCACTTGAGAGTTTTAAAATGTTCTTTTCTCATTTTTGAAATCAAGTGTATCATTTATTAGCGCCTTGTATCAAAACAAAACTACCTCACCGTTGAGGTAGCTAACATAAAATAATTTTTAGAATGTAGCCTAATGTGCCTTTTTCTTGCTTGGATCCATAAGACTAGAGTACGCGGCTAGACTATATGGTCCAATTCTCAAGTAACAAGTAAGACTTGGCTTACATAGCCGAAATGTTTACTAGGTGATCGCAGGTACACAACCCTAAGCTATGAGTACGGCATAGCCTCACCTCTATCTAGGGACCATAGCTACGACCTTCTAACGTAGCGACAAGATAAGAATACTAACGCTACCTTCTCGCAAACATGAAATGAAGTCCTAATCCCTTTTCTTACTTGGATCCATAAAACTAGAGTACGCGGCTAGAATATACGGTCCAGAACTATGAGTACGCGGCATAGCTAGAAAAGAGGAGACGATTTCATTTCCACAATCACATGCAATACATAACTCTGGCAACACATGCCGGATCCCCCAATGAACAATAAACAGAAATAAAAATTACACTATTTTATAAATCAATCACAATAAGCAAACTCGTAACGAACAATAAATTTATAATTCGGATTTATGATTAGAATAGAAAACTAAATGACATTTAATAAGTATGAGATGCTCTCCCCACAGATGGAAGCACGGTCTAACTAGTATGACAATTATGAAGAGATGCACTTGAATATCGTCATGCTAGAAAATCTATAATGCAATCCATACTTAATTTATAAAATAAAACTTGCAATTAAATGACATTTGCTAAATAAATTATGATGCAAGTCCATGATTAGAACATATTTTTCATTTAAACCATCAACTAACCTTGAAGGTCCATTCTCAAATATCCATCCATTTTCCAACTCTTAACTCAACTCTTTATGATAAGTTTCCAACTACCCCGACTTTACCAATAATCACGTCAAAACGGATTTGCTTAAACACCACCTACCATTTACAAATTAAATTAAATACTAATTTAACATCTAGAATTCAAATACCATAAATTCGACACGCTATATATATAAAAGTATGGTTTTGGTCAAAACCCATCAACAGGGGTTAATATATTAATAAATAAACATAAGCAATAAGTATGACCAAAACAAAATCAAGAAAATTGGGGGTATTTGGTCGGCTGGAAAAGAGAAGAAGAGGATGAAATTTTTTCTCTTGACTTATCACTTCCCAAAAGTCTTGTCCTATAAACAAGAAAATGGGCCCATTGATCACCAACAATTTTTGGCCCATTACTCAAATATTAACCTCCTAATCTCTAATTTAGTTAATTACTCTCCTTTATAAAATAAACCAATTATTACAACAACAAATTGAACTTATAGACTTAAAGTTTATCCAACTAAATAAACATAAATATTCAACACTTTGGTCCCAAATTTTATATGCTATTTATTTTTATTTTTATTTTTATTTTCCAATTAAATATCGTTTCCTGAAAAGATCGGGACGTTACAAAGGAAGGAGTCGAGAACAAGATGATCACGCAACACAACGGAAGAGAGAAAGTTGGTAATGGTTTTGTTAATGGCGTCAATTGGTCAAAACTCTAAAATGCACGTGATGATGCTCAAATGTTTGGAGTTCCATAACAAACCATTATACTTGATGCCTACTGTTGTTGCGTAAAAATGGAGAGCTTCCACGTAGGCAACGAACGTAATTTAAGGGACGAGTCGGAGGTAGTGCGATGCTTCGACGGCGTTCTAGGTAGGTACCTGCACAGGAAAGGTAAATAACACCGGTGTGGTGCCGGCCTAACACCCTCCGATGCTTAAGTCAGAGCTAGTGTGCCAGAGAGAATTCAAGGAGAATTGTAGTAGAAATTAGTTACCTAATGAATGAGTTTCTTCTCCTATTTATAGGAGAATATGTTGATGACATCATCGTGCCACGTGTCACGTCAGGATTAGGCCACATGTTGCTTCTCAGTTACGTGTCGCTTTCGGGTTACGCCACGTGTCGCTTTCTAAATGGACGCTTGCAATCGGTTTAAATGTGTTGGTCTGTGTTGGAGACTGCGTAGCCAGTTCTTTGGACCAGGTGCTTTACACCAGGTGCTTCGGACCAGGTGCTTTACACCAGGTGCTTCGGACCAGGTGCTTTACACCAGGTGCTTTACACCAGGTGCTTTACACCAGGTGCTTCGGACCAGGTGCCCGGACCAGGTGCTTTACACCAGGTGCCGGACCAGGTGCTTTACACCAGGTGCCTGGACCAGGTGCTGGACCAGGTGCTTTACACCAGGTGCTCGGACCAGGTGCTTTACACCAGGTGCTTCGGACCAGGTGCTTTACACCAGGTGCCGGACAGGTGCTTTACACCAGGTGCGCTGGACAGGTGCTTTACACCAGGTGCTTTACACCAGGTGCTTCGGACCAGGTGCTTCGGACCAGGTGCTTTACACTAGGTGCTTTGGACCAATTTTGTCAAGTTGTAAAATTCCACGTGTAATCTAATTTCACCCCACAACAGAGGCCCCCTACTCCCGAGTTGAGTTGGGATGCGAGTTCAATGCTACTTGGGAGTATTCTTTCAAAGTGGAATTTTGCTTCAATTAATTTCCCGAAAATATTCGAAGTAAAAATTCGTAAAAAATTCTTCTGAAGCTTCCACCACCAAAGAAAATTTAATCTTCCTTAATTTTTCGTGCTCAAGTACCGCGGTCAGACCAGGTGCCTAAGTACCACGGTAGACCAGGTGCCTAAGTACCACGGTAGACCAGGTGCCTAAGTACCACGGTAGACTGCCTATATACCACGGTAGACCAGGTACTTTAATCTTTATTGGACCTGACATCGTCATAAATTAATTAGGAGATCTGAGCCGTTGCTTTTGTCTCGATCCAACGATTGAGATATCAACCAAATCAGGAGATAAGAATCAAATCAGGGATAAGATCAAATCATGAGATAAGATTAAATCTCTATAAATATCAAAGTTCACCTTCTTCCATAATTCACAATTTTTGACTGGTAAGTTTTAAATTCTCTCTTCCTTTCTTCCTTTTATTCGAAGACTCTCTTTGACATCGTCTTCTTCAATTTCTCGATTTTGCAGGTTTGCCTTCTCATCCAAGAGAAACAACCTGGTGGTAGGGCGTCAAATTATCAGTACATATTGCCCCCTTTCTAAGTTTAAGATGAATTCTCTTAAAACATAGAAATTTAATAATTTAGGGCTTTACATACTAAGTTCATGGATTGAAGAAGGGAATAATGAATAAATCGAGAATAGAATGAAAGTAGGAAAAAGAATTAGAGGAAGAGAGAATTAAAAAATAAAATTAAAAAAATTAAGGGAACAGGCAGTAGGCGCTGTTCTTCATAAATTGAACAGGCGCCAGTATTGTTCCAAATTTTAATTTTAATTTTAATTTTTTTTTTTTTTTAATAGTCGTAGGTGATTTGACCATGGTCAAAACCTGACCATGAGGTTCGCACACGGGTCGCGCTTGACCGCGTGCGTTTTCATCATTTTTTTTTTTTTTTTTTTTTTTTTAAATCTTTGAACCAAGTTGGTTCAAAGACCCATGGTCAAAACTCGACCCGCGGGTTGGTTCGTTCAGGGTCAGGTTTTGACCCGCAAACCAATTTTCTCTTTTTTTTTTTTTTTTTTTTTTTTTTTTTTTTTTCCAGCGCTGTAGCTTCAATATTCACGTCTAACCTTGAACTTTCGCACTCTTTTGTAGGCGTGTTTGCGGTCGCGTGATTTACTTAGAGGACCATAGTCGATTCTTTCCTCTTTGTCGAATTCAGGTATGTCATATTGGTCTCCCTCTAAGCACTTTTTTATTTTGTACATCTAAGTAGTTGTTGCTTCAAAAGTCTCTAAGATAGAATCCTTTTTCATTTTAGGATGTCGACGCAAATTCTAATTACGAAACCGAGAGCAAAGAAGATTCGGGGGGTCGAGTTTTGAACCTGAACTGAGTACTCACGAGGATGATTCCGAGATAGATTCTTACCCTTCTACCATTACCTTAGGACACCTAAAACGAATTAGGACATTGTATGATATACCTTCATCCGTTACTCTTAGGTGTCCAGAAGTAGGCGAGACTATTCATGACCCCCCTATTGGAGAAGTCAGTTTTCATTTACACACACTCAAATGTGGAGTTAGACTTCCTCTTCATCATTTCTTTCAGAGAGTTTTGAATTATGTAGGGTTAGCTCCTGCTCAACTTGCTCCGAATGGCTGGACCGTTTTACTTGGGATTTGGGTTCTTTGGCATCTTCATGGCGGTGGATCTTCTTTAACTTATAAAATTATCCATGCTCTTTATCGACTAAAGAGCTTACCCGGGGAGAAATTCATGTATTATTTTGCCTCCCGTGGTGATAAGCTATTGACGATTCCCCCTACTGCAAAGAAATGGAAAAATCAATGGTTTTTTGTGGGCGGTGATTGGTTGTCTTTAATACCGAACAAAATCATACTCATAGAGTTCCTAGGCTATTTAGGAGTTCTGGTAGGTTTACTCTAGGAAATTTTCTACAACTGCCTCTCCCATGCTTTCGCTTGTTCATTAACTCATTCTTCTTTTTTGCGGTGAGAGATTTGGAACTCATTCAACTACCTCAACCAGACTAAAAAGATAGTTAATGATATTTTGAGTATTCCAGTTCAAGATCGTAACTCTGTCGTCCTCCTATCGGACGAACTACTCGTTGCTTCGGCCTTGCCGACCTTTTGTTGAAGATACCAGTAAGTCTTTGTAATTTTTATATATGTTGTACCACAAAATAGTACATATCTGACACTTCATTTTTTTTTTAGCTATGTCAGGTGAGGCAGCTCGCAGGTTCATTGAAAACGGAAAACGCCAAAGATGCGTAGATGATTCTGCTAAAGCTCCAAAGAAAGCAACTAAAAAACAACCTGATCGTCCCGGGACTTCAGTCGAAAAACGTCGTCGTGAGTCAGATGTTGGTAAAAAATCTTTACCTACTACAGTCCCAAATTTGAGTGCGGGCCCTTCGTCTCACCGTGATGTTCGACATTCTATAGCTGATTCTGGTTGTGTTTACTTCGGAGAGGATGATGAGTCTTTTAAGGAAGAAATTGCACTGATTAGTTCAAATTTTCAGTCTGTTCTTCTACTTGATCGAGGCGTGCACGGTCCATGACCACTCAAGCTCTAGTTGACTCGTCTATTGAGGATTACTTAAAGGTATTCAATGTTTCACTTGTATCATTTCTTTTGTTTTTCCTTCACCCAGATCAATGAAATGATTTCTTTGCCTTTATAGGCTGGGGCTAGGATGAACATGGCCTGTGTACAAATGGAGAGGAAGATTCTTTCTCTTGAAGAGACAGTGAAACTTCGTGAGAGAAGTTTATTTGAAAGGGCACAATTGCAGGAAGAAGATCGCGTTGAGAAGAATAAGCCGAGGGGTGAACTAGTCGAAGTGCGGAAAAACTTAGATGAAACTTGTCAAGCTCAAAAATACCTTGATTAAGTTTGGTGAACTCAAAGCCAAAACTCAGGATGAAGGTGAACCGCTTGCTATGCTTCAATCATCAATAAGGATGCACCTGGAAATTTTTCTTTTCGACCTCGGCGTCAAAGGAGCACTTAAGAAGGTTGCCGAGAGATTTCCAGGATCTTGATCTCAAGTTTGTTAGGGAGAGTTTCCACCTTTCCCGCCTGGAGGTTGTTGTCGACATTGAGACAAGTGGACGATTCAACATGACGACTTTCTTAGATTTATCTTTAGTTTTTGTTCCTCTTTAGTTTCTTATAGGTAGGACAATCTGTTTTCATCATTCCTCTTTAGTTTCTTATAGGTAGGACAATCTGTTTTCATCATGCTTTGATTTTATTTAGGATATCTCCGAACTTATGTTGCTTTTCATTTTCAGATTTATTTCATGTTGCTTTCATTTATTGGTTTTATTTATTTTCTAAGTTTTATCAATCAAGTGTGGCTAAATAGCCCTGCACCTAAATGAACTTAGAATTTTTTATAAACTTAAGTTTTTGTTCTTTCTAAATTTTTATCAATTAAGTGTGGCTAAATAGCCCTGCACCTAAAATTAACTTAGAATTTTTAATAAACTTAAATTTTTGTTCTTTCTAAGCTTTATCAATCAAGTATGGCGAAATAGCTCTGCACCTAAATGAACTTAGAATTTTTAACAAACTTAAGTTTTTGTTCTTTCTAAGTTTTATCAATTAAGTGTGGCTAAATAGCCCTGCACCTAAAATTAACTTAGAATCTTTAATAAACTTAAATTTTTGTTCTTTCTAAGTTTTATCAATTAAGTGTGGCTAAATAGCCCTGCACCTAAAATTAACTTAGAATCTTTAATAAACTTAAATTTTTGTTCTTTCTAAGTTTTATCAATTAAGTGTGGCTAAATAGCCTTACACCTAAATGAACTCAGAATTTTCAAAAACTTAATTTTTGTTGTGCTTGTCGCTTATTCTTGTTGGTGTAGTGGCATAATGCGTAGTAATAGTGCAAGTAGTAAACAAAGTAGTAGCAGTAGGCCCCCCACTCAAGCTACACTTTATAACTTAAAGTGTTACTTGAGTTTGTGAGTTATTGAAGTAGCTTGTTCTGTGTTGAGCTCAGATTCACACTTAGTGGTAGCCTTTCCATATGTTTTGTTGGTTCTTTTCAACACAAGTAAGTTTATGAAGTTGAAAGAGTGCGGTCTCATTTCATTTATTGGAATGAAATTACATTGAATGAAAATTTCTGAAACAACTCAAACATAAATGAAATTATAAAGACACTACTGATAAAAGGTCTTGAGGTGCTCTGCATTCCATGGATGATGTAATGCCCTGTTGTTGAGGTCTTTCAGTCTATAAGTACCCGGTCTCACTACCTCAGTGACCTTGTATGGTCCTTCCCACGTTGGACCCAAGACCCCGCTATTTGGGTCCTTTGTATTTGGCAACACTTTTTCGAGAACGAGGTCACCCACTTTGAAGTTGCGTGGTTTGACTCGGGAGTTGTAGTATCGTGCCACCCGATTTTTATACTCAAGAACACGAAGACGAGAAGTCTCCCTATGCTCTTCAAGGAGATCAAGGCTTAACCTCGGACATTCTTCATTTGCCTCCTGGAATGAAATGTTGTACTCTTGGAGAATTGAGACCTATTTCAACCGGCACAACCGCTTGGCTCCAAATGCTAGTGAGAAAGGAGTTTCACCTGTGGAGGTTCTAGTTGTTGTTCGATATGCCCATAACACATTAGGTAGCTCTTCGCCCAGAGCCCCTTCAACCCTTCTAGCTTGGTCTTTAAGTCTCGTTTGATAATTTTATTCACCGCTTCCACTTGACCATTAGCTTGAGGATGTGCAGGAGATGACTTGAAGTGCTTAATACAAAGCTCGAACACCAAGACTTGAACTTCTCGTTGTCAAATTGTTTCCCATTATCGGAGACAATGGCATAAGGAATACCAAACCTGCATATTATACTCCTCCACATAAAGTCGGTAGTTTTGCGTTCGGTTATTGTAGCTAAGGCTTAAGGCTTCAACCCCCACTTAGTGAAATAATCCACGACTACAATAGCAAATTTAGTCCGACCTTTTCCTTGAGGAAGTGGTCCTATTAAGTCAACCCCCACCTGCGCAAATGGCCAAGGACTTGTGACATTTGTTAGATATTCAGGTGGTTGTCTTGGGATCACAAACAAAACGTTGACATTGGTCACATTTCTTACGAAACGACTTGGCATCTTTGTGCAAGGTGGGCCAAGAATACCCCCGCCTTACAATTTTATAAGCTAACGACCTTCCTCCTGAATGGTTGCCACACACTCCCTCATGAATCTCTTTCATAACATAGTCCGCCTCTTCGGGTATAAGACATCTCGAGTAGCGGTAAAGAGAAACCTCTCTTATATAAAACATCTCCTTCTAAGATATAATGTGTTGCTCGACGCCTGAGTCGTCTTGCTTGACTTTGTCAAGAGGTAACTCCCCATCTCTTAAGAATTTTATTATGGGATCCATCCAGGAAGGGGTGGACGACTGCAATGTCTGTTCAATATCCATAGCTTCTAGATCATCTATGCTTGAGTTAGGTAGAAATTCTACTGGTACAGTACGACTCAACTCAGTCTCGTATGCGGATGCTAAGCGTGCTAATGAATCAGCATTAGAGTTTTTCGAGCGTGGTATTTGTTTTACCTCCCACCACTCAAAAGTGCAAAGAAGCTTTTTCACCTTAGCTAGATAGGCGACCATTCTTTCTCCCTTGGTGCGATATTCGTTGTTATCGATTGATAACCAACCGAGAGTCGCTAAACACTTTGATACGCCTTACCCCTACTTTTCTTGCTAACCGCAACCTGGCCTAGAATCGCTTCATACTCAGCCTCATTGTTGGAAGTTCTGAATCCAAACCTTAAAGCGTATTCAATGTGAGCTTGGTCAGGTGAGACTAAGATAAGGCTGCTCATGACCTTTCATGTTGGAAGACCCATCCACATAGAGTGTCCAAATGGACTCTTCTCTTTGTGGAATGTCGAGTTTTTTATCTGGACCAAGTACTTCTATCTGAGTAGGAAGTGACTCTTCCTTTTCTGGTGTGAGCTCTGCTATGAAATCAGCCACAACTTGTCCTTTAACTGCAGTTCGAGGCTTGTACTGAATGTCGTACTCACTAAGTTCAACTGCCCATTTCATCAATCGACCTGACGTCTCTGGCTTCTGTAAAATTTGTCTTAGTGGGTGATTTGTCAGTACTACTATTCCATGTGCTTGGAAGTATGGCCTCAATCTTCGAGCTGAAGTTATTAAGGCTAGCGCCAATTTTTCCATTCGAGGGTATCGAGTCTCAGCATCCAGCATAGCTTTGCTGGTGTAGTAGATAGGTAGTTGGACTCCGCCTTCTTCTCTTACTAAGGCTGAACTTACAGCTGTCTCAGACACTGCCAAGTATAGCAATAATTCTTCACCTAGGACGGGCTTGGAGAGTAGAGGCGCGGAGCTTAAGTAATCCTTTAGCTCTATGAAGGCCTTTTCACACTCTTCCGTCCATTCAAACTTGCTTCCCTTCCGAAGAATCTTGAAGAAAGGTAAACATTTATCAGTTGCCTTGGATACAAATCTATTCAGCGCAGCTATTTTGCCATTAAGACTTTGTAGCTGTTTAAGGTTCTTTGGGGACTCCATGTTCAGAACAGCTTTCAACTTGTCGGGATTCGCCTCAATACCTCTTTGGTGGACCATGAACCCAAGAAACTTTCCTGAAGTTACTCCAAATGCGCATTTGTCCGGGTTAAGTTTCATCTGGTACCTTCTTAGCACATCAAATGCCTCTTTCAAGTCCAAGGTATGTTGGTCTGCCTGCCGGCTCTTGACCAACATGTCATCTACATAGACTTCCATGTTCCTACCAATCTGCTTTGTGAACATTTTATTCACCATTCGTTGGTAGGTTGCACCTGCATTTTTTAGCCCAAACGGCATAACCTTGTAGCAATAAAGCCCTTGACTTGTCACAAACGATGTTTTCTCCCGGTCAGGCTCATACATTTTGATTTGATTATAACCTGAGTAGGCATCCATAAAAGTCATCATCTCATGCCCTGCCGTGGCGTCCACCAGCTGGTCAATTCGAGGTAGAGGGAAACTATCTTTTGGACATGCCTTGTTGAGGTCAGTGAAGTCTATACATACCCGCCATTTTCCGTTAGCTTTTTTAACAAGAACAACATTGGACAACCAGCCTGGGTAGTGTACTTCATGAACAAAGTCCGCTTTTAAAAGCTTTTCTACCTCCTCGCCTATGGCTTCGTTCCTGGTCCGGTCAAACACTCTACGTTTTTGTCCGGACGGGACGGAAGGTATTGTCGACATTCAAACGATGAACCATGATTTTAGGGTCGATACCCGGCATGTCTTCATGAGTCCATGCAAACACGTCAATATTTTCTTTCAAAAATTTTATTAAGTCATCTCTCTGCTGACCCCCCAGTCTTGTCCCGATTTTGACACACTTATCTTCATGTAGAAGCGGGACAGACTCCATATCTTCTGTTGGCATTGCTCTTTGTTCGAACTCTTTCGGCGATACTTCTAAGGGAGGTTGCTCTGCTTCTTCAGCCAAGAAGGCTGTTGCAGACTGCACCTCTTCCTCAGTTTGTTCTACCGCGATCATGTTTACCGGCGTAACACCTCTCATTCTTTGTGTAGTAACACTCTCAGGAGACCTTTTTCTCCCTTTAATTACCCCTACTCCGCTTGAAGTAGGGAATTTCATCATTTGATGGTAAGTCGAAGGTACGGCCCTGAGAGCATGGATGGTAGGTCTTCCCAATATGATATTGTAAACTGACGGGTGATCGACCACTATGAATTCTACCATTTTAGTGATGGTGTTGGTTCCATCTCCGAAAGTAGCTGGTAGTTCAATACTCCCTTCAGGGATGACCTGCTCTCCTCCGAATCCCACCAAAGGTGTTGGACTTCTTTTCAATTTTTCTCTTCCAAATCCCAATTTTTCAAAGGCACTGAGAGAGAGTACGTCTACCGAGCTACCTCCATCGACCAAGACCCGATGCACTCTTAAGTTAGCCACCATAATTACCACCACCAAGGCATCATTGTGAGGCTGATGGATATCAACAACTTCTTCTTCATCAAAATCTATTTTTGCCTTTCGAACAGGCATTGTAGAAGTAGAATAGACCTCGAATCTGGGTGGGGTGTGACTCGCTTCTCGAGCGCTCGCCTTTCTTTTTCTACTTGACTCTCCACCAGCTGGTCCACCAAAAATAGTTCTTATGTCACCACCTAAGGATTTTTTACCACCTCGGTCTTGGTCTTTTCGTTCGGTTCTAGTTTCGCGTTGTCCTTCTTCCCTTCTCATCACGAACTCCTTTAGGTACCCCCTTTGAATTAAAGCTTCAATTTCCTCTTTGAGGTCAAAACAGTCGGAGGTGGTATGTCCGTGGTCCTTATGGAAGAGGCAATATTTATCTTTATTCCTCTTATTCGACCCTGCCTTCATCCTTGGTGGCCACCTAACCAAATTTTTGTCTTGAATCTCCATTAATAGTTGTTCAGCTGGGATAGTAGTAGGTGTGTACTTCTTGAACTTGGTCACAGGATTACCCCGCTCCACAGTTCGTTGTTCTGTCCTGCTTCTTTTCTCGTCCCTGTACCGGTCATCCTTTCGAGTTATGTTCTCTGTTCGATCTTTTCTTTTGTGCTCAGAATTTTTACTACTTCCCCCTTCATCCGGAGCTTTTCTTGCACTAAGTAATTCTCCCGCGCGCTCATATATTTCTGTGCTCTTGAGATGAGCTCTGTATAAGTAGCAGGAGTCTTTTTGCCTAGGGACCATAAAAACTTTTCGTCTTTCAATCCAGCCATCATTGCGGTTAGAGCTATGTCATCGCTGTACCCTTCAACTTTCAATGCTTCACTGTTGAATCTCACAACATAATCTCGGAGACTTTCCCCCGATTTCTGACGCACAGTCAAAAGGTGCGTGGCTGGTTTTTTATGATCTCTTCCACCGAGGAATTGAGTTACAAAAGACCGAGTAAGGTCTTTAAATGAAGAGATAGATCTTGGCTTGAGCTGCCTATACCACGCTCGGGCAGACCCCCCTAGTGTAAGAGGGAATGCCCTGCATTTGATAGCATCTTGGACTCCCTGGAGCTCCATCCAGGTCCGAAATGTATCAACATGCTCAACCGGGTCTTTTGAACCATCATAAGTTGCCATAGTTGGCATTTTGAACTTAGTAGGAAGTTCTACCTCCATGATGTCATCTGTGAATGGTGGTTCAGTTTGCTCAAGGAGATCTTCTAACACAAGAGGAGCTTTTCCACCAGGTACTCTTTCTTTATATGTCCAAGCTCGTCTTGGAGTTTCTTTAGCTCTGGTGCCCAAGGTGTGAACTTTCAGTGAGAGACCTTGCTATACTATTTTGTGCTTTTCTTTTTCGTTGAGCACTTCTCTAAGATCGAGACCTTCCTTTCCGGCTTGGATGCCTCTTGGGAGAAGACTTATTGGAAGAAGGAGAAGTGTCCCGAGTATGTAGCCTCGACTTCCCCTTCGAACCACCCTTCTCGTGATTCCGTGACTCGCAACACCTTCTATAGGTTCTTTTTCTTTTTCTTTCTTCGATCGTAAATCTTGGTTGTCACGGAGCTTGATGGTCCGACCTTTGAGTGAGTATCTCTAGCACTTTTGCAAGATCTCGATTCACACCCCGCACTTGCTCTTCCAAGGCCTCTACCCTTCGTGGCCCGGCACAGCAACCCTTACCACTTCTAGATTTTCGTCAGCTTGTTGTTGTCGTTCTCTATTGCTACGAGTTTGATATCTCGTATTACGAGGGTTACGGTTCTCACCGTCATCCACATCATCACCGTGTTGACTTCTTCGACTCATCCTAAATGGTAGAGCACTTAGTTATGTACTCTCCCCACAGACGGCGCCAAATGTTGTTGCGTAAAAATGGAGAGCTTCCACGTAGGCAACGAACGTAATTTAAGGGACGAGTCGGAGGTAGTGCGATGCTTCGACGGCGTTCTAGGTAGGTACCGCACAGAAAGGTAAATAACACCGGTGTGGTGCCGGCTAACACCCTCCGATGCTTAAGTCGAGCTAGTGTGCCAGGAGAGAATTCAAGGAGAATTGTAGTAGAAATTAGTTACCTAATGAATGAGTTTCTTCTCCTATTTATAGGAGAATATGTTGATGACATCATCGTGCCACGTGTCACGTCAGGATTAGGCCACATGTTGCTTCTCAGTTACGTGTCGCTTTCGGGTTACGCCACGTGTCGCTTTCTAAATGGACGCTTGCAATCGGTTTAAATGTGTTGGTCTGTGTTGGAGACTGCGTAGCCAGTTCTTTGGACCAGGTGCTTTACACCAGGTGCTTCGGACCAGGTGCTTTACACCAGGTGCTTCGGACCAGGTGCTTTACACCAGGTGCTTTACACCAGGTGCTTCGGACCAGGTGCTTCGGACCAGGTGCTTTACACCAGGTGCTTCGGACCAGGTGCTTCGGACCAGGTGCTTTACACCAGGTGCTTCGGACCAGGTGCTTTACACCAGGTGCTTCGGACCAGGTGCTTTACACCAGGTGCTTTACACCAGGTGCTTCGGACCAGGTGCTTCGGACCAGGTGCTTTACACTAGGTGCTTTGGACCAATTTTGTCAAGTTGTAAAATTCCACGTGTAATCTAATTTCACCCCACAACACCTACCAGCTTTCTGATAAAAGCATCATCTATCCCTTCACCCCAATTCTTGTTCCTCTTCACTCCAACCCTCGAAAGATCGACACCACCGTAATCTCTTCACCACCGTTTCTCTTGCTCCTACTCCTTCCCATCCTTCTTACAAATGGGTGTTTATTGGTATCGCCATTGGAATGCTTCTTCTGCTAACCCTCTCAGCAATGCTATTTTTATACTTTCGACGACGATGACGGTCTCGAAAAGGCAAATCTCAACTTGTTGTAGCTTCTTCATTAGTGCCTACGATGATGAAACAATCAGTGTTTTGGAATGAGGCATCAACATCAAGTTCAGGGTCGGAAATGAAAAAAAAAACGCAAGAATCCATCTCTTAACTATAATTTTCCGCTCAGATAAAATCGAGACAAATCAGACGCAGAAAAACATGAAATCAAAATTGAAGTGTTAAGATGGATGAAATCGAGACAATAAGATGCACGAAAATAGGGGGAAAATGAAAGAGATAATGAAATTAAAGTAGTTGAGAGATTTCTAAAAAAAATGTCATCGGAGAGATTTTTTAAAACTTAAGTTATTTAAGACATTAACCCTAATAAAAGTGTTCTTATAGGCAGATTCTCAAATTTTTATCTGAAAAATATTCTTTAAAATATTTTGTCTTGCTTAAGCTTAAGGAAGAACTTTTGGAAGGAGGATATTACAAATTTAGCATCTATCATTAACTATAATTCAATAAATAATTATTGAACTACTATTTGAATCATTTTCAAAATATTAATTAGTATACATAAATATATTATTTGAGACAATTTTATTTTAATGCTTGAAGCAAAAAATTACAATTTATAATATTAGATGAAACGATCATTTAAAGAGATTCCTTTCACATTTTCCCTCGTCTCAATAGTCTTACATACAATCTATTTTTTTTTTTAAAGACACATCATTTTCACATTAAAGTTTCAAATGATATATGGCTAGATATGAGATTTGAAACATTATGGACTGAATTAAATTTTGGAAACATTAGGGATAAGATTGAAACATTAAGAATTAAATTGAAACTTAAGAAATCGATAAAGGCTATTTACATATGGGGCCAAAAATTATATTTTGTTTTCCTAGAACTATAGAGATTAAATTGATTTTTTTAAATACAATAGACTAAATTGATACAACTTTAAATTGTATGGACTAAAACCAAACATTTAATACCTTAGAAATAAACTTCAGTATCATAGCATTAAATTTGTAATTTAAACCTCTAATATGTTCACAAATCTTTGGGGGTAAATATGGTATTTCAAACAAATTAAATGGTAGGTATTCATTTTTCAAGTTGTGAAGAACCTCATTTTCCGTCGGGAGGAGTATCTGACAGTTAAAACTCCCGCTTCATCATATGACGGAGACGTTTTCTTTGACAACACTGCTTCAAAAATGCCCTTTAATAACCTCATTGAAAACGGCGCGTCAGCTCCACGCTCTCATCTTAACGTCGATAGCCGCCGTCTCGTCGTTGTCTCCTTATATATATAACAATATCATATCCATGTATTCACGATGTGATGCAATTTACGAATCACAGAAGGTGTTCGATGAAATGCCCCAGAGAAATCTCGTTTCATTTAATGCTCTCATGGCGGCCTATTCTCGGTCTCCTGATAATGCTCCTTCGGCTTTCAAGTTGTTTTCACGTATGGAGGTTGAATTCTTCAGACCAAATGGTTCGACATTGACAAGCTTATTGCAGGCAGCTTCTTCCCTTGGAAATCGTGTTTGGAGCTCTTTGCTTCATGCTCAAGTAATGAAACTTGGTTTTGTGAATGATGTTTTTGTTCTAACCTCGCTTATTGGAACTTACTCAAATTGTAATGATTTGGAATCTGCCGGGAAAGTTTTCAGGTGGATGATTCATAAGGATGTGGTGGCTTGGAATTCTATGATATTTGGAAATTTGAAGAATGATAAGTTGGAAGAAGCACTTCATTTGTTCCATGAAATGTTGATAATCGGCATGATTCCTTCTCAATTCACATACACGATGGTTTTGAGTATTTGTAGTAGAAATGGAGACTACCATTTTGGTCGATTCATCCACGGACGTATTATCACAACAAACGTCATGATCGATAGAACTCTAGAAAATGTGCTGCTGGATATGTACTGCAATTGTGGTGATATTCATACAGCGGTTTGGATCTTCGAGAGAATGAAAATCCCAGATTTGGTTTCTTGGAACACAATCATTTCAGGATGCTCGGAGGTTGAAGAAAAAGAAGAGAAAACTATGAATTTATTTCTACAGTTACAGAAATCGTTACTTTGCAAGCCGGACGATTACACTTACGCAACTATAATCTCTACAACTAGGAACCTCCGGGCTCGTGGAACATCTTTCCATGCTCCAGTTATAAAAGTAGGATTTGAGAGCAGTGTCTTCATAAGCAGTGCAATGGTGTCCATGTATTTCAAAAATGGAGAATCTCAAGCTGCTGAAAAGGTATTTTGTTCGATTCCGATGAAGGATGTGGTTCTTTGGACTGAAATGATCACTGGGTATTCAAGAATGGCTGATGGGGAGAGAGCAGTCAAATACTTCTCTGAAATGCATCAGGTTGGCCATAAAGTTGACAGTTTTTCACTTAGTGTTGCTCTTAGTGCTTGTGCAGATCTTGCCACTCTTAAACAAGGTGAGCCTATTCATTCTCAGGCTATAAAAGCAGGATATGATGATGAGATGTCTGTCTCTGGGAGTCTAATTGACATGTATGCCAAAAATGGTGACCTTAAATCTGCCAAGTTGATATTTTTGCAAGTCTCGTGTCCTGATTTGAAATGTTGGAACTCTATGCTTGGGGGATATAGTCACCATGGAAAGATAGGCCAGGCAATGAAGCTCTTTCTTGAGATTCAAAACCAGGGTGTTGTGCCTGATCAAGTAACATATCTTTCCCTTCTATCTGCTTGCAACCATAGCAGATCAGTTGAAACAGGAAGGATTTTGTGGAATCATATGAAGGAAATTGGTATTGAGCCAAATTCTAAGCACTACTCTTGTATGGTGAGTTTATTAAGTCGAGCTGGACATATAGAAGAAGCAGAAAAAATGATTATGAAATCTCCCTTTGTTGATGATAATCGAGAACTGTGGAGAACTTTGTTGAGCTCTTGTGTTGTGAACAAAAACCTAAGTGTAGGAATTTATGCAGCCCAGCAAGTCTTGAGTTTAGATTCAGAAGACAGTGCAACACATATCTTGCTTTCAAATCTGTATGCCGCTGCGGGAAAATGGGATGCTGTTGCAGAAATGAGGAGAAGAATAAGAGAGACAATGGTAGGAAAGGATCCCGGTCTTAGTTGGATTGAGGCCCAGAAACGTATTCAAGCATTTTCTTCTGGTTTTCAATCACATCCAGAGGTGGATGAAGCTCTAGGTATGTTGCAGGGGTTAAGAGGAAACATGAGTGCTGAAATAGATGAATTAAGTTTGATATAGCAGCTTCAGTGATGTATGTAAGTTATTGTATAGCTTATTGTTTAAACCAATACTGTGATTTGGTTAGTTAAGTTACCAAGCTGATTCTTTTTCACCATGGCTAGGATTCAAGCACTTCGTAAAATTTTCATGGATTCACACCAAGAAATGGTATAAGAGCCTTGATGATTTTTGAGAATAATATTGGCATTAAGCAAGCCTCCAATTGGAAAGGGAGATGTCAGCTTCTTCCACATTAGGCTTCAGGCTGCTGCACTCGACATTCAACAGTTCCTTCTTCTTATGGAAGATAAACCTCTCATAATCACCACCTTGAAGCAATGACGGAGTGGCTTCTATGGACAGTGCAGGCAAATTGCCACTTTACATACTTCTGGGCGGAAAGGAAATGGTTGGAGAAATTAAAATCCAAACAAGCCCTATTATAATGAAAAGTACAAGAGCTCAAGGTGGAAAATGGAAGATTTTAAGATAGCTGAAGATTCTTTCTTAGACAGCACTGATACAATATCAGATATGGGATGGGAGTGAAATATTAAAAGAGAGTGATCAAAAGAAATAGAAAGTTTGCGGAATGGCACACTGCTTCAAAGTAAAGTTGTAACTTCCCAATGTTCGACACCAAACTTTTTCTTGCAGGATTATTAGATTGGCTTTAACAGGTCAGAAACTTTTTTGAGGTACAGAAATAGTCGAACATTGGAAAGCAAAATTGTTACCAAGTTGCACACCCGAGCAGCAGCGTGTCAGTTCGGAAAAGAACCCACATTATCCTTGATCTTGAGGTCAGCTTTTGTTCTACCTACTGATATTTAAATTATATGTATTTTTTTATTTAAGCATGCGGGAACTATGATTGTTTACTTCATTTATAGACTTGGACTGGATCTTTTATAGATAACTTGACCGGGTTCATAATAAATAAGCACCTACATATCAGTTTCAAGTTCTTTTTTTAATCATGCTTAGTTCAATTAAAGATTTCATATAAGTGCATACATTTCATAGTTTAGGCCTAGATCAAAATATGTTTTCCTAGGTTTCCATGGCTTCAGTTGACTGATTATAGAGTAATATATATTCGTCATAGAGCCAATGCTCGTATGAGAGCTCAATAATGTTACTCATCACACCATATTCTCTTGATGTTTCCGTCGTCTATCATCAGCTTCACTCACACCTGCGAGACCTAATGTTAGGCAAAAGTTTAATTTATACACTAAACTTAGCGGAGAGTGTGCAAATTTAATTGAACAGTTTATTAAAGTCCAGGGTTTAAATTGATGAAATTAAAAGTATATTATTTAATTGACACATTCTGCTAAATTTAAGTGTATGAATTGAATAATTGATTTTTTCCTCTAAAATCAAGCAACTATCATTAACAACAAGAAGGGTAGAAATCACACATATTTACGTGAAAAACCCAAATTTAGAATGTTGGATTGGGTCAGTTCTTACACTTAATTAGAATCATTTGGATTGGACAAATTTATAACCCAAACATTTTGGTTGGGTCCTAATAATGTCTTAATTAACCCTACCCAACCCAACTCAATCACCTCTTTATTTGCAAATCATTTATTTTTACCAAAGGAGGAGAAAATGGAAAATAAGTTTCCAAGCTATTTTGAACAAGAGATACAACTAAGGATTTATTACAACTTTAAAAGAGTAGTAATTAAATATAACCACAACTAGAAGTTTCCTCATCTCTTTCTAATCAATAATATCTCATACTTCCTTCCTATCCCCTCTTTTCTTTTCTTTTCTTATCTAATTCTTGAGCAGTCACCCCCTCGTAACTGAAATCTTAAAAAAAAGGAAAAAAAAATACAATAAAATTATAAAACAATAAAGTCTTAAATTTTATAACCAAACTTGTTATCACTTCTTAGGTGCTTTGCCACACCTAAGTGCATTGGTAGGAATGTCAGCCTCTGTATATGGACTATTTTCATTGTTCCAAACTCTGAAATATAATTGCTGACCCAAATAATTCCTCCACCATACTGTAGATCTCAAGTTCCACATTCCCTTATTGTCCAATGATACCAATATTGCACTCCAAGCATTTGGATATACCTGTGGCCAAACACACCCATTTTAAAAATGCATTTATATCGATATTTCTTCTACTTTTATTTTCTGATGATTAGTAAAGTTCTGTTTATTTAGGATTTACCTGAACTGTGTGTCTGGATATACCATCCACCAAATTATAGCGTTTTCTCATGTCATATGTCCAAGTACCAGCACCATACCTGAGATTTAAATGGTGAGGTTAAGTCTCCCATTCATATCTTTATGTAACATAGTTTTTAAATCACAGTTGAGGTATAAAAATGCATTGATCAAAAAGTAAATTCATTTGATCGTAACCAAGAAGACGGGTAAAGGTTCAAACTCTCCCCTCCCCCAATCTCCCTCCTAGGTATCAAGAAAAATATCAGAGTTGTGGTCTTATCATGACATGGTCGTATTGTTGTAAAAAACTATAGACGTTAATTTTTTTTTAAAAAAAATTAACCTGATTACGTACAAGGTATCATATCATGTTATGCAGCAAAAGAAGCTAAACTAGGGAGGGGATGGAAAAGATGCTTACCCAACTACATAGAAACTAGTTCCATCAAAATGCCAAGCTTGGACAGTGTTTTCATTGTTTTGGAAGATAATTTCGACGAAATCATGAAGGGTGGTATTAACAACGGAGACACCGAGAGTTGCAGGCCGAGAAGTCGGTGTATCAGTGAACGTTTTGAAGTCGTAAACACCGGAGATGTTAAACCAGTCAGCCAGCTTCAATGGTGTGGTTGGATCAACATAAGATACATTGTTAACTGCACAGCGAAGAGTACCATTTATCTTTGCAATTGAATTTGCCAATATAAGCCTTCTCACAACCGTTATGTTTCCATAATGGTATGACCCCTGTGGGTTTGGCCTTGCTGCATTTGCTTTCAAATCCAACCTGCTCAAATTAGGCACATGAACATGTATGAAAATGGGGGAGAGAGAAGATTTCAATCATACTTTATGACCAAAAAAAAAAAAAAATTAAGGAATATTATTGTATGTATTTTATAGAGTAATCGTAGACATGACATTTTTAAAATTTGTTAATCACTGATTGGTTTTGATAATTATATATACTTTTTGAGATATTCATCTCTATTAATTAACAATCATAGTAATCACGAATTGATGTATCTACTTTTTGTCTATTTGTGTGATTGTTTTTTTTTTAATTGTTACTTTTTGTCTTTTATCTCAATTTTACTAGATTTGCAATTATCTATCCGATAAAAAATAATAGTGAAATTTAGATATTTATTAAATATAACAAAAACAGACCCATAAAAATTCACTACGTAATAAAGTAAGAACAAAACTAAATTGTTGTTAAGTTTTTTTTTTCTTCCTTAAAGTAAAGAGTTACTAGTGAAGTACGGAGGTAAGTTTTGTTCTATTGTTCTACGATGATTAAAAAAACGCGGAAACTTTTCCGGGAAAGAGAAAGAGAAGGAAAAACAAAGAGGGGAAGCAAAAACCTGATGGTTCTAGCTTGCTTCATGGACCAATGAAGTTGATAAGTAGGTCCAATGGGGAAAGGTTGAGAAGGTGGAATGGTAGAATTAGCATATTGAAGAACTCCAATGGTAGTGAGAATAGGCTTTGTGAAACGAGAAGAAGCAACAATGAAATATCCCTTTGGTAAGTTTGATAGAGTAACTAAAACAGCTGAAGATTGGCCTGGATGAATGTCTAGAGATTCATAACCATCTTGCATTGTATGAGCTCCTTCAACTTCCACTAGTCTCATTATATGCCCTTGAATCCTGAAATTTATCGATGTTGCTATTCCAATATTTGATACCCTCAATTTGTAAGTTTTCCCTAAAAATTTGAAGAAAAAAATAGGTTAGGAAGTTAGAAATGGTCTCGAATAGCATATTTTTAATTATTAAAACTATATATAGATTAACAAAATTAAAGTAACTACTAAATAAATAGTAATAAAATGAGATTTAATTATTTATATGACAATTATTCTAAAATAAAAGTTAAAAATGACGAATATTAAAAGTCTGTTGTATATTTATTTTCAACAATTTATTGAAATCGAAACAATATGTTACTTTAATAAATTATTGAAAGTTGTGTTGTGTAATAAATTATTTATTTATATAAAATCGATTATTGCATGCTCACTTCATAACAATTACCTTGTTGAAGAATAAGAGTAGTTGAATTAGAGTGGCCATTGATAAGAAGGCCGTCAGGAAGAGGAAGAGGAATTCCAGAATCCAACTTCTTGCGAAGGGTCTGCATGAAAATTTAAGGCATATAATTTTTTGAAATCTTTGTCGAATTGTAGTTAAGAAAAAAAAATTCAAATACTTATCTTTATTTTTTTAAAGATTTTTTTTAATTTAAAAAAATAAGATCAAGAAGTTATTGATAAACAAGGTTAAATTTTAGAAGAAAAAAAACGTTATCAAACGGGTCTAAAAGAGCTACATTCATAGATGAATAATTGAATTTAAGAGAAAAATTGCTTGAAATGAACATATTTTGAAAAATTGATAGTTAAGTGATATTAATTAAATGTTAAGGTTATGTTCACCACAGCTGCCTATTTGAATATATCAGCGTTTAAAATTATTTATAAATATAACAATTTTTATTATGATAATCAATCATTAGCAATTATTAATTTAGTGAATTAGTGATTCACTTTATTGTAAAAATATATAATTCAATGTTAATCATTGATTGACTAAATTTTTTCTATATTTACAAATATTTTTAAACCATAATATTTTTCTAAACATTATAAAAAAATTACTAGATTTGCAATTCATCCTATGTTTAAAAGGTATTTTTAAAATCCTAACAAAATTAAATAAAAAAATGAAATTTTAGTTATATAATTTCAAAAGAATGTTATAAAAGTGAGAGAAACAAAATAAAGAAATTATTAACCTATGACCTAAATTTTAAAGGAAAAAAAAAAATCAAAATCGTTATCAAACAGACTGAAAAAAAATGTATAGGTAGATTATTATTAAACAAACCTTGTGATCAGTGTTGTACCAATCACCAATAAGAAGATCAACTTCTCCAGCAGGTGTAGGATATGGAGTTGTAATAATAATTCTTGGTTGAATAACAAAAGATCCAAATCCTCCAGCTGCCCTTTGAAAATTAATTGAAGGGAAATAATTGTAGGTTCCAATCTGATCTTTTACTTGAAATTGATATGTCCAATTTGAATTTGGAGGAATTGGACAGTTTGTTCCTAGCACCCCATCTTGCCATGGTGTTCTTCTCTGTTTTATTCCATTCCTAGGAATCATTCAATTTTCCACAAATATTAATAATAATAATAATAATCATCATCATCAATTTCTCTACATTTTTCCATTCTATATATTCTAATTCCATTTTATATGGTGGGGTTCAATTATGATTACAGCATATTTCTGTATACTGATTAATCAAATGTTAGAAAATTTTCAATAATTTATTGAACTAAAAAAGGCCCAAAAACTAATAAGTTTACTAAAAAATAACAATGAAAAGTAATAAAATAGCTCAATAAATTATTGAACTGGTATTTGGATAATTTTTAAAATTTACTGATATTTTCATAATTAGTATGCAGAAATATGTTATTTATGATAATTTTTAAAATGAAAATTATTTAAAATTTGAATTTTTTATTCACCACAGTCTCACTTTAAAAATAAAAAAACAAATTTTCAAAAACATTTATTTGTTATTAAGACTGACCATGTAAATAGGAAAGGTTCGTCCAACTTATTAATGACAGTTATATTCATGTTGTCATTGGTTACACACTCAATTCTTGGTGCTGGAAACTGCCCATTGACAAGGATGACCTGCATGCATACAAGAAGATTGATAAATGAGAGAGATAGCATTCATGAGGATAAACAATTATAAAATCACACTCCTATAATTGATTTGATATTTAGTACAATCTTCTTATATTTGTTTATACTATTCCTCCCACATTTTCAAATGCGTGGTTAAAAATAATATGAATTTTTTTTATTTGTAAGTGTGATTTATAGAAAAATTATTGACGAGACGTAAAATCTACAAATCAAACATGTGTATTAAAAATCTTCAGTTATTTTTAACTCAATTAAAACACGTGATAAACGTACAATAAACACATGTAAATTTTAAAAAAAAAATAACTGACATAAAAGTAGGTTGATTTGCAATTTTACAAATCAAAAAAGTTTTTTAAATAATATAAGTGTAATTATAGTGAGATTACACAAAATTTTAAGGGAATTAGTGAAAGGGGAAAAGAAAATGAAACCTTTTGAGTAATGCCAAGGGGAGCACGTATTCCGTAAGTGACCTCAAGAGTGAAATATTTGTATGGATCTTCTGCATTCACCCAAATCACATTCAAACTGATGCAGCAAACCAGTATGATCAAATGCACCAAATTTGCTTGCCTCATTTTCATAATATTTAAAAATCTGTGAACTTTGCTGCATTAAAAAAAGAAAAGTCAGCTTTCAATTTTGAATTCCATTATAAGCCAAACAAGAAAAGTGAGAAATTTAAATAAAAAAATCAGTTAGAAAAAATAGAACTACTTATAATGTGGAAAGAGAGAGATCAACACGTTAAAGATATATCGTGGAAAGAGAGAGATCAGCACATTAAAGATATATCATTTGATTCTTCATATTGATCAGAAGTAGTTTGTGTAAGGTGTAAAAGTTTTATACACGATATAATTTATTTAAGTATTTGAAGAAACGTTGTAAAAAAATATTGTGTTTGAATTTAATTTATGGATTGAAAAAGATAATGTGATACATAATAAAAATATATGAATCAGAATCAAACCTGTGACATAAATACCTTGAAACAATAGGACGAAAATCAAGTATATGGAAGAAAGAATAGAAAATGATTACCAAATTCTGAAAAAATGAATGGCCGAGTATACCAAAAAAATCCCCAATGAGTTGCTTTATATTTATTCAAAATAGAGTAGAAGTTGTAGGGTTTAAGGAAGCTTATTAATAAGAAGGGATAAATTAACGAGGTCAAAGAATTCAAAAGCGGCGGGTTTCTAGCTCACTTTGTTCATTCACAGCTCATAATATCATTATCAGATCAAACCTTAAATAAACTAAAGGGCTTCTATTTGAACTTTTTTTCTTCATTTTCTCTCATCTTTCTTCACACTCCAAAAGTGCCATTTCCTACACGGTGGGAAGTGAAAACAATTTCTTTTTTTTTTTTTAATAAATATTAATTTGTAATTATTTTAATATTGAAATTGCCATACCAAAATAGTGCAACAAATCTTCTCTCATTTAAAAAAAAAAATATTAAATCAAATTGGGGGAGGGGAGACTCGAACTTTCGACCTCAAGAGAAAAAGGAGCAGAGGCCAAACCAGTTGAGTTTCAATTTTGTATAATTTAATATTTTAAAAGTTTCAATTCTATTCTCAATCTTATGTTTTTTTAGTAATTACCTTTTTCTCTTTGAGTTTTGAGACTTGTGTCTATTTGGTTAATGAGTTTTCAATTTGTCTTCATGTGATCTCTGAGTTTTGAAAATTAGGTCAGTTTGATCTTTGTTATTAATTTTTCCATTCATTTGTGTAAAAAAATTTGTTTACGGATGATTAAAAAATAACTTCATGGACTAAATAAACCTGATATCACAAAACAGCTTGAGGATGAAAAAGGTACAAATTGAAAACTCAGAACCAAATAGATACAAGCTTCAAAACTGAAGGACAAAAAGGTATTTTTTTTCAATATATATATATAAATTAAATGATTGAGGGTAAAATTGAAACTTCAAAATATTACGGGAAATTGAAATCACGTGCGTTTTATATATTTTATCCCATTTTTCAATAAAAATTAGTTGATTCAAAAGTAATCTCAAGTTTTTAGCATGAGATTAGAAGTTTGGACTCTTGAACCATATAAATATTAGATAAAGGCACATATCATGTGTCTTGAGGTTTTTTAATAAAGACTTGTTGATTCAAAATTAGACTAAGTTTCATCAGCCATCAATTTAGAAATGAGATTTAGAGAGACAAGAAAATGAATGTGTAATTTTGTAGTCAATTTTTTTTTTTAAATTAATGTGTGTGAGTGATCCAAAACAAATTATTTAAAAGTAAAGAAGATAAAATTAATTAATCAAATCTCAATTGAGGTAGAAAAGTAAGTTGGTATTGCAAGCAAAGCAATTGGCCACTTGGAAATGTGGGTGTCTAAGTTGGCTGCCGCGAAGCTAAGATGAAAGTAGCCAACAGGATTAGCATCGCCCGCCATTGCCGCAGCCGAGAATGGATCTTCATTTTCTCCCACACTATTGAAAAAAAAAAAAAAAAACTTAGCTTAAAAACCAAAACATTGAATAATTGACTAGGTTTATGTTGAGAATCTCATATTGAAAAGATAAAGGGAATTCACAAGGTTTATAAAATACATGAGCTACTCCTCTCATTGTCAATTAGTTTTGAGATGGAACCTCATGATATCTAAGATGGTATCAGAACCCAATAAACGCAAACAGGCATTCGATCAAAAAATGAGATCATACCCAAGAATGGTGAAGCCAAAAAAGACATTATCTTGAAGGGGCATGTTGAGAATCTCACATTAGAAAGATGAATGAAATTCACAAAATTATAAGATACATTGTCTACTCTTCTTCGAACTAAATATCTATTTGGAATAATTTAGTAGTGATCTCAAGCTAATGAAATAACTTCATATCGAATGATTATTAAAAATAAAAACAATACACTGCTACTTTTGAAAGTGAATACAAATTTATTTAACAAATAGGAAAGAAAAAAAATGTTTCATAAAAGAAAAATGGGTAAAATACCATTTTGGTCCCTAAACTTTCACTCAAGTTTCATTTTCGTCCCTAAATTTTCAAAAGCTGCATTTTTCGTCCCTGAACTTTCCGATTCGTTTCGTTTTGGTCCTTCAATTTTTTTTCCGTCTAGGATACTAATGAAGGGCTTATGTGGCATGTAATTGATGATGTCACATTATAGAATATTCCGTGAGGTTAAATACCATTGAAAAACGAATATAAAAGAAGGTTAATCTTATATTTTTCTCCTTAATTCCAGTCCTAAATCTCACTGTATATTCATTTTTCCATGTAATTTAATATCATTGTATATTTATATAATGTCACATCATCAATTATATGCCACATAAGCCCTCCGGTAATGTCCTAGATGAAAAAACGCAGACTGAAGGACTAAAATGAAATGAATCATAAAGTTCAGGGATGAAAAATGTAATTTTTGAAAGTTTAGGGATGAAAATGAAACCTGAGTGAAAGTTCAGGGACCAATATGGTACTTTACTCAAGAAAAATACCAAAAGTCAACTATACAGAGGAGAAGATTAGTTGACTTAAAAATTATTTGAGTTGGGCACATGACAAGAATTTAATTCCATGTGTTTGGAATTTTAATCAATTTTTTCTTTTCTATACAATCCCACATTCCCATGTGTGAAACTAACCTCATTTTGCTTTAATGTCTATGAGATCTCATCTTGGGATTTCTGCTTTTATTTTTGGAATTTTTATGGCCCTTGTTGATTTGATTGATTTTTTTTTATATATAAAATATTATGAGTGGAGATTGAACTACACTCTTGAGTGTGGAATTACATACTTTAACCAATAGGTTATATCTTGACTCTTGATTGACATTTTCTTGTTTATTAAGCTATGTAGAACAAATGACTCATTGATTAAATTACTCATCACTATCGATAAAATTATATATATAAATGGTATTCAAATATATTTAAATAAACAAGTAAAAATGAACGCACATTTTAATTTTATTCATAGAATTGGATACTTTTCCTTTTGTCATATGTATTAATTTTGTTTACCTTTTATTAAAAAAATCTATTAGCTTTTAGAGAGAATTATTAAAATAGCAGGAAGATATATGATTATTTATATAGTATAGTTTTTCTTTTAATAATTTATTAAAATAGTATATTGTTTCGATTTTGATAAATTATTAAAAATAAATGTATAATTAACTTTTTTTTATATATTTTTTATTTTAAATTTCATTTTAAGGTTGAATAAGTGTCACCTAAACGAATTTTTAGGAACTAAAACTCCTCAACTTATTATAATTTAATTTAATTAGTTTAATTTTTTAATTTTTTAATTTAGCTTTTAGTAATTTATTATTTTTTATTTTAATTGAAATATAAACATATCTTACTAGTGAGATCATATATGATTTATTCAGGGAGAATGAATTATAGATTTAATTATAATTTAATATTAATTAATATACATATTGACAACAAGGGGATCTGTGGCGCAATGGTAGCGCGTCTGACTCCAGATCAGAAGGTTGCGTGTTCGATTCACGTCAGGTTCATTTTTTTTTTTTAAATCTCACAATTTGCTTCGGTCGAATCCAAATCACAAATAAACCCACCAGCCCATTCTCTCAGGGCCCAAGCAGACTTAAAAAATGGGTTATTTAAGTATAAAATTTATCAGGACCACCCTTATTTTTTGGGTAATTTTCCATTATTACCTTTTTCACAATTTATGTCATCAAAAGTATCCTCATGTCATTAGATTTAGATGTTTTAAAACTACCTTAAAATTAATAAGTGGCTTCGATTGATTGGTGAGATTCTACAATAAAACTATACGAAAACAATCAATAATTTTTTTTTAAAAGATATTACATCAAATTTAGGGGAGAGAGACTTGAACCTTCGACCTTATGAGAAGAGAGTAGGTGCCTTGACCAGCTGAGCTACACTCATATTGATACGGTCAATTAAAGAAACTAAATTTTCATTAGAGTATTTTTAAAAATCATACTTAATTAGGGGTATTTATAACATTCTTTCTAATTTTTTAGGCTTTATCAATTGTACCCCACCAATATTAGAATTGTCTTTTCTACCATTACAAGGAACAATAGGGCCGTTAAGTTGTGGACTATTTTTTTTTTTAGGATAATCAAGTAGATAGCCTATTTTAGTTATTCTCTTTTACTTTTTAGCTCATTCAAATATTATAACACTTTTTAGCCCAATTTTGATTTGGTTGTCGCTACCCACCCGCGACGCGGAAAATAAAGAGTCGCCACTAATCATTGGTTTTAAAATTATGGTGTGATTAGTCACCTAGTCATGAAAATAAGGATAGTCTACTAACTTTTAAAAATGGGTTCGGGGGTTTATTCACACATAGGGAAGGTATTAGCACCCTATTATGTTCGTTTTGAAAACGATTGTTGTTTTTATTATTTATTGTATTAACTAAAGCCTTTTATCTTTAAAACAAAAATATTTTTTTTGGTTATTTTTAAATGTCCCATGTTTATTAATCTATATCTCTAAGAATAGAGATATGATTAAATAATTATGAGTGACACGAGGTCATTAGTAAAAGTTTATTTTTTTGGAATTTAACTTCAACATTCTGAAACTAAATTCCTCTTCCTCAAGAGTTCTAAGAGATTTAGCATTCTAATTCTCTTAAATTTCCATCGTCGGAAGGTTTTAAAAACGTTTATTTATTTTAAAAATCTTAAAAAAACAAATCATCATTATTATGGAATAGACTTTAGTAGTAAATTTTGGAAGTAATTATATTTTTCTATTAATCAATTCGAGAAATTTCATAATTTGGGAAGAAAAAGCCATTTTAATAAAAAGGTTAGCATTCTAACAGATTTCAAAAATTTGGATTTTCGTAAAGAAAATATGGAAAATTAGCATTCTAATGATCCCTATTTCTAATATTATTTTGACTTATAATAGAGGTATCAAATATAAGAAGCATATAACATGGTCATAGCATAATAATTTAGTCAAAACATAACAAAAATAAAAAGAAAAAAAACAAAGATATTGATTAAATTGGATTTAAAATTAAACATTATCAAAATCAATATATAAAAGAAAGCACCAAATATAGAATCTATTAACAAAAATATATGGCTATTTACACAGACTTGAGTTAATATGCAGAGTCAGAAACTAAATCCTAATTTTGATTATAAATTAATTAATTACATAATTTTACACTACATTATATCAAAAATATGAACATACATGAGCAACATAGTACGATTTTTTTTAAAAAAAAAAAGATAAATAAAATACTCATGCTCCCCTACATTTGAACTACCCTAGCGCATGTGATAAAATAAAAATATAAAAAATTGAATCAGAGAAGAAGCAAAGATTGACCAACCAAATATATTAATATAAAATAAATATGTAAATGATTTTTATCCAAAAAAAAAAAAGGAAACGAACCTTTTCTTCCACAGCAACGAGACAACAATTCTGACAATTTTTGGGTGCTTTCCAATGAACAACCTTTAATACCCAAGGTTTATGACTAATGTGATGAAATTTGTGTGTAAAAAAATTGAGAAGGTATGGGTTATGAGAAATATTAGACGGTGGGAAAATTAATGGTTGCTAGTTTGGAGTTCAGCCGTGGGTGTGAACGGATGATGAACTTTCACAATGTGAATAGTCGTGAATATGAGGAAGAGCTCGTGAATGAAAAGTTGTCTTTTGAGCCTTGGGGTGGGGTTCTATTTATAGCCAATGTGAGGATTCCATTTGAAATAAGATTGAGATAAAGATAAATACAAAATATCCAATATCAAATATCATATCATATCTCGTTTTAAGTTCCAATTATCTACAGAATATTATCAATATCTTATTTTCAAATTGAATTAATCTCTATCTCATCTCAATTTTATAATTATCTTCCGATTTAATTTCCAAACTATTCTCTTCCATATTTAAAATTTAGAATTCCACTTTTATCAAATTTACCCACTTTAAAAATGGTATTAATTTAAAATTCTTATTTTTATTATTTCAATAACAAAACTAAAAATTAAAAATTATATCAACGAAAATTGTTAGTTCTTTTTTAAATTATATCGGACAAAATTGATGTCTACATTGGTTATTTTTAAAATACCTGATTTGTCCTAATTTTTTCTTTTTTTCCTTTCCTTTTACGTTTAAATATTTCTCAGCAAGTAGTCCGTGATTTGTGGATCTGACTTTTAATTTTTGAATGATTCTTAAATTTTGAATTTATTCCAAATCATTTAACGATTCTTTTCTTTTTTTTTTTTATAATTATTTTCATATTTTACATTTTAGGGGTTTTCATTTTTTTTTCGTGATCGTTTTCTTCAAGCTTCATTCGAGTTTGTTCATATGGATTATTGCTTCATTGATGTTAACGATCTCTTCTTCTTTTTTTCATCTTCATTCGTTTTTTTTCCGATCTCTATGGCGGCGAACAACTCACCCCAATTAATTCGTTTCATCGCCGAAAGTAAAAGAAGAGAAAACGATTCCTCCCATGGCGGCAACCAATTCTTCTTCTCATTCTCCTTTTTTTTCTTGCTTTATATGTTTGAGTTTTTTTTTCTTTTCTTTTTATACCATACATGAATTAACGTACAATCATATTCTTCTTCTTCTTCTTCTTCTTTTTTGTTTTTTTTTCGGTGTTCGATGTATAGTATAAATTGTTTTTTATTATACTATACATGAATATGATTCTACGTTATAATTATTTACTTTTTTGTATTGTTTTTATTTTATGTTTATAACTTACAATATAGCATTTATTATTATTATTATTTACTTTTTAAACGGAACATTTACTATATTGTAATATTTTATTATATGTTTATAACATACAATATATTGTTTATTATTACTACTTATTTTTTAAAGGGAAAATTTACTATATTGTACTGTTTTATTCTATGTTTATAACGTACAATATAGTGTTTTTATTATTACTTACTTTTATTTTGGTAAATCATTATATGTTTCATGTAATATTGTATCGTATTGCACATACTATATTATATTATATTGTATTATACTGTACAATATAATATTGGATGTGCGTACAGTATCACTATATATAATATTATGTACATCGAAAGAATTTTCTGGAGATTCGTTGAAAAAAATTGTTATCGGTTTTGAAAAGTTTTTTTTTTTGTTTAATTTTGATTTTTTTTAAATTTTTTTATTTTCTCTCTTGTTTTATTTTATGATTTTTTCATATTTTATGTTTCTTTGATTTAAGCATCTGCAAATCTTAATTCTTTTTTTTCTTTACTTTTTCATTAATTTTAATAAAGGTGGTTTAGGTATCTTACATACAAGGTGTTAAAAGTCGATGTCGGTTGAGATGTCGAGGTTCAAATATACGGAGTTGTCGATGTCGACGGAGATTACCATAAAAACTACGAAAACGATGGAAACTTAGATGAATTTTTAGATTTTATCAATAAAACTTTTACATTAACTTAAATAAGTTATAATTTTTAATCTTTAATGTTTATAGTAAAAAATATAAATAACATATGTAAATTTATATGTATAAATGATATCAAACACCAATATTTAAATAAAAAAAATGTGAAATCACTTAATTAACTTTGTAATTCATATCTTAAAGGAGTAAAAAACTAAAAAGAGAGATATTTATATATATAAAAAAAAGTTAAGATAAAAGGTTATGTTATTTAAATCACTAACCCTAAAAAGAATGTCATTATAGACAATTTCTCTTTATAATTTCTCTTTAACTAATTTATCAATGGCTATTGAATCGGTGGTACGGAAGGAGAAGTCAGATGCTATTTTTTCCAACTCATCAATTCTTTCATCTTTCCCCAAATGGTCATGTCGTCTTTCGTCTTCTTCAACCTCACAGACTCAAAAAAAAAAAAACTCAGACTCTCGACTTTCCTGCGATATGTACACGACTTGATCGGCGACTTCGAGTTTTTTAGGTTGTCGTCGACATTTCCACGATTCAGGAAAAGATTTTTGTTACCCCCACGTCGATTTATCGCACCTCCGTTTGAGCGACTTGTCGACGATAAAGTCGAGGTTGTCTCCGACTTTTTCTTCCCTGCTTACATATCAAATATGTTATTTTGTTTTATTTTTCTAAAATGAGCCCCTAAACTTTAATTCTTGAATTGGTGGGCTATCTACCAATATATTTTTATTTTTATTTTTTGCCTTGGAAGCTTGATGAGCAGTGGCGAGGCAAGATTTTTTTTTTGGGGGGGCAAAAATCTATATAAAGAAAGGATTGTATAAAATGTCAACTCCACGCCGGTTTCGATATATTATATTACAAATTAATATAATGTTAGATTTTTAGATTTTGACTTGTGCCTAATATAAAGTTATAAAATGGATAAAAATAATTAATTTGCTAGAAATTATGTTAATTATAAAAGTATACATGTCTTTAAAATAGAGATATGTATAAAATGGATAAAAGTATACATGTCTTTAAAATGGATAGAAGTATACATGTCTTTAGATTTTGACTTGTGCCTAATATAAAGTTATAAAATGGATAAAAATAATTAATTTGCTAGAAGTTATGTTAATTATAAAAGTATACATGTCTTTAAAATAGAGACAAATTTTAATATAATTTCTTAGTATATTAAAAAATATATATTAATCTCTCAAATCATTGAGATTAATTTTCATTTCAAATTTTTTTTTTTAATCTAATAATACGAATCACAATCAAAATTAACTTTATTGTGTATCATAGAGATGTTTAACTAATTTTATATAATAATTAACAAGTTTGAAATATTTAATTAAAAGTACAAGTATGAAATAATAAAATTATAACAATTATGAAGCTCATGACATAAAATTATATAGTTATTAATAAAATTTGGATTTCACTGAAGAGACATTATTATTTATAATTTAGAAAAAATAAACTATTTATAAACAAAAAATTACACTCACTTCTTAGTTAATAAATATGAATTAAAGTATTTATAAATGTTGAACATAAAATCATCACTACATAATTACAATATAAAAAAAATATAGATGTAAAAAAACGTATTTATTTAAAATTTTCATTTTATTAAACTTAACAATAAATAATACATTGTATAACTCATATATGGATGCAACAAAATTATCAAGAAAAATCACCAATTATCCTATATATTTAAAACATATATATATTTAAACCATAAAAACTCACATTAATGAACAATAAATTGGATAGAGATTAAGAGAGTAAATTTAATAGTGACAAACCTAAATGTGGGATAATATATAAAGAAAATTTGTTTTTTAAAAGATTAAAATGTCTTAAATATTGTATAAATAAGGGGCAAACATCAAATTTTTAAGGGGGCAAAATTAAAAATTATATAAAAATATACATATAAAATTAAAATTTTGAAAATTTGGGGGGGGCGCGCCACTGTTGATGAGGAAGAGAGTTTGTCATCTAACAATCAATTATTCTAAAATTGTTTATAAGAGAATCATATTTACATAATCAAAACAATTTCTTGGTTTTTATACTTTTAACTGATAAACTAGATTTCTCCTGTCGAAACAAAATGATAAAAAATTATTCGCTAAGTTGGGTTGATTTAGGTGAGGGGACTTTTGTAACATAATAATTCGAGTTGTAATTTTGTACAACTCAAATAACTTTTATTAAATAATGAACTCATACCAATCAACCCAATAAACTTTGGTATGGGTTGGTTTGAGTTGTTCGAGATAATTGTTTAAAATAAAAATAGGAAAACAATATTAATTTAAGGATCTAGTTACCTACTTTTATACATCAAACTAAAAATAATAGTTCAATACTACATTTTAGGGTAAAGTACTCATTTGGTCCTGAGTTTGGGAGCTCATGTCTATTTGGTCCCTACGTTTTCAATTTGTGTTTAAGTGGTCCCTGAGTTTTGGATATTGTGTCTATTTGGTCCCTGCTTTTCAATTTGTGTCTATTTAGTCCCTGAGTTTTAAATATTGTGTCTATTTGGTCCCTGAGTTTTCAAGTTGTGTCTAAATGGTCCCTGGATTATTAGAAATAAGTTTAATTCTTTCTTAATTTGTTAACTCATTAACATAATATCGACTTAATGGTGATGTAAAATGTTTAATTGATCAAAATACTGACAAGAGATTAATAATTATGTCAAATTTTAGCCTAGATTTATGAAAGATTTAATCCTATCTTCGTATTTTGACCAATTAAACATGTTATGTCAACGTTAAGTCAATAATCTTGCAAGAAGTTGACACATATGTTAAATTAAGAACAAATTAAACTTATTTCTAATAGTTCTTGAAAATCTAGGGACCAAATAGACACAGTATCCAAAACCCAGGGACCACTTAGACACAAATTGAAAATGCATGGACCAAATAGACACAACATTCAAAACTCAGAGACCACTTAGACTCAAATTGAAAAAGCAGGGACCAAAATAGACATGACCTCCAAAACTCAGGGACTAAAAGGGTACTTTACCCTACATTTTATCTATAGAAGTGAAACTTGAATGATCGGAACTAATTATTTTTTATAAATAATTGGAAACAACTTAAAAATCTGAAAGGGTGAGTTAAACATAATTAACAAAAGTATATAAAAAAAAGTGTTTTCGTATTAAATAAAAGAGTTCTTTTATAAATTAATTATTTCGAATTGATTCAATTCAACTCAATCAAATATTTAGAGAACCATAAACCAATCCGACAATATTATTTTTAATTTATTTGAACCCACCTAACACACATAAGTTAATAACGCGGGTTGATTGAATTTTTTTTAGGTCCTTGGGTTTTTTGAACACCCCTAATTGAGATTAAAAAGAGGTAGAAAAGAGAGAACCATAAAGAGGAAGATCACAGCTGTTGTACAGAGTACACATATTCATACAAAACAAAATAAAAGGTACAGATCAAATTCACCAAGTTCAACGGGTCGTGGAAAATGGATTAAATCTAAGAAACTTTTTTAACAGTATTCCACTCATTCAACCCCTTTCATAACTCATAACAATAAAATCATTTTCTACAACACGGGTTAAAAGCTTCATTTTATTAACATAACATAATCCAAGAAGAGCATGCAAATCTGAGGCTAGGAAAAAGAACCTTCTAAATGGTATAATCTACAAATCGGTGAAAACCGCTAATGCTGGTTTCTTAAATGAATTCTTCAAAAGTCAGACAGTCCGAAAGAACAGTTGCATGATTTGATGTTTTGGCATCCTGCTGCTCAATCGTCAAATTGCATAGACTATCTCACCGCTGCTTTCTATGTCAAGCTCAGATTCGTCATCGAGGTCATCCATGTCGTCGTCATCCATGTCCAGGTTATCTGTCATGTATGAGCTAAGGCCATGTGAACCAACAGCTGGTATCGTGGCCTCAGCAATTATCTGCATTATTGTATCGAGGTTCTGCATAGGTTGATCGGGCTCTTCAAATTGGTTGCCCATTGTATTTTCATCCATTAAGTCTGATGGGAGATTCTTCAAAAACCAGGAATGGTTTTTTATCTCAGGAATAGAGATTCTCTGTTGTATTTATTAACATGGTAAAGAGAGAAAATGTCAGCACTTGATCATCGTTGGATCGGATGGAATCCCTGACAGGGTAACTCACAAATAAACATCATACACATATAAAGCCATTTAAGAAGTCAAGTTACAAGACGTGGATTTCCGGTCATAACTCAATCTTGCGAAATGTTATGTAGCTAGATCATAATAACTACAGCAAGTGTCTACAATGCGTAGACCATGGATCAATTCAGGTGGAATATAAATGTGGTCAGCCTGGAGCGAGTCAATGGTAGCAGAAAACTTGGAATGTTTGCAAAAGAATACAAAATGTTCAACAAGTTTTTGAGGGGAAAAAAAGAAGCAATGAAATTAACAGAAATAATTAGGTCAAAACTGAAGTGGTAAGAAAGGTGTAAATAATGCTAATAACTTGAAAATGATGAATAATTCAAACAAGATAACAGGTTTTTGCAATTAATTCAAAACATCTCATGTAAATTAGTATGATAGCTCAAGGAAAAACAAAATCATTTTGTGCTAAAATTTAACATACAAGTTCCCACAAAATCATCTGCAAAATCCCAGACTTGGGGCTTTCAGGAAATTGTTTTTCAGAGATATGGAACATTTTGAAGATTCAGCAAACTGTGATTAAAAAAATTATGAGGAAAAAAAAACTTTCCATACTTTAGCATAGATAGAAAAACAAGGTTTCTTGTCATACCGTTGCAGGATCTGCCTCAAAAATTCTAGATATCAGATGGCGACATTCAAGGGATATTTGGACACAGTCAGGAATAGAGTACTGGACGCTTAAGATTCTCTGAAAATGAACCAATAGAAGAATCTTAAGTTTATGCATTTTCAACTAAAATACTTGGAATATTAATCAGGCCACAAACCTGTATTGTCTTCCGGAAATCCTTTGGTTCATCAGGATCCTCGAAAGGATAGGCTCCAACAAGCATCACGTACAAGGTCACTCCACAAGACCATACATCTGCAATCTGATGTTGGATATTGAATCAGAATAGAACTTTCAATTTTCACTTAATAATATCACAAAGTAATTGCCAGACCAACATTCTTTAAATTTAAACTATCATCTATCTAGCTCAAGTATTCAATATGTACATGACCCCAAAACATTAAAGTTTCTGAAAGGAAATAACAATTTGACGTAACAGTAGATTGGCCTTATAGACAAAAAGAATCAAAATATAATTCTAAGTCATAAGCACTAAAAGTAAACATGATCCACCATTGAGATACAGTCAACTTTAATGCCAAAACAACAGAATTTGCAGTTTAGTGAGTACTGACCAAAAGAGTACAGATTTTAAATGACTATCGAAGTTAATAACAAATTAAAGACAATGACACAACTACATATAAGAGGGAAAAAGAGGGGGCGGGGGGAATCTTTTCCTTTAGAAGACAGCTCAAACGAACATATCAATAAGTTGGGGCAGGGTGAATCTACAATGAATTAAACCACCCGAGAAGTGGTCTCCAGCACAGTTAAGGGAAGCCTTCCATCACATGTAATTGCAAAGTATGAGAAGTCTGCTTTCGGCATTAAGTCTATTACAGAAAAAATTCAATTCTTTTAAATTGAGTAGTATACAGAGGAGACTTCAGCTGTTCACATCTCAACTGATGGATAAATTTTCCAAGACAGCTTGGCATAAAAGAAAAAGTAATTCTCAACGGGGATGAGAATAAGAACTTGAGCTAATATTTTTTTTAACAGCCCCAACAAAAGTAGTCAGATGCACGTTAGGACTTCTATTCCACAAGATATTCCAAACTCAAATGCTTTAGTCACAGAAATGTTGGTTGAAGACAACATAATCCCAATGTTTAGCTTGAAAAAAACCCAAGTATTCCCACTGACAAAAGGATAGTGGATAGCCAAAGCAGCTAGAAATATGTACCAACCATGAATACAACTTATACTACACAAACTCATGAGTATCTCAAAAAAGCTATTAATGGTATCCATTCCTAAGATGCACGCATTAGGGCGATATTTATTTTCCTTTATATCCCTTAAAATGTTTATTTAGGCTATGCAAGTGCTCTAATTGGCTAGGTTGAGAACAGCATATAAGAAGAAATGTGTGTAGTTTTCAAACTAAATATATATATATATATAATTAAGAACGCGAACATCAGTTGCTTGACATATCTCATAATTATAAGAATGGCTATACATTCTAGGTAATAAAAAGTAATATAAAACTTAAAAGAAGGTTTTTTACCTTGCCATCATATTCTTGCCTTAATAATACTTCTGGGGCAATGTATGCAGGTGTTCCAACAGTTGACTTTGGTTGTGAATGAAGCACTGACGACTGAGAAATACATCCAAAATCAGGTTTTACATCAGATGATGACCCAGAACAATCATTGGAAAATAACTGATTCAGCATGGGAATCTTTTGAGGGACCAAGTAGAGTACAGAATGAATCAATGACTAAGATCAAATCAGACCACCCAACCACAGCCCTTATCCAAAGCCATGAAGCATGGAATCTAATAGGTAGAACTAAGTCCGGTTATAAATCTTGTGTAGCACATGAACAACACATAAGCATGAGAAAGATGGAATCCAATAGGTAGAACTAAATCCAGTTATAAATCTTGTGTAGCACATGAACAACACATGAGCATGAGAAAGATAATGGTAAATAACATCTAAAACAAGAAACCCACCAATGATTTAAATGCAAAAAAGAAGGTTTAATAGAAATGCATTCCAAACTATTGAACAGAACAGATATGTCAAGTAGCAAAGAGAAACAAGGAATAAAGATTAATTACTACCTTTGAGTAGCCGAAGTCACATATTTTTAATCGAGGGGCAGGACTTCCATCCAACAAAGTGTTCTCCAACTTCAAGTCTCGGTGACACACTTGCTTCATCAATATAAGTAAGTAGAAGAAAATCAAGAAAACAAATTCATTTCACTACTACTCTTTGGGAATATGTTTTAAAAAAAGAGAGAGATTGGAGGTTAAAATCACAGTTCAAATACCATTGCATGACAGTAACTAACTCCTGATAAAAGTTGTTGAAAGAAGAAGCGAGCCTACACCAGGACACTAATAGATATTATACCTGACAAGAGAGTGAAAGGTATGATGATAATAAAAATAACAAAAAGTAAATTCAAGACCTCATCCTCACTAAAGCGTCCTGCATTGCTTATTCGCTCAAAAAGCTCTCCTCCAGATGCATATTCCATTACAATGGCCAAATGGGTAGGGGTCAAGATGACCTAAATCCATGGCAGCAATGTAGCCCAGAGGTCGAAATAAGTATAAAAAAAAATTCTTCGACTTAGATAAGAAAATGAATTAAACAACGATGGAGAGTTAAGTGGAAATTCTTAAGAAGTTTGAAAACTAACCTCTTTAAACCTGACAATGTTGGGGTGCCTCAGGGACCTGTGATTGATGATCTCCCTTTGAACATTTCCATCTATCTGCAATACATAGCTCGATCCATAAGAAGAAAATCACATTCCTCAACACCATCATGAAAGATTCCCGATGCGTTTTATTTTTGCGTGACTCACCCGTTCAATTACTTACGTATAACTATAAGAACATGACCGCCTTCAGACAGAACATCACTCTACTAGACTACTTTCAAGTCTTAACAGATTGATTAAAATATCAAGTTCATACATGAAATGAAGTAGGCGTATTAAATGAACATGCCCAAGCCTCTTTTTAACGTTTTCATAGAAAAATTCAGAATGTTCAAATAAACAATTTCAAAACGAAAACAAAAGTGGGATTTAGAAAGGAAAAAAAAACACCGTTCCTCTACTCATGTGCAAATTATCCGTTATATTTACCAATACTTTTTTAAAACGTACTACCTTATTCAAATTACCAAATAAGGCATAAAAATGTCCAATCATAAGATATTTTCACGAGATAAAAAAAAAACTGCCATAAAATGATAAAAACCCAATAATTAAAAGTAAAAGATAACATAGAAATTGAACTCTAAGTATAAGTAACGGACACTAGTAATAGAAACTAGAAAAAAACAAAAAAAAAGCAAAAGATGAAATTTTTTTCCCATTAAAAGGTAAAAAAAATAAAAACCTTATCGCCACGCTCGATGTATTTAACAGCAACAAGCTCTTTAGTAAGCTTATCTCTCATAAGCCTAGCAACTCCAAAATTACCGGAACCGATATCACGGACGAAATCGTATCGGTCGCTATCGTGCATAATCGGCATATCCATGGCCGGTCCGACAGTAATTGTTGCCCGATCCATTCTTTCAATAATAACTACTTTTTTTTTATCACATAACACAAATCCAAAGCTTCAGATTAAAGAAATCGAGGAGATTTGATCGGCGAGAGACTGATTAGTTAAGTAAGTTTTATGTATAGAAATTTGAGTAATTGAGGAAAAGTGATCGGAAAAAATGGGGTTTTCAACAAAGAAAGAAGAAGATATTTACAAGGAGAAGAAAAGTTGTGGGATTTTTTTGTTGATAAAAATAAATGAATATATTATGATATTGTATTAGGTGAAAGATACGACGACGTATTGAAGTGGAGTTGTCAATTTGTCCAATGAAAATTGATGATTGCTGCTTTTTGTCTGAATTCCTAAAATGTCCTTAATTTGGATAATTCTGGTCGGCTCACGGAATCCAAAGTGTCTAACTAACCGTTGAATGTTGTAATCGAATGATGGGATTTTTTTTCTTCTTTTTCTCTAGGTATTATTATTATTAGAGAAAATAATAACATTTTAGGTCTTCAATTTTCATATCATTGTTCATGTATCGTGTTTGGATTGGATGTTTGTATTTGGTTTCAAGTATGTAAGTCTAATAGAGATGACATGGACATACCTTATCTGGTGCGTATACATGTCGTTCTAGCTAGGCGACGTGGACGTACCTTCCCGAGTGACATAGACATACCCTCCTGGGCGATGTAAACAAATAATACTTATGTAATTTCACCCATAACAGTGCGCAATTTGTGGGAAAAGGAAACGAAAAATGCTCTTTTGTTTACATTATATAAGTGGGAAAAAAGGGTGTTGCAAGAGAAATTGCTTTCATATTAAGTATATATATGATTCCTTTAATAAAGTAAATCCCCAACATATACATATATATGAAAAAAAATCATTACAATTTGTTGTGGGTGAAATTACACCATTATACGTGGAATTTCTTTACCTGATCAAGAAATGCACAACTAATATGTCTATGTCACCTGAAAAGATAAGGTTACATTACCTGAAAGGTGTTGTGACATGACTGCTCCTGTACTGTCAACTCATCTATTTCACCAACTCTTGTGACAACTCCTTGCTCCTCTTTTTCTGTTTCTCTTTGGTCAATTCAGACACTTCTCCCATACTTTCTGCTATGATTTCTTATCTTTGTAATCAGTAGCTTTACTTCAAATCTGTCTATTTATACTCTTCATTAGTGAATGTATTTCTCAAGCAATCCAATATATTGAGTTCAAAGCATTCTTTATATTTCTCTCTTGCTTGAACTCGTTCTTGGTATCAGAGCATTATCATGGCCAACGCCACTCCTAAAGTTGTTCCTAAAGAAAGAAAAATTGAGGTCCGTTCAGGAACCTCCTCTCTAGGAAGTCCCTCCTTCACCAAACTAGCTAATCACTCCATCTCAGTCAAGTTGGAGAGGAATAATTTTCTTATCTGGCAAAACATAGCCATTCCAATCTTAAAAAGCTACAAACTTGAGAATCACCTCACAGGAACTAATATTCCTGACCAGTCTATTGATATCTCTCCATGTGAAGAATTTCCTGAAGGTTGTCTCATGCCTAATCCTGAATATGATCTCTGGGAGTCAGCTGATCACCTTCTAAGAAGTTGGATCTACAATTGTATGTTAGAAGAGATATCATCTCAGATTCTATTCTGTGATACAGTGAAGCAGGTATGGGATTCTCTCCTTGAATTCTATGGTGTTCAAGCTAAATCTCAAGAAATATATAACAGACAGATGATGCAGCAAACTAGAAAAGGAAATATAAAAATGACTGAATATCTCAAGTTAATGAAAAGCTTCTTTGACAACCTGTTCATGGCTGGAAAACCTATGACTGTTAGTGATTTCATCTCTCATATCCTTCTTGGACTTGATGAAGACTATTGATAACTCTACAAAATAGAGTTATTTGGTCCTATTTTAATGCCTAAGTGATAATGATTTGATTGAAATTTGCTTATATTTTGTGCACTTTGAACTCATTTAGAATAATTCTTTATTAAAGCGTATTTTGGAAAAATTCGGGTTTTTAGCACTTTAAAGTATATTTAGGATTGTTCTTGGCTCTTGGTATTTAATTTTGTCAATTTGAATGAAAGAAAGTCCTAAAAGAATTGCAAATTTCATGCAAGAAATAGGAAAAAAAGTGCAGAATTTTGAAAAGTGTTGTGGCGGTCTTTGCGCAAGACACCGCAATGTAATTTTAAAAGACAAGATGACACGATCCACGATTTTTGGCCCAAAAAGTCATCTTTTTGGGCCCGTTTCAGCCCAAAAACGTGAGGAAAAATTAGGGCAAGCCTTGGGATCCATCAAAGAGCATATTTTGGATAGTTTTAATGAAGCCCAACCCGAATCTTGAAAGGAAGTCATCATAAAAAGAGAAAAGAAAAAGAAACCCTAGTTCTTCATTGGAGGCAAAAATCGAAAGAGGGAAGAAGATGTAGCAGCCATGGGAGAGGAGAAAAGCTTCGATTCTTGGAAACTCGGATTTGATTCTTTTCCCTTTTCTCTTTATGTTTTATTTTATATTTTCTTTTTCTTCTTCTTCTTAGTTTCAAAACTCCATTGTTGAACTCAAGTTATGTTAGGCTTACTTTTTATTTTGTTGAACACTTTTGTTTATTTGAATTTCATTATGAACTAAATTTTATTCGGTTGGAATTGATTGATGAACCCTAAAGAGAATTAGTTTTCACAAGCTTTAATGAATTCAATTTTTATGCTCAATCAATAGTTCAATAATTTTTATCTCTTTGCTTATGCTTGATCAACCTAAGTAAATTGCTTAGTTTAGTTTTAATTCTGAAAAGGTTAAAATTGAATGGAAGAATATTGATTGATAAGGGTTAACGATTCTTGAAATTGTTTTTGGTAATGCATAGACATATGTGTTTACACCTTAAGGCCTAAACCAGAGCATCAAAGCATATTTCTTAATCTAATTTTACCTAGACATAGGATTTAAATTGAATTAGGAATTAAAATCATGTTGGGCTTGACAAAGTCACTTGAATAATTGGGTTTGCTTGCATATAAAGTGTGTTTATTATTGCAGAATGCTGCAGCACAGCCACAGCACTGTTGCAGAATTGTGAATTCTAAGACTTTTTAGGGGGATTCTTGATTTTCCAACCATTCATCTCTACATAGTTTCATCACTTTATTATTCTCGCATATTTTAGGAGTAATTTAAGCCACTTTAGACCATCGTATTTATTTTCCTTAATTAATTTAGAATTTATTTATTAAGTTTTGCATAATTTCACAATTTTATTAGTTTAGTTTCATAAATCAAATCACCCCAATTTTTCATTGTTTTTATTTTCTTTAAGCTATTTGTTAAACACCTATTTAATCTACTAATCCTCGTGGGAATGATATCTTTCTTATCACTTTATTACTTGTTTGACTGCGTGCACTTGCGTATCACGATTTCACACAACAACTATACTCCTATTGTTGTCATGATACAAAGCCGCACCATGTCCTGGAGTGAGGTTCAGTCTGAGCTCCTCACCTTTGAGAGACGACTTGATCAATTACAAGCCTTTAGAGGATCTATCTCACTCAACCAGACCTCAGTCATTGGCCAAGCTTCTGCAAATGTTGCTAACAATGTTAGCCCTCGACCAAATCAATCCAACTTCAACCAAAATTATCAGAACAGAAATTATGGAAACTCCAGGAACAATCGAGGCAGAGGAAGAGGCAGGAACCAGGGATCCAGACCAACTTGTCAGGTATGTGGAAAAGTCGGTCACACTGCTGCAATATGCTATTATCGATATGACAAACAATGCAATGATGGTTCTTCCTCTCAGAATAGAAACAATAATCCTTCTGCTCTTACTGCCTCAACTGAAAATACTAGACAGTTTCCTCAACCTTGGTTTCTTGATAGTGGAGCAACAAATCACATCACTGCTGAGCTTGGAAATCTGAACATCAGGAATGATTATACTGGTAAGGATAAAATTATGGTGGGAAACGGTACTAAATTAGATATCTCTCATATTGGTACCTCTTTATTTTCCACTCCTTCCAAATCATTAATCTTAAAAGATTTACTCCATGTTCCTGATATTAAGAAAAACTTAGTTAGTATTTCAAAACTAACACAAGATAATTCTATTGTTGTTGAGTTTCACAATCTTTTCTGTGTTATCAAGGACAAGCTCATGGGCAAGGTGATGTTGAAAGGGAAACTTAGCAATGGGCTCTATGAACTAGTTTGGTGCAATGATGCCTCAGTCCCTCCTGCATTTAACAAACAAGAAAAAGAGAGACATTTTGCTTATCTTGCTGTTACAAGATCTTTTGGTTCAGGCTGCCCGACTTCTCAAATTTTGACTACTCCTTCTAGTTTTCAAGTTTTATTTTGTACTAAAGATGTTTGGCACAATAGACTTGGCCATCCATCTCCTAGAATTTTAAATCAAATTCTTTCCACTTGTAATGCACCAAACAATTCTAATGAAAAGTTGCATTTTTGTGAGGCATGTCAACTTGGTAAATCTCATAGACTTCCATTTCCCTTATCTCAGTCTCATGCTAAAGGACCCCTGGATTTAATTCATGTCGACCTTTGGGGCCCTGCCCCTTTGAAATCCACTAATGGCTACCAATATTATATTTGTTTTGTTGATGATTATAGCAGGTTTTCATGGGTTTTTCCTTTGAAATTTAAAGGAGATGCCATTTATATCTTCAAACAATTTAAAGCTCAGGTTGAAAATGCGTATAATGCAAAGATCAAAGTCTTACGAACTGATGAAGGAGGGGAGTTCAAGCCTGTCATTACTTTTGCTGTTGAACAAGGGATTAAGATTCAGTTAGCTTGCCCTTACACTTCATCTCAAAATGGTAGAGTTGAAAGGAAACATAGGCACATTGTTGAGACAGGGCTAGCTCTTCTTGCTCAATCTCATATGTCATTGAATTACTGGTGGGAGGCTTTTCATACTTCTACATATCTCATCAACAGAATGCCTACTCCCACTCTCAAGAATCAGTCTCCTTTCTTTGTTCTACATGCTGTTCTTCCTGATTATAATGAACTTCGAACATTTGGCTCAGCATGCTACCCATGTCTTCGGCCATACCAGCAGCATAAATTTGATTTTCATACTGTCAAGTGTGTTTTTCTTGGCTATACTGATCATCATAAGGGCTATAAATGTCTCTCTCCTACAGGCAGAATTTACATATCCAGGCATGTGTGTTTTAATGAGGAAGAATTCCCTTTTTCAGGTTCTTTTCTTAATCAGTCCACCTCCACCTCTAATTCCTCTTCTCCCATTCTCTCATGGTTCCCCTTTTCTTTTCCTGTTTCTTCATCATCACCTCACGTTTCTTCCTCTGTCCACACTCCTACCATCCCAGTCCCTTCCTCTCCATTGCCTTCTTTTTCTCCAGCGTCTCCTAGCCTCCATCCTTCCCCGACCCCTTCTTCTCCTACTCTTGCTTCTAGTCCCTTTTCCTCAATTACAAGCCCTCCTATCTTGCCTCCTGTCCCTTGTCCAGTCAATGACCATCCCATGACTACTAGAGCCAAATCTGGCATTTTCAAACCTAAGCCTCTTTTCAGTGGTCTTACTTCGCAGGTTCCTGATTGGTCTCTCTGTGAACCTTATCATTTTAAGGATGCTATTACCAGTTCCTCTTGGCATAATGCTATGGATGATGAATTCTCAACCTTAATTCGTAATAACACCTGGACTTTAGTTCCTTCTTCTGCCTCAACCAATCTTGTTGGCAACAAATGGGTTTATAAAATAAAACGTTCTGTTGATGGCTCCATAGAGCGATATAAGGCCCGTCTGGTTGCTAAGGGATATCTTCAAACTCCTGGCCTTGATTTTACTGAGACATTCAGCCCCGTCATCAAGCCTTCTTCCATTCGCGTGATTCTTACACTTGCTGCCACTTGGAATTGGTCTGTCAAACAGCTTGATGTAAACAATGCCTTCCTTAATGGCTCTCTTTCAGAGGACGTTTATATGCCTCAACCTCAGGGTTACATTAATGCTCAATACCCTCATCACATCTGCAAATTGAATAAGGCCCTATATGGCCTCAAGCAAGCCCCTCGTGCCTGGTACGACAAGCTTAAGCATACTCTTTTGCAATGGCAGTTTCAGCAGTCAAAGTCTGATATGTCCTTTTTCTTTCTTCACACCAAGGATGCTCTTGTTATTATTCTAGTCTATGTTGATGATATCCTTATTACAGGATCCAGTATTTCTCTTATCTCTTCAATTATCACCAAATTGCACTCTCAATTTGTTCTAAAAGATCTTGGTGATATTCATTATTTTCTTGGCATTCAGGTCCATAAGGATGCTTCTGGTTTTGTTCTCACACAGACCAAATATGTGCATGATATTCTGTCTCGACTGAACCTCTCTCATCTCAAGAGTTCTCCATCTCCCATGACTACTGGCAAGACTCTCACTGCTTCCGATGGTGATCCCCTTGTGGATCCTTCTATATATCGCAGCACTATTGGCTCTCTTCAGTATTTATTGCTTACTAGGCCTGACATTGCCTTTGCTGTCAACAAGCTTAGCCAATTTTCCAAGGCTCCTACTTCTTGTCACTGGCAGGCTCTCAAACGTCTCTTGCGGTATCTTCAGGGTTCTTCTCTTCTTGGTCTATCCATTCAACCTGCTGTCTCTCTCACCCTCACTGCTTATTCAGATGCGGATTGGGCTGCTTGCCCTGATGACAGGAAATCCGTTGGAGGCTATTGTGTATTTCTTGGCTCATCCCTGATCTCCTGGTCTAGCAAAAAGCAGGTTGTTGTTGCTCGTTCTAGCACTGAATCTGAGTATCGCTCTCTGTCTCATGTTGCTTGTGAGCTTACTTGGCTTCAATCACTTCTTTCTGAGCTTCGTTTTTCGCTTGACTCTACTCCTATTACATGGTGTGACAACATGAGTGCTACCTCTCTTGCTCATAATCCTATTTTTCATGCTCGTACTAAGCACATTGAGATCGATGCTCATTTTGTTCGTGATCGTGTTCTTGCTCGTCAACTTGAAATCAGATGTGTTCCTTCTCATGACCAACTGGCAGACTGTCTCACTAAGCCTCTTTCTCACAGTCTCTTCCATGCCTTCAGGGACAAACTTGGTCTCACTCAAGTGGCCTCTCGTTTGCGGGGAGATGTTGTGACATGACTACTCATGTACTGTCAACTCATCTATTTCACCAACTCTTGTGACAACTCCTTGCTCCTCTTTTTCTGTTTCTCTTTGGTCAATTCAGACACTTCTCCCATACTTTCTGCTATGATTTCTTATCTTTGTAATCAGTAGCTTTACTTCAAATCTGTCTATTTATACTCTTCATTAGTGAATGTATTTCTCAAGCAATCCAATATATTGAGTTCAAAGCATTCTTTATATTTCTCTCTTGTTTGAACTCGTTCTAAAGGGTATGTCTATGTGGCCCTGAGAACACGTCGTTTAGTAAGATTACATATCTAAGACCAAGAAGTTACATTATACAAGTATTCAATCTATAGGTGACACATGGAATAACCAATACACGACACGTGGTTGGGAAGTAATACGCGGTCTAATCTTTAGGTGACACGATGATTTCATCGACTTCTTTTAAAAAAAACACATCGACCCAAGCTCAAGTATTTTTTGAATATAAGCTAGAAAATGTTGTTTATAACAACTATGTTTTTTTTATTTTTTTGAGATATTACATCAAATTGGGGGAGGGGGGACTCAAACCTTCAACCTCAAGGGAAGGGAGTAGGTGCCTTACCGATTGAGCTATGCTCTTGTTGTATGTAACAACTATGTTGTTTTATACCTCTCTTTTTTTTTTTTTTTTTTTTTTTTTTTTTTTTTTTTTTTTTGCATTTTCACTTCCATTCTATTTTCACTTTTTTTTCAAGCGACTACATTTAACACTTCAAAGTCAATGTACAATGCTAACTTCATTGTGAAATCCAACAAATATGTAACAAAACCCAAGGTAGATATGTTCTTCTTCCCAGGACCTAACAAAACTTATCATTTATTTACAAATCTTGTGGTAAAACTTAGCAAAATTACAAAAACTAAGAAGTCATATCCTTTGAATTCATCGAGATATAAAAAAAATTGACTCAATAACTTAACACTATTCCATTACTTTTAAGCTCCTCTTAGCATACAAGTTCAGGCTCTAAAAGCTTGGACATATGGCTTGACAGGTATGGGTAAGGAGATGAAGAGAAAAATGGTCAATTGCCCTAGTGTCGGGTTATTATGGTGGGTCAATATGAAACTTATTCGAATCATGGCTCAAGTCTGTATGGTAAAATGAAATTGGCTAAGATGGATAGAACAAACATGGCGAATTGCCCCAGTGTAGTGTCATGGGATGGGTCAAGGAAGAATTTGGTTCAACTTGTAGCTCAAGTTTGAAGACCAAGAATAAGGAATTGGCTTATATGGGTAAGGAGAGAAATAGTCAAGTACCCCAGTAAAATGATGAGGATAAATTAATGAGACAATTCCTCAAATTATAACTCGAGCATGTATGGCTAGCCAAAAATGGTGTTGAGCTCAAGAAAAAAAAGGGTTGAGTCATGTGTCAGTGAGATATGAACAAAGTGATACAAGCTAAGATGTTTTGAGAGAGGATAATGGTCATGATTAAAGCATATGGATGTCTTATGAGAGTTTGTCATAATTAGCCCAAAGTAACTTGAGGGCCCATGGTGACTTTCACATTTTCCCTTTTCATCTCTTTTTTTCACATTTTTTTCATCTATTTTTTTAATCTATTTTTTTCTTTTTTTTTTTTAAAAAAAAAATTCTTCCCACATATATGAATCCACTTTATTTCATCGTGTTTCAAATTTCTCGATGGTTCATTAAGGAAGATAAAGTTAAATCAATTGGACTATTTTGACAACTTTTTTCAATTATTGATTCAAGATAATGCATGATTTAGATGAAATGTCAAAACTCTTTTTTTATTGATATTTTTTCAATAAAAAAATGCATGAGAGAAATAAACCTTGATGATTCCTTTTTTATTAAATGCAATGAACATGACTGACATGTTTGGATCTATTATGCATGAATTAGTGACAGCGTACAAATTTATTTGTGCATGAAAAGATTAAAATCCTATGTATTTTTTTTTTTTTGTGAATATTCAATAATGCATGATGAATATTTAAGGTATATGATCTACTCTAGAGTAATTCATGTTTTTTTCCTAAAAATTTATGAAAAGTAAATATTATAATCAAATATGCATAAATTGAAACAAGGGGCAATTACTGAAATAACATATTTTTACATACTAATTACTGAAATGTTAGAAATTTTCAAAAATTACTAAAATAACATAATTATAGTTCAATAATTTAATGAACTAAAAAAAGTAAAAAACCAAAAAAACCAAAAAAATCATTGAAAATAATAATGAAAGATAATCAAATAGCTCGATAAATTATTGAACTTGAACTTAAAAAAGCAAAAAAAAAAGACATACAAATTCATTAAATACCCATGAAAAATAGTTCAATAATTTATTGAACTATAATTCAATAATTTAATGAATTATAATTATGCTATTTGAGTGCTTTTAAAAAGTTTTAACATTTTAGTAATTAGTATGCAAATTTATGCTATTTGAGACAAATTCTGTAGAAACAATGATGTGTGATGCATGTGCCAAATGCATGATTAAAACTATTGAACTTTATTAGCCTACAAAAGATGTTTTTTCTTTTACATTTTTTTTATTGTGTAGAGCATGAAAGATTTTTTTTTAGAAAGAAAAAAAAACTCAAAATATATATATATATATATTACATAAACAACTCAAGAAGGTTTTTTTTTAAATCCTTTTCATATTTTTAAAAAATAAAATAAACAAACTTAAAACGCCTAGTCAATATAAAACTAACACATACATAATTGATGTGTGGTATACATATCTATCTATACAAGGTTCCTAGTCTATGCTATAATAGGTAACCTTTATCAGCATTCTGATAAGGTTGTCCTATTATAGCAAAGTACCCCTTCCAGCATCCTGGTCGGGTTGACTTGGGTGAGAATTTTCATGAGCCATACACGAGAGTAAAAACTCCACGAAAGGCGCCATTATTCATCTCAACTAATCCTACAATGTAAAGCCTGAGTAGGAGGCTTGTGATTATGTGTGTAAATATACAATTTAATAAACAACGTCTAATAAAAGGCTCATAAAGAAAAACAAAAATAAACATAAACAGTAAGACTCACAAATGTCCCCAGGGGAGTCGTTATGTTGTCGCTACATACCCATGAAACGGAAAAATAAAGAGTTGCCACTAATCATTGGTTTTATAGGGTAGGTGTGATTAGTCACCTAGTCATTAATTAAGGATGGTCTCTCTGAAGTGGAGAGAGGAAAGGTGGAAATAGAGCTTTTGCAGATTCTTCTGATGAAGGTTTGAGATGAAGATGATTGAAGCTTGTTAATTTAGGGATATTTGATTCATAAATGAAGAGAGAGAAAATGGAACAGAGCGCAGCGAGAGTTAAAATGAGAGAGACGGGGCGTTCACGAAACCGAAAAAGCGAAATGAATTTTTTACCCATTTCCAAAGGATTTCCATATCCTTTGATAGAGTTTGATAGAATTATCGAAGGTTTTTGGAACTTTTTCGATAAATATATTGTTTTTCAAAGATTTTTAAAAACCTTGGAAAAAGTAGTTAGATTTTTCAAAAGAATTTGATCCCTTCCGAAAAATGGTATATATTTTACAAAGGCTTATAATATTCTTTGATAAAATTGGTTATATTTTTCAAAGGCTATTCATATTTGTTGATAAATGAAATATTTTTCAAAACTTTTTAATAACCTTCGATAAAAGGTTGTTGAAACAACACAATTTTCTTGTAGTGTAACTTTCGAAAATAGGTTTGGGAGTTCATTCACATATAGGGAAGGTATTAGCACCCTATTATGTTCGTTTTGAAACGATTACTATTTATTATCTTTGTTATTTTTTTATTAAAACCTTTTTATCTTTGAAATACACACTATGTTTTTAATTTTTATTTTTAAATGTCTCATATTTTATTGATTAATACCCTAAACATTAGAAGGCACAACCAAATTGGGAAATTTTTTCATTAGAATTTAATCTTGGCATCCCTTAATTAAATTCATATCTATACTACCTATAAAAGGGGCTTAAGGGGAGAAACTTTTGATTTCCCCTTTTGCCCCTATCGAATATATATGTTGAATTCTCTTTTTGCTCTATGAATTATTAAATTGAATTTTATATATTTAAAGTTTATATTTTATTTTATTTTTATTTAATTACTTATTTATTCTTATTATTCTAAACTTCATCAGTTCCTTACAATGAATCAATGGATGTTATTCGAATTGGTGTATTGGTCGCTTAAATACTATAGCTTTTTAGTTTTTCTATGCATTTAATTTTTTTTTGAACGACTATGCATTTAATTATTTTGTAAGTATTATGAATTGAATTCATCACTTAAGATTCTTTGGATTTAAAAGTTGCAAGCATGCATCTGTAATTAATTAATCACTTTCAATTAATTAAGATGGTTAGATTTTCGTTCATTCTTTTCTTATAAGAGTATAACTCGATTTCCCAACCTCCTCTCAAACTCAACATTTTCACACTCAACATTTTGAAAATGTTGTCTTTGAGGCTTAGGTTTCCAGTGTTTGAAGACTCTGAAGAACTATCTACATAAACTCCTTTCGTGGACCATTTAAAACTTTCAAACACATGACATATCTTTTTAGGTTCACTTCTAATAGAAGATTTAAAATTAAAGATATGGTTGGCCAACCCCAAATCACATATTTTGAAGAAGTGATCATCTTCTTGAAAGGGGAAATAAATTCCTCATCGATTATTTTCTTTTCTTTTCTCTTCCTTCTCCTTCGAGTGGTTACGTGTGGAAGATTAACTTAAAATTTGCCTTCTAAATTATTGTATAGTGATTAATATATATATATATATATATATATATATATATATATATATATATATATATATATTTGTTTGTCGGGAAAATGACATTATTCAAAAGTTTATAAAATTAAACATAAACTTATTCATATTAAATTATATAAAAAAAAAAAAAAAAAAAAAAAAAAATATATATATATATATATATATATATATAATAAAACACCACGTGCAACGCACGTACTATTGACTAGTTTCTTAAGAAAATAGGAGATCAACCTCCTGAAAACCCCTAACTCCATCACAAGAAAGTTTTATTTTTGAAAATCCTCATTGAAATATTTTTTTTTTTGGATTTTATATTTTATGGAAAAGGTCATTATGAAAGGTTATCTTGAATTAAAGTCTTAATAAAAAAGTATATGAATTTTTATTAGGGTCAAAATATTTTTTTAAACTTTTATTTTTATACAGGAAAGTGTATTAAATAAAATTTGGAGATTTTTACATATTTATAATTTTATTGATTTTTTAAAATTAGGAATGTTCATTTAAAAATTCAGGAGATCGGAAAATTAGCATCCTAATAATTTCCAATCCCTAATTAAATTCCACTTTTCCTTAATTAAATAATTCTTTTTAGAAAATCGGGAAAATTAACATCTTAAAATTTCCCAACTTCCATTTATAAATTCTCTCTCTTTTTTTATCTAACATTTTGGAGGCTTGATTAACAATTATGGTATAAGTTTAAATATGGAAAGCCAAAAAACAAGTATGAATAGGCATAATAATCATTCGAATAAAAAAAATACAAATATCAAGATAATTATTTATATCTAAATTGATGCCTAACAATTATTCAAAAAGAAAATATGTCACGAATTTGAATTTTTTTTTTAAATATCAGGAACAAAATTATTCTAGAATTTGAGATCCAAATATTCACAAAACACAATATCAGTTACCCATAAATAAACTTAATTCTATTAAATGAGGCAAAATAATAATAATATGCTATTAATTAATTATTCCTCCCTAAATAAATCCATACAAAACTATTGAGAAAAGGTTCAGCAAAATCAAAATTAAAATGATTTTATAAAATATTGTGAACAAGATGCCTACAAACCAAATGCTATAAAAAAAGGCAAAATCTATTTATCACAACCGTATATCAATGTTTCCTAGATGAAGTCATTTTGCTATTAAAGAAATAGTTTAAAATATCAATTCCTCCTTAATGATATGAAATTGCAGTCAGTTTAGAATATGCATGACTAACAAGTCTCCGTCTAACTATTTGTTATAGTGGGTACTGGATATTGGCTACATAACAAAACTTTGAAAAAAAAGTAGTATAAAAGGCTGTCAGTTTAGACACCGATGCGAGAGTATATAGACTATGGTCATAGGTGGGCAATTTTTTTTTTTTTAAAATTTGATTTGATTCCAATCATTTCTTATATATCCATCTATTAAAATAAAAATAAAAAAACTGAAGAACATTATTAAAATAAATTTACATTATCGATATACCAATGGATATAAAATTCTCAAAAGAAAAGAAGGGAAAATTAGATGATAAATATATTCTCATGAAAAGTAAAGGGCACCCCTTGGCCAAATTAATCAATAATTTACTTGAAAAATGGCAAAGCTAAGAAGCTAGGATTTATTTAATTTGGAGCTGAATAAAAGGAGAGTAAGTGTATGAAGATGTGATGTCAGTTGTTGGAGACATGGTACCAAAACTGGGAACAAATACCAAAAACACTAAAACATAGATAAAATGTTAGCTATTTTCGTTAGATGGGAAAAAGATTTGACAAAAGTGCAATATGGCTACCAGATTAATCATGATAAGCTTTACTTATAATGCAAGTTAATAAAATTTTATGTGACAGACATTTTGCAATTTACATTTAAATTGTAGATTTGTATATAATAAGATTTGAAACGTTAGATCTAGCTTTTAAGAGTCGATGTCACTAATTATTTGATAAATGACAAGTGTAATAATCTTTTCAATATTAATATGCTATTTGTTTTAGTCTCCCTCTGTTGCATTAATAATGGAGAAAAATAAAATGAGGCATACGTCATGTCAAATAATTACTGCTAAAAAAAAATTAAGGATTTTTATAAAAGAGTTTTATTATTAGTTTTCAATTTTAAAGAATAGGTCTCATTTGGTTTGCAATCTGGAAAATGAGATTTGAAATATGGGGATTCTAATGAATGTTGATTTGTATTACGTGAATTTAGTGTTCTAGAACTGTGATTGGTAACCGATTCAGAATTTGAGATTAAGATGTAGAAATTTAAAATGTGTTTTCCAATTCCACCTTGAAGCTAAAAATATATACTCATATTATTTTCACAGTGGTGCTTTCCAATTCCATTAACTCCCTAAATATATGCTCAAATCCTTCTTTTTCCTTGACCAAATTTTCATTTTCTTTTTCCAGTGCAGTGATTCTTTCTCTCTCTCGTTGAGAAATGGCCATTGACGTGTCCTGAGGTTTTTTCCAAATTCATTTGTTTTATTTTTGTCTTTCTGCTCGATTCTCTCTAGAAACCCTACCAACCTCAAATCATTTTCCAATTGCGATGGCAAAATCATCAACGTTTTCTCATCATATATCTCTATCAAGTTAGATTAGACGAATTTCCTTCTTGAAGATCTGTTCAGTCCTAAGAAATCAACCAAAGCTTGTAGAAGATGATGGAGAAATCAACCATGAAATCGTATAATTTTGAAAATACACGAGGGGATTTTAGCATTCAATGAAGTAGACTCGCATTTACAATCGTGCGATCCAAAGACAACTTCGAATTCTCTCTTCAAGCATCGTATGAAATCATTACCTCCTTCTCGCCGGATAATCAGAGGGACGGTGGAGTTAATCTGAATGAGGGACGATCGTTAGCTTTGGACGAAGCATTAGGGATCGGTGGATTTCCTAAGGTAAATCGGTTGAAATATTTATTTTAATTTGTTGAACTTTTAATCATTATTACTTTGGGGGTCTAAGTCTGTTAAGTAAGTATAAAGAATAGCTTAGCAGTGGCTCACATTAGTAATTATTTTTAGGGCATGAATGACCCCTGCGAGTTTTTCAATTTACAGCCCCTTTTCCTTCCTTGGTATCAGAGCCATTAGAGGTCTAAGGACCAAAAGACTTAAATGTCTAGAACAAGATCTACGGATCAGACAATCGGACTTAGGTTCGATTCAGTTAAAGGATATCATATCTTTTAGAGAATATCAGTATTCGAGATCACACCTTAAGGTGGGACAGCTGAGAAATCAGAAAAAGATATAATAATCTTTAAATGGATCTCTTAGAAGATCAAGAACGGGTAGAACACCCAGAGAACAAAGACCATATAGTGGACTTTAAAGAAGATAAAATTGGTTTTAAAGCTAGTTTATCTATGTCTGAAAAGACACTGACTAAAATCAGAAAGCAAGAATATAAATACTTCTTTAGCACAAACACCATAGGATTACCTTCGATAATCCATTCCTGCAACAATCTTAACCAGATCGTGGGAAGAATATGGCTAGGAAATTCAAAACTTCTTAGTTATTTAGGGATCAACAGAGATCCTAGTGAAAAATTATCCAAAGCACCCTCAACTTTTAACAAGTTTTTCGAAAAATTAGAGGGGGGGCGAGATAATAAGAACTTAGAAGAAATCAAAAAACTTCTAAAAGAACAAGATTTAAAAATTAAATCTTTAAGTGATAAAATAGACCGTCTAGAGAAACCTAGAGATCTACCCATCACAAGATCGGAAGTAAATGACTTTACTACCAAGCTAAGAGAAATAGATGATTTCCTTAGACAAATCTTAGGTAAGGAATGAGCAATCTTCCAGAACTAGGAAAGGACATCAAAAATGTCAAAAAGGACACAGAAGAAATTCTGTCTAACCTTAGAACAAGAACAGAAGGTTCAAGTTCACATCCAAGCTCCATAGAAATGGAAGCTTTAGCAGCCAAGATAATCAAAGAGATAAAGGACTATCTCAATGAAAAGGATTGCTGCAAAGAGATATTAGAAGCTCTTAAGAATCAACCTCAAAAGGAGAAACAGATTCAGGTTCTAGAAGTGAAGAAGATATCAACTTCAATAGCGAAGATGAAGAGTTAAGGGAAACTCAAAACCTCAAAATGAACAGACCAGAAGTTGTTCTAGGAGGAATGGTCCCTAACAGGCCGAGAAACGGCAGACAATCTGGACAAACCTCGGGAGTTAAGAGAGAAAAACCCGAACCAGATGGTTGGAATATACCTACTAACCCAAAGATGGCAGCAGGTATAACCAAGACGAAGATAGACCCTACGGTTCTCTTCATAGACTGTCAGGATGACAGGAAGGTCTTAATTGACAAATGGGCAAACGAATTAAGTTTAACCCTACAAACAAACAAGGATTCCTATTTTACAGGGAGATCAGTCTTGTTGTTAGCCGAGCATAAAAGCTTAGGAGTAGCCCAAACTTTCATTAAAGAAACTAGTTGGGACTCAGACAAAGATCCAGAAGATCTTTTAGAGGATATTATCAATGCCCTCTACGCCATGTTTTTAGGACTAGACTACATTCACAATAAGCAGAATGAGAAGTTCAAAGAACAAGAGAAAGCCAAAAAAAGGCTTAGAGAACTAAGGTTATGCGATATTTGCTTCCTAAACCAGTTTACCTGTGATTATGAAGCCAATATGTATAAAATTGGTCAGAACTTATATCCTGAGTTCATCAAGGAGTATTTACAAAAAATACCCCATGTAGGAGAGAAAGCTCTCAAAAGATTCCTCGAAGAAGCTAAGGTCCCTATGACTTTTAGTTTAACCTATGCTACTAACATAGTAAAGGAAGAGTTAGCAAAAATCTGTAAGACTAAAGAAATTTAGTAAAAGATGTTGTAAGATAGGCGAGATGCCTACAGATTATGGCTGTTCAAAAGACAATTATAAAAAACGGTCAAAAGCCGTTAGAAAAAAGAAGAACAAAAAGAAGTCTTCTAGAAGGTATAGGTTTACTGAGAAATTCAAAAGGTATAAACCTAAAACCTATTTCAGGAAAAAGGATCCTGAAAACAAAAAGAAGTTTTGCCCCAAAGGCAAAAAGAATTGTAGATGCTGGATCTGCAATGAAACGGGACATTACTCTAACGAGTGCCCGAACAGAGAATCTGGAAACCAGAAACTCAAGATGCTAATCAACTTAGCAGAAGAAAATGGGTATGAACCCATTGATTATGTATACGACGGAAGTCAAAATGTATACATAATTGAAGAAATAGTTGATACAGATTCCATTACGGAAGATGAATCATCTACTTCCTCAAGCGATTGAAGGATGCTTAAGCATCACCAATCCAAATTCTATCTATATAAAAGGAAAACTGAAGTTTACCGGATATAAACAGATAGAATTACATTGTTTTGTAGACACAGGAGCCAGTCTCTGTATTGCCTCAAAACATGTAATCCCGGAAGAACACTGGGAAAATGCTAAACAAGCATTAAATGTTAAAATAGCTAATGGAGAAACCATTACAATTAACAAGGTCTGTAAGAATTTAGACATTCTTATCGCAGGAGAAATCTTTCATATCCCTGTCTACCAGCAGGAGTCAGGAATAGATTTCATCATAGGCAATAATTTTTGTCAGCTGTATGAGCCTTTTGTGCAATTTACTTCGAATTCTTTCTTCAAGCATCGTATGAAATCATTACCTCCTTCTCGCCGGATAATCAGAGGGACGATGGAGTTAATCTGAATGAGGGACGATCGTTAGCTTTGGACGGGGATCGGTGGATTTCCTAAGGTTAAATGCATGAATTTTTCAATTTTAAGCTTTACACTTCTAATTTGAAAATTTTCACCCCTACACTTTTATAAGCCAAATGTTATAATTAACCCACAAAAAGTCAAAAATAATTTTACCTCAATTTTGACTAGGAAAATATATAATTTTTGTACTTTAACCCAAAAAAAACATTATTTCACCTCTTCCTCTCCACGACTACCTCCATTGACAACAACTGAAGCTTACGACTTCATCGAGCAAATCCAGGCGGCGACTTCATCTTTCTTCCAATCCACGCGAAAATCCTTCTTATTTCTTCACAAGCAAACCTAGGCGGCATCTTCATTTTCCTTTGAATCTAGGCGACTTCACCAAATCCAGGCGAGATTAACTGGTAGGAATGAACCAAAAACTTGGGTTTTGATAGTAATTGGGTTTTCATTTACAAATTACTGCCATTTTTTTCATTAAATTGTTGTATCAGGTACCGGATGTTAATGCTCCACTTCGTATATAGCATCTATCTTCTTATTGTGTTGTGAAAATCACCTTGTTTGTTTGTTTGTTTTTTTTTTTTTAATTCTTGAGTGCATTTTTTTTCTCATTGGTACATTGGACTATTTTATTTGATTTTGTAAAATCTGTAGTTGGGTTCCTAGTTCTTGATTGAGCCTCTGTATACAAAGAATTGAATTAATTTTTAGCAAATGGCAGACCAAGTGTTGAAGGGCGATAATGCCATATTTTACGAATGATAACTTGATTACTTTGGTTTACATTCCATGTTTTGCAAATGATTAAGATTATCAGAAGTTCAAGAAATCACAGTTCAGAAAACCCAAAACATTGATTAAGATTATTAGAAAAACTTTGTCGCCAATTCAGTCCAGTTGAATCAAGAGATAGAAGATACCTAGTTGAAATCAAAGCAAAATTTTTGAATGAAATCGTGATGCTTCGAATCCGATACTTATTTGCCTTACCGGAAATCCGGAAAACTATTAACCCCGTTCGTTCACCGCCAGAAACTTGCAAGTCTTTGGTTCGTTCCTCGCCGGTTAATCTTGCCTGAGCTTGGTGAAGTCGCATGGTTGGAAGGGAGATGAAGTCGTGGATTTGCTTGATAAAGTAGCAAGTTTCAGTTGTTGTCAATAGAGGTAAAATTGTTTTTTGACTTTTGGTTAGAATTTATGAGTTAAAAAAGGAAAACATTAAAAAAAAAAGTTGAGATGCTGTTAATTTGGATGGAAAAGTTAAGTTACATCTGTTGTCGGGCTGTCCAATAATGGATTAGCATAGAATGAGCCTTTCAACATATCTGCAAAATTGAAAGTTGAAACACATAAAACGAGCGTAAAGAAAGAATTTACTGAGGGACTGCCAAAATCTAAAGGAAGGAATAAGGAGGGCAAAAGTGATGAATCATATTTTCAAAAGCATAAAGGACAAATGCTTTGAATCTGCAGTGGAACTAATAATGACAAATTACAATCTTGCAATTTAAAACACAATGTGGATAGGACATAAAAGAAGCCCCCATTTTGAAAGCTTTCCAAACAATAATTAGTTCCATTGCTTATTTAAGCAGTTTACAAATGTCGAAATAAGGAAAGTATTCCAGGCTTCCCAGATTCAAGTTTCTCTTTACCTCTTCAGGAAGCAGCCTAGCTAATCTTAGAAAACAAAGAATTGAACAATAGGAATGTATAAAGTATTAGCTCTTATCTTCAATATTCATAAACAATACTAAAGTGGGTGAGTGATTTTAGGGAATCACTTTTGAAATATTAAAGCAAGAATCTAAATTTAACAATTATATAAATAGATTTTCTCAAAAATTGTGAGATTTTTTAAAAAATGGATCAAACACAATATATAAATTTTTTACAGTATTTCGTTAGTTTTAACTTGTATGAAATACCCAAGGAAAGCCACTAATATCCAGATGAAATAAACCTGTGGAAACCACAATTTGATCCATGGCTTGTTATAAGACTTGCTCTTTTTTAAACAAATTTTCAACACTAGAATCAGATTTGGATTTTATTTTGTCAACTTGAAGCAGATTAAAAAGCCCGGCAACAACAAGGATTTTTTTATGCACAAAAGAGTAACATAAAAATCTATAACTAAATTTTAAAGCTTAGAATTTTAAAATATAACAGAACATATAAATTGACTAGAATATCTTCATACCGAATCAAAATCTTAACGGCAAAAAGGAATATGTTAAATCCATCAGTTAAGATATTCGACCAAAAAGGCACTACACAAAATTTTATCATAAGGAAAGGGGGCAAAATAATCATTCACAAAAAAGGCACCCAGATAGTTGTAATAACAAAAAAAAAAAAAAAAAATCAATTCTTTCATGAAAAGAGGTTTTCGTCATCTGCTTATAAACCTCCACAGTTTCTTCATCTATCCGATCATTGTGTATCGTCTCCACTCCGTGTCTTCTCTCTATCCACATCAAGTAAGTTTTCTCTAAGTTTCACTATCAATTCTTCTCTGGCATCTTGATTCTCAAACAGAAAACTTTTCAAGGCATCCTTCCCATGGAAAATTTTACCATTAAGGCTATAGAATGCGCCAGCCTTTGATAAAAGTCTGTACTTCAAACCTAAATTTATAATCTCTGATTCCCTACATATTCCTTTTCCGAACACAAGCTCAAATTGAACAGTCATAAATAGAGGAGCAAGCTTATTCTTCACGATTTCCACTTGAACTTGGCATCCAAAGTCTACAACAGAGGTAACATCAGTGCATATATATTAAGTATTAACAGTACAAGAATGGTCAAACGGAAAACAACCATATCGGGCATGGCTTACATCTACATGGGCCTTGAATATTAAGGATACACAACAAAATAGCTCATTACTATCCAAGAGGCAGAAGGGATTTTGTTGAGTAATTCAATCAACTAACAATAATTTCACTAAATTACGAATATGTACCTCAGCCCCCTTCTTGGAAATGTCCAATGTGCTCAAGTTTAGCCGCATTGTGGCATAACATTGCAATGCAAGGCCACCACATGTACTTCAGTAGCCTCGCCAAAACATCCCATTGTAGAAAGATTTGCCCTTAGCTAAGATACAATTAAGAAAACAATAATGTTCAAATAGAGATATACAAGAAGAAGAATTTCTAACACAGCTTGAAAGATTACCTGATTGGTGAAAATAAGCAGAGTTTGAGAGTGTGATAATGTGTGCAATATTTGCGAAGTGCCAGACTCATCAAAGTAGCAAGCTTGGCCATGCGAAAATCACCCATCATAGAAGAACGTTCAGCCTTAGGCACAAGGGAAGCAACTTGTCATTAGATGACAATCAAAATTTAGAATAATAATAAACATAAAGAAAAAAAGAAAAATAACATAAACATAAACTCACCATGTCAACAACAATGACAAAAATTGAATAAGATCGGATTAGGATATCCACAATATTAAGAGCATCTTCAACACAAGCAAGTAAGCACACAGGGAAATCTTTAGTATTGACTCCTATAGCCTTAGCTAAGACATATGTTAGGGAGCAACGTGCCTCCACAACTCCACATTGGTATGATATTGTCCACTTTGGGCCAAGGCCCGCATGGCTTTGCTTTTGGTTTCACCCAAAAGGCCCCATACCAATGTGGAGTTGCTTTTGGTTTCACCCAAATGGCTTTGCATTTGGTTTCACCCAAAAGTCATGCGGGCCTTGGCCCAAAGTGGACAATATCATACCAATGTGGAGTTGTGGAGGCACGTTGCCCCCTAACATATGTCTTAGCTGAGGCTATAGAAGTCAATACTAAAGATTTCTCCGTGTGCTTACTTGCTTGTGCTGAAGATGCTCTTAATATTGTGGATATCCTAATCCGATCTTGTTCAATTTTTGTCCTTGTTGTTGACAGGGTGAGTTTATGTTTATGTTATTTTTTCTTTTTTTCTTTATGTTTATTATTATTCTAAATTTTGATGGTCATCTAATGACAGGTTGCTTCACTTGTGCCTAAGGCTGAATGTTCTTCTATGATGGGTGATTTTCGCATGGCCAAGCTTGCTACTTTGATGAGTCTGGCACTTCGCAAATACTGCACACATTATCACACTCTCAAACTCTGCTTATTTTCACCAATTAGGTAATCTTTCAAACTGTGTTAGAAATTCTTCTTCTTGTATATCTCTATTTGAACATATTATTGTTTTATTAATTGTATCTTAGCTAAGGGCAAATCTTTCTACAATGGGATGTTTTGGCGAGGCTACTGAAGTCACATGCGGTGGCCTTGCATTGCAATGTTATGCCACAATGCGGCTAAACTTGAGCACATTGGACATTTCCAAGAAGGGGGCTGAGGTACATATTCGTAATTTAGTGAAATTATTGTTAGTTGATTGAATTACTCAACAAAATCCCTTCTGCCTCTTGGATAGTAATGAGCTATTTTGTTGTGTATTCTTAATATTCAAGGCCCATGTAGATGTAAGCCATGCCCGATATGGTTGTTTTCCGTTTGACCATTTTTGTACTGTTAATACTTAATATATATGCACTGATGTTACCTCAGTTGCAGACTTTGGGATGCCAAGTTCAAGTGGAAATCGTGAAGAATAAGCTTGCTCCTCCATTTAGGACTGTTCAATTTGAGCTTGTGTTCGGAAAAGGAATATGTAAGGAATCAGAGATTATAAATTTAGGTTTGAAGTACAGACTTTTATCAAAGGCTGGCGCATTCTATAGCCTTAATGGTAAAAGTTTCCATGGGAAGGATGCCTTGAAAAGTTTTCTGTTTGAGAATCAAGATGCCAGAAAAGAATTGATAGTGAAACTTAGAGAAAACTTACTTGATGTGGATAGAGAGAAGACACGGAGTGGAGACGATACACAATGATCGGATAGATGAAGAAACTGTGGAGGTTTATAAGCAGATGACGAAGACCTCTTTTCATGAAAGAATTGATTTTTTTTTTTTTTTTTGTTATTACAACTATCTGGGTGCCTTTTTTGTGAATATGATTATTTTGCCCCCTCTCCTTATGATAAAATTTTGTATAGTGCCTTTTTGGTCGAATATCTTAACTGATGGATTTAGCATATTTCTTTTTGCTGTTAAGATTTTGATTCGGTATGAAGATATTCCAGTCAATTTATATGTTCTTTTATATTTTAAAATTCTAAGCTTTAAAATTTAGTTATAGATTTTTATGTTACTCTTTTGTGCATAAAAAAATTCTTGTTGTTGCCGGGCTTTTTAATTTGCTTCAAGTTGACAAAATAAAATCCAAATCTGATTCTAGTGTTGAAAATTTGTTTAAAAAAGAGCAAGTCTTATAACAAGCCATGGATCAAATTGTGGTTTCCACAGGTTTATTTCATCTGGATATTAGTGGCTTTCCTTGGGTATTACTTACAAGTTAAAACTGAACGAAATATTGTAAATTTTTTATATATTGTGTTTGATCCATTTTTGAAAAAATCTCACAATTTTTAGAAAATCTATTTATATAACTGTTAAATTTAGATCCTTGCTTTTACATTTCAAAAGTGATTCCCTAAAATCTCTCACCCACTTTAGTATTGTTTATGAATATTGAAGATGATAGCTAAAACTTAATACATTCCTATTGTTAAATTCTTTGTTTTCTAAGATTAGCTAGGCTGCTTCCTGAAGAGGGAAAGAGAAACTTGAATCTGGGAAGCCTGGTATACTTTCCTTATTTCGACATTTGTAAACTGCTTAAATAAGCAATGGAAATAATTATTGTTTGGAAAGCTTTCAAAATGAGGGCTTCTTTTATGCCCTTCTGTCCACATTGTGTTTTAAATTGCAAGATTGTAATTTGTCATTGTTAGTTCCACTGCAGATTCAAAGCATTTGTCCTTTATGCTTTTGAAAATATGATCCATCACTTTTGCACTCCTTATTCCTTCCTTTAGATTTTGGCAGTCCCTCAATAAATCTTATCCCATTTACTGACTTTAGTTGACATTTAGCTTAAAAGTGCTAATTTCATTGATTTTCTGGTAAAAGGCTATTAATTCTCCAGTGGATTTTTTTTTCTTTGTTTTTTTTTTCCTTTTTTCTTGATACAGTGATTCATAGCAGTGTTTGAAACACGCTCACATAAATCTGGATGCATTTTCATTCATCTTCTGTTTTGTCATGGTTCAAATGTTTGGCCTTCGAGTAGAGTAGAGAACTTCCAGAACTTGAAATAGGTATCTACTTGATGAGTATGTGGTTTTATTGGCTATAAAATGTGACACATCTATGGTGGTGTAACATGGATCAAGTTAATTGGTTGCTTGACCTTGCCTATAAGCTGCTCTTGTGATTTATTAGTGTAAAACTTCCATTGAATCTCTGCAATCTTGTGCAATTTCAGTAGACCTTGTTTTCTCTTTGATTTGTGATTACACTCAAAACGTATCATATTTTTTAGTCACTTCAGCCCTATATTAAGAAACAAAAGATGATCACTGATATGCTGTTCATTTTTATGCATTTTGAATACTTTTCTCTTATACCATTTGATTTATCTGAAATTATTATTGTTATTATTTCTGTTTGCATTTTTTTTAAACTGTGTACCTTCACACTGTTGAACAATATTTTTAAACGTAGATGTATTGGTTTTTTTCCAATCGATGATTATAATCTTTTTTATTTCTTTTTCTTTTTACATTTTTCTTTTTTTCTTATTAGATAGTAATAGAAACTTTTGGACTTTTCTTTTTATGCATCATCTTGTTTAGCTGGATGTGTAATGTTGAGGAGCACCAGATTTATTTGATCACTGAGAATTGACAATTGATGCATAGCCTTTAAAGCTCTTGGAAAGCTGATTCTTAATGTTGGGTTAAGGCTGGCATATCATTGTGATCAATATGGTAAGTTTTCTGCTCTTTAAAATTTAGGTTCTCAAATGAAGTAACTATTCAAATGAATGCAGTACTTTTCTTAAGCTGATATTTTTTCCCACAACAGTTAACTGCTTAATTCTTTTGCTATTATTTATAAGTGATCAGTCTCTTAAAAGTTATGAGCCTTCTTCGTGGTTAACTTGATTGATGAACCTGAAAAATGTCTGATTCCCTGAACTTTTTGTCATTATGTTTATTTGATGCTGCTTCATTTGTTGTTATAAAATATTAACCCTTCCTTTACTAAACTGAAAGTTTTTTTTTTTGATAATAAACATTTCATTGATTAATGAAAGCCAAAAAACAATAACAAGAACAAAAGCACCCCTGGATTACAAAAAAATTCCAGTTGGGGGCAATGATCGAGGGGGGATAATTTCAAAAAAATTTAGACTTAGAAGACCAAAGAGAAGTAAATCTGACAACTAAGTCCCAAAGCTCGTGGGCCTCCAAGCATTCGTTCGAAAGATCCTTTTATTCCTCTCCCACCATACTAGCCACATGATCGCACGAACCGCATTACGCCATATCACATTAGCTTTCTTCTTTAACTCCACCCCACATAAAAAGCCATAAATAATAGAATGAAGGTGTAAGGGCCTTGGGGGCCGTGGATAGGAAAGAAATGGAGCAGTTTGGACCAAATCTTGGAAGTAAACCTGGACAATCCCAAAACAAATGTTTCGCACTCTCGCCACTATTATTACAATGAATGCACCTATCCAGGACCGAGAGTGAAGGAGGGGTATCGTCTCGAATCTTGTCATTCGTATTCAGCCCACCATAAAGGAAGGTCCACAAAAAGACTTTAACCTTCTTGGGGTAGTTATCTTTCCAAATAGCCTGAACTAAATCCGTAGGGGGGAAGGACCCATCCTTAAAAAAAGCTTCAAAGGCATTCTTGCAAGTGAAATTATCCCCTCCCCCCATCCACACTCTGCTATCCATGGAGGAATCAGGTTTGACGAAATTTAACAAATCCAACAGAGAAATGTAAGCATCTCCCTCACTGTCCTTTAGATTCCTACAAAACCTGATATTCCAGGCATTGCAACAAGGATCCCAGCAATCAAAAACAGTGGCCTGGGGGCTAAGAGCAATACTAAAAAGGTTAGGAAAAATATCCTTCAGGGGTCTATCACTATTTAGCCATTTATCAACCCAGAATTTGATCATTGTACCTTTACCCAGTTTAAAGGAGGACAAGGAAACTAAGCAATCATCCAAATTAGCTATAGCCTTCCACGGTCTTCGATAGGAACAATAAGGATTGGCCTTAGTTCTCCAACCACTATCAGACACCCTATGACTAGCTCTTATAACCTCGACCCACAACGCATCTTCTTCCATGGGTAAACGCCACAGCCATTTCATCAAAAGGGATTTGTTCCTTTTGATGATACTACCGAAGCATCCCCCCTTAATCAGGGGTTTAGAAACCTTATCCCCATCGAACTGCGATTGGTTCCACCATTTTTGTTCACCCCTTTCCAAAAGAAATCCCCTGAGCGACCTTTCCACATTTTTAGCAATGAGGCAGGGATAGAAAAAACAGAGAGATAGTAGGTAGGAAGATTATTAAGAACAGCTTGCACAAGAGTTAACCTTCCTCCTTTAGAAACCAACACATTCCTCCATCTATCAATCCTTTTAGAAATTTTTTCCACCACCAGATCCCAAAAAGCTTTGCTACGAGGATTACCTCCCAAAGGCAGTCCAAGGTATGACAGAGGTAATTTAACTTCCTTGCAATGAAAGGTAGCACCCACTTGCTTAACAAAATCATCATTCAAGTTGATACCAGCCACTATTGATTTGTCCAAATTAAATTTAAGCCCTGAGATCTTCTCAAACACTTGAAGGACACAGAAGGAGGTTTTCAATTTTGTCTTCCTCAGCCGTAGAGAAAATGAGAGTGTCATCGGCAAACTGGAGGTGAGAAATGGAGTCCGCACCAGCCCCCGGGGAGAAACCAGAAAACAGGCCATAGGATTATGCACTAGTAAGGAGTCTACTGAGGGCATCAGCTACAAATGTGAAGAGGAACGGGGAGAGGGGGTCCCCTTGTCGCAGACCTCTGCTAGCTTTAAACTTGGTTCTTGGCTTACCGTTGATAATAATAGAATAATTGATAGAGGAAAGGCAACCCATAATCCATTTCCTCCACCTTGGCCCAAAACCTTTAGCCTTCATCACTCCATCCAGAAAGTCCCAATCAACTCGATCATAAGCTTTTTCCAAATCAAGTTTAAAGATCAAACCTGTCCTCTTGGAAATCCTCCTAGTTTCCACCAACTCATTCGCGATCAGAATAGAATCCACTATTTGTCTATTGCCTATAAACGCATTTTGAAATTTCGAAATAGTTTTAGGCAGAACCCCTTTTAATCTATCAGCCAGAACTTTAGCCAAAATCTTGTACGGACCCGTAGTGAGACTAATTGGTCTGAAATCTTTCACATCTTTAGCGTCCACTTTTTTTGGGATAATGGCAATGTAGGTTTCGTTTGTAATCCCATTAACCACACCATTTTGAAAAAACTCTTGGAACATTCTTATAAAATCATGCTTAAGAATGTTCCAAGTGTTTTTAAAAAATTCAGCAGTGTATCCATCAGGCCCAGGAGCTTTCGAACATCCAAGATTAGAAACGGCAGCCCAGATTTCCTCCTCAGTAAAGGGTCTTTACTAAACTGAAAGTTTTGAGACTATATCAACTTATTTATTGTATGGCTACTTAAAATATAAGATTTCAGCTAAGAGTTATTTTTAAATTAACCTGTAGCTATGTAGCTCAAGGCCCTAGGTTCAGAAATACTTAGCCCAAACTTTGTAGCAGCCTTCAAGCATAAAGGGGGACTATGGCGGTTTCAATTTCCCCCTTTCCTACTAATATATTATAGTGATGTCATCACTAAACTGTTATTTATATTCATTTATGATATCTGTAGTTACTCTTTCTGTTCATGCGTTGTTGGACAGCTGCTAAAATGATGAAATTGCATGAGGAAGAAGCTCTTGAAAAGATCCTTCTCATTTCCTGTTGTCATAAAGGACGTTTGCTTTATTATTTTTCCAAGTCAACAGAGGTTGTTTACCATTTTTGTAGTTTTCATGCTGCTGAGTTTGCTATTGCTAATTAAGTCAGCATTTTTATAAGTTATCTTGATTTTGAAAATGTGAACTAGTAGCCGACTAATTGTATACTTTGTCATTTGGAGAACCTTGCCTTTTGCTATCTTATAAAGTATATTACTTGCATATACTGCAACATGGTAGTTATCATGGGCTCTGGGTGGAATAAATATGCTTGGAATTTCCTTACTTTATGACTTAAACTTTTGAAGTATAACTTGCAGCAATTGTGCTGAAGATGGTGATAATCTATCCTCTTGGTGTGAATGGCATACAGATCATGGTTCACTAATAGCTAGTTGGTCTCACCCACCCACCCACCCTTGCTGAAGTTTCTCAGGTTCTTATTTTTAGTCTGTTATATATTATATGAATGTATTTTAAAAAGTATTGTGGAAAAAATTCAAAATAAGTTAGAAAACCATACGTTGGGAGAGAAGAGAGGCAACGAAGTTCAAATTTTAAGGTTGCATTGTCATTTTTATGCATGTCTAATTTCTGCTTCATTTTATCCTGCAGGTCTGACCTGTGCAATGTTTACGAGAGATAGTGTGGAGATCCCTTGCCCTGATACTACTGCTGGCCTTTATATTAGGACGAGAGCGGATGAAATTGTTAAAGTAGAATATTCTTTGTTCCTGAAATTTGGTCAACATTGAATATGATACTTATGTTCAGTGTCACTATGGAGTGTAATTATTAAATGAAGAGGCATTTTAGCTCACATATTCGTCAGTCTAAAATGCTGGTTTTCGTTACATCATTTTCAACTTAGATTGCCTAGAATGATATATGTTTCTAGATCGGCAATGAAGAAGCATTGGCACATATATTCAGGCAGTTACCTTATCTGTGAAATTGAATATCAAGATACTTAGTGGGTTATTTCAAATAATTGTAGAAGCTAGAGAAATTTTATATTTGCTGGATAGTGAATACACACACCGGAATGTGGTAGTTCTTTTCCGAAGATTGTTTTAGCTAGAAGCATTTAAAACCTGAACTGTATGCTTTAATTCTTTGGAATTTCTTCTGCCATTTTTTTTGGGTGATATCTTGTAATATTTTCACTTATTTTTGTAGGTTTTTTATGGAGAAGATGGAATAGCATATCATATTGGTGAGACTACAGAGAGATTCTATCCAGAGGTTATCTTTGTGCAACACCACATTTTACTCGGGTAATTTCTTCTTGGCCATTTTTTATCTGGGAGTTTGGCTGAGCTTTTTCATCATAACTCATAAGATGCTTGTTAAATTTGTTTTTTACATTTACTAAATTTGGTATACTCTAGCAAGGTAGAACGTGGTGTTTTAATTTATCTTATTATATTTTTTGGCTCCTTCTGCTCTCTATCTTGTTAAATGATGTTCCATGCCGGGCATGTTTTACCTGTGTAATTTACTCTCAAAGTCATCAATTGGGAATTTTATGCTGGTCATTTAAATTCGAAATGGTATTTGCATGATCTGCGCCTCTTGAAACAGGTGTATGCAAGAAACTAAGTGTCTCCTATTCTATCATCCGACCGTTACATTTGACAATGTTATGTTGATGACGTTTATATGCATGTGTAAAACTGCTGCGAATTTGAAGCACAATGTGGTCATGTCATGTGAACCTCTTTACTAATGCATGCAAATATCTAATATATATTGTTATTCTAACATTGTGAATGTTTAAGATATTCCAATTTCCTCCTGTGAAAGTTTCTCAAATATGGTTTTTAGTCATCAATCTCTTGTTCAGTTCATTTTGGCTAGCTATGATGTTCAACAGTTCCTTTCCCTCTTTTGTTAGCCACCTAAGGGGAAGGAGGCTTTTGGTCTTGAACGCTCCACATTTGCACTGTTCATGCAACCCGATTGGTATGTTAATTACTCGAAGTCAATTTTCTGTCAACATTGTTTTAATAAATTTCGATTCGCTGCAAATTTATTATGTTTAAAATTTTAAAATTGGTATCTTTTCTCTGATTATATTGATTACTTTGTTCTTTAGGGATCAAAAGCTCCATTTTCTTGAGGAGGTTCATATTCATAAAGAAGTAATTACTTTGAACCGCATCACAATTATTTAACAATAATTTAATTGATTGATTATGCCAATCTAGATAAGAGAATTTGATTTACTAAAAAGCCAAAAGTTAGAGATGTGTCCTTCACTGGTAACGTTTTCTACGAGTCAGTGACCTTCCGCTGCCTATCACTTTCCAGTATACTCGTACATTATTTAGATTAGAAAAATTGCCCTAGTTGGTTTTTTTTCTTTTGGGAAGGGAGGGTGATCATTCCAAGAAATTATTTGATGTGTTACCAAACAGCTTTGTCTCTTAAAAAATGAGAAATAAAATCCAAGTGTCTTGAAAATTTGAATAAAAAAAATCTGAATTTACAACAAGTCCTTTTATCCTGCTTCATCCCTTTAATACCCCCCTTGCTTTTAATATGGACGGTTACATCATATTTGTGTTGTAGGGTCATGTAGTCGAGATATATGGTCTAGAGGCATCTGTATTGATAACTTTTGCTTTCCATTTAATTGCTGAAGCACAGAAGCAAGGAGGTATCGCTTCCTTATATGCTTTGTGGAAACATGTCTTATTCACCTTTGAGTAATTTGTTTTTGTTTTTATTAAATAGGGCTTTGTCTCTTTGTCCATGAGGAACATTTTCTTGACCACCAAGCCTTAGCTGAGGCTATTGGAGTAAAAACTGAGAATCTCCTCGTTTTGTCACCTGCATGTGGTGTAGATGCTCTTGATGTCGTGGATACTCTAATCCGAAATTGTTCTCTTTCTGTCATTGTTGTTGACAATGTTAGTTCATGTTTTTTTATATGTTTATTATTTTGTGTTCGTTTTCTCCAAACGAGTGTCAGTCAATCTATTACAGGTAGCTGCTCTTGTTCCCATAAGTGAGCGTTATGGTGAGTAGGTGAAGATCTTGATGCTTACATGGAAGAGGAGGCTAGATTGATTAACCTGACATTTTGCCAATTGAGTCATTCCCTATCACAATCACAGACTACATTGATCATTATAAATAAGGTAATCTTTCATGTTTTGGTTGTCTCAATAATATACACCAACTGACATGTCTCTCTCTTTTAAACCAATGTTGAGATATATTATTAAATTTTCCTTTACCCATTAGCTTAAGCTTTTGGGTCTAGTGTTGATTTAACATATTTAGGGCTTGTTTGAGAGTGGTTATGAAATTCACCATCATCATCCGGCTTGCGGCCTAAAGGCCGGCCCGAGCTCGGCCCGTAAGTCAATGTTTGACGGGCCGGCTCGGCTCGTTAAATGTTTGGATTGGATATGAGCCTCCCTTTTTTGGAACGAGTCGGGCTTCCACAGGACCGATCCAACGAGCCGGCTCAAGCTCGGTCCAAATAAAGCTCACAATATTTATTTATTATTTAAATAGAATTTTATATGGGATGTACTCATTTTGTAGTGATACACTTTATTCTCAAATCATGTATGAAATAATTAATAAAAACATTTACTTTTTATCTACCTTTATCCTCCATTTAATTGATAAACTAGTAAATTAATGATTTTTTTTTTAAAGTTGATACTTTTGTGTAATTACTAAATAGGATAAAATAAAATTATTATTTTTAAAAGTGATTCGAAAGTGATGCACCATTTGATAGGCCGAGCTTGGCTCGTTCCAACGAGCCAGGCCCAAGCTCGGCTCGATGAGCGTAGCCCATGAGCCAAGTCGCGAGCCTTAAAATTATAGATTGCTCGGCTCGACCAAAAGCATAGGCTCGTTGGGCTCGAGCCGAGCTTGAGCCTACTAATGTTTGGGCCAAGCCATCTCGGCTCGGCCCATTGATGATGGTGATATAAAATAAGTGCTTTTAATGAAATTACTTTTCTAACAAGTACTATGATAAAAAGTGCTTAATGGTATATTATTTTGGGGCAATTACTGAAATAACATATTTTTGCATACTAATTACTTAAATGTTAGAACTTTTCAAAAATTACTAAAATATAATTTTTAAAAAATCAAAAGCACCTCAAAAAGCACCTATTACTTACTTCTTCAAAAAGCACTTTGAGTGCTTTTGATTTCTACAAAAAGTGATTCTAAAATATAGCCAAACTTGAATATTGTAACTAGAAAGTGCTTTTGCTCATTTAAAAGCACTTTTGGCTTGGCCAAAAGCACTCCCAAACACACCCTTAATATGGTATCAAAACAGGAGGTCCTGAGTTCAAACCCCTCTGATGACATTTCTTCCCCATTTATTAACCAAAAAAGAAGAAGGAATAGATGACGTGTTTAACCTTCCAAGGAGCCTTGGGTTTAAGTGGGCCTTATTTAGACCTTATTTTACTGTAAAAATAAGTTAAAACCTTTATTTACCCCTATTATAATTCCGGAGGAAAAAAACCTTATTTTTTTTTTACCAGCAGCGCCTTTATTTACAGAGGTGCTCACCTCATCGCCATCTTGGCATGGCGATGAAAAGGCCCTTGCCACTGAATCTGCTTGCCTGAGCTTGTGGGGCGCCTCGCCTTGAAATCACTGGTCATGTGGCCTTTTTTTATTGTAAAGACCCTACTCAATTTCCTCATTCAAATAAACATTTAAATAAATAGAGGAAGCCTTAAAACCGGATAAACAATTTGCAAAAGCGGAAATTCAATATAAAACGGGGTTTCTCAACCCTTCTTTACTAAAATTCGAACCTTAAAATAGCAATTCGAATCTTTATGAAGAAAAGACAAAGGCTCCAAGGCTCCAATAAAATTCAAGTGACAGACAATTTGATAAATTCTGAAAATAAACAAACTCTAAATCCTAAGTACAAAGCCATAACTCCAAGAATCATCGCATGCCAGCTTCTCTACCATCAGTACCTGAAAAATACCTTAAAAACATCGGTGTTGCACTGTGAGTATAAACTAAATGAGAAGTAAATGCAAGTTTAATAACTCTTTAAACTGGAAACATTGTTACCACACACAACGCTTTCACATTAAATACCACTTATAGCACTTACTAGCTCACCATAGAATAAAACATTCATTTCAAATCTCATCAAACAACAAGTTGTGATAATCATACCATGGACTCGAATCATCTAACAAAAGGGACTATGATTCTCGACCATGAGCCCGATATATTGGAGAGCCAAGGCCTCTTTCATCCAAGGGCCCAATACATCCATAACGGAGAGCCAATGCCTCATTCATCCAAAGGCCCAATACATCCATAACGGAGAGCCAAGACTTCTTTCATCCAAGGGCTTGTTATATCTATGATTCACTCGATATACTGGAGAGTCAATGCCTCTTTCATCCAAGGGCCCAATATATCTATAAATCGGTACACATGATTCTCTTGTATCACAACATCAAACGATCACATCATAGTCCACAAAAGAGAGAAACGACAAATGGGTAGCATACATAACAATCTAACAACTACTAAGCTACTTTATAACTATCAGAGTCCCACAAAGTAAACCTCATAAAATGTAACAATAGTTACCAAGAGAATCCATAAACCAACAATGTGAACCTTGAGGGTGTTTTGGTGAGTGAGGGTGTATGTGATAGTAGAACGTGGACCCTAAACTCTTCAAACGTGTTCTCGTGTAAATCCTTTTTTGAATTTAGTAAGCCCACGCACATATGTTCCTCACCAATCTTCTTTTCTAAACTTTGGAAGATCAAGATCCCGAAGAAAGTCAGATTTTTTATTTGGTCTGTGGCGTTGGGCAAGATCAATACATTTGAGTTTCTTCAACGATCTTCTCTTTCATCTTAAATCCCAATTGGTGTTGTCTTTGCAATCACGATTTGGAAGATCTTAATCACATCATGTGGAAGTGCAAGTTTTCGAGGCTCATTTGGCAAAGTTTTTTTCCAAGCGTTTGGAATATCGTGGGTGAACAATGAGTCTATTCGCTTAACTTTAGAAGAAATGCTTGTATTCCCCCTTTTAATGATAAAGGGAATATGCTATGGAGGGCGGGTTGTAGTGCAATTGTATGGAGTATTTGGCTAGAAAGAAATAGGAGAATTTTTAGGGATGAAAGGAGTCTTGGGCATATGTTTGGGAGTTGGCAAATGTAAATGCCTCCTTTGGGGTGTCAACTTCCAAAAAATTTTGTAATTATTCGTTAGGACAAATTATTAATAGATGGCCCGCATACTTGTAATTAGGTGGTAGTGTGGGTTTTGGTTTGGGGGTATACGGTATACCTTAGTTTCGTGGCTTTTTGGTCAGTATAGTGCCACTTTTATTTTGTTCTTTTATTATGTTATTTGTGCTCTTCTTTCATTTTATCAATGAAATGGCCTTTTGAGGTATTTTCTTCAAAAAAAAAAAATAAATAAAAAAAATAAACCAAGAATTATCAAGGTATCACTTTTTATATCGCATACATACTAACAAGAATTCCAACTCTCAATTCTAACAATTCATGAGCATGACCTAAAAACCACCTATTTTTTAATTCACCAAAATTTAACAATCCAATAACCGCCAAACTTACTAAATCCAAAATTCAACCAACTCAAAATACTAAGATTCACCGTAAGCATAAATAAACTAAAATCCACCAAAAACTTATAACTCCTAAACAATTCATTCTAACATACTTTTCATCAATCTACAAATCGTTCAAGACAATTCAATACATAAATTACAAACCAATTTAACCTCACAATTCATCCAAAAATCAAATTTCATACTCAATTACATTAAAATAAATAGATTCCCTCTCCGAACATCTAATTTAACAACTAACATTCTAAAATACTCAAATTATCCTAACAATCTTTCTAACATCGTATTTAACTCCAAAATAACAACATTTCAAAACATAACATAAATTCCATGCTTTTCGGACTTGTTTGGGAATGTCTGTGTTTTTCCTTTGGGACACTAATTGATGATGTGAAATTATAGAAATATGCAGTGAGGTTAAATGACATGGAAAATAAATATATAGTAGGTTAATTTCATCATTTTCTCCTTAATTGCAGTCTTAAACCTCTCTATATATTTTACCCAAAGTGCTTAGTGGTATATTATTTTAATGTTTGGTTCTAATATTTAAAAAGTGCTTTTAATCTTATTTAGAGTTCTTTTTAGAGAAATGCATGTAGAAAAAATCATATGTAGAATTAAGTTAGAGAAAGAAAGTGTATAAGGAGAAGTTAGGGAGAGAAAGTGTGTGAAGAGAGGTTAGAGAGAGAAAGTGTGATGTAGAGAGTTTAGAGAGAGAAAGTGTGTGTGGAGAGAGACTAGAGAAAGAAAGTGTGTGGAGAGAGACTAGAGAGAGAAAGTGTGTGGAGACAGGTTAGAGAGATAAAATGTCTAGAGAGAAGTTAGAGAGATAAATTGTGTTGAAGAAATTAGAAATTCAAGGTTTAAAAAATCAGAAGCACTTCAAAAAACACGTAGTACTTCTTCAAAAAGAACTTTGAACGCCTTTTGACTTTTACAAAAAAAATGCTTATAAAATGTTGCCTAACATAAAAATTGTATTTAGGAAGTGCTTTTGCTCATCTAAAAGCACTCCCAAACACACCCTTCATATTTTCACAATATACATGATTTCCATATTCCCAAATGCCATGAATATTATCCAAAGTACTAAAATCCCAACCTATTCTTATCAGAAAAAAAAAAATCCCAACCTATTCTAAGTCTTTTTGTAATTACACTCCTCTTATTGCCCCCAACTGGAGGAATTTTTTGTAATCTTGGGGTGATTTTTTTTGTAATTTCTTTTTCATTCATCAATGAAATGTTTAATTCAAAAAATAAAATCCCAACCTATTCTAACACAAACTTTTACTACACCTAAGTCACCCAAAATAACTAAAGCACAAATTACCAACAGTATAAATAATTCACTCAAGACATTACATAAATCAATCCTCCAACAACTCAAATCAATATTCATAATCCTAAACTTATCAAGCAACTCAAAAGTCAAATCCTGCTTTAGTTTTCTCTAAAATTTCATTAGATTCCCAAATTAACCACTCACTTACCAACAAATAAACCCATAAGTCACAACAAAGGCTAAAATTTATCAAATCATTCTAACCCAACTAGAATTTTCCCCAGTTACTTAAAAAAAAACTAGAATTTTCCCCCAAGACATTAATTAAGAATTCCAATTCCATTTCATCCGCCTAACTCATCCAATCACTAAATAAGTTAAATATACCCAACTAAAATATAACCTACTAAATTTCATCCAAGATCCAATTAACTTAACACTTGACATTTTATAATCATCCCAAACAACATTTCATTTAAAACAAACATAATAATCAAATCTCAAAACCTACACCATATATCACCTACATCAATATTTCACAATCTTTTCTTCAAAATTCCCAAAACAAATAATTCTCTTTGGAAACGATCCAAAGAATTATTAAAGTTGCAAGAATTTCTCACCTCGGCCTCTTTAAAGAATAGCTTGAAACCAAAACTTTCGGGCTAAAACGACCCCATCGCCTCAAGATTAAATAACTAACTATACAGAACATTGACGACCCCGGGATGTCGATCAAATCTACAATAATACGTCAAAATAAGAATTTAAGCATCCTTTTTAAAGCAAAAAATCTACTACACAATGAAACGGTTCAAGATTCAACTTAGGGGTGATAACCCATGCTACAACTTACCCATAACAACCCGGAAAAATTGTAGATCTCGGTTTAAAGCTTGACCCAAAGGAAAAAGCCTTGAACGGAGGCTGGAAATGGAAAATGGGTAGTTGATTCGGGATTAGTGGGTCAAGATGAGTTAACCCAAGGAAAAAAATGACCACTTTTTGATCGGGCCCTAACTCCCTGGAGCACCGGAAATGGATGCTTACATGGCCGAGGAGGCTAGATTGATTAACCTGACACTTTGCAAATTGAGTCATTCTATATCACTATCACAGTCTACATTGATCATTATAAATAAGGTAATCTTTCAATTTTTGGGCTTAGAAGTCGTGTGCAGTTTTTTCAAGGCGAGAGGCGCACTCCAAGGCAACAACCCCTTTTGTTGCCTCCAAGGCGAGAGGCGACAAAAAGGCGTCGCCTTAGTGAAGCGAGGCACACTTGAATAAATTTTTAAAATACATACATACATATATATAATTTTTACCAGCAGCACCTCTATTTACAGAGGCGCTCGCCTCATCGTCATTTTGGCATGAGCTTGTGGCGAGGCAGGGTGGCGATGGGCGCCTCGCCTCGCATCTTGCCATAGGTGAGCGCCGTGGTCGTGTGGCCTTTTTGATGATGTATATATGTTTCCTTTTTGGATCTTTTGTTTACGGAGTTCCAAACTTTGGTTTCTCCTTGGCTACTAATTCTCTTTATCAATGTTGTTGTCATGAGTGTTTCAAAAATCGTAAGAGGCTTACGCCTTGAGGCTCGCCTCGCCTCGCCTCGAGGCGACAACAAAATGCCTTCGTTCCTACGCCTTTAGTGTGTTTGAAGAGGCTTACGCCTCTGGAAGGTGAGGCGTACGCCTTTGTTTATGACGCCTTGTGGCATGAGAGGCGTACGCCTCGTGAAAATGCATATTAATATTGCATTTGGATATTGGGCTTTGAGCCCAAATAGATTATTTCTTAACAGAATGCACCAAGAAGCCAAAAAGGGAGACCACCACTTGGACTAATTACTTTTATAACATTAAACCTATTATTTTAATAATATATGTAATCTCAAAAACCAAAACCCTACACATTGTCCGCTGACCTGAAACTACTAGTTGTTTTTCTTCTTCTTGTTTTTGTCCTTATTATTATACTCATATTTTATGTATTTTATACTAGTTTTTTTCCTTGTCTTTTCTTGTATTTATTCAACTATAATATGATTTTATATATTTATTTTATTCATACAAATTGTTCTGCGACCCTAAACCCTAAACCTATAATTTTTTGTTTATTCCTAATATTTAATTATATTTTTTCAGCTTCATTTTCTGATTTTTTTGAAATGTTTTTAATGTATTTTTGCCACTATTTTTCCTATAGGGGCACTATAGGTTTTAATGTAAGGTTTTACCTTTTTATAAATTCTTTTTCTATATAAAATGAGGCGTACGCCTCACCCAACCTTGAGGCTTACGCCTCACCTCTCCATGAGAAAACGCCTCGAGGCCGTCTTAAAACTTTTAAAACATTGGTTGTCATGTCATCCTTACTAACATTTTGTGGTTTTTATTACTTTTGTTGCCTCTATTGATTTGCTTTGGCCTATAGTGATCGATTGATTTCATTGATTATGCAAACACCTGTTCTAATAGTGTATATTGCCTTATTAATTGTATCTCTAGGAAAGGTCAAAGCTGTCCATGTTTGGAGGTCGCGAGCCAATTGAAGTTACACTCCACCGCAATGCATTAAAGACATATGCCTCTATTCACAAGTTGTTAGTGAATTTGAAGATCAACTGTGTTTTTAAGTTACATTATTGAAAGTTGAATTATTCTTTTTCATTAAATGATTTTCTTCTGCCTCAGCTTATTTTAACTAAAATCTTGGTACTGTTATCTTGGAATTGTCATCATGAAATTACTTGTGTTAAAGCCACTGTTAGGAATATAAGTGGGGGCATATTAGTAATATGTAGAGAAGTATTTTAGAGCTAATTTGTTAGAAATAGATAAGTGCATTAGGGAGTCTGGGAGGGGTACTAATATTGAGTGAGGATTCCAAATAGTTGAAATTGGTAGATTAAAGAGAGAGCTCTCGAGTTTCTTCCCCATTTCTTATAAACATTCCTTATTCAATACAATTTTTATTTGGTTTCGATCAGTTACACATACACAAATCAAATGCTTGCCTGCTAAGAAACACATACACAGATTCGGGATACGGACACGACGACAGCCATTTTCTAAAAAACTTGGATACGGAGACGTTGATTACAATATATAATTTTAAAATATATTACTATGGTCTCTATACATTACTATGATTTCCTCATTAAAATTTGTTTGTGTTCATATAATTTATATTAGAAAGGCAATATGAAAGAAAGGGTAAAATAAATAAAGTTTTTGATGTTTTTCAACCTCAACTCTTATTACTTTTCTCCGACAAGTGTCCGAGATGTATCGGAGTGTCCGAGTATCTGACATGTGTCAGATACAGATATAGTCACCTAAGTTGAAGTGTCCGTGCTTCATAGCTTGCCAGATCTTGCTCTTGGATATCAATGAATTTTTTTCTCTTCTTAATTTTCAAAGCCCATGTAGATATTAGCCATGCACGATATAGGACCCTTGCATATTCGCTTATTATATTTCTTTTGACCATTCTTGTATTGTTGATGTGATGTTGCCTGCTTTTGTAGACGGTGGGAAGCCAAGTTCAAGTGAAAATCATGAAGAATAAGCTTGCTTTTTCATGTGGGACTGCTGAATTTGAGCTTGTGAACAGAAAGGGCATATGTAGGGAGTCGGAAATAATCAATCTGGGTTTGAAGTACAAACTCATGTCCGAGGATGGTGCATTCTATAGCTTTAATGGTCAAAGTTTCCTGGACAAAGATGCCTTGAAAAAGTTTCTGTTTGTAAATCAAGATGCAAGGGAAGAATTAATAGTGAAACTTAAAGAGAAACTAAATGCAAATTTGAAGTTGTGGGCTTGTGGAAGGTCATTCCTGTTTTTTGTTCTATCTCTCTAATGATAGAAATTCACCTATAGATTAGTTTAACTGTCTAATGCACAACATTTTAATGTTTTTTTGACCTTTTAATGAAAAGTTTTTTGCCATTGTCATTTTATGTTGTCCTGTAAAAACTGGATTGAGATTCTTGGCATGATGTGTTGTTGTGAATTGAATTGAAAATAGGCTTGTAATTCAAACATCTTAATTATCTTAATTATATAGTTATTTCAAATTTAGCCTTAAATGTTTTATAAGTTTGAATTTTAAATTCGATCTTTCATTCTGTATTCTATATTCATTTGATCATTTTGTAGCACTCATTAAATTATCAACAGAAGTTTAACGTGGCTTATCTACATTGTCATATTTTGATAACATATTTGACTTGAAAACATACGACTATCAATCTCTCATTTGATTCATATGAGATGTTAATTGACGGACCTTGTTATAAGTTTCGTATCCCTCCTCCCTAAATGTCAACAATCTTTAAAATATAGCAATCAAATTAAATTCAATTGATATTTTAATAAGAATTATCAGTGAGGGGGTCAAATTGAAACAAGGCAGATGATGTGAACTATGAATCTAAACAAAACTTAAATCCAGAAATGCAATAAAGAAAACACAAGAGAATAGAGAAGCGATTTAGACATGTTTATCCTGGTTCGGATCAAAAGGATCCTACATCCAATCACGGGAGAGATTTCTCCCAAGAACTCACATCTTTAGAATGTATGAGTTTCACACTCAGGAAGAACACCATGCAAGAATTTCTTCTACATTTCTTACCTTTTAGTTCTCAGAAACTCTCACGAATTACATTTGCTCTCAAATTACCAAAAAACAGAGAAATTCACTTGACAAATGTAGCTTTATATCTTCTTCTTTTGACAGCTCATCCTCTCTCAGGCAAAAGAAAAGTAAGTAACAGATTTAACTGAATAAGGAAACCTTTGTCCATGAAATGGGTATTGAAACCTTTGTCCAGTAGTGGTCAAAAGGGGGCAATGTGCGAGGGTTTGAAATGGGTCCTCACCCAATATATATATATATTTTAAAATTTTATCCTTCTTTGTTTTGTTTGAAACGGTGGTGTGATGAAATGACCCGTTATGATAATATAATCTTCAAAAGTTGTTTCCAATTTCCAAACCTTTACAAAATCCACTCTTTAAAAAATGGTTGGACTAAAAATTAGGTGCAAGCAAATCCAAACCGACTTGGTTTGATTTGGTTCGACTTCTCGGTGCGTATAATTTTGTAAGGGGACACCGGGCCTCATACAACTCCACATTGGTATGATATTGTCCACTTTGGGCCTAGGCCCGCATGGTTTTGCTTTTGGTTTCACCCAAAAGGCCTCGTACCAATGGAGATGTGCTTTTCCCCTTATATACCCATGATCATCCTCTTCCCTAACCAATGTGGGAATTTGTTCGCACTCTAACAATCCTCCCCTTTAACAAATCCACCGAGCCTCCCCTTCATCCGTCCACTCTATCCAGGTCAACTCTCTCTCCGGAGCTCACCGCCTGTCCAATAGAGCCCACCATGAGATCGGCTTTCCGAGACTCCTCATCTTGTTCGGCACCTGAGGATTCCACCCACATCGTTAGGGTCGGGGCATGGCTTTGATACCATTTGTAAGGGGACACCGGGCCTCATACAACTCCACATTGGTATGATATTGTCCACTTTGGGCCTAGGCCCGCATGGTTTTGCTTTTGGTTTCACCCAAAAGGCCTCATACCAATGGAGATGTGCTCTTCCCCTTATATACCCATGATCATCCTCTTCCCTAACCAATGGGGGAATTTGTTCGCACTCTAACAAATTTAAAATAAAAAAATTCAATTGGTTCTAAAATTTTAACAAAATTCAAACCAAATCAATCAATTATTCATTCATACCAGAAACTATCGAACTTTTTTATGAGTTTTTTTTCATAACCGATATATTTTATAGATTCATATATATTAAATAAGGGAGGAGATACTTGAACTTACGATCTCATGAACATTCGATTCATATATATTAAATCAATATGGTTTTTTTTTCAATGTTATTGCCAAGGTAAGTCAGTTGCATAAACCTATACGGGTTTTGTTAATTTACCGTTCACCATCAACAATAATCGCATCCACTTTTGTTCCGGAATTCTTGTTTCGAGTTCTATTTTATGGTCGTTTTGAAACATTAAAATCATCCGTAAACAAAAAGGTTTATGACACTAATCATACATAATATTTTGATGATAATAAAACCTTTTATTTATTATCGATTCTGAAAACAAAAAATTGAAAATGAGTTTCAGATACAAAACGATACTTCTTAAAAACAGAAAATAAAACCCAAAACTAGCAAACAGAAACTTAAATATCAAAATTTCATTCGTTTTTTGAACAAAATGATAATGATGGGATTGTATTGAATTTCAAATTAGAAATAACCTAAAATAGTAAAATCTTCCATGAATAGAATTCAAAGAAAAAGTCAAAACTGTTTTTTAATTAACTTGGATTTTGGAGAGATAATCCACTATATAGCCTATTCTGATTATATTTTATGTTTTTTAACCCAACAACTTTTTTTTAACACTTTATAGTCTATTTATGATGACTTTTATGAATATATCTGATTTACCCTTTGTTTTTAAAGATATGTTTGCTATTATTTTCTGTTAAGTTTCTCTATTAGGACCTTATTTCTCCGTTTTAATTCAGATTTATTCGTTTAAGGAGCAACTTAAGACAATCATACAATTCCAATTAACAAATCTGACTTATAGCCCACGGGTTTCACCGTTGCAACGTGTGTGCTAGTGAACAGTAGAGGCAGTAAACAGTTTTGATAAGGAAACGGTGAGTAAGGAAGAGATCGACACGGTGAAAGTGATTAACGTGAGAAACCTCCAACTGGTAAAAACTCACGGGGCCTCGCCCAGAAAAAGTCCACTAGAATCGTTAGTAGTTCAATATAAATATATATCGAAAGCACAAATAAAAAGAACCCCTTCTTTGTTTTTGTCTTTGATTTCTCCTTGCAACGACGACGTCTACAATGGATTAGATCACAAGCTCCCCTTGTGACGATTTGATTCAAGAACCTCCCGTTCTTGTTTTGATCATACCACAAGCTCCCCTTGCGGATTTAGATCACGGAACTCCCATCCTTGATGTGTGAGCGAGACGACTTCTTCCTCCCAAAGAATCAAATCACTCTCCAAGCAATCACAATATAAAATATTTGAATAATCAACCTTACAAAATGCACTCTCACATAAATATTATAATAAGCACAAGAAGCTAAAAGTGAGAGAAATATAAAAAGCTTGGTTAAAAAAAGCTAATAGAAAAGCCTTCATCTTATAGGCAAAATGAAGAAAACTCCTCATAAGGTAAATCTGTCCACATCCATTCTGCCAGGTATGACCGTTGCAACATCTTCAGCTCGAATTAAGGAGTGACGAAACTGTTCTCATTTAAATCAAAGATTTTCTATTTCGAAAATCTTCCATAAGAGGTTGCTACTAGCTGTTCAAAATGCCAATTCTAAGCAAGAAGAAAATTAAGAGATTCCATAAACAAAATCAATCAAATAATCAAATCACATATTAGTGATTTGGAGGTTTGAATAAACATACCTTATATGAGTAAATTAATGGCCAAGGAATCACCAAAACAAAATAGGTTTTTGTCAAAATAAATTGCCAACCATTTAAATCAAATAAAAAGGAAAAAATACATTTATGTAACGACCCGAACTTTTAAGGTAATTTTCAAAAAATTTAGCTTTATATTAATTTCTAAATGGAAATTATTTTTCAATGTTTGTTATTTGATTATGATTTTGGGGTTTGAGTTAATAACCTCTAATTAAGGAGGAGTAGCCTAGCTTAAATTGAAATCTTAATTGTTAAATTTGGAATTTATTGATTTATTAAGTGGTAATTAATAGTATTTGAGAATTTATGATTTTTTTTTTTACCGGGATATGAAAAAAGGTGGGCCCCTTGATCCTTGTCTTTTCCTTTCCAAATTGTTAGGGTTTTTGCCCATCGGGTCTTAGAAGGAAGAAAGGGGGAAGGTAACACAAAATTTCAAAAGAGCTTCTCCCCCATTTTTTTTCTTTCTTCCATTACCGTCGGCAGTCATGGTCCAAGAGGATCCCATAGTTTTGTCCTTCTTTCCCATTTACTAAATGAGTTGTGCTACTTGGGTTTTGCTTAAAGATTTATTTGGACCAATCTTTCATAAGGACACACCTTATTTTTCTTTCATCAACTACTCTCTCTCTCGGCTGCTCCACGAAAGGCAAGAGGGGAGGCCCTCACCTGCTCTACAGTGATCTGCTTAGGGACAAAGGGCATCTTCCTCAATTTTATTTCCTTGTTCCTTTAAAATCCCTCTTTTTCTTGTGAGTTGTGTTGGGCTAGTTTGAGATTTGGATTCCAAAACTTTGGGGAAAGAATCTACCATTATTGGAGATTGAAGGTGACAATTTTAAACTCATGTATTTATTTATGGTTTTGTCTATTTCTCTTGGTTAAGCTTTAAAGTAATGGATAAATGGTGTTTTAAAACTAATTGTGTGTATTTGGGTATAGATAAATGGTGTTTCGAAATTAATTGTGTATTTGAGTTAATTGACAACTTATGTTTTAAAGCCAATTTTGTGTATTTCGGTTAATGGATAAATGGTGATGTTGAACTAATTGTGTGTATTTGATATATATATATATAAACTTAATTATGTTTTAAGTTATATATGAATTTCAATATAAACTTAATTGTATGTAAAAGTATGACTTTAGATTTCCCAGATTTACGTTTATATATGTATATAATTTACTTTATGTTCTAATATATATATATATAAATACTTTTGGACTTAAATTTTGTTTTATTATGAATATATATCCTTTAGCTTTTGACTCCCCTGCTATGGATTTTAAATGACCACCCCTTGCCATGACTTGGCATCCAACCACCGCCCCTGTGATGTTTTTTTTTTAACCATACACTACAAAAAAACCTATCAATTTGCTACCAAATGGTCGTTTTTATGGTATAATGCGACCAAAAACGCGACGAACAGGTGATGGCCAAAAAGCTGGTCGGTCAGGAATTTGGGCGACTGGATAGTCACAAATATACGACCAGAAAAGTTTGGTCGCAAAAAAGTCAACCTTTTGAAAAAACGACCAGATGGTAGCTTAAAAAGTGACCATCTGGTCGTAATTTATGTTGAAGATAAGTGACCAGTTGGTCACATAAAAAAGTGACCAAGTGGTCGTATTTCTAAGCGACCAAATGGTCACTTTTGAACTCAGTCAAAATACGACCAGATGGTCGCTTAAAAAGTGACCATCTGGTCGTAATTTATGTTGAAGAAAAGTGACCAGTTGGTCACATGAAACAGTAACCACCTGGTCGTTTTATAAGCGACCAAATGGTCACTTTTGGACTCAGTCAAAATGCGACCATATGGTCGTTTTCTTGAAATAAAATGTGACCATATGGTCGCATTTAAGAATTTTTTTATATATTTAAATTTCAATAATTAGTTAATTAATTATTAATTATTTATTTAATTAATATTAAAATTTAATAACAAATAATTGGAATTAAAATAAAAAATATATATATCAAATATTCAAAAAACGTTTTATACAGGCTTAAAGCATCCTAGAACTCTCATGCGGGGCGGGGTGGTGGAGGAGGCGTCGATGATGAATGGCCGCCGCCTAGGGATCTGAAGTACGCGGCCAAAGCTGCTGTGACTTGGGCCTCGACCCGTGCCTGCATGTCCGCCTCAATCGCAGCGACTCGAGAAATGAAGTCCTCGCGCATAGCGTCCATGTCCGCGCGCAGTTGCTGCTTAACCAGAGAAGGGCCGGAGCTAGTGCTCGCTCCGCTCCGCTGAGGCCGGGGCACATCCTCGTAAAGGCGTCCCCGTACGAGCCGAGCCCAGGAACTGATCCATTAGGTCGAACCCCTCCAGCAGTCTCCAAGAACGCCTCTCTACGGTCTTCCTGAGTCGGTTGCGAGTCTGGTGTGGGCAACCGCTGACTCAACGACTTCGTGAAACGTTCCTAAACATTTAAAATTCAGAAAATAAAATATTTAATATATAAGTTAGGAAAAATTTTAAAGAAAAAATAATAATTGAAAAAATTATTAAATACCTGAACTGGTTTCGCCTTATCGTCGACGAACGTCCCGTCCTTCTTAGTGTGAAGAACGCGGTGCAGCTCATGGGGCGAGACAGGGCGACCGTGCTTCGCTTCCTAAAAATATTAAAGATTGAAGAAGAAAACATAATAAATTAATAACTAATTGAAAAAAGAAAACAGGAAAAAAGTACGTAAGAAAACGACAAAAAAAAAACTTACCAATCGACGATGGTGCTCGTCGTGAGTCCAGGCCCCGGCTGTGTGTTTGGTGGGATTCTTCACGCGGTTGGGCTTATTCCTCCTTGACACTGCCATACCCTCAGGAGTGCTCAAGCTCGCGATAAGCCGCGCGTGGTCCTCCGGGCTCATCCACACGGGGCGGTTTGCTGCTTGCTTTCTGCGCGCCTGGTACATGAGGTCCTTGAATCGATCCCAGACGTGATTGTCCCATAGGGGGAACAATCTACCGTCCGTGATATCGGGATCGATAACAGGAAACTTGCCCTGAAAAAATTGAAATAAAAAATTGTTAAAGTAATAAATTTATTTCTATAAATTTCAAAATTAATTAATTATAAAAATAAATGATGTTTTTCACCTTCCAATTGTCGTACATCCGACGTTTCTCCGTCGTCGGAATCTTCTTCCAGCGAAGGTCGCTGGGTAGAGGCATGCTCTGGAGGACCTTGCGAAACCGTTTTGAAACGGTTGTATGCGGTTGTACTCTGCAAAAACATAAAAATATTGTGATATTATAAGTGGAGGGGCCAGCTGGATCGGACCCTGACACATACCCTGATGCAGACCCTGATGCTAACCCGGGAGTCGTGGCCAGGGAGTCTTACGACAATCGTGCTGTCGTAGACTGGGTCTCAGGGACTGCATCATCGAGCGTGGCAGCAAGTTCCAGCTCGTAACCGAAGAGGAGGCTGTCCAACTCGTATGTAGTCAGGTCCGCATCAGGGGCAGCAGCAGTAGGCGGCTGCGGAGACGCCTCGTCACTCGCGTCGTCAGGCTCGTTTAACTGGGGAGGACGTCGTCTGCCCGTCATAATCCTACAACCAAATTAAACTAATTTAATACTAATTACGTAATTAAAATATTGAAATAAATTAAATTAATTAATTAATGAAATAATCTAAATTAAATTAATTAATTAATGAAATAATCTAAATTAAATTAATTAATTAATGAAATAATCTAAATTAAATTGATTAAATAATGTAAATTAAACTAACATAAATTAAGTAAATAATTTAAAATAAACTAATTAATTAATTTGAATTAAAGTAAATTAAAATTAGATTAATTGAAATAAAATGAAGTAATTAAAGTAAACTAAGTAGTGAAGAATTAAACTAAAATTAATTAAATTAAGTAATGAAGAATTAAACTAAATTAGATTAATTGAACTAAAATTAATTAAATTAAACTAACATTAATTAATTAAAACTAAAATAAAATAAACTAATTAATTAAATTAAAGTAAACTAAAATTAGCTTAAGTGAACTAAGTAATTAATTAAAGTAAACTAAGTAATGAAGATTTCAACTATTAGATTAAATTAAACTAAAATTAATTAAATTTAATTAACATTAATTAATAAAAACTAAACTTAACTAAACTAATTAATTAAATTAAACTAAATTAAAATTAGATTAATTGAACTAAAATTTATTAATTAATTAAAGTAAACGAAATTAGATTAATTAACCTTAAGTAAACTAAGTACTTAATTAAACTAAATTACATTAATTAAACTAAAATTAATGAAATTAACAACATTAAACTAAACTAATTAATTAATTAAAGTAAACTAAAATTAGATGAATTAAACTAAAGTAAACTAAGTAATTAATTACACTAAATTAGATTCATTAAACTAAAATTAATGAAATTAACAAAATTAAACTAAACTAATTAATTAAAACTAAGTAAACTAAATTTAAACATAAACTAAAACTAACTAAAAACTAGCTTAAAACTTAAAATGTATACGAAAACTAACCTCGTAATAGAAACCGGGATTGGAGGTTTAGGGTTTTTAGGTTTAGAGTAGGAACGGGGAATGGGAACGGGGAAAAAACAATGGGGAACGGAACGGGGGAAAGAGAGAAAAGAAAGAAAAAAGAAAAAGAAAAAGAGAAAGGAAAGGAAAAGGAAACGGGGGGAAGGAAACTGATCTGAATTTAAATCAGATTTTGCGACCAAATGGTCGCAAATATGTAATCATGACTAGAAATGAAAGGCCGCGCGTGCTGGGGAAATTACGACCACATGGTCGCATTTTTAGAGATATTTGCGACCATCTGGTAGCATTTATTGAAAAAGCGACCATTTGGTCGCCCATTTACCATTATCTAGAACAGTTGCATATCACGAGTCCCATCAACAATTGTGACCATCTGGTCGTAATTATGAAATTCACCGCCAAAAATTGCGACCAGACGGTCGTAATTTTTAAATTCACCGCCATAAATTTCATGAAAATTTAAATTTACCGCTCAGATTTGCGACCATATGGTCGTAATTTCACATATATTTTTTGAAAAATATAATTATACTTTTCCAAAAATGCGACCAATTGGTCCCCTTTCCCTTCTAAATTACTACCATGTGGTCACCTTTTGTGTTAAATTGCGACCACATGGTCGCAAATATTAATATATATATATATATATATATATATATATATATATATATATATATATATTTTAATCATTCATTAAAGAAATAGTTGTAATAAACACATACACAGTGAATAATTAAGTTACGAAATGTCTCATTCATCATCGTCTCCAAGAAGTCCATCACATAAAGTCTTCTTCTTCCGTTTCTTCATCGGATTCATCGTCTAGAATAAATTCTGCATCAATGTCACGTGCGTGAGAAGTGGAAACATTTGTATCATCATCATCATGCAATGTTATCGTTCCATCGTTCGAAGGACGAACAATACTTGCATTCTGACCATCGTCGATTGCACGATATCTTATCTCATCTTCTTGAAAAGCAACAACTTCCTCTGCATGGTCGTCTTTCTCGGACAAGTTTTCTTCTACCTGGCGTGGTTTAACTTTACAAACAACTAACCAATCTATCAGATCTCGTCTATTAATTGGATAGTTCAGGTAATAAACTTAAATCGCCTGTGAAATCATGACAAACCTATCAGCGGTGCGTATATGCTTAGACTTGTTTACCTCAACGATTTGTAAATGATCAATCTTGCGGACTCCGCCTCGTCTGGTTGTCTCGAACCAAGTGCAGTTGAACAGAACAATACGTTTTAGCGTCGGACTTGCGTATTGAATCTCAAGAATCTCATCGATTACTCCGAAGTAATTGTCTTCGTTTGTGCCGAACACGTGACCTTTGATGCAAACATCACTGTTGTTTGTTGCCCTGTTCATTGAATGGGCCTTCGTTTGAAATCTGTAACCGTTACCGACGTATCCACCATACGACCTTGCTATCCGTCCAGGTCCCTTTGCCAAAGAAATGATGCGAGGATCATCCACCGGTAATGTAGGGGAGTCAACCTGTGTCATTGTTCACATACATTAATGTTAGGAAGATAGTAATTTTTTTAACATAATGCAACGATTTTTTGACAATTTAAAATAACTCACGTATGCACTGAACCAAGAATGAAACTCTTTGTCGATTATTGACCCCTCCTCAGCGTCTGTAAGACCAACTCGTGTCATTCGAACGTATACGTTTAGAAATAATCTGTATGATACAAAAATAGTTAGCAAATAGTTTGTTTATGCGATGAAATAATGTTAAGTTACAAACTCACTCTATGTAAGGCTCGATCTCTGCACAGTTGCATAACACGTATGTCTGCATTACGTGATACTCAAAATCGGTCAATGGCCTACGCACTGATCTTCCAACTGTCATGCCAGGCTCCGTAAAAATCGGCAAGTCGTTTATGTCAACACCTTCAAGTAAATTTTTGACAATGTTTCGTTTCGCTGGTCGAAACTGCTCTGCAATGTGTTGATCAAAGTAGTATGAACAAAATGTGGTAGTCTCTTGCGTCAGGTACGCACTACAGATAGATCCTTCTATTCGTGATCTATTTCCAATCATCTTTTTCAACCGACGTAAGTACCTGTGGGTACAAAACATAATTTACATTCGATCACTGTACTAATTTATACGCGTACATTACAAAATAACTGTGCTTACCTTTCAAATGGGTACATCCAGCGGTAATGTATGGGACCCCCTAAGAATGCCT